>OX463809.1:39138750-40635000 GCA_949825045.1 Argyresthia goedartella
TATAATGAATATGAATTTGAACACACATTTTACATATTCAAACACTTACCGTGTAGAACTGATGGCATATTAGGCCAGGACTTTTTGACTAAATTTCGATGCGTATTAAACTTTGAGAATAATACTTTAACAATAAATCAAAATTGTTTGGTTACGATTCCGTTACAAATGGGTCAACTTGGTTGCAACAATTACATGACAATTCCAGCACGATGTGAGTACATACACTATATCAAAACTGATGTCAATGAAGAGAGTTTGGTTATCTCTAAGCAATTATGTGAAGGTGTGTTTCTAGCATCACTGTTAGTAAAGCCCCGAAATGGTCAAATACCGTTGAAAATTCTTAACACGAGAGATGAGGAAGTGTATCTGAGTTATTTTTGTCCTAATTTAGTGGGATTAAAAGACTATACGATATGTGCATTTGAAAATGAACTTAATAGCGCTGACCGAGTGAAGAGGTTATTTTCGGTCCTCAAGTTGAAACATTTAAATACAGAAGAGCAAATATCTATAGAAAATATATGCGCTAAATATTCCGATGTTTTCTTTTTACCAGGTGACAAATTAGGAGTTACAAACTTGTATAAACAGTCAATACAGATAAAAGAGAATACTACACCATCATATACTAAACCGTATAGACTACCGAGGGTACAAAAAAGTGAGATAGATAAGCAAATTGACAAAATGATAGAAAATGATATTATAGAAGAAAGCACAAGTGAATGGTCCAGTCCAGTACTACTGGTTCCCAAGAAAAGTGATAGCTCAGGAAATAAGAAATGGAGGGTTGTTATAGACTATAGAAAACTTAACGAGCGTATTAAAGATGATAAGTTTCCGTTACCCAATATCACAGAAATACTAGACTCTTTATCAGGATCGGTTTATTTTACACATTTGGATTTGAATCAGGGATACTATCAATTGGAATTAGATACAGAAAGTAGAAAATACACGGCATTTACTACAAATAAACAATATCACATGAAACGCCTACCAATGGGACTTAAAACTAGCCCTAGTGCGTTTAGTAGATTAATGACTGTAGCTATGTCTGGTCTCAATTATGACAAATGTCTAATATATTTAGATGATTTGATTTGTTTCGGCAGAAACCTTGAAATTCATAATAAAAATTTAACAGATATTATGGAAAGACTAAGAAAAGTTAATTTAAAATTAAACCCAGAAAAGTGTGACTTCCTAAAGAAACAATTATTATATCTAGGTCATGTTGTATCAGTTGACGGAATTCTTCCTGATCCCGAAAAGTCACGAGTAATTCAAAATTATCCCACTCCGAAGAATAGTGATGAGGTCCGTAGATTCGTTGCTTTTGCAAATTATTATCGTAAATTCATACCTAAATTTGCAGAAATATCAATACCATTGAACAAGCTACTCAGAAAACATGTGAAATTCGAATGGACAAAGGGATGTGAACGTTCATTTACAGACTTAAAGAAATCACTTATGAGTCCTCCAATTTTACAATACCCTAATTTTGATGAAGATAATGAATTCATTTTACATACGGATGCATCTGGTTCAGCAATAGGTTCAATGCTATGTAACAAAAACGATTTACCTATAGCATATACAAGTCGTTCATTAAATAAGGCAGAACTCAATTATCCCACCATAGAAAAAGAACTACTTGCAATAGTTTGGTCAGTCAAATACTTTAGGCCATATTTATATGGGAAAACTTTTACAATCAAAACGGACCACAAACCTCTAGTACATTTATTCAGCATTAAGAATCCTTCAAGTAGACTATTAAAATTTCGCTTAACGTTGGACGAATACGATTATAAGATAGAATACGTCAAAGGTACAAGTAATGTTGCTGCAGACGCATTATCACGTATCATTATAACATCAGACGAGTTGAAAAATATGAATGGAGAAGTGTGTAATATAATGACAAGAAGTATGAAGAGGAGAATGCAAGATGACAGTAGTAGTAGGAAAATTATAGATAATGAGGATGAAAGCGGTAATTGGTCTGATCACCCAAGAGTCGTTGAAGCCTTAAAGAAACCCAAGAATTGCACTGAATTAATAATGAAACAGTATAAGGTGACAAAAGATGATGATATTGAACGATATAATGACTTTATCTTCAAAAAGAAGAAATCAATAATTTACATAGATCCTAATTCTCGATCATGCAAGACGCGAGACGTATTCGTGAGAGATTTGGACATTTTATGTAAAAAACTATCGATAGATGAAATTTATGTTATGAACAATGAAGAAAGTATGAAAATTATAAAATGGTTAACCAATAAAGATGAAAATACATTAAGTGGGACCGGTCCACGAGTTGTTATTTTGAAAAACATACGTCGTATAAATGACAATGATGACATTAAAGTAATATTAAATGATTTCCACTTGCTTCCTACTAGTGGACACGCAGGTGTACGAAGAATGCTAAATAATATAAAAAAGTATTATTTCTGGCCGAAAATGACAAATGACGTCAGCGAATTCGTTAGGAAATGTAATAAATGCCAAAAGCAGAAACATTCATTGCATACTAGGCAACCATTGGTAATAACAACGACCGCGGATACTGCTTTCGATAAGCTATTTTTAGATATAGTTGGGCCCTTAGATAAGGATTATTATAATCATTCGTATATTCTAACGCTGCAGTGCGAGTTAAGTAAGTACGTGGAGGCGTATCCATTAGAATCTAAGAGTAGTGTAAGTGTAGCACGAGCGTTCGTCGAGAACTTCATTTTAAGGTATGGGATTCCACGAGAAATAGCTACAGATAAAGGCACCGAGTTTATTTCAACCACCATGACTGAGGTATGTAAATTATTAAATATCAAGCAAACAAACTCTACAGCATATCATCACGAATCAATTGGTTCTTTAGAAAATACACATAAATCATTGAACGCATATTTGAGAATACAGACCGATAATAATTCACGATTTTGGAGCACATGGATTCCGTATTGGTGTTTTTCGTATAATACATCCGTTCACACTGAAACTAAATATACTCCGTACGAACTTGTGTTTGGAAAAAGATGTAATATTCCTAGTAATTTACAGAATAATACCGTTGAACCATTGTACAATGTAGAAAATTATCCATTAGAACTCAAATATAGATTACAAAAAGCTCAACAAGAAGCTAAGAAAAATTTAATTGAAAGTAAAGAAAAACGAAAATGCAATTTAGATAAAAATATAAGACCAATGTATTACAAGAAAGGCGATATGTTATTATTAAAAAATGAGGCAGGCAATAAATTCTCTGATGTTTTCTCTGGTCCTTATGAAGTGTTACAAGATTGTGAACCTAATGTTAAAATTTTGGTAAAAAATCAAGTAAAACTAGTACATAAGAATAGAACAAAAATGTATTTTGTATAAAAAAAAAATGTACCATTAAGGTTATTTTTTTTCTTTTTTTGGTAGGGCGTGTAGTGTAGTAATCTATATAATCGCATGTAACCAGTATTTAGAGGCAGTAATAAATCATAAGCGCAACTTGTCGTTTCTCTTGAAGCCTACCAGCTTCCAACCTTACAGTATAATATTTCTCTATATAAGTATATATATATCGTTGTCTAGTACCCAAGATACAGGGAATCCTAGTTTGGGGCTAGATCAATGTGTGTAAAAGGTGTCCAAGGTATTATTATTAAGGTATTATATTATTATTATTATTATTATTATATTATATATATTATTATTATTATTATTATTTTGTATATGACTATTGAACATAAAATAAAAAACACAAAAAATACAGAGAATTAATTTGCAAAGGCAAGCTTATCTCTAAAAAGACATCTCTTCCATCAAACCCATGATGTAACCCCATAATTGTAAACTATTTTTTAAACATCTGTCAAATCTACCAAAGATCAGAATTTCAAAGTTGCATCCATACTTTTTTCGCCAGTGGTATTTCTGTTTGTATGAAGAAATTGATCATTTTCAACTCTTCAAAACTTCTTGTTTCTAGTATGCTAATTAGATAGTGTTCATTGAATTAGTTAGGTAATTTAATGTAGTTTTTGAATTAGTTAGTTAATTTAATGTAGTTTTTGAATTTATTGTTCATTTTCAGCAAATATGTCAAGCCCATAATTTTACTATGTGACTGGAGAGGTGTTTAATATCGGGTCATACACACCAACGACAAATCATATCTGTATAGGGTTCTTGATTTAACTAGTTAAAGACCTAAACTCTCTAAATTAGCTTAGACAAGCCACTGTAGTCACAAAGAGGGTCTAGAAATAAGCTGACAACATAACCTATTTTAGAACACTTTTGATAATGTTATTTTAAGGCCATGGCTTTAAATCAATTTTGTCTTAATTTTTCCACAGGACCATGTCATGTTTATATGTAACTGTGTAAATAAGATAATGTTGTAAATAAAACCAAAAATTCAAGCTCTTCCTGTGTTTAATTTTGAAAATTCCATAGTTTTTGACAAAAATGAGAAGAAAAAATCCCTATTTTCAGAATACTTTCTTTGCTCACACCTAGACTGCTTGACCAAACCCAGCTTATGTTACATTATTAGAAAGTATGTTTAATGCAGTTTTCAAATATATACAGGTTGTTTCTATTAAATAAGTAGTTTACGCCTCTTGGAGGCTAGAAGCAAGCGCGGGGCGCGCGGCCCGCCACCTGTGGTGCGCACGATTTGCGCCGCGGCAAGTGACCCTAGATGCGGTTGCGAGGCGTGTGGCAAGGGAAGGGTTAATACAACTATAATTAATGCTGCAAAAACAATTAAAAAAATTGCCTCAATAAACTGTTTGTACGCATTCGAGAAGATTTTGTCAAAAATGGTGTCATCAAGCCAAGGCCGGAATATTTCAAGGTGTACACACAGTATTGCTATGAAGATCACTTGGAAGTAAGGATTCTTTATTCTCTTATTGTTAAATACTTATTACTAAGCCACAGGAAAGACAACGTCAATATGTGTGGAGTCAACTAGCTGCGAGTTTCATCACAATGTTTTCCTTCACCGTTAGCGAGTGATATTGTTACAACAAGTAAACAAATGTACTTAACTTGGTAATTCAAGTCATAGGTACATGCCACTGTAGGGAATCGAACCTGGGACCTCTTGCTTCAGGGTCCACCGTTCTACCCACGGAGCTAAGCTTTCAGAATGGAATGGTGCTGGGCAAGCCTACTCCTAGTGGTCTCTTAACATTTTGTTTGTATTGTGTTGTAGCCCAGGGAGGATTTGATTAATTACTATCAATGGAAGTTAATGAATCAAGAACCCAAGCTCAAACATTCGGCTTTGTTACGCAATATTGCTCAAGATACAAGTGAAGATATAATAGAATCAAATAAGTTTTTGTTACAACCCACAAGTGCCAGCCAGCCATTGAAAAGTACATATGAGGAATTGATGATGCCTAGTATATCTCATAGCACCAACAAACCATCGAAAAGAAAACATGATGATATAATAACATCCAGTATGTCTACCAGCACAAGTAAGCTTTTAAAAGCAAAATATTATGAAGATGTAGCGATGCCCAGTACATCTACTTGTTCTACATTACCTATAAAGGTTGGTACTTAACCTTACAATCCCCCAAGCCTCATATGACGCTCGCCTCGAGTACCGTCCGTCCCCCAAGCGTCATATGACGCTCTCGCTCCCGCGCTTTTTTAAACCGGTATATTTTGGCCAATTTTTGTCATGTTGGTACTGTTAAAGATTTTCCAGACGCTCAATAAGACAAAGTCTATAATCCGATACAATTGTCTATGGTCATTCATAGAAAAAAATATTCCAAACGTGCCTCAAAAAAAACACTTTTTCGATTTCCGTATTTTTGGAAAATTTCAAACGCTGAAATATTGAACAGTTTATATAAGAACACACTAATGTTTTTATTGTTTTGAAAGGGTAATGTTATTTAGATTACGTAGGTTTCAAATAACATGTATATGTTGTTGATGTTTTTCTCATGTCTGCTAGATTTGTCGAGAAGGACCATTTTCATAGATGTCTGTGATTCTCATGTCGGTACAATAATAAAGGAAGGTCACTGTGACATTAGTTTTGCATTGACTAAGAGAGGGTTTCATTAGCTACTCATATTTAGCACTCTCATAGTTCTAAGAGTTACCATTTCAACATAATCACTTGATACGTCAGTCAAGTGTCGCGCGCCGCGCGGGCTTAAGTGTGCCTGGGGGACGAGCTGTGTCGGCGCCAAGTGGCTGGGGGAGCGAGGGGTTAAGCTTAATTCATGTTTTTATTTCTTATTATCTTCCTAGCTTTAATGTAAAAACAGTTACAACCATCATTGTGCTACTTACCTTGAAAACATGTTTGATTTATAAAATAGACATCTCAGAGCATAAGTGAAGAAGCTACTTAGTTTTCCCTCTAGTATTTCTTCCAATTCATGAATTCATCTGCCCATATGGGCATATATCCATAATTGTTAGCGGCAGTTTAAGTAGTGCCAGTAAAAGTAAACGTATTCATCAGCCCCTAATTCTAGAAAACAACCTGGAATTGTGGCGAAATTTTTACTTTTGTGTGACTTGTTTCACTTTAGTGTTTGTTACGCTTGAGATACTTTCGTATTACATTTGCGTCACTGTAGCATACGTTTTTGTGAGACGACGTCTTACAATAGATCTTTAAAGCCTCATTCATAATGGTGATAAAACTGAGTTGATGAAAATAGTGCATTTTTGTGTGATATTAATATGTAATAAATTCAGGCCTTACCTCGTCCGACCCGCGTACGATGCGAAAGACCCGCAGTGTGAGGGACGGAATCGGGGAAAAATGATATAACGTAGCGCCAAATCACAAAAAATGATTAAAAATAAACTACGCTATTTTGTTAAAAATATTTTCAAGGAGAGTTTATGAATACATAATATCCACATTTTGAACACAGTTCTACAATGAAATTAGTAACGATTTCAGAATTACAGGAAAAATTAAAACAATTTAGAGAGAGGTCTTTTCGTAATTGAATTCTATCGAGAAAATTTCATCCAATCGTGTTTTCCTTTAGTGAGAATCTTAATCAAATACTCAATAAACGTTAACCCAAAAATCAAATTTGTAGATGACTTCATGGTGGAGTAAATGGATTTGAAAATAACCCCATTTTTTTTCGTATCACCTTAAATAGGTCAAATAAATGCGGATTATTTCAAAATCTATAAAAATTCAAAATACGCGGATATACATGTACGAATGTTTTGACGTGGTTAATTTTTATGTTATTATCATTCATAATTATCAGATATTTATTATCAACCTTCGTAACCTTCTCTTCCATTGTAATGAAATCTGTTTATCTATGCCTTTTTATAGAAAATGCCGTTAACGTCTAACGGCAGAACGGACAAGGAGATATAGACAAACGTAGAATAATTTTGGCGGGTGAAAGCAATTCACGCGCGCGAGGCGCTGCCCGCTTGCTTTCTGAATATAGCGCAAGCGCAACAACCATTTGCGGCGTTCAAAGGCCGCACTATGATTGGCTAAAATGCTTTTAAATTATTCGATAGTGTTGCTGATGATAAGGATCAATTTCTGGGAAGTAATGTCGTCGTATGGCAAATCATTGAAATGTGATATTTTTTTATAAAATGATTTATCGTCCATGTGAGTAATGCTCAATTTTAATTTTCCTTCGTAGGTATACTCCCTACATTACAGTTTTAACCAGTTTCTAATCAGGTTTTTTTAGTAAATGAAGATAATCCACTTTTTTGCCATATGACATTACTTCCCAGATTTTGATCCTTATTATAAACAATACTGTCGATGGTGCAACAATACATGTGAACTTTTTATTTAATCTGCTTATTTTTTTAAATAGCTTTTTTCAAGCGTGTTCGTCCGACGTCCGGCCTACGGATGAAAACCCGTTTTGAGTAAGGTTCAAAATCGCGATGCCTCATTTAAAGTTTCGCGCTGAAAGGCTCAAATCGAATAATGCAGTTTTATGTTTCCTCAAAATCGATATCATGGTTCCAAACATTGCTCTTAAAGCTAAAACACTACGGCATAAAAGGCAATAGCTCTAAGCTTATGAGATCATATTTAGAAGGGAGGGTTCAAAAAGCTGACATTAATTGGACAAAATCGTCGGGTTCTCAGATGAAGATGGGGGTCCCACAGGTATCTATTCTGGGGCCGTTCCTTTTCCTCGCAAAAATAATTTGCCATTTATGGTACAAGAAACATATCAGAGATATTATTATTTGTAGATGACACGTCACTAATTTTTCAAATTAGGAGACAAGAAAATTACTTACAGGAAACAAATAATGCTCTCTCGCGATTACTAGACTGGTTTACTGCGAATAACTTGCTTCTGAATTCAAAAAAGACAAAGTGCATAAAATTCTTTACCTAATGTAAGGCAAGTTGAGAGTAACATTGTATTGGGGAAAGACTCTTCTCGGCATCACTATTGATGCCAAACTACAGTGGGGTCCCCATATTGTAAAATTAGCACATAGACTTAGCTCCGCAGCATATGCAGTTAAAAGAATCAGGGAATTGACTGACGTTGCAACTGCTAGGCTTGTATATTTTAGTTATTTCCATAGCATTATGTCCTACGGCATACTACTATGGGGACGGGCTGCTGATATTGAGACCATCTTCATTTTGCAGAAGATAGCGATCCGATTTATTTATAAGCTAAGTAATAGAGAGTTTCTGAGAGATTTCTTCAAAGAAACCAACATCCTAACAGTTGCAAGTCAATATATCTATAAAAAAAAATGTATGTATTGACAGCCGCCACAATATGCAAATTAGAAATAATAATAATAATAATAATAATAATAAAACTTTATTTTCAGACTCATTTACGAAAAATGTTATCCATAGTTGTCAAAAGAACTTAAAAAAAATATAGTAAGCAATTATACAGTGTTACAAAATGTATGTAGTTATGTGCTCTTGTCATATTTACTACGCTGCTGTTGCAAGCCAATGCTTAAACATGCCAGTAGTTATAAGTCTATCAGACAGCTCTTTGATGATAGTATTTCTACACGTGTCAACTCTGTTCATGAAGGCGGCTATTCTGAACCTCACGATGGCACTAAAAGAGTTGACACGCGTCTCGGCGAGCATCCCCGATGCGCTGCAGCCTCGGCGCAAGCCCATCAGGTGCCTAAAAGTGTTGTTATATGTGACTCGAAGTGCATCGTGAGATTTTCGAGTGTACTTAGCCCAGAGTTGACACGTGTAAAATGATTGACAAAAAGTTTTAAATAATAATATTTTTACATCTGAAGAGGCCTTAAAGAACCTTCTTGCTATCATATTACCAGTTATTGATAAAGCCCTACGCTGCCTCTCAATATCAGCGTCGTCCTTCATAGAAGACGAGAGAATGTGGCCAAGGTACTTGAAGTTCTCGACTATATTTACAGGTTGACCCTTAAGCATGAGACTGGGAATGTGGTCCGGTCCTTTCCCCGACCTGAACACTATCATCTCAGTCTTCTTAACATTATATATTAGATCGTGTTCTAGTGCGTATTTTTCACATATAGACAATAACTTCCTCAGGCCTTTGATCTTGGGGCTGAGCAGACACATATCGTCCGCGTAACTCAGGTTGTTGACATACCTGTCACCAAGCCTGAGCCCCACGGGCGTGCCGCTCAGCTCCACGATCAAGTCATTCATATAAAGATTGAACAGGTCGGGGGAGGTCAGGCCACCCTGCCGCACGCCGCAGGTCAACCTATAACTATCAGACAGGACGTTACCCCACCTGACACTGTTGGTCTGACTACTGTACCAGTAACTTAGAAGATCAACAGTGCCAGATGGCACCCCGCTCCTGTCTAATTTGTTCCACAGCAGATCATGATTAAGAGTATCAAAAATAAACTCAGAAATAAGCATATACTTTCTTTTCCAATGTTCAGATTCACAAAAGTTAGTAGTTCTTTTATGGGATACTGTAAACGCCTCTACAATAAAATTCCGCATGAAATACAACACTTAACTGAAGCTCGATTCAAAAAATGTTTATCTACACACGTATCATAAACCCTCTTTACTGCGTTCAAAAACCGCACGTTACGATCAGCATTATGTTAAACTACTTGGTAAAAACTCGTTTCGTATCTGGAAACCTACAAATTATGGTCATTATGTGTATTTTTTCTACATATAATGACATTCAAATTTCGAACGCCGACGCCCACCCGCGTGCCGTCCCTAGTTTGTCTGTGAAGTTGGTACTGACATTCAAATTTCGAACGCCGACGCCCGCCTGCGTGAAGTTGGTACTACAGAACAAGCTAAACAACTACAGAGCCACAATGCCGGTCAAACATGCGGTTCCTGAACACATCAAAGAGAGCTTATGATATGTGTAGATAAACTAGTGTATGTAACTGTACATAATTAGGCATTAAAACTCGAGTTTTAATGCCCTCCATTATGCAGCAGTCACATAAACTACTAATAAAGCATAATTAGTGCACAAAGGCCTACTACAAAACTAATGATTTTTTACAAGACGCCGATATCTGGAATTAAACCAGTTCATTGCACCCTATATATTATGTAATAATTAGGCACCTACTTAATTTTTTATTATGCTTGCTTGATTATATTATGACGTCCATTACGTCTCGATTTTTGTGCTATTATGAATAAAAATCTTTGAACTGAACTAACAACAAAAACTTCTATCTTTTATAGTTTCCGATTTCGCCCACCTGACGACACTTCGAAATGGGCCATCTGTATACCACTGCAAAATGGGGGGGGGGGGGGGAGTGTACACTCTTCCACTAGCTTACATGAAGATTGTTTTGTAAAAGTTGACTCCACACAGAATCTTCTAAATTAATTTTAAGCATGCGATGCACTAGACAAATTTCCCAACTGTAAAGTCTCAACATAACATAACATAACTTCACGAAGGCACAATTGTGCCCACTTTGAGCCAGTTATTCAATACTCCATTTTGCGTGACATGGGGCTAGCCCATCGCCGCAGCTATGGATTAAGGTTTCCTCACGATGTTTTTCCATCACCGTTAGATCGTCCGTATAATGTATTTAAGATAAATTAATTATCTCATTGGCCAGAAATCGAACCTGCATCTCCTGTGTGAGAAGCAAGCGTGAAACCCATCAGACCACGGAGCTCTCAGTAAAGTCTCAAGCCGATTATAATTTCACACTCAATTCTTATATCCAACAGCAATTCAACGCGATCGGCGACCAAGCATCCGCCCTGCGCTTCCGGCTCGGCTGCCAAGCCATCTTCGACTACATGGACTACACGCAGAAAGACTCCCGCAACAGCCGCGCGGGCAACTACATCAACACCGGTGCGGCGCTGCAGCTGGCGCTCGTCGCGGCCTGGGCTGGCGTCGCGCTGTGGCTCGCGGTCGCCGTGTGCACCTCGGTGCGCGCCTACAAAGAGAGGAGAGCCCTTACGTGCTGTGGGAACTGAGGCAGTTGCGCCCGCGCCGGTCAATCAATACTGTTGAGGTTTTTTTTTGTATTTTTTCATAGGACGTGGGAGATAGACTTTTTTGAGACATTTGTGGCAATGTCATATATAATGCTAATGGTCTTAATTTTGTACATCGAAGTATGGTGTTCATTGCGTTACATGGCGCTCTACGTCTACGTATGTTCAAAGTTTAATTAGCGTTATGTTTAAATACGATTGAATATGACGCATGCCTGTTTCAAGATTTCTCTGAATTGTTTGCACATATGCTGAAGAAGACGAGACCTGCGTGCACAGGGCCGGCCAATGAGCTACTTGACTAGAGAACACTACTCTGATTTACATTTACACCTCTCACACTTCGTCGATGTCTAGAAGCACTCACACAAACGCATTTGTCAGGTCTCGCCTTCCGGACGTCATTTACTTATGTTACGGTCCTTATGGATAATGGGTACATTTTTTTTTTAACTATTAATTAATCCCAATAACAATATATATATAACTTAATGCTATCTAGCCACTACGCAAACCATAGTAGTTTATCTGTCATAGTCTAAAAACAAAATTTATTATACACATAATACGAAACAGTCTTAAATATTTGCAAGCAGGTAAATATTTTCATTATATTATTTGAAAACAGAGTTTTCGATGAGGAAATCATTTATCTTATGCTTGTACTTATTGCTATCGCTATAACTACAAGCATAAGATAAAAATGGACATGTTGAAGGTCGTTAGGAAGTGTTATTATGTTATTGAAGTTTATATATATTTTCTAAATATGATTGTACGATTTTCCGTAGCTACTTATACCATATCCTATAATTGTATCGGCCATTGCCATATATTAGTCTTACTATTTTAAACGGTACTTTTAAGAATATCAAATTTACGTAGTAACGCTATCAGTTTGTGACACACATGTTGTATGTGCGGTTCCCAATTGAAGCGTTTATCTATAATCAGTCCCAGGTACTTGTGTTGTTGGACAACCTCTAGTGATGTGCATTTACAGTTTGCATTTTTTGCGTGAAAACTATGATGCTCGTGGGCTGCGATGCTGGGTCGGATGTCGGTGCTGTTGTGACATGCATGAGTGTATGCGTACTACCTTCGAGTTGTTTGAATTAATAGCGAGCCCCGCGTCATGCGCCATTTGCATAATGGGTTATAGCTTGTTTGCGTAATCCGTTCCGCTGTTTATATATCACTGGGCGATAACCAAGCACGTATCGTCGGCGAATTGGCAAAAAGAGCCTTCTGTAAAACAAATATTCTAAGGGGGCTAATATGGACCCTTGAGCAGATCCTACTTCAGTAGGTATCATACTACTGAATAATACTTGTGTAATGATTTACTTTTATGTATTACTGAATATTTTATACATTTTATTATTTATTATACTTGTTATTTATACTTTCTGAGGTGGTTTTTTCAAAATCCAATAGATGGCGCAGAAGACAGCCCTTCCATTTTTTCCTTTGGCGCATGATGATGTGGTAAATATGGGTACAGGACACCTAAACAAACAAAAATTGTTGATAAATGGAATGAAAGAATCAATGTTTCTAAATATAGGGGTGTCTTCAATTGGATATTGAACCAAACCTACTCGTAAAGTACCCCATTGAATTCCATATATTTCATTCCATTATACATAAAAATAGGGTATAGAAAGATATACTGATGTATAGATTGACTGAAACTACGAAAACAGCATATAAAATTTTAAGTCCTTTGCTGGTATTTTAAAACCACCGAAATCAAGTACCTTGTAAGATTGTAAAAAGTGCCTAACTAATAAATAAGTAAAGTAATAATTATTATACCAAGCTTTACTTAGCGCCTACTATAGTTTGTAATATTTGATTAATGTTTGTGCCGTCCAAATCAGCTTTATATTTTTAATCTACGTTTTCATATAAATTGTACTTGAATAAAATATATTTTCACATGAAAGGACTATTCATTTTATTTAAGATGTTTAGAAATAGTTCTAAAGGCCGATTTACATTTAAATAAGTGCAGTAGCGAGTTAAGTAAACAGTCAGTTAAGACATAAATAAGTAAGTAGCGTCCAAACGTAGTGGCTGGCAGTTGTGTGCAAACGTAGCGGCTGGCAGTGTGTGTGTGTGTGTGCAAACGTAGCGGCTGGCAGAGGGTGTGCAAACGTAGCGGCTGGCAGAGGGTGTGCAAACGTAGCGGCTGGCAGTGTGAGTGCAAACGTAGCGGCTGGCAGTGTGAGTGCAAACGTAGCGGCTGGCAGTGTCAGTGCAAACGTAGCGGCTGGCAGTGTGTGTGCAAACGTAGCGGCTGACAGTGTGTGTGCAAACGTAGCGGCTGGCAGTGCGTGTGTGCAAACTACGCGGCTGACAGTGTGTGTGCAAACGTAGCGGCTAACAGAGGATGTGCAAACGTAGCGGCTGGCAGTGTGTGTGCAAACGTAGCGGCTGGCAGAGGGTGTGCAAACGTAGCGGCTGGCAGTGTGAGTGCAAACGTAGCGGCTGACAGTGTGTGCAAACGTAGCGACTGGCAGTGTGTGTGCAAACGTTGTTCACAACCGAACCATAACCGGCTTCAGATGACAGAGAGGGCGGAGGAGGCGGCGGGGGGCAAGACGGGCCCCGAGCAAAGCGCGGGCACTCCCATACCCAGACGACAATCACACTTGTAAACGCAAATACGTACTTTAACTTGTAAACCAATAAAGCATTCAAACGCTTCTCAATAAGTATTTTATTGGACATATGTTAGGCCTTAACATATTTGGCGACCGTGACAAATAATAATAAAGAAGATTTGCGAAAACCAAACCAAAAAACCAACCAAAAACCAAAAATTAACAGCGATTCATCTGGCGGAGAACAAAGGAATTTCAAATACCTAACGATCAAGAGGAGCATCGGAGCGGAGTTTTGGTGTGCTGCAGTTTACCTGGAGGTCTGGAAGACTAGCCCGAGTGAAGTACATGCCCATTCCTGTATTTTTCTATCACATTCCCCTTTTATTTGTGTGAATTACTGAGTCACTTTATGTTAGGTGACCTTGCCACTTGCTAGCATCGCTTTAATTATTGATTACGACCCGCTTTGTTATTTTATTTTGCAAATAGTGTACGGAAGCAGTAATGTGGAGCTATTAATTGTGCATAGATTATTAAAATAGAAGTACAAGGTGCGTGGCTGTTCATCAAAGGGCTAAAGTTACCTTTTAATCTTATTCTCGTAATGTGGAATAACGACACCGTAGCTTTCCATAATAGTAGTTTATGTGACTGTTGTTACATTATGGAGGGCATTAAAACTCGAGAGTGGGTTTATGAAACGAGCCGAAGGCGAGTTAATGCCTAATTATGTACAATTACATACACTAGTTTATCTACACACATATCATAATCCCTATTTGATGTGTTCAGGAACCGCATGTTTGACCGGCATTGTGGCTCTGCAGTTGTTTAGCTTGTTCTGTAGTACGGCGGGCGTCGGCGTTCGAAATTTGAATGTCAGTATCAACTTCACAGGCAAACTAGGGGCGGCACGCAGTCGGGCGTTGGCGTTCGAAATTTGAATGTCATAATATGTAGAAAAACTACACATTATGGTCATAATGTGTAATTTTTCAGATAATTAATGAGTTTTTACCAAGTAGTTTAACATTATGCTGATCGTAACGTGCGGTTTTTGTACGCAGTAAAGAGGTTTTATGATACGTGTGTAGATAAACTTCTATAAATCCCTATTCTCTTGCTGTTGAGCGGACTAGGCATTCTTGTAGTAACTCCTTAGGACTCGTACCTGCTTATAATATAAACGCATTCTGTAATCAGACTTTAACGTATTGTGCTTGGTATGCCGTGATTGCAAAGCATCGTCTCATTATTCAAATAACTAAGCATTAATTTTATTGCTTAAAGAACTTTAACCCATATCTTCCCAGACCTCTTGAAATCAGCTGGATTTGGCTGAAAATCGCTGTAGATGATACTAATAGCCTAAGAATGATATATATGAACAAAAAAAAAATTCCGAAATTTAGTTTTTGAGAAATAAAACCGTTCCATTAATGGAACAGTAGGAAGATAGTCCCAAGGATTTTAACTAAGAAAATGAGGTGTGATTGTCGAAATAAAACGTAATGTAGCTTTATATTTATGTTATTTATTTATACAAATAATCATATTATTTTATTGCTATGCTAAGTAGGTATTAAGAATTAGAAAAATAAATAAAAAATATATATACTACATAGGTATTATTTCGTATGGAAGGCCACAAAATTTTTTTCATGTAATGCTACATTACACTTCATGCATTTTTTTGTTGAGTTTTTGTGGCAAGATCCGCATCTGGTCTGTTTGCCCTGCGTAACGATGTAGTGGTCTTTCTCATCGAATCTGATGCTATCTGGCACACGCTTCATTACGGCCAACGAAGATCGAGGTGATGAATGTTTATGACTATTGGCGACCGATTCTTTCAGAAGAAAGTAAGTTGTCACGATATATCGGGTGAACGACAAAAGGTCATGGGGACTGCTGTCATTTTTGTACGCAGGTGATATTTTGTACAACTGGAACGCATTATTTACGCTGACATTGAGGGGAAACATGAGGAGTTGCCAGTACCACCTCTTGAGTCGAATGGATACCCTGTAACACCCCACGTTTTGGTCAAGACGGTCCACTCCTCCCATATATTTATTATAATTGATGAAGCACCTAGGTTGATCAACGTCTTTCTTTTGTTTATCACAATAACGCTTTACTTTTCCAATAGGGTTTACGCCGCTCTGAGTGGATGCTACAGTAACGATATTGTTGTCGTTGTATCTGACCAGGGTGATGTCAGACAGCGTATCTGTGCACTGGTTATAAGATCCTCTCTGAGTTTTTTTCATTTGTTTTTGATCCTTCAGCGGTGCGTTGTCTACTCTGTTAATAGTACCCGTAGCATCATGTCCTAATTTTTTCAGTTCTTCCAGGAGTGGTAGAGACGTGAAAAAGTTATCCATGTACAGGCTGTAACTATTCGGCGGCAATTTCGACACTAGGTCAAGAACAACTGATGCACCAACGCCAAGCTCAGGGTGGGTGTTTCCAGTGCTGGCTCCTTGGTAAAGCTCACCATAGATGAGATAACCAAGGCGAGTACAGATTGACCAATTTTTGTATCCAAATCTAATTGGCTTACCATGTATGTGCTGCTTACCTCCATGTTTTCCGTAGTAAGGTATCATCGACTCGTCAATGCTCAAGCTCTTGTCACCGGGGTAATATTTTAACCATCTTGCGTTGAGCAGGTTCCACAGATAAACTGTAACAAAGTAATCATAATAAATTGTCATAGCAAGGTAAACAGAACGTGCATTCAATAACTGGCTAAACAGTTGTGCCTCTGCAGCCCCGTATGAGAAAAGGCGTGACGCTATGTCATGCTTTGTAACAGAAAGGTGTACTCATACTTTAGGGTGTTAGGGACATCATTCTGAACTACTTTTACCATGAAACCGATTTGATCAGAGCAAATTTATATTTCACTTCTCCATACAAATAAGGTGACCGCGCGGCACAAAACGCATGGATAAGTGAAAAACAAAGTTGCTCTGATCAAATCGGATAAATAGTGAAAGTTGTTCAGAATTATGTCCCTAACAAGCCCCTAAACATAACTACACCTATTTGTTACAATCTGTATTATACATGTATGTATCTTCCTAGTGCTCAAATATTGGAACAGTCCAAATAAACACTCCATGTCACACTTTACTTTTTATATTTTGCACAAACGTAATTATACCATAAATGCCAATACTACTACATATAGATTACCACAAAAACCAACATTCTGTGCTATAAATTAGTTAAAATACTTACGTTTTCCGATGAGCCATGCTTTTCAATATTTTTTCCTCTCACTTATCGAAAATAACTCGAATGTCCACACGCAATGTGAAATGTCAAAAATTGCGTTTGACAGCTCATAATAGCAGTAATACCAACATTAAAAAATAAAATTATGGGCGCGTTCGTTTTAAGTAGTAAAAAAACAAAAAACATACCGTTCAAGAAATGGAACACTAGGGTTAACTGAAGTTCAAAGTCCCAACATTTTATTACAAAATAATTAGTAAATTACCCTCAATAAATTAATATTGCAACTAGATATTTTATCGGTTTTGCTGAACATTCCATGGTGGGTGCTTGCGTTTCGCAGCGCGCCGTTGCGACCACGCTCGACCTTGGGCTGTGTCCAGCTGCTGTAGCACGTGATTGCTGCTTGATCTCTCGCGCGAGTCTTCTGTTGCTGGGCTGGACGTGTTCGCTCTTCAAGGCTTCGGTTGCACATTTTGCTTTATTTATTTCATTGCTATACCATAATATAACTGTAAATTATGCCATCGGACAAAGAGGCTAGTACTGAGGGCACTAAAACTGTTGTTCCTGCGTCATCAAATCAAACAATGACATCTAGCGAAAGTGGGAAGGATCTTATTAAAAAGCGTAGCTCTATAAAAGGACAAGTTACGATTTTTAAGGACTATTTAAAACCTTTCCTTTCTTGCGAACCTGGGATGGTCATGAATAGTCTCCAAGTTGAGGACCTGAGAAGGAGATATACTAAATTCGAAAGTTTATTCGCCACCTTTAATGAATTGCAGACTAGCATAGAATTTCACTGTCCGGACTTAGAAGTGCAATTGTAAGAACGGGATGCACTTGAAAGCAGATTCTTTTCGCTACTGTGCCAAGTACAACAAGTGTTGGACTGCATCAGGGGTTGGCAAGGCTAATCAGGCAGACCAGGGACTCACAGCTAGGTGGGCTAGCAATGGGATAAAATTACCCACCATAAAACTACCTTCATTCGATGGTAATTATCTAAAATGGTTAGAATTCAAGGACACATTTGATTCAGTCATACATTCAAATAATTCTATTCCACCGATAAACAAATTTCACTATCTACGGGCCGCTTTAGAGGGCAGTGCTGCAGTAGTTATAAAATCAATCGAGTTTTCTGCCAATAACTACATTGTTGCGTGGGAACTATTGTGTGACAGGTATAATAATAAAAATATTCTGATAAACAACCATCTCAAAGCTTTGTTCAACATCGACCCTATAACAAAGGAGTCATTCAAGGCAATACGATACTTAATTGACAGTGGCGTAGCGTGCCTTGTCGGGGCCCCGTATAAAAATTTTTTTGGAGGCCCTTATATGGAGGTAACGATTTTTCACAAAAGAAAAAAAATATTGTGAGAAGTAATATTTATTTATCACATATTTTACAAATAAAAATCGAATTTTAAATATTCACTCTCCTTGCCTTTTTATCGGCAAACTGATTTATTAAATCATTTATGGCTGATGATGATTTTAGTTTTTCTAAAGTTTCTGCCTCTATGGACAATAGTGAGATGTCTGACAGCCGTTCTTGTCCCATCGAAGTTCTTAAGTAATTTTTTATTAGTTTTAATTTTGAAAAACTTCTTTCTGCCGTTGCGGTTGTAACTGGAAGGGTCAAGAATAAAAAGCATGCTGTGATTACCTCGGGAAAACTGGATGCAAGACTATTGAATTTTACTAGCAATAATTCAATGAGTTCATTAATGGAATAATTTTTTTTAATTTCAGAATTTAAGCATGTTTATAATGTCTTTAATTGGTCACAAAGATTAAGTGAGATGTCTTTACTGTATTTAGCAGACAGTTTTCCGGAAGCGTTTAATATCTCTTCGCTTGAAGAAGATAGGAGTTTCTCCGGTTGTAATATTTCGAATATACTACTCAGGTTGCAAAGGCTCTGAAATCTTTCTTTAGTTTGAGAAATTAATATATCTAAACAGCAATAGTATACATTGACTTTGAAATAGGATTCCGGGTCGGAAATTCTCTCATCTTGTGATAACTCATCAAAAAAACGCTTCGTTATCTTTCGCCTACTGTTTTTAAAAACAGTTGTTACCCCCCACTTTTTTGCTAAATCTTTGGATTCATTTAGCAAACTATTAAATGAATTCTGATTTCTTAATTGGCAGAGTCTATTTAAAAGATTACTTAATAAAATACTAGATTTCTGTAAGTCATTATTTTCATGTTGTAGAGCTTTAGAAACAGGATTAATAATTTCAAATAGTGAAGAAAAAAATGTAACGAGCACTAAGAAATCAAAACTCTCTAAAATATTAATTATACTTTTACATTCTTCACGTTCATCTTTTTTATTTGAAATTAAATTTAGTTGGTACAAAGTTTTCATGATTAGTAAAAAAAAATTCTTTACTGCTAATAAAGCGTCGTTCCTAGAAGACCATCTGGTAGGACATACCTTTTTAAGGGTAATCAAATATTTTTCAGATGAATCGTCACTTAGCATAGCCCAGCGTTTTATACTATTGCCAAAAAAAGTATATATTTTTTCTAAATTATCGAAAAATGTCGATACTTCACGAACATGTCTCGCATCGTTCAAAACCAAGTTTAAAGCGTGCGCAGCACAATGAACATAATCGGCATTTGGAGCATGCTCTTTTATTAGGGTTTGTAATCCTCCATACACACCCGACATAATATTTGCTCCATCGTATCCCTGTCCTCTACATTTAGTCAAATCAATTCCATATTCTTTAGTCAAATTTAAAATGACAGTTTTCAGACCTGCAGCAATGCAATCGGTTACTGCTATGAATCCTAAAAATGACTCACAGATTTTCACATTATCATCATTTTCTGTAACCGAGATATATCGAAAAACTACAGATAGTTGGTCAATTTTTGACAAGTCTTGTGTTGTATCCAGAATTATTGTCAGAAATGGAGCTTTTTTAATTTCTGAGATAATACTGTTCCTAACGTTAGTACCAAGCAAACTAATAATTTCGTTTCGGCTTAAATAATTTATTTCACCTTTCGGTTTTAGAAAAAGTTCTTTTAAAGTTGCATCATAGTTAGATAGCAGACGTGAAATTGCCATAAAATTGCCAGAATCAGAATCATGCCCCCTCAAAAGTAGATTACAAGATACTAAAGTAATTATAACATTAATTATACGATGCAGTACATCTCTCCAGAATGTAATTTTACTATCGATTTCACTTTTCAATAGAGTATCGATGGTATTTCCTTGCAACCAATTATTATAAGAGAGTGAGGCACTAATATGCTGCTGTGACTTTTCATGGTCAAGAATAGTTTGTGTGAAATTGCTTCTAACCGAAACACCGTTAACCCAAGCAGAGGAGTACGATTTGTTTTGACGATCTGCTAATAACCAACAGAAGTGACAGTACGGTTTGTTTAAAACGTTAGAATAACATAACCATGGTCTTATAATTTTTATGCCTGCCTGATTGAAATATGAATAATAATAAGCTGAAAAAGGTCGGTTATTTTCTGAAACTTTTGGAAATGGTCCTTGTGGTTTAAATGGACCCAATTTAAAAATTATTTTTCGTTCGCATTCAGTTAAATTGTCACCAAAATTTCCTCTATCTGATGAAATTATATTACAATCTGCATTATCTGCAGATATATCAGAATCGTTGACTTGGGGTTCCTCGATTTCTGGATGGACATCCGATAAAGTATGTGCTTGGCTTTCTTCTATTTCCGGATGGATATGTGACGAAGAACATGCTTCAGAAGAATCTAAAAATAAACGAGTAATTGTTAAAAAATAAATACGAATGCTTTGATACTAAACTAAAAAGAGTTATATATAAATAAATAACGTTACTAAGGGTCACAGTTAGAGAGTGTTCAGTTCAGACGCACACAGATTCTACGCGGATTGTGCTCGTACCTATTAGTAGATACAAAATCACCTGCAGCCCGTCCGTGCATTACTATACATCTGCGTGCTATTTAAACGCAGCGCGTAGTGTAGTGGCCATACAAAACGAGAACCCGAAAGCGAGTCTGCACATCTGAAGTTCTCAACACGCAATTAACGATACGATACGGACTGATAAACAAACAACAAAACAAATCGATCCTATAGATAAGTTAGAATTTTGTTTTTTTTAATCAAGGCACGGAACCCTAAAAACAGTATAATTGTGAAAATCGAGGGGGGAGACAACTTTTTGTGACGGAAGGATGGACAGACCGAAATTAAAAGATTTCCTTGTTTATCACTACGGGCCCCTAATAAATGGGTTGGGTAGTAGTGTAGTACTTACCTTTCCAATCTAAATCACTCACAGTATCTTGTCTCTGAAAAAATGAAGAAATTTTGGGCACTTTTTTTATAACCTCGTCCCTTTTCTGTTTAATTTTTCTTTTCTCAGCGCCGCTGGGATAATCTCTTTTCCTTTCACTCATTTCTTTTACAAATCGTTACTAATACTGCTAAACCAGAAGAACAATATTGTTTGTACTGAATTACAATGTAATGCACATTTATATAAAGCGCGTAAATAAACAGTGCACTGCACTCCGTGGTTTAACATCCAATGCAAAGCACAACAACGTACACGTACATCGCGATATCGATGAAGGATTCCCGGGGATTCCCCGCTGAGTTGAAGATGAAGTAAGTAAAACGGGGAAGTCCCGCAGCCCGCCATAACGATGTAGTGTTGCCAACTTTTGAACGCACGCTTAAGGCGGGAAAAAAAGGAATTGCTTTATAGAATTTTGTCATTTGTAAAATAAAATAAATTAGAAAGTTTTTATTCTTTTTCCTTACACACTTTGGGGGCCCCCGTGGCCCGGGGGCCCCGTATAATTGATACGGCAAATACGGCGGTAGCTACGCCCCTGTTAATTGATCTTGTCTCTAAAAATCTTAGGGCGTTAAATACACTTACACACATCAGCCAACTGATCACTGGGACACAATAATAATTTATATGGTCTCAGGAAAATTAGATCCCATCACCAGTAGGAAATGGGAGGAATTCAAGAGTAATTTATCAGAATTGCCTACGTTGGAGGAATTTAAAAGGTTTCTTAGCAGTCGAGCGGACATATTAGAAACTTCATACTGTAGCAATCGAACTGATAAGGGTGACCATAAACCTGTGTACAAGGAAAATAGGATTACCAAGTCTTTTGTCGTAGCAGCAAACAACAATCAAGCAGCGAGTTATTCCTGCGTTGTTTGCGGTGAAAATCACATGCTCCATCAATATTCCCAATTTAAAAATATGACTGTAGAAGACAGACTTAAGGAGGTAGATAGATTAAAACTTTGCAGCAACTGTCTTCGGAGTGGCCATGCTACAGGCCAATGTCGTTTGAAAGGGCTTTGTAGGATGTGTAAGAAAAAACATAATGATCTTATTCACGGGCAGGTCGATAATGATCAGGACATAGCAACCCAATCCACATTGCCAGTATCTCTATCGGTTCAATCTTCGGCGCAAGTTCTCCTTTGTACGGCACAAGTTGAAATCATCAATGAAAATAGCAATACAAGTCACTTAGCACGTGCATTGTTGGACACAGGAAGTCAGTCTTCTTTTCTTCCTGAGAGAGAGGGCTGGTTTGACGAATATTCCCGGTAAACCAATAACCGTTGCGGGTATTGGCAATGTGGTTTGTAAAATCACTGACAGATGTCAGTTTATAATAAAATCACGAATCAAAGTTACGGGCCTAGTCGTCCCAAAAATTACAGGTACTTTACCAAACGTAGAGGTAAATGTCCAAGAGCTAAAATTACCGACCAACGTTGAGTTAGCAGACCCGGCTTTCTATCGTCCCTCCGAAATAGATATACTTCTAGGAGCAGATGTCTTTTGGAATATTGTAGGTGCCAAGCAAATAAAGTTAGGTCTCAAGAAACCTACCTTGCAACACTCAATGTTTGGATGGTTGGTGTCCGGTCCAACAAATGGAGATGGTCACCCTAACCCAGAGGTAAACTGCAATTTTAGCAGATCGAAGAATTACCAACTATGACTAAGTCATATTCCATGGAAGAAAAATCATGTGAGTCCCATTTCTCGGAAAACGCCCGCCAATTAGATAATGGTCGATTCTCGGTCAAAATTCCATCCAAAGAGGAGCCAGAAAAGGCACTCGGTGACTCTTATCAAATCGCTAGGAGAAGGTTTCTAAATTTAGAAAAGAAATTAAATAAATTTCCTCAACAAAAAGAGGCCTATAGCCACTTCATCCATGAATACGCCAATCTAGGTCATCTAAGTGTGATAGAATGGGTGAAGAAAATTCGGGTGTTTCTTACCCCACCACTCTGTTATTAGAGAAAATTCAGAGACAACTAAATTAAGAGTTGTTTTTGACGCTTCAGCGAAAACTTCTTCCAGTAAATCACTTAATGATATACAACAAGTTGGCCCCGTAGTTCAAAGCGACCTGCTATCAATTTTATTGCGCTTCAGAGTATATCGGTTTGTTCTCACGGCCGATATGGAAAAAATGTATAGGCAGATAGCTATAGATGAGTCACAGCGGCACCTACAGCTGATAGTGTGGCGGGACGACGAAAGCCAGCCATTATAAACAATGCAGCTAAATACCGTTACTTATGGGACGGCGTCAGCGCCGTTTCTAAGTAGATAAACAATTATCGCAAGACTGTAAGGACAAAGTAAGAGCCAATGTAATAAAAAATCTTTTTTATGTAGATGATTTAAGTACCGGAGCCTCATCGGAGGAGGAGTTAAAATATATATATACAGCAATGTTAACAAAGTGTTGCAGTCTGCATGCTTTCCTTTACGAAAAGTTAGAACAAATTGTCCTCGAATTTTTGAAGGTGAAGAATTGACTTCCGATTCTATGGAGTTATGTAAAGAATCGTCTGTGTTAGGCCTTTATTGGGCCCCAAATCCCGATACATTACAGTTTTCAACAGACATTGAACGCACCGATCAAATTACCAAAAGGACCATAATTTCAATGACATGTAAAGTTTTTGACCCGCTAGGCCTACTTTCAGCATGTATAATTAAAGCAAAAATTATCTTACAGAAATTGTGGATTGCAAAGCTGAGCTGGGATGAGCCAGTTCCACAAATGTTGGTCTACCTTCATAGATAACCTACCTCAGTTATCTAAAATAATAGTGCCAAGATATGTCTTGTGCGATTTTCCCAAGTCTGTGGAGTTGCATTGTTTTGTTGATGCGTCTCAAGCCGCGTATGGCGCGTGTGTTTACTTGCGCTCCACGGTCAAAAACAATCACATTCAACTTCATTCAAGTCAAACTATTGTGCGCTAAGGCACAGTGTAAAGAAGTAACAGTGGGCCGACGCTTTTGATGTTTGCGTAAATGCCGACACCGCACAAGGCCACAGTACTTACCTAGGGTTGTCACAGACATTACTTTAACTGCCCAAAAAAGGAGCGTAATGTTTTTAGGTTTCATGCATGTAAACATGTATGTATGTACGCATGTACTTTTCTTAAAATAAAAATTAATGTCATTTTCGTAATCGGCACCCCGAGGAATCTCGAAGACATATCATTATATTAAAAAAATACCTACGCCATCTTGGATTTCAAAATTAATGTCATTTTCGTAATCGGCACCCCGAGGAACCTCAAAGATGACACCCATATCATTATATTTAAAAATATACCTCCGCCATCTTGGATTTCAAAATTAATGTCATTTTCGTTATCGGCACCCCGAGGAACCTCGAAAATGACACCCATATCATTATATTAAAAAAATACCTGCACCATCTTGGATTTCAATATTAATGTCATTTTCGTAATCGGCACCCCGAGGAACCTCGAAAATGACACCCATATCATTATATTAAAATATTACCTCCGCCATCTTGGATTTTAAAATTAATGTCATTTTCGTAATCGGCACCTCGGATCGTCGATCTCAATCGGAACCTCAAAGATGCCATCAATATAGATTTTCAAGAAAAATGAACGTCCGCCATCTTGGATTCCAACATTGAATTCTTTTTCGTAATCAGCAACCCCAAAAACCTAGATAGTGACAACTATATCATATATTTTTTTAATAATGATATGGTTGTCATTATCTAGTTATCATAGTATTTTTAAATCATGTTCGCCATTTCGAATTTGAAAATGGATTTCATTTCTTTGTTTACACAGGAAAACACAGGCTTTTACATCCGCCATTTTGTTTACTTTGGCATGATATGACAAAAACGTTGTAAATTAAGCACTAAAAAAAGATATATTTACCTTTCTAGTGAGCGTGGAAATTGATGAAATCGCAGTTCTTTATAAATGCGAGATGAGGACTTGCATTCTCGCACAGCACATATCGTATGCACCATTTTAATTGTGAACAAATCAAAACATTAAAACAAGACACGCGTTAGCCCTGAAAGTCATGGCCCGAACTACTAACAATGGCGACGTATGCAGCTCGGGCTCGCCCTACCCGCCCCTCGCCCCTCACACCCCGCACGATTGCCCTGTCTAGACGGCTTCGTCGAATGACTGTATTGGTTTATAGACTAAGGCCAGACTGTGGCGAAGGCCAGAGTTATGTGGGGCTCTGTTGGGAGCTCGTTTATGCACCAAGGTCTCAAGTCACTTAAGTGTACTATCACCCAAAAAACAATATGGACTGATTCAACAGTCGTTCTGGGCTGGTTAAAATCGCCGCCGAGATCTCTAAAGGCCTTTGTGTGTAATCGAGTGAACGAGGTAAATTAATTAACGTCAGAATTTCAATGGAAACACATACACACAGATTTGAATCCCGCTGATCTCGCGTCGAGAGGTATTGATCCACACCTGCTGCAGTCGTCTCTCCTGTGGTGGGAAGGTCCTTCCTTTCTCATGAAGGAGCACTCTGAATGGACTAAAAGTACCTACTTACCAACAAAAAACTTACCAGAAATTAAAACAACGCCTGCTACGATGTTGTCACTCCCTATTAGTTGCAATGATAATAGTAACAATAATAACGATTGTCCCATCATTAAATTCGATAATTATTCGAACTATCAAAGATTAAAAAGACAGCTGCCTATGTGTTGAGGTACATTAACAGCTCTAAACATAACAATTTAAAACTAAATGGACCTTTAAATTCAAATGAACTGGAACAGTCACAAAATGTTCTAATCAAACAAATTCAATTAGAATCATTCTCAAACGAACTTCAATGTTTAAGCAAAGGTGAGCAACTACATCATAGATCAAAATTTATATCACTAAATGTATTTATAGATTCAAATGGCATACTCCGGGTGAGAGGTCGTTTGCATAACTCAAGTTATGACTATAACAAAACGCACCTCATTTTATTAGATTCTAAAAACAGATTTACCCAATTATTAATGAGATGTGAACACTTACGTTTATTTCACGCTGGTCCACAACATCTGCTGGCTTCAGTTCGCGAGGAGTTCTGTCCAATAGGAGGTAGAATTCTCGCCCGCACTACTACAAAGAAATGTGCTGTGTGCACACTTTTACGTGGAAAGACAATACAACTAATACTGGGCAACTAACCTTCAGTAAGAACAGATCCCGACTTCCCTTTTCATACCTGTAGAATTGACTGGTGGGCCCTTCCTCATATCTAGTCGAAATGGGCGAGGCAATCGAATTACCAAATGTTATTTATGTTTGTTTGTCTGTCTTACAACAAACTAGTTCATCTGGAACTAGTCAGTGACCTCAGTACTGAAGCCTTCGTCCTGTGCCTTTGTAGATTCTGTTCTAGAAGGGGCAAGCCCTATGAAATCCATTGTGATAATGGGGGAGCCTTTTCAGGGGGCAAGCAATGAACTAGGTAGGGTAATTCAGTCCAGCCAACAGTCCATTTATAATTATTCTGCAAATGAGGGTTTTAAATTCATCTTCAGCCCCGCATATTCACCTCGCTTTGGAGGTATATGGGAGGCTGGTATAAAATCAGCTAAACGCCACTTGAAGCGTATAGCTGGCAATGCTTCCCTGACGTTTGAGGAGCTAGCGACGTTATTCACACAAATAGAAGCTATCCTTAACTCACTTCCGCTATCTCCTCTCTCGCCAGACCCAAATGATCTCTCCCCTCTGACTCCAGGGCATTTCCTAATCGGGCGGCCACTCATGTCGGTGCCGTCCCGGCCGGTTACTGCTGCAAGACCCAACAGGTACCTCGTCATCGAGCAACTTCGACAACGGTTCTGGGAAAGGTGGCGCCTGGAGTACATGGCTGAGCTACAACAGCGAACCAAATGGCGAGTCGGGCAACAACAAGCGCTCGCCGTCGGCGACTTGGTCGTCATAAAGGAAGAAAATCAACCACCCCTAAGATGGCGAATGGGAAGAATATCATGTCTACACCCCGGACCAGATGGCGTCAACAGAGTAGCTCATATTCACACCATAAGAGGCATAAAGAGAGCAGTAAATAAGTTGTGTCTCTTACCAACTTCTACTACATCCCTTTGAAACCTAAAGCTTTCAAGGCCCCGGAGAACGTTCACAACCGAACCATAACCGGCTTCAGATGACAGAGAGGGCTGAGGAGGCGGCGGGGGGCAAGACGGGCCCCGAGCAAAGCGCGGGCACTCCCATACCCAGACGACAATCACACTTGTAAACGCAAATACGTACTTTAACTTGTAAACCAATAAAGCATTCAAAACGCTTCTAAATAAGTATTTTATTGGACATATGTTAGGCCTTAACAAACGTAGCGGCTGGCAGTGTGAGTGCAAACGTAGCGGCTGGCAGTGTGAGTGCAAACGTAGCGGCTGGCAGTGTGTGTGCAAACGTAGCGGCTGACAGTGTGTGTGCAAACGTAGTGGCTGGCACTGTGTCATTGGACAGAAGGTGGACACGCCATGCATTAGCAGCTACTTGCCTCTGATGGCAGTGCGGTAAAGTGAGATGGACTGATCTGCTTGGTCCACCCCTCCCATTCCTTTGTCTATTCTTTTGTTTTGAGCGCCAGAACCATGATAGTTTTTCGTGCATAAGCCGTAGTTGACAACCCTAGAGCGATCGCCGAGCGTAGCTGTGAAAAGTGAAGTACATACATGTGGTTGACTTCTGTATGTATTTATTTTGTGACTGAGGAGGTAAAACTAAAAATACTTTAAAATTAAATATATTTTATTTCTCATCTGTGAAATAGTACATTTCGTACGAGTTTGCAAAGGCTTATTTTTCGAACCGAGAAATTACGGCATGAGCCGATGGCGAGGGTCGTAGCGAGGTTCGTAAAGAAGCTCGTTCGAAAGAGTAACGAATAGATTTTTTCCGCCTGAGAACCCAAAATCAAGCGGCGAAGGTGCTATTTTGAGGTTAGCGGAAAATGTTATTATTGCTTCATAATTATACCTCGCGCCAATAATTAAGAGCGCTGGGCGACGTTGGCGGGAATTACTGCGCATATGTACAGGACACAGGTATTGAAAAATGACTACTGCGCATTCAAGGCCACCGCCGCTCATAACTCGTGGGGCGAGGTATACAACAAATTCGATGTAATTATTACGTTCCATTTTTGAAGATCTCTGGAAAACAATGCATTTAATTTGACCTCAATTCTATCACTCGAGATGACGTTCTATTCGAAATTAAATGTCAATGGCGAGATGCCGGTCGTAAAATGTGATTCCTGAACACATCATAGAGAGCTTATAATATGTGTGTAGATAAATCAGTGTAGTATTCACAGCACAAAAGAAACAGCAAAAAGCCTATTTTGTGCTATTTTCAAAATCCAAAATTCTCTTGAAATATTTCTAAATCCACAAAACTATTTTATTTTTAAAATCATGTATATTTTTAACAGGCTCTATTTATTTCAAAATATTTTCGATAACCTTAGCTTAGAACGT
Organism: Argyresthia goedartella; assembly: GCA_949825045.1. Classification (NCBI taxonomy): domain Eukaryota; kingdom Metazoa; phylum Arthropoda; class Insecta; order Lepidoptera; family Argyresthiidae; genus Argyresthia; species Argyresthia goedartella. Next base: position 39,168,021 of record OX463809.1, read on the forward strand.
CGATGCCATGGCCAGGCCATACCATACAAGTTCATACAACGCAATATGAAGCATGCTTTTCTTAAATTCAAGGTTTAGGTACAAAAAGTAAAGTTAAGTAATTTAGATAGAAATATATATTCATATCATAACGACAATACAAAAAACAACATTGAGTATATTTTATGAATATTAAATTTTCAAAAACTCCTATTAAGGTACATCAAGGAATGTATGTATAATACAGATAGGTACATAGGTAGTAGAATAATTTAAGATATAATTGGGAACAAAATTATCATAGCCGCATATTCCATGGACAGTTAGTATGTATAGGCCGCGCCTCTAATGCGACGCGGCGCATGGGTAGAAGAAAGATTCATACATGACTAAGAAAGAGACGTGAGATCTCGCTCACGGGCCAAGAAATCAGGCGGGGCCTGTAACTAGATAGATACAACCGCGATCTAGTCCAGTTGGCCCTTAACTGTATTGTACCACAGATAATATTTACTAGGCTGTAATTGTTAATATAGAAATAACGTGAATAACAATATACATCATGAAGTTTTATGAACAATACAAGCAATTTTCTACAATATATTTTACATACATATGCTGACGCCTTCTTCCTGCGAGAGGGATAGGCAGAGACTAAATACCTCCACTTGCTAGGATTCTGGCACACATCTCTTACAAATCGTCATATATTTTAAAGCTCGCTGAAAAGTTATAATTATTAAGCCTAACAAACCTTAAAATATCAAGAAACCTCTGTGATATATATATATATATCATGAAGCGCGTAAAACTAGGTGTGTAAAAGTTGCATTAATTCATAAGATTTTTGTGAGGTACCTTGCTTACACAAGCGGAGTTACCGCAACGCCTTAAGCCGATTCAGTTTAGGATGACCGTCTCAAAACAAGTATTGGCGCTAGATAAACTAGTGGCTCTGTGAGCTGTAGACCTCGCCAGTGACACTTTCTTTTAATAACACATACAAACTTATGAATGCACCTGGTTACGTATATGGAGCATGAAAGAAGCCGCACCAATAACTTTGTAAACTACATTTTGCGGTCTAAACACAACCTATTGACTTTCACTAAAATGCCTGTTACTATCACGGTCTCTACAAATCCAACGACACCTTATTTGTTAAAATCCGTCAAGCAGTTTAGACTAGCAGTTTTTTGAAAATTTAAAACCCTTGCGTATCTGCCATTTTTAAAATTTTCCAAAAACCAAAACGACAATAAAGTCTATTTTATTATCGAACCTGCTCATAAAAATTCACGAGAATTAGTTGAGAAATGCGGCCTGTAGAGGAGAACATCCAAACATACCAAAACATTTTTGCCCAATCCTGAAACGGAGGAGGCGCTTCGTCGCTCGGTCAATAAAGCCCATTACTACATAGGTTGTGGTAAACCTCAAGTGCAGTTTTAAAAATAACATAAATCGTGGAAACACAGTTAGATCACCGTTTGAGCTATATTCCTTTGTACTTTTAGATTGACCTTTCATAGTTTGGGTCTGCAGTGCGAGCGAGTGCATTTAACAAAATTTGTCCTCACGAGATTTCGTTGAATTATACTACTGTCCTGCCACAGCAGCATACCACATTTATAACATTATCTAATCTATCACAACGAATGTAACGACATCAACAGAGGTGTATCGACACTACCCCTAATAAACCTTGATGTTCCTCTACGTATCTCAGATATCACAAAAGATTTACTTCCGAACGTGCCATTATTACGACAGATACTTTACGAATGTGTGCACTGAGCACTTGTTTAACACAACAGAACAACCACAACATACTTACAAACATCAACTAGACCATACGCTAACAATATCACTAGTATTCGAAATTTCAACACAAATATTCTACAATATTCTTATCAAATAAATGTAAATATAATACTACTGGTTAATCCATAATATTCCTTAACAATCAATACATTAAAATTAACGGATCGAGGGCTAAATATCTTGTTCGAGGCTTCTGGAAAGCACCATGTGCCTTAAAACGTGTTAAGTTTTGCAAAATATAAAAAATAGCTGCTTATCTAGGCCCTGACTCCTGCATAATTATCTAAACATGTACTAATACCGCGAGTCATCCGAAAGCTCCTATAAGGATCGAAAGCCACCAATTTCTACAGTACAAACAGTAAGTTCCCTTTTCAAGAAAAACAAGAAGCACAGAGCACTTCAGAGGTGAACCCGCTTTGTTAATATTGCAATACTAATTAACAAAATGCCGTCACGTGTTTGTCCATACGGGTTGGCCAATGCTAGGAAATTCGATCCCGGGATCCCGAAACACGGGATCCCGATTTTTCGGGACTGAAGTCCCAAGTTTACGTTTGTGATATCCTGGGATTTTCGAGATTTGAAATAAAACTTCTGCACATAATTCCTCGACTTGGCTTCTAAATTAATTAAAGCTCGCATTATCTCAACACAACAACGTCGACAACACAACTTGTCAGCGTCAAGTTGTTGTTGCTACTTACAACAACTTGTCAGCGTCAAGTTGTTGTTGCTACTTACAACAACTTGTCAGCGTCAAGTTGTTGTTGCTACTTACAACAACTTGTCAGCGTCAAGTTGTTGTTGCTACTTACAAAACACAATACTGACCTGGCCGAGGAACTTGTCAGCGTCAAGTTGTTGTTGCTACTTACAAAACACAATACTGACCTGGCCGAGGAACTTGTCAGCGTCAAGTTGTTGTTGCTACTTACAAAACACAATACTGACCTGGCCGAGGAACTTGTCAGCGTCAAGTTGTTGTTGCTACTTACAAAACACAATACTGACCTGGCCGAGGAATTGGCTGATTTATTTAGTATCCCCCTTTAGACAGTTATTAAATAAATCGGTCAAGTGCGCTTCGGAACCCACGAGAATTCAATTTTATAAAACACACATGTAGTTCATTATTTGTTGCTGTAGCGGCAATAGACACACACATTCTGTGAAAATTTCAACTCTTAACCCTTTTACGGACAGACGGACGCACATACTGATTTTAAAGTAGTTTTTTTTGTAAAATTCGATAATCTCGGGATTATCCGGGATTTCTTTTCGTCAATCCCGAAATCCCGGGAACGGCAAAATGGTCCGGGATCGAATTCCCTAGCAGAGGCCCAGTCACCCCCACGTCTAGCCAGTTAAAGTCCGTTCACTTAGATACCGCACGTGTCGGCTCTGGTCAAAGAATGCCAACGAGTAATCACAGGAAGCCGCGTGCGGGTGCGACACTATCTTGGTGAACGCACTTTAGTCAAAACTAGCATGCTCCTCGACAGCCCATCGCCGCAGCTATAATGGGTATATGAAGGTTACCCACGATGTTTTCCATCACCCTTAGAAAGTCCGTATAAGTGTACAAGTATTGTGCAATTTTGAAGCCGACCTCAAACTCGCGAGACTTCTAGGGCTCTCACTAGTTACTCAGCGAGTGAGCGAGACAGCGGTAGGTAGCTACTACGCTCGCTGTCTCGTTCGCTCGCGATGGCGGCACGCCCCGCTTGCAGTTGCAGTCAGCTGCTAACTTGCATCTTAACCTTAATTAAATTAATTCTCACACTCCTTGTCCCAGTCGTCGGGCAGCAGCGTATGCAGATGTCGCGCGAACTGGCTGTACGGACACGGCTCGTCACAGAACGGCAGCCGCAGCTCCATCGGAACTTCTATCTTCGTGTTGTTGCGGTAGAACACCTGCAGTCAATGTTGGACATTCTGAGAATTAGCAAATACATTTGATTCCGTGAATAGGAGATCCCTATGCTCATTTCGCGAATTGGGCATTATGCGTATGAAAAGTTATGTACGTCATTAATAACATGTACCAACCTAGTATATAAGCTAGGATTTCCTATAATAAAATTAGTGTAGTTTAGTCTGGTATTTGCGCGTATCTCAAGCCTTTTACTTTACTCCCGAAGATGTCGCTCTCCTTATAATTGCCTCTGGCAAAGTGCTGACCCTACTTCTGAACATCAGCAACCTTCGGTAATAGCAGCATGGACCCAGCCGAGGAAAAAATCTGCGTGTGCTGCCACCTTAGAAGTGCAAGCAAGAAGCACTTCGTCCAAGATCGCCGAGCCCCGACTTCGGCAAACAAGACGACATCAAGCAAGCCATGACCGGACCAGATTGAAAACGGACCAGATGCCAAAAGATAAATAATTCCAACTGAAGATACCGCAAGAATAATGAACCGATAGTCAGCCGACTGCTGATTTATCAAAATGGAGCTCGCACAAGCAGCTTTTCAAGTTCAAGACATAGGAAGCCTTTCCAGCCCCCAGAAGAGTATTGAAACATCATCGATATACCTAATTCAACGAATATTGAAATCATCCAGGAAGAACATCGTACGAATAATAATCAAATCACTGAAGAGAGAGAGATAGATATATATATATATATATATATATAAACGATTGGTGTACAAGATGTGCCCTATGTTGCCAAATCCCAAGGTTTTTAGGCACACAAATTTCATCAATCGACAACGTAATATTCACTCAAGAGTGAAGAGCACGCACGTACATATGACGTACGAGATCATTGACTGCCTACAGCCAAGGTTACAGATTTAATGCTGACGCTGATTCAGCACAATCATCCTTGTGTAGGTACGGTCGCAATTATAAACAAACAGTGATTACAACTTCAACGACATGCGATGTAAATTGACTCATCGATTCCTGAAAAACATGGGCGGCTGCTGCATCAGACGACTCTCCTGCAGATCTTTTCCAGTCATAGGTTAGGTTAGTTTACTAACCGCGAAGCCCCATTTTCCTAGTGTTTTCTTGTTTTCCAGTTTTTAGTTTATTTTATGTAGTGTGCGGCCAGACACAAGACTTGCCTGCAGGTAAATATTAAGTAATTCTTTAAACTTGTGTAGAATTCGCATAACCGTAGTTCCTTTATTTTTCTAATTCGTGTAAGATTTACATAAGATTAAGTTAAAGTATGCACAGTTAAGATCTGGTTTTATGTTTATTAAAATAGTTGACATAAGTTTGTTATGGTATCTAACTTAGATTTTTTCCATTGTTATAAGTACATTCATTTATTTTTTTCCCTAAAGGGGGGAGTATCTGTGCCGGTCGACTATGTTAGTCATATTTTCACGTAATGTTAAGATAAGTTGACGACCGTCACAGATAAGGTATATTTATATTCATCACGCACTATGTCTTATGTACGTCATTAATAACATATACCAACCTAGTATATAAGCTAGGATTTCCTATAATAAAATTAGTCTAGTTTAGTCTGGTATTTGCGCGCATCTCAAGCCTTTTACTTTACTCCCGAAGATGTCGCTCTCCTTATAATTGCCTCTGGCAAAGTACACAAGCTGAGTTTATACTGATTCCGGATGAGGTGACTTGTATCTGTTGTAAGCACCATTGCTTACCCAAGACTCGGACTACTTTGGGCCAAATCTACACTCAGACTTAAACCAATTTATCGGTGTCAGACTAACTCTGGATGGGATCGGTGTCATTCATTAATTCAGTAACCCCTTGCTGCACTCTAGATTTTACGTTAGAATACTTCTTTTCGCTCTGGCTTCGACAATTCTCCTATTGCGAGTTGCGATACAAACTACTACCATTGTTTCATTTACAATATGTTTCATTTAGTGCCGCGCGTTAGCAGTAATATCCAGTAAACTTTGACATTACATAGAAAATTTGAATGAAATTACAAAACTGTCAAATTGTGGCTTCCGATCGGTCTTCGTCGGGATTCACGCATCCTCAACTTCCTCTACAACATTTTACGAAATCCACGCTATCCAACTTCCTACGAGACCGTTTTAAATTTGTTTCTTCCGCAGGCCTCGGAGGACCCACACAGTTTCCATGCTCACGAGCCCACAACATAACACCGCGTCCTATGAGCACGGGTTTAGACTCCGGGCCATTCGCTTGTGGAATGCACTCCCCTGCACCATCACGGGTCCTACTATCAATATCTTTAAAAGTCGCGTGAAGAAGCATTTCCTTTCTCTTTAGAAATATAGGTAGTATGTATGTATGTAATTATTAGTATATATATATTTCATATTTATTTATATTTAGGATGTTTATTTTATGTATGTAGTTTATTGACTTTTAATTAGGGTTTGTTGTACACATAGGTATATCCGTGCTTATTAACCTTTTTCATCCTGTCATGGTTTGCTGGAAGAGATATCTTGATAGAGATAAGCTCGCCTTTGCACATTATTTTAATGAAAATCCTATTATTTTAATTATTTGTGTGCAATAAAGAAATTATAACATTAGTTCCATGTAGTGTAAAGGGTGGTTAGTGTTAGTAACACAGAGTAACTAAGCAAATAGTTTCGTTTATCTGAGGTTCTACAGGTAACAAATGAATCACAGAGTAAGTAACCAAAGCAAGTTTAGATATCAGATAAATTAATTGTCAATATCCATAGACCTTCTTTGCTGTTGACAATGTTGGACATGTTACAAACACAGTGCCCTCTACCAAAATGTTTTGCGTAATCTTCCCAATTCATGAGCATGGCAGTTGGGAAGCTAAAACTTGATTTAGCTGCACTAACCTTAACAAAGAACGGCTCCGGCTCAATTTCCTCGTGCAGCTCCAGCACAATACTGGAGCCGTAGTCGGGCTCCAGCGGCTCCTCGAAGCCCAGCGCGCGCCACAGCGACACCACGTTCACGTCGTGCCCGGAGTACAGGTGCAGCGAGCGGGACTCGTTGCGCGCGTTCACGATATCCTCGAACGCGTTCCACATCTCGCGGAGGAGCGGCCCTGGGGTACACCGAGTATGTGCTAACTAACGCCAAAGTTTAGGTTCAGGGACAGCTCGACCGGAGTCAACTCGACCCGAATTATAATACCAGAAACTATGTCTAAAAAAGTGGTTTGTACTGTCGGCATGAGAAGTGTTGTCCTCTTAAAATACATAAAAACGAATCTATCAATAAATTAAAACAATCCATGTTTTAATTTATTGTTTTTTTTTTTATGAACGAATGTATTAAATATGTATATTATAGGGCAAAAAATAGAAATATGTAACATAAGAGAAAGAGAGGCAAAAAAAACATTGTTATCAGTATCAGTGCACCAGTTCATGCGAGCCAAGGGCAAGGTATTTTTTTCGTAGATACCTTGCCCTCGCAGTTTTTTATGATCTAGACTATTGTATTATAATTTTTTCGTCCAGGCAATTATAAAAAATAATGAACTTAGGCTTATAATAGGTTTATAAAACTTATGAAGGTATCATAATTTAAAAAAGTGGAGATCATTATGTTTTCCTGATTTGTAAGGAAATAAAATTAAAATAAACATAATTATTAATTGCAAATTATCGCTTTTCTACCTGACTGTACATTTCACCGTAAGGGTAATTGAAATATCTGGTATTATTATTCCGGTCGAGTTGACTCGGGTCGAGCTGTCCCAGACCCAAGTTAACCGAGACTGATGACGTCATAGCGTCCGCCACCACTGTCCTAGAGGGAGGGCAAATCGCATTCGTCGCGGGTACCTAGTTAACTTTGGCGCGTAGTGCAAGGGCTCTGAGGGTGTCGAAACTAACTGAACTGAACGCTTGAACCCGAAATCTCTTGTCCAGTTACCATATGTTCTATTTAAACCCCAACGATAGAGAGGTGATAATACCTCTGTTTCGTCGATAAACTCGTAATAGTTTGAAGCGTCCGTCCGTTTACCGAATCGAACCAAACCGATTATTGCGTTTTAGCGACATTCCAGCGATGGTTCTAAGCCATGTTTTAAAATTTCATATTGTGCCGAGAGTGCTTTAAAATTTACTTAAAGTTATTACTTAGTTTTGTTGTGACGTCTTTGGAATCGTCTCCACATATACCAAGACTATTTGCATGGTGCATAACGGAGTAGGCGAGGTATTTTTGTGAAGTCGATCGATATGACGCGAGAATTCATTAAGTGGCTTGAATAGTATGCAAGGTCCCGCTATCGCATTGCTGTGCTCCCACCCACCCACAGCGCTCGCTGGCTTCCTGCGGTGGTGGAGTCGTGCGGGAGGGTTGTGTTTTCGTGCAGTCAATATAATATAGCGCGAAATTTGCGTGCGGGGTCGGCATAGCGTGTAACGTCACCCCTCGCGCACCAGGAAACTAACTCAGTTAACCTTTTGACCGTCATACATCAAACACAAAATGTCTCACACGTGTGCGTGTGTAAACCATGTCATAGCAAAAATGGTTTACACACGCAAACCAAAACTTAATTCTTACGATATAAGGTTTATTTTAATATAAAAATTGTGTCGGCTATAGTCGACGTTGCGCCAGTGGCACGACTTTCAGTTGTCGACCAGTGCCGACTGGCGCGGTCAAAAGGTTAAGCGCTATGGGTGTACCAGTGGCTTTTTATAATTTCTACAAAAAGAAACCGACACAATCACCACGCGACCACGCGACCACGCGATGACGCGACACTTTCAAATAAGAGGCAGCTATTCGTCAGTCGCCCTTTCCTTTTCTAAGCGAAACAAGGAATAACTGTAAGTTTAAACTTTAAAACAACTCCCCCGACCGAGACAATAAATGAAACCTTGAGCCTACAATTTGGCTGACTTTCTTTTTTTACTAAGTTGATATCTTTCGAGCCACTGATCCAATATTAACAAAACATTTTTTTAATAGAACTAAGAACCATCGCAGGGAAGTCTGCTACCATTTGCAGAAAACCGCATTTAACTCCGTCCACCCGTTTGAGTGCCACAGTGCCACAGACAGATACACAAACAGGCAGACACTTCAATATTATAATATAACACCCTTCTTTTTTCGTCGGGGGCTATGTGATTCATACATAATGGAGCGCCTTAAAACTCGAGTGAGTTTCATAATAATATCACTCGGGAGTTTTAATGCCTACTTATGTACAGTTACATACACTAGTTTACCTACACACATATCATACGCTCTCTTTGATGTGTTCAGGAACCGCATGTTCGACCGGCCTTGTGGCATTGATCATTGCTCTGCACTTGTTTAGCTTGTTCATTAGTACCAACTTCACAGACAAACTAAGGGTGGCACGCAGGCGGGCGTCGGCGTTCGAAATTTGAATGTCATAATATGTCGAAATATTGATACATTATGGACATAATGTATCAATATTCAGATGAGAAATGAGTTTTTACCAAGTAGTATATCATTATGCTGGTCATAAAGTGCGGTTTTTGGACGCAGTAGAGAGGTTTTATGATACGTGTATAGATAAAAGATAAAAGAAGTTAATGCATGGCTCTGTCCCTTACTTAAAAGGGTCGTGTGGTGATTGTGTCGTTACAATAAAAATTATAAAAGCAGCCAATGCATATGTATTATATAGCTACATAATAAATCACATTATATTATGGGATATAACAAGTGTTATATTTACCAGTATGAAGTCGTCGTATTGTCTTATTGTATGAAAGTGCAGCGAGACTAGCCATAAACGGTTGCCGCATCATATGAGGGAAGACATTCTTTGTCCATTCAGGGAGTTTCAAGCCTCCCTCTTGTTCTGTCATCAAGGTGCTGTAGAGGAAGTCGACCTTAGTTATGGTGTCGACACTCTCGTTCGTGTGCTTCGTGAGGTATTCAAAGAGTTTAGTGTACTTTGGATCCTTGCTCTGTTCTTTCACCACCTCGTCGTACATTCGCTTCCACTTCTTGCAAGGTTTTCGTGCAGCCACTACCTGGAAGGCCACAAATATTGGCATTTCAATGACGTGTTTGATTAGCAAATGATCCATGTATCTGTAATCGTCCTTACTTAGTACCAATATTTATTCTATATCGTTCTCGTTTGAGATTTGTTTAGTATACATGTTGTGAACTGAAAACCATTTCTGTGTGTTGCTATTTACACTTCTCTCTCTCTCTTTTTTTCTACATTAGCACTTTTTAGAGGAGCCCTGTACCCAAATGTTAGTTTGCTTATTATCGCGTTAAATCAACAACTACTCACATTATCAAGCTGGTACGGCAAGGAACGCACAGGGATGGGCTGCCACGGTATCTCCGGGTGCCACATCTGCTTCTCCGAGGGCGGGTAGAGCCCAGCCAGGAATGTGTACGCGCTCATCATACACCTGGATTTGTCACTGCTGCGTATGTACATGTCTTTCTCGTAAAAATCTTCCGGGATGAAGTTGCCGTAGTAGCTGCGGTACTTTTTGCCAAGTTCGTATAGCTGCATTTTTCCGGCCTGCAATTTTAATTGGATGTCCACGGTAACGTATTGTTGAAATGTGTACGATACGCGTTTGTGACGTACTGATTAAGGCATGTAGGCGTGCATGCAATTAATCAATACGTTACAGACTGTGTTGCGTATTCAGGTAGCGTTATGTTGCGGAAATACAATATTGAAAAGGAACTAGTCTTTGTTTTGAATTATGTAGGTACTTCATTCCTATATTAACTGACTCGTTAAATAAAAAGTTACAGTCCAGCCACATATTTCATATGCTTATGTATTTGCTTTGGGTTTCATATAAAACCTATACCTGTATAGGTTTTATATTGAATTTAATTTTAACAAAGGAGCCTACTCTATGATTGAAGTACTAAATACATGTTATGTTACTTTGATCTGCTTTCAAATACAGGAAAATTATAACATATCGAAGGTCAAGTTTTCCTACAGGTGCCGAATAGTATCGTTACCGTACTGAGCACGGGAAGCGGGCGGAATTAAGAGCGAGACGGGCGAAAATGGCGGGGCACTGCGATGTACAGGTATTCAAACATGACTGCGCATTTAAGGCCATCACTCACAATTTGTGAAGCGACGTGTAACTATTCGTATTATGCGGTTGTTCTCAAATAATGGATGGTATATTTCCTACTCAAAAATAATTTTTATTAAGATTTATTGTTCTACTGGTAAGTACCTAATTCTCAATAAGGATCTACACTATAGCTAGGGGTTTTTAAATCATCCTGCATGTTTAATGATATGTAACTATGTAAGACAACACTTCGTTTAATCTGTGGGAGTTTCTGCGCCCTGCTTCTCCCACAGTGGTCCAATGTAGAGAAGTGGCGAAAAATGACGATTGCTAAGTATATGTAAATATCTACACTAAAAAAGACATTTGAAATTTGCAATTTGAATTTGGTTCGCCGTAAATTCATGTGTAGATAATGATTTGTTTTTTTTTTTCTCAAAAAACCAGTCACTTTTATTATTAATATTATACTATCAAACCAACTGAATCATGACCCTTTTGCCTGATAATTCCTTTGAAACTTTCAAACTTGTAAGATCTATTAAAATGTCAGTGTCTAATCAAATGATAACAAGTTCGTTACCAAGGAAATAAACCTTCAAGCGAATTTCGACCTACTTGCATTTAAGGGGTTTAGCAAAATAAGCTTATGGTGGGTCATGATTCAGATGGTTCGATAGTACATACGCGCAAAATCGAATTAATAGTTAATAAGACGCTACATTTATCGATCTGTAGCTACAAATTATTGCGAAGATTATACTATGTTAAGACTATTCTAGTTCATGCTCTATTCATAGAAACATACCTAAGATAAACAAACATATCAACTAGGAAACAAGTCATGAATAAATTATATATAGGTACGAGTAAGGTAAGTAATGCTAATGATGTTATAGAATTATACTTAATGGAGATAATAATGTTTACCGTGTATTGATGTTGCATCATCTCTAACCTAGTCAAAATAGATATACCTAGGATGGAATGCTAACAAATGCTTTCATGCCGATGCAATAGGTAAGAATGGAATAGGAATACAATTCAATTAAATAATTATTAATTATGTTACGTCCTGTGAGTTTGAAACTCACAGGACTTAACATACTTAATAAAAAACTCACAGTGGACAGCATACCTGCATATAACACTCATAGCTTTTGGCCCACACTACAATATCCAGTTCAACATCAGGCAGTAACTCATTTGATCTGATACAATATAATATACAGGGGTGGTTTTGTAAAGTTCAGCCTGCATCAGGATAGTTTACATATTGACTTGTAACTAAATTTAATTTTATTTTTCGTCGCATAATTTGTATTCACAAATTACGGTGTTCAATTTGTCCTAAAACAACTGCAATGTACAGATTGCCTGATATCGCGCTCACAATATCTGGCGATAGAATTACTATCGCGCTTGCACACAATTTATAATTTTTAGGTAATTTTTAATGAACAAAAAACTATTGTTTTTGCTTCAGCGTAGTGTAAGTAGCCACCCTGAGTCGAGCGTATCTTTAAAAAACAACACCCTGTATATGTCACGGCAACATTTTAAAAACCAAAAAACTATTGATAAATTGTGAACCAGACTGACAGGACTTAAAATTTATATTTCTTTTGTTCTTAATCTCTCTCTCTCTCTTGAGCCCCAATAACATGTATGTCATTTTCCCGAAAAGGTTTTGAATTTCATAACCATGGCATGAGGTTCAAAATTGCGATGTCTCATAACAGGACTCGGGACTCGACCGGTCAAATGTCTACTCAACAAGGAAAAAGGGGATTTGCTTCACAAATTCCGCCCACACTCTTTGTGCTTCACCTACCCTGACCTACCACTTCGCCCTGGTATTTTTCTTGAAATTTAAGTTTTATCCAGTTCACAATTTGAGGGTTTGATTATAAACTAATGAAAATGAATATGTTGTATTGTAACCAGTATGGTTCAGTTTACAATCTCGCAAGGTAAATTTCATCAGTTCATAAACTAATGGTGTTCACAAAATTATGGTGACTTAAATAAGTATTGTTTTGAGTGAGGTAAAGGGGCCAATCCCCTTTCCCAAAAAGGAGGGTAGAACAACAGCCATGATACAATGTAATAAGTGCATGACATTATTTACATAGTAGGTACTTACATTGGTGAGTCCTCCCCAACCTTCATTCCACTGATAATTCTTATAAGGGTCACTGTTGTAAGATTTAACTGGTGTTCTTGCTCCATGCCTGAAATACTGGGAAACAAGAGTCATTGCACAATCTATTGATGTGGCTTAAATCACAAGCTTGTATTTTAGGGTATAGTGAGGTATATACTTCTAGCGTAAATAACCATCTTAGTTACAAAAATATTAAATTGAAGATAACATGATTTGATTTGTAACTGAACAAAGTAAATAAACATTAACCTAGTTAGATACTTAGCATTTTAGCCCCTAAAGACCTTTTTTTGCCCTTTAAAGTTCAATTGTGGTTTACCACATTCAGTTGAACCAACTAATTGAAACTCAGGTCAGTGTTGATAAGGGGCGGAACCAGCCCAAGTATTTTTTTTTTACAAATCTATATGTAATTTGTCTTACTTCATCAGCTCAGGATTAGATATAATTTACATTAAACTCATTATTTTGTCTGATAGAGATATGTACTTAGCTGGGAGAGAACAACCGTATACTGCTGATAGGTTTTGATGAAGCGTACTCACAATGATAACCAGCCGCAGCGTTTTAGATTCGTAAGGCAGTGTTTCACTCAGCACGCAGTAGCCGAGCAGGCAGCTGAGCACCGCCAGACCCAGCACAATGACCGCCACGGAAGTGGACCGGCGAGGAATCCGCTCGCAGCCCCGCCGCTGGGCTTTGGGAGACGAGGGCCTGCGCCAGATATTGTCCTCATTGTCGTACTCCATGGAGCACTCTTAAACGCGAATTTGAGTGACTTGAGGTAAAGATTAAAGGCAAGGCGGAAAGTGAAGCGGTTGATTTACATACATAGTTTTGATAAATAATAAATAAAACACAGCACAGCAACAGCAGTGCCTTGCCTTGCCTTCCACACTACACATAGATAACAATTACTTTGACAAGCATTTTATGACTAATAATGTACTCTGTGAGCACATATATATAAGTTACTCTGTGGTGATGGTGAGAGAGGACGCTTATTTTAGATAGACTGTGGCGTTCTCTACAAAACTGTTCTGAAGCTATCTTGCTCTCAGTTTTATCTTATTGTCAAAAGATAGCAGTAGAATCAATGATATTTGGAAAAGTAAATATTTTATAGTTATCAGATCACAATTTGATTTGATTTTTATTTTATCTATAAAGTAGACATTTTAGAGAATACAAATAGTTAAATTTCAAATATAATTATTATTGTCTTAATTTTTGTGCGAAGAACACTGATTCTTGGCTTCCGTTAACCCAGATGTTACGGAGTTTTGAAAATTGAATAGCGATATTGAACTTTAACACTTTAAGATAAGGTTCAAATCCTATGAAACAAAATTGATCGTTTTAACGATCGGTAGTAACAGTGGCAACATCGGCGCTTTGTGATTTAATATTTTTTCTGTAAACAAAGAATGAAATTACTTAGTTTACAAAGAAAGATAAGATGAGTAATTCAAGTTTGTTACATTGATGAACCTGAAAGCCAAATCTGTGTAATATATATGTATTTTTACCTATTTAATAAATGTAAAAATACTTTTATATATTACATATTATGTATATACACAGTGTAGTACCGGAACTGAAATGCAGATATATCTAAATAAGTGGTTACACTTTTTTAACACGCTTTTTTATTAGCTTGGGTTGTATGTACGTATGTATCTATGTATGTAACGGAATCTTTGAACTTAATTTTCACCAGTATCCAGAAGTGTGATTAATTTGAAACTTTGCATACGTATCAAGGACCGATGACAATGCAATAATTTGATAACAGTTTCCCATTATCCTTATTAGGACGGCCAGGATTAATACATAGCAAAATGTTGTTTACAAAGTTATTGGTGCGACTACTTTCATACTTCATGTATGTAACCAGGTGCATTCATAAGTTTGTATGTGGTATTGAAAGAATTATTGTATCGACGCCCCCTTACATATTGATTTAACTCGTTTGCGACATCTGAAAACCTCGGACGCTTGTTTTGGAGGCATAAACGTGATTCTCTTTGGTGATCTAATGCAGTTACCACCTGTTCGAGGACATCAAGTTTTTCAACAACCAGAACACATGAAGCCAGCTACACATTTGTGGCGACAGTTCGGTCTGATTGAACTTAAACAAAATATGCGTCAACAAGGAGACACGACATTTATAGATGTGCTTAACGCCCTTAGAGTTGGAGAAATGACGTCTAGGCATCTTGAAATTCTACTTGAAAAAGTTTCAACAGATGCGACTAATGAATTCTCAATCGAGAGTGCATTAAGAATTTACCCAACGAATGATCAGGTTGCTAGACACAACGAAAAAGTTCTCCAGAGTTTTAAGAATAAAGTGACAGTTAGTTATACAATAAAAGCACAAGACCAACTCATTGATGCTACTCGAAATCTAGGTAACAAGGACTTAGATTCTGTGATACCTAGCGATATTAATAAAACCGGAGGTCTTCCGAATGTATTGAAAATATTCGTAGGAGCTAAAGTGATGTTGAGGACAAACATTGACGTGTCGAAAGGTTTAGTGAATGGCAATATGGGTTTTATCACAGAAATTATCTGGCCAAATTTTCGCAGAGGCCAACTATACGCGGAAGACATCCCGTCAGTCCAAATCGATTTCGGATCAGATGGTGTGCACATGATTAAACCAATATCGATACAGTTCCCAGCGAAATACAGTTATGGAACTGCTGAGAGACGAATGTTGCCATTAATCCTGAGTTGGGCTTCGACCGTCCACAAGATGCAAGGTTGTACAGTCAATCATGCAGTCATCTATCTACTTTAGTTACTCTAGTATCTAGTTTACTCTGAATTGAATTCTTTTGTTAATTACTTAAACTTTATTATAATTTTATTTTGAGGTGATAAATTCTGATTGATTGTTCGATCTTCTACTACTGTATTATAAACTCTCTGAAATTAAAAATTATTTTCTAATTTTTAGTTCGGTTAGCTTTAAAAGCGTGTTTTTTTAGTTTTTTTAAACTATTATTATTCACGCTAGAGGGTCCTCTGTTTCTACTCTTTGACAGTTCCACCAGTGTTGCCAACTCGGATTTTGAAAAATACGTAGACCAGCACAGAAAAGTATCTGCGTATTAAAAGTAAGTAAAACAACGTCCTTTTTTTGACGTGATAATGTCTGGTAAATCGGTATAGAATACCGGCTGCCTGCACGAAAAAGGATGACTCATTGAAACGTTCCGCTTTTTATCAGACATCTTCACGCGAAATCTGGGACCCGAACGACATAGGGGGTTTTCGCTAAAAACACGTGTTATCATCATCCAACTTAACATAAACGCTAAGTACCATCTCAAACAACCATCTCAACATCAAAAGGGGCTAGGCAGCAACATAAAATGTAAACAGTATACATCAAATTTACAACGCCTGGCGGTTTAGTTATTGCTAATGTTGACGCTAGTGATTTGAATGTTTCTTGCTATGCGGAAGTAGCAAGGCAATGTTTCAGAGTTCATATTCAAACGACGTATGTGATGTGGTGATCAATTGATCAGGCCAGGTATTTTGCAATTAGCGAGTAGTACTAACTTACCAACAATAAATACCATCGATAATACTCCGTTCATAAATGAAATGGGGTGCCCTACCTAGGCGATTGCAACACGCGGGCGGGGGGCGGGACGGGGGATGTAGTCATCGGATTCAAGGTGAAGCAAGGCAAGACAGTGGTCGTGTGTTTGCTTTCATGCAAAATGCAAAAAATCTTAAATACCTATATAGGTAATAATATGTAGTATATATGTGTGTATGAGGTACGTAGTTACGTTCTCTAATTATTCGTTAGTTAGCATGAAATGTAATTCACCAGTACAGCTTGAAAAGTTTGGGGTTGGTTTTTGAATGGTTCCAAATTAATTTGATTATAATGATATTTTTTATGGATAGCTGGCACTTACTTTTCATACCAAAGTGCTTTTCTTTTTTGTCGGAAATGCACAGTTTTTCTGAAAATTGAAAGTTAAAATTGCGAATTTTCTGTGATCAAAACGTAATTTGCAACTAAAATCGGCAAAACAAAACGTTATAAGTACCATTCACAGACAAAATTAAGACGTTTTGTCTGTGATATTGTCATTATTGTATATCTGTGGTCGAAAAATGGCGCATTTTCATTCCGTTCACTGAAAAATTTATTCCGGAGAGAAATGTCTGTCCCGGGTTACCATAGTGGATTGGTTTAACTATTGCAGGGAAGTGGTGGTGAAGTACTAACGTCACAGACAAGCTGGCAAAGGAAAAATGGGTAAGTACTTGTATAAGACACATTGAATTTGGGGGAGGGGGGCGTGGAGGGGGGAGGGGAGGTCTCCCCACCTACCCCCCCTTTTAGGAAACCACTAGTTTTTATGTTATGGAGGTCCAAAGATTGAAGAAAATGCCTACATTTTTTTGATTTCGGGGGAGTTGGAGGAGGAGAGGGGTTGGAGGAGGGGTTGCCAAGAGTAGGGGGTCGCCTCGCTCCGCTCCGCTTCGCTCCGGCTCCCGGGTCTGCTGTAACGTGTGAACCTAACAAACCTATCTTTAGTTTTTAAACAGGAAGTGACCTAAAGCAACCAATTTGGTTCTGATAAACTCTATAAAGTAGTTAGTAAGTAAACAAAGCCAAAGTCGTCCAGAGAATCACGGATAAAACGAGAGCGCAATAGAACATTCACGAAACACGGAAGGAATCGGAATGAAATGAGCAAGTAGGGGGTCGCCCCGCTCCGCTCCGCTTCGCTCCGGCTCCCGGGTCTGCTGTAACGTGTGAACCTAACAAACCAATCTTTAGTTTTTAAACAGGAAGTGACCTAAAGCAACCAATTTGGTTCTGATAAACTCCATAAAGTAGTTAGTAAGTAAACAAAGCCAAAGTCGTCCAGAGAATCACGGATAAAACGAGAGCGCAACAGAACATTCACGAAACACGGAAGGAATCGGAATGAAATGAGCAAGTAGGGGGTCACCTCGCTCCGCTCCGGCTCCCGGGTCTGCTGTAACGTGTGAACCTAACAATCTTTAGTTTTTAAACACGAAGTGACCTAAAGCAACCAATTTGGTTCTGATAAACTCCATAAAGTAGTTAGTAAGTAAACAAAGCCAAAGTCATCCAGAGAATCACGGATAAAACGAGAGCGCAACAGAACATTCACGAAACACGGAAGGAATCGGAATGAAATGAGCAAGTCATTATGTCAGAAAATACAAAATTGCTGACGCAAATTTCTACCATTACAACAAAATCTTGTAATTTCTACTAAAATCATGTACCAATATCCAACGTTGGAGCTTTTGAGTTTTACATTTGTCGTTCCGAGATTGGCCAAGTTGTAAAAATCGCGTAAACATATTTTATAATTAAAGTGCTAAAATGATGTTTCCTAAATCAGAAAATGGTATCAGAGGATAGCTAAGGACCCCCCCTAACCACCTAAGTACTCCAATCTTCAAATTTCAATGTGTCTTATATAAGACCCAACCCACTTGGTGGCCCGGGTATAGTGGTGCAAATAGACGAAAGTAAATTCGGAAAAAGAAAATATAACAAAGGTGTGTAGACATGTTTGCTTTAGGTCACTTTCTGTGTAAATACTAGAGATAGGTTGTGTTAGGTTACAACGTTATGAACGACCCAGAGCCGAGCGAAGCGGAGCGGAGCGAGGCGATCCCATCTAGTTTCACAAAACTGAAATTGTTGTTTTAGGTCACTTTCTGTGTAAATACTAGAGATAGGTTGTGTTATGTCACAACGTTATGAACGACCCCGAGCCGAGCGAAGCGGAGCGGAGCGAGGCGACCCCATCTCGTTTCACAAAACTGAAATGGTTGTTAAACATTGTTTTGTTTGTTTCAGGTCGACGCGTTGAAGGTCATTGGGTGTTGGGGATGCTCGCAGATAACAGTGAGGATTTACGTTTATTTTTTATTTTTATTTTTTTTTCTTTATTTGGGACATCAACAGCACAATACACATACATTTATACAAAAAACAAAATACAGTAAACAAGGCCAATGACAGATGTCCACAGAAGAGCAGTTAACATAATTAAAATAGGAGCTGACGACTTTATGCTTAAAATTTGTGTGTGTAGGGTGAGTGGTTGTGAGGGTGTATGTGAGGGTGTATATGTGTGTGTGAGGGTGTGTTTGTGCTTGAAAGGAAAATTAATTTAAGTTGGGGAGCAGTAGTAAAGGAATTATATGCTTAATTATTAAGTACCTTCATTATGCGGTTTTTGAATGCATTTCTAGTGCAATCAAATGGGTCAACACAGCTAAATCGTTTATTATATAAATTCATTATGCGGATAATAGGGGAGTTCTGGGCATAGTTGGTATGTACACGAGGTGTGTGAAATAGAAGATTTGCTGAATGGCGCGTGCGTGTGGTAGAAGTGCGGTAGCCGACCAGTTCAACAAGATTGGGACTATCGATACGGCCGCTCAGGATATCATGTAGGACAGACATATCAAGTGCTATTCGACGGTCTTCAAGATTCATTATATGGTGATGAGTGCACGATGAATAGTAGTCTTGTCCTCTACGTTTGGCACGATAATCTAAAAATCTTACAAAAGACTTTTGAATGCGCTCTATTCGTTCCTTGTGCGTAATATATTGAGGACACCAGACAACGCTGGCGTATTCCAAAATACTGCGCACGTAGGCGAAGTAAAGTACCTTAAAGCATGTAATGTCACTAAACGCAGCACATGTTCGATAGATAAATCCCAAGTTTCTGAAAGCGCGGTTAGTGATGTCGTCAATGTGTTGGTCAAATGATAATTTTGCGTCAAGAGTGACGCCCAAGTCACGAACAGTATTCACGCGTGCGATAATCTGATCCTTAAAAGCATACGAATGTACAATTGGTTTTGGACTACGAGTAAAAGAGATCTGAAGGCACTTGGAAATATTTACCTTAATTCGATTGGTTACATAGTACTCGGAAAGCCGGTTCAAATCTTCCTGCATTCCAATACAATCAATCGCATTACGTATTCCAGTAAAGATCTTTTTGTCGTCTGCATACATTATGAATTTACAATTATGAAATACTGTGTATATGTCGTAAAGGTATGCGTTGTAGAATAGAGGACCCAAATGTGATCCCTGGGGTACCCCAGAGGGGACGTTGACATAGTCAGATCTGAAGCCACCCAGTACTACCGCTTGGCATCTATTGGTTACATAGGATGTCACCCACCTATAAATGTCTCCACGCAGACCCAATCTATGGAGCTTACGGAGCAGTATGACGTGGTCCACACGATCGAACATTTTGATTCTTCCAATGGTGCTGCAAATATATCCTTTGTAGTGATTTCGAGTGGTGGGTGGAATTTGTCAATTTTGCTTAGTGGATGTAGTGACATTCTGACATCCGCTGCAAAATTTGATACAATGAGATCTAAAATGTTGTCACTAGAATTTTTTTAAAAGTTTAATTGTTGCAGATTCCATGCAGAAAAGGTTTCCAATATACTGGCACTTGCAGCCTGAAACTCCACTGACCCTTGGTGAAGTTGCGTGGTGTGGCCGTCGGGGCACCACGAAATATTAGGCATATTAAAGTCACCTGTTATTATGAAGTGTGCGTTGGGAGATTCTGAGAGAGCCCTAATTAAAAGCGAGTCGATGTGACGTAAATCATTTGCTAATGTCTTAGAAGAACGCGTGTCGGGTGGAGCATATATAGTACACAGGTGTAGGTCATATTTTGTCGCTGAGGGATCAACATTACCGGAGTGCATTCGCAGTCCGTTGGCCGGAATAGTGACCCAGAGACATTCTATGCCAGCCTGCGACCACTCGGGGCGAGCTCTTGCCTCCAGCGTGCGACGGATCAAGACCATAACGCCACCACCATCCCGCTTACCACGGAGACTGCGGTATCTATCCAGTCTGAAAACGTCATATCTACTGTCGCATATCTCTGTGTCTAAAATGCTCTCGATCAGCCAGATTTCAGTAATGGAAATGATATCATAGTCTTCGCTCAAAATGTTACGATAAAGGTGGTGTAATTTAGATCTTAGTCCACGAGTGTTCTGGTAATAAATAGTAAATAGTAAGTTTAGAAGTGTGTCCTAATAATTTAAGGACATCAGAGGTTTTAGTACCACTGATTAAACAGCATGTGGCTGAAGGGTCCATAATCCACACAGATTATTGGAGGGCTTATGATTGTCTGGGTGACCATGGGTTTACTCATAAAAAAGTAAACCATAGTCACCCAGAGAATCCTTTCATAGCCCCCGATTTAGTCCATGCACAACGGATTGAATCTCAGTGGAGGGTGGTTAAAAGGTTTTTTAAGAGTAACTACAGTAACACAATAAATTTTGAAGACAGTGTTATGGAATATTTTGGCGGAGGAGTTTGTTTTTTATTTTCTGATCATTTTGGGTGAACCTAACCTAAAAATTTAATTAATTTGAAAAATTCATATCTCAAAAAGTATACATTTCCGATCTTCAAAAACTATATTGGGGGGATGGGGGGACCCCCCCTCTCCCCCTCCCCCCTCAATTCATTTGGAACCATTCAAAAAATTACCCAAAGTTTGTCCAAAATAGGGTCTGTGAAATACAAGAAAGTACCAGTGGTCACAAGTGGAGCTATGTGCCGTCCAAGGAAAATCCTGCTGACTTGGTTTCCCGCGGGGATATGGCTGATCAAATCGGTGATTCTCAGCTATCTGAACAAGACTGGCCAAGAATGCCTAATGTTTGTAAAAATCCATCTGTAATATCGGCGTTGACTGCAGATGTAGCTATCGGTCAAGATAAAAGTCCTAATGACTTGTCCCTACTTATCAAAAATAAATCAGTATTTTCAAAACTTGTTCGGATATTTGCCTTTTTAATGAGATTTATACACAACTGTCAGAAAATAAATATGAAATTCGCTAGCCCACTTTCATTTCAATGCCAGAATTGGGGAGGGCTCAGTGTCGTGTTTTATACATAGCCCAAATGGAGATGTTCCCTACGGAATATCCTCTGCTCTTAAAAGGTAAATCATTGCCAAGAAAAAACAGTCTGTTATTGTCAGTAACACCATTTTGGACCACCATAAAATCATGCGATTAGGAGTGCGTCTTAACAATTCATTCTATGATTATAACATTAAGCACCCTATACTCTTGTGTGCAAAACATCACTTAACAAAAATTATATTTAGTCTACATCACAAAAGGCTACTTCATGCTGGTCCTCAACTTCTTCTATCAAATATAAGACACATCTATTGGCCGCTAGGTGGAAGAATTTAGCTAAAACCATGGCACACACTTGCGTCAAGTGCCACAGACTCAGAGCAAACCCTGTTCAACTCATCATGGGCAATCTACTGAACCCCAGAGTCCATTTAGAATATCCATTTATAAATACAGGTGTTGATTATTGCGGCCCCGTGATGATGTCCGATCGCAAAGGTAGAGGCATCCGATTAATTGAGTCGTATATACGAGGCAAACAAACTCACAGATATCTGTGTGTTTGTTTGCCTTGCAGTAAAACCTGTTCACATAGAGCTCGTGACAAACCTTACCAAAGAAGCTTTTCTGGCGGCGCTTTGTCGCTTTATTAGCCGACGTGGTAGAGCTCGTAATATCTACGCCGATAATGGAGACAGTTTTGTCGGTGGCTCAAACCAACTAACAAGGTTCCTTAATTCTAACTGCTCTGCAATCTCGAATTCTATGAGTCAAGACGGAATTTCATTCAAATTCATTCCGCCTTATTCTCCACACTTTGGTAGCATATGGGAGGCTGCAGTTAAGTCAGTCAAACATAATCTTAAACGTGTGCTCGTCTTAGCACATTTGAATTATGAGGAGATGACGACTTGTCTGGTACAGATAGAGGCAATACTTAACTCCCAACATCTCATACCTTTATCCACTGCCCCAACCGATCAATAAAATATATATCAAACATATACCTATACATGTATAAAAGTACCTATCACGAAAGAGAAAGGAAATGCCCTTTCAAATTGAGGGACTATCTCGCAGGGAAGTGCGTTCCACAGTCGGATCGCCCTTAACCTAAACTAGTGTTTGTAAGCGGCAGTGTTATGCCGAGGAGTAG
Organism: Argyresthia goedartella; assembly: GCA_949825045.1. Classification (NCBI taxonomy): domain Eukaryota; kingdom Metazoa; phylum Arthropoda; class Insecta; order Lepidoptera; family Argyresthiidae; genus Argyresthia; species Argyresthia goedartella. Next base: position 39,191,102 of record OX463809.1, read on the forward strand.
AAAGAGACACATCGTGTGGGATCTCCGGTTGCTATCCCTGGAGGAAAAAAACTCGAAACGTTCTCAAAGGAATGTGGGGTAGCGGGGATTTCGCAAAATGTTGAACAGATAGGAGAGAATGTACATATCATGACGAAGGCGGATTGGAAGCCACCCCAACACCTTGCGATACTGTGAGACATGGTCATACTTGCGCAGTCCGAAGACAAACCGAATCCCGAGATTTTAAAGTCGTTCGAGTTTGTTGAGTTTTCTTCGTTCGCACTGATCCAGCAAACATCCGCGTAATCGATTAAAGGTAGTAGGAGGGACTGATCAAGGGTGATTTTAGTCTGCCGCAGCAGAAAGTGCTGCAATCTCCGTAGGGAGTGTAAAGACCGTAAGCTGCTTTTGATCCATAGCTAATTGAATGTCGTCAGTGACTTGAGCAGTGCCGTGGTAGTGCTGTGACCCGGCCTAAAACCTGATTGGTGGGGATTCAGTAACATTTTTGAGGAAAGGTAGGAGGAGAGTTGGGAGTGAACAATTGATTCCAGGACTTTGGAGAGGATAGGCACAATATATATGGGACGGAATCCTTGAGGAGGGGGTCCATCGCAACAGGGGGAGTAGCAAAGAAGGTCGACATTTCCGGCTGCCAAGTTCTGGGACTTACCAACACCAAGAGTCTTCAGGAACTTCCAGACCTGTGCTGGCTCTCAACAAATTCGTAGATATGACGGCGTTTAGCATCACGACACAGGCGAGTGCAACGATTACGGAGGCGTTTGAAAATTAAAAGATTCTCATCGGTCAGATCCATCTTGTATCTACACTTAGCACGGTTTCTCTTAGCTATCAGACCCATAATGGTGTCAGTAAGCCACGGTGCAGGAAGATGCTTAGCTCTAACCCTCTTGACCGGAGCGTGTTTATCAAACAAGCTCAGGACAATAGAGTTAAAGTTCCGTACTTTGACATCAATGGTCACACTACCGTAGACAGGCGACCAATCGACAGAGGAGGCGTCTGAATTATGGGAGTTAATATCCATGCCCTTGAAGCTATGATGCTGCACGCTTGGAAGGGTTTTATCTTAAACGAGAGGTAAATAAGATTGTGATAGGAGATGGGGGCGTTAAGATGGCCATGCACAGCAAACTTAGACATGTCAGAAGTAATCATTAGATCTAGAAGAGAGGGGGTGAAGTGTGGTTGAAAGTGAGTGGCATCTAGAGAAAGGATATGTATGTTAAATGAACTTGCAATGGAATTCAGCTTCGCTTATTTAATTTTAATTTATTTATTATTTAATTTATTTAACAGCGACCGTTATTCTTGAGAAGGCAAGTGTCGAAATCGCCGAGAATTAGGGTGTCGCTATAAAGAGGAGTCAAGTCACTGAGAAGGGTTAGTCTATTAAAAATAGTCTATTCGAAGAGAGGGGCTAGAATAGAGACAGGAGCACTTTATTGTGACACAAGCTATCTCCAAGAACAGGTGTTCTGCAGAACCAGGTTTCAGGCTTGGCGACTGGCTGGTGATGACTTTGCATGGGATTACAGAAGTAGGTTTGAATTAGGGTTTCTTCCCGGGAATTCTCGTCCCGGGAATTCCCGGGAATTTTGGACTTGCACGAGACGAGAATTAGAGATCGAGAGCTCGAACTCTCGATAAATTTCAAATATTAGTGATTTTTTTTGTATAAAATCACGAAACACAATGGAACATTCTTGTATAAATATATTATATTTATTAAAATAACGACAGCGACACTGACATCCAAATTGCCGATACGCAACATGACAATCAGCAGGACCCCAAAGATTCATTTGAACTACAACTCAAGATGGCTATAGACACAGCAGCATCTAGTTCTGGAAGAAATGTAAATCATGCAAGGGAGGTCTCAGAAACTTAATAAAAAAAGAGTTCCAACTTTTTGAAACTACTGGAAAACGGACCCCTCATCTTGAAACCTTGTACAAGGCTTTATTGACAGTAAAGCCCTCATCTACGGAAAATGAACGAGTTTTTTCCTTAAGCGGAGTTTTAGTGTCAAAGATTAGAAATCGGCTTTCTGGTGAATCAATAAACGCTCTAGTATTATTAAAATCTTATTTCATCAACCAAAAGAGCAAGAAGTAAGTATGAAGAATAGCAAGTAAAGAAAAGAAAGACCGATATTATTTATATGTTTTAATTACTTTTAATTTTAACAGATTGATCTCTGTGTAGCTGTTATTCCACTTTAGGAAGAAGTGACTTACTTAGTAAGTAAACTTAACTAATTGACATAAATAATATTAGTTGACATTTTGATGATGATTTATATGTTTTAATAACTTTTAACCGATTGATCTCTGTATTGTTGTGATTCTTCTTCAGGAAGAAGTGACTTAGTAAGTAAACTTAACAAAATTGTTGACATTTGATATATTTTAATAGGTTGATCTCTGTGCTATCGTAATCCCAAGTATTTTAATAGAAACTAACTTCTAGTTGACATTTTGTTGATTTTTATATGTTTTAACTGATTGACCTCAATGTAATTAAAATTTCTCTTCAGAATGAAGTGTTGTTGTGATGTTAGTACCTAATTTCCTGCTAACTAATAGTACATGCCAGTTAATAAATACCTATATAAAATGATAACACGGCTTTTTTTATTTTTCTATAGGTTTCTTAAACTTTTACAAAATTCTCCAAATTTCGAGAATTCCCGGGAACATCCGGTCACGAGCTCTCGATTCCCGGGAACTGAAAAAGCTCGAGAAATCAGAAACCCTAGTTTGAATGGAGGTTCGAGTGTTCGCTCGAGGACGCCCAAGAATGTCATACAAAGACCGAATTGGCGTTTTATTACTGAAGAGGCAAATTAGAAGTAGCTTATATGATGAATGTTATGAATGATGAATGTTAAGGAATTATATGTATGTATGCAGGTAAATAATCTTTTGATATAAAATACATTTTATTATTTAACCAGAGCCTAACGTACCTACATTGTGTAAATAAAATTATGTATTTGTTTTCACATAAAAATATGAATTATCTTTCTGCCCGTGACAAGTTTTGTTCGAATATAGGTACCATGTTGGTACCTACCTACGTTAGTAACAGTATATATTGCAACCTGACTCGACTTTGCAAGATTATGTATGTCCTCGCATATTTTAATAACTTTTAGGATATATTTAGGATGCTTACTCAATACATTTCGTGCTGGTATTATTTATAGGAGTAGGCTATACTAGGTAACATTAATTTTCTCTCGTCTTGCTGCTAACTGAGAATGCTTTGTAATCCCCGAGACCGACTAATTCCTCAGATAGATCCCATAACTTCTTTGCAAATTCGTCATTTAATGCGTCAATTGATGGATTCATCGCAACACAGTCACTGAAAAGAAAAAAAATATTAAGTAACAAATACAAGTAACATTTGCATGTTGTTTGTTTTAATAAGCGATCACTTTAACGGCAGTATAAATGTTTTGTAACCTGTAGTATAGGCCAGTCTCTTCAGCACATTTCTCATCTACGGCACAATATATTGTAGTTTGTGCGCCAAGTTCTGGAGTCTTTAGAAAGGGGCCAAATATTGAAAAAAGCCACTTGGCTCCCCAAAACATTGTATCATTTAAATGACGACCCAAATCAGTTTTAATTACACCTGGACGCAGGCTATATGTATTTACGCCTTCTATGTTGTGATCCTGCAATCAAAATATAGCACATTACTGCAGCAGTCGCCGGCAACAAGGTCATTGCAGGCCGAACGATGGATGTTGGGTTGATGCCCACATAAGTGAGTCCTGCAATGACTGGTTGTAGCCATGGCTTGTAGTGCTTCTTTCAAATAATGCGAGGAAATTAGAACAACGTAATATGTACTTAATACAGTTTATGTAAAAATACATTTATTGAATGTACAATTTTGAAATTCAGGGTGGACTTTGTTAATATAGAATAATTCTAATGAGGCCGAAGTTTGTTTTTCAGTGTGATTCTGTATTTCAAGGCTTGGACAGGAGTTCAGTCTAATATTATCTTCACTGCGATCCTGTGTTTCAAAGCATTGGCGGCAGGTCGATGGTCGAGATTGAATACTGTCATTATTTTACATGTAATGCTGCTTTTGTGTAGTGAGAAAAAGCTGAAGGCTATGCAACAGGTTCCAGCTCCCACATCTACGATGGATGTGAAACAATTATTAGGTTTATTTTCTTATTATAGAAAATTTGTATAGAATTTTGCGAGAATATCGTTACCTCTCACTAAATTATTGAAAAAGGGGGTAAATGGAATGAAGAATTGCAGAATTCGTTCGAGTATATTAAGAAGGTTATTTATGTAGTATTATTATTATATGTTAATGTAGTGCGCCAATACTTTCCTATTATTTGGGGGATAAGTCGGTTACTACGAGAGTTTATGTGAATGCGTCTAACGAGGCGTTAGGTGCAGTATTGATGCAGGGCGTTGAAAAAATGAGTCCGGTTGCCTATGCGTCTAGGAAGTTAACGGATGCGAAGAAAAAATATAGTACGACGGAGAAGGAGTGTCTGGGGTTAGTATGGGCGTTAAGGCACTATAGGCATTATCTTTGGGGATCGTACTTTCAGGTTGTTACAGACCATAGCGCGTTATGTTGGTTACAGTCAAAAAAAGATATGTCTGGTAGGTTAGCGCGATGGGCGTTAGCGATACAAGAATGGGATTTCGAGATAGTTCATTGCTCGGGGAAAAGCAATGTAGTGGCAGATTTTTTGAGTAGGAATCCGCTAATGGAAGAAGGGAAACGGGAAACAGAAGGACCTCAGTCTTCTTCTCGTTCTGAACCTGATGATGATGGTTTGGAAGTTTTTAGTATTAATGTAGAGTCGTTACAGGCGGATCAAGAGAACGATTCATTTTGTAGTAGATGGTTAACGCGGTTGAGCGAACGTCCAGAAGCGTGGCGTAGCAGTTTTTGTTTGAGAAATAATTTACTATATAAGAGCGTACGTAGAGCTGGAGAAATTAGGGAGGTATTAGTATTGCCTAGGTCTTTGTTTCAAAATGTAATGAACGAATTACATGATGAGGCGTGGACAGGCGGTCATTTGGGTCTCGCAAAGACGTTGAAGAGGTTTCGGTCGAAATATTTCATGCCAAAAGCCGATAAGGAGATAGAGCATTATATAGCTTCGTGCGTGCCGTGTCAAGAAAGGAAATTAGTTAAAAGCGTAGCATATTTGATGCCGATTAGGGTCTCGGATATTTTTGAGAAGGTAGGAATCGACGTGTTAGGAGCGTTTTCACGTTCGTCGAGAGATAAACGTTTTATTATAGTCGCGGCAGAGTATGCGTTGCGGTTTGCGATATGTAAGGCGTTACCTAGGGTTACATCGGAAGATGTAGTGCGGTTTTTAGTTGAGGAGGTTTTCTGTAGGTTCGGGCCGATTAGGGAAATTATTTCGGATAGAGGAACAGTTTTTACGGCGGGAATTGTAAAAGAAACGGTAGAGCACTTTGGGGCTAAAATGATACATACAAGTTCGTTTCACCCACAGAGTAACGGTTTGGTAGAGCGAATGAATAGAACGGTAACTTCGATGTTATCAAAATATTTAGGTAGTAATCAAAGGCAATGGTGCTCGGTTTTACCTTTGGTAGTAGATACATGCGTATAACACTAGCGTGCAGGCGTCAACGAAAGTGTCGCCGTATAATATTTTATTTGGTAGGGAGCCGTGCTCAGTGGTGGATCGATCATTAGGATTAAACGCGGTTGGTTTAGACGAAACGATAGATGAAAGGGTAAATCGTGTGGGTAGGCTGCTGACTAGGGCGTTAGGAAATATTGCGAACGCACAGCGTGTACAAAAGCGGTATTATGTTATGAGATCAAAACCCAGATCGTTCCGGGTGAATGACCTAGTTTTGTTATACGTACCAAGGCGGATAACGGGAAGATGTATGAAGTTGGCACGTCTGTATCAAGGACCATACAAGGTCATTGAGATCGTTGGGAGGTCTAATGTGCTGATTCGTCGTCTGAACTCACGGTCACGGGGCGTTATTGTTAACACAAATCGTTTAAAACGCTTTGTGCTGCGTTGACATTAGGACAGTAGGACATTAAATAATTATAGGATTAGGATAGGAACATTAGGATATTAAATAATTATACATTAGGAGTATAATACAATTTTATCCCGGTTGATGGTTTGTGGTTTATGTATGCGGTATTGTTATGAATTGTTTATTAACCCGTGTTTCTTTTCATGTTGTTGCTGAACTATGATGTCTGATGAGGGCCGTACACCAAAGACCCAAGAAATATCTGTAACATACTAGATTTCCGTGGTAGATTACCTTTATATGAGAAACTTTTATAAACGACAGTTCGTATAATTGTTTGAACCGATCGCCTGGTTTTATCTTTGAGAGCAGTACGACGAGGCAATAGCTATTCGTCATAGGGTTCTGTTTTGGTTCCCGCGTTCTTAAAGTATAGAGTTGGGATGATTTGGTAAGGGGAGACTGGGTTATATAACGAAGTTGGTAACGAAGGTTTCTCAATGAAAGTAATTTCTGATGTGGGATAACTCGGGTATTCGATACACATTCGAGATTCTTTGTAGTGTCTTTACTTGGGTAATTGGTTGCAACTCACGGCGATTATCTTAAACTGTTAATAGTAAAAGATAGTTTACTGAATTCCAATGGATTATTTAGGATGTTTGTATGTAGTAGTATCGGTTTTAAAGCTAGTTGATTTCATCGTATTGTTACGAGCGTGGGGTTCGTATTTGATAGAAAAACACGAATTAATCCACTAAATAAAACACTCACTTTATTACCCAAATTACGCACTTACAATTCACACGAACTGTACTTAAAATCCACTAATTAAAACACACACACTATTTCACTAATTATGCACTCACTATTCACACGAAGAGTCTTTCTCTCCGATTATCCTTGTACTAGCACTCGATCGCAGTTAAAATGTCACTAACTCGCGCCGGCCGTCGGCGCCTTTTATATCCCGCGGAGCCGCTCTGGACACATTGTCTACACATATCGCGAATATTCTAGTAAGGACCAGCGTGAGGGCCGTGAACATTCGAGACCATATATGTCTCTCTCTAATGGTGCACTCTCTGTCACTCCCTTCTCGAATGTTCCGAGTATAGCTATCTCTGTCACACACTTCTCGAATGTTCCGAGTATAGCTATCTCTTTCCAGTAGTGCTATCTCTTTCACACACTTCTCGAATGTTCCGAGTATAGCTTTCTCTTTCTAGTAGTGCTATCTCTGTCACTCCTAACGGATATTTCGCCATATAACGATTTGTGCTTCAGAGGCCCATAAGGGGTCCTGAAAACGCCTGAAAACGGGTTTTCAGGTTATGGCGTCATCTGATAGAGGGTGCCCTGAAACGGACTGAAAACATGTTTCAGGCGCCTGAAAACGACGGAAACTTGGGTGAAATTTCGATCTTTAGATATGTGATAGAGCAACTTCTGAAACGGCCTGAAATGACTTTTCAGCCTGCTGAAAACGCCTCTAAAGCACTGAAATTGACGTTCATAGTTTTTGACCTAACCTACCGGCGTGAGCTACTGGAACTCTCCGAGGGCGCTGTCGGATAGGCATAGTTTCCCCAGTGTCGATCTTATGCTGAACCACTCCAGTTCTTCCAATGTCATCATCATGCGAAGAAAAGACGTTGCGATATTGTAGCAGTAAGCTACGCGCCTTAAGGAATTCCTCCTCGGTAAGGTGCTCCCTGGAGTCATTTAGTAATTTTTCAACATCCATTGAAGGCTTAACATGACCAGGTTTCACGTTTACCTCAGATTCCCGGCAGCCTCTTATCCAAGAAATTTCTTGGCATGATCCGACCAGCGTTCCTTTATTGAGGACGCATTCCGTGTCGCTTGGATTAAGGATCCTTACAAATGCTGTAGATGCCGTGGTTACCATTGTACGGGCTGTTATCCACGGTTTATCAGCATCCAACCTCTCTACCACCACACAGCGGTGAGATTGCGGCCTTGTGGAGTTCGGCAATTTCACTGGAACTAAAACCTGTGACCTTGGTTGAAGAATGGTTCTCCTGGTACAGTAAACATTTTTACTCCACCTTGTATAGGAATCTCATCAACTCCAAACTTTAGAACTCCAACCTTCAAGTCGATTTTACAGTCATGTCTCCTCATAAAATCCAATCCAATAATGCAGTCGTCGACGATGTTAGCAACGATCACTTTATGCCAGTATTCTTTTTCACCTATTTTCACAGCTAACTCTCGTTCTCCTTGGACGGAAATGTACTAGCCAGTAGCAGTTTGCAGCTGGAGATGCCTAGGTCGGACTAGATGATCTCTGGTCAGGTGTCTCAGTAGCCGAGAGCTGATCACAGTCCGAGAAGCTCCGGTGTCTATGGTAAGGAGACATGGTATTCCACAGATTTCTCCATTGACAACCAGACTATTCCCGTCGTTTGCCTGTGAGATCATAATTGGGACATTTCGACCGCCAGCCAGCACTCGTCCAATAGTCCTGGCTTTTATTCGTTTCCCTGTTGGGGCTCTGACTCCACAGAGCCTATTTTCCTCGCCATTGGAGCGGGGCCGCGCCTGAAAACGACGGCAACTTGTATGAAATTTCGATCTTTAGATATGTGATAGAGCAACTTCTGAAACGGCCTGAAATGACTTTTCAGCCTGCTGAAAACGCCTCTAAAGCACTGAAATTGACGTTCAAAGTTTTTGACCTAACCTACCGGCGTAACAGTATTATTGGAACGAATTTTAATGAACTCATTCTAAGGCTGTGGCTTAGTAATACGGTTCTATAGATTAATCCTGTTAATATGGTTGACGTTTCCTATTTTTGAAAATGATATTTTTTTTTCTTTGATCTTTGCCTGCGTTAATTTTTGAAATATTTCCATTCGGTGGAAAGAGTTCACAATGTGTTCACTGTTTTTTAGATTTCATGCATAGCAAACTAACTTAACGTTAACATTTAATGTTTTTTAGATTTTAGACTGAGATAGGGTTGTCATTTTATATTTTAGACTTTGAGTTAGGGTTGCCACTTTGAAAAAAAAAAAAACCGTTGAAAAATTTTTTTTTGAAGGAGGGGGGAATGATTGTAACGTTCGATATTTGTTTATGCGATTATATTGTATACGGGCCTCTTTAGAGTGGGTGTCACTTTGACACTGTTACTTATTTTGTAATTTTAAAAAGAAAGAGGCTTGGTTGTGAGAAGTCAATGTGACACACTTCACCGTAGGCTTCGGCCAGTGACTGATCTAAATTTTATAGTATGGATAGCTTAATGGCTATCGAGCCAGTTGTGGATCCCTTTTATACAAAAGTGTAAATAAACTATTCATGATGAATAAAATAAAACACAAGCCAGCAAAATACAAGTCTTTATAATTGCTGAGAGGTGGTTAGGATCACTACATTAGTGCTAGGAGCACTACAGTACCTATATTTTGTAAATTAGTGTATTGATGGATAACCACAAAATAAATAGACCTATACAATACACAACTGAATAGAAATCCTGTACTATATTATAATAATATAGGGTCACGCTTTTCCCATACGGGGTGGCAGAGGCACACTTGTGCTCATGTTTAGCCATTTATGCAATCATACTATTTATAAACTATAAAGAAAACCTGTTTTAAAAACAGTTTTTATCAAGCGCTAAATTTACGACTAGCGAGCGAATGCGGCGCGCCCCCTACCTCACCACCTAGAGGGGTGGTGGAACTGGGCCTTGTAATCAGCTGATCGGGCCAATGTACTGAGGTGCATTTAAAAAAAATATTCGCGACCATGTTCCTTTAGGAAATTTGATCATAATCATGGCCACTGTCTTTTCCTATAATTTGGCCGGCTAATTAAAAGTCAACTTGTATTAATATTTAGTATCTTCCATTCCATACCCACCTTCAATCTCTTCGCAAGTTCCCGTGAAAAGAGTACATTAGCCAATTTGCTTTGATAATATGCTTCAAAAGCATTGTAACTCCTAGTCTTGTAGTTTACATCATCAAAATTAATAACACCACCTGAAAACAGTACGGTTCTAAGATTGAGCAAGTTATAAATAAAAAACACCAACAAAACACTAAATGAAACCTTCTAAAAAGGGATCTTACATTTTTGTGTGGGGACTGGCGTACCTAAAGAATCTTTATTTTTGGGGCCAGTGATGGTACAGGTGTCAATCGATAAGAGTAAATAAATGATTGCAAGCAAAAGTATGCAGTTATGGATTAAATACTTGGCGAAAATTCTGAGTTAAAGGTTTGAAAAACAAGGCAACATGTTTTACCGGTGGGTGGTCGAGGCAGTCAATGTTAACTAAAAATCAATTTCGCTTACATTGAGTATTTTAAATTTCAATCTCAATTTCATTTACGAAATTAATTACTACATTATTTTGTTTGTAATCATTTACTATGTAGATTGACACTAGTTTCAACTCTGGCCACAAAAATCTAGATTTTACACAGGCAGGACTCGCTTTGCTCGGGAATTAACTGATAACACCCTCGCTTCGCTCGGGGGTTAAATCTGGAGGAGTCCTTCTTTACGTTCAGGATTCAATATCGTGCGCGTGACATAACACAGTGCTTTATCCCCTTGGTGCGTAATCTACTAAGTATTATAATTATTAATATACCTTATGAAGCGTATCACTTACTGTTATGGGCTTTTGATGATACCGTAACAATACGAGCTGGTTTGCTATGTATGATTCGAGGTAGAAGAAGCATTGTTAACAAGAAGTGGGCCAAATGATTTGTTCCAAACTGAGTTTCAAATCCATCGTCAGTCTCTCCTTTAGGGCACATCATTATACCTGCATTATTGACCAAAATATTAAGCTGTGGCTCAGTGTCCAAAATATGCTGAGCACATTCACGAACTGACTTAAGTGATGTTAGGTCACATTGGACTACGACTAATTTGCCGACATCAGTCAGGTCCTTGCAGGAGTTCTCGATACTCAATTTTGCTTCGTCAGCGCGCTCCAAACTGCGGCATGCCATTATCACCCTGGCGCCTGAAAACAAAAATAATTAAGGTGTTAGAACTATGATTACTTCGATATTAAAATTATTATCCCAAGTGAATGTGAAATCATTCAAGTTAAATGATATTTTTTTTCACTATATTTACATGATAATAATAATAAAGGTGCCCTACATCTATACATATACATAACGTGATAATTGGCATTATTTGATCGTATTAATAAATGACAGGTACATACCTCGTTTGTAAAAATCTAGGACGGTTTCTTTGCCTATTCCTGTGTTACAGCCAGTTACTAGAGCAGTTTTCCCATTAAGTTTGGCTGCACTCAAACATCGTCCACTGAAGAAAGGCATTTTGTGCTACTTAAATTAACTAACAGCTCGGTCAACGCACAAGTTCGAACTGTCTGAAGTCAGAGTAGGTAGGTATATCATGGCGTAATAATATTGACTGACGTTATCTAATACTTATGCGAGTAAAGTGTGATTCATATTGGCAAATGACTTGCATTTTATTTGTTACTAGCTGCCCGTGGCGCGGTAAGATAAAGATATTTATTATTTGAAGAACAATTTTGACGATGTTAACAAAGCAATCTCTCTCTCCCTCTGGTTTACTACCAATAATTTAGAGTTAAATTCTAAAAAAAAACAAATGTGTAAAATTCTCGCTACCCAATGACAGACTTGTATTTAAAATGAATAACGAGCCTTTAGACCTGGTACAGTCAACTAAATTCTTGGGTATAAATCTAGATTCAAAATTGCAATGTAGTCCTCACACATCGTCTACAGCTGGAAGACTGAGCTTTGCAGCTTTTGCTGCACTAAAAATTAGACAGTTTACTGATGAAGCCACTGCAAGATCAGTTACTTTCCCAGTATTATGTCATATTATGGCATTCTATTGCATGGGGTAAAGCCGCAAATATCCAATCGGTATTTGTGCTACAGACAAACTAACAACTCTCTGGATCCCAAAGAGAAAAGGGGACGTGGTCGACCCAGGAAGCGCTGGAGTGACGAAAGAAATAGAAAATAGAAATAGAAATTGTTTATTTTGCCTAAAGAAAAAAAAAACAATACTGAGGAAAGCGAATGCGTAAGTAGGTATATAAGGCAAAAAAGGGAACGAATTGAGGCACCACAACAACAACTGGTGGGAGGTAGCCCAGGGTCGTGAAGAGTGGCGGAGGAGAAGAGAGGCCTTTGCCCAGCAGTGGGATGATGTATGCTTGTAATAATAATTTGTGCTACAGAAGAGACTAATTCGATCCATATATAATATGAAATCCCGCGATTCTCCATGCCATGCTATGCCATGGCTCACAGTTAAATCGAATATCGATAATTGGTTATTTTGGGTTATTTTTAGTCCGTATAGCACACGAGCTGATGCCCGCTCAATATGTGGGGACCCGGACATAGTAGGGAGGTCTTACTCTTGGACATGGGTACCCAAGTAGCACAAAGCTGCATTATATAATTCCACACAAGGTCCACATCGGTTGTTTAAGCACTTTTAACGACTTATTAGTGTTAACTCGGACTACAATAGCTGCATAGGAAATATCGAGACCCAATATAATGCAATATTCGTTACTGCGATTCTATTAAGCGCTATACAGACGCCACAGAATCACTGTTATTCAGCGTTTAGTAGCGCTGTACCCTATCAGCTGCAAAAGCGCATTTGGTGGACACGAATAGTGCAGTTTTCTGAATAATGGTTCACAGGTATACCTTTAAAACACTCATTTTAAGAGAGAACATACGAACCTCTATAACGCAAACAGACAAGATATGAAGTCTATTAACAAAGATATAATGCTCTATGCTGCTTAAACATGGACTTTTACGTCTTTTCTCACGGATAGAGTATACTCATATATCAGCATTAATATAGGCCAATATTGTACCAAGTGTGACCTTTTATGCAGTTACACAGCAGCGCATCTGTACATCGTGCCCTTCAATTCAGACCTGGGCTGAATAATAGAATTTAAGTTGGCAGTAAGACTGCTGGTTGAGTTATAATTTACCATTATAAGCCATGTGTGGATGCCATTTAGCATTAAATTTAAGTTAACATTGACCACTCGTTTATCCGCTGTTTTTAAGTACGTAACGCGTATTTTTATAGTAAACATTTAGCTTTTATCCATTTAGTTTATATTAGAAAATATCGGCTTGAAATGAACTATATCACAAATAAATGAATACGTGAATAGCGCTTACATTTAAAAGTAATAATAAAAAAAAATTGCAAACAGTCTATTTTATTTTGAACTTTTTTCACGCATTGTGGATATTATATATGAGAGCGCGTGAAAATTTTGACTTAAATATGTATGGTATTTCACAATAAAGTTACATTCCCGAAACAATTTAAGACATAATTGAAATAAGTTAAAGTTTTACTTAACTTTATTATCTATCCACAAAATGGCAAACAAAACATCTTCATTTTCTCGCACAATATTACTTATTGCACTTCAACAGTCTTGTACGGAGTAAAAATTTAAAATGCATTTCTGCATACCACAATGTCACTGATAATTTACTTTTAGCTTCGATAAAGCATTTATGATATCCACACTTATTCCAATTTTGCGACTGAGTGTGAGAATAGCTGCATATTAACTATAATTAGTACCACGTGCCTTGATATTCAGGCAATGTTCAGCACTTGGAGTAGCTGTTGCCTTTATTGATGCTAATATAATGCTATTATAATTCAGTTGTGCAGCAATGTGCCACGTAATTTGTGCCCAAATTACAGCAATTTTCAGCAGCTAATGTGTCCAAGGTGTACTGTAAAAATGCTGTTACACAGAACTTTTGTGCTACTTGGGAAATTCAATTTTTTCCCTCCAACAAAAAAAAAATCCCGCGGTTCTCTCCGGGAAAGATTTAAGGAGATCAATATTCTTACAGTGGCTTGTCTGTGTCTATTATCAGACTTAATAAGCTCTGTGGATAACCAACAGCTTATAAATTCTAACTAATAAAACCGGTCAAGTGCGAGTAAGACATCGGACCCGCACATGAAGGGTTCCATACCATTGTACACGGAAAAACGTAAAACGACAGTCTTTTTTACGAGTACATATACCTATTTAACTTTTAAAAATAAAATATTAAATACTAGTTAGGACTACATTCAAGGCCGTACATCGAAACGGTCCGGCCCACCAGGGCTGAATATCAAATTACCATCTGTCTGTAACACCTGAAACTCATATTGCCTCTTTCCCAAAATGCCTGAAATCCATAATGACACCTTCCACTAATGACTGAATGTCTGAATACCTTTGGCGTTTTGTACAGTCGATGAAAAATTGTTTAGGGTGCTTTTCCAGTTGAATATCATCTAGTGTAGACACCTTTAGCCAGTTATTAATGCTTCATCTTGCTTAATATTTAATTGGGAACTAAATCCACAGCACGGTTTAAAATGCATATAGTTTAAAAAATAACATTAAATTGGGTGAATAAAGCCGCAATTGATAAATTAATAATTACTTGACAGGGGTTAGCCCATCGCCGCAGCTATGCAGTAAGGTAGGTTTCCTCACGATGTTTTCCATCAATGTTAGAACGTCCGTCCGTATAACCGTCTAGTACGTGGTTTGATCAGCACCGGGATTTGAACCTGCATCTCCTGTGTGAGAAGCAAATAGAGCTTTTTTATAATATGGCAGCTCATGTCAAATATCTTATAGCTATAATTTTTTTGTCTGGTCCCGTTTCAACAATCATACTCTTAGAGGAGTTTCAACAAAGAGTTCCATTGACCTGAGATCATTCTGGCATGGCCACTTCAAAGACAACTACTTATTAACATATATATTTTTTAAACAAATGACGCTGTTTAGATAATTCAAAATAGTAGATTTCATCAATTTTGCAAAATGGAAATAAGAAAGGACATCGTTTTCACTGAAAATCAGAAGGGGAAGCCTTGCCTTCTATATGATCGACACAAATATAACTTTGGGAATTCCAATAAAAGTGGCAACTCTATTTGGAGATGTACTAATCGCCCCGATTGCAACGCATCTCTGACCATCAATGCTCTAAGAAACGCCATAGTGAGGCCCAGCACCTCACATGTGTGCGAGGTAAACCATTCTCAAAATATTCGAGATAAAGTAATTGACGACTGCAAAAAAGAAATACGCGATAAAATGACACCAATAAAAAAAAAGCACGTGGTAAACTATAAGCGCCGCCGCAGCAATAATGCTTTAGAAGGTTGGAACAGGCGGCTTAATATAAGAATGCCACACAAACCAACACTAATTCGCTTCATTTATGTGCTAAAGAAAGAAGCGCAATACCAGGAGACACGTACGAGAAACGCGGTATTATCAGGTGCGCGTCGAAGGCGCAACGAAATAGCCTTCGACCTTAATTTCAAAAATCAGCTGCAGGAGCTAAATGATGATGAAAAAACCTCTTTTGAGTTCTTAGAAAGTGTAGCAAAATTACGAAACGTTACAACTAAATTATATTTAAGTATGTCTACTGTAGATAATATTAAATTGAAACGTTTTTTTATATACTCATCTATCCCGCACTATTCCACATTTTTTATTGAATTAAGAATATGCCTATTTTTTAACAAGAATTAAACTTAAGTTAGTTTTACTCTGACACGTCTTTTTCTTATTTATTTAGATACAAACGGTCATGTACATTATTTTTAAGTTGAAATATAGTATAGAACTTATAGACCTACAGTATCCTAAACTAAATAAAAACAATACTTAATCCGAAATAAAATTTAGAAAGTACATTAGATATTATTTGAAGCCAAATTGGTTGAATCCGTCAATACGAGAAATATCTACAACAGAGATGTGAAGAGAATATAAGCACGCATGACCTTGTTGCTGCTGTCGATACAAGCATTAAAATGTTCAAGCAATTCAATCACAATTTGCAATCTGCTTTTTGAAAGTAAACAAAGATATGTCAAATAAATAAACATGACTAAAATTGTTATTGTAAGATTTACAACTCCGCCTAATATAACTATTGGCCACGTAACAACTCCCGCTACTCTTAATTGAGAAAAGTGACTTCTTTCTTAAACTGCGTTCATTCCTGCTAGGCACTCTTAAATACAATTTTGAGAGAAGATCTGGAGCATCAGTATAGTTCTGAAGTAGTTTATATAAAAAGAGTAAATCCGCACGCTGACGAAGATAGACTAGCGAGGTAACCTTATGACGTTTTGAAGACGTGACGTAATCAGAATATGCAAAACCACTCCGAAAGTCCAAAGACTTTACAAACTTTTTTTGTAAGTTTTCAATCATATTGATATATTTCTTAAAGAAAGGATTCCACACAGTACTCGTGAATTCATGATTGCTACGAAAAAAGCAGTTGTACAACAATTTGTAGGTAGCCTTTTTAAACGGTTTTCCCACTCGCAAAATAAATCCTAACTGCTTATAAGCCTTATTTAATATTTCTTCAATGTGTGGTGCAAACGTTAGCTCCGAGTCCATTAATACACCCAAGTCACGAGTCTGTGTAACACGAGTAAGCGAACACGTTACATAAAGAGTAATCAAATATTACAGAATTCTTTTTTCTGCTAAATGTGATTATGTGACACTTATCAGCATTAAGAAATAGTTTATTCGTATAAGAAAACTGCTCAAAATGAGCAAGGTCAGCTTGCAGAACTTCACAATCTTCAGTATTACGAATGATCGAAAATATTTTTGTATCATCAGCATAGAGCAGCGTTTTTGAGTTAATAATGCTGTTACTTAAGTCGTTCACATAAATAATAAATAGCAATGGCCCTAAATGAGACCCTTGCGGTACACCAGACGTAGCAACCTTATACGTACTGTGAGCAATATCCGCCTGAGACAACAGCTTGACATCGATTTTTTACATAGGACTTGATCCATCTAAAAAGGTCTCCATGCACGCCAAGTCGCCAGAGCTTGTTTAAAAGAGTATCGTGGCAAATTTTATCAAAAGCCTTATAAAAATCATATAAGGTCAAAAGTCAGTAGGTACCTACGAAGTATATATTTGTAACGACTGCACATCGATTGTCATTTTCTTTTTTCAGGCATATGGAAATTAGGTTATTATAAATTTCAGTCATTTTGGGAAAGAGACAATATGAGTTTCGGGTGTTACAGACAGATGGTAATTTGACATTCAGCCCTGGTGGGCCGGACCGCATCGAAACATTGAAAAATAGTTTTGTGTATGTAGTATGTAAGTATTAAACTATGTACTCAGGTTAACGAAACTCTTTGCTCATTGAAACCAGAAGTGGATAGAAATTGAGTAACCTATTTACAGAAATTAAATCAAATATGATAAAAATCTTAATATTATTTGTTATAATTAATATGAGCAATTATTAATCATATAATGACAAATAACTAAGGACAAAACTCAATACCTGCAATTAAAAATATTTTCCGATAAGATCGGGAGGGTCCATTTTCACCGATAAACAAATTAAACAAAATGGCCATACCAATCATTTCTTCTATAGGAACTTCTTTAAATTCTTGAAATCAATTATTTGTTGCTGTTGCGGCAACAGAAATGCACATTATGTGAACATTTCACCTCTCTACCTATTTCCGATCCGATAGAGCCCGGTGACGGACGGACGGACAGACAGACGGACAGCGGAGGCTCAGTAATAGGGACCCGTTTGGCACCCTTCGGGTACGGAACCCCAAAAAAGCCAATAACAGGTTATTACTTCTAGCAATAAAATATAAATAATTAATAAGTAGTCAAAGTAAGAACCGAAAACAGTTCTTAGGCGCCATCGCTGCAAATTTACTAAAATTTATTCAGCACTTTTTGAAAAAATCAACAAAATAAAAAAAATACGCAGATGACGTTTTAGTTTGTGGTTCCCTTCAGATATAGTTTGATGATGACATTTTTTGCATAAAGACGAAATTGGCATCCCGAGCGGGGAAGAATAACTAGCGCTTTAACTTGAAGTATGTTTTTTAATGTATTTCACTTGGTGAATTATTTTGTTTGCCAAAATTCCTATTGAGCGTCAAACTGAAACTACTGAATTGGCAAGTGAACTGAAAAACAGAAACTTGAAAACTTTAATTCTTCCAACTTGAAAACATAAAAACACAAGTTTGATTAGGTTGTTATTTATAAATGATTTTAAAAACGTATTTAAAATAAAAACTAAAGGTCCCAGCAAGGAACCCTGTGGCACACCACTAGGTATATAACTCCAAGTCGACTCAAATTATGGACCACTACAGCCTGAGACCTACTACTGATATACGATACGAGCCACCTGTGAAGGTCACCCCTAATACCTGCATTTCAAACAACAAAAGCCAAAAAGCAAACACCTTTCTAAGAAGTATAACATGGCCAATTCTATCAAATGCCTTACTGTAATCTGTATAAATTACGTCAACTTGACCGCCACCCACCATTCAATTAGTAAGAAAGTCATTAATCAGTACAAGATTAGAAACAGTAGACTTTCGACGGACAAATCCATGCTGGGAGTTATTAAAGAATGATTGCAGAGCTTCATAGACTTGGCGATGGACAAACTTCTCAAGAACCTTTGAAAGGACTAGCCTTCTCGTCATTTGGTACCCTCGGGATCGATGGTTCTTGTATTCAATATTGAGCGGTTTTCAACGGAATTAAACAAAATCGTGCTTCACTTGTGAATTGATACTCTCGCTCGCTCGAGCACCATTTTGACGGATGTCATTGTGTACAAACTTGAGTTATGGCAAGTCATCATAACTCAAGTTTGTACGCAATGACATCTTGTGAGTGGCGATAATTGCGTATTTGTGTGGTATTTGCGACTAAAGTGTCAGTCATGTGTGGAACCAGCACCCAGTGAAAGAAGATTTGATCAATCTGCTGATAACTGGAGAGAGGGTGGCTTTGCTGGTTTGGTACCATTATATTATTTTCAAAAGGCTTGATGTAGCTTGATTTTAGATATTATTACGTAGTGTTTTTTTTTCAGGATTTAAGCTAGTAGGTTTACTATTTATGTATTTGGATTTATTTGAGTCAATGCATTCACCATGACTTATAAAATAATTCACTACAACATAACGTTTCGATATCTAGGTATAATATTTGTATATTTGATAATTATATCCCTTCCCTTCATATTATGATTCCTACAAATTTCATGACAAAAAAAATATGTAGGTTTACATATTTTTTTTGTCATGGTGTAAAAGTATTTTTTGTTCAAAAATCCTTACAAATCCATATATATTGTAAACGGTGTTTTTTGGGTAGGGTGCTTCATAGTACAATGATTAGTTTTTTACCCATGCTACCACCTTCCAACGTTTGGATTTATTTGAGTCAAAGCATTCACCATGACTTATAAAATAATTCACTAAAACATAACGTTTCGATATCTAGGTATAATAATGGCAAACAAGCTGTTAAACTAACATTAAGAAAAGAATAAACTGTTTAGTCTCATGTGATGACCCTAAGAGGTGCCGCCATTAGAAACACAATTAGAATCAGAGTGGCCGGAATTAGCAACATTTGGACTTTTTGGATAAGTTTAAAATTGTTGTGGGTTCAAAATTGTATAAAAATAAACCCAGATTCATGAATAAATAAAGCATCGACAAAAAAATACACCAAATAAGTACTTTGAAGTTATAATTACGACAGTACGGTTTACTAAAGTCGAAATTTGCGTTAGGTGGTTGCAGATAGGTACCCCCTACTCGTCAGTGCTTCCCGAAAGAAGTACATATGTGGTCAATGCAGAACTTGAAGTGTGGAAAGCAGAGATGACAAGCACCTCTACTACTCTAAAATCTGCTTTAGAATGCCTAGATAAGTGCGATCAAAAACTATATACCTACAATAAAACGTGTTTAAACATTATACAAGTGCTACCCCAGAGCGGACTTTCACAAGGTCAATCCTAAGGAGACTGAAAAATTACTTGGCTCTCATGAATATTCACTATGCGGGGCAGAAATTGATGCGGATGAAGTAGTAGACATATTGAAAAAGAAAAACAGAAAGATTATTCTGTAATGCGTTTGCAGCAGTTTTTTTACATGAATATTAATGATTATCTGCCATTTTTGTCGTTTTATTTTCTTAAATCGATGTACCTACTGACAAATCTAATCTAGTAGGAATGTACAGTTAAGAGACCTCCCTTGCCTCTGGGATTTGTCATAAATTTTTTATAAAGACGTCGCTGAAGAAATCTTCAGGTGATGGTAGAAAAATACCAAGAATAGGAGATTTCCGCAAACGATAGCTTCGTTTAAAAATACTAATGCCACAACTTTCTGGATTTTTGTTATATTTATTATGGAGCCATCGCAATAGGTACGTGTTTGCAACTCATAGTCGACAGCACAATGAAGTCGGGGCCTTGGAATGTATCCCATATACCCCCCCCCCCCCCCCCATATCATATAAATGTCCCTCTTTACGTACATGGAGTTTGAAAGAAGGTAGTAAACTTTTTGGTATGTAAAATCAAACTTTTGGTTCCAGACCATCCCTACCATTGTACAGTGGAACGGAACCCTTTGTGCGTGACAGCGCGCCGTGTCACTGACGTAATAAGGTTGAATTTAGTTTGGGCCACCGGGCCTTGTTTTTTGTGAAGACTGTAGGGCGTTTTACGATTAAACAGGCCCGATCGGACCCGCGCGGGAATCGCGCTTCGCTACTGCCCCGCCGCGTTTCCCGCGCTGCGGCCCCCGTGCTGCAGCGCGGTTCACACGCAGGAGCCGCGCTGTTGCCGCCCCGGCGGCGCCGCGTGCACGCCCCGCTTTCGGTGTAGCGGGGTCGATGCGCGCGCGAGCCGCGCCGGGTTTGGTGTGGCCTTTATGCATGCTGAGCAAGCGAGATATGTTTGCCAGGACCGTAGCAACTGGAGGTCTGTAGTCTCTGCCTACCCCCCTTCCGGGAAAAAGCCACCATAGGTATGTATGAATGAATGTAGGTAAATAATATTTTGATAAAAAAATAATTTTATTCATTAACCAGAGCATAACGTGCATTAGGTATACAAAATTATGTATTTGATTTCAGTAAACATAATTAATTATTAATCTGTCTCGTGCTCGTGACAAGTTATGTTTGAATATACAGGTATTATCCATGTTAGATCGTTAGTAACAGCTAAAACTGCATATTGCAACTTGACTCGACTTTGTAAGGTTGTTTCTCTTCTTTGTAAGCTTGGTTGTCTTCTTAGGAAGATTTTGTATGCCCTCGTATATTTTAATTACTTTTAGGTAGGATGTTTAGTAAATATATTTTGTGCTGAATTTATTTATGGGAGTAGGTTGTTGTATACTGTATACTGGGTATACTGGGTAACATTAATTTTCTCTCCTCTTGCTGTTAACTGAGAATGCTTTGTAATCCCCCAGACCGACTAATTCCTCAGATAGATCCCATAACTTCTTTGCAAACTCATCATTTAATGCGCAAGTCGATGGCTTCGTCGGAACACAGTCACTGAAAAGAGAATCTTGAATTAGCAATTACAAGTAACCTTTCATGTTGCCCAGTATTGTTATATATAGTAAGCGATCATTTCACGGCAGCATTGAACGTTTTGTAACCTGTAGTATAGGCCAGTCTCTTCAGCACATTTCTCATCTACGGCACAATATATTGTAGTTTGTGCGCCAAGTTCTGGACTCTTGATAAAAGGTCCAAATATTGAAAAAAGCCACTTGGCTCCCCAAAACACTGTATCATTTAAGTGACGACCAACATCGGTTTTAATTACACCTGGATGCAGACTATATGTATTTACGCCTTCTATATTGTGATCCTGCAACCAAAATAAATAAATATAATCCATTTTTAATAAATATTCTAAGTTTTGTTCCACTCCCAAGGCATCATCAGCACCTTCCTATACCCACCTTCAATCTCTTGGAAAGTTCCCGTGAAAAGAGTACATTAGCCAATTTGCTTTGAGAATATGCTTCCATACTATTGTAAGTCCTAGTCTTGTAATTTACATCATCAAAATTAATAGCACCTCCTGAAAACAGTACGGTTCTTTATGATTGAACAAGTAAAATACAATTTAGAATAATATCATACTTTATGGAGCGTATCACTTACTGGTATGGGCCATTGACGATACCGTAACAATACGAGCTGGTTTGCTACTAATGATTCGAGGTAGAAGAAGCATAGTCAACAAGAAGTGGGCCAAATGATTTGTTCCAAACTGAGTTTCAAATCCATCGTCAGTGTCTCCTTTAGGGCACATCATTATACCAGCGTTATTGACCAAAATATTAAGCTGTGGCTCAGTGTCCAAAATATGCTGAGCACATTCACGAACTGACTTAAGAGATGTTAGGTCACATTGGACTACGACTAATTTGCCGACATCAGTCAGGTCCTTGCAGGAGTTCTCAATACTCAATTTTGATTCCTCAGCGCGCTCCAAGCTGCGGCATGCCATTATCACCCTTGCACCTGAAAACCAAAATAGTTTGAGTGATAAAATGCTGATAACATATCAAAATTCTTATCCAAAATGAATGTGAAATCATTCATTAATTCGTTCAAGGTTAAATATTTTCGATAAGTAATGTATTACATAAACATAATAATACACGTGCCCTGGCCCTACAGACATAACGTGACAATAATGGGCATTATTTATAGATATGATCATATTAATAAATGACTAGGTAAGTACCTACCTCGTTTGTAAAAATCTAGGACGGTTTCTTTGCCTATTCCTGTGTTACTGCCAGTTACTAGAGCAGTTTTCCCATTAAGTTTAGCTGTACTCAAACATCGTCCACTGAAGAAAGGCATTTTGTGCTAAATAAAATATAATTTAGCTCTTAAAACGCGCTAAGTCCGTTCTCAACTAAACTCGTTATATTGACGTTTCAAGTGTGATTCATTGGCCAATGATGATGCATTTGCATTTGATTTGCTACTTTATCGATAGTTTTTCACCGACGACCGAATACTAACTAAACTAGCGATGGAAGCCCAATAAATATTTTGAAATTGGTAAAAAATAGTGGTTATTTTTAATATAGGTACAAGCCGCGAGGCCTATGTTGAGCTTTGGATTTGTGTGAGTGACCTGATCACCAAAAGTAGCGGAGTTACGTCACGCGAGGGTCGCACCGCGCCTCTGGCCGGTTTTCATATCAATCACACCTACACTATATAGGTATAAGTACACTCACACAAATGCACAGCTCAGCTTACGCCTCATTATTAGTTATACTTATGAACTTTTTTTAAACCAAACCTAGAATCTGCTATATGTTCACAACAGCAACATAAAACTGACAAACTGTCTGTTTTATGTTGAGCTGTTTAAGCTGATAAAACTGGACTGACGTCAGTTAAAACTTATCGTGAGTGTGAAATCTTGTAGGTACAGAAATGTTTAATCGACGACAAACCACTGATTTTGCGGGCGCACCGTAATCCGCTAGCAGTCCGTTTTCATCAGACCAAAACTGAACGTCAGTGCACGTGGCGTGCATTAGTCCATTGCATTTCCATCAGTCGGAGCTCCGACTCGTTTGAGGTATGAAATATTTAAGTTCGTCCATTTAGTTTGTGGAATAAAGGTTCTTTCGGTTTTATTCATTCTCAAATAGTTACAGCAATAACTCATTTAAGAAATTAATAAGATCATTGTTCTCTTTTTACCCGACTGCACCAGAAGGAGCGAAATGTTTTTCGAGTGTGTGTGTGTGACATATATTTTTTTAACCATTATTTCGCCCATTTTTTTTGGGTTTTCTGGTGATTAGTTGGCAGCAATAATAGCCTCAATAAGAAGAATTTCCTCCTAAGAATGCGATTGAATTTTTTCAACTGACGCGGTGATAAATTCGCTAGCCCGATATATATATAGGAACGTCTGAGCGCGGCCCCGTCAGTCGAGAAATGCAAGCCAGTTTGACGCCAGTGAGTGGGGAAATCTTTTTGGCTTCATCCAATTGTCGTCAGTCCAATTTCTTCAGTCCATTTAGATCAGTTCAAATCACCATGAGTGACCAGCTAAACTATCAAATCAACACCATAGATTATCATATATCTACGAAGGTCTAAGCAGCGGCAGCGAGCGCTTGTTCGTTACTCGCTCAAGGTCGGTCACGTCATAATTGGCTACCAGTTCATCTAATCTACTACCCGGACGAATTATGTTGACACCTCGTTGGAAGTTATGACTTCACGAACACAGGTCTCAAGTTAATTCGTACAGGTATGCTAAATATATCTATCGACGCAAAAACATAACAAAATACAAGGTCAAAAACTTAAGGTAATAGGAATCATAGAGCCCACGTCGTAGAGCCGCATGCCGCAAAAACTCCTAAAGCTGGTATTATACTCAATATAGGCGTTTCTACATTCAGTAACGGCTTCTACATCATATTGTTACATTTATATTATTATTATACATAACTCGGGCACATTTCGCGTTTTGCAAACGGACTACCGATCATCTGCGTCACGTGCCCCACCAAACGACAAATTTTGCGACGCGTAACGTCAAATTTTGTTGGCCTCTGAATGCCGCCTGGAGGTGGTAGCGGCGCATGGGCACGAGAGAAATGGGTGAGATAGGTTGCAGGTAGAAAGCCTTCAGCATGTGTAGGGAGGGACCCGGACATAGCCGGGTGGTCTGACTCTTGGGCATGGGTAATTCCATTTTTTTTCCCTCCAACAAATAAACAATGGGCGCAAGAGAGAGAAGTGACAGTTGGCCCCAAGGCTAAGAAACCTGGCGCGGGCTGTACCTACCTATATTTAAGTAACATACGCTGAAAAATGATTTTAGGATAAAGGAAGTCTAATTTATTTAGGGTAGAGTCATCTTAAATCGCCTCTTAGCCCACTGGCCGATTGGGGATCGCATACTATACTATGTAACATGTACTAGACCGTTGTGATTTTTAAAAAATGGTTAAATTAAACAATGAAATGTCAACAACAGTTACATATAAATTTTAAAATACAGAAAATTCACTCCAAGTAATTTGATCTCTAGAAATGCCTTGTTGAAAAAATATCAACACTATAATGTATTTCTCTGTCTTGCTGTCACGGAGATTGAATTGTTATTTGAACTGTAATAGCTGGACACCTGAAATTTTCACAGATTGTGTATGATTATGTTTGCTATTACAGCGTATGGCGTATTTCCGATGGAGTTTTTTGTTCCTGTGCGAGATTCAGCCATGAATCACCACTTGAAGCAGAAATTGTCTTTTTCAAACTCAAATCAGTTATGTACTCATCAGTTTAGTTGATCATATTTGATTTATTTTTTATTTGTATTTGTAAAAGTGCATTACTTTGCGTACTTGCAATAAATTATTTGATTTGATTTGAGCAAATGCTCATAATAAAATTAAACTAAGAATTAAAGGGCTGACCCCTAAAATATGCGCCCGATTAATATGCCTAGTGCTTAGGGGTTTATTTTTGGGTTTTTACGAATATGTACTTACAGCTATTTTGCTCGATATTATTTTGAAAACCATCGAGTGAGCGTCCGACTCACACTTGTTAATTAGTTGTTTAATGTTCTTACTTTAAATCAATTTAATGAAAAAAAAATGTAACGGCCGAGTTCTGGGCCTAAGCGGCCAACATTGCGGATGACGGCCGAGAACTGGTGCAAACATGCATATTTTATAGAACATGTTGTTTTATTTTAATTATTTCCCAGAGGTTTACATTAATTAATTTAATAAAATTCAATAACTTATCAAATATTATTTTCTACGAGATTCCAGTAAAAAATTACGTAATTTTACGATTTACCTTCTAGGCAGGAGGTAAATCGTAATTACAATTTTTGTGCCCATATAAATTATTTTTTCTTAAATAGCTTATTATTCTATTATTAGTTGACGTATCTACAACAACTTTAATAATATCCTGTCCTAATTACTTATGTGTCATGCATGGCTCAGCCATTATTTAAAAATAGTTTACAAGTTATAAATCAGATCCCCTTAGCCGAGAAAGCATTGTAGTCTCCTAGATCTACTAATTGAACGGAAATGTCCCACAGCTTCTTTGCAAGCTCATCTTTCATTGCATTACGCGATGGGTTCGTAGCTGCGCAGTCACTGAAAGGAAATAAACACAAATCAAAACTGACCTAATAGGTATCATTTTTACCATTGCCCCTCGAAAAAGGGCATTTTATTCATCGATAACAGTGAATAAAACGCTCTTTTACTAGCTAGGGATTAAATGACATATGAATTTGGAACCAGCTTCAATATACGAATTATGTATCTACTACTTGGAGGAACGCGGCCTTTCCTGTTGCTCGAAGATCTACTATAATAAACACGCTGAACGTAATTACTACTGGCAGGCTGAATAGAGCTAGTTCCATTGACAAAAAAAAGACAAACACAACCCGCCAATTTTAGATTGAATTAGGTTCTTTTCTGTTACTTATCGTGGAGTTTCATTAGAATAGTGAAAAAAAGGAAATATAATTCGAGGCACGAAGTTGGATCCCGAGAGTAGCGAAGGATTCTAAAGTAGAATCCTGAGCGGAGGGAGAGATACAAGGTCCGAGATAAAAATATTTTTTTCACGAGTTGTGTACTCTACTTTTTACCATTGACTGCGAGAAAATAAATAAGAGGTTTAGTTTATATTTTATAATATAATCGGAAATAAAATAGATTTAACCATTATAAATGTATGTATTGTGAAATCTGAACAGCTTTGGAAATTTAGTGTTATATTCTTGTTTGGTTTTGAAATGGTCGTATCAGATAAGACCAAGTATTTGGCAAAGTCTTCATATTTACTGATTGGTGTTGCTGAAAAGGCTGTGATGTAGTTGCGTCACAAGAATTTCCTTTCGATGAAGAGCGCCCGGGGATAGTGGCGTGCAAGTGTCAACAATAGACGGCTTTAGATGTATACTCTCAACTATTCGGCCACATCTTTTGGCTTTGATTTCGATCGAATCTTCGATATAACTTTCTGCTACTGTGCTGGACCTCCAACCTCCGTGGCGTTTCAGTACTGTAAGATCCGCACCTGATTTTGCTAAAAGGGTCGCAGAGCTTCTACGGAAGCAATGTCCTATGTACTGTTCGGAGTTTAATAGATTCAAGAATGTGGCAATCGTTTTGGCATCGCACATAAATACTGCTTTCGAACGAAATGATTCCGGAGTAAGTGATTCAATTTCATCACTGGAACAACTAATTTTACTAGGTAGCTAATATATTTTCAAACGAAACTTAATTCAATCTAAAATTGGCGGGTCTTTTTTTGGACAATGAAACTAGCTCTATTCAGCCTGCCAGTCGTATTTACGTTCAGCGCGTTTATTTTATTAGGTACATAATTCGTATATTGAAGCTTGTTCCAAATTCAAATGTCATTTAATCTCTAGTGATTGAAGGAGCGTTTTATTCATTTTTATCGATGAATAAAATGCACATTTTCTAGGGGCAACGGTAAAAAATATATTAGCTATCTAGTAAAATAATTTCTTCCAGTGATGAAAATGAATCACTTACTCCGGAATAATTTCGTTCAAAAGCAGCAATTATCGTAGATAATTTGTTGCCGCCAAAGTCTAGGGAGATTAACCTAAAAACCTACAATTGGTTCTGCTACTGGAAAACCACGAATGGCGCCAAAACCTTGTCAGAGACCGTTTTTCTGATTTATTTTAACTAATCATCCAAGACTAAAACTTCGTCGACACTGTGGAGCCTATATTCAATGCTAAAAGCCACAGAAAGAATCAAAGACAACATCGATATATCGAAGTACTCAAAGTGGTCATAAGCCAAAGAAATCTAGAGTGCTTATCTCCGAAACATTGCCCGTTTTCTAAATGATGCGCCTGACCACAGCTTTCTGGCCTTAAAAGTAACATATTTTAATTATTGTTCACAGGTTGTGCTAATTTTAGGTATGAATGGGGGCTGTTGCAGTAATGAACGATAAACGACATCCAAAAACACTCGGAAAGTTTATGGTCGGTCTACTAAAACTAAAACAAAAATAGATAGAACGTTCGTAATACAACAAGAATACGTAAAGATCGTCGAAAAATATCAAACTTTGCGGCCGGCAAATACAAATTTCTGCAGGATTTTCATACAATACTATGACGGAAAATCTACTCGGCAACCAATGGGAATCAACAAAATAGGTGCGATGCCAAAAACGATTGGCCCATTCTTGAATCTATTAAACCTCGAACTGTACACAGGCCATTGCTTCCGTAGAAGCACTGCAAATTTTGCAAATTAAGGACCTTGTAAAACTGAAACGCCACGGAGGTTGGAGGTCAAGCACAGTAGCAGAAAGTTATATCAAAGATTCGATCGAAAACAAAGCCAAAAGATGCAGCCTAATAGTTGAGAGTAGGGGTGCAACGATACGCCTTTTTGCCGATACGATACCGATACCGATACGCTTATAAAAATATCGGCGATACCGAAACCGATACCGATTCACTTATTGAATTAGAAAATGAAGGTTAAATAGATAAAATACAAGTCAAGTTTTTTTATTATTACGTAATACAAAAAATATAGACAGGTTGATACAGTTTTAGTAATTAAAACCAACATTAATCAGATTTTTATTTATTAATAGAGCACGGGGTTTCTGCGAGCATAGTTCGTGCCTCGTTTGCAACGAAATAGACGAAACAACACGCGCGTTTACATTGTATTTTAACGTGCCTCGTTTGTAACGAAATAGAAGAGACAACACGTGTGTTTAAATTGCATTTTTAAAGCGCAAAATTTGAAAAGTATCGATGCATCGGCCATAAAAATATCGCCGATGCCGATATATCGGCCAACCCGAAATATCGCCGATATATCGGTATCGGTATCGTATCGGTTGCATCCCTAGTTGAGAGTATAAATGTAAAGCCGACTACCTATTGTTGACTCTTGCACGCCACTATCTCCGGGGCGCTGTTCAACGTCGAAATGCAGTGAACCTTGTGAAGCAAATACATCACAGATTTCTCAGCAACACCAATCAGTAAATACCAAAGTCTTATCTAATACGACCATTTCAAAACCAAACAAGAATATAGCACTAATTTCCAGAGCTGTTCTAATTTCACAAACCATTCCTAATGTTATACCTACTTTATTTCTACTTTATTACTATATAATAAAATGTGATAAATATAAACTAAACCTCTATTTATTTTCTCGCAGTCAATGATAAAAAAAAGAGTACACAACTCGTGAAAAAAATATTGTTATCTCGGACCTTTATATCCCTCGCTCCTCTCAGGATTCTACTTTAGAACGCTTCGCTTCTCTCGGAATCCAACTTCATGCCTAGAATTAAATTTCCTTTTTTTATACTTGTTGTATAATCTACTATTGTAGTGTTCTACAACCTAGGGGCCGAACGGGATCCTATTACTGGTCACGGGCTGAATCTCATGATACGGTTAATGAGATTCAGCCCGGTACCGATGAACCGTAATGGTACAGTTGAAATTTTCACATAATGAATTTACAATTAACTACTTGATATTTTATACATTAAAGAGGACACCCATACAAGAGACGTGTTTGAATAACTCTGCACCTGCTAATTACCAAATCATCATCATTCAAATATCATCCGAATTTCTTCCTCGTAGTCGTCGGTGCGTTGGCGCAATCGGTTTGATGTCGGATTCGCAATTTTTTGTTTTTAGGGTTCCGTACTTTAAAACGAAGAACCCTTATAGTATCACTCGCGTGTCCGTCCGCCTGACGGTCACAGGCAATTTTTTCAGAAACTTTAAGAGATAGTCTTGAAATCTTCTGCAAAAATACTTATCCTAATAACCGCACATAATTCAAGTCTAATATGAAAAAAAGATTGCCTACAAAAAGTGGAGGGGGTAAAATGACAAAAAGAAAGAAAAAACAGTGTAATAAATAAGTCATGTAAGGTATCTTTGAAAAGAGCTCTTTATGAGCTCCTTTGTTTATTTTTTAATTTTAGTTTTGATAACTTTGCAAGTAATGATGCAAAAATGTGCAAAAAATTACCATCCCCCCTCCTTATATCAGAAACTACAGAGTCTAAAATTATGAAAAAAACTACAGATTATAGGACTCAAGCCAAAGCTAACAGGAAAACCTACCCAGAATTACCAATTTTTTTATTTATCTGTAAACCATACAACAATACAAATACAAATGCACATGGTTACGTACACGGAGTATGAAAGTAGCCGCAACAATATCCAAACTTTTCACTCCCCTACCATTGTATGTGCAGTGGTATGGAACCCTTCGTGCGCGAGTCCGACTCGTACATGACGGCTTTTTTGTTTCATTATTTTAAGTCCTTAAGTTATCTAACTTGTACAATGGTACAGAGTAGTGATGCAACGAATACGAATACGAATATTCGTATTCGGTGAATACGCGCGTCGGTCGTCGGCACGTAAACAAAATACGACGTGTGCATAGGGCCTTACAAACCGCAACAACGACGCGGGGGACTCCCCGGCCATAGTTAATACAGTGCCCCGGCTCTGAGAGTTTCCCTATCATAACGAGCCGTGGATTGATTCATTCATTTCATTTGTCAATCGAAAGAAAAAGCAAAAGTCAAGCAAGAGAGTATTGTTGTTTTTTAAATAAAATTTGCATATTGTAAATTTTAATTATTAGGAGAACAGAAATTCATCAAATAAATTAGTCTTTTATTACCATGGCGAGATATTCGTATTCGTATTCACCGAATAGTAGGTTTGATATTCGTATTCGTATTCGTAAAAGTAGTATTCGTTGCATCACTAGTAAAGAGCCTTCATGATTTTCAATCTTTAAGTTATCTAACTTATACAATGGTATGGAGCCCTTCGTGAGTGAATCTAACACTCAACCGGCCGACTTTTAAATAAAATAACACAACGAAGCCCTCACCTGTAATAAAGCCCTGTGTCTCCAGCACATTTCTCATCAACGGCACAATATATTGATGTTTGAGCACCGAGTTGCGGAGTTTTCATGAAAGGTCCAATTAAAGTGCCAATTAGCACCCGTGCTCCCCTAAATAGAGTGTCGTTTAAATGACGACCCAATTCAGTTTTGATTACACCTGGATGCAGACTGTAGGTATTGACACCTACAATATTGTGATCCTGCAATTCATATATATGTTTAGTGCAATGCAATTTTTATTTTTTATTAAATTTAAATTGTAAAATAATACATGACATTTACGATACCTTTAACCTCTTGGCAAGTTCTCTCGAAAATAGCACATTGGCCAGTTTGCTTTGGCAGTATGCTTCACTAGAATTATAACTTCTAGTCTTGAAGTTTACATCATCAAAATTGATACCACCTCCTCCTGAAATCCAGTTGTTTACGGTCAGTGTTGATATGGGGGCGGAAGCGGCCACATGAATTATTTTTTAATTTTTCGCCTTTGGAAGCCGCCTTTCGTAACCGTTAGGATGTAGAAAAGGGTAGGGTATATTATATTTTTTTAAATGTGGAAAGAATTTCAGGACATTTTTTTTACTTTTTTTAAAATGCCATTATCATGTAGTGTTGCACTTTTCCATCATTTTAGGTCATATACATTTTCCTCAAGCACCTCACCCTTCTCGAGATATTTGTCATAATGTTATTGTTATCCAATATATCTCTGTATATAATGATCCTAGGGAAAACCCACATAGGACATAAAATGATGGGCGTAAGGCAACTAACACATTGCACTTTCTATTATTATTACTTACTGGTATGGGCTCTTGATGATACTGTAACAATACGAGCTGGTTTGCTATGTATGATTCGAGGTAGAAGAAGCATTGTTAACAAGAAGTGGGCCAAATGATTTGTTCCAAACTGAGTTTCAAATCCATCTTCAGTCTCTCCTTTAGGGCACATCATTATACCTGCATTATTGATCAAAATATTGAGTTGTGGCTGGGTGTCCAACACATGCTGAGCACATTCACGGACTGACTTAAGAGATGTCAGGTCACAATGGACTATGATTAATTCGCCAACATCAGTCAGGTGTTTGCAGGAGTCCTCGATGTTCAATTTTGCTTCCTTAGCGCGCTCCAAACTGCGACATGCCATTAGGACTCTTGCACCTTAAACCAATTATTTTATATAAGTATTATTAAATGTAACATCGGCTGCGGCTAATAAAAAATAAAAAAAATTACCTTACCTCGTTTGAATAAATCTTGCACGGTTTCCTTGCCTATCCCTGTGTTACAACCTGTAACTAGGGCAGTTTTTCCAATAAGTTTCGCGGTACTCAAACAACGTCCACTGAAGAAAGGCATTTTAACGTTGTACAATGTTTATTTAGGTACCCTTGTATGTTCGAATGCAAACAAACAATAACAGTTTGTTGGTCTCGTCAGGCGAAGTTAGTTTTACGGTTAGCGTTATTAACAAGTGACTTGGAAAATATTTATATCCCGTTATATTTTCATTAGGTAGTGATACTACAATCCTCAAATATAGAGATATTATTAAAAACAAAAACACTTGAATGTTGAAACACACATCTAACATTCGTAACTGTGCGTATAATCGCTTATTCGGTACGTCTACTAAATAGTTAAATAATAATCAAAATTAACAACAAACACTGTTTTGAGTTTTTGACGTTTCTGGATCACAGATAATTCTCGATGCCGCCCGCCCGAGACCTAGTCAAAGGTGGTCTAAGGCCAACAAGTTCTTGACCGTGACGACGACGACGTCGACCTAAATGTAAATAGTGATGTAACAATGGCACTACGACACGATATTCGTTATTTATTACAAGATTTCTGACTTTTTAAGTTTACAGCACTGACATTATGGTATTATAACAATGTGGCCCAAAGGTCTTTGCAACCGCCATAAAATACAAAAAAAAATATGTATGACACTGTGACACATCTTCATGCTTTTACTATGCGGGGTGGCAAGGCGCTAGTCAGTTATGTATGCAATGACCACCTTTAATAGGTACCGTAAAACGGGGTTTATTATAATAATTAATATTGTAATATTTGTATTAGTTAAGCACAAGCAATTTTTAAAAGAGATCTAAAAATCAATCTGTCAACGCCCTCCTTCTCCCACAGTGGTCCAATGTTGAGTAGTGGCAAAATATTACAATTGCTAAGTATATGTAAATATCTACAGAAATAAAGACATTTGATTGATTGATTTATTGATAAAATCGATAATGTAGCCTTTAAAAAGCCGGCCGTTTCAGATGCTTTTGCTGATTTTTCGTATGCTTTATTAATGGATTTATTTATTTCATCGGAAATAATTAGTTTTCGAGTTAAGTATATATATTTTTAATCGCTTTTTCAAGCATTCGGGATTGTGGGGATGTGTGAGTATTGGGGTGGGGAAATGATGAATTTGCCGTTTTTTTTTACGTTAGATGTCGTACAAAGTTCATTGTCCTCGTGGCCATTGATCTTGGACTTGAACTTGACCGTTTATGTATATTTCGCAGATAATTCACAGTTTTTCCATTTTTTACGCTCGCTGTCATTCAAAGTTCATTGACCTTGACCTTTGATGCATATTTCACAGAAAATTCTCAGTTTTGCCGTTTCGGAATATAAAATCCGGATCAGGGCACTCCACTAACTAGGCGGAAAATTATGTAAACATAACTTAGCCGTCGGAAATATAATGAAAACGAATTATTTCCGACGGTTCACGTATTTTCAAATCATATATAAATCCACTAATAAAACATAGAAAAATCAGCAAAAGCATCTGAAACGGCCGGCTTTTTGAAGTCCTTCCATTTTGTATTTTTGGTGTAAAAAGGGACGGTGTAAATGTAAATAGGAACGAAAGTAGAGGTAGAGGTGAATTAGTCCGTAGCTCAACATGTACTGATGTACTGCTCTTCCTCCTCTGTAGTGCCACCACTGAAGCGTGGAGACGCCTCTAAAACAAGTAGGTACGCCTAGGAAACAGTGCGAGGAATTAGCTACCGCGTTTCACAAAAATATGGCATTAACCTTAGTTTGGTACTAAGGGGAAAATGAAGAATTAGTCCGTAGCTCAACCTCAGTAGGTACTTCAAAATGTTATACCCGATACTTATTTGTACAGCCCCGTTCATCCTTATGAAATTTGGAAGCATATTCACACATTAAAATTAAGTTAATCTCTATTTATTTATTTATTTATTTATACAGGCACACCAACATCATAAACACATAACATTAAGAAAAACATTACAAACAAACAGTTACTTGTATCTATGTCTATTATAGACGTGCACAACATTCTTGAAAAAATACATTATCTTCTATCTAGGATTAGATGATGTCGGAAACTGCCAAATAATTAAAAAGCTATAGGCCAACTTACAAAAATATTTAATGCTTGCCTATCCCTGGCGTATTTTCCGTCTGCGTGGACGATAATTAAAGTAATTGCTAATAAAAAAACCAGGGAGGGACGAGTCCCATCTAGCTACCGTCCGTTCACCCTTCTTTCCTCGCTAGCGAAACTCTTTGAAAAAATAATAAACTCACGATTAATTAAATGCTATAATAGATGAATAATTTGGTTTCCGATTGGAGTTTTTTAGTCCGGGAAACCTGGCAGGCGTGTAGGATAGTTCGCTTGGTGGACTAGAAGCAACGCTTGACAGATTATACATGCAACAAGCTATAGTGACACCTGTCAAAATGAAGAACCTTTACCTTACTCTTACGTTATTCATAAATTGTAATTATATTTTTGTCTAGACAGAAAAAGTTATCTATATTTAAAGGGTATGTGGTAAGGTAGCTAGCACTGATGTGATCAAGAGGATTAACTAAATCATTCTTCATGATTAAGTCAAATTCAGCTGTAACCGCATACCTTCTTGGCGTTTAGGTCACCCATAAGGAGCACCTGATTATCTGTAAATCGAGGTCGCTAGATTCTAACAGGAAGTTAGGTGATTGGTATGCCAAGAAGAGTGCATAGGAACTGCTGCCACCTTCAACTTATTAATGCCCGGCTACGATTGCGCCCTTTCGTGACCAATTGCGAATCGTCCAAATATGGCGCTGACAGACTTTGATTTTACATACGATGAAGTTTATTGTTTTTTACGCTTTATGAACGCACACGCGAAAATGACCTTTTGCGCACTGAATTTAATTTGACAAACACTTAAGGCGATACCTTATCCGTGCAAAGGTCCCCGTTACTCCAAGCGGAACGACCCGCAGTGTTAGAAGGACGGAATCGGAAAAAAATAAAAAAACGTAGCGCTAAACGACAGAAAAATTGTTTAAAAATAAACTACGCTATTTTGTTAAACAGTTTTTTAAGGAGATTTTGCGAATACATACTACATTTTGAACGCAGTTCCACAATGAAATTAGTTACGATTTCAGAATTACAGGAAAAAATAAAACAATTTAGAGGTGTTTTCGTAATTAAATTCTATCGAGAAAATTTCATCCAATCGCGTTTTCCTTTAGTGAAAATCTTAATCAAATACTCAATAAACGTTAACCCAAAAATCAAATCTGTAGATGACTTCATGGTAGAGTAAATGGATTCGAAAAAAAAAACATTTTTTTTTGTAGCACCTTAACATTTAGCGCCTTGAACCGAAGTTTGAGTAATCTGTCCTTTCAATTCGATCCCCTCATGAGCCACGAAAATTGTTCGATGAATCGGTAGGTCCCACCTGGGAGCCTAAATGACGATATGATAGGGTTAGATATCACCTCAGAAGCCCGAATGCTGAACCCCAAACTGGATGATGCGCGCGGCTCCTACCAGGCAGGACGGTAGCAAGAAGGGTCTAATGCCAGCCAGACTAGAGCTACCAGCTCGATCGCCGGCGGCACCTGGACGAAGAATTTTGCATTTTCGTTCCGATTGAATCGGCTTTGCATAGACTTTGTCTTTCAAACACCCCCAATAAAAAAATCTAGGTGAGGGGAACGCGCTGGCCACAAAATTGGTCCTAATCGACCTATCCATCTGTAAGGATAGGTTTCATTTAGGTGGTCACGGACTAGGCGAGCATAGTGAGCTGGGCAACCGTCATACTGTAGCCACGATCTTTGATGCATTGTTAGCGGCGTATCCTCAAGTAAGGCCGGCAGATCGTTTTGCAAAAATTGCAAGTACTCTTGACCATTGAGGATAGCCGGTAACTCAAATAGTCCAATAATTTGTCCATTGAAAATTCCCGTCCACAGGTTGTTAATTTTGAACTGATACTGTGAACGGTCTTCTCTTAATTCATGAGGGTTTGATACCTGCCAGCTATGAGTGTTATGCATTTTGAGGTACCCATCCCTTTTGCAGGACGATTCGTCACTCCTTAACACCTCGCTGAAGAAGTTTGGATTTACTCTAATTTCGCAGCATACTACGGTAAAATACAACTCGTTGAGCATGATCACTTGGACGAAGTGCTTGAACGCGCTGAATGTGATATGGGTAATATGGGTGGTATTTGTGTCGCTTTAAAATCCGTTGGACAGAGGATTTTGATATGCCAGCACGCCGCCGATCAATTACACTGATGTGCCAGGCTCCTTTCGTATTTCGTTTAAGACAACGTCATCATCAACACTTGGTCTTCCTCCGACGTTGCCACTCGTTCCTGGTAGTCTGCCTTCACGAAACACATTGACGACTCTCAAAAGTTCATTGTGTGTCGTCGGTCTGATATCCAGAAATCTTTCCGCGTACAGTCGTGCAGCTCTTCTAGCGTTATACGTCACAATCCCTCTCGTGGAAACTTGCCTTGTCTCACCATAAATTAAGTGCATGACGGCGAATATTGAGAGAATATTGGGAAGTATTCCGATTTGTCATAACTGTTCCGAAGTTCAACAAAACTTTTTAATCCCACAAAAGATATTGCGGTAGTCCAACCTTAGTTTAAATTGTAATAAAGAAGGCCGACGACTAGGCACAGCCACGCACCGCACACGAGGCTCTTCCTACGGTGCGTTTCAGTCTGTGGGTCTCGAGATTCGAAGCCATCTTGTTTAGCACTCAGCACGTGGCACTCGCCGCGGACCGGACTCACCGCGACGGACCTGTCTGCGCTACAACGGACGATACTCTTCACATGGTGCGTCGGTGCGGGCTGGTCCGCGTCCGTCCGCCTTATCACGCACCGTGGGACTTACCGCCTTTGTTGACGACTGCGCGCATAATGGCCGACTAATGTGTGAATGTGTACTTGTCGGCGTGTACGTACAGCGAGCTGACCGACTCTGAGTGACGTCCGACTTTTTTATACGACAGTTACTTCTAAGGAACCTGACAGTAAAATCTCGTCGGTGAAGAACTCGGTGGGAATGGCTTGCAGCTATGCTTGCAGCAGAAAACACTCGGCCGTCAGCTGATTCCGTTATCACAAACACAAAACTGCACTCCATTATTGCGGGATTTTATATTAAAACGATTAAATAAGTCTTAGCCTTGATCAAGTAACAAAATTTGGACAAAAATGAGCAAGATAAGCATTTATTTTAATGTTTTCCATTAGAACGACAGTAAGTAGATGTATCTTGACGATATATTTGACGACCCGAATGGCCGAGTCGGCAGTGACGCTGCCTACGAAACCAAGGGTCCCGGGTTCGAGTCCCGGTGGGGGCAAATGTTTGTTTGATGAGAACGGATATTTGTACCCTAGTCATGGTTGTTTATCTATCTAAGTATAATATTTCTCTATATAAGTATATATATCGTTGTCTAGTACCCAAGATACAGGGAATCCTAGTTTGGGGCTAGATCAATGTGTGTAAAAAGGTGTCCAAGGTATTATTATTATATTATCTACACCGACCGTGCGGTCAAAGATCCTTAACATGTAAGTATAGCTGATCAAATAAGTATTGAAATTCAATAAATACGACGTGTGTCGACTCGCTCCTCTTGCCGCGGTGCTGTTGATACCCTCACGGGCTAGAGAAGCAGCAACATCATCAAATGATTTATCCATCAATATGAACAACTTAGCCTAAGAAACATTGGGTCGCAAATGAAAAATATATTTGTATCTCCCAGTAACTTATAATCAGCTGATCGTGTCAATGTACTGAGGGACGATTTTTTTTTTCATTTGCGGCCATATGTTTCTTAAGGAAAGTTGTTCATATGCCTCTAGCAGGCTAGAGGATCAACAGCGCCGCGGCAAGAGGAGTAGCAGGCGACTCACGTCGAGGCTAGTACCAGTGCCAGTGCCAGTGAAGTGGTAAAGCTCCCAGCCAGCTTTGCATAGTGTGCTCAATGGGCTGAGTAAATCAGTGAGTAGTCGTCAAGGGACCTCCCCTATTGTTAGTCGCTCTATCAAGGACAATCAATGTGACAACATGGACACGGACAATATTAGCTAAGACATTTGAATACTTTTATTGTTTTTATCTTATCAATTTATCATTATACATTGTTTAATACCAATCAATATTAATATTTTCATCATAATCATTCAGCATGGCTCATTAATTTGTTATAATATGTATTTATTGAATTTCAATATTTGATCAGCTTTACTTACTTGTTAATGTTATGAAATGTTCTTCTCAACCCTCTGGAGAGGGCAGGATGTACGTTTTGTAACTGCACATTATTGTACTTTAGCCTCACATACTTAGCGGAGGTCGCCTACACTTCATTTGTGTAATTAACGTGTATGCGACATACCTAAAAATAAAGTAGTGCTTTTGTGGGAATCACTCAACACGGGCGGTTTTACTTATCTCCTGACTAGGACCCCTCGCTATCATGTCACACCACAATTATCATATAACTGTAAGCCGATCCTTACACACTGAGAAAACGTGTCATTTAAAAAGAAGAAAGTTTTTGCTGTTTTTAACCATGTAACTTGATTTAGCACCTGCAAAGTTGGGGGCTAAAAACAATCCAGTCTACTTTGTTCATTTGTCTTATTCAATAATAATCAAGTAACTTGGTTTTTTTAACTAAGTTAGCTTGGAAATAATTATCCCCTCAACAAGGGTATTTACACAATCATACTTGGTCGATTCCAGCAAACTTACTTGGTTGTTTTTAATCGCATTTCTGAAATTTTACTCAGCAAGCCTGCTTTTCTGTTATTAACCAACTCACTCGGTTAATGTCAGCTAACTTACTTGGTTGTTTTTAATAGCATTTACTTTGTTGTTACTAATCAATTTACTCGGTTACTATCAGCAAACCTGCTTTGCTGTTATTAAACCACTGACTCGGTTATAATCAGAAAACCAACTTTTCTCTATTAACCCATTTACTTGGTTACAACTAGCAAACCTACTTTGCTGTTATTAATCAACTCCTCGTTTATTTTCAGCAAATCTACTTAGCTGTTATTAAACCAGTTACTCGATTATAATCAGCAAAAGACTTTGCTGTTATCAACCCATTTACTTGTTTATAACTAGCAAACCCACTTAGCTGTTATTAACTCATTTAATCGGTTATTACAAGCAAACCTACTTCAATTCAATTCAATTCAATTCATTTATTTATTTTCAATTGTAACCTTACAGCTAAAGCTGTACTTAGCTGTGTACTTAGCTCATTAACCCATTTACTCGGTTATTACCAGCAAACCTAATAAGCTTTTATTAACCAATTTCCTCGGTTATTACCAGCAAACCTAATTAGCTGTTATAGCTGTTATTAACCAATTTCCTCGGTTATAAAACCTTCTTAGCAGTTATTAACCCATTCCCTCGGGTCCACCTAGCAAACCTACTTAGGTTTTATTAACCCATTTACTCGATTACGGCAAGCAAAGTCATTCACTGGGTAATGAAAAGCCGACTTACTCTGCTGTAGTAAAGTAACCTTTTAAATTTGCTTGCCAAATTAAGTGAAAAGTGTTTACCCAATTAGAGTCGTTGGTTTTACCGAGTGAATGGGTTCAAACATATTAGTAGATAAGCTGGCGTTACCGAGTAAATTAGTTAAAACACACAAATAGAGTCGCGGCGTTACCGAGTAAATGAGATAAAACAAGCAAATAGAGTCGCTGCCGTTCACGAGTAAATGTATTAAAACATCCAAGCACTGAAAAAAAGGATTAATCGAACTAGTTTAGTTCTGTTAATTCTTTGGAATTGAATCGGAATGACAACAGTGTGGTGACTGTCGCCTCAAACACTGAACGGTTGGAACCACTGCATAATGCAAGACGTTTTTAGCAGCAACTCAAGAGGTATGTACCTACTGAGCAACACAGCATTATAAAAAGATATAATGAAAATATGGGATGGGTGGTGCTGACCAAAATATAGGACCAGCATCAGGGGGAAAAAATGATATTTTCCATTACTGTGCCATAGCCTCGACATAGCTACTCACAATACCCGGCAGTTATACAAGGTTGTTTGTTGGTGGCGACTATGACCATTTCACCTACCGCAGGGTGGTAGTAAGAAGCTTGCTGGAAAGGAAACATATAAAAAAACGGAAAAGCGTGGCCCTCGTCCTACACCAAAAACTATCGCGAAAGGTCCCGCTATGACAGAGTGGACCATCTGGTGGAACATAAAGAAAATCAGCTGAGATGTGCTTTTTGCCGGAAAAAAACTAATTATTTTTGTAAAAAATGTTCTGTTTCACTACACCCCAAAGCTTGTTTTGCTTCATACCACACTGAGGACTAGTAGAAATTATGTTATTATTATTATTTCTAATAAAAGTGTGCCTAAAAGAATATTCAGACTTTGAAATGTATTTCATACAGACACCTTTCTATATGTTACTATTGTGAGTAGTGGATTAACCTACTGGGCGTTTAAACGACCATCATTTTCCAGGTTTCCCAGATGAGCTAGATTTTTCACTATTTTTCGAAACTATAATATAATAAAACACATTATAAAAATTATGAAATTCGGAGACCATAAATAGTGTCAGGGGTAACTAGGACATGAATTTTACAATCTGGCAGCTGGAAACAAAAATCTAAATGACTTCACTTCACCTTATGGGTTTTCCAGGCTTACAGGATGATCAAATTTACAGATCAAATTTCCAAATTTCGCGATACTGTCAGATCTCAACCCCCATATGGCCCTTACAATAATTCACATATATCCTCCGCTGTGCTCCATTCTGGCAAAACCCTTCACCCCTTTTATCCCTGGACCGGCTGTCAGACATTCTGAACAGTCCTTTCGACTACAATATTGCATTATGCTGGACCCAGGCCAGGCCAGGCATCCCTGCCTATAAGGCATGCTGGCCTGGGGATCGGAAAATGTCCATGGTACATGTGGCCTCTACGGTAAAATAATATACCCATCACTTGGTGACGTTGAGGTCACGTGCCTGGACGATGCCAGGAATGCTTGGACGTAAGCGTGTCCAGGCCAAAATTTCC
Source organism: Argyresthia goedartella (assembly GCA_949825045.1). NCBI lineage: Eukaryota > Metazoa > Arthropoda > Insecta > Lepidoptera > Argyresthiidae > Argyresthia > Argyresthia goedartella. The sequence goes on from OX463809.1 coordinate 39,232,569, forward strand.
CCATTCCACCACCACACTTTTATCTATACAAACTACTAAAGGTTGTGAGGACAACAATAAGATATATCATACTAACTAAGAACTAGGTACCTAAGTACTTAATTAAACTACGTAAGAGCCAACCACAGAGCATTGCTTGAGATATCTTTGCAATCCAGAATGCAATGACAGCCGATATTACGTTACACTTACACACACAGGTGGATCGCATCAGTTTGTGATTGGGCGGCATTGGAGACGGTGTGGTGTCGTCGGCATTGAAGGCTGTCTTTTTTGACAGTAAAGGTAAGTTCAAACATATTGTATAATACTTAAGTAATAACCTGCTGGCTATGTGCGGGCAAGACTTACGTAATTAGGGACCGGATTGATAACAACGCCGCTGCTGTTGTAATGTAAATCTATTTTTAGTACATATTCGTATTATTTATCAAGTTTTACCAGAAGACATAACTTTTTTTATAATGAAAGCCTTAAATCAAATGTGTTTACCTTCCACAAGTTCTGTCAACGGGGATGTTGTCTTCTAGTTGGGGCCAAAGCAACGTACCTGAGGCTTCGAGCCTCGAGCCATTCCATTGATCACATTCCGCGCTACTCAAGTAGGTTCACTCACAGAATAGTTAATTATTAGCTAAGTACAACCTAGTATGTTTGGAATCAGAAGCGTTATTCTGTATGGCTTACTGTCCACGGCGGCGTGGCTTCATACACGCTTCAATAAGTACTTATATGTTGTGCAGCTTGTGCAGCCCACGGTTCTCCACGGTTGTCCACAAGGTGCATTGCACGCATACTATATTGTGCAGCCCACGGTTCTCCACGGTTGTCCACAAGGTGCATTGCACGCATACTATATGGGGTTAATCTAATTCAACACAGATCTTACTGTTAATAGTTTTATAATTATTTATTCCTACTTATTAATTATAATAATTAATATTGTAATATTTCTATTAGTTAAGCACAACTAATTTTTAAAAGATATCTAAAAATCTTTCTGTGGTAGTTTCTACGCCCTACTTCTCCCACATTGGTCCAATGTAGATAAGCGGCAAACAATGAAAATCGCTAAGTATATGTAAATAAGAAAGTCATGTATTTAAACGCTAAACAAATACTTCCCGATTTTTTGATCAAAATATCTCAAAACTGCAACAAAAATACAGACTGCACCTCAGAATTTACCCACAAAACAAAATATATTTTGCAAACTGTTTAACAACTTATGTAAAATCGTTATACTAAGTGATTAGCTGATATCTGAATGTAAACCTAACAATTACTTTATTAAGTACAAAATCTTAAACCCAACATTACGTGAACCAAGCACCTATAAACCTTTGGGGCCCATAACTATTAATAATGAAAACACTATTAAGTCAATTATTATTATCTAATCAATTAATCAAAAAATCACCTAAGTGCAAACATAATAATAATAACAACAAAGAACGATAAATCAGATTTTGAAACATAAAAAAACAAAATACTATTTAATCTCACAACAAATATGTCCTATTTGCACAGCAAAAATGTTCAACAAAGACACTTGTTTCTTATGCTCTTACATGTTTAAACATTTTATGTTTCTTTTGCTCCTACATGTTCAAACTAACACGAAGGATAAATGGGGCTTCGCTTCCTCACCCCCTTTACCCTTCACTTAAGCTACCGCACCCTTCGCCCTGATATTTGCTGTGCAAAACAGTATTTTTGATGTGCGGTTTAATATTTCCCAATTGAATCTAATGAAAGTCGTATGATCAAGGCAGGGCAAGGCAGGCAACGTCCGCGTTTTCGTTTTATGCGAATAGGGATGTTTTATATATAATTTTCATTAAAACAGCTTTTTAGGTATAAAAATTATAAAATTGTTAAATATAATTCGGTAAAGTAAACGTTAATTAGTGCGGTGCAGCAAATCACATGAATTTTAGAAATTCAGTTTTTTATGATTTTGATTTTGATTATCCGCTTATAGTGTGTTGTTAGGAGTAAATGTGACCGAAATTTCAGAATTTGTTTGTACGTGGGGGCTGAACTATCTCACAAAAACATTTCCTGCCAGAATCACGTTTTGAAACGTGATACTAGCAAGAAACTGTGAAATCGAAGTTTGAAATCGAAAAATTTCACTATTAAGAATATTTTGTGTGTCGTGAGCGTGAGTCGTGAGTGATAGATAAGATAAATGTTACCGAAGAATCAAATTTGTGTGTCAACACCAAATTGCAAAAGCCTAGGTTAAGCCGTTTCGCCAAAACACAACTTTTGTTAAGAATTTGTACGTTAAATCATTGACACCAAATAAGTAGGATGTTATTCTCCAAATTCTTCATAAACGTTGTAGTTTTGGTAAAAAGGCTTTGCAATTTGGTGTCACGACAGTATTGAGTGAAATGTATCGTTGTGTGTTTCTCGTCCGAATGTGCTTTGCTTTGTTAGAGAGATATCAAGCCATTTACCACCAAAGCCAAGAACCCAGGACCATCAGCTTCGTAGGCAGGACCCGCTAGGCTAAACCGGTCGTCACCGGTTGAATGAACGGTTTCTGAACTTTCATGGCATCTAGATACTTATACGGTTCCATATTTTGCTAGTTAATATTATCATAAATTAATGTTAAACATAAGAGATATTTATTCATTTCATTGTAATATTATTATCAATTAGTTAAACATAAAAGATATTTTATTCAGTTATGTTGTGGGCTAGTAAAGTATTACAATAAAAAGAAAAATAAACATTTTTGCATCAACTTTTTTATGCACATGTGAACGTTGGTGGACATCTGCTACTCATAGACAACTAAGACGTCACTGGAACTAGGGAGGGAACCATACTTGTTTAACTCGGCAGTATGATAAAATATGATACATTTGACGTAAATTATATGTTATTTATATCCCAGAGATATCCTAGTTGTAACCCAGAGACACGACTGTTCGTCCCTAGGGAAAGAGCGAGGATAGAGGCGCAGTGCGGGCTATGAATGATAAGTCTAGGTATAACAAATAACCAACCTTTCTTAAATATTTAGGGTGAAAGTGAACAGTCCTTTTTTGTTATATCTACGCTTATTGTAGATGACACATTGGGCTACATCCCTCGCTAATATATCTAAATATGAATGATAATGAAGGATAATCACTATACATTGTAGTGTTATTCTTCATCATCACTCATAAATAGAACATCTAAAAAAAGGTGGTTCTGCAACAACATCTTGATGGAAGGCCCAGGCCATGTATCATATGATGCACATGACATAGGCGCAACATCCAAGCGTTCGGTTTTCAATGAAACAATTACAATAGTAGCCGATTATTTTGTTTCGGCCGTGCAACACATTGTCTATTAGGATGTAAAGGAAATAATATATAACTGGTAGAATTATTTTATCCTTTAACAAGCATCAAAACTTAAAAACGGAAAAAAAATGTGTGGTGCCACTGTGAGTTATAAGCCGTCAAATATATATATATTTGACGGCTTATAACTCGGAAACGTGACGCTTTATGAGATTTTGCCCATAAACACTTTATGTTTGTATTGATGTGATCTATCGATTTCTGAAGTTTTATTGCGTGGCGGCCATTTCGAATGCAAAAGATACAAAGCCCTTTGGCATTTCGGTAACATTTATCACTCACGACACACTAAACACCCGTAAGTGAAAGTTTCAAATCGTGATTTTAGCATGAAGTGTTTTTATGAGATAGTTCAGCCCTCACTTACAAACAAATTCTGAAATTAATTATGTGCGTAATCAAAATCGTAGAGCAAAATCAATATCCTAAATCGTATTCTCTTGCTAGGATCCTCGCACTTCCCGGGCGTGTATAACATGCAGTACGGCATGCGTCATGCAGCCTGCCTGCATGCAGCGACGCAACCACGCGGCAACGTTGCCGCTCTGTCGCGTCGACAGCTCATAGTTTTCATAGTAAGCTTCAAGTATATAGATGAATACGCGTCTATGAAGCTACACTGCCCCGCCCCGTGGACAATAGGCCTATCTCAACCATTTGCCCTTTCATATTGGCGTTTGTTTGACCAATCTGTACCTATACTACCTTACTACATCTATTGGTTCTGTGAGAACAGTAGACTCGCTTCAATTTCAAAAATTTAAATCCGTCCATATGTAACGCTACAGCAAACGTTTTTGCTGTAGAATGAATATGTAGAATGAAGTCCTCAGAAGAGGCACACTGCGTATGAGTTGTGTGTGTTCGGTAGAGATGTGATTTTTTTTAATTCAATAAACAAGCCAAAGCCGCAAGAGATCAATCACTTCGGGTAGGTAACGAACGATGCATACACCAAAAAATACCAGGAACGACTGGGGCGATTACACGACAGTGACGACACGTCGGAGACACGCACACTGTCAACTTACACACACATCAATACGGCGGTCGCCGTAGGTCGAGCGCTCGCAGAGCAACAGAGCGATAGTTTCTTCAAATAACTAATTTTCAAATTCACTCCGCCCGCATTTCCTCTTAAATTTTATTGTTATCCGCCGATAAATAACGCTACAGTAAACTACCCCCCTTTTGCCCCCAATAAAAAAATGAGATCGACTAAAATTTTTAATTAAACTCAAGGAACTTGTGTGCCAATTTTCGTCAAATTCGGTTGGAAAATGAGATCTTTAAACGAGAACAGACAGACGGACAAGAGCAGGTTTGGCCAGTCTCGAAACTGGACGCTTCGCTCAGTCGGTCAATTATTAAATTAAATACTCCGAATACCGACTCTGCTTCTCTAGTTACATCTTTCAACAAACATTGGCGGACATTCAACAAACGCATATTAATTAGTGACGAGTCTATTAAATTCAAATTATTATACATATAGGAAAATGATCATGATCATAACCGTAGGTATCTAACTGGAAAGTGTATCCTAATAGGTAATAAAATGGGGAAATCTATTTTTATCTGTGGCAGACATTACCCTGCTGAGCTGTATTGATTTATTGAAATCGTAATCCTTGAAGAAACTTACCTACCTAGGACTTAGACATATCATATTACTAATGTAGGTATTGATCGTTTGTTTGCACATTGGTCACCTCGTGATGGTACAAGATTCGGCAAAGCATCATCGTGCAGAATGTAGAGTCGCCTGTTTCATGGAGGTCATTAAGAATTAGGCGTGTCCCTAATCATAATCACGCCAATACAAATGACTCCACGAACACAGAAACTTAGGTTAGGTTAGAGTTTGAATGTAGCGTGCACGTAATTTTGCGCACAGACAATTACTCAATACGATGCCCTTTCCATCATACTTTGCTCCTCGCGTTGCCCCTCGTTCTGTCTGCTCCTCGCACCTCGCTCTACCGCCAGGCGCCATGATGCTACACACTGCTTTATCCACTAGCGACGGCCCGCACCGCACCACGCACGCTATGGCTATGGTATGGGGTTGGCCGGTAAAACCTAATCATAGGCGCCACGTGCATTTGGTTCCTCCATCCATTTGCCACCTTCAGCGATCGACAAATGTCTGTTATTTTTCTTTGATAATTAGTTATCAGAATTGAGCACAACAAATGCCATGCCAAACTACTATGCAACTTTATTTTGTATTGTTTGGCAACGGTTTTTTACAATATGCAGCAATTGATAAATTGAACACACAGTACTGGTAACATAGAAGCGTATCGTTGAAGTTAGGGGAACCAACGATATTGACAGTTGCCAACCCCATTGTGCGATATTGCCGGTCCGCTGACTCGCGCCAAAACGACAAAACGGTGGCAGACGAGGAGCATGACGAGTAACGTGGCCACACTTCGTCTCTGCTTACTTCGTTACATCCCAACCTACTCAACCAGTGTTGGCCAGGGTATTACACATACGCCATGCGCCGCTATTGATTGAGTAGGTACCGTATAATTGTGACTGTCTGTGACTGTGTGACCAAGCAAGTACATTCCATATCTTGGTCAGTGCTTGCATTGCACTAACCGCTCACGTAGGTTTTCAGCCGTGAATGGCCTCATTTGAACACTTAACCCATCATTATAAGTATTTAACTAGAGCCATTATCCCATCAATGTAACGGATGAGCTCAGTCTTAGCACACAACGGATGCCCAGGCATGATGATTGTAGGTACGATACGAACTGAGTTGCCCGGCGTTCTGCATCATCGCACCCTAGGGGGGATGCCGCCCCCCACCTAACCTATGTAAACTCTCATCAGCTCCCAGTAAGTCTGAGGGTAGAGGCACGACCGGGAGGCCTGTAGGCCGAGACTCGCAAGGAGTCATTGACCGTAGACCGTTATGAGTTAGCGATGACCTAAGTTAGAACATTGTGTACTCGTGACCTATTGATAAACACAACTTGGGTAAAGTTACTTGACGAATGAATAGTATTTTTTCCAGTTGCATGTTATCTCTGATTGATGTCGGGTCGAATACCTAGCCCAAGGGGCCTTGTTTATCATCTAATATGACGATGCGTGGAATACCCATATTGTGCATTTAACATTATAGTACCTATCTGTGATTTAACAAAACTGCAAGATAGGTAATACATTACGCAGTCTCATTTTTCTCTCCAGTGAAACGCTTCCTTTGTAGTTAGTGAAAATGTTAAAGCATTGTGTTGTGTTTTTCTTCTGTTTTTCGGTAAGGACTTACATTTAATTCTACGTTTATCTACACGGATAAATTGGTCAGTATTTTATTCAAGTTCAGCCTAAATTATGTGCATACAGCGTGCTCTACGACCAAAATGTGGACTTTGGTAGTATGCACTTTGCCCATAATTAATCACTTTTACTTTTATTGCATCTGATTTTGATAGACTTAATTAAGACTTGCTGAGCTGAGTTTCGGCACTGGCGAAAAAATGTCACCCCTTTTTATGCTTCCGTACCCGAAGGGTGCCAAACGACGCCCTATTACTAATTCTCCGCTGTCCGTCTGTCAGTCTGTCTGTCCGTCCGCCCGTCAGCGGGTTGTATCTCAAGAACCGTAATAGCGAGAGATTTTAAATTTTAACAGAATGTATATTTCTGTTGCCCTACAGTAACAAATAATAACTGTACAAGATTTTATTAATTGTAGAGGGTCCTCCATACAAGAGACGTGTTTTAACATCCCCGGCTATAAAACAAATCATATCATTATTCTTTATTTCGCGGATTATCTTGTGGTGGCGCAATTGGTTTGCTATCGGTTGCGCAATCTTTAAGTTCTGGGTTCGAATCCACGCTAGGACATAATGTGATTGCCTTTTTGTTTTATTATTTTAGTTTTCTTGTCTGATGGTATGGGACCATTCGTGTGCGAGTCTGACCCGCACTTGACCGATTTTGATTTAAATAGTGCGAATCCCTTAGCTAGTGACCGGCCGCCCGGACATTATTCGGGCGGGATGGTCCTTTATTCTTGTGCAGGTCATTCATAATTAAAAGATAATGATTGATGATTGTCTTTGTAATGTAAAAATATTTTTGTAAAACAATTCATAATTGGAAAACTAGCTTGTACAATAATGTGGCGCAGCGGTTGTGGCTCTGTCTACCATGCGAGAGGTCCCGGGTTCGATCCCCGGCTGGGGGTAAAGAAAAAAAAACCCAGGTCTTGGATGTCTATAAGTGTGCGACGTCGCTGTTTCTGGTTTCCACGACACATGGTATCCTAGTGTGGGGCCAGAAGCAATGTATGTGCCTGTATGTAAATGTTAAAGTTTATGTTTATCAATTACATAACTATTTTAAATGCATTCATACTTAACGCATCTTCCCTTTTCTCGTTGCATAATTTCCGTGTTAGTTGGTACCTGCTCACTGCTCAGATAATCGCGGCAAGATTCTACGTTATTATTACGTATCGTAGTGCCGAAGTAACGAGCAAAGAGTATTGTATACAGAGTGTTGTTTTGTAAAGTTACGCCCGACTCAGGGTCGATAGTTTAAGTATCACTTGTAACTAAAAATTAGTTTTATTTTTCCCTCGCGTGATTTTGATTCACAAATTTCGGTATTCATTTTGTCCTGAAATATCCGCAACGTTCGGACACGCCCGACCCCGCCCGACCCCGCTCCGGTTCTCGGACCATGAAGCGCGCGCGCATCATGCGCCGAATGCCCGATATTGCGAGCGCGGCAGCGAGCAATATAACTATGGCCACAATTTTATGATTTTTTAGTGTCTGTTATGGTAGCGTAGACACGGTAAATTAACGGTTAGTTTTTATGCCCATAAATAGAGCATAATAATTAGTGCAAAAGTAAATAAATAATGTGTCTCATTAGTTTAAGAAATAATGAGTATTCTGTGTGTCTACCGTTACGGTAGCGCTAGCGTACCCCACACCGTTTAGAAACTAACTGCATTCATTAATGTAAAAGTTAGCCTTCTACTTGAACCATTATGTGTACGCTATCTAAACGCCGGCTCGTGAGTTGTTGCAATGTAGAGTTCGATATTTACATTCCTATAAGAGTAATCGTTTGTGAAAAACTTTGTACAGTAAGCGTACTATTTTTGTGGGTTAAATTCGTACCTATCTTGGATGTTTGCCGTTTTTGCAAACGGTGTGGGGTACCTACGCTAGCGCTACGTTACGGTAGCGTACAAACAACGAATGGTCATTATTTCTTAAACTAATGAGGCACTATGTTTATAACTTTTGCACCAATTATGCACTTTTAATCTCTATTTATGGATACAAAAACAACCCGTGAGCCGATACACCGGCTTATTCCACAGATCCTCTGCGACTATCCCCTGCGAAGGGGATTTGTGGACTTTTTGGCAATTTTGTCCTTGTCAAATCCCCTCCGGCGTTACAACGAGGTGATTATGTACCTACCTGTGAATCAAAATAAAGACTGAAAATAAGACCACGTAATTAAATGGAAAAGAAGTCCCCTTTTCTCGATGTTGTAACGCCGGAAGGGGGTTTAAGGACAAACATTATCAAAAAGTCGACAAATCCCCTTCGCAGGGGATAGTCGCGGGGGATTTGTGGAATAAGCCGAATACACCGTGTGTATGCTACCAAAACGGACACGATTTTTAGGTATTTTCGTGTAAATAACCATTTTACATTTACAAAACAGGCTGTATGTATGATGTATAGGTAAGTTGAGAGTACACGAGCGCATATATATAGTTATTGATCAAATGCATTATTAATAACCTAAATTAATTTAGTAATATTAAAGTACCTGTGCCTTAATTATATGAGTAATAATATTTATCATTTCCCTCAGTGCATTTGGATGCCCACATGGTCACGCAAAAGCTGAACTATGAAGGATCTTAGTAGAAAGTAGAATGTCTACCGATAATTGCTTTCATGAATCCTATTGGAACTTTTGGACAAATGGAATTATGACAAATGGCGCGAAACCGCGAAGGCGGAGGTAGGTAGGTAGGTAGGTACCCACCCACATGTAAGAGCTACGGATTCACACATGTGTATGATTCTATTATGCACTCTACTGTCTAGATTACCTAATGTATGTACCTAACTGTTATATTGTTTTGTTTGTTTATGGACGGAATAAAGTCGGGGTTATTTACATAATACTTATGAATTTATTTTCCGCGCCTTGGGCTGTTTGTGTAAAGTATTGCAATCGATAAGACCCAATTAAATTTTATTGCATATGGGCATTGGCACTAACTTTCGCGAGCCTACCGACAGAGACATCGGATATTCGGATGCATATTTACCTAAAATGTTTTTTTGCTATAAAATTATGGAAGACGGTTCTTTTTTTTTAAATAATTCCCGGGTTATGTACCAGGAAATCCGGGAATGAATAATTAATCGCATGTGTAGAGAGAAAATTAACCAAACAGTAATTACAACATTTTTTTAATTTGTTTCAATAGGTACATGAATTGTGTATCTAGGTTCACGGCCTTGTACGGGCCTTGTTGTAGGGGTTTGTGTATCTAGGTTCACAGGCCCTTAGGAACACAGTCTGTTTACTTTTCCTGACGTAGTTTTTTATGCCAGTTTGGTAATCTACTTTACAATATAAGATAGGTAAATATGCATCCAATTTTATAGTCAGTACACAAAATGTGACGATTTCGGAATTGCAGAATTTTTGCGATCGATACACATACGCACTTGATACTAGCAAATACTTTAACGTCAGTAAATATACATCCGATTCTATAATAATTACACAAAATTTGTCGATCCCAGAATCGCGGGATTCTTTCGATACAAAAGTGCATTCCATAGTAGCCAAAATCTCAACATTAGGTCAATATGCATCCGATTATCCGATCTCGAAGTCCTTGTCCTGCAAAAAAATTGCCCCAAATCCCCAATCGGCCTCTTTTTAGGTTCCCTACACTAGAAAGAAAAAACTCTACCAAGTCTAACCACCGCCACAGACTTTAGTTGAAGTTGTAACAGAATCAAACATATACAAGGTGACATTTTATTAGCTGACCATAGTTTGGGGAATGATAGTACCCATTATTATGAACAACTTTCCCCAAGAAACATATGCTCCCATAGTAACTTGTAATCAGCTGATCGGGTCAATGTACTAAGGTACGAAAAATATTTTTCATTTGCGACCATATGTTTCTTTGGGAAAGTTGTTCGTAATGATCGGTGTTATCAATCCCCAAAATATGGTCAGGTAATTAAATGTCATCCTGTATAGGTCAACTCAATCAAAAGATACCGCCCGTTTAAGTCAGAATGGTGTTTTGTTGAATTTGTATGATACTCGCAAGGGAATCAAGACTTATATGATACTTCCCGTTCACCTAGAATCACGAAATTCGGCAGGAAGCAAGGTTTTATAGTATACATAAAGAGAATAATCAGAAAACTGTAAATTTGCAGTTTCACAACAACAATATAAAATTGGTGAAAGTACATAGCTAAAGAGCGTGATGGCGATACTATTTGAATATACATGTCCACAAGTGTATAGGGAACCCTTGTTGCGCGGGTCCCACTCGCACTTGACAGTTATTTTGTTCTCTAGCCCTCGATGACGATTCTCCTTGACAAATACTTCTTTACCTATTTCACAGCCTCATCTTACCAGTTCACTCGAATCCCTGGAATTAGTGTCCGCTATGGACCTCGTGAGCGGCTGGTGTCGCAGCAAGCGGCAGCTGGAGGGAGTGACGGCGATAGTCACCGGAGCCAACACCGGCATCGGCAAGGAGACCGCCAGGGACTTCTATAACAGAGGTGTGAATTTTGAACCATGTAACAGCTAGCAGAGAGAGCCCATGTTGATTGACCGAGGTCTCGGTTCCGCATATTGGCCGCGGACAAAATACTATTACAGGAGGGTAGTGGTCGTTTTCTAAACCTGCCGTGATGCACAAGTATTTCTCAACATTGTTTCCTCACCGTGTCAATTCTCTTACTAAACCACAATCTTCTTACAGGGGCTCGCGTAATAATGGCGTGCCGGAACACAGCGAAGGCAGAAGTGGCCAAAAACGAGATAATAGAAGCTGAAAAGTCTAACCCTATCCAAGGAACTCTGGTCGTTGAAGAGTTGGACCTATCACGTCTCAAATCCGTGCGCGAGTTCGCCGCTAGGGTCTTGGTAAACGAGCCTAAGATTACTATTCTGGTGAACAATGCTGGTGTTATGATGTGCCCGGAAGGCAGAACCGAAGATGGGTTTGAGACTCATATGGGGACTAATCACTTTGGCCATGCTCTGCTTACGCTCCTTCTGTTGCCACGGTTGAAGAGAAATGCTCCGTCCAGGATTGTGTCTGTGTCTTCGCGTCTTCATGAAAGTGAGTCCTTCTTTCAAGTTCAAAGATCTTAGTTTTGTACAATCGCTAGGTGGTTCCATTTCGGTACTGTAGGGATTTGTTCAAAAAAGATATACTCATTTTGTTTTCAGCTTACACATTGGACTTGGAGGATATAAACTGGGAGAAGACCAAATACGATGCTCTGAAAGCATACTCTTGGAGCAAAGTTGCTAACGTTATCTTCGCACGAGCATTGGCGAACAAGTTGAGGGTGAGATAATTATTGTAATTAACTTATTACGACATTTACCCACCAGTGGGTAAATGTGGGTGGGCTGATTGAGTGATTGGGTTATTACACGGCAAGGCTGAGAGTTTGGTTGTAGCCCATTGATATACTATACGGGCCATAATTATGTGAAAGGTTCTACGTATCTTAATAACAACAACGCTTTGTCATAATATCGCGTACTTGTAGTAAAGGAAGACAGAATGATAACATATTCCTAGCCGGGGTACTTTTAAAGAAGACTTACGATACGAACATTATATCTCCTACGATACTCCAAGGTCTTTCAAACTACAGAGTTACCCAACTTAGCAGTTTCGTAGTTAAACGCTTCATGAACTTTATACAGACAATACGAGTATTATATGTATTTCTATCTAACAAAACAAACATAGAGTCAAGCCCTTCCCATATGGAGTGGCACAGATACGCCCACGTTGAGTTTGTCCTGTTTTATAAATGTTTGTTTGTTTATTCCCAGGAGCAAAACATCGAGGGTGTAACGACCTACAGTCTGCACCCCGGCGTGATTCGCACAGACATCGGTCGCCACTTCAGCGAGACCGCCTGGGCTGGAGCCACGTGGGCTTTCAACAACGTGATGGGGTGGTTCGTGAAGAGCCCCAGATGTGGGGCGCAAACCAGCATATACTGCGCCGTCGACGAGGCGTGTGCTGATCAGAGTGGGCTGTATTACAGGTGAGGATAACTGAGGATTACTGCTAATGTGTGCTGTTTGTGTTGTATCTTTCTTATTGCATTGTTCGTCACGCGTTTTTCTTTAGGTGTTCAAATTTAGTATCTTAATTGGCTTATTAATATGAGAGACGTAATTCATAAAAAATGTCTTTTTCCAGCGACTGTGCAGTGACATCGTCGTCGAAACAAAGTCAGAGCGACGAGGTCGCAGCTGAGTTCTGGAACAAGACCATTGAAGCCCTGGCTTTGAGGAACTACGACCCTTTCGGAGATGTCGACCCCGATGTTAATAATCTCAACTCCAGTAGTTAAGGGGTGTCCATTAATTACGTGACTACAAATCTCACCCAATCTCTCGTTGTCGGGTCTCGGCAAATATCACGTAATTTATTTCCTTAAAAATACAGTCGTAAATAGGGGCATATGCCCCCTAGATGTTGAGCCACAGGTCCTGGGTTCGAATCCGTGAAGGAGAAAAAGATACACTCAGGTCTTGACCGGGATACTATCTTTCTAATAGTCATTATAAGTGGGATCATTTATTTAAAACTAAATAAAACTACGTATGTATACAGGTGACATTTAATTAGCAGACCATATTTTGGGGTTATTAGATAATTAATGACACCCTATATTTACACGCTCACAAGATAAATCATGTTAGTTGGTTAACACATATTGACTTATTTTACTTTACTATACTCGTATATAAAACAACTTTGTGTCTGAAATAAATTATAAATACAATTATTTCTAGACTGGTCATACTTACCTACTCCTGCACCTAATTATAACTGCCGAAAGCAGAAAAGCTTCGGTCAAATTAGAAGATTAGACAATTAGTTTTAGGCACAACAACCAAATTAAGACGCTGGGTAAAGTCAAATACTTACATTTGACCGTATTTGACTTTACCCAGCGTCTTAATATGGTTGTTGTGGCCAAAGTATTTGACTTTACCCAGCGTCTTAATATGGTTGTTGTGGCCAAATCTAATTTTCTAATTTGACCGATACACGCGCCCATCATTGGAACGAGAAACTTTCCGAATCCCAAAAATATAATTCTGAAGATATATTTTTCTTTATCTTTAATGTGTTTGAAAACTTCATATTCAATGGGAACTAAGTTTAAGAGAAAAAAAACTTGATAGATGTTTTTTACCTAAAATTCTTGGGACCTTAAATAATTTTGATACGGTTCTTGCGTCAAAAATCTTAAAACTGTGTGTTTGAAATTAAGAAATAATCAGTGGTTTTGAAGAAATAAATAGAAACACAACTTTTGCAATGTTCTGCCGCAGCAACTGACGTAACAGATATTATGCAGTGTGAGCTGTCTTTTAATATATTTATGTCCATTTCAACCGCCACGAATCAAGTTGCTAATTTTTACCGATAGACGAGTCTAAAGGTGGTACGAAAAAATATATAAAAGGAATACGAATGTAAACGAAAGTGATAGCGTTAATTACTTCCACATAAGAAAGAAAAGAGAGCGCATACAGTGCGCTTGACTCAAACTAAAATAACGTAGCCACATAAAAATTTGGTTAAAAATAAACTACGCTATTTTATCAAAAAGATTTTCAAGGAGAGTTTACGAATACATAAAAACCACATTTTCAATGCAATTCCGTAATGAAATTAGTTATTATTTCAGAATTACAGGAAAAAATAAAACAATTAAGAGTTCATGTCTTTTCGTAATTAAATTCTATCGATAAAATGCTATCCAGTCGCGTTTTCCTTCAGTGAGAATGTTAATCTAATACTCAATTAACGTTAACCCAAAAATCAAATCTGTAGGTGACATTATAGTGGAGTAAATGGATTCGAAAAAAACCCATTTTTTTTTTCGTATATTTATAGTGTACTTATAGTACATTATAGTGGAGTAAATGGATTCGAAAAAACCCCAATTTTTTTCGTATATTTATAGTGTACTTATAGTACATTATAGTGGAGTAAATGGATTTGAAAAAAACCCAATTTTTTTCGTATTACCTTAACAAAATTCAAAACAGCTGCAACATGGCTGATGTGATCAATCAGGCGCTGCGGCAGAAAAATGACAAAATTGTGTGTTACATGGCTGATCCATCAGTCGCTGCCGCAGAACAGTGCCAAAATTGTGTGTTATGTATTTCTTTTTCAAAAACCACTTATTATTTCTTAATTCAAACATACAAAGATATTTCAATACCAATTTTTTGATGCAAGAACCATATCAATATTCTTTTTAGATCACAAGAAATATTTTTTTCGTAAACTTTCCCATCGACATATGTATTCAAATAAAACATATACAGGCTGTCCGGTAGATCGATGCAAAGACTTAAACCAAAGCTAGTACAGACCATTTAGAACCATTTGAGCCAAACATACATATGGCGAAGTCTTACCGTTACATTTTTATTGATGATTTAGTGTTTTTGAAGAATTTTTCCAGATTTTCACAGCAAAACTAAACTATAATTGCATTATTTTACAATTGATTATAATAAATCACTTAATAAGCATTCTAATAAATCTTGATTTGTGCATCTGCTACGTCAGACTTGGTTTTTACAGACCATTGAAGAGCACGACAAATTTCAATCATCAATAAAATAAGTTTTTTGGACCTAATTTAACAAAAACATGTGAAAGCTTTTTGTGTGCAAATCATTATAAAAACATTAATATTTAATGATTTTTCATTGAAGGTATTATTGACGTAGACACCTCACACATTCTTGAATTTATGACCTGCTAACCAGTTTGAGGGAGAAAATAGACTTTTTAGACAGTCTTTTTAATTAATTAAATTTATGCTATTCATGCTCGAAATTTTGATACCGACCACTGACCTCTTGTGGTCAGTGGTCGATGGCCGCATCTTTTTCAACCCTTCTTTTCGTGCAGTATCATAATGGGCTCTGACACGAAATGTTTAAATGCGGTGCTGCTAATAACAAAATGTCCTCGCAGATCCAACAGATGGCGCATGAAGAATGTTGTATAAACGGGCAGATGACACTTAAACAATTAATAAATGTTTTTATCACGTTGGTGACACTTTAGGTTAAATATTACTAAATATTTTTTCTTGTTAAAGTGTTGGAATGTAGTAAATACATGTATTTACTACTTACATTCGTCATGCTCCAAAACAAAAATTGCAGCGGCGTATACAGCGCCATCTGTTGCGTTTTGTGGAATGTGTGCGCCGAGGCTATGTGCAACTTGAATCATTTCCCTAAAGGTATGATTCCAAACTTCGCCAGCACGCTACAATGGTGTCGCTATCGCCACGCACGCACAACTGGACTGTCGCGGCGACAGAGCGACATTGCTGCGCCGCAATGCTGCCGCGACATTACTGCCGAGAAACCTCACATGTACGGAGATAAGCTACATTATTGTACGGGGACTAGACTAGAGTACTGCTGCCGAGCTCAGACTCGTACTTTAACGATAGTCAGCGGCAGCAAAGTCATTTGTCAGTCAAACTAGTTGGCAGTTGTGCTTCCGGTTAAATTTACAGGGAGACTTTTAATTAGCTAACCGTATTTTCATCATTATATCACTTGTCCTATTGAAAAAATATGTTGTACCTGTATTTTGGTCCGATCTGCTGATCACAAGTTACTGAGCAAAACGCAAAAAAACAAATGTTGATGGCGACTATAGGTTTCTTTGGGAAAGTTTTTCATACTGAGATGGGAACTATCAAAGGTAAAGGTTAGCTAATCATGAGTTTATGATAAGAACCTTCCTTATCCTATGGATCTTTTCCCATGTTGCCTCAAAGTACTATTGGATAGGGCATAGGCGTACCCAGTTAGGGGCAGGGGGGCTGCTGCCCCCCCCCCCCCCCCCCCCCCCCCCCCAGGAGATAAAATAAACGTCAACGTTTTTTGTTTCAATATACCTGACCGACCATCTTCTCGAAACAGGTATGAGCTGCCCCCCCCTAGCTGAAATCCTGGGGGGTACGCCCTAGGGTTACGGTATTGTTGAGCGGCTTCTCACAGAAGAAGACGGCCGGTTGCTCGCAATTCTCACTAGTCAGTAGACCGCTCCGGTGAACACCCCCGCAGCGAGAGTTATCATCTGTCACGGGGTCGTCCGACTTGCACTTGGTGTCCCAGTCGTTGTAGCTCAGTTCGTCCATCCGCTGCCCTGGAGGAAAATGAGGAAAATTCAGCAGAGATCAGGGGTATTTCTCAATGAAATCATGCGGTCTAGTTATTGGGGAGGTAGACATGCCTTTAGCCCTCTTAGGTAGGATCTGGTTGACAGGAGCTCAATATTTTGTATTTTTCATTGTACGTATTTTCCATTTTATAATTGTGGCGTGGCGTGGCGTGGCGTGGCGTGGCGTGGCGTGGCGTGGCGTGGCGTGGCGTGGCGTGGCGTGGCGTGGCGTGGCGTGGCGTGGCGTGGCGTGGCGTGGCGTGGCGTGGCGTGGCGTGGCGTGGCGTGGCGTGGCGTGGCGTGGCGTGGCGTGGCGTGGCGTGGCGTGGCGTGGCGTGGCGTGGCGTGGCGTGGCGTGGCGTGGCGTGGCGTGGCGTGGCGTGGCGTGGCGTGGCGTGGCGTGGCGTGGCGTGGCGTGGCGTGGCGTGGCGTGGCGTGGCGTGGCGTGGCGTGGCGTGGCGTGGCGTGGCGTGGCGTGGCGTGGCGTGGCGTGGCGTGGCGTGGCGTGGCGTGGCGTGGCGTGGCGTGGCGTGGCGTGGCGTGGCGTGGCGTGGCGTGGCGTGGCGTGTGGCGTGGCGTGGCGTGGCGTGGCGTGGCGTGGCGTGGCGTGGCGTGGCGTGGCGTGGCGTGGCGTGGCGTGGCGTGTGGCGTGGCGTGGCGTGGCGTGTGGCGTGGCGTGTGGCGTGGCGTGGCGTGGCGTGGCGTGGCGTGGCGTGGCGTGGCGTGGCGTGGCGTGGCGTGGCGTGGCGTGGCGTGGCGTGGCGTGGCGTGGCGTGGCGTGGCGTGGCGTGGCGTGGCGTGGCGTGGCGTGGCGTGGCGTGGCGTGGCGTGGCGTGGCGTGGCGTGGCGTGGCGTGGCGTGGCGTGGCGTGGCGTGGCGTGGCGTGGCGTGGCGTGGCGTGGTGTGGTGTGGTGTGGTGTGGTGTGGTGTGGTGTGGTGTGGTGTGGTGTGGTGTGGTGTGGTGTGGCGTGGCGTGGCGTGGCGTGGCGTGGCGTGGCGTGGCGTGGCGTGGCGTGGCGTGGCGTGGCGTGGCGTGGCGTGGCGTGGCGTGGCGTGGCGTGGCGTGGCGTGGCGTGGCGTGGCGTGGCGTGGCGTGGCGTGGCGTGGCGTGGCGTGGCGTGGCGTGGCGTGGCGTGGCGTGGCGTGGCGTGGCGTGGCGTGGCGTGGCGTGGCGTGGCGTGGCGTGGCGTGGCGTGGCGTGGCGTGGCGTGGCGTGGCGTGGCGTGGCGTGGCGTGGCGTGGCGTGGCGTGGCGTGGCGTGGCGTGGCGTGGCGTGGCGTGGCGTGGCGTGGCGTGGCGTGGCGTGGCGTGGCGTGGCGTGGCGTGGCGTGGCGTGGCGTGGCGTGGCGTGGCGTGGCGTGGTGTGGTGTGGTGTGGTGTGGTGTGGTGTGGTGTGGTGTGGTGTGGTGTGGTGTGGTGTGGTGTGGTGTGGTGTGGTGTGGTGTGGTGTGGTGTGGTGTGGTGTGGTGTGGTGTGGTGTGGTGTGGTGTGGTGTGGTGTGGTGTGGTGTGGTGTGGTGTGGTGGCCCATCCACCCTTAAACTCGCAACAGCCGAGGGCAGTTGGGACGGGTCGCAATTTTGAACCATATGCCATGGTAATAAAATTTAAAAGCTATAGCAGAAAACTGGCGTTAGCTAAAGCCGGTGGTATCCAAGACGTAATGAATATTTAAAAAAACAAGCTGCCAAAAACAAAAATTGGCATGTTACCAAGCACAGTTCTGTAGTGATGTCTGCGGAAGAGGTCGCTGAACCCCAGATACGCGAAGTCTGTATAAGGCATCCTCTTCTCGATAACTTTTTTGAACAGGTCGCGTATGTAGTCGGCTTCGGGGCGGTCGTTCAGGATGGCCAGGTAGCCGCCGGCGGCGTAACACTTGCCGTATGCTGTCTTCCAGTCGCGCGGCTCCTCGTGGACGAGGTAGCAGTGCCCGTTCGGGGCCAGTTTCCAGCCTGTGGAAGGAAGGTTACTTTGCGGCAAAAGAATTAGCAGGCGTGGATCGATCAGTAGCCAGTTGGGTCAACGATAGTACCTACCAAAGCGGAGAAGCCATAGATTCCGTTCTATAGGCGCGGAAAGTCCTAATACGTCAGCAAAATAAAGGAGGAAGCTTTACAAAAGACACGCGCCTAAGACTAACGCCTGAGCCGGGCGCCCTAGCCGCTGCATGAACAGAAGCATCAACAAGACAATCAGTTCAAAAACTAAAACCCGACTACTTAAACATCAAGCTCTAAGAGAACCTATAACCCGACTGTCAATGCATGCAACGATTCGTCTAAATGCAGGCAAAGCGGCGATTCAGAGCTAGGGTGTTGTTTTTTAAAGTAACTCCCAACTCAGGACAGTTTACGTATGGCTTGTAACTAAAAATAGGTTTTATTTTTCCGTCGCATAATTTTGAATCTAAATTGCCGTGTTGTACTTGTCCAGAAATAACCGCAACCTGCGGACACGCCCGGCCGCGTCATCAGAAAAGCCGGTACAACCCCAGCCGCGTTGAGCCCCGCGGGCTTTTTAGAATGTAGAAGCCACCAAGCCTCTGCGGCACCATACGAGATATTTTACTCACCATTACGGTGATATGTAGAGGTAGAAAATCGTTTATTTTATGTAATTTCCTGACAAATCAAGAAAATATAATGATTTACAATGCTATTTTCAAATATGATGCCCTCAAAAAGGGGTGTATAGGGACACAAAAATGTTTTTTCGAATTTCTCCGAAAGGGTCATTAAACCTTGGTCCTGCCCACTTATCGAGTCTCCAGTATGAATTTAGCTTTATAAATGAAGGTCACGTTATATAGTTCATTCTATGCATACCATGTTGAATTTTTGATTTCAAATTTATAAATGATAGTCAATACTTATTTGTGCCTCAAGGGAGCAAAATGATGTATTTACGGCGAGGGCGGTACATTGAATTCAGAGTGAAGAGAAAGATTCCGTTAGAATCCTGAGCGTAACGAAGGATTCAGGCGTTAACGCCCATGACGAAAATAATTACGCTCCTGAGTGACACTTTTCACACCGAATATGAGGAAAATTTAAATAAAACGCTCTAAAAATAATGTAATAACTATACTTTCAATTGTACTTTCACCACTTTTATAGTACTCGAACAACGAAAACATATTTTTTTTTATAATGGTAAACTGTGAAGGATTAGGGAAAGTTCCCCACAGATACGCCACAGAACGAGTTTGGATTAGAATTTTTCCGCCTGAGAACGCAAAATAAAGTGGCGAAGGCGCTTTTTTTAGCTCAGAAGTCGGAAAAAATAATTGTGAGTCATTATTTATTAAAACTGCGATTGATGCGGGCGGCGGCGTCTTCAGAAAAGCCCACGGGGCACAACACAACGCCGCGCCGCAGGCGCAGACCCCACTGGCGATTTAGGCGATGAGTTTGAGAGATGAGAGCGCGTAAAACCCCGTGTGGTACAACGCCCGCCTGGCGCTGTAGCGCTCTCGATTTTTAGCCGGAGCTACAATCTTAAAAGCCCGTGGGGCACAACATGCACCCATGGGCTTTTCTGAACACGTCGCCAGTCCACGAAACGCGCGCCTCGTAGCCGATATTGCGAACCCGGTAGCAAGCTATAGAAGTAAGGCCACAATTTAATGATTTTTAGGTTATTTTCACTTTTTTATTTTTTATACTTATATTTTTTAAATATGTTTTTTTTTGTTTTATCGTCGTGTAAATAACCACCCCTGAGTTCGGCCTAACTTTACAAAACAACACTTTATATATATTTTTGGAATGTGCCAATTAAGCCCATTAATTTAATATCCCACACCCTGGGCCCTGTTCAATATTTTTATTTTTAAATCTATAACTTTATGCCCTTAAGCGGGCGCTGTAGATTCGTGTACCTAATTGGTGCAATATTTTTTAGGTACTAGAAAGTGGAATGTTACTATGTAAGTAAAGTGTGTGAGCTGTTGGAATGTCTTTATAATAAATAAATAAATATACAGGCTTATTGTTGGACTCCGAGCCAAATGTAAAAACAATTTATGAAAATAAATTGAAAATGGTTAAAAAAATAACACCTTTTCCTTTTTTTAATCCGCATTTAACGCGACTTTGTGAAACCTAAATTTCTAGGCGCGTTTGGTCACACTCCCGCTCAACACGAGTAGAGTTAGCACTATTCGCTTAACTTTACTATTCGAATAAAATGAATACTTATGGAGCAAAATATTCGAATATTCGGATATTCGAATATTTTTATAACATCGATTGGAAATAATACAATATCAATGCAACACAAACAAGAGCAGCTAGACTGGAGTTTGTTTTGATTGCAGCATCATAATATTAAGTTTTATTGTTTATAATAATAAATAACCACATTTATCGTGTTACAGAAACGTGTAAACTTAGGTAAGTCCTAGCTTAGGGTTATGAATGATTGGGATACGTATTCAGTAAAGTTATTATAACTAGTAAGAAGTAGCTTAGCTACTTAAACTACAGCTAGGGTAAGTAATCTTTAAATTAGGGCCCAGTTCAGTTATAGGTAATATGTATCTATTTTATATCACAATCAACTATATTAGTAACTAGGCTACATAATCGTTTAATTAGGATTTAGTTCAGGTTATTTATGATTATCAATTATCACAGTCAACGTTAACAACTAGAATAAACAAGTAACTATGTTTTAATTGGGGTTCAATTCCGGCATACTAACTTACGTAACACAGTCAACAGGTAATATTTTAGTGAGGGTTCAGTTCAGGTTTACATATCATTATCAATTATCACAATCAACATTAGTTGAGTTACAACGGCTTCAATATAGCCGCGGTGAGATGGTTTGAAAGCTATCTTTGGGCTCGTAGTCAGTAGGTAGTACTGAGGAAGACCGATGGCACCTGCGATCAATCACAAACTATCACAACTAACAGAGGTCCTTCAAGGTTCCATCCATCAAATAGAGATATTAACTAACCTAAATTCACAAGTTTCCATTTCGGGTGTCTTTATTCAACGTGTATATGAGGCCCGTAATCTTGGAATTGTTATGTATCATGAGTGACGCTTTGAGAAGCATGACTTTTAATATACGAGCTTAAAAATCGGTGTGCGTAAAAAAATAAATTAAAGCGGTGACACTAGTAACTCGCCGAAGAAAACATCCTCTCATCTTCGATACTGGAGGGTGGGATGGAGAGCAGTAAATTATATGCGGGTTAAAAATGTACCACGTTGTCCACTGCTGCCAGTGAGAGCCATCTCCACTTGGATGTTAGTGCCAAGATCCAAGACCTCTTCTCCTGACTATCGCAGCTGTAGAGATTCGGCTGCGTCATTTTGATATACTGTTGCCCTGTATATAAATGTAGTTAGCTCTCTCACTGACGAGCCACCACCAGATTCTGATTAAAGTATAGATTTGCGCTTTAAAACATACACATTGCTATAAACATTTATATATAGGCACAAAATACCTTTATTACTTTATTAACAATTCGAATATTCGGATAATTTAGATGTATTATTCGATTTTGAAATTGGAGCGGATATTCGAATAGAATGAATATTCGAATTGCAAACCCTAGCCGCGAGGGCGGTGCGCGCGGTGAACAAACGAGTAAGAGGTCTTTCACACGAACAGCATGCGCGTCGGCAGCAGTCGACGGCACGCTTGAAATATGCCGACGCACATGCTGCTCGTGTGAAAGAGCTCTAAGTGAGCATAATTTTAATTTGGGTTGGCAAAAAAAAAAAACTATTTTTTAAATTATATACAGTCTGTTACCGGCATGTGGGAATTTATTAAAACTGATAATAACATGCTCCGTTAACAATCGTTTGCACGTATTAGTAAATCTTAATTATGTTAATTAACTCCACAATTAAACTTTCTAAATTTGCAGCATAAATGTAGTAGACGTATTGCCTAATAGTCGTAACTCATGTCGTTGAATTACTTGGTACAAGGCATGTCGATAGTGTGACAGTGTGACAGGCACGACAAGTGTTGATAGTAACTTAGTACAAGGCACGTCGATAGTGTGACAGTGTGACAGGCACGACAAGTGTTGACAGTAACTTGCGTGCTTTACATTGCGGGCAATTAAAATTTTGTTAGAAACTGAACTCTGAAATTTAATTTATTAATTTAATTAATGTTATGGTTACGTTACAGACACACGTTATTTTAACGTCCTTAATTAAAAGCCCAGCTGCTGGTAACACACTGTATATATATATATATATATATAAATAATACTCCTGCAATACTATGACGTCAAAAATTGGCTAGTGGTCGAAAACAACCCTGTATTTGATCTTATCATAGTTTTTTTCTGTCTCAATAATAATGAGTAGGTATGTATGAAGATAATGTCATATCATTCATTCATATGATCATAGATATATGATAATGTGACAGGGGCCTAAGTAGTGGTCGACCAAGAAGCTTCTAACGATACCTCATTTGAAAAATTCTGTTAAGTAGTTTAGATGTTCTGAGGGAACAGATCAACAGATATACATTCAGTCCATTCCCTTAGATAGTGTCGTACACCCGCACGCGAATGTGGTTATTATCCTTATAAGGACAAAGTTTTATATCCTTTGACAAGGCGCGGCACGTGCTAAGGCCTTACACACCGCTCAAAATCATAACCCTCCTTTTGGCTTCGCTGCATTCGGATAAAATGAGTTGTTAGTTCTGCATGGTTGCAGCACTCAATTTATTCCTCATTAACATTATCAGAAGAGGGGATCTGCGTCAGGAATGTAAAACACTGCTTCGACAGCACATTACTCCGACAAGACACTACTTCGGCATGAAACATTATTTCGTTTGTTCTTACATGTCAATCTAACACGAAGTCTAAGGTGGTTCGCTTTACTCACCCCCTTTATCCTTCACCTACGCCGACCACCCACTTTGCCCTGATATTTTGTGTGTCAGTTCACAGTTTATCGGTTTGACAGAGTAGTGTTTTCGCACACAGCAATTCACACATACCTGGGTCATTGCTCTTGCATGCTTTATTGTATGGTGTGGACGCGTTGGTCTTGCACACGAAAGGCAGGGGTTCTTGGCAGGGCAACTTGAACAGGCGGCCACTGCGCCGCATGGCCACACAGCGACCGATAGAGGATGGCTGGTCGCTCTCCCAGAGGATGTCGAGGATGGTTGACGTGATGGAACTACCTGTGAAGAGCAATAAGAACCTAGTTTCTTTGACGCAAAACGTTTTTGATAAATTCCATACAATCTGTCTGAGGGGCCTATTACATTGTCATGTAAATGATATCTATGATCGTTCTTTCACCTTTATTTTTATTACTTTATGAGTTAAGTGTGAAAATTTTTATGATCATAGATGTATGATCTTGATCATACATATATAATAATTGTGTGTAATAAATGGTCCCTGAAGCAATGCTGTTCAGTATTATGGCTATAGGTATGGGGCAGAATTATCGTGAAACATAAATAGATAAAGTTTTATGTAGCTAGCATACAATGAGGTGTTGCTAATGTAGGCCAACGGGACACTATGGAAGAACAGTACAAATACGTCGGTAATGTTGTTGTTTTACCTGATTGTTCCAATTGGAACAATCAGGTAAAACAACAACATTACCGACGTATTTGTATTTACGGATGCATATTTACAAAGATCTGACAGACGTCTTGCCAACTAAGTACGGGCCTGAATAGAGCGGAAAACCTTATCCGATCACCACTAACCATTAATAGTGACGAAAGTGCCCTTCGAGTAAAGGTCATGGCAGCCTATGTATACGCCCTGATACTTATCCATGAGATGAGCGATCAGCACCGGGATGCTGTCAGCCTCGTCTAGGCTAAGCGGCACCACCAGCTTGGCACCTTCAGCTTCACAGCGCACTCGCGCCGCTGCCCAGGTAGCGGGCGTCGTGTGAACCTTGTAGAATGAGTGGAATGCCTTTTCGTAGATGTAGTCCATGCGGAACGTTCCTGGGCGGGTAATAGAGTTCGTTCGTTAATAAATACTGTTACGCCGGTAGGTTAGGTCAAAAACTTTGAACGTCAATTTCAGAGCTTTAGAGGCGTTTTCAGCAGGCTGAAAAGTCATTTCAGGCCGTTTCAGAAGTTGCTCTATCACATATGTAAAGATCGAATTTTCACCCAAGTTGCCGTCGTTTTCAGGCGCCTGAAACATGTTTTCAGTCCGTTTCAGGGTACCCTCTATCAGATGACGCCATAACCTGAAAACCCGTTTTCAGGCGTTTTCAGGACCCCTTATGGGCCTCTGAAGCACAAATCGTTATATGGCGAAATATCCGGTAGGAGTGACAGAGATAGCACTACTAGAAAGAGATAGCTATACTCGGAACATTCGAGAAGTGTGTGACAGAGATAGGGCTACTAGCAAGAGATAGCTATACTCGGAACATTCGAGAAGGGAGTGACAGAGAGTGCACCATTAGAGAGAGACATATATGGTCTCGAATGTTCTCGGCCCCCACGCTGGTCCTTACTAGAATATTCGCGATATGTGTGGACAATGTGTCCAGAGCGGCTCCTCGATATATAAAAGGCGCCGACGGCCGGCGCGAGTTAGTTACATTTTAACTGCGATCGAGTGCTAGTACAAGGATAATCGGAGAGAAAGACTCTTCGTGTGAATAGTGAGTGTGTTTTAATTAGTGGATTTTAAGTACAGTTCGTGGAAGTGAGTGCATAATTAGTGAAATAAAGTGAGTGTTTTATTTAGTGGATTAATTCGTGTTTTTCTATCAAATACGAACCCCACGCTCGTAACATTTGGTGTCAGAAGTGGGATAGAAAATGCCATTAATGCCACGAGAAACCGAGCCAAAAGGAGTGACGACGCGAAGCCAAACGTCTGGGTCTGGAGACTCGACGCCTGGTACGTCGGAATCACCTGCTCCAGCTGCACAAGGAGTAGACCTCAACGTTATCTTCGTCCTCCTAAAGGAACAAGCGAGAGAGCTAAAGGAACAGTCGCGAAAACAGGAGGAACAGGCATGAATACTTCGTGAGGTACATGAGTCCACGACCGAATGGAAGAGAGAGTTGTTCGAGGTCCAAGAAAAACTGGCCGTTATGGATGAAAAACTAGAGAGTCGAGTCCATGATGTCGATAAAAAAATTGAGACCTGTGAGAGCCGTCTCCAAAAACTTGAGAACAAAGTGGCTAATGGTCCAAGTACCTATGTACCCGACGCATCGGTGTCCGGAGGCGGCAGGTTCAAAGTGCCCCCCTTTGACGGTAGCTCATCGTGGACTGCCTATAAGCTGCAGTTCGAGTCTATTTCCCAGGCTAATGGTTGGAGTAAGGAGCAAGCCAGGACAGCACTGACGTTGGCGCTGCGCGACGAGGCTCTTACCATACTAGAGGCTCTGGGAAACGACCGGACGTACGACCGCCTTCTAGAAGCCTTGGAGGCACGATACGGTGACAGTCACCTGGAGCACGTGTACCGAGCTCAGTTAAAGGACAGGACACAAGGACGTAACGAGTCCTTACAACAGTGGGCCCTGGAAATCGAGAAGTTGGTTAGGAAGGCCTATCAACGTACGTCAGCATATCTTTGTGGACAGTATGCTGGTGCAGGCCTTCATCGATGGGATCCGGGATCTGGAAGTGAGGGCAGCCGTGCGATTGGGACATCATGGCAGCCTAAAGGATGCAGTAGCCCACGCTCTCGAGGTGGAAGCTGTACGACAGGATTCATCCAGACCTTTCAGGGTGCGAGAAGTGTCGACTACGAAGCTAGTAGATTCCCGCGGCGAATTTGGGCCACGTTGCTACCATTGTGGAGAACGTGGTCATCTGCAGTCAGGCTGTCCAAAAAGGACTAGGAGGGACAGAGACCCCGCTCCAATGGCGAGGAAAATAGGCTCTGTGGAGTCAGAGCCCCAACAGGGAAACGAATAAAAGCCAGGACTATGGGACGAGTGCTGGCTGGCGGTAGAAATGTCCCAATTATGATCTCACAGGCAAACGACGGGAATAGTCTGGTTGTCAATGGAGAAATCTGTGGAATACCATGTCTCCTTACCATAGACACCGGAGCTTCTCGGACTGTGATCAGCTCTCGGCTACTGAGACACCTGACCAGAGATCATCTAGTCCGACCTAGGCATCTCCAGCTGCAAACTGCTACCGGCCAGTACATTTCCGTCCAAGGAGAACGAGAGTTAGCTGTGAAAATAGGTGAAAAAGAATACTGGCATAAAATGATCGTTGCTAACATCGTCGACGACTGCATTATTGGATTGGATTTTATGAGGAGACATGACTGTAAAATCGACTTGAAGGTTGGAGTTCTAAAGTTTGGAGTTGATGAGATTCCTATACAAGGTGGAGTAAATGGAAATGTTTACTGTACCAGGAGAACCATTCTTCAACCAAGGTCACAGGTTTTAGTTCCAGTGAAATTGCCGAACTCCACAAGGCCGCAATCTCACCGCTGTGTGGTGGTAGAGAGGTTGGATGCTGATAAACCGTGGATAACAGCCCGTACAATTGTAACCACGGCATCTACAGCATTTGTAAGGATCCTTAATCCAAGCGACACGGAATGCGTCCTCAATAAAGGAACGCTGGTCGGATCATGCCAAGAAATTTCTTGGATAAGAGGCTGCCGAGAATCTGAGGTAAACGTGAAACCTGGTCATGTTAAGCCTTCAATGGATGTTGAAAAATTACTAAATGACTCCAGGGAGCACCTTACCGAGGAGGAATTCCTTAAGGCGCGTAGCTTACTGCTACAATATCGCAACGTCTTTTCTTCGCATGATGATGACATTGGAAGAACTGGAGTGTTTCAGCATGAGATCGACACTGGGGAAACTATGCCTATCCGACAGCGCCCTCGGAGAGTTCCAGTAGCTCGGGAGAAGGAGGTTGAGGGCATGATCGAGGAAATGCAAAGAAGCGGCGTTATTGAACCTTCAACAAGCCCGTGGTGTTCTCCCGTAGTTTTGGTTAAGAAGAAGGACGGCACCATGAGATTCTGTATTGACTACCGTCGACTTAATGATGTAACCAAGAAGGACAGTTATCCACTTCCACGAATCGACGACACTTTAGACGCATTGAACGGAATGAAATGGTTTTCAACGTTGGATCTGAAAAGTGGCTATTGGCAAGTCGAAATCAAGGACAAGGATAAGGAAAAAACGGCCTTCTCTACTGGCAAGGGACTCTGGCAGTTCAGTGTTATGCCATTTGGACTGTGTAATGCACCAGCCACATTTGAGAGATTAATGGAACAAATATTAGCTGGACTTCTAGGAGAAACTTGCTTGGTCTATTTGGATGACATCATTATCGTTGGTAGAGACTTCAACGACCACTTGAATAAATTGGAGCAGGTGCTAGGCAAACTACGAGGGGCAAATCTGAAACTCAGTCCGAAGAAATGCTCGTTTTTCAAACGTAAAGTGAATTACTTGGGACACGTGATTTCGAAGGACGGCATCCTGACAGATCCTGAGAAGATTAGCGCCGTGAAAGATTGGCCGACGCCAAAAGACAAGACTGCAGTACGTGCCTTTTTGGGGCTTTGTTCATACTACAGACGTTTTGTGAAGAACTTCTCGGATATAGCAAAGCCTTTGCATCAACTAACGGAAGAAAAGCGATCATTTGACTGGAACGAACAATGTGAGTCAAGTTTCAACGAGCTTAAAGGAAGACTTTGTGAAACGCCAATATTGGGGTATCCAGACCCGGACGAGGATTTCATTGTGGATACAGATGCTAGTAACACCGGAATTGGAGGTGTCTTGTCGCAAAAGAAAGGAGATAACGAAGTTGTGATTGCATATTTCAGTAAGTCATTGTCAAAACCAGAGAGGAATTACTGTGTAACTCGGAGGGAATTGCTAGCAGTTGTCAAGACGTTACAGCATTTCAGCAAATACCTGCTGGGCAAAAAGTTTCGTATCAGAACTGACCATGCTGCTTTAAAGTGGTTGCTAGAATTTAAAAACCCCGAGGGACAAGTGGCGAGATGGATTGAACAACTGCAGGAGTATGATTTCATCATCGAACACCGTAGTGGGAAATCACATGGAAATGCTGACGCCCTATCACGTAGACCTTGTGCGGACGACTGTAAACATTGCTTAAGACAAGAAGGCAAGGAATGTGTTCGAATGATAAGAACTGATTCGGTTAGCGACGAGTGGAGTGATGAAATCATGCAGCAAGCGCAACAAGAGGACCCTGACGTGAGACCCATTTTTGATTGGATTAATGCTGGCGCATCTAAACCAAGATGGTGTGATGTAGCTCCTATGAGTGCGGTAACAAAAAGCTACTGGGCACAATGGGATAGCTTGGTCATGCATAATGGCGTTCTATGTAGAAAATGGGAATCAACAAATGGGAAGGATGCTCACCTGCAAGTCGTTGTCCCAAAGAAAAGGGTGAAAGATGTTTTGAGAAGCTTTCACGATGGAACATCCGGTGGACACCTTGGAGTAAAAAGGACCCTAATGAAAATTCGGCAACGCTTTTATTGGATTCACTGCCGAGAAGATGTTGAAAATTGGTGTAAACGATGCACTAACTGTGCATCAGTCAAGGGACCGCATACCCGTAGCCGAGGAACGCTCAAGTTGTACAACGTGGGAGCCCCTTGGGAAAGGGTTGCATTAGATGTCGCAGGACCTTTCCCAGCATCGGACTCCGGAAACAAGTACATTATTGTCGTGATGGATTACTTCACGAAGTGGCCTGAAGTATTTGCCATTCCTAATCAAGAAGCGGTAACCATAGCTGAAAAGCTAGTGAACGAAGTATTCTGCCGGTTTGGGGTACCACTCGAAATCCACAGTGATCAAGGAAGAAACTTCGAGTCTGCGGTCTTTCAGGAGACTTGTCGCATAATGGGAATTCATAAGACGAGGACTACGGCGTATCATCCACAGTCAGATGGAATGTTTGAGAGATTTAACCAGACACTGGAGAGACATCTAGCCAAGGTCGTTGAGAGCTATCAAAAAGATTGGGATCGGCATATCCCCCTCTTCCTGTTGTCTTATAGGTCGGCAACTCACGAAAGTACGGCGGTTACTCCATCGTATGCGAATTTTGGAAGAGAACTCCGTCTGCCTGCAGATCTCCTGACTGGACGTCCGCCCGATACACCAAGGACCATCACGGAATATGCAAGTAATTTGCGGGATCGGATTGATGATGTTCACAGCCTGGTACGTGAACACGGGCTCCACGCTAGCATAAAGATGAAAACCCGATATGACCGGAAGTCTTATCAAGTGGGTTTTGAGGAAGGTTCGTTGGTGTGGCTACATAACCCTATGCGACGAGTAGGAAAGTCCCTGAAACTATCTCCGAATTGGGAAGGAACTTACAAGGTGGTCACCAAATTAAATGACGTCACGTATCGAATCCAGCGGAATCCTCGAAGTCCGAGCAAGATTGTTCATGTTGACCGGCTGGCCAGATACCACGGAAATAATGATGCTCGGGACGAGCATGTCTTAGGAGGGGGTAGTGTTACGCCGGTAGGTTAGGTCAAAAACTTTGAACGTCAATTTCAGTGCTTTAGAGGCGTTTTCAGCAGGCTGAAAAGTCATTTCAGGCCGTTTCAGAAGTTGCTCTATCACATATGTAAAGATCGAATTTTCACCCAAGTTGCCGTCGTTTTCAGGCGCCTGAAACATGTTTTCAGTCCGTTTCAGGGCACCCTCTATCAGATGACGCCATAACCTGAAAACCCGTTTTCAGGCGTTTTCAGGACCCCTTATGGGTCTCTGAAGCATAAATCGTTATATGGCGAAATATCCGGTAGGAGTGACAGAGATAGCACTACTAGAAAGAGATAGCTATACTCGGAACATTCGAGAAGTGTGTGACAGAGATAGGGCTAGCAAGAGATAGCTATACTCGGAACATTCGAGAAGGGAGTGACAGAGAGTGCACCATTAGAGAGAGACATATATGGTCTCGAATGTTCTCGGCCCCCACGCTGGTCCTTACTAGAATATTCGCGATATGTGTGGACAATGTGTCCAGAGCGGCTCCTCGAGATATAAAAGGCGCCGACGGCCGGCGCGAGTTAGTTACATTTTAACTGCGATCGAGTGCTAGTACAAGGATAATCGGAGAGAAAGACTCTTCGTGTGAATAGTGAGTGTGTTTTAATTAGTGGATTTTAAGTACAGTTCGTGGAAGTGAGTGCATAATTAGTGAAATAAAGTGAGTGTTTTATTTAGTGGATTATTTCGTGTTTTTCTATCAAATACGAACCCCACGCTCGTAACAATACATATACAGAATCTTGCAGGTGTACCATGTAGGTTAAGTAAGAGTAAACACTAGTATATCCAGACTAGAACATCCATGTTATTTTATTTATTTAGGTTTACAAAACGGATAACAATCATAAAATATCATTATTAGGATATGCACAACATATGAATCGACTGCTAAAAGTATATAAACTCAGGTAGCAACATATGGTAGGTGGTACCTACACAAAACAGTATTAATATTTAATAATAAAATTATTACTTTTTCTTTTTAAATTGGCATTCTTAATTATTATTCAAAAAATTATAATTACACTACAATTATGAAATTAGATTATATTATAACAGTTTAGATTAAAATATAATATCAAGTAAAATTTTGTGAGGTAGGTACGAGCGCAGCAGGCAGTAATTTATGGACGGATTTATAAAATTTGTAACGATTATTATTATAAATCTCGATCATCACTCGCTTATTTGGTCAAACTATTATAAAGACGACACAGTCTAGATATAGGTTCATTGAATGAAATATTATTCCTGTGCACAGGTACATTAAATGGTCTAAAATTACGGATTCTTGTAAAGTACCTAACTAAATTTGAAAAGTTTAAGCAGAGATGGGCAATCTATACTATTATGTATCAAATTATGTAGATACTTCAAGTGCAATACCTTACGTCGCAGTTCAGGAGAGGTGATATTATGCTCGCATATATGGGATCGCATCAAGTGGATTATTTCGATTCGAAGAATTCAACTGTAGGTAGAGGGGGGGTACTTAGTACTTACCCACCAATGTTTGGAACAGACAAAAGTACGAAATAATATTTCGTGGCATTTTTCATGTTAGTTGTTTGTTATTATCGAATTTGATAATCTAATCCTGTGGGAAGGCAATGAGTTTAACTCGATGAGTGTTTCCCGTAAAAGCTTGTCACTATTCGAGGAAGGGAGATCACCATCGTCACAAATCTAAAGTGCACGCAACATAATGGTTTGAAATCTTATCAAAACTTAATTAAAGTATTTTATAGTGCGGGAAATTATTTTTTGCAATTCATTGAAGAAATACTGACGTAGACAACGTCATATACTTATTCGATTATATTTTCTATCGGATAAGCTATTCGACAACTTGCGTTTAAAATATCGATGTGACATGGATATTAATGACAAGTCAGGGTATAACATATTATTATAGAAGGTATTGTTATTAAATCCCTAAAAATCAAAACGAAAGGAATGATCTCTCGCGGGTACACCTACAGTGAACCTTTGGTCAATACCAATAATATTAGCTGGATAAGTAGCTGTGCTTCCGATAGATACATTTATGTAGGCACATACCTACTACTTATAGTCATTCACTAATGTATATTAGAGATTACTAAATTGGATCACGTTATTAAATAAAAAACAATCATAAGCATAATTAATAAAAAACACTATATTTCAATAAATGCTGTTGGTTAAATTAAAATAATTACAAGGATACAAGTTTGCCTACTTACTTAGCATGATCTTTGCAAGTAATACTAGATATAAGATATTTACAAATGCTACAGCACCAAATATATAAAAACAATAAAATTGCATACAAACTAAATAACATAATATTTTAATTAAACACTATACTCCGGAGAATGTCACCTGACTAGAGGTACATAAATTTCCTTAAGATTTCATAAGAAGCATTTATTATGCCCCAGCTTATAAAAGCCCGTGATATATTTAACAAAGCTCCATGATAAAAGTTAGCAAAGTTTGAACCACGTTTGCGTAATATGTACTTAAACTCATACATAACAGTCCTATGTGGTCCCCCTAGTTCACATTGCATAGCAATTTTTAGTACATTAAGTGGATAAAACAAGGTACTAAGGAAAGCCCCTATCGAAGCACCTGCCAAGAAATTCTGACAGCTTTGGTAAAATAAACTCTCCTGCTGGGGTAGTCTGAGGCGCACTTCATCCCGAATTATAAAAAACATAGCATTGGAGGGTCCATTTCTCATTATTATTGGCACTAGTCCTCTGTAAAATTCTTTGACACCATAATGTTGGAAGATGTGGCCTGCTGCATCCGCTGTATTCTTGAACTTATTGTGATATTTTGGGTGGATGAGAAGTGTCTGTATTCTTTCAAATGGCATTAATGTTGCTTCACAGCATCCAGCAATAAGTCCCGCAACAGTTTTAGCAACATAAGGGTTCACTTCATAACTTAGCATTGGTTGTAAACACTCATCATATACACCAAACATGAGAGACATGGATACTGATCTCTGCATTAGTGGCGGCAGCATTCCTCGGTACAAGTATGCTAGACCTTCCTTGCGCAGCTGATGAAGGGCAAATGTTGTTTCCACTCCATGCATCATCTGAAATTAGAAAAACAAAATGGCAAAAAAATGGTGGTTTCCTACTGGTTGAAAGACTTCATACATATCTCAATAGGAAATCAGTATCAAAATTATTCAGCTGATGACAGCATTGGAAGTTTAGCAATAAATGGTAGGTAAAAAAAAAAAAAAAAAAAGGGATATTACAATGTTCAAGATTACTTAAATGACAGGACTATATGGGGTTAATCTGGCTCAACACAGACCTTGCTGTTAATAATTTTGTAATTATTTATTCCTGCTTATTAATCATAACAATTAAATTTTTCATATTTGTATTAGTTAAGCACAACCTATTTTTAAAAGAGATCTAAAAATAAATCTGTGGGAGTTTCTACGCCCTCCTTCTCCCACAGTGGTCCAATGTAGAGAAGAGGCAAAAAATGACGTTTGCTAAGTATATGTAAATATCTACAGTAATAAAGTACTTTGACTATTGACTATTGTATCTTGTTTAATTTACCTGTCTGAATATAAGCTTGTTGAGTGGATAAGTGAAGAGTATGTTGGCGATGGCTGCACCACCACCGCACACAAACTCTCTCAGGTGCTCAGGGAAGCCATGCGCCTGCGACATCACAGGACGGACTGCCATCCCTCCCTCATCAAAACAACTTCTACCCAAAATCTCCTGAGGCTCCTCAGGAGACCCCTTTGGGCACTCGGATGACATTATTTAATGCCAGCCATGTTACTGAAACAATGACAATACATATACTTATCAAAGGGACTAAAATTTCATGGTCGAAGCCATAAAATAAATAACCTATTTCAGTTTTAAATATTTTTTACCATACATACATATGCTCACACTTTTTTCCCCGAAAAAGGGCCGGCAGAGACTAAAGACCTCCACTTGCTAGAATCCCGGCATACATCTCTCCTCAACATTCATAACTCTTCATAAAAGCTCGCCGGTTACTTCTAATTTGCCCCTTCGCTAATAAATCGCCAATTTGGTCTTTGTAGGACCTTCTTGGGCGTCCCCGTCCGACGGCTCTATTCAGACCCGCTGTATATATATTTCGTCAATCTCCGTTATTATTATACATCAGTCGTGTTTAAATAGATTGGGTACTAAATTTTGAAGAGTAAGCAGTACATACCACATTATTATTCTATTTTAGCAGTATTAGATACGCGTAGGTCTAGTTTTTGAATCCTGAAAACTACTCCAATGTTGAAGTTTACGTCACACCTAATTAATGTATTTACTTAGTTTAATGAAATAAAAAGTAAAAAGGAAGGCCGATAATTCATAGTCCGTATTTAAATATTTGGAAATTTACAAATACTCCACAAATTCTCCTATTAGCGAAGCTACAATCTCATAAAAACACGACTATAAATTTTTCTATTTTTTTTACCCCATCGACTGACATGACTGACAGAACAGACAGCTGGTGGAGTGGCGTTTTTTTTTATAATGAGTTTCACTGCCCTGGATAAAATTCCTTTTGGGGAGTATATTATCTGTGGAATGGAGAGTTGAGTGAGGTCTACGGCGCGTTCCGAATCGCACCATAATCTATTATAGCGTCTAAGAGGTCGTTCCGAATGAGTTTTAGCGTGACAACGATCATCATCATCTATCATCTCCCATGCTTCTGAGCGTCAGCACTGTGAGCGAACCGTCAAAACTGACAGCTGCCACGCTGACAGCTGACAATCAAACATGGAACAGCAACCAGCGGCGACTTCTGGCCTGGCGCTCCTTAATTGTTTATTTCCTCACTTATTCACCCAAAATAAAACTAATATAACAACTACGACTGTCTACGACTCGAAATGACAATAAGGTCAATAATTAACAAAAGTTGGGTTATAATAATGTCATCTGTCAGTGTCAACGTCTACCCTCGCGTTCAAAGCGTTCCGAATTAATCCGAATGGATGATGAATGATGATGGTCACCATTTCCCGTTACGTACCGTACCGTTCCGAGTCACGTCAACAAAGACAACTGGTGCTGGTTTACTAAAAGCAGAACTACTCAGTTCTGTCAAAGCTAATAAGCCATGCAAACCAAGATATATAATAATTGACGAATTAGCCCAAGAGTAGGGGCACCAAGTAATAAGATTGCCGCCCTACCACTGCCAATATAATGCCATAGAGCTTATTTGGGCTAATATAAAGAGCTATGCAGCTCGACACAATACGCATCCACTATTAAGTACGGCAAAAATTATGGGATCGCTAGAAGCTGCGTGCGCAGGAGTAACAGTAGAAGACTGGAAGAAGGTTGTGGAGAAAACGAAGTCAATAATACAACAAGATTTCGAACGAGATATACACGTAGACAATAAACAAAACGAGATCACAATATCTCTTAGTGCGGACAGCAGCGATGCCGACGACAGCAGTAGTTCAAATTAATAAAGCAATGCATTTTACTTCTAAGGGCTGATATTTCATTTTTATGTTAGACAAATACACAAATATGTCGGTTTTAGACAGTTCGCCGTATATTTCATACGTTAGATAGATTATATGACGTATATTTTGATTCGTCACGACAAAAACTAAATAAGACAGAATCGATTCTCGGATGTTTGAAGTCCGTATCGGTTCATTCAATTTAAACGATGATTTTAAACAGGTCGCATCACTAGCTGAGACCTCTCAAAATATGTAAGGTAAAGTGTTTCTATTAAAGACTGTCAATTTTACTAAGTACATTTTATTATCACTTAAAGGACCTAACAAAGATTGTTGTGAGCATGTAGGTAGTTTTAAAATTGATCACATTTATTAGTAGTAGATTAGTTATTGGAAAATACATAAAAAAATATATTATTATTACACTGCAATAGGTATATTCGGTCAGCATCAGATATATGTGAGCACACAGGATACTCAAAAACTTCACACATCCCAAATAACCAGAAATTGACATCATTGTGACCCTTTTCGTTGTAGATAAAAACGTTCGATTATTTTTCATAATCGATAATAATTTTCGTAACCGATCATGGTCGATTATTTTGATAATCGAATAATCGATTATATGTATATAATAACTAAATATAAGTTTAAAAAAAACTCATCAAAGCTTAAGAGAAATAGGAAAAAGCTTATTCTCAAATAGTGTACTGGCTGAAGGTGAAAATACAAATCTCGGTTATAAGAGCAGTTTCAATGGAGTAAAAGGCACGCGAAAACATGTCAGGGTCTTTCAATGCGAAGATGGAGCAGGAATGCTTTGGTGACAGCTTGATCTCGTGAAACAGAAGTACCTACATATGTTTAATATTTTTTATAGACAGGGATTATTTAATAGTATACTTTACAAATATATGCAATGATGTTATATTCTATGCCTACTTGTCGTATCCACAGACTATTTAGGGATGTCGTATCCTCTGACTGTTTGTGTAGACAAATTTCTTAAAAAAATCCGATACAAAACGTTTCAAAATCATCAAACTTTTGCATTGAATGATTGATTAAAAAAATATGGTTGAATGAAACTTTACATAATCTGTTTGAACTAGACAATGGGGTTGGCCGGTGAAAGTTCATCATAGGTGGCGCCACGTGCAATTGGTACCTTTATCCAGTTGCCACTTTCAACGAGCGACTAATTACTGGAATTTTTTCTGTGATAATTGGTTCTCGGAATCTATTTACTACACAACAAAACTAATTTTTCGAGAAGGTATATGATATAATCTCATGTAATTACTACTATATAACTTAATTTTGTCTTTTTGGCAGGGGTTTTTTACTATATGCGCACATGACTGGCGATTAAAAACACTGTACTGGTAACATGGGCGTACCCAGGTAGGGGCAGGGGGGGGCTGCTGGCCCCCCCTAGAAGATAAAATAAACATCAACGTTTTTTGTTTCAATATACCTGACCGACCATCTTCTCGAAACAGGTATGAGCTGCCCCCCCCCCCCCCTTGCCGAAATCCTGGGTACGCCCTTGACTGGTAACACAGAAGCGTGCGTGACTTTGACGTTAGGGGAACCAACCGATACTAGCGCCACTTTGACAGTTACCAACCCCATTCAGAAACGCAGTATAACTTTAATAACCGACAACTTATTATTAGAACCAAATATTTAATAATAATTAAACAACTACTAATTGAATATAGAAATAACGGTTGCCAGTTTTGCGATTTTCATCAAACGAAACATCCCACATCCGAACATCACCACTCGTAAGCAAATTTGCTCTTCTACCATAGCAATAAGATCTCGTTTTATTATTGCAGCCACTATAGCGATTTTTGTTTTCATTTGAACGCAAAAATCACTGCTTATTTTATAGGAATAGGGAAAAATAAACCTTATTTCATTTGAACGCAATAATCACTGCTTATTTTATAGTAATAGGGAAATTCAAGCTCTTATTGCCTGAGAGCTAAGCCTTGTTTTCATTTGAAGGCAATAATCACTGCTTATTTTATAGCAATAGGGAAATATTAACCTTATTTCATTTGAACGCAATAATCACTGCTTATTTTCTAGGAATAGGGAAATTTAAACCTTGTTGTCTGTAAGCTAAACCTCCTTTCTCGACCACTTAAAAATATTACGCGATTTTTGGGTAGTCAGTTATTATAGCATGAAATTTAAGCTATCCGATTACTGTGTGTTTTCATTTGAACGCACTCTTAAAATATCATACATAATAGTTAAAATAGCTATGGTATCTACAATATTTAAATAAGGTCTTATGGCTGTGGTTTAGAACTCAGTTCGCTATGCGATTGCGATTCGTTACTAGCGATTTATCGGGTTTAACGATAGTTGTTTCATGCTACCGTA
This sequence comes from Argyresthia goedartella, assembly GCA_949825045.1. Taxonomy (NCBI): domain Eukaryota; kingdom Metazoa; phylum Arthropoda; class Insecta; order Lepidoptera; family Argyresthiidae; genus Argyresthia; species Argyresthia goedartella. The sequence continues at coordinate 39,270,945 of OX463809.1, forward strand.
GCGATAGCGAAATCGCAAATAACGCAACTGTTTAAAATAACGGTTGTTTATTTAAAAACTAACGACAATCGTCTATTCAAAAACAGCCGTGGTTGGTTCCCACCATTAGTGCTGGCAATACTTGTTGTCGTTGTTGTACTACTAGTATATTATCTGTGGTTGTATTACACTGTATTCATTCCTCAAAACAAAAGTCGCCAAAATATATATTTAGTGTTTATGGCGTTTTAAACAAGAATCACCAAATGGCAGCCGTACTAAAGAAGAGAGCGCTAGCTGAATATAACAAGAATTTTCAGGTATGCGCTAACTCTAGTATCATAACTTCATCTTGTTTACTAGCAGCGTAGTAATTCAGTTTATACCATTTCAGGATGGCCCAGTATCAAAGAAACTACATTTGGTAAAGAAACCGTTGATTGGTAGTTCGGCTGCCGCGTTTGTAGGACTTTTGGAGAAATGCAAGTCCAGTGATGAAGCCCTTCAACTGCTGCTGCGTATCTCCGACTGCCTTCAGTTCCAGGAGTCGGATGTTGAGGAGGCCATCAAGAAACTTTCAGAACACTTCCAATCAGAAGAGGAGGCGGTAGTACGGGTGAAGATTCTGTGGCTATTCTGTGATATTGGACTTGAATGTCCCGGGGCTAATTTGAACAATCTTATAGAGGAAACTGTGCATTTGATTAAGAATGAAACATCCCATAAGGTTTGTAGCTATTCATTATAGGTTCTTAACTGTTTGCATGTAAGCAGACCTATCTACCATGGTTTTGTATGTCAACAATCTAAAGTGACCCACTTGAATCATGATATCTCTTTTCCAGGTTATAGCACAAGGTGTAGCTACTCTCCTGAAACTGGGTAGCAAATTATGCGAAGACAAGATACTAGCTATGCGGCTTGTTGCTGTTGCCAAAGAAAACCTGAAAGATACCAGCCACCAGGTGAAATGTCGGTGCCTACAGCTGATCAGTGAACTGTACCCTATAGTGCCCGAGTGTGATCGGACCTTGGAGACCAATGCTGAAGCAGATGCCGTTGTGAAGCTTCTTGGACAATATGCTAATGCTGATGTAAGTGCTGATATCAATATAAGATAGCCATTATCATTGTCATCACTATAACTTTGCTGGTTAGCTGCCAAAACAATAGACGCCAAATCTGCCCCCTTATCGACACTGACCAAATTATGAAATCAACTAAAACAGTACCAAAGTGCATCATCAATTTAGAATGCTTTAATGCTTTTTGCATGTTCTAAGGTGGGTGCCTTAAGTGACGTGATATGAGATCAATCTGGCAAAGGCCATATTTCTACGGCATGTCCCTTTGGGTACCCAATCCTTCAAGTCCTATTAGGTAGAACGACAACCCCTTCTCCTTTCACAATTTGATTTATCTCTCGTTCAAGTTAAGGCCTCCCATTCGTGTACCCAAAATTCCTGGAAATTCACAGTTTCAAGAGTATGGATCTCAGCTCTCTTAAATCTGACGCCGCTTTTATAGACTGGTCTCCTGTCGTCTGTAGTGAGACCGTTGATGACAAAGTCCAGCATTTCAACTCGATTGTCTTAAGTTTGTTCGACAAACACACTCCTGTCAAAAAGGTTAGGGTCAAACATCTCCCTGCACCTTGGCTTTGTCGATACCATCCAGGGTCTGATGGCCCAGAGAAACCGTGCCAAATGTAGATATAAGAAGGATCCGACGGACGATAATCTCCTTTTATATAAACGTCTCCGTAATTGTTGCACCCGTATTTGTCATGATGCCAAACGCCGCCACATTTACGAGAGTATTGAGAGCTACACTCCTGCACAGGTTTGGAAGTTCCTGAAGATCCTCGGTATTGGTAAGTCCCAGGAAGCATTTGCCGGTAGTGTCGACCTCAACGGTCTCAACAAATTCTTTGCTGTCTCCCCTGTCGTGATGGACCCCGTCAGGGATGCTACCCTTCGTAACTTGCGCACCAGAACGACATCCAGTAGCTTACCTTTCACCTCAGGTCTGTCGGAGTTGGCGAAGTAAAGAAAGCTATTCTAGCAATCTCGTCGAAGGCTGTAGGTGATGACAAGATCTGCTCTCAGATGCTATTCAGTGTACTTGATAATGTTTTATCACTCATTATGCATATAATCAAAGGGTCGCTGAAGGAGTGCTGCTTCCCAAGCCAGTGGAAAAGAGCATTAGTGATACCCATGCCTAAAATGTCTAACCCGTCCTCCTTCAAACAGTTCCATCCCATTTCCATCCTACCAATCCTTTCCAAAGTCCTTGAATCAATTGTCTACTCCCAGCTGTCCTCGTACCTTTCCTCCATGGTTTTACTGAACCCTTTTCAGTATGGTTTTAGGCCAGGGCATAGCACCACCACCGCACTGCTCAAGGTAACTGATTATATCTAACTGGCAATGGATAAGAAGCAGCTCACAGTCCTGACTCTCCTTGACTTTAGCAGCGCCTTCAACTGCGTCGACTTCGATATACTTGTTGAAATTATAAAATCACTCAATGTCTCTTCAAACTCGGCTCGCTGGTTTGACTCTTCCCTGAGAGACCGCCAGCAGCGCATCAAGTCTGAAGAGGTCACTACGGAATGGTGCAAGCTCTCTACAGGTGTTCCGCAGGGTGGCATCCTTTCTCCTCTTCTCTTCTCAGCTTTCATCCATTCCATCTCGGATGTATTGTCTTCCTCGTATCATCTCTATGCCAATGACCTTCAAATTTATCGGCATTTTGCCCTGTATGGCTTTGCATGCTGACCTCGACAACATCAGGAAATGGGCTCTTTCATATGGGCTATTAGTCAACCCGGGTAAGTCTCAGGCGATGATACTGGGCACACGGCACTTACTTAAATTGCTGCAGAATAGGTCAGTTGCTCCCGTGCTTTAAGACGGTACCATTGTCAAGTATAACGAGAAAGCCAAAAATCTTGGTGTTGTTTTTGACAATCTATTATCCTGGTCGTCCCATGTTTGTGAGGTCAGCAGACGAGTCTTTGCATCCTTTCATTCCCTTCGGCGTATGCAGTACTTCTTGCCTAGGCAGACTAAATTCATGCTAGGTCAGACCCTTCTTCTGCCTTTAATTGACTACGCCGATGTTTGCTGGGCCAGCGCGGACGAAGATCTACTGAACAAACTCTAGCGATTTCAAAATCTCGGGATTCGGTTTATCTTTGGTCTCTGCAAGTACGACCACGTGTCCCAATATCGCAGGGAATTATTCTGACTCCCGATCCGACTTCGTCATGATATGCACATTCTCTCCTTCCTCTTCAATATTTTGAGAAATCCGCGCTATCCCGCATGTCTTCGTGAACATTTTGAGTTTCTTTTCTCTGGAGATAGACTTCGGAGATCTCACACAGTGTCACTTTTGTCAGTTCCTCAGCACAACACTGTTGCTTACGAGCACTCGTTAAGGTTAAGGGCAATACGTTTGTGGAATGCACTTCCTTGCGCTATTAGGGATCGCACATCCTTGTTCACTTTTAAGAAAAAAAAATAAACAGCATCTCCTCTCTTCCGCATAGTGGGTATCTTATAGTAAGTATGTGTATCTATGTATTGATTGTATTATATTTATTTATTTTATAGTAAGTGTGTAGGATGTATTGTGATTTATCTGATAGTATATTGACTTTATTTCTTTCTTTTAACTCTTAATTGTACACTAGGACTACCTCTCTATAAATATTTTTTCCTTTCCTCACAGGTTAGCTGTAAGAAATTTCTTTTTAGAAATAAGCTCACCTTTGCATTTGTTCTTTATATTTTTTTCCATTGTGTTTTCTGTGCAATAAAGAATTATTATTATACATGCCATGTAAACCTGGCCATTTTCAGTCAGTCCTCACATTTTTCAAACAGGATGCAAGGGTCCGGTGTGAAGCATTCCAGTCACTGCTGACCCTACATGAGCGGGGGCAGACGCTCAGCTCTACCTTGTATGACCTGGTCTGCCCGGCCCTCTCTGATGATTATGAAATTGTGAGGGAAGTTGCCTTGAAGCTGGTGTGGCTGCTGGGCAACAAGTATCCGGAAAAGTAAGTGAAATTGTTATCTGCATCATCATAGATCCATTTATTTCTGAATGGATTTATTTTTATTTATTTTATTTGGGACATCAACAGCACATAGATAAACAAATTACAAAGAACAAAGATACAAAATTAAAGCCAGTAACAGATATCCACAAAAATACAAGAGATAAATTTAAATTGAGAAACTTAAACAGACAGAACAGAGTGCAAACTTAAGATCTAAGATCTCTTACATGTATATAAAGTTAAGAGACAGGTATGTTTATTATGATGTTTATTTAAAGGTATACGTAGAATAAAAATAAATGATGTAAGATTTATGACGTGTGTGTGTGTGAGTGTATGAATGAATGTGAGAGGGTGTGTGCGTGCATTGCATGCATGTGTGAGGTTCACTTATTCCTCCTTGATATTGTGTAATTTTTTAATAATGTCCTGACGGAATTTCGCCTTAGACGATGCAAACGGATCGAAATTGTTAAAACGTTTATTAAATTGATTGGTAAGGCGAACCATTGTTGAATGTTGAGCATAACTGGTATGCGTGAGGGGGATAGCAAAAAGCTTTTTGAAAATTTGACGAGTTCGGCGCGATGGGACAAAGAAAGATAGTTCAGAGAGAAGAGGTGAAGAATCAAGGCGGCCCGATAGAATATCATGGAGTAACATCATATCAAGCAAAATTCTGCGATCCTCAAGACTGATGAGGTGATGCTGGTGACAAGACTCCTCGTAAGAGCGCCCAAGAGTGTGAGACCTGAAATTCAGGTGTTTTATAAATTTTGATTGAATAAGCTCAATGCGTTGAATGTACGTAATGTAGTTTGGAGACCATATACATGAAGCGTATTCCAAAATGCTCCTAACTTAAGCATAATATATCTGTTTTATACAACCCAGGTCGCTAAACGGTTTGCAGATTCTCAGAACAAAACCCAGGTTTCGAAACGTACGGGCCATGATGTGCGCAATGTGTTTTTCAAATGATAGTTTACTATCGAGAATGAGTAATGGCTCGGGCTAATGGCTTGTTGTTAATGGAGTAGTCATATATAATAGGGGTGGGACTTCTAGTGAACGAGATTTGGACGCATTTACTAAAATTCACAGAGATCCTATTCTTTTCATAGTACTGACTTAGGCGATTAAGATCGGCCTGTAGCTTATCACATTCGGTGGCACTGTTTACATCAAAGTAGACCTTTTTATCGTCAGCATACAGTAAAAATTTACAGTCATAAAATGCAGTATAAATATCATAGAGATATGCGTTGTACAGTAACGGACCTAAGTGAGAACCTTGAGGAACACCCGACGGGATATCAATAAAGTTCGAGTTATATCCACCAACAATCACAGCCTGACTTCTCTTAGAAACATAAGAAGTAATCAAACGGTGGAGGTCACCCTGAATCCCCAGATGAAATAATTTGCGCAACAGGATGATATGGTCTACGCGGTCGAAAGCCTTCTCAAAATCCGTATAGATAACATCAACCTGCTTCTGCTTGTCCATCTTATGAAGAACAAATTGTAGGAATTCCGCAAGATTACTCATGGTAGATCGGCCTTTGAGAAACCCGTGTTGCTGAGGAGGTACACCACGAGAAATAATTGGGTAAATGCAGTTGTAAACAGTCTTCTCGAATACTTTACCAAATACATTAAGAATAGATATTGGTCTGTAATTGTCGTTCTTCTTTCTTGTTCCTTTTTTGTGTATCGGAAGTATGTGAGCTTTCTTCCAGGCAATAGGAAACGAGCCTTCTTTGAGGGATCTATTGAATAAGATGCTTAGAGGATGACACAATTGCTTCGCGCACTTTACTATATAGTATGGTGGGATATTATCGCTACCTGCACAACCGTCAATATCAAATGAGTTTAGTAATTTTAGTGTTATATCAGGATGGAACTGGGCAGAATTGATCACATTGCCGTCTTCACAAAACGGTGGAGCGAGTGGCAGATCAGAATACGAAGACGCTGGCTGACTAAATACTGAATGGAAAAATTCATTAAAACCATTGCAGATGCTTGGACCATCTGAATAATGAACACCTTGGTATTCAAGGGATTGCGGATAGGCAGAGTTTTGTCTACGAGCTTTAACAAAGGACCAGAGCTGTTTGGGGTTCACTTTAATATTAGTTTGCATAGATTCAACGTAAAGTTTGAAACATGTATCCTGCATAACCTTTTGTCTCTTTCGGAGTAAGGAGAATTCTTCGTAATCGAGTGGATTTTTAAACTGTTTCCATTTTTTATGACTATTGGCTTTATCCCTGGTGATCTTGACAAGTGCCTCACTAAACCAAATCGGGTGATGTGACTTCTTTTTACGAGTATCCAGGGGAACATGTTTACAAATAGTGTCGTTGATGATGGTGTAAAGCTTATGAACCGCGTCATCAACCACTCCTTCAGAGAGGATCCCGTACCAGTCAGACTCATTGAGCATAACATGAATGGAATCATAGTCCCCTTTGCGAAATCTGTACCTAGCACGGTTGTACTCTGAAAGTGGTGACGCTGTTAGATCATTGGCCAGAATTTCAAGAGATGGATGAGCAATATTCTCTTTGATGAGTGGTACGGGGGAGCGTAAGAGGACGAGTGCGACATTGCTAAAGACCAGATCGAGAGTGTGTCCACTGCTGTTGGTAATGGTGTTAAACTGGTGAAGTTCAAGAGCCTGAAATTCGTCGATAATATCAGTAGCTGCTTCCTGGACACATAGTAGTTCTCTACGGAGGTGTTCAACGCCGGTGGGCAACCAACGCAACGCACCGCGCAACGGATTAACAGGCTTGTATTTTGAAATCTTATGGGTCCCTGAGACAAGCAACTGCGCTTGATAAGTCTACTTGATTCAAGTGAATATTGATCATTTACCGCGACACTTGACGCTGCCATAAAGTGGTCTGCGACTTGATGCACTTGCCCTTGATACGAATTGACAAAACTTGACAAGTTTTGTTAATTTTTGCAAAAGAATCATTGTCCATTTGAAGATTTTTTCAATCAATCAATATGACAATTTATACCATTCCTTACACCATTGTCTCTTTATTTTTTAATAGATCCCGATATAGTTATGGCAAGGAATACCATATCTGCATTGAAAATCATTTTTAGGGTTCCATAACCTAAGAGTAAAAACGGGACCCTATTACTAAGACTCCGCTGTCTGATAGTTCGTCAGTTGAAATTTTCGCAGATGATGTATTTCTGTTGCCGCTATAGCAACAACTACTAAAAAACAGAATAAAATTAATATTTAAGGAGGAATTATTGTATAATAATTCTTTCAATACCACATACAAACTTATGAATGCACCTGGTTACGTACATGTGTATGTATCCGTGTGAAAGTAGCCACATCAATAACTTTGTAAACAACATTTTGTTATGTAAAATCCAAACTATTCACTCCACACCATCCCTACCTTTGTATGGTATGCACGTCCTGCTAGGTGGCATTTTTGGGGATTGTTGCAAACATACTTACATCAAAAAATCCAATTTTGTATCATACGACAAAAAACTACTTTTATATTTGGCGTATTTTTATTCAATACTAGCTATGATACCCGGCTTCGCTCGGGAGTTGATATGAGATTACGTTTTAGTTGAAATAAAAAAATAAACTATGACGTAAAAAGTAAAAAAAAAACCCACCAAAAACATTCTGTAAAAAACTAGCCGAGTCTCGATGGAGCTGCTTTTTTATCTCTAAAAAGTAATGAAATCTAGACAAAGTCGTGTCAAGTCTATGGTTCCTTACTGCGATTTCTTTATTAATATAGTTAATGTTGTGTGACTTGGCCGTTATTTTGTTAAGTTAAAGTTATTTTTATTTTACATACTAATTTGCTTAAAATATAAGTCCTTTGTATACCCTTAACGAGCAGCATAAAACGATCACGGAAGGCGCCTGCAGTCATTTTCTAATATTTCATAACGTGTCCCTATCAGGAAACTTGCAGCTTGTAATTTATTGTAATTAAATACGACGTATTTCAAAATTGACGTGTACCGTTATAGACACACTTGCAGAAAGTCATAAATAAAAAAAAAACATAATACAAGGTGTAAATTAGGGTATCTAAAATCCCGGATTTCATCGTCGATGAAACCGGGAATTTCCCGGGATCCCGGGATTTTCGGTGCGATGAAGGTATTTGCAATTTAAAATGATTAAATACGTACTTAGTGTTACTTATTGTGGGGAAAACAGGTAGGGGATTATAAAATAAAAATAATAGTAATAATATATATATTTTAATGTTATTAAATAATTCACATGGCTTGAAATTGTTGTGGCCTGCATTTTAATAAAGCTAAACACGAATCATTAAAAAGTTTGAGGTCATATAAAACATACATTTTTACACAGCAATCCTCTGAATTTTAACAAATGACAATAAGTTTTATATTTGGCAACATTTTCTAGTTATCTCTATCATCAAATAATACTTAAACTAAAATCACAGAATCAACGCAAAACGATGCCTTATTAAAAATATCCTGATTAATCCGTTCAACTGACGAAGTATCTAAATAAAAAATATTGCAAAAATAACTCGGTTAATTACTATCTTTATAATTAAATGACTAAAACAAAAAAATCACAGAATCACTACAATGACCCTGAGCTACACAAAACAAAATTGAAATTTAAGTTATGTTTAGTTAATGACATTTAGTTCTGAAGCTAAATATAGTTGACCTAAACTTAAATATCAGATTTGATTTCATGTAGCTCAGGGATATTGTCATAAGATACTATAGCATACTACAGTATCTAATGTACTTAGTCAGTCAGTACATAAATAGTCTAAATAATGTTGAAACTCTTAGTAACTAAATCTAATAAAATACACATATTAAAATCACACAATATCAATAAAATAATTAATTTTCAGATTTTTCTTCTTTGTAATAAGACCTCAAAAATATAATAGCGTCTAAACTTCTGTCACCTAAACGTGATCTGATTTTATTACAATATAAACCGGCCGAGGAAAATATTCTCTCCGGTTCAACGCTTGTGGGAGGGATGGTAAGTGTTATCATAGGCTTGTGACAGGAAATGGCCACGATCCCCCCCATTTTCATACAGAGCCATCTCTATCCTCACTGTAGTATGCAGGTCTTCTGATCGAGTGTTTCTATTACGTTCCTTGCTCACAGATTGATTAATTTCTTGATTAAGTTCTTCGCTTTGTGTTAATTCAGTTCTTGGGTGTACCACCAGCAGAGGTTCATTGTCGTGTTCTTCATTTTCAAATTGGGGTGTTGGTGGGGAATTAGTGCGCCTTAGAAGGGTTACTATATTTCTACACATTTCATCACTTCTCGGACGGGAAAATACTGACAAATCATCATCATTACTTCGAAGTATTTTTTAGGGTTTTGCAAATAGTTTAAAGTTGAAGCTTCTTTCAATCGGCGCTGTGTGTATCTCTTTTTTAATGACGTCAGCAGTTTTTCGCTTATATTGTTACCAATATTCGATAATTTTCTTAGAGCAAACTTCAATGCTACATCTGCTGTCAACAATGTGGCGTCTCGACGACATAAAGCCTCTAACACTGTTTTCACTATGCTCAAAACTTCATGTAAATGCTTGATAACCATCCACTCATCTTCTGAGAAATGAATTTCACTCTTCGTACTTCTACGTAGCTTCAAAAAGCGTTCTAGTGTGTCAGCTAAGCTACTCCAACGCGTGATCGAATCACACGTCAATGATAGTTCCTTTTGAAAGTCTGCAACTACATATTTTTGCAGAATATCATCATTTTTGGTGGGTGACTTGCGGAACAATTTAACAACCTTTTTAATTTTAGAAATTAAATCTTGCTAGTTAAACTGTCGGTTTGACACTTCTGGACTTGTTCTGTCACTGGCCGAAAAAGCGGCACCGTCTGCATCGTCATCAGAATCGTTGTCAGAAATTATGTATTCTCTGTGTGCTTGATGTGCTTGTCTTCTAGCTATTTCTGACAAGGGTATGTCGTCATCATCTTCTAATTCTGCTGCAGTGGTTGGAACTTCTACTTCTTCATCAACTGTGGTACTCTTCTTGTAGAAAACGTCCACAATTGCAAGCTGGAGAGCATGTGCCACGCATGTTTGGTGGTATGATTTCAGAAATTTGCCAAATTTCGTCATCATGCTGCAACCGTCGGTTGTATCAGCAACGATGTCTTTTTCAAGAGAGACCCCAAACTCGTTCAATCGGCGTTCTATTTCCTCGACGCATTTTTTTGCAGGAAGGGATCCATAAATCCGGATGAGCCCCAAGCTTTTGAAACTGTTGCCGCCGGAGTGCGCTGTGAGTGTAAATTTATACTCAAATAACGCCGATTTCGGATTGACGTCCACTCGTCAAAAGATATGGATAATTTGTGACCACATTTTAAGAGTTGCTGAATTTCGTTGATCAATTCTTGTTTTCTTTCATCAGCTTCCTTTATGATAATACTGCGGATTGTGTCATCAGCTTTCGGTAATTTGTGGCCTGCTTTTTCAAAGAGCAATCACAAATCTTCGTCTTCTGTGAATTTTCTGAATGCGTATCCATGCATACAGGCCATACGAGAAACCATCACCTCCATAGATGGATTCCTGTTTTCAGGTTTAAAATAGTCCGTCAGCTTTTGCTTTTTCTTTGGATTCTCACTGTCTTCATTGCCTTCAGTGCTTGTTGTGGGAAACTCGCCACTTCCGCTAGCACTATGTTCAGCTATACCGAATTGATGAACGGTTTTTAGATGTCTTTGCAGTCCACTTGTAGAGCCTCCAGTGCACTTTAACACTTTATCACAGATTTTACATTTCGCATAAGTTTTATCTTGAGCCCGTAGAAAATGATGCCATACAGATGATTTATCGCCTGCCTTTTTGAGTACTTCTTCAAAATTCATTGCCTGTAACAAATTTATTTTAAATTATAATCTAAAACTATTTTAAATACGATCACGCTACAACTGGCTGGAATAGCATTTGAAACTATTATAGAGGCACATATGTGCATCTAGTCCCCAAATTAGATCAGAAACAGCCACACCAGACATGACATATAGATAAACATGTTATTCTCGCTTTATCGGCTGGAATTTTAACCCATAACACCTGGCTTGTGACTCACCACTTGGACCGCGCGGCCACAAAGGCCATGTTGAAGTACTATTGTTTCTTTTCTAAGAAGTCCTAAGCCAGGTATCTTTCTACACATGTGATTACCGAGTTTTGGTGTACTTGACAAAACTGACAATATAGTGATTGGTATTTTTGCGTATGTAATTAATACCTTTAATATAGCAAGGGTAATCAAGTAAATCTAGAAAGGTTGGAACATTTTTGTACGGTGCCTGGGATACTGGTGTAATTGCATAATTTATAATTTCACTTTTTCGTGTACACCTTAAATCATAATGTCCATTGTCCATCGATAGAAAATTTAATTGCAAACAACTAATGTTTTTTTTGAAAAATGTCGTAATTATTAGCATTTTTAATATAATTCAGTCTGAATTTGTATGATAATTGCTTTTTGATTGTAATTAAATTATCAAAAAACGTAATTTTAGGATTATTTAATTGGGCAGCCTACACAAGCAAAGGAGTTGTCTAATTGTAAGTGTAACTGCCCCAGACTTGTACAAAGACTTCTCAATAGCCAAAAGAATTAAAATATTCATTCATTGATTACTGCATCTTTAGTTACTTTGTAGAACTTGTAGGAAATAATAAATAGTCTCGCTAGATGGCGGATGTTGTATGTTATTGCAAAATGGTGCTTATTTGTAGCGACGAAAAAGGTTACAGAATCATAGAAAATAAACTAACAACTATTAATTATTTAATGATTGCCTACAAGTTCTACAAACTAACTAAAGATGCAGTAATTTATAAATTAATATTTAAATGCTATTGGCTTGTGAGAAGTCTTTGTTCATTGGTAGGGCAGTCATTTAGCCATCTTCTTTCTTACTAGGTACCTAAGTATTTCAATTCAGTTCAAGCGAATAGTTACTCCATTTTACTAAGTGATACTGTTGGCGCTCAATTAAAATAAACAAATAAAGGCAGGTACATACAAAAGTTAAAATATGATATTTAAAAACTTACCATTCTCAAGTTCGGCTTCGTTACAGGGCACAAATTTGTCAAACCACCACTCACATTGAACTCTGCATAGCGACTAAGAAGCAGGTAAAAAACTACCTGCCTGTTAGTCAGCGAGCGGCTGCATTTCGTATTTCAAAATGGCCGCTTGGACAATAACTGAATGCACAACTGCACAACCCCAAATACAGAGTTCAAAATTTATTGATATGAATAAAAATGTAAGGAAATAATGATATTGTGACTTAAATACTTTTTTCCCGAAAAAACCGGGAATCGCTTGCAGAATCCCGGGATTTAAAAAACATATCAAAACCGGGAATTCCTGGGATTTTCGTTCCCCGGATTTCCCGCTTCTAATCCCTAGTGTAAATGAATTAACGCATAATGAGAAACTACTTTGTTAGGGACATCATTCTGAGAAACTTTCATTATGAAACCGATTTGATCAGACCAACTTTATTTTTCACTTCCTAGTACATTTTGGCCTGAGTGGATCAGCTGATTTGCATGGAGAAGTGAAAAATAAAGTTAAAACCGCGTAAGCTTATATTTTTAAGTAATTTTAGTGAGTGTGCCCTAGAGAATGGTACGGACTTATTAACTAAATAGATAATAAATTAAAATACAAGTAAAATTATTATGTAAGTATGTGTATGTAAATTGATTTATGTACACACTTCCTTATAATAATGTGACTCACGTAAGTATAAAAATACAGGAATGTCACGAAACAGTTTACTCACAAATTTTATCAGGTTAGTCACAATGTATTTTTTTTTTGAAAATGACCCAAATAAATCCTTGGTTTGCTAGAAGAGATCTGCTGTAAGAGATAAGCTCACCTTTGTACACTTTTATGATATTACTTTTTCTGTTCGTTATTATTCGTGTGCAATAAATTAATTTTATCTACACACGTATCATAATAGTAGTTTATGTGACTGATACACAATGGAGGGCATTAATACTCGAGAGTGGGTTTATGAAACGAGCCGAGACGGCGAGTTTCATAATAATATCACTCGAGAGTTTTAATGCCTAATTATGTACAGTTACATACACTAGTTTATCTATACACATATCATAAGCTCTCTTTGATGTGTTCAGGAACCGCATGTTTGACCGGCATTGTGGCTCTGCAGTTGTTTAGCTTGTTCTGTAGTACCAACTTCACGCAGGCGGACGTCGGCGTTCGAAATTTGAATGTCAGTACCAATTTCACAGACAAACTAGGGGCAGCACGAGGCGGGCGTCGGCATTCGAAATTTGAATGTCATAATGTATAGAAAAATTATCATAATGGTCATAATGTGTAATTTTTCAGATAAGAAATGAGTTTTTAACAAGTAGTTTAACATTATGCTGATCGTAACGTGCGGTTTTTGTACGCAGTAAAGAGGGTTTATGATATGTGTGTAGAAAAACTACTATTATATAGCTATAATGATAGAGTAGCACGCCTTTTCCATAAAAAAAATTCAAATAATAAGTATTATTTATTACTTTGCCTATGTTTGTGTAATATTTTGTTATTTCCTTTTCTCTCCAGCACAATAACTCTTTCGGATAACGAGACTACCATGCGTTTAGTTGACGACGGGTTCATCAGAATCTGTTCAGCCGTGAACGACCTCTCAATGCAAGTCCGGGCGCTCTCGTGCTCGCTGCTCGGTACGATGCGGCTGGTGTCAGACCGGTTCCTACTGCAGACCCTGGACAAGCAGCTCATGAGTAATATGAAGGTAAGTGCTTCTTTACTCTCGCACCCTAAGCCGACAAAATTAAGATTTACTTCCAATTTGACCAGTCCCCCTACCCTTGATACGCAAGGCAAGAATTCTAACTTGCTTTTCCGTCATTTGAAAAGAACACAGTTACCTACTCTGTTGAGAAGAATGACAACTTCATAATAAAATTAGTAATTAGTTCATAATAATTCATAATTAAAACATAATTTGTTATTCGTTCGGATGTGCCCTTAATATGTCTAGTTTTGGTCTGTAAGGTACTCTTGCACAGAATAATATGCCTTTGCGAGTAGCATCTTTTTCAATTTCGATCTAAAATGCATGACGTTGTCTATATCTCTTATATAAGTGGGCAAATTATTATAGTAGTTTATGTGACTGCTACATAATGGAGAGCATTAATACTCGAGAGTGGGTTTATGAAACGAGCCGACGGCGAGTTTCATAATAATATCACTCGAGAGTTTTAATGCCTAATTATGTACAGTTACATAGACTAGTTTATCTACACACATATCATAAGCTCTCTTTGATGTGTTCAGGAACCGCATGTTTGACCGGCATTGTGGCTCTGCAGTTGTTTAGCGTGTTCTGTAGCACCACGGGCGTCGGCGTTCGAAATTTGAATGTCAGTTCCAACTTTACAGACAAACTAGGGGCGGCACGAGGCAGGCGTCGGCGTTCGAAATTTGAATGTCATAATGTGTAGAAAAATTACACATTATGGTCATAATGTGTAATTTTTCAGATAAGAAATGAGTTTTTACCAATTAGTTTTACATTATGCTGATCGTAACGTGCGGTTTTTGGACGCAGTAAAGAGAGTTTATGATACGTGTGTAGATAAAATATTTTTGGAGCCATTCCTAAGACGCTTTTACTATAAAGAGCCGTCTTATGTGATTTTGCCGCTACCTTGTTTTGGTGTATAAGACTTCTAAAACTACCAAAAAGATGTCTGTTGGATTTTACAAAAGAGGCTATCTCGTAGATGTACAGACATGGTAATGTGAGAATTTTGAAAAGTGAGAAATGTTGTTTGCAACTGTCTGTAGGTTTTAGATTTTTCATAGCACGGTTGCTCATTTTTTGGGATTTAAAAACTTGGCCTATGTAGGTAGAATTACCCCAAAATATTATACCATACCTAACTATGGAATATACATAGCAATAGTAGCCAGTAACAGCCGTTTCTTCATTCGCTATCTTTGATAGTACATGTAACGCATAGGAAAGTTTATTTAGTCTTTTGCAAATGTTGTCAATCTGTGCTTTCCAGTTCAATTTATTGTCAATGGTAATTCCAAGAAATTTAGTTACTTGTGTTTCGTCTATGATGGTGTTGCGATAATGTATGTCAAATTTATCAGGATTAGCCCTTTGTCTAAAATGCATAATGTAAGTTTTTGTCAAGTTTATAATTAAATTATTCGATGTCATCCAGTCAATTATTTTTTCTAATGAAGCATTTTTTTGCGTTTCTTGGCAATTTTTATCTTTCTCCATAAATAACGCCGTACTATCATCAGCAAAGAGAACAATGGGGTGATTTACTACTTTTGGAAGATCATTTATGTACACCAAAAATAGCAATGGGCCTAGCACGCTACCTTGTGGAACCCCGAATACAATAGACCTGAGCTATATACTTTTTCAGTAATGCAATTAGGACAAATCCTCTCTATCTGTGTTACTTGAAACCTTTTATTCAAATATGACGTTAGTAAATTAAGAACAGTCCCACGAAATCCATAACCCTCCAATTTATTAAGAAGAGGTATCAAGTTGAAATCGATCGATTAATCAGGTCTGTGGTCTCTTGAAGTTGTACAGAAAACAAACTTATAGGTCAACACAATCAAAAGTTACCGCCATATATGTGTCTATTTTGTTGTATATTTTCATTTATTGCAAATCACAATAGATAGTTAACATTTAATTTCTAAGATAGAAAATTAAGACATGGCTAAATCGATGTATGGACGACTTCCCCAGCGATTCTGATTCTGATTCTGAATGGCTGATTATCAGTATTTCATGTTTCAAAAGATCAAAAAGTTATCAGAATTGCAGAATTTTGAAAAATAATACATAAAACTCGTGTGAGGAAAAATATTTATTTATGTACAGAGTCGTTAAACTATACAAACTTCAAAGTGATAGGTGTACGTAAATAACCGGTTTTGCAAGCCCTTATGGCATCGTGATTGCATATTTAGACATAGAGATGTCGCTAGTTTATATGTTATATTTTGAATGTCCAAGGATGTCTGCGTCTGACTGACGTTTTTGTTTACAAACGTCCCGGGAAAAATAAAGCAAACAACTATTAATTATTTCTTAGAAGTTCTACAAAATAAATAGAGGCGCAGTGAATTAATATTTAAATGCTTTATATTGGCTTGTGAGAAGTCTTTGTACATACTGAGGCAAGTCTTTGTACATACTGAAGAAAAAATCTGAAGTCGGTTACTTTGTAGTTCCTTCACAAAAGATGAGATTTCTGCGGAACCCTCGGTGCGCCAGTCCAAATCGCACTTGGCCGGTGTTATTTTGCCCACAACGACGAACGGAACGTATTGGGCTTAGAGGTAGTTTGTGTGAGTGTGTGTAGGTGTGTATCTGTGAGTGTGTGTATGTATATCTTTGTGAGTGTGTGTATGTATATCTTTGTGAGTGTGTGTATGGCATGGCCGTTACCATTTTCCTAGAAAACTACAGGACGGAATTCGATGCGGTTTTTTGCCTTAAACGGCTATCATTTCATTGTAATGAAGCCTTTAAAATGTTTTTAGTTGCAAGTGGATGTAACGGCATTCTGGCTTTTCCGTCCTCTGGAGAAGCCAGAATGCTGTATAAATTAGCAAGAATTTACATTGAAAATAGGTAGGATTTGTTGTTATTGCTCACTTTTTATTTTGTGGTATTAAGTTTTGGCAACAAATATAATGTCCACCAAAATATTTTTTTCCTACCCAAAATGGCTAAATGACCACCAAAAGTTGCAGAAACTATCAGGGCAAAATACTGCGGTAGCTTAGGTGAAGGGTAAAGGGGGTGAGCGAAGCGAAGCCCCCTTTATCCTTCGTGTTAGGTTGAACATGTAAGAACAGAAAAAAATACTTAAAACATAAACTTAAGTACACAAAACATAAAAAGAAGTTTGGTGATCATTTATCGAAACACAATTTGGTGGATATCCATTTTGGCAGTCATTTCGAATTTATTGGTAGTAAATTTTCGATTTTTTTGGTAATCGTTTAAACACAAGTTTTGTCCTATAGAGCGACATAGTCATACTTGTAAAATGCACTTTACTTTGTCCATTGTATAAATGTTTTATTGACAGCTCAAAACCTATGCATATTTGACGTTTACAATAAAAAATGTGCGCAATAAGGAAATGTCAAAAGACCATTAATAGAGTGGAAAAAGTATAAGCTCTTTAAAAAGGATTAAAAAAAATAATAACAATTTCATAGTAGGTGCTTAAATATGTTTTACTGCTGTAGACCAAAAGGGGGCGCTGCAGCAGCCAGGATGGTCGACGCTGGAGGGTTTCTTAAAAACTATTTTGCCATTTTCGATGCGTTTCTTTTGGATTATATTAACAGTAAGGTTTCATAAATGTGTCGGGGGAGTTTTAAACTTCTAATTTATATTCTGTTTACGTAAGTTCACTGATGTTTCTAGCTTGATACGCATACTGTTGTTAATGAATCGTTATTGGTTGAATCATTGGGTAATGAAGTAAAACCACTTTTAAAACAGTTTGTATTGATGCGTAGGTACGTTGCGCCATGTTGAAGAGTATATTAAAAAGTAATACCCCGTTTACATCACACCGAAGTGGGCAGGAGCATAATGTAAACGCTCACTTCCCATGCCGCTCGTCATATTATTGTCCACTTCTCGTGCTCCCTCCGTTGGCGGTTTTTCGTGCGGGAGTCAAAAGGCCGTGGCAGCCGCATGAAACAGCGGCATGTGAGTGAGCGAGAAGTATATAGGAGTAGCCGGCATAATGTAAATACTGATTCCCGTCGACATTGTCGCGTTGAGATTTTGAGAAATATTTCCGGCGGCAAGAGTAGCAGTGGACAGTATGTAATGTAAACCTGGCAGAAATTACATATTCTTAGCAAATGTATTTTTTTTCCCGGTTCTCTACATTGTACCACTGTGGGAGAAGAAGGGCGTAGAAACTCCCACAGATTGATTTTTAGATCTCTTAAAATTGTTTGTGCTGAACTAATACAAATATTACAATATTAATTATTATAATTAATAAGCGTGAATAAATAATTATAAAATTATTGACAGCAAGGACTGTGTTGAGCTAGATTAACCCCATACAGTCCCATCATTTAAGTTATCTTGAACATTGTAATATCCCTTTTTTGACAAAGTCGCTTTAACATGCTTATTAAATTGCTCAACTGGCAATTTCAAAATCTCTAGAGGTATCTTATTGTAGTAGAGAATGCACTGACCCTTGAAAGAATTATTAACCTTCGCGAGTCTAAACCGGCGCGCAACTAGTCTGTGATTATTTTCGAAAAAAAATTGACTAGCTACAGTTATCATGACAATTTCTTTAAAAAGCTCTCTTAAGGAATCTGTTCGTTTTAAATTATAAATTGCTCGAATAGCTCTTTTCGGTAAAATTAAAATAGTTTAATATCCGCTGCTTTCCCTCACAACAAGATACCATAGGACATGACACTATGAAAGTAACTAAAATATCTAGCCTAGATGTAGTCACATCCGTCTATTGTCTGATGTTCCTAACGGCGTAAGCCGCAAAACTTAATTTAGCAGCTAATTTATCTATTTGGGCTCCCCACTGCAATTTGCTATCAATGGTTATTCCTATGAACTTCGTATCATTTACGAATTCTAACGTGTTGCTGTCTAACACTAAACTGGTCTGAAATTGCCTGACATTTGCCTGCCCACAATCGATTAAGCTTGAACAGGTACTCGATGCTTAAATGTCCTCGGTTACCCCTAGAGATGACGGATTGCGTCTGTAGTACCACTTTAACAATGAAATAGTTATTGTGGTTATGGTGTGTGGCCGTGCTCAGAGGAAGCGCACAGCACACAAGTTGCTGGCGCCAACCGCCTGCTTATTGAGTTGTTTCGTACATTATGCTCTCTGTTTTGGTACGAGGGGGTTGCCCGGCTGCTCCGATTTTATTCTTGACCCTGACGACGAAAAAGATGCGTTTGAAGCGTTTGTCTGTGTGTGTGTGTCCGTGTGTGGCATTCTAGCCCTCTAACAGTTGGACGGATTTTAATGCGGTTATCTGTAAATGAAAATGAAAATGAAATGAAAAATGAAAAATGAAAATGTTTATTTCTTTAACTAAACTTAACTTAACAAACAATTTGATGAGACCTCCTTTTAAATGGTAGTAGACTTCCCTCATGGTTCTTAGCTACGGTTTATTTTAATCGGTTCAGTGGTCTAAAAGTTATCAGCTTAACACGGAAACAAGTCAGCCAAATTTTAAACTTAAGGCTTTATTTATTGTGTCGTGTTTTAAATTTGAAATGTATAGTAGCCATTGATTAACTCGTATGAGCATCTGTCTGTTTGTAGAAGAAGCGCACGGCGCACGAGCGCGGCGCGGAGCTGGTGCGCAGCGGCGCGTGGGCGTGCGGGCGGCGCTGGGCGGACGACGCCCCGGGCGCGCTGCTGGCGCAGGAGAGTGTGCAGCTGTTGCCGGGCGGTGCGGCCGGCGCCTTCGTGCACGGCCTTGAGGATGAGCTCATGGGTATGTACACCGGGGGCCTTTAAGGGGAACAGGAATTCAAATGTTAAACAACGCTCTTAGCCGATTTATAGAGGGCTAACAGAGCAACGTAACTTCATATTTTTTATAACGATTAAATAAATAACAGGTTATTATATTCAAATCCGGTGTGAAATTGTAAATGTATATATCGTAAAAACTGATGAGCGATTGCAACTCATGATTAACAAGCTAGTATAAAGAAACAACAGCTTTAATACTCCTAAAAGGCTGCTTGGCCTACTGCGACACCTCGAACCTGACTCCCGTGAATGGCGCATTTTATGAGAAATCTACATCCAGCGGTGAACTATTTTAGACTGAAATGTTGATGGTATCGGCGCTCGAGATGAATCTGGACGACTATATCCATCCCTGCCCTACCCGCTAAAAATGCCATAAGCGGGCCCGCTGACATGTCAAATAAATCAAATATGCAGTTTCGACCCGGAGCTTATTCTGAGACGCAGGCCGCAGCGCAGATTTTGCAAGGCAGGGTAGGCGACGTCTCTTGTTCGACGCGCGAGTTTGCCCTGACTTGCAATATCTGATCTGCGTCGCCCGCGTCCGAGCATAAGTCCAAGACTTAATATCTAACGCTTAGGATGGAAGCATGTGTAATACAATGGCAATGCTTGCTGAGAATGCGATCGCCGTGACTTAAATAGCCGCTAGTAGAATTGTCCTTCTTAATTTTATGTAGCGGCGAACGTGTTGGATGTCCTGGGGGGACACTGCTACTGAAACGGATCCGCAAAATTGCCATCACCATCTTAAAACAAGTCTCGGTATTAGGTAAATAAAGCCCATTATGGAGTATTAACCTCCCAGATCTACACACAAACCTCCCTATTCCCCACAGAGGTCCGCACAGCAGCCGTGGAGGCGGTGTGCTCGCTGTCCCTCGAGAACTCGGTGTTCGCGACCACCTCGCTCGACTTCCTCGTGGACATGTTTAACGACGAGATCGAGGACGTGCGCCTGCGCGCCATCGACAGCCTCACGAAGATCGCGCACCATATTGTGCTGCGTGAGGACCAGTTGGAGACGATATTGAGCGCTTTGGAGGTTAACTTTGATTTGTTATCATGTTGGCTAGCTCACTATTATCACAGATGGAGTATTGAATAGGGGGAACAGTTGCTCAAGTCCACAGGAAATACTTGGATCCCCCCATATTCCTGCACATTCGCCCTGGGTTGTGCTAACGTGCAACAAAATATTGTCCACTAATTCTTAGTTAATTTCCAGGTTAACGTTAAAGGCACCTGACCAAAGTGTGATCTTTCAAATACACTAAACACTGGGAAAAATTATCTGGCGAAGTTAGCACGCCAGCAAAGTTAGTGCAGGGCGGACTCTCGGATAACTATAAATGCGTTCATGCAAATAAGAAATTTTATCTACACACGTATGATAAACCCTCTTTACTGCGTCCAAAAACCGCACGTTACGATCAGCATAATGTTAAAGTACTTTGTAAAAACTCATTTCTTATCTGAATATTAAACATTATGACCATAATGTGTAAATTTTCTACATATTATGACATTCAAATTTCAAACGTCGACGCCCGCCTGCGTGCCGCCCCTACTTTATCTGTGAAGTTAGTACTACAGAAAAAGCTCAACAACTCAATGCCACAATGCCGGTCAAACATGCGGTTCCTGAACACATCAAAGAGAGCTTATGATATGTGTGTAGATAAACTAGTGTATGTAACTGTACATATTAGGCATTAAAACTCTGGAGTTTTAATGCCCTCCATTATGTATCAGTCACATAAACTACTATAATAACTAAAAAATGTGATTCCCATTCTTACAAACACACTTTGTCATACCATTGAATTGTCTTAAGTAGTAGGTAGCTATAAAAAATAGGATTGTTAAAGATTGAATATGAAATTGTTACGGATTCCAAAATACAGTTCCTTTTTTCTACTTCTGACTTTAAGTTTAAATATTAAACAAACCATTTTAATTTTGACTACCCTATTTTTTATAGCTACCTACCTACTTATGACAATGCATTATCAACATATGTTATCAATGGTATGACAAAATGGGAATCACTTTCTATTTTCATTTCCAGTTGGTAACTGTGTTACAAATTGGGATTTTTTTCCCCAGTTTGTAACAGTGTTACCAATATGGGTGTGATAAACTGGGAACACATGCTTATTTGTACAAATATAATTTGATCTGTTACAAATAATCATTAAATGTTCATTATAAATCGTATGAACAATTATTATTTAAAGACCTACAAAAAACAAAGCACAACACTGAATGTTTTTTTTAGATTAGTTTGGATGCATTCTGTTTACCAGAGTTTACTGATGAACGAACAAAACAAAATTGCCATAAAATAATCTATAACACCATCAATTATTTGTTGCCGTAGCCGCAACAGAAATACTACTTTACCTTTTAAGTGTCAAAGTCAATGTCAAAGTACTTTATTACTGTAGATATTTACGTATACTTAGCAAACTTCAATTTTGCCTCTTCTCTACATTGGACCACTGTGGGAGAAGGAGGGCGTAGAAACTCCCACAGATTGATTTTTAGATCTCTTTTAAAAATAGGTTGTGCTTAACTATTACAAATATGAAAAATTTAATTATTATGATTAATAAGCAGGAATAAATAATTACAAAATTATTAACAGCAAGGCCTGTGTTGAGCTAGATTAACCCCATACAGTCCTGTCATTTAAGTAATCTTGAACATTGTAATATCCCTTTTTTGACAAAGTCGCTTTAACATGCTTTTTAAATTGCTCAAATGGCAATTTCAAAATCTCCAGAGGTAGCTTATTATAGTAGAGAATACACTGACCCTTAAAAGAATTGCTAACCTTCGCGAGTCTAAATTGGGGCGCACACAGTCTGTGATTATTTCTTAGGTAACATTACAGCTATCGCTAATTTTGGATAATATTGTAAGGTTCTTGCATACATACATTATATTTTCGAAAATAAATTGACTAGCTACTGTTAGTATGTCAATTTCTTTAAAAAGCTCTCTTAAGGAGTATTTTCGTTTTAAATTATAAATTGCTCGAATAGCTCTTTTCTGTAAAATAAAAATAGTTTGAATATCCGCTGCTTTCCCCCACAACAAGATACCATAGGACATCACACTATGAAAGTAACTAAAATATACTAGCCTAGATGTAGCCACATCCGTGCTTTGTCTCATGTTCCTAATAGCGTAAGCCGCAGAACTTAATTTACCAGCCAATTTATCTATGTGGGGTCCCCACTGCAATTTGCTATCAATGGTTATTCCTAGAATCTTCGTATTATTTTAATTCTAACGTGCTGTTGTCTAACACTAAACTGGTCTCAACTTGCCTGACATTTGGAAGTGAGAATTTGATACACTTGGTTTTACCAGCGTTTAACAATAAATTATTAACTGTGAACCAATTCAAGGTTAAAGACAATACACCATTAACATCATCAAAATCTGCTTTTTGTCTTTCAATTTTGAAGACCATTGAAGTATCATCAGCAAATAACACTATGTCAGTTAATTTTTCCACCATGAAAGGCAGATCGTTAATATATACCAGGAACAAGAAAGGACCTAATATGGAACCTTGTGGAACGCCAATTTTAACACCCGATCCATCAGATTTAACGCCGTTAACTTCTGCCTTTTGAATTCTATTGCTTAGGTATGATCTTAGTAGATCCAACGCTTTATTTTGAACTCCGTAATGATTTAATTTAATTAATAGCGTATTATGATCAACACAATCAAACGCCTTCGACAGGTCGCAAAAAACTCTGATAGCATCCTGTGCGGCCTCCCATGCAGAATAAATATGAGATATAAGGGTAATACCTGCATCCGTAGTCCATTTACCCCTAGTGAAACCGTATTGTTTGGCGTGGAGTTGTTTGGTACGGTTGAAGTGTGAGAGCATTTGATTGAATATAATATTTTCAAATATTTTACTTAGTGTTGGAAGAACAGATATTGGTCTGAAATTTGAAGGATCACCCTTATCTCCCGACTTGAACAGAGGTATCAGTTTACTGTGTTTCATGAGGTCTGGGAAAGCCCCATCGTCAACACATTTATTGAACATATAAGCTAAATGTATAACTAGAATTACTGAACCAATGACTTTGACTGATATACCCCACAGGTCTTCCGTATTTTTTAAGTTAAGTAATTTAAACGTTTTGACAATGTTCTGGGGATATACATGATGAAATTTTAAATATACCTTACTGACGCTCGTGTTATTTTTTAATAAAGTCTCTGCTTCATATGGAGATGAATTTAGACAATCTGTTGTGAGCACGATTCATCAGAAAGAGCACGGTGACGGACATACAGACAGACATACAGACAGACGGACAGTGGAGGCTTAGTTATTACCCTATTAGGTCCTGTTTGCCACCAATCAGGTAGAGAACCCTAAAAATAAAAGTATTTTATTAAATATACTGGCTAAAGGTGGGCACTGGCTGCCCAACTATCTGTGCCAAGAGTTATGAAAGTAGAATACCGATCACTTCGTCAGATTTTAATTATTGTGCCAATTCGCCAAGTTCCCATTATGACAAGGTTCATATTGACGAGTTCCCATTTAGAGTAATTCCCATATCGTCAGATGTTTGCCTGTAAGCAAATGCGAAGATCCACGGTACTTTACTTAACCTTCTCTACCAACTTTACTCTGGCCTGCCTTAAATGTAAGTAAAAAGCTGACGATTTCGGAAGTGGTCTAATTGGAAAGTGGTAGAATTAGGAATTCCGGATTGGGATGTTGTAGAATTGGGAAGTGGTAGGAAGTAGAATTTTGAAGTTCCCGAATTGGAAAGAAGTAAAACTGTGAAGTGGTTGAATTGGGATCTGGTAGAATTGGGAAGTGGTCGAATTTTTAAGTGGTTACATTAAACAGTGGTCGAATTGGGCAGTGGTCGAATTGGGCAGTGGTCGAATTGGGAAGTGCTTGAATTGGGTAGTGGTAAAAATGGCAACTTGTCACTTTATACCTTGTCATAATGGCATGTGAATCGAAGTGGACTGAAAGATATACAATAGTCCACTTTCCTTACGCTTACATTGCCTCGACAGGACTACTCGATGGACGTGCGTGAAGGCCTGCATCGCATGCTGGGCGCCTGCACGGTCGCCTCCAAGACCTGCCTGGAGATGTGCGTCGACAAGATACTCGAGAACCTCAAGAGGTATCCGCAGGTGAGACAACATCTGAGGGTACAGGTTTCCTGGTTGAGCCAGCTATCACCTCTTGTTCTCGCCCACGTATGCTTCTCTCTTGTACCCAAGCGCCGCTACCCTCTCCAGGCGGCACTCAGAGATCAGATACACAATTTACACTTTTTAGCCAGAGAGAGAGAGCTGGCCCGGGTATCTGATCTGTATCTGAAAGGGTAGCCCTTTAGCTGTATGGGAGCCTTCGTTGAATACATTTAAAAATATGTTTGACAATTTTTTTGGCTTTGGGTCTACAAGATGTTTATATTGTGATTTTTTTAAGAGAGTAGCTGTAGCAACCGTTTGGCTGTAGAACCTGTGTGATAGATGACGGACAGACGGGGGGACACGTGATGGACAGCAACAGGGGTTCATTGAACCCTTCGGGTATGGAACCCTAAAAGCACTGCAATGAGGAAGAGAACAAATGTCCTAGATGCTTTAGAACACGCACAAACTTTAAAATAGAGATGGGCCGGACAGCTGGCAAGAATATAAGACAACAGATGGACAAAATAATAAAAAATGACTCAGTTTGGAACAGCCCAGGAAATAAAAGGAAGACCACTGAAAGTTTAGGCAGCGACTACAAACAACGAATGGCTAAAGGAATTTAGGAATTAATTAAGATTTTTTATTATTATTATTATTATCGGTAACAGCACACATAGTAAGTTCTACGTATTGATATTGACAATCAGGAATAAATTTGTGCTTGCGGTGCGTCAACTTCAAACGTAGATAAAACAAAATTATACATAATTATCCCAGAAACTTAACTGCGCTCGAGTCTTCCGTAAAAGCAAAGAATACTGAGCCCAAAACGCATTACCTGCTCTACATCGATGCATGTAACTCCTCTGCACCCACACCCAACTCCATAGAATACATCAATTTAATAATAACGGTCTCACTCGAATCTGCGCCAAAGATTTCATCAACTTCCTCTCCAAGGATGCCGCCCTCCCAAGCCCCCGAAGCACCTTTGTCTCCATGGTCACGGCATGTCCATGAGCTTTGCAACTTTGCCCATAAAATCAAAATCAAATCAATATATGCCCATGGCACAAAATAACAAACAGAATCACAAGCACTTAACTAACTTTGTTTGAAGTAAAAGCACAGAATACATTATAGTGTAAACCGTAAATTCAAGAATCACTTCACATCAGCAAATTAACAGTTACGATGGGTAATTTTGGGAGAAAAAATGGTCTATTGCCCTACGGAGAACCCGGGACACGTCCGCTCGTCTCTGTATCTCCAAGCCAATCTCGTATCATTTGAGGTATATTTTGCAATAAAATATTCAACCGTATCGTGTCTGGCTGGTTTTTATTTTGATTTTAGAATCGGCTCAGAAAGCCTTTTTATTTGATACCACACGATAGGTTTCAGAAAAAAAGTCATATAAATAACTGCGCTGCTTTTTTTCTTTTTTTTCGTGATGGGGGTCATATTGGTTCCTACGGATTAAAGTTCAATAGTACGATTTTCAATTGTTTAACACTATTTGTTGAATTTCGCGGTGCACCGCTTATAACCAAAACCTAGGATAACCACACCGTGTCGTGTTAAACTACAGGACAAGCGCTCGACGTTCCGTTGTGTGCAGCGCATGGGCAGCTCCCACGCGTCGCTGGTGCTGCCTCTGGCGGCGAGGCTGCTCAACGTGCACCCCTTCTTCGACATGCCCGAGCCGGACGTCGACGACCCGGCCTGTATCCTTTATACTTTCTACAACGGCGATACCCACACAGAGATGATACTAACTTCAGTCAAGAGCTCCCGTGCGATGTTTGGGTGCACACGATACTTTTGGCGGTCTGAGCGTCCAATTCAGCCAGTTACACTGGAGAAGGCGAGGCCTGAGAAATGCGATTGTGCGAGTGACACGTGTGAGAGATAGGTTACTTACTTAGGTTTAGGTTTAAAGGACTTCTTCCTCATAAGAAACTGCGTTTCACTTATATTGGGATATGCTTAAAAAATATATAGTTTCTTTAATTTGTGGTACTAGTTCCGATATGTAACCTTAACCTTTTTATAAATGTGTTCATACTTTCACAAATCATATCATTTGGTAATTGATTAAACAGCTGTGCTCCCTCAAATATATTAGAAATATTGTCTTTTTTCCATAATTAGTCCTCGGTGTAGTTAATTTAAGTTTGGTTTTACTGAGAAGGTTGCTGTTATTTGTTAGGTGTATGTTAGATTTTATGGAATTAGGTATTTTTCTTATAAAAATGCATGTGTCATATTTGTATAATTAGAGATGTTAAGATGTTAGTTTGCTCCTACAGTTGTTTAGTTGGCGTTTCAAAGGGGCAATGTGGTAAAACTTTAATAGTTTTGTTTTGAGCTCTCTTTAGCGGGTTAAGGTTAGATGGAACGACTGATCCCCAGATTTCAATTAAATACTCGAGGTGCGATGTGGATAAAGAATTGTAAATTCTACTTCCACTTAAACCTTCACGCATCATCCACATGTGTCACTCACACAAGCGCATTTCTCATGACTCGCCTTCTGAGTATATTATATTACGTTCGGACCCGGAACTTCTGGTAACCTGTTATTACCTGTGTTTGTCTCCCCAGCGTGAATATATTCACGTCACTACGGCAGTCATTGCATAATGCATAATTTCTTTATTATGCATTAAGCAATGACTGCCGTCGTATATAAAAATAGTGTACAAAGGCGAGCTTATCTCTAATAAGAGATATATTCCAGCAAGCCAGGTTAATCTTGGATTGCATCGGTGCAGTGGTGTGCATTGAACGGTTTACAGGGAAATCATTCAGCAGGTGAAGTTTAACAATAAAAATAATATGAAACAAAACAAAAGAAATAAAAAGCACTTAAAAAAATATTTATAGGATTTACACTCTAAGGTAGGCAGTACCTACCCTGGGTTCATACATTTTTTTATATTTTTTACTGTTGGATTTCTTTTTCTTTTGAAATTATTTTTGAACATCTTTTGAAATTCTTTTCCCAGAAAAAAGTTCAATGCACGCCACTGCATCTGTGCGAGCGTGACGTAAATATATTTACGTCGGAACAACAGAGTCAGGTGACAACTGCGACTAGCAGGCAGAGCCTGGAACACTACGTCACAGCATACTTTGCCTCTTCTTTCTTTTGGTTAATTAAAGAGCCTTAGCGGCGATATTACAACAAATGTGCCTAATGGCAAGTACAATAAGTCCCCTACACTAGGCTTATACCAGACATGTGCATACTGATCATCGTGCTGAACGCGGCGGAGCACTGCAACACGATGCTGCCTCTCTTCGAGGAGCACACCGTGAAGCACTACACGTACCTGCGAGACACCATGCCGCACCTCGTGCCGCATCTGCCTATAGGCGAGTGATTGAGTGATTAAAACATAAATCTTCCAAATAGCTCGCTGGCGAGCTTGAGAGAATTTGAGGTACGAAATAGCGTATATGTCACCGTAAGATTGTCAAAACCGTATGTTGATAAACTAACGTTTTTTTCTCGTTAGTTGGTCAACTATCGCCAGATAGTAAACTAGCGTACTGCTTACAATATGGCGCGTTAGTTGATAAACCAACGGTTAAAACTGTTAAATAGTAAATTGGTTTAAACTTGAATTGCCAACGAAATACCAGGGCAAACAGTGCGGTAGCTTAGGTTAAGACTAGTCTTCGTGTTAGGATGACATGTAAGAACAAAAGAAACGTAAATTCTAAACCCTGTCGGTCTGGTTTACTCTCTGTCGATAGTTGATCAACTAACGAGTTAGTTTATTAACTAATGATTTTGACTAACTTACGGTGACATACATTTCGTACAACTATGGAATATCACAGACCACAATGACATCTTACTATGTGGTAGAAAGCGATAAATTCCACATTGCCATGCAGGGAGCTGCTTTGCAGTGAAGCCCTTCCGTGCTCTCCTAAACAGTGATTCTCCAAGTTAAGTTTATTTCTGTTTAATGGCATCTAATCTGAAAAGCTCGTTGCAGATGGCGCTGGTGTAGCTGGAGGAGCAGAAAGTCTGCCAAAGTCGTCAAATTATATTTACTTAAGATATATGGCGTGCTAACCTCATATGAGGTTAATCCTGCCAGTGGCAAGTGTCTTTGAAAGACCTCGTGACGTGTTTTTGAACATAACCTCAGAATAATGAAACTCATTGCCTCCAATTACGCCAGCGCCACCACGCGGGAGAAAAGGCGCCATTGAAAAAAACCTTTTATTTAGGTGCTCGTTGTGCTCAATCGCAACAAAACTGAACAATCACGCTGATCCCGATACTTGTCTCCTGTCGTCGAAGTCTAGCTTCTATCGTGTGCTCATAAGTTCACACCCGTTCTCACAGTAAAACCATTAGTTTATCTCAACACTTTGGACATTTCTAGTGACCGAAATAATAATCACCATTTTTTTTTTATTTTTTTTTTATATATTTGTATCTGGCAACCAGTCTTTCGACCATAAACAGATGCGATGTAGTTTATATCGGGTAAGGCGCTACTCCCAGTGGAGTCTGCCTTTCTTATGCGGAGTCAGTTTATTTGCTGACTATCCTGGTCAAATATATCACGCCGCTTTTTTAATCTGCGTATGGTTTCTGGTATTGTAAGCTGGCCTGCAAGTTGGTTTGGGTGCCTTAGAAGGCGTTGTTTATACTTGTCACAGCGCATCTTCATCTCCTGTTTGACCATAAGCATATTGGTACCATCATGGATCTCCGCTGTTTTGATAAACAAATAACTAATGCACCATAGTTTTGAGCTCTTTGTATTATCATTATGTTGGAATCACTAGCAGAACCCCATAGTTCTATGCCATATGTTCAGGCTTCTCGGCACCTAATGACCTCGTAGGGGCCCATCAGCTACGAGGTAGCGTAACGATCAGTTGCCAAGAAGTGTGAACGTCGGCGATTCACCGAGCTGAAGTAATGGGGGTCGATCTAACCTGGTCTGTGCTTCGGTCCCGTCAACCTCCTGTCTCTCTGCAAGGCCCGGGTGCACCCTAGGCTCTTCTTGGTAGACAGGTTCTTCAGCCAACCTCCTATGACTGGCGGGCCAGCTTCAATGAGCACAGTGTTCCAACACAGGTTATGTTACGTGGTAAAAACCAATCGGCCACGTAAATGCGAACTTTATCTGGTTCGGGGAACCACAACACACTCAGCTATATAGACAATCCTGAGGGAAACCCGAATACATTCCAGATGGCTTGCGATTTAATTTCAATACCCTAACCAAAACGCGTTTACATTGCGAGGGCTTTCGTCTGTCAGTTGTCAAAAAACTGCTAGGTTGGCAGCAACGTCAAATCCAAAATGGCCGTTCAGAAACCATCGATCGAATATCGATTTGGAATCGAACACCATATGTCCAGATTGGTTTCAGTATGACCTGGTAGATGAGTAGCTTGTTGTCGATCGCTAGTTTTGAGTTTCTTCCAAGCAGCCAATGTAGGCCTCTATATTTTAAATTAATTTCATCTCTCTTTGCTTGAACATGTTGCCTCCAGGTAAGTCTGTGGTCTAGGTGCATTCCCAGGTACTTAACAGTGTTACGGTGTGGGAGATGAGTGCCATTTAGGCTAACAGGTGGACAGTCTTCTTTCTTGTCTGTCCAAATTTAAACTAAAAAAAAAAACGATTTCAAGCTCAAGCCCTATTTCTTCCTCCCCTGTCGGTATGCGAATGTCGTCTTTGTACAAGATGATGATGAAACTATTGGTCTGAGGCTAAAATATAGAAACGGTTGCACACGCATACCACCATGAAGGGCACAGTTTCAGACAACAAGGGGTGACGGAGATGTGGAGCGTCGTATGTTACCTATTATATTAAGCCGGGCGGTCACAGTTCATAAACAACCCTCGAAAGAGCTGTGATTGACCTTGGCAAAAAATAATAATGCAAAAGGACAAATTCAGTTAAGCCGAGTCAGAAGTTTGGAAGGCAGTCTTCTCAGATTTCTTAGACCAAGTTAAAAACTAAAAAAAACGGCTTATGTGTAAACGATTACCAAAAACGCACCTATTTTACTACCAATAAATACGAAATGACTGCCAGAATGGATGAATGTCCACCAAATTGTGTTTGGATAAATGATCACCAAACTTCTTTTTATGTTTTGTGTACTGTTTATGTTTTAAGTATTTTTTGTTGTTCTTATATGTTCAACCTAACACGAAGGATAAAAGGGGTGAGCGAAGCGAAGCCGCCCCCTTTATCCTTCGCTTCGCTCACCCCCTTTACCCTTCACCTAAGCTACCGCAGTATTTTGCCCTGATATTTTTTGCAACTTTTGGTGTTCATTTATCCATTTTGGGTAGGAAAAAAGTATTTTGGTGATCATTATATTTGTTGCCAAAAAAAACCAAGTCCTATTTCTAACTCCCCGGTCGGGATGCGAATGTCGTCAAGATACACGAAAACACGGGTACGAAACCTGCCTGCCTGACTGTCGAGTCCACACGTAGTACACGACATTATACACGAATATACGGTACTTATAGACAGAATTCATCTAAACACAATGACCTTAACCACCACTGATAAGTCACAGTAAAGCAATAATACGTAATTTCGTTTACCTGGATGATATCATAATTCCAGTCTTTTTGCTTTAGAAACCAAACTACTGGACCGATTTATATTTTCCAAAAAATGGGATCTACCTGAATGGTCAGCCTTTCAATTAAAAATAGGATTTTTTGATATCGGTTCATAAATAGTACCAGCTTTGAGGTAACAAGCATTTAAAAAAAATACAGCCGAATTGAGAACCACTTCCTTTTTTGAAGTTACAAATGGAAGCGGTGTGTAAATACAGTCTACGAGAAAAGTCTTTTTCACGACCTCTTCGACGACCTCTATGGTGTTGAGGTAGAGACCCAACGCGTGGTCCCGGGCTCGAATCTCGGCTGGGGAGAAAGTAAAAAAACCCAGGTCTTAGATGTTTACATGTTTGTGGTCCCCACGACGCAGTATCCTAGTGTGCGGCCAGAAGCAATGTATGTGCCTGAATGTAAACCCTGATGACTCTCCTCTCAGGCGAGAACGCGCACCCCTCAAAGGCGAAGAACAGCTTCTTCGAGGCGGCGGCGCTGGACGACAGCGCGGTGCGGCGCTTCTTCGGCACCGTGCTGCGGCACATCGACAACACGGCGCTCTCCACCAACGTGAGGCTGAAGATGCTGCACTCCGCGGAGGAGCAGCTCAACAAGTTAGTCGGCTGTTTCAACTAACTATAGCTGTATAATAGTAATAACAAATAATTCTGCGTTATCGACTGACAGGCAAACCGTTGATACTTTACAGTTTTACAAAACAGCCAACTTAACGGCGAAGGGCATTTGACTAAACTACGGCGTAGAGGACAAATAAACTACGTTATGTTTTTACAGATATTTCAGTAATGATGTATTTTTTTGATGGGAATAACAGAATTTAGTTAGGGATACAATTATCTGGAAATGGTTTTCTCATTTTGGTACCTATGTTTTTTTTACATGGCCCATTTGATCGAGATTGGGCTGCAAACAAGCATTCGGATGAGAGTTTCCATAAGGCTGTTTAAGCTGTAACGGAGCGTTAACGACCAAACGCTAACAAAACCGGTCAAGTGCGGGTCGGATTCGCACATAAACGGTTCCGTACCATCTAACATTGCTTAACCGCACCTTTACCGAATACCGTTGAGGTATCGCGATATGAATCTCATGCCATGGAACAAAATTCATACCTATATCAGCTCTAGCTGGCCGTGGCATGCAAGCAGTTAAGGACTAAAAAATAATAAAACTAAAAAAAAAATTATATTTCCGATCTTGGATTCGATACCAATACCCTCCCGATTGCTGATCCGACGTCAAACCAATTGCGCCACCGAAGATGATGATAGGTGAACGGTAGTCTCTTCGATTCATTCGCATTACCGCGGTCTTTTTGTTTTAACTTGTAAAATTTCTCGGTCCGACTTTTGTGTAGTAGCGAAAATGATTAATCGCTTTTTTTCTCGATCGCAGCTTTTCACAAATGCGTTATTTCAAATCGCTAAATTACACACAAGAATTTTAGAACTATTTCTTCTTTTGAAAATATTCCTGTGCATAATTTGATTTGGTATTATTTATATCTCATAGTTATATTCATCTACTTTGTATCTTCCTACCTACTTGTTAGATCTTAGAGGCACTGAGATAGGCGGGGACAGACAATTGAAACACACACGAGCTGATTACGCACTGAGCCTTTATTCCGAGAAAGAGCGGCAGGGTACTCGGGCGCAGCCGCTTTAATACCTAACACCACATAAACAATTTTTAGTAATTTGCCACGTCTTTGGATTAGATACAGTAGTGTTTTCACGAAAACAGTGCAGAGTTGTCGTTACAGACGTCTGTCTCACAATTATTCAAACACCTCTATTAAATAAGGAGTGATTGATGGTTGTATTTAGCAAAGAGATCCGATTCACGTATTATAGTATTTAAATTTTGTTTTCAGCAAAAAATATATATATCCTAAAAGCAAGGAGTTACATGAGTATACACATTTTATTAAGGAATTTATGTGGCCGACGAAATTCTGTGAATGCAGATAAATGTATAAAAAAAATTATAAAAAAATTCTGATTTTGTTTTTCGATATCTTAACAATTGACGGAGTTATTAAAGCTCAAACTTCGACTCCCCGCGAAACGATTTTTCCAACTGAGCGTTGCATGTTGGATCAGCGATGACGTCACTTTGCCCGTCAAATGATCGGATCGATCGGGCTCATTCGGCTCAAGCGCGACATACTGTAAAGAAGTCCCCACAATACTCACGAATAAAGACTAAAATAACCAAGAAATACTGCATTGTGCCCATGTGCAGTAACTCGAGTGTGAAAACACCAAATAACTTGTTTTTTGTGTACCATTAAGCCCAAAAATTTGATACAGCAAATCCTATTAGAAATAAAAGTACTACTTACTGTTGTGAAGATCATTTTGACGTATCTAAGTTTTACCCTCATTTTTAGATGTTTTACCTGTAATACCTATGTACCTAAGTCTTATAATTCGTTGCTAGAAGATGAATTTGTATCAATAAGTCGGGGATATCGTAAGCCATAAAGGTCATTCACCCACTGTCAAGTGCCCTAAATAATCAAATGACTTAATACTTACCTAGTCTTGAGTATGAACTTGGCTCTTTAAATAAATGTCACCATCTACCAATATTATATACATTACATTCATTCAAACATATTTAAAGATGATACCGTCTCCGAGTCCTCATTCTCGTGATGAATCAGGACTTGGAGACAGTACTGAAGCTCAGGAATCAGAAATAGTTAGGCAGTCGTTTTTGGACTCAATTTATTAATAATGATGAATTGGTTTGCAATATTAGTTCAAACACGACTGCCAAGCTATTTTCGACGAAGTAAACAGAATAGTATTAGATAAAAATCATCACTGTTACCTAGGACGGACAAATAGAGAGACGAGACGGAGATATCAGTGGGTGAGCTTCAATAAACTTTACTTACTTTTGTAATTTTATCCCACGCAATTCAGCACCCACGTAGTCACTATTTTACCCATAATAACGTCCACTTTCAGTAAGTTGTCAGATTGGCCTTTGACAAATCCCTCATCCATTAAAAAACTATAATTATATACTATATGATACATTAAACACACGTAATTTTACAATAGTTCAACAGCATAAACTGGTGTAAGAAGTTAAAAGAATGAGGAATCACTTTTTGCGTCTGCGAGGTCGAGCGGCCGCCCGAACTGACTGCGAGTCGTAGAGTGATCATAAGCGCAGATACCGTATGACAAAGTCACAAAGCGTTTCGCAAATGCCCGATATGTTTTTGGTCATAACTTCGGTAATACTGTGACTATAACAACGAAATAAAAACTGGTGTAATGTGTACTTTTACTACTGGTGTACTTTTTGCGAAATTCCGACACCTCCGCCTTATTCA
This sequence comes from Argyresthia goedartella, assembly GCA_949825045.1. Classification (NCBI taxonomy): domain Eukaryota; kingdom Metazoa; phylum Arthropoda; class Insecta; order Lepidoptera; family Argyresthiidae; genus Argyresthia; species Argyresthia goedartella. Next base: position 39,305,921 of record OX463809.1, read on the forward strand.
TTATGCAACTAGAAATAAATACGCTAGAAAAAATATGCTAATTAGATTATATAAAATATAAAAACAAGATTTTGAGAAAATTTGCTATTAAAAAACCAGCGATCGAAGACGAAAATGTTTAACGAATCGCCTTCATTAAACATTTTCGCTACTTCATACAAGTCGGTACCAAGAAATTTTACAAGTTGAAACAAAGAGATCGCGGGAAAATGCCAATGCTAAAATCACTGCACGGGATAACGATTCAGCGAAAGCTGTCTAACAAACCGACTCTAAAGTAAAGAGATTCAAGACCAAGACAGCTTTTATTACGATAGGCGGATAGGACGTGAGTAAGGTATAGTTAGAGCAATTTCGCGCGTCTGGAGTACGACTCCTCGTGCAGATTTTCGCCTTTGGACGGCAGGTAGGTGGGTGTGCAGGTGTGCGGGCGCAGTGCACGTCCGCGGGGTTCACGGGGCGTCGTAGAAATTGTAGGTCCGTGTGATCGTAGTCATGTCGTAGGTATTCAGCTCCATCAGGCCTGTTAGGCCAGCAGGGTAGTCGGGGTAGCGGGGTAGGTGGACAGCATTGCAGACAGGCTAAAGGGGTAAGTGGACAGCAGTGCAGACAGGGTAGCGGGGTAGGTGGACAGCAGTGCAGACAGGGTAGCGGGGTAGGTGGACAGCAGTGCAGACAGGGTAGCGGGGTAGGTGGACAGCAGTGCAGACAGGGTAGCGGGGTAGGTGGACAGCAGTGCAGACAGGGTAGCGGGGTAGGTGGACAGCAGTGCAGACAGGGTAGCGGGGTAAGTGGACAGCAGTGCAGACAGGGTAGCGGGGTAGGTGGACAGCAGTGCAGACAGGGTAGCGGGGTAGGTGGACAGCAGTGCAGACAGGGTAGCGGGGTAGGTGGACAGCAGTGCAGACAGGCTAAAGGGGTAAGTGGACAGCAGTGCAGACAGGGTAGCGGGGTAGGTGGACAGCAGTGCAGACAGGGTAGCGGGGTAGGTGGACAGCAGTGCAGACAGGATAGCGGGGTAGGTGGACAGCAGTGCAGACAGGGTAGCAGGGTAGGTGGACAGCAGTGCAGACAGGGTAGCGGGGTAGGTGGACAGCAGTGCAGACAGGGTAGCGGGGTAGGTGGACAGCAGTGCAGACAGGGTAGCGGGGTAGGTGGACAGCAGTGCAGACAGGGTAGCGGGGTAGGTGGACAGCAGTGCAGACAGGGTAGCGGGGTAGGTGGACAGCAGTGCAGACAGGGTAGCGGGGTAGGTGGACAGCAGTGCAGACAGGGTAGCGGGGTAGGTGGAGAGCAGTGCAGACAGGGTAGCGGGGTAATTGGACAGCAGTGCAGATAGGCTAAAGGGGTAAGTGGACAGCAGTGCAGACAGGGTAGCGGGGTAGGTGGACAGCAGTGCAGACAGGGTAGCGGGGTAGGTGGACAGCAGTGCAGACAGGGTAGCGGGGTAGGTGGACAGCAGTGCAGACAGGGTAGCGGGGTAGGTGGACAGCAGTGCAGACAGGGTAGCGGGATAGGTGGACAGCAGTGCAGACAGGGTAGCGGGGTAGGTGGACAGCAGTGCAGACAGGGTAGCGGGGTAGGTGGACAGCAGTGCAGACAGGGTAGCATGGACCATGTGGAGTAAAGCAGTCTAAGTACTTGGAAGATCAAAAGACATCTCAGACTTCGTCAAGGCGCGCCGAGAGGTCCAGGAGCCCTGAAGGGCCCTATTCAGGGCATTGCTATCGGAGTTGTAGCTGTCAGGAATTAATAGTAATAAAGTAAAGCCTACAATAATTACGTAGCTACCCAGTTGTATGTAGGAACAACACATGTAGGAACTAAATAGACTGTCTACATACACAAGAGAGATGAACTATATATATTACTTTAGACCACATCCTAGCTGTACTGAGCTTCTTGAGAGACAGAAGTACAGAGAGAAGTAGAAAATCCTAGACAGGCGTTTGAATTACAAATTTGTCTGAAAATAGCAAATATACAGCCAGTAATACGAAGTAGACACTATTTACAATAACTACAAGATAAAAAAACAGGAGTTACAGAGGTATCGCGAATTTGCGATTTTATTTGAATCATAATTATTTTTATCTACACACGTATCATAAACCCTCTTTACTGCGTTCAAAAACCGCACGTTACGATCAGCATTATGTTAAACTACTTGGTAATAACTCGTTTCGTATCTGGAAAACTACACATTATGGTCATTATGTGTAGTTTTTCTACAAATAATGACATTCAAATTTCGAACGCCGACGCCTGCCTGCGTGCCGTCCCTAGTTTGTTTGTGAAGTTGGTACTGACATTCAAATTTCGAACGCCGACGCCCGTCTGCGTGAAGTTGGTACTACAGAACAAGCTAAACAATTGCAGAGCCACAATGCCGGTCAAACATGCGGTTCCTGAACACATCAAAGAAAACTTACGATATGTGTGTAGATAAAATAGTGTATGTAACTGTACATAATTAGGCATTAAAACTCTCGAGTGATATTATTATGAAACTCGCCTTCGGCTCGTTTCATAAACCCACCCTCGAGTTTTAATGCCCTCCATTATGCAGCAGTCACAAACTACTATTGTAATTCAGTCATTCAATTACAAAAAGGTCTGTTGTGTGGGGATCCCCTTTAATTTATTAAAATATTAGCTGACGCCTGCAACTTCCAACTGTGTGTTCCTAGGAATTATCTTTTATCGAGATAACGTTACCCTCCTTCTAGTGCATAGATATATGTAGATAAAAAGTATCCTATATGTTAATCTAGCTCATAAAATATATCTGTGCTAAATTTCATTCAAATCTTTTTAGCCGTTTCAGCGTGATTGAGGCACAAACACACAAACACACAAACATCGCTACTTTCACATTTATAATATTAGTTGGATTGTGTAGTTCATTATTTGTTGCTGCAGCGGCAACAGAATTACATATTCTGTAAAAATTTCAACTATGACGATTCATCAGATAGAACCCGCTGACGGACAGCCGTACAGACAGTCAGACAGACATACGGACGGACAGACATCGGAGGCTTTGGCTCCCGTTTGGCACTGTGTGTTTTGTTTGCACACACGTAATGGTTCTACTTTGGGCATATGCCTGGAAAAAAGTGACGTTAGAGATGCTTACCGTGGCTATGCTAAGACAGACAAGATAAAGCCAATTATGGTAGAGTTTACATCTGTAATCGTAAAAGATTGCCTGATGAAGGGACTCAAGAGTTTTAATGACAAGAAAGTCAATAAGGACAAATTAAACACGACTCACCTCGGACTTGCTGGACCTGCTTCCCCTGTCTACATATCGGAGAGTCTTACCTCTAAGGGACTGATTCGGAACGCGCCCGCCGGCCGGTCAGCTGTCAAAGAAACGGCAACTGATTTTATTTGTAATTTTATTTGTATTTAGGCCATAAATATAGTGCAACATTATCCAAAGAGTATATAATTTACTACGTAAGAATCATTGTTAGTGTTTATAAAAGGGGGACAAGTGTTTGCGGCCAGTTTTCTCAAGATTGCATCATCCACCGAACCGTTACCTACTCGAATGTGAATTTGAATAACACAAAGGAATTTACCAGCTGAGTATTTTTGTTTCATAATCTAATCACGCTCAACACATATTTTTGACAGAACTAACCAGAACCACGCGCATTCCATATCACAAATACCTCAAAATCAGTGTAGTGCAATGCAAATTGAATACCGACCAACCTAGTGTCAATGTAAATTGTGTAAAGTAGATGCGCGGAGCCTGAGGTAGTTCTATGGTTCTACAGTTCTCTGAACTTGTACACACCTGTTTAAATAAATATATATCAGCTGTCACACCTACAAGGCTAGCAGAATTGTTGTAAACCATCACTGCAGAACTTAATCACCTGGTTTCAAAGTTTCACTATCCCTTCTGAGGTCATCATACACAACATAGGTAGTATAAAAATAGCAACATTAAGACTAATTAGAATAAAAATTGAATAGTGTACTGATAAGAATAAATAAGTACCTAAATTTAATAACACCACTTTGATTTAGTTAGGTAATAGAATAACAATAAACTACTTGTATCTATTAAGAATAAAGTCCATTTATTAAATTCTACCTAGACTGACTGATTTGTTATTATATAATAAATATATACATTAAAGTTTTGTGTAGTTATTAGGTAAATTATTTTTCACATGAATTGGTTGCCAGTACTAAAACAATATAAACACACAGCACATACACAAATCGCCTCTCTTTATTAGAACTATATTGTATTACCCTGTCTCTCGGTTCCAGCATGGTGTCCAAGATGACAATGCGCAGAGCTGAGACCGCACTGCAGCTGCACAACGCTCTTCAAGATCTTTTGACCTCAAGAGAACTAAATGCTAAATATGAACAAGAGAGAGCTGACAGTGAACTTGAGATTGAGAAAATTCTTATCTCAAATAAGAATCTTAAAAGCCAGTTGAGCCAGCTGCATAGTGATTGGGTCGATGCCTGTGCGGAAAGAGACTAGTTTAGAAATCTGTTAGACTCACTTGACGAGTGCTACCATACTCACGAGTTGAGCCTTCAGAGAATGTCATCGCTTGAACAACAGTTACAAGAAGCATCCAATAGAATAGAGACGTATATGAAAAAGTTAGATATAAATTTGCCAGTACCGGATTTTGATGAACAGAACCCAAACAAAATCTACTCAGACTTCTTCAGCATTATTCAGACAGAATTCAATAAAGTTTTTAAATTAAAGAAAGTCAGTGACTACAACGGTAAATCTAAATTTAATGACTGGGCAACGTTTGGAATTCGTAAAAGTAGAGTTATCTTATATGACCTTTATGAACAAAAAACCTATAACTTTGATCGAAAATTTCATGACTACGTTAAAAAATATTCCAAAACTTTCAAGTTGGTTTGTAGAACTGCAAAAACTTTACACATTAATAGAAAAATTCAAAATTCAAATAATAGAATGAAAACAGTTTGGCAAATAATAAACCGCGAAACTGGCAAGGTTATACCAAGGGACAATGATTTCTGCCTAAAGATAGGTGATGATGTTGTTAAATCCAGCGCTGATGTTGCTCGAGCTTTTGAAACATTCTTCACCAATGTACCCTTACTCACAACAGACCGTCTAAATTCATCTCCATATGAAGCAGAGACTTTATTAAAAAATAACACTAGCGCCAGTAATGTATATTTAAAATTTCATCATGTATATCCCCAGGACATTGTCAAAACGTTGAAATTACTTAACTTAAAAAATACGGAAGACCTGTGGGGTATATCAGTCAAAGTCATTGGTTCAGTAATTCTAGTTATAGCCCCACACTTAGCTTATATATTCAATAAATGTGTTGACGATGGGGCTTTCCCAGACCTCATGAAACACAGTAAACTGATACCTCTGTTCAAGTCGGGAGATAAGGGTGATCCTTCAAATTTCAGACCAATATCTGTTCTTCCAACACTAAGTAAAATATTTGAAAAGATTATACTCAATCAAATGCTCTTACACTTCAACCGTACAAAACAACTCCACGCCAAACAATACGGTTTCACTAGGGGTAAATCGACTACGGATGCAGGTATTACCCTTATATCTCATATTTATTCTGCATGGGAGGCCGCACAGGATGCTATCGGAGTTTTTTGCGACCTGTCGAAGGCGTTTGATTGTGTTGATCATAATACGCTATTAATTAAATTAAATCATTACGGAGTTAGAAATAAAGCGTTGGATCTACTAAGATCATACCTAAGCAATAGAATTCAAAAGGCAGAAGTTAACGGCGTAAAATCTGATGGATCGGGTGTAAAAATGGGCGTTCCACAAGGTTCCATATTAGGCACTTTCTTATTCCTGGTATATATTAATGATCTGCCTTTCATGGTGGAGAAATTAACTGACATAGTGTTGTTTGCTGATGATACTTCACTGGTCTTCAAAATTTAAAGACAAAAAGGAGAATTTGATGATGTTAATGGTGTATTGTCTTTAACCTTGAATTGGTTCACAGTTAATAATTTATTGTTAAACGCTGGTAAAACCAAGTGTATCAAATTCTCACTCCCAAATGTCAGGCAAGTTGAGACCAGTTTAGTGTTAGGCAACAGCACGTTAGAATTAGTAAATGATACGAAGTTTCTTGGAATAACCATTGATAGCAAATTGCAGTGGGGACCCCACATAGATAAATTGGCTGGTAAATTAAGTTCTGCGGCTTACGCTGTTAGGAACATCAGACAAAGCACGGATGTGGCTACATCTAGGCTAGTATATTTTAGTTACTTTCATAGTGTGATGTCCTGTGGTATCTTGTTGTGGGGGAAAGCAGCGGATATTCAAACTATTTTTATTTTACAGAAAAGAGCTATTCGAGCAATTTATAATTTAAAACGAACAGACTCCTTAAGAGAGCTTTTTAAAGAAATTGACATACTAACAGTAGCTAGTCAATTTATTTTCGAAAATATAATGTATGTACGCAAGAACCTTACAACATTTTCCAAACTTAGCGATAGCTGTAATGTTTACCTAAGAAATAATCACAGACTATGTGCGCCCCGTTTTAGACTCGCGAAGGTTAGCAATTCTTTCAAGGGTCAGTGCATTCTCTACTACAATAAGATACTCTGGAGATTTTGAAATTGCCATTTGAGCAATTTAAAAAGCATGTTAAAGCGACTTTGTCGAAAAAGGGATATTACAATGTTCAAGATTACTTAAATGACAGGACTGTATGGGGTTAATCTGGCTCAACACAGACCTTGCTGTTAATAATTTTGTAATTATTTATTCCAGCTTATTAAATAAAAATAAATCATAATTGTATTAGTTAAGCACAACCTATTTTTAAAAGAGATCTAAAAATAAATCTGTGGGAGTTTCTACGCCCTCCTTCTCCCACAGTGGTCCAATGTAGAGAAGAGGCAAAAAATGACGTTTGCTAAGAATATGTAAATATCTACAGTAATAAAGTACTTTTGAGTTTTTAAAGTACTTTTGAGTTTGAGTTTAAGGCAAAACGGTTGCACTATCTTGCTCGCGAGTTTGCAAAGGCATATGGCTATACCTTTTGCTGGATTTCGTATGGTAAAATATACCTGCGGAAAGCGGTAGGCCTACCCTTCGTCCGTGTGGACGACGAAGCAGTCCTCAACAATCTGAAGAAAAACTCTACCCCAATGAACTGACTAGTTTTTGTATTTGTTACCATTGTACTAATATTTTTAAGTCGTGAACATTCACCCACACACTGTTACACTAACATCATAACAATATCATATCCATATTTTCCAAGTCAACGAACCTATGTCAGATCTTGCCTCAATATCAACAGCTGTTATTACATCTGCATTGTATGTAAGACTTTAATAATTACCTCCCCATGTATGTATTTACACTTGCCTGTCCAGTACAATATACATAATCTATCAAAACATATCCTGAAAGTCAATGAAATATTTATCTGTGTCTATTGCTCTACCCACTTCTACAGAGCTTGATAACATTATTACCGTGGAGCTGGATAACATAGCAGTGTCTGAGTCAAGGGCCTGTGATGTCGAAGACTGCGCACAATATCTGCCTAAACCCCCTACCTGCCTCACTCTGCTTACCCAGAATATTCGAAGTATCTCGTGCAATTTCAATGGATTTTTGGTACTACAAGAGAGACTACATGTGGAATCCGATGTTATAGTCCTAACTGAATGCCGCCTATCACGTACAACTACTATTCCCCTAATTTCAAATTATTCTCATTATGCCACTGTGAATAACCCCCTACAAAACGATGGTGTGGTCGTTTATATCAAAAACGAACTAAAGGTCTCAGTTGTGGAACCACTATGCACGGGCGCGAATTGTCTCCTTATTAAAATTGGGATGGAAACAGCAATTGTGGCCATATATCGTTCTCCTTCTGAAGACAATGTGGATCCATTTTTAGAGTCTCTAAACACGATTTTAGAGTCCTTGAAATCTTTTAATAATACTTTAATAATAGGCGATATTAATATAAACATAAAATTAGATAATAATGCTAAAGCCAATGAATATCTCAATTTATGCGCTTTTCACGGCCTCCTCCCGGCACATACGTTACCTACCAGACTCGACAAGTCATGTCTGGATCATATCATTTTAAAGACCATAAAACCCGCTACTACCCTGGTTGCCAACTCTACTGTGACCGACCACAACCTTGTTATTATCTATATTGGCCACAAGCATACAAGATATCCTAGTCAAACCACAACCCGTTGGATCAACCAAATAGGTTTAAATGATGCCATACAGAAAAATTATTTGCAACCTGTCTATTCTTCTTTCAACCCTAACACTGCTCTACAATATCTCACATCTTCCATCCAACAAGCAATCGATGCTAATACTTGCTCTAAAAAACTTTCACGTCGTCTCAAGGTAATTAAACCCTGGATCACACCAGGCCTTATAAAGTGCATGCGTAATAGAGACAGATTACATAAAAAGTCAACTGCCGCACCGGAAAACCTCATTCTCAAAATCACTTATAAAAGATACCGTAATTTCTGTAATAATCTTCTTAAAAAACTCAAGAGAACCCATGAAAAGCATGAACTTTCTAAGGCTTGCAACAACTCTAAGGAGTTATGGAAAACCATAAAAGGGATCACAAACACTGCCAAGTCAAAAAGCGTTGCTACTGAGTTGTTTGGACCATCTGCCAATCAAAATACTACCGACGATGTAAATAAACTCTTCGTAAATGTTGGTAAGGACCTTGCTGAAAATATTAAGAAAGCGGTGGGTCCAACACTTTCCAACAATCCTACATTTCTACCGAGCAGATGTAAATCCTCATTTGCCTTACTAGGGACCGATATGAGTGAAGTGGAAAGATTAATACTTGGCTTGAAGAACGTGTGCGCTGTTGGTTGGGATAACATCTCAAACCGTGTACTTAAGCTCCACAAACACTTCTTTATTCCACCTCTAACATTTATCTTCAATATGTGTCTTACTGATGGCGTCTTCCCCGAGTCCTTAAAGCGATCGATGGTGCTCCCTATACACAAGGCAGGTGACAGAGATCGTGTCAACAACTACAGACCAATTTCTATCCTGCCTTCTATATCTAAAATACTGGAACGAATCATCAACTCACGTCTAACTAAATATCTTGAATCAAACAAACTATTATCTGCCTGCCAATTTGGGTTTCGAATTGACATCTCCACCAGTGATGCTGTGCACGAACTCACTGACTATGTGGTAAAGAACCTTGATAAAGGGCAGAAGGTTATAGGAATTTTCCTTGACCTTGCTAAGGCGTTTGACACGGTCTCTGTCCCTATCCTCTTGGAAAAACTAGATCGACTTGGTATACGAGGGGTACAGTTGAAGCTTTTTGAGGAATATCTCACCGGTCGCTTTCAGTATGTAAAAATCGGAGATCACTGTAGTGGTGATCTACCAATTGCGTACGGTGTCCCACAGGGCAGTATATTGGGCCCCACTCATTTCTCATTTACATCAATGAACTATGTGACCTAAGTCCCGAAAATGGCAGAGTGATTACATATGCTCACGACACTGCCCTTTTATTCTCGGCAAAAACTTGGGAAGAGACCTATGAGGTTGCCCAGCGGGGATTTAATCAAGCCACCCAATGGCTTCAGGACAACATTTTGACGCTTAACTCGGATAAGACTAAATATGTTACCTTCTCCATTAGAAACAGTCAGAGCACATACGACGGTTCGATAACTGCTCACAACTGCATAGACCCTAGTAGTGGAACCTGCTCTTGCCCAGCCCTAGTTAAAACCTCAACTATTAAATATCTCGGTGTTCTTCTCGACCAAAATCTCACGTTTGGTCCTCATATTCACTTGGTAACTGGCAGAATCCGCAAACTTATATATATTTTCAAAATACTTCGCCATGTCGCTGATGCCGGGTTGATAAAACGAGTTTATATGGCACTCTGTCAATCTGTGCTATCCTACTGCATTACCTCGTGGGGAGGCGCATCCAAGACATCTATCCTTCAATTAGAACGTGCCCAAAGAGCTGTACTCAAGGATTCCACATTCCGTCCCCTTGTTTTCCCCACTGATCTCCTTTATAATTCTTGTGACGTACTTATGGTCAGGCAACTATTTATGTATCACACTGTCTTAAAACAGCATTCTTATTTAACATATAGCCCCTATCTGCTGACCAGACGGCGGAAGGATAGAGTCTGTTTGGATTATACATTATTCCGAACATCCTTTGCCCATAAATTCTTCTGCTTCCTCGGTCCTTTCATATATAATAGAATTAATAGAATAGCTAATATTTATTCCCTCACCAACTATAAACTTAAAAAGATTGTCTATAAAACATTGCAATTACTTAATTATGACAAAACGGAGGACCTACTGATCATAACTACCTAGCTACCTTCATAAAGGTGCACAAGGCAGTTCATCAATTCATCTGTTAAAAAAAAAAAACAAAAAAAAAAATAACGCATATTTTATATTAATCTGACTTGTACACCATATTGACATAGTAACGTTGTTTTATTATTATTTTTATTACCTCACACACCCTCTCACACACACTCACTCATACTCATACTACACATGAGAGGCTCACCCACTCTCCCACACACCCATTTTTTTCATATTTTTATAACTTTGTCTTTAGTCAGTATTAGTCAGTAATTTTGTATAAAAAGTGTCCGTGTAACTTAAATTAGCTTTATATATATTTTATAGGAAGAGCACTGTAGTCTGAAATACAGGTTTACACCTAGCTCAGGCTCAGATGACTCAATTATCATGTGTCACATTTTACTCAAACTCAAAACTCAAAACGTTTATTCTGTAAATAGGCCACAAGGGCACTTTCACATGTCATTTCATTTCATTTTTTACAGAACATTTGGTATTATTATTTGTATGATATTATCAGAAAAAAAAAGTACTTAATTATTGTTTCTGAGAGATGTAAAGAGTCTCAAATGTCATAATAAAATATAAATAACAGAGATGTATAGTTTCTTTAGTGAATAATAATAGGAGATGTAAATGGTGATAGGAGATGTAAATGGTCCCCACAGTCAAGAGTTGTATAATTAAATTAATCTTTGGAGGTGTAAAAGGCCTCCAAGTGTCCAGTAAAAGAAACTCTGGCAGTGAGGATGCTCACAATTAATTAGAACGATTCAGTCCCAAGCATTTTTATCGTCTATGTACTCTTTAATACTGTAGTAAGCTTTAGAAATAAGCCTTTGCTTGATGTATTTCTTGAACTTATTAATTGATAGATCTGTCAAAGTGCTTGGGAGTTTATTGTAAAATCTTACACAATTACCCTTGAACGAGTTTTTTATTTTATGGAGCCGAGTAGTGGGCACTGCAAGTTTGTCCTTGTTTCTAGTATTAAAGTTATGTATATCACAGTTTCTTCGAAAGTTAACAATGTTCTTATGGACATACATAATATTCTCGTAAATATATTGACTATGGACTGTCAATATATTTACTTCTTTAAACTTATTTCTAAGAGAATCTCTATTATTCATTTTATAAACCGCACGAACAGCCCGCTTCTGCAGCACAAAAATAGTATTTATGTCAGCAGCACTGTAGGACATAATACTATGAAAATAACTAAAATAAACTAATCTGGCTGTTTTTAAATCTGTCAAGTGACGGATTTTCCTGCATGCAAAAGCTGCAGAGCTCAGTCTGTTCGATAGCTTATCAATATGTGGACCCCATTGGAGTTTGGAATCCAACGTTATACCTAGAAACACTGTGCTGGTTACCAATTCCAATTCCTCATTTTTAATTGTTATACATGTCTGATTATTTTTAACGTTAGTAGTAAGAAACTTAACACATTTAGTCTTTTTCTCATTTAATAGCAAATTATTAACATTAAACCAATTTACCACTCTTGATATGGTATTGTTCACGTGATCATCATTAGCGTGTTGGTTTCGCTTTGTTTTAAAAATAAGTGAGGTGTCATCAGCAAACAGTACCATATCATGACAGTCCCTTCCTAGATAGGGTAAGTCGTTTATATAGATGAGGAATAGGAAGGGTCCCAATATTGAGCCCTGTGGCACGCCAAAAGAAACCAATGATCCTGGTGATCGTTCTCCGTTTACGTCTACCCTTTGTATTCTTCCGTTCAGATAAGATTTTTACAAATTCAATGACGTGTCTCTAACTCCATAATGATGTAATTTCCTGATCAATGTTTCATGACAAACGCAATCAAAGGCCTTAGATAAGTCACAAAAAATGCCTAGGGCATCTTGTGACTCTTCCCAGGCATCAAAAATACTTTCAATGAACTGAATTCCGGCATCTGTTGTTGAACGACCGCGAGTGAATCCAAACTGTTTGTTATGCATTAGCTTATTTGATTCAAAATGATGTAATAGCTGTGATAAGATTAATTTCTCAAAAATTTTACTAAAAGTTGGTAGTATTGATATAGGTCTGAAATTGGTGGGGTCTTGAGTACTACCTGCTTTGAAGAGGGGAATTATCTTACTTTGTTTCATTAAATCAGGAAATTCACCGCAGTCTATATAATTGTTGAAAATGACCGCTAGGTCAGGTGCAATTAATTCGATCAGGGATTTAACGACGTGAACAGAGAGTCCCCAAAGATCATTCGTTTTCTTAACATTTATCAATTTAAATGCCTTTACGACATCTGAACTTGTGACGTGCTTAAAATTCAAGTATGAAGCACACTCTGAGACATTATCTTTTAATATTGCAACATCAGACAAAGGTAATTTAAATACTTAGTCGTGGAAGCCGGTGCATTAGTAAAAAACGATTCAAATTCAGTTGCAACTTCTAAGCTAGAACTCGTAAGCTGTCCATTGATTTTTAGTTCGTAATCGTGACTCGCTTTTTTACTACGACCGGCTTCCTCATTAATTATTTTCCAAGTCGTTTTTATAACATCGGAACTATTCTTAATTTTACTACTCAGAAAATTACGTTTAGCTGTATGACAGTCTAATTTAAATTGTTTGGAGAACTGTTTGACTTGTTCTTTAAATTCGTCACTCATGTTGAACCGTCGTTCCTCATACAATGCATACAATGCTTGCCTGCGTTTATGCAACTCTGCAGTAGCCCACGTACTAAAGTCGTTTGAACCACTAACCACAACCGATTTTGAAGTGAATATCGCGCTGTACTGTTTCATAAAGGTTTCAAAGAATAAGTTATACATTATATTAGGAGACTGTTTAGCAGCCAAAAACGGTAGTTCCTGGGCTAAAGAGTATCTCATTCTTTCTAACCGGTCAGCAGTTATTGGCACAAACGAAATTTTCTTTTTAATGACAGGTTCTCTAATAGAATCAAATTGAAATAATTGACCTAAATGATCTGAATCCAATTCACTGATAACACTTTTACTGATTGGAATAACATCAGTAAAAATGTTGTCAATGCATGTAGCACTAGTAGCAGTCACTCTTGTTGGCTCCATAAATAAATGGCTAAGCCTAAATGATGAGAAAAGATTTATCAATCTAACGCTGAGAGTAGTTCTTTCTAACAGATTAACATTAAAGTCACCACATATAATTAATCGTTTCGTACTGTGTGATGAAATAGTTAGGACGGATTCCATTATTTTCTCGAACATTTCAAAGTCGCTCAAGGGTGGCCTATAGACACATATAACGATGAACTGTTCTAATTCCACAGCTGCAAGTTCTATAGTTCGTTCAACAGATAAGGAAACAATGTCCTTACGTTCCTTGAATTTCATATGATTGTTTAGTATGATTAATGCCCCACCATGTAATGAATTAAGTCTGGTGAACGAACTACCAACCTGGTGATCTTTAAAGCTAAACATAATTTCATTAATAGTTAACCAGTGCTCTGTTATGCACAAAATGTCAATTTTATTACAATTTAAAAATAACTCTATTTGTAGATCTTTGCCTCTAATACATTGAATATTCTGATGAACCAGGCTTATATACTTAGCATGTGAGCTTCCCTTATTCTTAGGGTTTTCTAATATACTAGAACATATGTTGCCAGAGCCTGGGTCCTCTGTTGTCGTATGAACTAATTTAAATGCATCCTGTTATTCTGGTCTGATACCAGATTCATATTAGGCTGCTCAGTAAAAGCAGAGTTAGAAGCCAAATTTTTGGCTGTAATGTCATATAAATATAATAGTGACATAGCTATTTGTCGTTTACAATAATTTGAAAGGTAAAATGTACCTTTAGTCATAGTAAAATGATTACTAACATAATTGTTAGTGTCAATAATATCAAACTTATTATTATATGTACATAAATTGTACATAGTTATATTCATATTATGTCTATATACATTTTCATTTTGTGTCAATTGGTTGCAGTAGGGAAATGTGAACAATATAATTTTTTTCACACTAAGAGACCATTCAATGTTTCATAAAATTTTATTAAATTATTTTTGTTCACATCTCCCCTATTGCCCATGAAAATTATCAGTGTGGCACTGGCTGTGATAGTGCTGTCATTCAAAATTTGATTTATAATATTATCTACAGTGCTAAAAGGTGAGCAATTACTAATAACACTATGTCCCTTAGAGTATGAGTGGAGTGCTGAGCCCATGCCACTTCCAATCTCATCACAGTACATTATAATATCAGGTGTTGTGGTCATATCAGACTTGGCAGAACTATTATCAGTAACACCTTGTGTTGGTAAACTGTCACACAAGCCCGGAGAGTTGCCCGCTGTCAAACAACCACCTTTCTGCTCACAGCGACAAGTATGGTTGTTGGTCAGCGACTCAAACCGCTCACAATTATGGTTCATTTCTTGAATTAAATCATCCATAGCCAATGAGTATTCATTTATAACTTTCTCAGAGTTCAAATATGCACTGTTTAGTGATCTCAATGAATCCTCCAAGCTTTGGATTTTCAAATGTAAGTTTTGTGTGTCAGTTTCATACACAAACTTAGTACTTTCTAATTCTAATACACACATATTCAAATCATGTAATAAGTTTACATTTTTCTTGCTTACTTTTAAGTTTTTAGTACATAATCTATTTTAGCTAAGGGCCTCAAATATTGTAAACGTTTTCTGTTTCTTTTCTTTGAATAAATAAATATTTGATTTGATTTGATTTTGACACGTATTATTATGATTACTTCCCCGCAGACTATCCGAGATGGAGCCCTCCGTGTGCGGCGCGGCTAACTTCACGGCACTGTTCGCTCGCTCCGTGCTCTCTCTACACTCCGCCCTGCACTCCACTAACGTCGCGTCCACGCATGCGCTGCAGCAACTGACTACCAACTGCTTGAGGTATAACTGAGAACATCTATCATATGAGATAAAGTGACTCTGGTAATAAGAATTTGAGTAAAGTTTGAAAACAACAAGAACATCTTTAGATATTGCATTATAAATTATAGGTGTAGCGCTCTAAATTTTGACGCCCGCACGCAGCCTTCAATATCAACATAACATCAGCGGCGCACAGCACATCCATATTTAACTTTAAATAGTAAAAACCAGATTTAAATATTAGGTTCAGCGGAAACACAGTGAAGTGAACGTATCAATGCAACAAATTTGCAGCTGGTAATACTTTCACGAGTTTATAGCATGCGCTTACCATCCGGCGAATTATTACTTATGGTGTATGCCATAGACCATTACGCTAAAGTAGATGCCGCAAATGCACCTTTGCGTGCCATACGTTGTTGTTTGCACCTACCGACCGCTATGACTCTTCAAACTGTCAGCAGGGATGTGACAGCACAAAAAATCGATTAATGATGAATCGATTATTTTTCTATAAAAATGAATTAAAAACAATATTGAAATAATAATAGTTACTCGATATTTTGTATTAATCGTTTTTTTTTATGGTTAATCAAATAAAAGGTCTAAAGTGAAATGAAACGCTTAATTATTGTTAGTTTTATGAGTCACCACATATTTGTAAAATTATGTTTTTTTTTTTTTTCTATAATCGTTTTTTTTTTACATCCCTAACTCTCAAGACGTTTTCTGATATGAAAAATATTGACACGGTCGATTCGCATACATATTGGGGTGCTTACAGCGTCTAGTTCTACGTACGGTCTGTGGTGTATGCTACCATGGTCTTGCGCTTCCCATAGACTGCAGCACCAGTTCTCGGGCGTGTCGGAGGCGGAGGCCGCGTGCGTGGCGCAGCTGGCGCTCCGCGTGTCCGGCGTGCGACTGTGCGCGGCGGCGACGGTGCACGCGGGCGGGCTTGCGCAGCCGGCCGCGCATGCGCTCACGCAGCACGCCGAGACTGTCGACCGGCTGTTGGCGGCCGCCGGTGAGTTGCGTGCACTTCATGTGCCTTCAAACTATGGGATATGGGGTACTACATTATGGTACAGTAGGATTACTTTAACTTAACCGCTCGACACTTTCAGGTTTTAATCGCTGAAAGAGATGTCCTGGAAACTTGAAATTTGACTCAGAGGTGTATCATGAAGTTAATTGATTAACGATTTAAAAGGGCCGCGACGTGTCTATATAGATTTCCATGAAGAGAGAGAGAACGTTGAAGAGACGGACTCACTTTAAAACATCTGGCAAAGTCAAACTAGACGAATATTAATGATTGGTGAAATGTAGTTTATGTGACTGATACATAATGGAGGGCATTAAAACTCGAGAGTGGGTTTATGAAGCGAGCCGAAGGCGATTCATAATAATATCACTCGAGAGTTTGTATGCCTAACTATGTACAGTTACATACACTAGTTTATCTACATACACATATCACAATCTCTCTTTCATGTGCTCAGGAACAGCATGTCCGACCGGCATTGTGGCATTGATCATTGCTCCGCACTTGTTTAGCTTGTTCAGTAGTACCAACTTCACAGACAAACTAGGGGCGGCACGCAGGCGGTCGTCGGCGTTCAACATTTGAATGTCATAATATGTCGAAATATTGATACATTATGGTCAAAATGTATCAATATTCAGATCTTGAACAGAAATGAGTTGTTACCAAGTATTATATCATTATGCTGGTCGTAACGTGCGGTTTTTGGACGCAGTAACGAGGGTTTATGATACGTGTAGATATAGAAGATTGTACAACAAGGGCATAAAACACGCAGTTTCACCCGAGTCGTTGATATTCATAATTTCTTTATTGCACACAAATCATACAAAATACAAGAGTTACATAAAAAAGTGTACAAAGGCGAGCTTATCTCTAATAAGAGATCTCTTCCAGCAAACCAGGCAAACAAGGGAAAAGTTGATGGTTGAGCAGGGGTAGACCTATGTGTACAATATATAAAATAATAAATAAAATAAATTAAATAATAACTATAATAATATACTAAATACTTATTATATACTACAAATACTATTTTATACACTATAATAATACATACTTACATGCATACTACCTATAACTCTAAAGGGAGAGGTAATGCTTCTTCACACGACTTTTAAAGATATTCAGATCAGGACTGTCCCTGATGGTGCAGGGGAGTGCATTCCACAACCGAATGGCCCGGGCTCTAAACCCGTTCTCATAGAAAGCGGTGTTATGCTGTGGAGTTGTGAGCATGGAAACTGCGTGAGTTCTCCGAGGTCTGCTGGAAGAAAGAAATTGAAAACTGTCTCGTAAGAAAGTTGGGTAGCGTGGATTACGTAAAATGTTGTAGAGGAAATTGAGGATGTGTGAATCCCGACGAAGACGAATCGGCAGCCACTTCAACTCCCAGCGATGTTGTGACACATGGTCGTATTTGCGCAGCCCGAAGATAAACCGAATCCCGAGATTTTGAAGTCGTTCGAGTTTGTTCAGTAGTTCTTCGTTAGCACTGACCCAGCAGACATCAGCGTAATCGATGAGGGGTAGAATGAGAGATTGAGCAAGAGTGATTTTGGTATGTCGAGGCAAAAAGTACTGAAGTCTCCTGAGAGAGTGAAAGGTAGAAAATACTCGGCGACTTACCTCATTGACATGCGATGACCAGGACAACTGGTTGTCAAAGATTAGACCCAGGTTTTTAACTTTATCGCTATATACGATTGTGGTACCATTAAAAGTGACAAATGGAATGGGATGTTGCTGCAACAAGTTAAGAGAATGTCTAGTACCTATTATCATGGCCTGGGACTTGCTCGGGTTAACCAGGAGTCCGAAGGATGAAGCCCAACTTCTTATTCCCTCAAGATCAGCGTTGAGTGCCTCCACAGCAGAGTGTGCATCGTTGAGAGAGAAGTGGCGATAGATCTGGAGATCATCAGCGTAAAGATGATATGAGGAGGACAGGACGTCCGAGATGGTGTTGATAAAGATCGAGAATAGAAGAGGAGAAAGAATACCACCTTGAGGGACGCCTGTAAAGAGGTCACACCATTCAGTGGATATCTCTTCCGACCTGATACGCTGTTGCCGATCCCTCAAATAAGAGTCGAACCAGCTGGCAGAGAAGGAGGAGACGTTCAGAGATCTGAGAAGCTCAACGAGAATGTCAAAATCTACGCAGTTGAAGGCACTACTGAAGTCAAGTAAAGCGAGCACGGAAAGCTGTTTGCGGTCCATGGCTACCTGGATATCATCTGTGACTTTCATGAGAGCCGTGACGGTGCTATGACCCGGTCTGAATCCTGACTGGTACATGTTGAGCAGATTGTTTGAGAGAAGGTAAGAAGAGAGCTGGGTATGGACAACGGATTCAAGGACTTTGGAGAGGATGGGTAGGATTGAGATAGGTCGATACTCTTTAAAAGAGGTGGGACTGGAAGTTTTAGGGAGCGGGATGACTAATGCTTTTTTCCACATGGTGGGGAAGATGCCATTCGATAGGGAAAAAATTATAACATGTGTAATAGCTGGCAGTAGTTCATCCAGGATTGTTAAAAGCATTTTAAGGCAGATTTTATCATCACCTACGGCTTTCGAGCTCATTGCTAGTACCGCCTTCTTGACCGCATAGATTCCAACATTGCTCAAGTTGAATGGTGTGGTGTCGGGTAAGGACTTAGAGCGCAGGCTCTGAAGAGTGGCTTGTTTAACAATGGGATCCATCACAACAGGTGGGGCAGAAAGGAACTGGTTGAGACCGTTGAGATCTACATTACCAGCATGAAAGTCCTGAGTCTTACCTATGCCAAGTGTTTTTAGAAACTTCCACACCTGAGCTGGTGTGTAACTTTCAATACTCTCGTGGATGTGCCGACGCTTAGCATCACGACAGAGACGGTTGCAGCGGTTGCGAAGACATTTGTAAGAAAGAAAATTGTCATCTGTCGGATTCTTACGGTATTTACACTTGGCTCTGTTCCTCTTGGCCATTACACGCTTAATAGTATCTGTTAGCCAAGGGGCGGGTACGTGTTTCACTCTCACTTTTTTTATAGGTGCATGCTTGTCGTAGAGACCTAGGACTATGATATTGAACTTGTTGATTTTCTCGTCCATTGTCTCGCTGGATATTACAGGGGACCAGTCGATCGACAAGGCATCCGACCTAAGAGACTCTAGGTTAATATCCCTAAAGTTACGAATATTAAGAAATTTTGCTCTGCTCTTGATATCCTCCCGAGCCGCAGGCAAGGGTGGATAGTTAAGTCGAGGGTAAAATGGGGTTTATGACCGATTTATACACCCTGATTTTCACTTTGATTGCGAGAAAATGAAACAGTGATAATGTAAAAAATACCTTCTGAGAATGTATTTCCTTGTTTGCCGCTTCTCCAGAGCATGAAATTTTCATAGGTACGTTTTAAGATAAATTTGGATTAAGGCGGCAATGTTGTTGAAAACTCCTTTTGCTTTTGTTTCCATTAGTGTGTTAGGCGTAAGCATTATTTCCTCTTCACTTGACGACATATTTATTAACTTTCGTAACACAACAAGCTTTGCAATGAAAACAACTAACTAAAAGTCGAAAACAAGGCTTTTTCCCGCCACTGTATTTTAAAACTTTTTATTTTTTATTTTTCTGCCTGTCATTTTTAGTTTAGGTCGTACGCGATACTGCCCGAGTCATACTTGGATTTTTAAATGTTTTTGTTAATTATACTTGTTTTTATTAGTTTTTAGTTTAGTTTTTTATTACTACGCAACATAGAATGCAAATAAATTAAAGTAATTTTATTAAAATAACAAATTAATTTAATGCAGCCACCTCGTCTGCCATTCAGGCTCAATTGTGTTAGTCTAGATTATTAATCTGTGGTCATGATGACGGCAACACTTTATGCACTAGTGCGTACAATGTGATTTTATACAGCCTCCATCCAGCATAAAGAAGGACTTTTCGAGCATGAGAAGTGAAAAACTATTTAATTACTCTAACTATAACGATCATGTTTCATGACACTTGTGTAAATAATGTGTTAAATTATAACTGCCATCGTCTGTTCCCGTCAGGTGTGGAGCCGGACCCGTTCACGATCTCGATATTCCAGCAGCTGTCGTGGACGCAGGACAGCAAACCGGGCGCGCTCGCGCGGGCCGTGCTGCCGCTGCTGCAGGCTGCGCCGCTGCCCATAGTGCCCAGACCCAACCTCAAGGTATGCAACACAACGCGCTGGTGTGCAACACTACGTATTTATACATATCACAATTTCACGTGGAAGATGATCTTGGCAGAAGCCCGCGGCATACATGGTCGGAGCGCAAAATAAGAGGCATGGGATAGAGAATAGTACTCACATCGACTGAAACTCCTAGATAAAGGGACCTTTTATTTTATTTTTATTTTATTTAGGAAACATACAGTTGAGGTATAACACGCACATATGTACTTAAAAACCTATAGAACCTTGAAATTAGCATCAATTATTATTGTAACATATTGAGCTTATGTTAAATCAGTATACACGCAGGGTATTTGGTGTTGTTTCTGATCAGTGTTCTTTAAACGTTCAACTATCTATCTATCTACAACAACAACAATATGTTGTTATGATAATAACAACATGTAAAAACTAGACACCGTTTAGTAGAATTAAAAAGCCCTACTAATACCAACAACTCAAGGGATGAATAGAAGAAGTGTTTGCAGTTTGCTCTGGACGGCTGCTCTGTGCACTAGGACTATGCTCTCCCCAGATCCGCATGTGCACGGCGACCATCATCGAGCCGGCCGCCGACAACGACACGGTGGTGCGGTTCTGCGCGGGGCTCGTGTCGTGCGTCGCGCTCGAGGCGGAGGTGCTGCGCGTGCGCGAGCCGAGCGCGCTGCGCGTGCGCGTCGCCTATCCCGACACGCGCGTGCACGCGCTCGTGCCCGACAGGGATCACCTGCGCCCGCTCGATCATCAGGATCAGAGTTAGTACCTACTTTCAGACAGAACTGCTAAAATTAATTTTCAGAATTTATGAAATAGAACATTTCTTACGAGTTCGCAAAGGCTTATATTTGAGCCGAAAGCGAGGATCGTAGCGAGGTTCGTAAAGAAACCTTTTCGAACGAGTTTACGAATAGATTTTTTCCGCCCGAGAACCCAAAATCAAGCGGCAAAGGTGCTATTTTGAGGTTATAAGGGGGAAAAGTAAATTGTAGCTATCTAGATCTCTTTTTAGATATAAGCTTGTCTTTAAAGCGAGCGCTCTGCCTCACTAGCCAGACGTCAAGGCTCTCCATTCTGTATCTGGGGGCACGGGAGTGCCCCCGCCAAGACGAGCCAAGCGAAGCGTAAGGGCACTACTACCTTTTCTCGAAGCGCTTCGTTTTTTTGAACCCTCATAACTTGGGTTTGGATTAGACCAGATAAACAAAATTCTCGGGATATGATGTCAATAGTGGACTCATTAAACAAATAAAGTTTCAATATCGTAGCTCTTTAAATTTTATTGATATCTAAAAAACCCCGATTTCGTCACGGACTCACTGATGATCATCTGAATTCTTAGGGTACTTTCTGAAGTCCTAGTAGTAAGCTAGTATTATGAGCGCGACACTGAAATTGTTTAGAACTGGCCACTTGTAAACAATATAATAATAAAAAATAAGTATAATTTTGAAAATGGAATTCTTTGCCAATATTATTGAGTATGTATTTTATTCATTTGTCATTTGCTTTACGATTTGGCGGCAAATTGAAAATTGTTAATGAATTTAAGGCGAGAAAAAATTCATGCAATGATTTTTTATGACTTTCGATGTCATTTAAGTCAACAAGAAAGTTATGATAGACTTCGATTGGCCTTTCACGATGAAGCCTCATCTCGTGCCACTGTTTACAACTGGTTTAATGAGTTTAAACGTGGTCGCACTAATCTCACCGATGATCTGCGTGAGGGGGCCTTCTACGGCGACGACTGAAGATAACATCAGTATGATAGAGACTGACAAAAGAGTGACCTATCAGCAGATTCGGGCAAGTTTAGGCGTCGGTATGAGCCAAGTGCACAAAATGCTCCATGAACATTTGTCGGTCAGGAAGCTTTGGCCCGGTGGATACCTCATGATTTGACCGAGGTCCAAAAACTCTGTCGTGAAATGGTTCAAAGATTTAACTGAGGTGAGTCAAATGCTGTGTTCGACATACGTACGGGTGACGTAAGCTGGATTTACTGTTATGATCCCGAAACCACAACACAGTCTACTCAGTGGGTGCATCCTTCCGAAGAGTTACCAACTAAAGTAAAAAGAGGTCGAAGCGTGTGAAACAAGATGGTGGCCTCGTTTTTCGGAAGGACCGATACTTATGCGACAGTTGTTTTAGAGGATCGAGAAACAGTTCCTGCAGATTGGTACACTAACAATTGTTTGCCGCTTGTCTTGAAAAAAGTTCGATAGAAACGACCTCGCAGTAGGATCCTCCTTCACCACGACAACGCCTCGTCGCACACCGCCAGGCGAACGATGGACTATTTGGCGACGTCAGACGTGGAATTACTAGGTCACCCGCCATATAGCCCCGCCCCGACCTCGCACCTTGCGATTTTTATTTATTCCCGAAAATACGACCCCTAAAGACGACTGTTTGCTTGACAAAGTGCTTTTCTCGGTGGTTCCATCTGATGCAGAGATGTATTGACATGAATGGACACTATTTTGAAAATATATAATAAAACGAATAAGTTGTTAGTGTGATCAGTTTTTGATTTTCTAAGAATTTACAGTTTGACCCTCGTAGTACACAAACAACAAAAAAAAATCTAAAACTTGGAAAGCGTTCAACCCGATCTGGCACACACGTGAGGGCACACACGTGAGGGCACACACGTGAGGGCACACGTATTTATGTATTATGTCGTTGATGTTGGGTCATCCGCGTTATCTTGTGGCCAGGCTTATTTAGCACTCTCGAGAATGACTAACTTGCAAGGGGGTCGCCAAATATTTACTAGTATCACAGATTCTATAATACTATGTTGTATTAAAGCACAACAGTCAGCTATAGTCGAATATAATCTCCTATCACTATTATAAACAGTAAACCAAGAAAGAAAAATGGCAAAGTTATAGAGTGGGCTATGAAAAAGGCACTTCTGTAACAAGGCACATGTGCAAGAAATGGACCCCAAAAAAAGAAAGAAAGAATGTACAAAACAAAAAAATATCGTCATAATAAGCAGCAACTTACAAAAATAAGTGAAATCCCACCAAAAACATTTTCATGTAAAATGTTGCCATTACAAGACTATATGGCTCGCACTGTCAAAAAGCTATCAGATCTCATGTAGAGCCAAGCTTCTAACTCTACACTCCCTTACCCAACAACAAGCCATAAATTCACTAACTCTATTACTAAAATTTGTGACTTGGCCGTTTTTGCTCCCGTCACAGTAAGGTGAAAAATTTACTCACTGTTCATTACTTTTCTGTTTTACGATAGGTTCTTGTAGTAATATGTCAGCGTAAGATAGTCAAAACCGTTAGTTGATATAATGCGTTAGTTGATCAACTATCGACAGATAGTAAACTAGACCTACAGGGTTTGTAATTTACGTTTCTTTTGTTCTTACATGTCAACCTAACACGCAGACTATTCGGGGGCTTCGCTGCGCTCGCCCCCTCTATTCACCTAAGCTACCGCAGTGTTTGCCCTGGTATTTCGTTTGCAATTCAAGTTTAAACCAGTTTACTATTTAACAGTTTTAACCGATAGTTTATCAACTAACTCGTCATATAGTAAGCAGTACGCTACAGTCGATAGTTGACCAACTAACGGGAAAAAAACGTTACTTTATGAACTAACGGTGACATAATATAACGATTATAGTTCTTTTAAGTACGAATAACGCCCTACAAGAACTAAACTCGTTAGTACACTATATTTGCAGTAAGCCCATCCCTTGTGACGGTAGCGAAACGGCCAAGCCAAATATTTTGACTAAGGTGTAGACTTGTAGAGTTTGTGAAGTTAGGGCGTTTAGAGTTAGGGCGTGTTGAGTTAGAAGCTTGGCGCTACATGAGATCTGATAACTTTTTGACAGTGCGAGCCTTAGGGTCGTCTTGTCAACATTTTACACAAAATGTTTTTGGTGGGTATTTATGTCTAGTGACATCGCTGGTTCTGGTTCTCACGATATCCAAAGGACCATGCCTGTAGTGTGGTTGTCTGACATTATTTGCATCATAAGGGCATTTAAATGATAATTTATCTTGGATCCAATATTATTAACGTTCACACAAAACTAATAAAGGTCAGAGAAAGATCTATGATTGCATCCAAGATAAATTATCATTTATATGACAATGTAATTGGGGAGTACAACAAAGCAATGCCTTATTCACAGACGAGGACGGCACCCGCAACGTGCGCCTGCTGACCAAGGTGCTGATCTCTCACGGCGTGTGGACGGAGCCGTGCGGTGTGGAGCTCACCGTGTGCCTCGCCGTCGACGAGGGCCAGGCGAGGGAGCCGCCGCTTGTCGAGCTGTCGAGGCCGGTGCGAGTCAGCGTCGCGCCCAAGCCGATCAAGAGGGGGATCTAGACGTCACGACGCCATATATGATACGTCATGGAGCTCAACGTCGCCGAGCTCGCCTTGGACGAGGGCGACGGCCTGGGCCATCAACTTGTAGAACTTTCGCGGCCTGTGAGCGTGTTACCTAACTAGTTCTGTCTGTCTGATACAGAATCATGTAATAAATTATATCATTCTTGTAAATAGACTATATTTAAGTGTAATAAAATTGATGAATTAAATTAGCTTTTTTTACTCAGAAAACACTGACAGCGCTGCAAAGATCTTTTGGCAAGCAAATACAGTAGCAAATGAACTTGTAGCACTGTATGTGACCACATAAAAGTCACAATTGTACGGAAATCACAGTTACTGTACTCTTAAGGCCTTACTAATAAAAAAAGTTGTTCAATGTTTAACTTTTACAGTTCCTTTTCATACGTCGAGTAAATGTCAAAAGCAAGATAAAACGCTGTACAAATTACACAGTGAATAACTTCTTTTATCTACACACGTATCATAAACCCTCTTTACTGCGTCTAAAAACCGCATGTTAAGACCAGCATAATGTAAACTATTTGGTAAAAACTCATTTATCTGAAAATTTGTACATTATGACCATAATATACAAAAATTTGTCAAATTATGACATTCAAATTTCGAACGCCGACGCCCGCCTGCGTGCCGCCCCTAGTTTAGACTAAGTGAAGTTGGTACTACAGAACGAGCTAAACAACTGCAAAGCAATGATCAATGCCACAATGCCGGTCAAACATGCGGTTCCTGAACACATCAGAGAGCTTATGATATGTGTGTAGATAAGCTAGTGTATGTAACTGTACATAATTAGGCATTAAAACTCGAGTCATATTATTATGAAACTCGCCTTCGGCTCGTTTCATAAACCCACTCTCGAGTATCAATGCCCTCCATTATGTAGCAGTCACATAAATTAATATTATTAGTAAGGAAGGACGTTAGATTATTAAAACATAGTATCTGTATGTACATAACCACAATTATATAATGTATATTATTTCCCAACTCTTGAAAAAGCTAAGTGTCTTTATCTATGTTGAAAAGTTCAAAGCGGGCAATACAGTGATGAACTAATTGTTTGACACCTGGCATCCAAGTTCCAACAACACCAACATGGCTTATCATCAGTGCTCGGTGAATGTCATCTGCTTTGCTAGGCTGATCATCTCTCAATGCTGAAACAGAGGTTCATAGTTAGAAATGTAAACTTAAAGGAGCACCTGCCTCGCAAGTACTCTACATAGAATCCTCATGAGTGTTAATTGTGTGGTTATCAGTTTGTTCTGGTTTTAGAGAACATAGGTACCGGCTTAACAGTCTGTTGTGAAATTGTTAAAGATGTTAAATAATAGAAGAGATGGTCTTCTAGTATTTTTCAAATGAAGAAACTGACAAAATTTTCGAGTCAATTTTTACTTATTTTATTATGTATGGTTTATTTATTAATACAAAACTTAAACTAGAAATATTATACACAAAATTGAATTTGTGCAGCTGATCATAGCAGACTCAGCATTGATATAATCAATAACTTTATTTCAAATAACTTAACATACTCTAACACCAACAATAACTCATAAAAACTAGGTATTTGTATAATACTACATTATGTGAGTTGTTGTAGTGGTAGTGAGTAGTGTAGTGCCCTCCGTACTAGTCAAGATTGTATGACGGCAGAGCATTGCTCTTCTCACAGCTGAACAAAAACTAAAACAATTTGCAATAGACTCCTGTCTAAGTTTATAAGATTGTTATTGGAGCAGAGTGCAGTATAAGTACTAATATAGAATAAATAGTTAACAACTTATAAGCAATTTAGGTATAATATAGAAATAGAAATATAGAAAATATATATATTGCATATTTTAAATATACAGCAGGGCCTCGATGATCCGAACACCGAAAATTTATACCCTGTTCGGATGCACGAAGCGTTCGGATTATAGTATGTTAAAATTTTGAAAGGGATTTTTCGAAATAAAACAAAAATATTTTATGTTTATTGAAGTATGTACGTTAGATGTATGTTAGATACAATGCTATTAATCACACTTTTTTAAAGAATTCCAATATAGTGCTTTGACGAGTAGTATTTAGTGACATAGAAAATGCTTTATCCCTTTTTTCCGGAATAGAAATGTCGACTTCATCTGCCCATTCCAAACAAGTATTTAAGCAAGACACAGCTTGAGTATGTGGGATCCTTGCAACTGATCCCGATGTCTCCGATTCTTCTTCGTTTTCGTTGTCTTGCTGATCTGTTACTTGTCTTATTATGTCTTCATCAGTCAAGGGCTCCTGACAATCAATGTCATCATTGCTAACCAAGAAATTATTAATATCTGCTTCAGACAATCCTCTGTTCCAGAAAATACTCAACGGTAAGTCATCTTCAGGATCGAAATCTTCCACATCTTGGCCAGACATTCCCTCTGATTCGAAAAGTAGGGGCCACAGAGGCTTCCAAGACTTTTTAATTAGATTTGGTGACAATTGCTCCCAAGATTGAGCTAGTGAAAACACTGCATCTTTAATTGTGTTTTTTTTAAGCACTTCAGTTACTGTACATTCTGGATTAACTTCTTGCTGGCCAAAAACTTGCAACAGGAGTTTCTTCTTGTAATTCACTTTAATGTTCTGGATCACATTTTGATCCATAGGTTGAATAAGGGCTGTGCAGTTGGGGGGCATGTACAAAATGGTAATATTTTCATCAATCGACTGCACATTGTCTTAGAGTGGATGGGCTGGTGCATTATCAAGAAGTAACAGTGCTTTTAGCGGTAAGTTCTCTTTTGATAAAAATTGCTTTACTTCGGGAATAAAATGTTCCATGCTTTTAGCGGTAAGTTCTCTTTTGATAAAAATTGCTTTACTTCGGGAATAAAATGTTCCTTCAGCCACTCCATAAATATTGGTCTTATAACCCAAGCACTTCTTTGACCTGTGTAATGAACCGGTAATTTTCTGACTGTTGCAAATGCACGTGGCCTTTGTGCTTTGCCTACAACCAGCAAGGGCAGTTTGTGCGTTCCGGTTACGTTCGCGCATGGCATAAATGTGATCCTCTCCTTCGACACTTTGGAACCTGGGGCCCTAATTTCTGATGCCGACGCCAATGTTTTATCAGTTTTATCATCAGCATTATAGATTTGGTCTGCAGACAGATCCTGTTCCCTTATTACATCCATGAATTTGTCCTGGAATGGCTTTACAGCTGCTTCATTATTCGACAATTTTTCGCCACTTACCTTAAGTTGGCGTATACCATGTCTTTTCTTAAAATTATCTAACCATCCTCTGCTAGCCACAAACTCTCCTCTTCCAAGTCGTTCATGGAAAAACTTAGCCTTCTGCATCAGTATATCACCAGACAAAGGGACGTTCTTTCTTCGCTGCTCTATGAACCACGTAAATAAAGCATCTACAAGCAAAGGATTTTCAGGAGTTTTGGTTTTCCTAGCACCTGGACCCTTTTCTGTGTTTATTACAAATGATCGTATTTTTTCCTCCTTGTGTTTGATATCTGTAATTGTGGCTTTTCCAACGTTATACTGCTGTGCGAGAAGTGATGACGAGATGCCTTCTTTAATCTTGTCCAAAATCTCGCACTTTTGTCCAATTGTTAGCGTCACGTGTTTTCTTTTCTTCGATGTTGAGGCCATGATGCAAATTTGAGACGCCAACACAATAAAATGGCGGAAAGGCGTGCGGGCGGACGAAAAAGCGATACGTGTGTTATCTAAAACGCACTGCGTGGCACTGCGTGCTCTGTGGCACTGCGGGACAGAAACTGTGAGAAATGGCGGTTGCGCAGGGGTAAGGGGGGTCGTTCGGATTATAGAGGCGTTCGGACGAGCTGGGGTACGGATTATCAAGGCCGTGCTGTATGTAGGTATAGGTATAAATCTACATAACAACATATAAATGTTGTTATGTAGATTTTATACTATCATACATAATATTGTTTGGATATATATTTTTTAAATATAAATACGTAAATAATATACATAATGCTTCACTTCAAACAAAAGCTTCCAAAAGCTTTTCCGTAAGATCGTAGTCTAATGATATAAAATACTTATCCAGCATTTTCGAGCAGGAGTAGGTGTTACATTCTTTGAATGTTGTGAGAATCTTATTGATTTTATTTCTTCTCACCACATGCTAACTCCTTCATTTGTATCTGAACAGCATGATTCAGTTTTCCATTTCTCCACATCTCGTCCATGGCATCTATTCTCCTTCTAATATCAGCAGCTTTAGATCCCAATTCACTACTTTGCTCCAAAAACTCTAATAGTATTTGTTTGACTTCTTCCAAGGTTGTTTCACTGTGTATATTGACCTCTTGATTTGTGGGGTTCTTAGGGAGGCTTTCTACTGGAGGAGGTATTACTAGTGGCATTCCAGTTGGCATGGGAGGTAGATTTACAGTGGAAGGTGCTGCAGCGTTAGTGCCACCCGACAATGGAAATGCTACTCTTTTGTTGAGAAAGTTTCTTGGTTTGCTGGAAGTGATTTGTTGGCTGCTATTCCTCAGCGGCGGAGGGTCATTCCAGCCAGGATCAAAGGGTGCTGAAAACATGATTAGTATGTGTATAAACCATTAGTAATTGTCTTCAGGCTATTAAGCATGAAGTGATGAACGTCATATTAATATGAACAAGTAGGGGCTCCCGCCCCCTTATTGAGACTCTGACCCGATGCCACTACCACTAGAAAGCAATGACTTATCATTGCTTTCTAGTGGTAGTGGCATCGGGACCGTTCCCGTACTTCATAGAACTGCTAACTCTTAAGTTAGCAGTTCTATGAAGTACGGGAACGGGGACAAAATGAGCTGACGAAGTGCGATGTGATGATGAAGCAGATTGGTATGGCTTACGGCAACATCAATACCGTCACAATTTATTTATATTATACCTTTGGCTAATTGATCTGGAGTGTCTTTGACATTATCCATTTTGTTTAAAAACAATGTTAAAGGGTGAAAATTGAAAATACAATAAATTGCACACTTTCTCGTCAATAACAAAAATCAGCTGTTTCTGTGTTCTATATTGCTCTGTGGTTTCTGTCTACCTTTTTTTCTGCCTGACAACTGAAACAAGTTATAGCACGAGTTTTCGGAGTAAAGCTCCAGCCGACCAATAACACCCTTTTTTCATTCGCTCATTTTTTTTGAGCAATTTCAGAGCCGTAGAATTGGAAAAACCTGAAGGAAGATTCTTTCAATCAATTATTTGTCAAATAAACGCCGATGTAGTGTCGTGTGATCTTCTAAAAAAATGATTTTCTTTAGTAAATGGCATGGTATCTTCGCAGCCTGTCCGACTTTGCTTTTGATGACATTATGGGCTGTTCAGACAACCGAAGGTAAAACTTTTTCCTCTTATCTAGGCGGTACTGTGGTTCCCGGCTGCGCTTGTGGGAGTACGTGGCCGTTTGTTATGGGAGGATTTCTGACCGAGCCACCGATTTAAAGTCGGAAAAGTTCAATTAAAGTTGCGTTAATTACTGTTATCGATTGTGTAAAATGTTTCAGGGTCTAAGGCGCAGTTCGTGACGTGCGGGTCCATTCTGAAGCTGATGAACTCGGACCTGCGCCTGAGGTTGCACTCACATGATGTGAAGTACGGCTCGGGCTCCGGCCAGCAGTCTGTGACGGCTGTGGAGGTTACCGACGACAGCAACAGCCATTGGCTGATCCGATCGGCGATAGGCGAAACCTGCAAGAGAGGGTAACCCTAGACCATCAAACATAGACTTAGATTTAAGTTTATACTATCCCCTATAAGGTGGGAGTGCCACCTACTGTTATCACATTTAAACCTGCTGTGAGGATACACACACAGTTTCGTTTTCTATTTGGCTGGCTTTTATGGCTAGTTAGCTAAGGCCAGTATTTAATTGAACATCAAAAATACTGATTTGCACAGCAAAAAAGGATCCGCAAAACACTTTATGTTTTAAATATTTATGTGTACTCAAGTTTATCTATTAGTATTTTTTGTTGTTCTTGCATGTTTATTTATGTTCAACCTAACAGGAAGGATAAAGGGGGCTTCGCTTTGCTCACCCCCTTTACCCTTCACCTAAGCTACCGCAGCATTTTGCCCTGATATTTGCTGTGCAAATCAGTATTTTTGATGTGCAGATTAATATTTCCCGTTAGCTAACCAGTTAACTGTTATAATATTACCTAAACCCAACTAGCTAATTAATTGTGTTCATATTTAAATAACAAGTTATTTATTAGTATTCACATGAATCTTTTATTATTGTATGTAATCACATTTGTTGACTGCAATGTTGCCAATGGCACCTGATGTGGAATCATTTTATTTGAATAAACATGTATGTATGTCTAATTTCAGAGCACCAATAAAATGCAACACCAACATTAGAATCCAGCATGTTGCAACGAAGAAGAACCTGCACTCGCACTACTTCTCATCTCCACTGTCGGGCAACCAGGAGGTGTCATGCTATGGAGATGATGATGGGGAGGGTGACAGCGGAGACCATTGGACGGTGGTCTGCAATAACGATTACTGGAGAAGAGATTCTCCAGTCAAGTTCCGTCATGTTGATACTGCTGCGTAAGCCCTGTTTTTTTTATCGAAGCCCCTTGCCTGCTAATAGTAAAGGAAAGACAATCTACTCAATAACAAATAGTGATGACTCACTATGTGGTGACCCATAACCTTTATAGGGTTTAATAGCCTTATCATCATTCAGACATTGAAAAATTGACCAAGAACAGCACAATTATTTCACAGGACTGTCTTTTATTGCAAATTTAAGCAATGTTCTGATTGTTTAATTTCTCAAGTGATTAATATTCCTATATTCAGCATTATATGATAAGGCTACAGATTAGGTTCCAAACAATATCACCATGTTAACAATTTCCATTCAAATAGGCCGTTATGGGCTTTATTAACCTAATGCCAAGACTTGTTTTAAGATGGTCATGGTAACTAAACTTAATCGGCTCGGGTCGGTTCCAAGGAATTAAGTTGTGCAGTAGAGGTAGTAAGAACATATTTTTTATTCTAGTCTTAGGTAACCCTGCTAGCGGTTATTTCAGGTACCTTTTATTCATCCGTTATCTTGTTGTTTTGCAGTTATCTAGCCGGGTCGGGGCGCACATTCGGCCGTCCCATCAGTGGTCAGGGTGAGGTGGTGGCAGTCAGCTCGCAATACGGCTCCTACACGGACTGGCAGGCGCAGGAGGGGCTCTTCATACACCCCGGCGAGCCTCTACCACACCAGCATGCGATACACTCAGAGTTATAATATATGGACTAAGGGAGACTAGTCATTAATATTTTTTCTACTTTGGGGGCGTTACAACAAATTCACCGCAGGCTAATCAAGCTAGTTTTGCTGATGTAGGACAGTGTCACAATATTTGCAGTTTCTTACTCCTCAAGAAAAGTAAAGTAGGATTTTGTTGTTTGAATGTAAGAAAGGAAATACATAATAATGAGATTTGTGATATTTATATCCTAAGTTATCTTACGTTATATTTTTTGATAAGGGCACCTTATCTCAAATGCTCATTGAAGATGGCGCTGGTGTGTTTTGGAGGCTGTCCTTTGTCAGATTCTGTTTATTTATAATACCCCTCAAAATACTTTTTTTAGTGATCGCGATTTTGAACCTTATGCCATCGTAATAAAATTCAAAACTTAAAACGGGATTTTGGGCAACCAGCGTACTCAGGCAATATTTTTTTTTTAACAAGTTAGATGCATAAAATCGTATGGCGTGCTAGCCTCATTTGACATTAATGCTTCTAGTGTCAAGTGTCGAAGTGACGTATTTTTGAAGCTAACCTCAGATGAATGAAAGTCTTTGCCTCCAACAACGCCAGCGCCACCACGCGAGCACTGACCGGATTGTGGAAAATGTCTGGAAAGCATAAAATACCAAATAAAAAGATTAAGTACTGAAACACGTTTATTTTCTTTAAAACTTTATTGTCAATTTTATTACAAGAGGTAAAATAATTATAACAAACCTCTGAGAAACCTACCGTGATATAAACTGACTGGACAGTTCTTCCACATCTCCGAGACCTAACTAATACTGACTTGATCTTGGTTGTCATCAATTCTCTCTATTTCTAGGGCAAGACAAACTTCAGTCAGACGCCTGAGCTACGAATGAGTATCAAATTGATTTCTAGTTATAAGGTGGTGTTACTGAAGCAGAGAAACAAACCTTTGTAAAAATATAGTATAAAACTAAATAAAATATTCCAAATTATACTGCGCGCTGTCCCGAATCCGCGCGGGAGCACCTCGCTCAGTCTTAGCGCGTCTTCACTTCTACTACGATACATACATACAGCTACACTAAGAAATACAAAACCTGAAAGCACTAAACTCACTAGTTCAACCAATAACAACGCGGTGCTGTTGCCATTATTGTTAATTTCCTAGACACTTTCATTGTCAAATATCTATTCTAATACCTAAATTTTTGGGCGTCAAGCCCTAGTATTATTTGTTCTAGCTATATTATTTGTTCTAGCTATATTATTTGAACGTTATGGATTCACATAATGTGATATCATCCATAATTTTCTTGGCAGTAAAATAGGAAAGAGAGCAAAGTAACAATTTTCGCCTAGTTAATTTAAATACAGGTTTCCGATGGAACAATACTAGTATATACATAGTACGAATTTAATAAAATTAAAGTTGTGTGTGAACGAAGTAACACAATTGAAAGGGAAAATATAGAGACAACAGAGCCAAAATCAAGAATAATTAAATAAAATTGAGTTTTCCAACGTGACAGATACATAGAGGAAATACTCCCTAGTAAACAAAACACATCCCGAGCAGGACCCTCGCCGTCGGGTTACTAGAGTACAAGTTCATTATTTCTGCTTTAGTTTGGCGAGGAGCGGGACTCGTCAACACGCGGTATACCAGGGCCATCGTGTCGTTACAAATATCTTAACTGTGAATAAAACGTCATTTGCATGAAGTCAGTTCCTTCTGTAACCCTGGTACAGATACCGGAGCATAACTTGATACCTCTGAATGTATAAATGAACTTAATTGTCGAAAACTCCACTAATTTTGGAATGTCCATGCGTGGAATACCAAGTATTCGATATTGGTGCAAATAGTAAGCGTGTCACATCGAAACAAGTCCTAGCGGCCCTTCATGCTTCGGAAACAGCAACTCCCGCGCACCTCAGTCGCCACAGCTCGCCATAACAGTGGCCGCGCTAGCACAGTTTACTGGCTAGCACAACAAACTTACTAGCATAGTTTACTGGCTAGCACAATGGACTTTCTAAGCACAATAGACTTTCTAGCACAGTAGACTTGCTAGCGCAGTATACTGGCTACCACAATAGACTTTCTAGCTCAATAGGTTAGCAAGCACGCGTCACAGAGCGCTAGCAAATCTTATTGGAAAGTACACTGTTCAGCTTCTCGAGCGCGTACGTGAGGTTGGTGTAGAGCTTCTTGTCGCAGCCCTGCTCCTCGATGGTGCTGAAGCGGAACGTGCGGAAGTTCTTCTCGACGTCGATGTACGTCACAGCCTGCATCAGCGGGCACAGGATTATCTTCGTGTGGTCCTGGAAGTTTATCTGTGGGGGACACATCAAGGACTTTATTACGTGGTTAGTAATTTGTCAATTTTCCAATGGAATGTTGATCGTCGCAGAAATCGTAGTTAAGTTAAGATAGGCGAAATAGTAAATTTCCCACGAGCACGAGTTCGCCAAGGCTTATATTTACGAACCGAGAAGAAACCGGCACGAGACGAAGGCAAGGGTCGTAGCGAGGTTCTTAAAAAGCCTTTTCGAACGAGTTAGGAATATAATTTTTCCGCCTGAGAACCCAAAAACAAGCGGTAAAGATGCCGGAAGTCGGAAAAATATAGTGTTTACCGATGTAAGTTTTGACTCCAAAATGTTCACCAAATTTAGTGCCCCCATGTGGTTTCACAGAACCGCATTGGTTGCTAGAGGTCACTTTCTATCCGAATACTAAAAGTTTGTTAGGTCTCAACTTTATAATACAACCTGAAAGTGAAGCGGAGCGAGGCGACTCCATGTAGTTTAGTATAAAACAGGGTGTAACATTTTTATGAACATTTCGTTAATTTGGGCTGAAAATGTAAATTTTGGAAAAAACTTATTCTTCGATTTGGTAAACAGTTAATTATAAGCCATGAAGAAGCGGCAAATAGTATTATGTAAGGAAAGGAGAGATTACCTGTAGGGTACCGTTGGTGAGGTACATGATGACTGCGAGAGTGGTACGGAACCACTGGTGCAGATGCGGCAGTCGCGACAAGCCGTCGCTGTCACGCACGGGCACCGATGCGCCTGCGCACACACACTTAAACGTTTACACACGGGCACATACATCGTCTCTCGCGTAGATGTGGACCATAATATGGTCCACATCTACGCGAGAGGCGACATATTATGTGAGAATAAATAAAGGAACATACATTTCCTCTGGCCTAAACTGCGATGTATTGTGTGAGCCAGAAACCATATTGTCACCAACAAACGTACAAAAATTGAGTTTTTTCTTTGCACTTGGATGTATACCTGGTACTTCTTGCTTGTGAGGCAGACCTTCGACCACTAAGCCACGAAGGACTAACATAACATAACATTTTTATACAGGCAAGCACATTGCTTCTGGCCCCACACTAGGATACCCTGTGTCGTGGGAACCAGAAACAGCGACGTCACATACATACATATAAAATTACCAAGACCCGGGTTTTTCTTTTTCTTCCACCCCGGCCGGGTAGAGCAGACCCTCGGAACGCAATGCCAGAGGTCGACTAACTAAGTTAACGATGTATCATTCGCAACTGCGCCTCTGCTACCGCGTATGGGAAAAGGCGTGACGCTTTTTGTTTATAGTTTCTGACGCTATGTACAGGCCCCGTCAGGTTTCTTAGCCTCTGAATGCTGCCTGGAGAGGGTAGCGGCGCATGTACGCGTGTGCCACAAGAAATATGGGCGAGAGAGGTGAGACTGAGGAGAGGTGAGCTTAGGAAGGACCTCGCGAATTGCGTTCTTTTTCACGACAGCATAAAAACTTATGAATGCGTGTACGTAACATAGAGTATGAACGTAGCCGCGCCAATTTTGCAACCCATGTCCGCTAATTTGAACAGACATACGAAAGCATTTTTGCCCAATCCTGAAACGGAGACGCTTCATTCGCTCGGCAAACTACCCTTTTAATCTAATATCTAAAGAAGTCAAATCATGGCTTCTTTAGATATTAGATTCCTTTTGCTCGATTACATTTTAATTTAGATATGCAAATATAAGAATAAAAAATAGTTTTTTGTAGTTTTCCAAAAAGTACATCGGCAAAAAAATACCACTAAATTGTCGAAATTGCTCACAAAATTTCATGAGAATCGCTTGATAAATGCGACCTGTAGAGGAGAACATACGGACAGACATACAAAAGCATTTTTGCCCAAGCTGACACGGAGACGGTTTGCACGCTCGATCAATAATTAGTATTGTCTAGTATCAAGAGTCACTTCCACTCACCAGCCTTCATGAGATGCTCGGTCATGTATCTGCGGAAGTATGTGAGCAGCTTCATCTTCTTCTCGAGTTCGGGCGGGTACTCGCGCATCGTCATATACTGCTCCTGGCTCTGTCGGTTGATGTAGTGCACGTTCCTGAAAGGGCATCCACGTTAGCTAACTTCAAGTCTTCAGATTAGTTACATGTGGCAAGGCTTTTGTCAAAGAGAAATCATGAACCAAATGGGTGAACAAATCTTAGCAGACCTGATGTAATCCATTATTCTGTAGCCAGATTTCATAGACGTAAACATTTATATACAGGCAAACACATTGTTTCTGGCCCCACAATAGGATATATTGTGTCGTGGGACGCAGTGTCCAGAAACAGTGGAGTGTAGAAATAACATTTAACTGAAGCATGCCCTACGGACTGCAAGATTATTGTAAGATAGTACCTATGCAATACCATTTATCACATTCACTCTCATTCACAGTAACTGTTCTAACTCCATCCCATCACCAACACCAGCGGCAGATCCCTTTATATTACAACAGCGACGTCACACACATACTTAAAAACATCCAAGACCTGGGGTTTCTACACCACCGGGATTCGAAACTGGAACCCCTTGCTTGGGAAACAGAGCCTAGAGCAATGGTGCAGAGGACGTCAATTTCGGTCGTATTTAGCCGATTTTGGGGGAAAGTGAAATAAGTATGTGACGATTTTTTTACTAAGACCCATTTCCAGGCTGTCATATCAAGTCGGTAATATTTTCATACTTAGCTAACTAGTAAACAAACACATTTCACGACATTCCGAAAGAATCAAGCAACGAAGATTACCACAATAAGTTATAGACAGTAGTTTAAACTCCCACGCTCTAATTACAACTCCAAAATGCTTTCAAATGTCGGTTGAAAATCATTTTTTGTCAAAATCGAATTTAGACAAAATTCCTGCACACTTATTGTCAGAGCGTCCGCCATGCTAACTCAACCAGTGTTATTTACTACTTAGCTCAAGTATACAATAGCACATACTTTACAACAGTATAATGCATTTCCCGGTGGAAACCCCGCGATTAGTTAGTGATAGAAGCCAGTAAGTAGGCATTCAATTACTGCAAAAACGATAAGGTCAAGTACTAAAGTATCGGGATGTTTCCCGTGTAGATAGATCGCATATACTGTTCTGTGCTCGAGTTTTATTCACCAACACGAAAACGTCCTGTCTAACTTCCCTATGGAATTCCCTCATCTCATATTTTCTGGCAATTATTATATTCTTCTCATATTTCCGGCATTCAGGCTGTATTGTTAAGAGATTTAGATGAATCACGTCAGTCGCTATTTTAATTTTCACACCATAAAAGGGTTAAAGAGAAGGGAAAGGTTCATCAGGTTGAAACAACAATAAAATGGCCCACATTTTATAGTATATTCAGTGAACCCCTGACTATTAACAGGTCCAAAGTCATTCAGTTTTAACATCTGTAATAAAAATATTGCTTAGTAGAACGCAATAAGGAAATGTCAAAAGTCAAATAAAGGAGTTTTATTAGAAAGATATATATATATATATATATATATATATAACTTACAGCCCGTTAGCCAGCATGATGAGCTTGGTGGTATCGTTGAACATGACACCGACGGACTCGTCGCAGAGCTGGTAGCCGAAGCCGTACTTGTCGCTGTAGTCCACCCACTTGCCAATCCACACGAGCGGCTGCGCAGCGGGGTCACTCATGTCGTCGGTGAGCGCCTCGGGCCGGCACACCAGCTGGGGGGAGGCGGTTCAGTTACTGGTTGGCGAGTGAACGTGAGTCGGTTCAGTCACTGGTTGGCGAGCGAACATGAGGCGGTTCAGTTACTGGTTGGCTAGTGAACATGAGGCGGTTCAGTTACTGGTTGGCTAGTGAACGTGAGGCGGTTCAGTCACTGGTTGGCGAGTGAACATGAGGCGGTTCAGTTACTGGTTGGCTAGTGAACATGAGGCGGTTCAGTTACTGGTTGGCGAGTGAACAAGAGGCAGTTTAGTAACTGGTTGGCTAGTGAACATGAGGCGGTTTAGTTACTGGTTGGCGAGTGAACTAGAGGCAGTTTAGTAACTGGTTGGCTAGTGAACATGAGGCGGTTTAGTTACTGGTTGGCGAGTGAACAAGAGGCAGTTTAGTAACTGGTTGGCTAGCGAACATGAGGCGGTTTAGTCACTGGTTGGCGAGTGAACAAGAGGCAGTTTAGTAACTGGTTGGCTAGTGAACATGAGGCGGTTTAGTTACTGGTTGGCGAGTGAACAAGAGGCAGTTTAGTAACTGGTTGGCTAGTGAACATGAGGCGGTTTAGTTACTGGTTGGCGAGTGAACAAGAGGCAGTTTAGTAACTGGTTGGCTAGTGAACATGAGGCGGTTTAGTCACTGGTTGGCGAGTGAACAAGAGGCAGTTTAGTTACTGGTTGGCTAGTGAACATGAGGCGGTTTAGTTACTGGTTGGCGAGTGAACAAGAGGCAGTTTAGTAACTGGTTGGCTAATTAATACGAGTATATTCGTCGCCGCTATTTGGATAAATTAGGCAAAAGCCCAGACCGTTAACTAAGAGCCGGCATTTAATCAAAGGCTCAAAGTCCGTCGGGCATAGGCAAATAATTAACACAAAAGGGATTGGCCTTTGTACTATAGGATTGGCCTTTGTACTATAGGATCGCCTTGCTCCGCTCCGCTTCATTCGGCTCCAGATTGCATATAAAGATTTGATCTAACACAACCTAACTTCAGTATTCGGACAGAAAGTGATCTATTAGCAACCTATTCGTACTTTGGGTTGACTCTTAAAGAAATCATCGTCAAGATCAGCTGTTGCGTAGAGGCCATCTTGCACAAACGAATAAGGCTGGTAGTTAAAAATTTCCGCCGTTACTCTTATTTTAGCAAAATGTGCCTAACCGCCGGTCCACAATGAACAGCCCGGGCTATTAATTAAGTACCTCATTTAACACGCATGACATATGCATTCGTGCCCTACTAGGTTAGTAAACAACGAAGGTCCCGTTTTTGGTTTTTCGCTCACATCTCGAAAACGACGAATCATAAGAAATTTTGTTGTGCTACATAATGAAAGCTGATAAAAATCCCTACAACTTTGATTCTGTACACTATTTACCTAATCCAAATTATTAAAAGTATTATGAGCTCCGAATTTAAAATAAAATTTTCTATGCCATGTGGTTTTTTGAGTTTAAAAACTAAAAACACCCTTTCTTAATCAATGGGTCTTATTACGACGAATCTAAAGAGCTCAACCTCGTTGGGTTTACAAGTAAACATCGTCTTTCACCTTCGAGTTCATCATCAAACCAGCTTGATGGTACCATATGTAAAGTCATCTGAACTACATATGTTTGGTCATACCAAATTCGTAGCGATAGAAAGGCTAGAAGTGGGCTAAATTTACATTCCTAGATTTGTTGCACAATGTTATCTAGTTACAAGTGAACCTATAATTTATAGGTGTTAACAAACGGGACCTTCTTTGTACCTCAGGGGGCTCACCTGGGGCCAGGACTTTTACCCCGTTTCCGAAAGAGTTGTCAAATGTAACAAGCGATTAATTGATCATTAATTCAAAATAGCGGCATGTGATTGGCTGAAATGCGTTTAACAAGAGTTTAACAATTTGTCACAGCTATTTTTCCTTTTAGAAACCGGGCGTTAGTATGTTTTGTCTCCTAACTAGTCTAAACAAAGTTCTGAAGTCAAACTTTCTGTTTTCGACTTTTCCATCTAGAATCGTTAATTGACTAGTGTATACCTTGGTGCCGAGCAGCTTGGCGAGCTGGTCCCGCAGCGCAAGCAGGTTGGTGCGGTGTGAGGCGGGTTCCACGGCGCGCGGCGGGCCACCGTCACGCTTCACCGGCGAGTCCACGCACATCAGCTGCTCTGCGAGGGCGAGGGCACG
Source organism: Argyresthia goedartella (assembly GCA_949825045.1). Classification (NCBI taxonomy): domain Eukaryota; kingdom Metazoa; phylum Arthropoda; class Insecta; order Lepidoptera; family Argyresthiidae; genus Argyresthia; species Argyresthia goedartella. The sequence goes on from OX463809.1 coordinate 39,346,412, forward strand.
TTATTGTTCTCTCATTATTTTGTTTATTCTGATTTCTAATTATACAGCTTAAACCCTACGCTGAATCAGGGCCCTGAATGAATTCAGTTTAGTGTACACCTTTTAGAACTGTGTCGTTAAAACGAAAAGGTAGATCGTGTGAAGACACGTGTTTACATGATAGTCTGACAAAAGGGTTACATGTTCGTGCGAAGCTATATCACGAGTTTATTTATTGCATTCCTGAATAAAACTACAAATGTTCTGTGGACTATATAGTAATGAAAACCAATATTGAACTAACAAATACGAATTGTTTGAGGCCTAGTGAAATAACTGCTCGTAACCTTTGTAACAGGCTGGTTTCAACTCCTCTTCCCTGCGATGGGGCGGACACAATAACAACACAGTAAGATTTAATAATATCACATATGACTCGATTGTCGACGAATAAGATTTAAATTTGCACCGCCGATGGCGATAGTAACTATATCGAGATGCGCATCGGGATTGGTCAGGCTCCCTGTCATCTCACCTCCGTTGAGCTCGTTCAGCGGTCTGCGCTGCAGCACGCCCTCCAGCTGGTCGGTCCTGGGCTCCGTAGTGAGGCAGGTGACGGGCAGAGCGGCCGGCATGATCCCCGTCGTGAAGAACTCGTGCTGCAGCAGCTTCTCCACCGAGGGACGTTGCGCCGGGTTGGAGCGGAGCTGCATCACGATCATAGAGGCCGCCGGCTTGCGGAGGGATTGTGGTATTCTGGAAGCACGTCAATGATAAAGGGACTTCTGACTACTCTCACTTACGAGAGTCACAGAGAGTGGGATTGCGGTATTCCGGAAGTGCATCAATGAAGGGACTTACGATTCATTGAGCGTGCCACTAGACATTGAGCTATCAGACCGCAATGGAAGACTTCTCATGGCTAAGCAAGAAGATCCCGCGTGCAATCGTTAGCGTGTGGTGGGCAGAGGACAAAGATTAGCCGGAAGGCAACCGATGGAAGATATAACGAGGATAGCTTGCAAACAAAGACGCGGGCTGCACAGCATAACAATGTTGAATGGCGTGTAAGTGAGGAGGCCTACACTCTGCAGTGGGTTATTGGATGATGGAGTCAAAGAACAGAGTTAGTAATGAATGACTGAAATGACGAAATAGGTATGGAAAAGAAATGGGTAATTGGCAAATATCTCGCCATGCTCTTACCGCTTGTTTATTTATTGACTAGGTGAGAAAGTTTAGATTTTGAAGGTTAACCTTTAATTGGACTCATACATCCCACCAGATTTTCAACCTTGGTAATAGATGCGATAATCAATGGAAAATTCTGCATGCTCGGGCCCATTAAGGGTTAAATAAATTTCGAATAGTAGAGTGGAGCGCGCACCTGAGTCGGTTTCTGACAGTGTTGTCATTGACAATCGCCTCGGCGTACCGACTCACGAACGACCTCATCGCGCCCGTGCGGGTAATGTGCAGTGCTAGACGCAGCCAGTCGCTACACAAAATATATACAAGCTTGTTACAGAGAAATTAAGGCAAGTTAGCAAATTCATGCAACATGTGTTGATGGAACAATAATATCTGGGTGATGATGTGCGACATGTGATTTCCTAATTTTGTAGTTATTTGTCCGTAATATCATCTTGCAGCTGTAGGATATTCTGGTTAGTTTGAGTGCAAAGTTCTCTGAGACATGAATATTAAAGTATTTCTTCTCCAGTACCACCATTATGTTTCCAATGTTGACCCGTCAGCGGTCTCCCATTGCTGACCTGACTTGACTAAGAACTGTAGGTTTGATGTATTTTTAACCCCTCACGAAAACAAGGGATGTTATAAGTTTGAAGTCTGTCTGTAAGTGTATCTGTCTCTGGCAAGGTGTGGACGGATTTTATATAAATGGTTGTAGACTTCCCTGCGATGGTTCTAAGCCATGTTTTATTAAAACCGGTTGAGTGGTTCGAAAGTTATCATCTTAGCAAGCAAATTTGTCAGGCAAATTCAAGACTTAAGGTTCCATTTACTGTTTCAGGGGTGTTTTAAGATTTTAATTTATATTATTATGTTTCTTGTATTAAGAATATGGTAGTTTGCATACCTGTACTCGCACTGCTTGATCCTCTTGTAGGTGTCCTTTAGGGTGGAGGTCTCGAAGGGTGGTTTGCCAACGAGCAGTGTGTACATGATGCATCCGAGACTCCAGATGTCTACTTCGAAGGAGTGGCCCTTCTTCGTTAGTATCTCCGGTGCAATGTAGTTGGGGGTGCCGCAGAGAGTCTGCTTCCTCTCTCCTGTGGAGGCATTAACACAGAAAACATGATAAATCCCAAATTATTAGGTTGGTTGAGCTTTTTTGCAGGTCGGTGACTTGTTCCTGAATCAATAATCATATAGAAATATGTAAGTACAGCCCGCGCCAAACTTCTCTGACTCTGCGCGAGGGTAGGAGGTAACCTCTCTCTCTCACCATTCGCTAACTTATTACTTGCTAGGAAGCTAAGAGAATATAAGCGATTTGATGTTTACCTTGCAAAGTATCATGTGACTTAGACCAACTTGGCGCGCATTGTTGTTGGTTATAAAGGGAAACAGAAGACATGATGAGGGGATACCTACTCAACCAACTGATGACTGGTACTCCATGTGATTAGATATTGTTTTGTCAATGTTGATGGTTTTTCAGGATTTAGAATTTCACAAGATCAGTGCCAGTTGAGATAAGCAAACATGAGGAAACAAACTTCTTACCTTCATATTCAATTCTGGCAGCAAGGCCAAAGTCTCCGATCTTGACATGCAAGTCATCATCAAGGAACAGGTTGCCAAGCTTCAAGTCTCGGTGGATGATGCGCCGGCTGTGCAGGTACTGTACTCCGAGCAGGATCTGATGCATGTAGAATCGCGTCTCCGGCTCTGTGATTGCTTTTCGGCGCTTATGTAACTCCATCATGGACTGTGCAGGAACATGTTGAAATATTACTGACACTATGTAAGTATGGAACATAGTTGGCCCATTATCTGAGCAGTTAACTATCAAGAGCATGGTTCTAACTGAGGCTGAGGGTAGTATTGTATATTTTACTCTTTTGAAAACTTTTGCTAAACATGGCTGCAAGTGACTTTTTTTTAGATCACAGCACTAGTTACAATGTTTGGGGAATATCGACATGAGTATGTACTTACCCGTTTCTTGCACAGTTCAAGTATAATATAAATATTCAATGAATCTTCGAAGAAACTGTGGAAGCCGACAACATGTTTGTGATTGAGTGATCGGTGGATGGTGATCTCTTGTGCCATCTTCTCCTTCTGACTGGTCTTCACCATCAGCTTCTTGGAGACTATCTTGCCAGCATAGATCTGGTTTGTCGCTATGTCCTGGATTTCGTAGCATTTTGCAAAGCCTCCCTAAAATATGGATGGCGAGTTTAGAGGACAGTTATTGAACAGTTGTTATTCAAAATAAAGCACGTTTTGTTAATACAATTGTTGTACATATGGTCTGGTGCTGTTTATAAGGGTTATATTTTCAAGATTTGCGATAACGAACACGCTGCATGAATCATTGGAAACATCGACAGGTGTTCACTATTGAATAGAAAATGAATGTGAATTGAAACTGATTTATCATACGAATGGCAACCTTTGGCTTTAGGTTAAAGGTGGGAACATACGACAATGTATAATGAGGCAAATAAGAATCAACAAAGCACAAGAAATAGCACTCACCTTTCCAAAAAACCGTAGCCTTTGATAAGTGCTATTGGTTTGTGGATCGTGGATGATTTCAGGAATTTCCTTCCGTTCGTCTTCTTTGTTCGACGTCATTATAAACTAACTTATAAATATTACAATAAATTCAAATAAAATGTTAAAATAACAGTAAACTTTTGATGATTGTTGACAAAATTCACAAAGGAAATTTCAAAGTCACAAACGGATGAACGTTTGAACCATTTTGAACATTTGAAGTTGGCTGATGTTTTGAGATGTGAACGGTTTTGCAGCGCAGCCCAATCAAAACGCAGCATTTTCTACCAGTTTTACCATTTTCTACCATTATTCAATAAATTCTACTATTCGACGGAAGATTTGTTCTCTGAAGAAAGATATTTGAACACAGATAAATGTTTATCGGGAATTGATCAAGGCGAAAATGTATTGAGATAGTGCCATTTTATTCGTAACTTTTTTTAGGCGACGTATTATTTGCCCTTGGTTTGATATGGTTGATGAACCACTACTTTCTTAAAAATATTATTTCCATCGGGCAACTAAAAACATTCTGACCATTATGCAGCGAATTTCTGAAAGGATTAGACGGCGACGGAGTTAAAAAATGCAAAAAAGTACATTGTTTGTTGTACAGGCTGGAACCTGATCGGGTTGGGTTTTGATCACGGACACCTGATTTTAATTACTAGACTTATTTAGGAGGATAGTTGTCTATATTCTTGAACCTTTTATCCTAGACTTAATTGACGGAAAATTGTATTGGATTTATAATACCTAAAACAAAATATTATTTTGTAAGCCTGAAATGGAACGCAATTTTTACTCTTTCCATACGTATTTCATGATAGATGTCGAAAACGTATTGTAAAGTTGTGTCAAATGGAACGTGGAATAAAGTAGTGCACCTAGTTGAACAAACTTTGCTGTTTTATTTGACTGATTAAGCTCTGAGTCAAGGTACGCCACTTACTAGGCAGTCTTATGGCCACCATTAGGTTAGTGTTGGTACCAAACTGACATCTGGGCAGTCCTTCCTGGGCAGTCTTGTTTGTGGCTACTCCCTAGAGCGTTTTTTTATGAGCCGAAGGCCCGGAGGGGCGAAGGCGACCGCGCACTGCTGCAGTGCGGGGGCATCGCCGTAGCCCCGTAGTAGCCGGAGCTAAGGCGATTTCGAACATAAACTAGGTAGGTACTAAAAACAATGACTTTTTGTAAAAATCCGTAAAAAAGTAGTAAAAAATAACCTCAAAATGCGATTTTTGAAAATTCATAATAAAATACCTCTGGTTTCCGACAATTGAGACTTAGGGGGAGGTCCCCTGACCCCCTCCACCCCCATCCCCCTCCCCTCCCCCAAATTCGGGTGACCGTGTTCAAAACCTTTGCCATTGCAGTTTTGGCCAAGACATTTCATAATCCTTTTCAAGCTACTGCGAGGAAATCAAATAAATTATAGTTTTTTTATATTAATTAAGTTTTGACCCCCACTGGCGGAGTCCGCCATCTTCCGCAATGGACAGCACAAGCCAGCCATGCACGCTTTAACCGACATGGCATGAGTTGCCCACGGATTTAGATTACAGGAAGTGCCAAAGAGTTTCGTTCATCTGAATGAAGTGCCACCTTTTGACATATGACAAAACCATAACAAATAAAATAAGCTAGCAATGTTTTTTCTGGCATGTTCAAACGGGTTTAGAATGCTTTTCTGGTCCTGTTTAACCATACATCGTTTTGGGACTCCACTACAGAACATCTGTCGCCACATTTCTGAGCAGTGGAGTGAAAGCGCATTTTTTATACTTATTAATTTAATGACCAAAAACCTATACAGGAAATATTCATTCATTGTACCCTTTTGATGAATAATCTGTAGAACTAATTTGTAAAACTTTACTCAAATTTTATCACACAATTATTTGTGTAAAAAGCCTGCTGTGAGAATTACATTGTACACACGACAAAGAAGATCGGTTTGCAGGGCACACAAACACCAGTCTTTGTGTGCGTAACGTTGCCAATAGCTACGATTAGCAATGCACACTAACACAGTATTCGTGTTAATGTCGCGTCTGTGTGCGTTTTTCTGATCCCATACATTCATTGATTATGACGCAAGTTTTCACAGCTTTATGCAAAGTAGTCGATAGCCTAGTGGATTAGGTGCTAGAATTACGATATGTAGATAAAGGTTCGATCCCTCAAAGGAAATTATTTTTTAGAAGCTACGAGTATTATTAAATTCACATAGCATCGAATATAAATTGATTACAATTGTTTAACCAAACTAGAGTTCGAAGAGTTGTAAACTTGCCCGGTAAAAAGGCCATAGTCTACCTTCTTTATTTAAAATGTAACAGCTACCCTCTTTAAAATTGTTTTGCGTCTGCGCGCTCTCAGCATTAGTTGTATTGCATTTCGTTCCTTGTAAATTGTGATTGAGATTTGTTATCTATCATGGAAAGTCATCTATCCACTTTTAAAAAGGCGGAAATCATTGTTTTGTATGAACAAAACATTTCAATTAGCGAGATAGCACGACGTTTAATGATATCGGTGAGTTATGCATATAAAAAATAAATTTGAAGGTTTTTTATAAATTATGATTATAATTATACCTTGTGTTACTACTTCATTGTATTTTTTTCTTATTTTACAGAGAAGAACAGTGCAACTGTGGGTTCATAGGTATGCAGATTCTGGACATGTTGAAAGTCGTCGACCAGGCCCACAGCCTGTAGCCTACACAGCTGCATCTGATCGCCATCGCGACATCATTGCAGCGCATAACAGCAATCCGTTTGCCAGCACCCGGTCTACGGCGACACTTCATAATGTAACACTACAAACAGTTCGCAATCACTTACGAGCTGATGGTTTAAGATGTCGGAGACCAGCGAAGAAGATTATGATGTCTAATGAGCATCGTGAAGACAGAGTGCGGTTTGCCCGTGAATATTTGGACTTTGATTGGTGTAATAATGTTGTTGTTTTTAGTGATGAAAAGACTTTTAGATCAGACAAGGATGGGCGTAAAATACTGTGGAGAAGAAATAATGAACGATATAGTTTAGCAAACATTCTACCGTGCAGGTGTAGTGGCCGTATTACTTTGGGATATTGGGGATGGATGTCGTCGATGGGCCCCGGTGAATTAGTGCAAGTGAGTGCTCGCAACACTGCTCAAGGATACTTGGATATTTTACAGAACGTCATGTTACCAACCGTACGAACTGTATATCCGGATGAGCATATATACTTTGTCCATGACAATTGCGCTGTGCATCGCGCCCATATTGTGCAAGAATGGTTTAACAACCAAGAATCCTTGACAGTTATTGACTGGCCTTCTAAAAGCCCTGATTTAAACCCCATCGAAAATCTATGGGGACATATGGTGCTCAATTGGGATCCATCGAATGTGAGATCTAGGTCTAATTTAGATGAAGTTGTTACTTCAACCTGGGAGATAATGCGAGGCACTGACATGTGTTGGAATATGGTCACTGGCATGAGAAGTAGACTACAACAAATAATAGTAAGAGAAGGAGCTCCACTAAGATATTAAATAAAACATAACCATTAATATGTGAAAGCTTTGTGTTATCATAAGATAAGGTGATTTATATGTCTATGATGTTATTGCTACTTCAGGTTAGAAGTTATCACATAATTTCTAATTGCTTAGCATGTTGATTCATAGCTTATATATCATCAACTGCGACATCTGTCCTTGTCTGACTAAAACTAAAATAAGTAAATTAAGTGTAGTTTATTATAACAAACTAGTAATAAATTATTATTAGGACGAAATATAATTTTGTTTTATTATGAAAAAAATAAGGCTGGTTTCACCACATGCTGATAAAGCCTATCTGTCAAATAACGCCATACAAAAATCTAAGTTTAACTGGCAGATAGGCTTCATCAGCAGTGGTGAAACCGGCCCTTAATCTAGAATAAATATTTGGTCTGATCAATAATAATTAAAAAAAAGTATCTAAAAAAAAACATCACCATGCTTTTTCCCTCCTTGATAGAGGATCGAACTCAATACCTCAAAGTCATTAGTCTGGCATCTAACCCGTTGGGCTATCGTCCACTCTGTAGGAAGCGGTAAAAACTAGTCTTATATTCAACGAAGACACATAGTGATTGTATGCTCAGACAGTATTATAATATCTGTGACTGTGCTGTGACGACCAATGTAACGCACACACATTCAAGTCAGCGATTCGTGTCGCAACGTTACGCACACAAAGAGTGGCATTTGTGTGCCCTGCAAACCGAACTTCTTTGCCGATTGTACATCAAAATCTTCGATGATCCTCAATTGCTGTAAGAAGAGGTCTGGGAGATCAAACATGCAAAAAATGGTGTTACATTTCACATGTAAGTGAATTTGTATGGTATTATTGTTATTGACCGAGCGAGCGAAGCGAGCGAATATTTTTTTGTATGTATTTTTTTAAAACTTCATGCGCCGGTTCTAAAATATACTACACCATTACCTTTAAACTAAACTACAAAATGGCCGAATGGCCGAGTCGGCAGTGACCCTGCTTACGAAGCCAAGGGTCCCGGGTTCGAGTCCCCGGTGGGGGCAAATATTTGTTTGATGAGAATGGATGTACCCTAGTCATGGTTGTTTATCTATCTAAGTATAATATTTATCTATATAAGTATGTGTATCGTTGTCTAGTACCCAAGATACAGGGAATCCTAGTTTGGGGCCTAGATCAATGTGTGTAAATAGTTTCCAAGGATTCGACTAAATGCAAACAAATCAGTGAGCGAGAGCTAATCATATACATATATACTTATAGTTAGCAAATTATTTCAAGGGTCAGTGCATTCTCTACTACAACAAGATACACCATTACGTTTTCTTAAAATTCAAGAAATATTTTCAAAACATACCAAGTTTGGACTCCTCGGAGTAGAAGACTGATTAGTAAAGAAGACCATAAAAAGGAAATAGACTAACTATTTTCGTGAAAAGTCAATAGATTGTATTTTAAATCGCAATATGTAGTTTACAAAGTTATTGGGGCGGCTACTTTGCTACTTGATTGTGATTGAATCTAAAATATACTTACCTATAAATTGGTTCACAGTCCCCCCTGTGAGCGAGATCTACTGCCCACAGGGCCACTACATAGTATAATTATATTAAGATGATGATGATGATGAGGTGGGACGCCCGCTGAGCCACAGGCGGGTGATCGGTCCTCTATCGTGACTATTTCACCCAATTCCCAGTATATTAAGATGCCAAATAAAAATATTTTATTGTAATAGTTACCTATTAACGTGACAAATCATGTACGCCGCCGCCACCGCCCTTTATCGACACTATTATTAGGTAAAGGTGACATCTCTAATTTGTTCATTGGCGAGAAGTGGGATTTGTTGCTTACTCAACAGAAGATCCGAATTTTGTAAGGTCGTTCGGACTCGATGTTGGTAAAGAAATCCGACAAATATATTACAAAATAAATATATGTATTTGGTGTCCCTAAATAATGGAATAACAATAATACCATAAAAGTTCACTGACATGTGAAATATAACACCATTTTTTGTAAGTTTGATCTGCGCGCCCTCTTTTTACAGCAGACAACAGAGCAATTCGGCATTTACATTTATAACTGTAGGTAACGTTTACTCACGCGACTGGACTCAGTCTAGTTAGAAACCCGAGCGACAAGCCGACAAATAAGTTTTTAATTACGACATTAACTTAGTTTTATTAGACGCAAAGGCCAGCTTGGGCTTGTACTTTGAAAGAGAGGAATGTTTTTCAAAAATATTTATGTAAAGATCTTTGTACATTATATACAAAATAGACTAACAAAATAAATACATGTCATTGACAATGATAACAATCCTACCTACCTATTGACAATGATAACAATCCTACCTACCTATTCCTAATGTAAATTTTTGCTAATTTATACAGCATTCTGGCTTCCCCGGAGGTTGGGAAAGCGATATATTATATAATAGGCGATGAGAATATAATAAATTTACAGTAAAATATTTCGGTTTTTCTGTCAATATTGATAATAAGTTGAAATTACTTTTTTGGCTTAATTAGTAAAGAGAAAACATTTTTAAAGATATCATTGTTATAGCAATAAACGTGACATAAACATGGAATATAACTTACATGTGGACTCCGAAATATAATTTTATTATTTTACTGTAAATTGATTACATATTCTCTCAAAAAATATCTTAGCACAACTACGAGATTTATTTTAATACATTTAAACTTTGCCCCAAAACTAGGACAAATTATTGTCCCAAAAGTAAAAGCTCTAACGACGACTCTACTTTTCGCTTCTGTTCCTCGAAGTTTAATTTAATAAGCCCTACCTATTCCTATCACTGATCATAATTATAGGAAAAAATCCGAAAACCGCAAATTTGTTCTTCACCAAAAATGCGATTTTTGCGGAATCCTTGGTGCGCGAGTCCAACTCGCACTTGACCGGTTTTATATTAAATGACTTAAGCCTATTTATACATAAATCTTAGGATTTTTTATTAAAGCATAGTAGCTAAAACTAGTAGTTCATTGAAAAGCAGGAAATTATTGAAAATTATGGGAAGGAGCTGGGGGTCGAAAATGTATAGCACCACTACTCATCCTGGCAAGGCAACGTCTATAAATCATAGTTTAGGCCCCTATCTATCTATCTTCTATCTTCAACAAGGGGGCTGTAGTGCCTGCACCTGGCCCACTTGAGCTGGGCCTTTGTGCATGTCCCCTTCGCCTGCACATCTACTTCAGCCATCCTAACTCCTGCACCAGCTGGAGAAGGAGGCCTGGGTGTTCTAGGAGCTCGTGGGTGTTTGTTGTGTCTCCTAGGATAGCCATCCTGGTTTCTGTTGTGGATGGACATGCCAGTAGCATATGCTCTACTGTTTCATCCACTTCCATGCATCCTCTGCACAGGGGGCTGTCCGTTGCACCTGTAATTGTCAAGTGTTTATTTAGTGTAGCCTGTAATAAGGCTTGTTAGTATTTTTTATTTTACTGCGTGGCAGTCTCATTAAGTAATTCGTAAATTTATGGTTATACTTGTCTATAAAAAGTTTTGTGTTTTTGCAGTCTTCTCTGCTAGACCATAATTTTAATAGGTTTTGTTGCTGTACTGTGGCTTCTCTGAGCCTTTCTCGTAGAGCTTCCGCTGATAAGGGCGAGGATGGTGGAGGGCCGATTGCTGGCCTTTCTGCCCCTAATTTTGCTAGCTTGTCTGCCTCCCAGTTGCCCTGGTCACCCTGGTGACCTTTTACCCACTGGACTGTGACCTTGTTTTTCTCACCTAGCCTGTTGAGTGCCTTGTGGCATTCTAGTATGAGTTTTGATTTTGTCAACGGTCTTTTTAGTGAGCTTAGTAGGGCTGCGCAGTCCGTTTTAAAGGTTATGTCATTCCCCTCTGCATCATTTATCAAGTGCATTGCCCCGTGTAGGAGACTCAGTGTTTCAGCTTGAAACACTGTCGTCTCCTTTCCGAAGCTTAGGGAAAGTTTAATGTCAAACTCCGGCGAGAAAAGACCTCCGCCTGTGTTCTTGCTTTTCTTTGAGCCGTCACTGTATATTGTTATGCTTTTGTGATTTGGTATTGTCGGTGTTTCCAAACACTTGGCTGTGATTTCATATTTCCTACCGAATAGGAACTCTGTTTTTATGCGATCAATTCCAATAATGGCTTCCGGCACTTCCCTAGAATTGTGCAGTATCCTTTCTCTGCTATTTGTCCTTTCCATTGTCCAGTACTGTATAGCATTATGGCCGCCGATTTTGCTCCTGCTGTACGAATAGGTCCAATGGTGGTATGCCTAGCATGATTTCCAGTGCCGCTGATGGCGTTGACCTCATGCAGCCTGTCATGGCTACACATGCCATTTTCTGGAACTGCTGTAGTTGTGTTGCAGTTGTGCATAGTGTTGTTCGTTGCCACCGTACCAGGGAGCCGAATGTGATGATGGGTCTCACCACAGCCATATACATCCATCGACATATTTTGGGCTGGAGTCCCCATCCGTTCCCTACCATCTTCCTACACTGGAAGAACGATATGGTGGCTTTTTTAAGTGTTGCGTCAAGCCATACACCTAAATATTTCACGTCTTTTGATAGTGTTAGTGTTTTATTAAAGAGTTTGGGCAGCCTGTAACTGCCGTGGTTATTTTTTTTTTGTAAATAGTACCATCTCAGTTTTGGCGGGGTTTACTGAGAGTTCGTTATTTTTGCACCATGTTTCTATGTACCGTAGTGCTAGTTGCATGCGGTCAAATATCGTGTTTATAAAAAGGCCGTTCACGAGTATTGTCACGTCATCGGCGTATGCTATTGAGTAGAATCCTCTTGTGTTGAGTTGTGTCACCAGGTCGTTGGCTACTAGTACCCACAGTAGTGGTGATAGCACACCCCCCTGTGGACAGCCCTTGGCCACATTGCATTTGATTTTATCGCTGATTTCCAGAGAGATTATTCTTGATTCCAGCATTTTGTTATCCAGGTTATCATGTTAGGGTTGGTGCCTAGTTTCTCCAATCCAGTTCTGATGCTACTGAAGTTTGTTTTATCAAAAGCTCCTTCGATGTCTATAAATACCGCCAGGCACGACTGTTGGCTTAGTATTGAGCTTTCTATTCTTCTGACCACTGCGTGTAAGGCGGTCTCTGTAGATTTTCCCGCTTGGTACGCATGTTGGTTTGGGTGTATAGGGTTGGTTCTCATGGGACCGTCCCTTATAAATCTATCACACACTATTTCTAACGTTTTCAGAATGAATGATTTTAGGCCCCCTAAAATGTATATCATAAACCAAAATGCAGTTTGTTTTTTATACGGAGGGCGTCTCGCGCCTGCACTACAAAGAACTTTTGCATTCCATGCTTCAAGTACTTTCATCCTTTTTCGTTTCGCTTGTTAGATTTTCTAAGCGAGACAAGGAGAAGGAGATTGACGCATAGCTCTGTCCTTTACCTATACGTGTTGTCGTGCTGTTGGGATTCCCACGAACGGGTTTCCCTCCGATCCGAGGCATCCCAGATTATTCGTTTTATTACCTTCTCCCTTATGGCTTGGATATAAGGTTTGAATTTAAATAAAATGCTAGCCGTACACAATTACGCCTACGCAGAAGGTAAGGGTGAACGAACTTCCGATAAGATTTCCATTTTTGAAATATTATTCCAAAAAGTAAAATATCGAATAACAAATTAAATATATATTGGTACGGATGTCTAGAGCTAGGACAGTTGAATGATAGACAGTTTGAATGGCATTTAATGGCATTACACCTTTAGTGCGACATTTTCGTATAGTTATTTCACGAATGAATATTAGGATAACATTGTATCTGGCAAATATGTATATGTATCGTATTTTCAACTCGTTTTCAATCAATTTAATCTCTATGTTTGATAAATATCACGATATATCGGGACAGAAAGAGAGACAGAGACGGAGAAGACGCGAAGTCGGTCGGATGAGGCGCTCGGCTGAACTCGGTTCGGCTCGTTCCTCGTTCCTCCTCGCACTGACGTCCGACTTCGGCTCGGTCCTCGCTCCTCATCGTCGTTCCGACTTCGCCGGACTGGAAGAGTATACTAATCTAGACAGGTCGGACATTAACGATGTCATTCCGGGATCGGACATGTCTCCTGGAACTATTACGGTCCGGAACGACTTATCTCTAGTCATAGCCCCTCTGAAGATCTTCTGGCATCACTAAGCTATCGAAAACATTCTGCAAACTATGTCTATATCCCTCCCAATCAGATTTTTTAAAGTTTCTTCTTTTTGTGAACGTGGCAGGAGCATTCAAGTTGGTGCTGTACATTATTACAAGATGGTCACTTCCAACTTGAGAGAAATGTCACATGACGCAAGAGTCAAATCTGGGGAGGATTTCTGAAGGTTTCCATTAATTAGCTTGAGGCGGTTCGGAGAGTCAACTTTGAGAATTATCATATTGTTGTCGACAAGGGAGTCGAAAATCTGAGAGCCACGGGAGTCGGTCTTGTATGACCAGGAAATATGATGACCATTGAAATCTCCGGCAACTATACTCTTCTCTTGATAAATAGAGAGTATACTGTCCCAATCATTTGACGTTGTGTGTGAAGGTCTGGTAGAAGATGAAGGTCAGTCGATGGCTATAATGTGTTTCAGACTTTCACAGTTTCAGACTTTCAGAGCTGGTAAATGGGCAAACCTGGCTCTTAATTGAGTTATGAATAACAATAGCAATACCGCCGTATGAATCATCTCTGTCTTTTCTTTAAATGCAATAACCGCTAATGCATAATTCGCTGTCTGGTTCTAGCCAAGTCTCACTCAAAATAGCAATACGGATTTTTCCTTGAGATTCGAATTCAGTTTTCTTAGGGCGGAAACTTTGTGGAATCCATTGCACTATTTTCAAAGTTCTCATTTATTTGTCTTATCCATTAAGAAGAGCCTCCATAATTTTAACAATCCATCCGCCGTTCTTTAATACATTCACTACTATCTTTTTGGCCTCCTCTGTAATAATTTTGCAAATAGTAATAAATTTCTCCTCAAATGGCCTGTTTGACCCTCCGTAATAGCTTCAACAGGTCAAACCTTTTTGCAAAAATATGATGTTCCTGCGACGCATTTACCTTGACGCGACGACCTTATCATGAGTTTCGGGAACATGTCTGTTGCCGCCATCGACTTCATCTGATTCTGTCTGATTCCTCTTTTTATTTTTTGTTTTCTTGGCAAGGGGGCCATTTTTCTTCCTGGGTATTTCGGTGTCAAGATACACACTTTTTTTTTCCAAATTCCAAATTCCAAATGTCTTTATTACTGTAGATATTTACATATACTTAGCAAACGTCATTTTTTGCCACTTCTCTACATTGGACCACTGTGGGAGAAGAAGCTCGTAGAAACTCCCACAGATTGATTTTTAGATCTCTTTTTAAAAATTGCTTATGCTTAACTATTACAAAATATAATATTTAGTCATTATCATAATTAATAAGCAGGAATAAATAATTACAAAATTATTAACAGCAAGGTCTGTGTTGAGCCAGATTAACCCCATACAGACCCATCATTTAAGTAATCTTGAACATTGTAATATCCCTTTTTCGACAAAGTCACTTTAACATGGATTTTAAATTGCTCAAATGGCAATTTCAAGATCTCCAGAGGTATCTTGTTGTAGTAGAGAATGCACTGACCCTTGAAAGAATTGCTAACCTTCGCGAGTCTAAACCGGGGCGCAAGTAGTCTGTGATTATTTCTTAGGTTAACATTACAGCTATCGCTAAGTTTGGGAAATTTTGTTAGGTTCTTGCGTACATACATTAAATTTTATTTTAGTGAAGTAACATCAGCAAACAACAATATGTTAGTCAATTTCTCCACCATAAAAGGCAGATCGTTAATATATACCAGGAATAAGAAAGGGCCGAAATTTACGCTACATCTATTAAAGCAAAGAGCTTCGTTCACCTCGGGAGCACTACTACTTGTTCTCAAAATTTCGAGTTTATTATATATACACAGTCAGGTCATAAGTTCTGTCACACAATAAAAACTTTTGAATTTAGCAAGCTGGCCACAAAAAAGTTTATTGAATTCGTATTTCGAATTTTTCATGAAAATAAAAATGTGTACTTTTTAGAATTTTCCTCATTTTTAAATATGGAGTGGACACTTAAAGAAGACCGTGTCGCAGTTATTGGGTTGCATCGTTGCGGTTACGCGCCAATTCAGTTTTTCGACTTACTGAAAAATTTGAATATAACCAAAAGATTCGTTTATCGTACCATAAAACGATACAATGAAGACTCTAGTGTAGATGACAGGTCAAGAAGTGGTCGCCCTCGCTCTGTTAGGACTCCAGCAGTGATAAAAGCAGTGAGGGCGCGAATTCAAAGAAATCCCATACGTAAGCAGAATCTGTTGGCCCTTCAGATGGGGTTAAGCAGGACCACGGTGAAAAGGGTGTTAAATGAAGACTTAGGGCTTAGGGCATATCGAAGAAAAACAGGACATCGTTTGGACGCTCGTTTAATGGACCTGAGACTGAAGAGATGCCGCGCTTTGTTGAAGCGGTACGCGGGAAAAAAGCATCGGGAAATTCTTTTTTCGGATGAAAAAATTTTCACCGTGGAAGAGAGCTACAACAAACAAAATGATAAGGTGTACGCACACTGCAGTGAAGAAGCGAGCAACCGTATTCCGCGTGTCCAACGAGGTCATTTTCCATCCTCGCTCATGGTTTGGTTGGGAGTTTCTTATTGGGGCTTAACTGAGGTACATTTTTGTGAGAAAGGCGTAAAAACGAATGCAGTTGTGTATCAAAATACAGTCCTTAAGAACCTTGTGGAACCTGTTTCTCATACCATGTTTAATAACAGGCACTGGGTATTCCAACAAGATTCTGCGCCAGCTCATAGAGCGAAAAGCACACAAGACTGGCTGGCGGCGCGTGAAATCGACTTCATCCGGCACGAAGACTGGCCCTCCTCCAGTCCAGATTTGAGTCCGTTAGATTACAAGATATGGCAACACTTGGAGGAAAAGGCCTGCTCAAAGCCTCATCCTGATTTGGAGTCACTCAAGGCATCCTTGATTAAGGCAGCCGCCGATATTGACATGGACCTCGTTCGTGCTGCGATAGACGACTGGCCGCGCAGAATAAAGGCCTGTATTCAAAATCGCAGGGGTCATTTTGAATAAACTTTATTACCATAAGAATCTATGTTTTATTAAGTTCATTTTGCTATATAAATGTTTACATAAATAATAAACATGTCTAAATAATTTCATATTGCACATGTGACAGAACTTATGACCTGACTATGTATATTTTTTTATATTTTCGTAATTTTTTCCAACTTTTCTTCTAATTCCTACTGATTCATTAAGTTGCTACGCTTCGGCAAAAAAAGAATAATGTTAGTCAAAACCGTTAGTAGATTGACTAACGCGTTATTTGATAAACTATGTTAACCTAACACGAAGACTATTCGGGAGCTTCGCTGCGCTCGCCCCCTCTAGTCTTCACCTGAGCTACCGCAGTGCTTGCCCTGGTATTTCGTTTGCAATTCAAGTTTAAACAAAGTTTACTATTTAACGGTTTCAACCGTTAGTTTATCAACTGACGTGTCATATAGTAAACAGTACGCAACATTTTATTATCTGTCGATAGTTGACCAACTAACGAGAAAAAAAAACGTTAGTTTATCAACTAACGGTTTTGACAATCTGACATATACATACATGCATTCGACAAACATTACGTTCCCTCTGGTGTAGTCGGGTAGGTATTACCACAGACATATAATAAGATATCTACTAAGTACGTATAATATGGTATTACCACAAAAGGGTATTACCGTGCACTTTACGACGAGACGTCACGCGGAGTCTCAAAAACTCAAAATCTCAAATGCATATATCCTACTCTGATTCCCTCTAGTAACAACATCTACTGACATCTAGTTAAGTAAAAAATACGATCTAGGTTTTTGTTCTGTGATCCAGATCGGTGGTGGAACCGGGTCCGTCACGATACGGTTATCAAGTCAGCCTCCAGTAACACAGAGTTTCCTGCTACTGTCCTGCATTATCATTGTGGCATTCATTGTCAATGTCATAAACTGCCTTAAACCAAGCCGAAGCAGTCGCGTGTTAATTAGAATTGCAAGTGGCCGGTCTCAACCGCAGTGTTGCGTCTACCCTCCAAAATGAGCCTTGGTATTATTGTGTTTTTGCTATGTGTATTTTGTTGCGGAGGCGATGCTCACAAATTTATCATGACGACTGATGAATGTAAGTTATATATTGTGATATGCGACCCGATGCGAACCAGTTACACACAGCATATTTAGCTGCGTTTCTTAATTATAGCGGAGATAAAGTTATCACTGATAGTTGTTCATATTTACATCTGCCCTCTATATACCTTTAATGTGGCACAGATAGCTAACTGCTATCTATGTTAGTATGTCTTGCGGTTACTCGACTAATCTTGTTTATTTAATTACATAAGCAATCTAACTAAGCTTTATTAAGTAATGAGAAATATTAAACTGCACATCAAAAATACTGATTTGCACAGGGCAAAATGCTGCTGTAGCTGAGGTGAAGGGTAAAGGGGGTGAGCAAAGCGAAGCCCCCTTTATCCTTCGTGTTAGGTTGAACATGTAAGAACAACAAAAATACTTAAAACCTAAACTTAAGTACACATAAAATATTTAAAACATACAAAGTGTTTTGTTGATCCTGTTTTGCTGTGCAAATCAGTATTTTTGATGTGCGATTAAATATTAGCCTTAAGTAATTGTTTAGTTTAGAATGATGATGATGAGTTGAAGATATCTACCTGGTGCCCCCGAGGAGTAGAAGATGGCAGGAAAACAAGGACGCGGGTTGCACAGGCAAGAGTTGAATGGTCGCTGAGGCTTTAATTTGTTTCTGTGGTTTAGGTGCCTCATACTCACTAGTGCGTTACCGGACAGTCTGATGGCGGTGATGATCTAGCTAGAAATTCAACAACCACAACCATAACTACAAAGTGTAACATTGGTACCTGAATAAAATAAAAAATCGGCCAAGTGCGGGTAGGACACGCGCCCGAAGGGCTCTTTACCATCGTCAAAAAATAAAATAAAAACAAAAGAAAATAATATTCTGTCCCGACGTGGATTCAAACCCAGAACCTTAAGATTGCGCGACCGATATCAAAACAATTGCGCCACCACAACCATTAGATAAGCCGCGAAATCTACGATTATATGATTTGTTATATCGCAGGGGGTGTTCAGATGGATCAGACACGTCTCTTGAGTGAGGACCCCGTTTAATTTATAAAATCTCGTGTAGTTAATTAGTTTTTGCTGTAGCGGCCACAGAAATACACATTCATCCCGGTGACGGACAGCAAGACAGACGGACAGCGGAGGCTTATTAAAAGGGTTTCGTTTGGCACCTTCGGGTACAAAAATTTGATCTATGTACCTACCTACATAGAGGTGGAAATCGAAATGCTCAGAAGTTACAAATGCGGACGGGGTATGTTTGGTCATGATCATACTCTAATACTATACAGGTATGATACAGCGCTACACAAAATAGGCATACAGATAACTTATAATAGAAAAATCATGAATAAGGGCGAGCTTATCTCTTACAAGAGATGTCTTCCAGCAAACCATGATGGGTAGGAAAGGAGATGGTTGAGCGGGGGAAGACCTGCGCGTACAATAAAACTCTATTATGAGTAATATATTTGTGCTACTAACAATGCATACTGATAACCAAATCATTAGGAAGGGATGCGAAGGTGTCGCAGTAATCAACACGAAGAGAGGGCTATAGAGGACACCAATCAGCACCTTATTGTGGTGAAGAATAATTTCGAGGAAGGGATATTCTGCAGACTCGGATTACTGGCAAAATCTTGAGTCTTATTTTCATATATGTATTTACTATTTATACATATTGAGACTATTGTGTGATATTTTTCTACAGATGTTCCTGCACGACTCTCAAGTCTTTGGACGTTTATGAGCACACATTGAATTAACGTTCAAGATTAGAAAAACAATACGTACCTACGCTACGCCACTCTGCATAAATTACTGGATAGTGTACGCCTCAATGCATACAAATGCAGATTTGTTTTAAACATTCTGTTTCTTTCAAAGTCACCATTCGTTGTTACCCACCACTAACCCGCCCTGCCGATTTCAGCACATCAAATAGAACTATACGCGACGCGGTATTTTGTGACACTGTATCTACCTACAGCATGTCCCATAAGTCAGTCACATCAACACCGAAGGTAGAAGGTAGGTAGTGCCTGAGATGCATCGAATAAGCCTAACATGATCTCAATCAGAGTTGCACGAAGTTCAGGATATCGTCGGTTTAAAGGTTTTACTCAAATTCCTCATTATTTACACTGTTAGTGCACGCCATATCTTGGATAGCCCTCTAGGGATTTTTAGGATACCGCACCTCCAAAGGTAAAAAGCCCTTATAAGATCACTCGCGTGTCAGTCCGTCCGTCTGACACAGGCAGTTATCTCAGGAACTATAAATGATAAGTCTTGAAATCTTCTGCGAAAATACATACTAATTACCTCTTTATTCATCTGTGACATCACGATGTCGAAGAAGCATTTTAGTGCTAGCACTAACCACCGAGTTAGCCCACGTGCAGGGCTCTACCTAACTGCCTACCTGCCGAATAACTTATAGAAGCTCTAATTAGAATACCTACATATGTGATTCGTTAGCGTGCTGATGATTCTAAAACCGGGACAAGGCCTTGCAGAGATATGCCCAAAATGTCTATCACATCACACCACTTACATTACACAATGGGCGAATAAAATAGAGACAGTTTCAAACGATATTTTTTTTACGTTTTTGACATACCTAACTTGTTGGCCTGAGTGGAAACTTTACACATATTTTTATCCTTAATTGTAAGCACCCAGCCAATGTTCTTACTAGGGCGGGCTGCATAACACTGAAAACCTAATTCCTCTGCCCAGGTCAGGGATCGCATTGTTAGTGTGTTGTCATGACGACCAAGAAATGTCGTTAATGCAAGATACTTCCATTAGCGATTAGGATCCAGGTCAAAGGGGTTTACTTACTTATCTATGGGTTAAAAACTTAGTACCCCTGCCCGTGGTTAGTCGACCAATATGCATTACTCTAGTCTAGAAGTATCATTGTTAGGGATCCGTATCCGAAGGGCGCCCAACGGGACCCTATTGCGTCTGTCTGTTCGTCCGACCGTCCGCCAGCGGACTCTATCTGATGAACTGTAATTAAAATTTTCACAAAATGCTTATTTCTGTTGCCGCTACCTACAGCAATAAATAATGAATTACACGTATTTCTATACATTAAAGGGTGTCCCCATACAGGAGGTTATTTTTATGGCCATTTTGTCTTGTTCCTTCATCGGTATACCTAGGTATTTGACGCCAAGTTTGTAGGCGCCTGAGTGCCGCTTGGAGGAGGTAGCGACGCGCACGGGAACAAGAGGGATGAGTACATGGGCTAGAGAGAGATGGTAGCCTCGCTCATCTTATCGGAAAAAAACTTTAATTGCGGGGTTCGAGTTTTGTGCTTTGTTTTATGTAGGTAGGTATAAAAATAATAATTGTTCATTCAAATTATAATAATAGTTATATATATTTATTTATAAAACATTAATTGTATCTGTGTAAATAAGGTACGAAATTTCTGCCCACAGTCATGCATTGTAAAAGATAGACACCATTTTTTAAATATTTTGTTGCACGGCCCTGCAAGCTATTCCTCCTAAGTTTGATAATTTGAGTTTGTTGTTATAAATTAAAGGGGTTTAAAAGAGACATGTTTTTTGCGTGTTTCAAGGAGTATAGATTTAAATTACTTAGCTGGGCTAGGGTGGCTAGATTGGTAGGTTGATAGGTAGATAGATTTGAACGAACTGACTAAATGTGGGCGAAATTGTGCCTCTTCCATCCAGGACGGGACATACTACTGATCTGCTCTATAAGGTAGCTAACGATAGAAATAGAAATAGAAATAGAATAGAAATAGAAATATATTTATTTGACAAATAAACACAAGGATATACAGAAAGAAAAAGAAACCATAGTACAGTTCGGGGTTGAGGTTTTTAGATGCCAAAATGGTTTGAGCTCAGCATGTGTTACGTGTAGCAGTGAGCTGCTCGTAACGCTGGTTTTCAGCTCACACCATTTCCTAAAACTAGAAACTTAAAACTAAACTTACAATCTGAGTAAAAGTAAATACGCAGAAAGAGCTCAAGCATAATTTTGCACCAGTGGCAAAATGCAACAACAAGAAACGATCGGAAATTAAAATAAAATAATATAAATAAAGCCAATCATATGTTAAAAAACAGACATACAAACAATCCAATCATACAGTCATATGTTAATTGTTGGGGTAAGTGAGTAGTGTAGCTTAAGTAGTGGAAATATGTGAGACTGCGAGAGAGTGAGAGTTTGGGTAGACCTATTATGTATATATGTATACCTATGTAGAGGTATTTGGTGAAGTCAACTGTGCTCTGTCCTATAGTATGGTTTTTTGTGCTGCTAACAAATGTGCCTTGAGCTTGTGTCTGAAGGAGCTAATTGATTTCAGATCATGAAACGGGGGTGGTATATTATTCCAGCATTTGGTTGCAGCATAGCGAAAACTACCACGGAATGCAGCAGTCTTGTGTCTTGGACACGACAGCAGAGACGTGGCTGCTCTTGAGTTAGTCGGGTTCCTACGGGACCAGTTAAGTTTAGAGTAAAGGTATTCCGGAACCTGAAATCTTACTACTCCAAACAACAGCGTCGCAAAGTGAAGATTTCTTCTAGCGCTAAGTTTTAGAAGATTGGACTTATTGATATAAGGGGTGACATGAGCGCGGGGGGGTACGTTGAAGCAGAACCTGGCGCACGCATTCTGAACACGTTGAAGTAGACGTTCAGATCGGTTCAGAAGGCGCGCGTCATATACCGTGTCCATATAATTTAGTTTCGAAAGCACAAGGGATTCACACAGCTGCACACGAAGATCTATGCTGAGGAAAGGCCTAATTTTGTACAGTATTTTCAATCGATAGAAGCAGTTACGCACTGTATTTGCGACATGTTTCTCAAATCTGAGGGTACTGTCCATCAGCAACCCCAAGTTACGAATTTCGTCAACCCTTTCGATGCTCTTTTCCATGATTTTGATTTCAGGCTTGTGAGAAATTATATTATTTATTTGTTTTTTACTTCCAATGACCATAAATTTTGATTTATTGGGGTTAAGCATTAGACTATTTTGAGTGGACCACGCGACAATACGATGGAGATCTTGATTGATCTTTTCAGTAGCTGCAGAGGTTTCGTCTGGTTTAAAGGATAAGTATACTTGTAAGTCGTCTGCGTACAAATGATAGGAACAGTTCTCTAAACAACGAGTAATGTCAGCGCTATATAATATAAATAGTATGGGGCCAAGTATTGATCCTTGTGGAACGCCTCTCGTAATCGGAGAATCAGCTGAGGACAAGACGGAGCCGTCTCCTCTGCGAACTTCCACACGCTGGGTCCGGTTTTCTAGGTAGCTATGAAACCAGGCAACAGTGCTTGATTCGAAACCATAAAAGGATAATTTTGACAATAGCAGCGCAACATTAATAGCATCGAACGCCCGGGAAAAATCAAGTAAAGTCAGCACTGTACCCTTACCTATATCTTGGGAGGCTATAATATTATCTACTACGTCAAGTAGGGTCGTGGCAGTGCTCCGGGATTTTCGGAATCCAGATTGCAAACAAGGGAGGATTCTGTTAATTTCCAGATATCGAGTAAGTTGCACTGATACAGCCTTTTCTAGTAATTTAGAGAGGCAACAAAGTAGACTTATTGGCCGTAGTTCATTAACGTCTGCAGGGTTTGCTTTTTTAGGTATAGGCCGGACTATCGCAGCCTTCCATAGATCGGGAAAAGTTGATGATTGAATGGAATAATTAATCATGAATGTTATTATGTCCAGGGTATTGGGAAGTGTTAAAAGAATCATACTTAAGGTAATTTTGTCTGCCCCTTTCGCGTTAGACGTAAGCCCCTTGATGATCCCCCAAAGTTTAGTCTGACTAATTGGTTCGAGATGAAAAGTAGAGTTGCCAAATCTATTGAACTCATAGTACGTCAAGTATGAGATACTGACCTCCATTTCCCCAGGTACGTTAAGAAAGTGTTGGTTGATAGCATTGGGATCATTGAAATGGGATGGAAGGTCGGGATCATTATGGCTACGGAGTACCGTTTTTTTCAGATTCTTCCATAGAGTTTTAGGGTTTGCTGTGTGGTTAATTTTGGATTCAAAGTAGGCTCGCTTTTCGTTATACAAAGATATATTTACCAGAGATTTTAGTTCTTTATAAGTACTTTTATGTTCTTCATTTTTACTTTTACGATATTTATCGTGAGCCTGATCTCTAAGATGCATCATAAATTTAACGTTGTCAGTAATCCATGGATAGCTGTACTGTTTAATAAGTAACTTCTTTTCAGGGGCATGTAACTCAAACAATTGCGTTATAATATCGTTAAAAGCCAAAAGCATTTCATTTATGTCATTAAGTGATTTAATGTGGTTCCAATTAATCGAATTCAGATCTTTTTGAAAAAGCTCGGGCAGGATATCCTTTAAAGGTCTGTAAATTGTATAGGTAGGAGGCTGCTTAATTTTTCTAAAGCTAAATTCTGCCGCAACCAGAGCATGTCTACCCAGATCAGGGCGATAGTCCACAGTTACACAGCGCACGGGAGCATCTGTGCATATCAAGTCGATAAGTGTCTCGGTATCGTCGTCAGCATGATGTGTTGCGTCTGCAACGATTTGAGTCAGGCTGACACTGTTTAGAAAGGAATTCAACTTTGCAGTTTCGGAACAGTTAACCGATAAAGTGTTAATATTTAGGTCACCCAAGAGAATGATATTATCAGACTGCGCAAAGGAGAGCACCGAATCCGTTATTGCGTCCAAGAACACGTCGACGTCTACCCACTGAGCCCGATACGCAGTGCCAATAACCAGTCTCCTACCATCAATTGTTAGACTAAGCCACATTTGTTCCACTGTGTCAACAACAGGGTGAGAACATATTCGCACCCTGAGGCCTCGTTTGATATAGAATCCTACACCACCAAAACCGGTTCGGTAGCCATCCGGGGGTGGCGTATGCTTCAGTATGTATCCGGGGATAACAGGGGCCTTATCAATTTCATCCCGTCTTAACCAAGTTTCATTTATTGCAAGGATGTCTAACTTAAGGTCATTTATTGCCACAATTAGCTCGTCATGACCCGTTCCCAAAGAGCCCGCGTTCCATAACCCTACTTTAAAATGTTTCGTGCGTGAAGTCATTATGGTGGAGCGGGTGACTTATGCCGTAGGAGGGTCTTTATTGAGCTTACATAGACGGGGGTATTGGGGTTCTCTGGGTAACGATCAGTTTGAGAATTAGTGGCACTATTGCATTGTTTGGGGGATATATTATAGTGAGTGTGTGTGTGAAGATTTGAATTGGATAGCGTGAAAGTGAGTTGCACATTGCGAGTATATTGTGTGTGAGTGTGTTGTATGTACAGAGACATAATTAAATTGTTGTTAACGTGTGGTGCCAGAGAGTCAGGAATATGAATAAGCGGTGTCCAATGAATATATGAATTCACTGTATTTTTATGTGTTACATGCTGATAAAGAGGCTGAGACGATAAGATTATAGTTCCAACTAATAAAAGTATATTGCATTGGAAGCAAACGGGCTTGATTTCAATTAACAGAGGCGTTGGTATAGTTTTCGTTTCATTTAAGACAGTGAGAAAGCAGAGACTCTTAGGAATGTTATTACAACATAAATACAATGTTCCACTATTAAGAGTAGTATTAAACTTTTCCAGGGGGTACTCTGGCATCAAAAACACTGTCCAAATCTGCCTCACAGTTGATGTAGTGGCGTTTAGAGTCTTTTTCGCGCCTCGCCTCGATGTAGCATAATTACACATATTACACACCGTTAACATTCATCTAACTAAATTTAATTAACTACGCCACATATAAAAAAAAAAGATTCACAGTAGATTCTGGAGTACGGAACTAAGGGCGCTAAATAGACTCGCACTTGGCGATAGGTAGGTATAATGGTTTGTTTACGTGACCTGGTGCACTCACTGGGAGGGTTCTGTCGAATGGTTGCTATAGTAATCAAATCAACTTAATTCCAAGGTTAAATTCAATGCCGAAGGTAATTAAGATAATTGTATTTAATAAAGGAATATGGAACGGATTAAATGGAATAATACTTATTGGAGGATTGGAGGATTACTCGTTAAATTGGATATTTTTACGTCACTTTTGGCCGTTGTCGTTAGAATAACTACTAAGTTACTCTGTTTCTACCGAAACTTGTTATTCCCGAGGTTCTGCGGCGAATAATAATAATAATGATTTTTTATTGCACAGAAAACACAATGGAAAATATATCAAGAACGGTGAGGTGAAAGGTGAGCTTATTTCTAAAAAGAAATTTCTTACAGCTAACCTGAGAGGAAAGGAAAAAATATAGATATATAGAGAGGTAGTCCTAGTATATAATTAGAAGTAAAAATAAATAAATAAAGTAAATACTATCAAAAAAATCACAATACATCCTACACACTTACTATAAAATAAATTAATAGAATACAATAGATACACTACACATACATACTATAAGATACACACTATGCGGAAGAGGAGGAGATGTTATGATCATGGTAACTAACATTTCAACACGAGTCTTAAAACTAAAATTATTAAAAACTAATTATTTTATCACGCCAGTCGGTGGAGATTCGAAGCTGAAGGGTTTGTCATGAATAAACTAATGCACCACCTATTGGTACAGTATGTAGGTGGTGTATTAGTTATTTTTGTTATCTTTTAGATATAAGTGCCATTGAGTAAATATCAAAAATGGTAGCGAGATATCTCGGTCCAACTTTTGGCAGCTACAAACCTCGAAATGTTGGGACTTTTTTTTGGTTTCTTTCTCATAATTTATTTTTAGCGAAAAGTTACTTTCTAACAAATGTAAGAGCATATATTTTTGCGTGGTCTCATTAGGCGTAAAATAATTAAAAAGCTTTTTAATAAGTTATACAAAGTAACTTTTCGTTAGGATCTATAAAGAATTTATGAGTGAGTAACCAAAAAATGTCCCAACATTTCGTGGTTTTTTGGCTGCCAAAAGTTGTCCCGAGAAATCTCGTGTTACCATTTTTTATATTTAATTAGTTGCACCAATATCTACAGGGTAAAAAAAAACGAATGCACCACGTTTTGTAACATAGAAACCACATAGAAACCTTGCCGACTGGCGTATATTATGTAGCCATATTTTACCCAAACTTTTTGGTTGTGTGGGTGAAAAGGCGTATGAGTTGTGTTTGTTCGGTACAGACACACATCCATATCTGTACCGAACAAACACAATTCATACGCATTTTAATTTTGCAATTTGTCTGAATGTAGGTTTTACATTATTAAACCGAATAGTAGATAGACAACAAGGGCATAAAACAAGGAAATAAAACAGTGATAATTAATAAAAGACTTCCGTTTTAAGATAAATTTACTAAAAAATATTTAATATAAGTCTAATGTTACAAGCCAATCAGTTTAATCAGCTAAAAATATTATAAGTAATCTTTGTTAATATTGTTGTAGTCTGGGACCTTGAAAGATGAAAAATCTGTTCAAAAAAACTTCTAGTTCTTACAATAGAACATGCAACAAAATATCGCCGGTTTTTTACTGATTGCAGTTGAGTAGGGAATGAAAGAGTGTTGCCTCAATATCGTATGTAAAATATACAGTTGTCTGACGGTTCGAGTGTCTGACATTTCATGTAGTGTCCCTGGTTGGGAACCTATATATACGGTTTAAAGAGACAGATTTTTACTTAAGGTCTTGTTCCACAGCTAGGATAGGTCTTTGGGGATCCACACCAGCACGTAATTACTTTCGTCACTTATGATTGGAGTAGAGCCTGGTATATTTATTAAGTTAATTGGTCTGCCCGACTTCACCAACAGTTAAGGGACACTTAGCTCTTTTTTAGCTGTCTAGCGATTATTTCGGTGGCCGGACTCTTATATTTAAGGGGTCCCTTAGGACAGATAGAAACAACCGCTAAGTGGCCCCTGAAAGAAATAAAGTGTCCCCTAAAATATAGGGATCGTTTTTGAAATCGGCCAGAATATCTTAAATTTTGCTGGAAAAGTGCCTTCCGGCACGACCACTAAATTTAATTAAATCTCACTATCTATTTTAGTACAAATTTACAAGTCAAGAGTACAATTATAGGTTGATGCATTTGTTATCAAGAGTAAAACAGTGAAAATGCACCGTGATCATGCTGTATAGAAGTATCACACAAATAAATTAAGTTCCGCTCTCGGCGCGGTGCCATTCGCCGGGCGAATGACAGCGACGCGGCATGAGTTCGATTTGTCAGCTGTACCATACGGGCCTTGCCTTGCCTACATTGTTCCAGTTGACAACCACATCTGTGCTGAAGACCTAGAGGAGTTTCAGAAAGCGAGTAACTTTGACTCCACCACCACCACCGGACCTCCCGATCCTGACTATTGGGACTACATATCGGCTGAGGTACGCCACCAAATTCTTTAACTTCTGCTTAAGATAATCAAGACGCAATGAAGTAGTAAATTAATGAAGTATTTATTATTTAGATACTTTGATTCCATCCGAGAGTTCGCGTGATGATCTTTCGTGATTGTTGATCGGTGATTATGATTATTAGTAAATTAAGCTGTGACTTTAATAAACTAAAATTGCGTTTTGTCACGGTTTATTTGTCTATAATCGAGTAATAGCAATTTACGGTGTCCGACAAGGCACGGCACGACACCGGGTATCGTGTCGTCCCTGCCCCCGAATAGTCTTCGTGTTAGTTCGACATTTATATCACAAAAAGAAACATTAGGTATTACTGAATAAAAATGATTTTTAAAAGGCATATTCATCAAATTCAACCCTTTCTGACCAGATCATGAAATGGTTGGTGATTTCATGAAATGATCAATTCTAGGATATGGCTATGACATTGTAATGGTACACGAGAGTCGGTACATTTGATACTTCATTCTGCGTGATAGAGGGCTAGCCCAACGCCGCGCTGTTTTGAATACGAGAATCGGTTCAGATAACGTTTGGGGGTTTTGCGTAGCTCAGTGACAAGTTGGCAAAAAAACAGAGCCGACGCGTGGGATGGTTCCAGGAAGGTTACAGGTCAGGTTTTTTTGTCGCATTCCTGCGAGATGTATAGAGATCAGAGCCGATTTGGCTGCGCGTTGAATAAAATTATGAATAACTAAATAATGAAAGGTCATTATGGGACGATACGGAGAAAGCTATTATGTTTATTGCAAATATACAATTGCGATTGAGGTATGAGATGGAGGGTCTGACACGACTAGTATGAATAGCATTCTAGTGGTCTTTGCTTCGCGCGCCTAGCGGTCGGGTATGCTTAATTAATCGCAACAAGCTTTTATTGGTCAGCGATCAACAGATTCTGTGTATCGGCAGTACCAAATGATTTGAGTGATAACCTACGGTTGATCATAGTGAATATGCGTACACACAATTTGTAGAACGGCGGATCTGCATGGCATGGTTGAAAATAGACCCTGTGTAGTTAGTGATAAGAAGCTTCGCTTGGGCAGAGCGTGTTCGCAAAGGACGCTGTTTTTTTTCTTTCAGACATGTGGGGCGTATAAATTCGATTGCGGGGAAAGGGAGAGCATTCAGTCTCAGCGTCTAGCTACTGTGACAGTCGTCTTTCACGAGTTCTAAACAGTTTTTGTCTGCCGTGTTACGCGTCAGAACTATACGAATTTGTGATTGCGAAGTTTCAGTGGTTTTTCGTGAGTGTCTGAAGCGCCGAGATATACCTCGGTTCCTATCCTTTATATCAACCTACCCCAAATTCCAAAACTATCCTTGGGTCGTTAGATAAGAACTTTTAGGTAAATTATCTGAGTCTGAGTCTGGGCTTGGAGCGACCCTAAATTCCTTTTTCCTTCACCATAGGGTTCCTGGATTGGCTCTTAGGATATTCGCGGGCTAATCCTCTCCTCATTCCTTCGAGTAGCGAGTTTTGAAATTCCCACACACACAGTCATTAAACATACAAGCACATTCAAATCAAACTCAACCATTTTCGAGTGGTGTCGATAATGGACGTGGTATAACACTAGGTTTTAGACTAGGCTAGACAGGAGTTTAGTTGCGGCTAAACCTAGGTTGGCAGGGCATAGGGAGACTGTTTGATCGATGAGGTTCCGCGGATGGAAATAACAAATTCAGAACAAAGTTAAACCGGTGTCAACACAGATAACATATCCTGTTGATATTTTGACATTTGAGTGTTGTCGGGGACGCGCGAAGAGATGAATTTACAGTCTAAAGTTCATTGTTTAGGACCGGGTAGGTGTTTTGCATTGCCTTGGGTCAGATTGGATTCAAGTTGCATTTTTAAATTAAATGTAAATTTCGCTGGAGGTCTAATGTGTAGGCTGAGTCGGTATATATGATCAGGCTCAACTGAGGCGTGCTGCGGCTAGTGGAATTCATAGTTCGGTATTTATCGAACTATGCACTTCGCTATGGTGTGGGTTAGATCTCCTAAAGCAATAATGCCTACGTTTCGATAACATCCAGCTCAAATTGCGCAGAGCTGAAGGTTTCAAAACGTTACGGACCTTTTGAGGTAACCGCTAGTTCAGAACCCATTTCGGAAAATCAAATCGCAATTGTGTAAACCGGTCTTTTCGGATCGTTATTGCCGTGAACCAAATATATAATTGGAACCACCACAAGCCGCTACTAGCGAGCACATGAATATCATTGAGTACTCACGTCGTAAAACTACGACGGATATCTATACGATATCACAAACAAATATTATAAACTGTGGTCGACCACTAAAAGAAGTTCCTAGCGCCCATATATTCAAAACCCAAATGGTACCATCACACATAAATATAACAACGATTGATTTGGCGCAATACACCGCTGACTGATGCGAATTACCGGCTCGCGGACATATATGCTTTCTCTGTCTAACTTGAAACTGTAACTTCCTGAACCAAACTTCGTTCGACTATTGTACGCCTAACGAATTTCTCAACGAACGAGAAATTCAGACTTATCATTCTTAACTTACAAATCTCACAGTTGAATCGGGTCCTCTCATTTTAGGATAGATAGAATAGACGATCATAGCTACTGTTAGCGGTGGCTCGACCTTAGCCCTGGTGCCGTTACAACATACCCACGACCATTTTGTGCAAATAATTGGCGTAAAGAGCGTCCGTGATCTGGTGGTTAGCCGGTCGCCTGTCACAAAGACATACGGATTTGAATCCCGGTTCCGACCATGCACAGCATGATAAAACGCCCCAAAAAGTGACATCCTCGTTTTATTTCAAAGTATTTTTAAGTCTAGAATAGTCTAGATCAATACGTAACCAATACGGTGTGATGTGACTAGTTTCTGAAAAATCGAGGTCTGAAAATCGACTGTATTCTGGCAGGCTATAGTTTCAACTGAAAATAGATTCGAATCTTTAGATAAACTTGAAACATTGTTTTTGTATAAAATGTTGAGCTATCAAATGTGTGCCCAGCGAAGCAATTAGAATAGTCGAAAGGTATTTGTTTTAATTTTTCGTTTTTGTTTCTTTACTTTTTTTGTCTGTCATATTACATGTACATAGTCAGGTCATAAGTTCTGTCACATGTGCAATAGGAAATAATTTAGACATGTTTATTATTTATGTAAACATTTATATAGCAAAATGAACTTAATAAAACATAGATTCCTATGGTAATAAAGTTTATTCAAAATAACCCCCGCGATTTTGAATACAGGCCTTTATTCTGCGCGGCCAGTCGTCTATCGCAGCACGAACGAGGTCCATGTCAATATCGGCGGCTGCCTAAATCAAGGATGCCTTGAGTGACTCCAAATCAGGATGTCAAATGAGCAGGCCTTTTCCTCCAAGTGTTGCCATATCTTGTAATCTAGCGGACTCAAATCTGGACTGGAGGAGGGCCAGTCTTCGTGCCGGATGAAGTCGGTTTCACGCGCCGCCAGCCAGTCTTGTGTGCTTTTCGCTCTATGAGCTGGCGCAGAATCTTGTTGGAATACCCAGTGCCTGTTATTAAACATGGTATGAGAAACAGGTTCCACAAGGTTCTTGAGGACTGTATTTTGATACACAACTGCATTCGTTTTTACGCCTTTCTCACAAAAATGTACCTCAGTTAAGCCCCAATAAGAGACTCCCAACCAAACCATGAGCGAGGATGGAAAATGACCTCGTTGGACACGCGGAATACGGTTGCTCGCTTCTTCACTGCTGTGTGCGTACACCTAATCATTTTGTTTGTTGTAGCTCTCTTCCACGGTGAAAATTTTTTCATCCGAAAATAGTACATTACTTCAGAGGGAAGAAAGTGACAGTTCCATACCATTATGGCATTTGCGCCACGAGCTTGCGAGGGGCGCAAACCATTTGAGGTATGGAACTGTACTTTATCCTGAGGTATGTATAGTGCTTTTTATTACAACTACGAGGAAAATTATAGACATAAATGCATCCATATTTTACAAAAAACACAAAGATAAATGCTAAATCAATCGAAGTTTTTGCGAAAATGCGCGGGCTTTTCCTTTTTTATTCGCCCGTTTCTGGAGTAGGCTAAGATCATAAGGTCATGCAGCCACTTCTTCCGTGATTTCGCGCGTTTTATATACAAAAATAATTTCGTTTTTAATTTTTTGTATGCACCAAGGAGGTTGGTAACTGGTAAAATAAAACTGTATGTGGCCAGTAACAATTTACTTGAAATTTAATTAGTAGACAGTTAAAGTCTCTTTGCAGTATGACTGCTGACAAATAAAAAAAAAAACCGGGTATGTAATGGAATTTCATACATACTTCCCACCCTTGGGTCGGAAGGATTTTCATACAAACTTCCATACCTTGGGATGAAAGGATTTGAAGGGCGGGATAAAGGCGTTTCTTCCCTCTAATTGGTATAATTAGTATGTATTTTCAGAGCAGGTGTGATAAAAAGTATCTTTGCAGTATGACTGCTGACAAATAAAAAAAAAAAACCGGGTATGTAATGGAATTTCATACATACTTCCCACCCTTGGGTCGGAAGGATTTTCATACAAACTTCCATACCTTGGGATGAAAGGACTTGAAGGGCGGGATAAAGGCGTTTCTTCCCTCTAATTGGTATAATTAGTATGTATTTTCAGAGCAGGTGTGATAAAAAAGAATTTCCCGATGCTTTTTTCCCGCGTACCGCTTCAACAAAGCGCGGCATCTCTTCAGTCTCAGGTCCATTAAACGAGCGTCCAAACGATGTCCTGTTTTTCTTCGATATGCCCTAAGCCCTAAGTCTTCATTTAACACCCTTTTCACCGTGGTCCTGCTTAACCCCATCTGAAGGGCCAACAGTTTCTGCTTACGTATGGGATTTCTTTGAATTCGCGCCTTCACAGCTTTTATCACTGCTGGAGTCCTAACAGAGCGAGGGCGACCACTTCTTGACCTGTCATCTACACTAGAGTCTTCATTGTATCGTTTTATGGTACGATAAACGAATCTTTTGGTTATATTCAAATTTTTCAGTAAGTCGAAAATCTGAATTGGCGCGTAACCGCAACGATGCAAAGCATAACTGCGACACGGTCTTCTTTAAGTGTTTCGACGACCCGAATGGCTGAGTCGGCAGTGACGCTGCCTAGGAAACCAAGGGTCCCGAGTTCGAGTCCCGGTGGGGGCAAATATTTGTTTGATGAGAACGAATGTTTGTACTCTAGTCATGGTTGTTTATCTATCTAAGTATTAATATTCATCTATATAAGTATGTGTATCGTTGTCTAGTACCCAAGATACAGGGAATCCTAGTTTGGGGCTAGATCAATGTGTGTAAATGGTGTCCAAGGTATTATTATTATATATTATTAGTGTCCACTCCATATTTAAAAATGAGGAAAATTCTAAAAAGTACACATTTTTATTTTCATGAAAAATTCGAAATTCGAATTCAATAAACTTTTTTGTGTCCAGCGTTCTAAATTCAAAAGTTTTTATTGTGTGACAGAACTTATGACCTGACTGTGTATACTAATTAATTTATGATGCATTAATTAACTCAATGATTGATCTCCAGCCTATGGATTCGGATCCCCAGATCTCCTGCACGACTGGACAGGCATTTTTTAGGTTGTTTGTATCAAAACCCTACAAAACTAGAGTCCTTTGTTCACAGGATACTAAAGGCCCCGCGGTCCCTAACGTGGTGGACTGTTTCGGCTTGGGTTCGTTAACGCGTAAGCTGCCATGGCTGTTTAACATGCAGCCCGATTCGGCAGACGTGGTTAACACACACTTCTTCTTCTCGTCACGCAACCTGACTCGGCGCCTGCAGGTATCTTAGCAACAATGAACCACATTCACAGGGCTTCAAAACTAACGAACTAAGCTGAAAAATCGAAATGCGACATATCTTATCCGGTTACCATAGGTTCGATTTTTAAACTTGCCTGTAAACAATAGTATCAATCTACACTACGATAGATGTGTGCTAAGTTGGTCATCATTACTCACGAGTTGTTAGACTAGTAGTAGTAGCACACGTTCATACTACTCAGGTAAACTGCATATTTTCCTTAAATAAAAGGACATTTGTGAGAACTGTTTGACAAGTCTTTCGGTCATTAACTTATGTTTTACAAATACTAGAAATCATTTTACAATTAATTTAGGACTTCTACTAATTGCTGGTATATAGTTTATCACTATACCGGCACTGTCACTCACGCCACATGTAAATCCAGTTTTGAATTAACAAAAATACTGAAATCCGCGCAAACTGACATCGATTAGAAATACTGGTTTGGTCTAACACAATTACTGAATTGCGAGGAATCTGAAAAATACCAACTTGAAAACCTTAATTAGAGTAATATAAAGTACAAAACAAGCGTTGGATGTTTTTCAACCTAACAAGAAGGATGCCATCCACTACCACCACTTCGCCTAGGCAGTCTTTATTTAGCCGCCAATAAGCATTGGCTAATCATTTAAATATTTTTTTCGCGCAATTCAGTGATTTTGTCGGGAAATTTTATTCCACTGCCCATGGTCATTCGCTCAAATAGTTTTTTATTCGCCCGTTTTATTATAATTGACACCAAGATCACACTTGTAACACTTTTGTTCGGATGCAGGTGTATGCTGGTTCGCAGTTCGGACTGGAGTTTGTGGACTTCAATCCGAAGAGGAAGACGATACTTATAGTGCACGGGTTTATGAGCCATAGCAACGCCTCCTGGGTGACAGACATGACCAGGGCTTTCCTGGAGTGGGTTCGTATCTCCTTCATTATGAACTCTGGTCATATGAGTAAGGGCACTCGATCGACGGCCCACACAAACCTTCCAGGGACCTCATAAAGGCTGTGGCATGGCGTGGAAGGTGGCTTGGGAGATATCATCCTCATTATTAAGGTAAGGGACACACCACTCACATGCCATTAACTTTCAGTGTAGAAAGTTGCTCATGGATGGAACCACATGGTAGTACGACTTGTAAGCTCAAAAATATGTCAATATATGTCTTCCGGTCGTATCCGGAAGAAAGTAGTTTTTGTTATGTGCTTCAATATTTAAAGAGGAAGACGTTGACAATCATTTTGTCAATAATATCCTCAAAACCCAGTTGTTTTTTAATTTGATTGAAAACGTCTTAGATAGAACTGTCTATAGAACACTTATAATACGCCGGCGCACTCATGAGCGAGATATTTGCAGGACTTTTCAAGGGAATATTAAAAACCGGACACATCCCAAATGCCTTGACCAATACCGTTATAGTTCCCTTTGCAAAAACAAACAGGAGGGCATTGCCAGCTCGGGTAACTATAGACCTATAGCCCTCGCCTCTATTGCAGCCAGAATATTTGAGAGAGTCCTACTGAAGCTCACTGAAAAATATCTAGAAAGTTCCGATCATCAGATGGGCTTTAAGAAGAATTCCGCGATTAACACGGCGGTTTACGCTGTAAAACAAGTAGTGGGTTATACAAGCAA
This sequence comes from Argyresthia goedartella, assembly GCA_949825045.1. Lineage (NCBI taxonomy): Eukaryota > Metazoa > Arthropoda > Insecta > Lepidoptera > Argyresthiidae > Argyresthia > Argyresthia goedartella. The sequence goes on from OX463809.1 coordinate 39,381,910, forward strand.
CGACATACATCTACATGCGCTTGCTATTTGGACCTCAGCAAGACCTTTGATAGAGTGTCACATGCGCTGCTGTGGAACAAAATGTACCGACGAGGCAATCCTGAGAGCATCATATCCATCCTAGCGCAATGGCAACAGCAACAGAACAACGTAGTATGATCGAACGGAACACTGCCAGAACCTATGCCGCTTAACTGCGGGGTACGGCAGGGAGGTACAGCTTCACCAGTTCTTTTCAACCTCTAAATTGACGAGCTAAGTCGGCGCCTCACGGGTTGGCTGTTTCATGGTGTGTGCGTCAACCACGTGAGCTACGCAAATGACATGGTGCTGCTCGCACCCTCCATTGCTGCGATGCGTCGTCTTTTGGCTATTAGTGAAGAGTATGCCCAGCAGAATAACATGGTATAAAACGCCACCAAATCTGTAATAATGGTTTTCAAGTCCAAAATCACGCCTACCGAGATCCCGCCTTTACTTCTCAATCACCAAGTACTCACTCGCGTGGAGGAGACAAAATACCTCGGCCATATAATAGACTCGGATCTAAAAGACGACAGGTACATTGAGAGACATAGTCGAGCACTTGGTGTCAAGGCGAACATGCTGGCCCGACGCTTTCACCGCTGCAGCGAAGATGTGAAGCGTCTACTGTTCACTGCCTACTGCACCACCATTTACTCTGCCGAGTTGTGGTGTAACTACATCAAACGAGAGTACAGCCGACTACGGGTTCAATATAATAATGGTTGGAGAGCCCTAAACCGCCTGCTGCGCTGTTGTAGCGCATCGGAGATGTCTGTGTCGGTGCGCCTGCCCGGGTGGGACGGACTCGTGCGTCATGTGACGGCCGGCGCCGCCGAGCGCCTGCGCGGCTCCAACAATACCGTCGTGTGCGTCGCGCGCTCGTGGCTCGCGAGCCTGGTCCACCGACAGTGGGTTGAACTACAACGGCCTTTTGCCTAAATGCAATTTATTGCATAAATTTAAAAATAAGACTGGTTGTTTCCTCTGTTCATGTTCTTACTGTTTATATGCATCTTAATTATTTTTTAAATATATTCAAAAGCTTTGTTTTTGTAAGTTTATGCGTGCTAGGTTACAAGTTGTATGGAATGATTTCATTTTTCTGGAATAAACACTTATTATTACTATATGTATCTTTCTGCGGTTATCCCCCGTTCCCGACCTCCACCAGGTATGTATATCAGCTCCGTTTTTGCTTCAATATAAATCCTCGCCCACATCATACAGGACCCAACCCCGTATGCCACTGTTTCCGCAAAACAGCATTGTGCGAACCGCTCCCCCGGTCTCCTAAAGACTCTCCGTCGACGGTCGCTGCCATGTAGGCCACCCTGGCTTCGTCCGAGAACAGGACTCGGCTCCATTGCTCCAAATCCCAATCTAAGTGATCGCGAGCAAAACTGAAGCCGGGCTTGTCGGTGGGCTGGCGACAATTAAGATCCTGTGGCTGGCCTTTTTGGGGTCAAGTTCACTTCTTTGAGTCTTCACCTCGCTGTCCACTCGCTGACAGCCTCCTCCAAACTTCTCTGAGCTGCCGTTGGATATCCACGCCGGTCAGGTGTCGATTTCGGAGAGAAGTGGTGGCATCTCTCACCGAAATGCGTCACTGTCACCCAGATCCTGGTCTCCAGACTAAGTCTCCATTCTCCCTGAACCTCTTGTATAACTTCGAGAGACAAGACTGGCTCAGACGAAGCTATCGGGCTATCGATAGCGGCTTCGAAGTCGATCGACTTGAGCGGCTTCTATAAGTGTGGTTTCCATTTTGTGACGTGAAACATTTCAATAATGACCAAGTTTCATAAACGCCCACATTTTAGAGTTTCAGGACTACCAAACAAATATGGTGTTGTCATTTAAAAAATATGTCTTTTGTTTTTACGTTCCTTGACATAAGTTGAATATTCTGTGGTTATGATATTCAAAAAGGGTGAAAGCTAACAATTTTTCCTTTCAAATGATATATCACAATATCATTTCATTGCAAAGAAACTGCAAAAAATTGTTACGAGTAACGCGCGTTGAAGTGATTCTAGTTTATTGCTCGCGAGTGTAGCTATGATAGGGTCCTATTAGTAGTTTATGTGATAGCTACATAATGGAGGGCATTCATACTTGAGAGTATATCACTCGAGAGTTTTAATGCCTAATTATGTACAGTTACATACACTAGTTTATCTACACACATATCATAAGCTCTCTTTGATGTGTTCAGGAACCGCATGTTTGAACGGCATTGTGGCATTGATCATTGCTCTGCAGTTGTTTAGCTTGTTCTGTAGTACCAACTTCACAGACAAACTAGGGGCGACTTCGAAATTTGAGTGTCATAATTTGACAAATTTTTGTAAATTATGATCATAATGTACAAATTTTCAGATAAGAAATGAGTTTTTACCAAATAGTTTTACATTATGCTGGTCTTAACGTGCGGTTTTTAGACGCAGTAAAGAGGGTTTATGATACGTGTGTAGATAAAATAAATTAAATGCTAAATACTAGGCAAATTTAAATAATTATAATAATTGATAATTAATTTAAAATATAATAACTTTTAAAATAATTAGCAAGATAAAGACTACATTTTGTCTGCCTAAAGCCAGAAATAAATATATTTATGTTAATATATGCATTATTGTCATATTGACCTGATTACTGTACCCAAGTTGAGTCAGTCTATTTATGTAGATATTGCGTCCTTTTGAAGATGGACCTATCTAAGGAAATACAAAAATTACAATCTTTTTAACACGTTATTATTGGGTTCACCTGTAACTAAGAAAGTAAGTAATAAAGAAACTAAGTAAACAAATCTTCCAAGATAAATTTGACCCACTTCCCGGTTTCCGATTGAGCTAAAATTTGGGATGATTAGTTAAGTTTGGTGACTGCTGATCTGATGATGGAGCTGGATGGTGGTCACAAGAACTCTTTAATACAAGAACGCAATCCTACCGAGTTTGGGCTGTTTAGAATCATCCATATTCATATTCATATTCATTTATTTGCATATAACATGTACATCTCGGTAAGTAGTTGATGGATTAGATAGGGTAACGAGCAGATCTGATGATGGGACCTGAAGGTGGATATTGGAACGCTTCAACAGCTATTAGTAAACCCCTCGAGTTTGGACTCGATTGATTTGTTTCAACGCAACAACTACATGCTTTTTTAGTTTTTCAAACTATCTATTATTTATCTACTGTTTATTCAGCGAATCAAAACAGTTAATTCGATCTATTTGTTTAACCCCTTTGCTATTTCTTGCCAAACCTTGCCTTGCACTCGCCGTTACAACCAATAAGGTTACAACTTGCATCGACAAATTAATGAAACAGCAGGGGTTTATCTACAGGGCGACGTGAACGTGATAACAGCGGACTGGAGCGGTGGCGGTAACACCTGGAAGTACTGGCGAGCTGTCGCCAACACGCGGCGAGTAGGCTCCGAAATTACCAAGTAAACCTTCATTTATTCACATCCGATATGTTGCAGAGATATGATAAAATCAGGGATTTGGCCAAATCCCTAAGGAATTTGATCAAATCCCGGGAAATAATAAAATGATGACATGATTTTAACATATCCCTTAACATATAGATACTGCCAAAGAGAGTATTCGTTTTTGACACGGGTGCGCCAACAATGATCGGGCGAATCGTGTCCTTTCTGGAGGACCGCCGGTTCTTCGTCTCGGTCGAAGATGCCCACTCCCAGACGACTCGAATTCGCCTGCAGGAAGATGCAGCGATTTCTAGACCTGCTACCGCCCTGGTTGGACAAGTGGTGAACGGTGGTGAACATCGGGAAGGCAACAGCCCTATTGACTACCTGCTCCCGGCGCCACCCATCCACCCATCCCCTTTACAGTTGAGGGGCCGGGACATCGAGTGGCAATCGACAGTTAAATACCTCGGTTGCAGCATCGATTGCTCGCTGCGCATGGTCCCGATGGTGCAACACTGCATCATCCGGGCCAAAGCCGCGCAAGCAACGCCTGTCCTGTCGTCCAATCTGCCTCCAAGAGCGAAGCTGCAGGTGTATAAGTTGTATGTGCGCTGCGGCTCACCTATGCCGCTCCAGCTTAGTATTATTCTAAAGTACGCCCTACTGTTGAATACCCAGAAAGCATGGCTGCAGCGGTTCCAGAATGTCTCCCCGCAAGAGACACCCGAATGCCCACCGTGGAGAAGTTCGTAGCGCGGCTGGCCCGGCGAATGTACGACTGCGCCGACAACAGCCGTCACAAACATCTCCACGACATTGCTCCGCACCAGGCACGACCGCCCGAAGGCAGGCCTCTACCTAGAAAGTTGGTACAAATTCCACTGTCGCCAGTGTAAGCCCGCAGAAGAGGGCGAAAGCACGGCACAGTGAAGAAGAAGAAGCTCCCACACCGCTGTCCCCACTGTAAGCCAATAGACGACGAAAGCATAGCACAGCGAGGGCCACGCAAGGCCCCTGACAAGTGGAGGGCACCCATGACCGGGGTGGAAGGACGTGACGCTGCGGATATGAGGCAACCATAGTTCTCGATCCCGCAACCGTAGTGTTTCTCGCGCGAACTCCGCAGACCACAGCATGTAGGGGCTCTGCCACCCCCTATCGGGTTAATATATTCTTATAGGGTCACGCAGGAGGTGCAGGTTCGAATCCTGGTGCTGACCATGTACAAAAACAATAAACAATAAACATTTACATACAGGCACATACGTTGCTTCTGGCTCCACCCTAGGATACACTGAGTCGTAGGTACCAGAAACAGCGACGTCACACACGTATAAACATCCAAGACCTGGGGTATTTTTGTTTTCTTTACCCCCAGCCGGGGATCGAACCCGGGAGCTCTCGCATGGTAGACAGAGCCACAACCGCTGCGCCACAGAGGTCGTACCAATGAGATACGTAATTTATATTAACTACATTATACGGAAGTTCGTAACATTGATAGGAAATATTTTGAGGAAACCTTCATTACTCCATAGCTGCGGCGATGGGCTAACCCCCTGTCACGCTAAATGGAGTGTTGAATAACAGGCTAAAAATGGGCGCAATGTGCCTCCGGCATCCCGTATAGGAATCAGACACTGTGTTGTTGTTGTATAGGGTCAATGGCATCTGTTTGCAGGTTCATGGATCAGCTGATGCAAGCGACCGGCGCCGTACCGAAGGATTTCCACTTCGTAGGACACAGTCTAGGCGCCCATATCTGCTCGTACGTGTCGTTCCATCTCGGCGGCGTGCACAGGATTACTGGTAATTTAATTATTTAGATATTTAGATGTGTGGGTGTCAGTTTTGTTTTGTTTTTGGAGATTTGTTAGAATTACTGGCTAAAACTGGATAACTGTGCCTTTGCCTCATCGCATGGGAAATGATGTAGCGCTGTGCTGCTGATGAGAGATACCTCAAGTAAATTTTTGCTACAAAAGTAAGTAAGTAAGTAAGTAAAACTTCTTAATATTTTTTTTTGCAAAATTTGTCCCGGGATTCCGGGATTGTATTACTATTCGGATGCATATTTACTAAATTTAAATTTTTGATTCCCGATGCAAATATGTATTTGTGTAGAGTGTAAGAGGAGGTGGCATGTTTGTTAGTGAAATAATATATATTAAGAAAATAAATATTTTATTAAATTTAGATATCCGATTCTATAATCAGAACACTAAAGTTGGCGACCCCGGAATCGTGGGGTACTTCACCGATCTTCAAAATTTAATGACAAAAAATGATTTTTCAAACCTTTCATTCGGAAAAGTAAGTTTTATCCACGATGAGAGGGAGCAAAATGCTACTTTTCTGTTTAAGCTATTTTTTTAATTTATTCATTGGCATGTAGCATTTATGCAATGTGCCAATAGAACACGGATCTTAATGAAATAATCGATTGTAATTAAATCGTAATCGATTAAAAACGAACACGTTTCAAGTTTCAACTTTAACAACGTTATATGAAAATTTATGAATTTTTCGTAATATATAAAAAAACACATTAAGGTTTAAGACGTTTATTTCTCAAAAAGAATTACAAATTCACTTACATGAGAAACAGAGTATTGTCTAAGTAGGTGTTAACATACTTCACAGCATGCGCAATTATCGTCAAAATACAATATATAGAGGGTAGTCCTAAAACAAGAAGAAACAGAAACAAGATTGTAAGGTAGTGGTTACATTGAGCTGACGGCAAATAAAAATTTAAACTAGACATGAATCATTAATATAAATTTTAAATGGAATGTTATCAAGTATACACAGCAATATATTTTTATTTTTTAAGCAAAGAAAAGTCCTTTAAAATGTGCAATTTGAGTAGTTTTTTAAAAACAGACAGTGACTTGGCTTCTTTAATATCTTTCGGCAACTTATTATACATACGAGCTCCTTCAGCTATTATACTACTATTACCGTAGTTAGTTCTGTGGCGTTGTATGTGGATATTATTAGCTTGTCTTGTTACGCGTGTTTGCATTTGCATTTTTTTTGTGAAACATATTTGGGTGTGAATATCTTTAGTCAAAATTTTTCGTATTAGTACACAGTTATTGTATTTGTATGTTTGAGCTATGCTAAATATTTTAGTTTCTTTGTAGATTTTAGTGGATTCTGTTAGATAATCATAATTAAATAATATTTTTACAACCTTGTTTTGAGCAATTTGCAGAGAACGTATGTTTGTTTTTGCAGCTGATCCCCACACTTCTATCAGGTATTCTATGTGAGGTTTAACAAGTGAGTTGTAGATCATGTAGCGGACATGCTTTGGAAGACATCGGTTAATTCCACGCAATGCCCCTGTGAGAGATGTGAGTTTGGATACTATTTTCTTTATGTGTGATTTCCACGTGAGACCATTATCAAGAGTGAGGCCGAGATACTTTTCTTCTTTGCTAATTTCAATGGTTTCATTATTTATTGTTAGAGTGTCGTGTTCGTTAATAATTTTGTTTTTGGCTGCAAAAATAATATATTTAGTTTTAGATGTATTAATCGTTAAAAGATTATCTTGAAACCATTTATTAAGGATATCTAAGTCAGATTGGGCCCTCTTTACTATGGATTTAATATCACTGCCGAAATAGAAAAGACATGTATCATCTGCATATAGTGTAATGTCACCACTGAGACCGATGTCTTTTATACTATTTATGTAAATCAGAAACAGAAGCGGGCCCAAAATTGATCCTTGCGGAACACCGTAGGTTACTAGCTTAGAGTCACTTTGATGATTTTTAATTTTAACTACTTGGTATCGATTATTAAGATAGGATTCAAACATTTGTAAAGCACTATCAGTAATTCCTTCATCCCTTAGTTTTATCAGTAGTAAATCATGACTAACAGTATCGAAAGCCTTTCTCAAATCGATAAAAATACCCAACGCAATGTTTTTTTTATCAATGTTTAGTTTTATTGTTGTTACTAGGTCAGTTGCGGCAGAAAGAGTATTAGATTTAGGACGGAAACCATATTGTTTTTTAAAAAGAAATTCTATAGAACTTAAATGTTGATCTAGTCTGTTATAAAGAATTTTTTCAAAAATTTTTGATGTGGTTGGTAACACTGATACAGGTCGGTAGTCTTCAGGATCTGTTTTCTTACCCGATTTATTGATTGGAGCTACCTTAGCAACTTTTAATGAGTCAGGAAAAACCCCTTCTAGAAGACAGAGATTTAAACTTCTACACAACGGCTCGGCTATCAGATCTTTTATGCATTTTATTACCTTGGGTCCTATTCCATCGATCCCGGTGCTCGTATGAGGTTTAAGTTTATTGATTAATTTTAATATTTCGTCACTGCTTGTGGGAGTAAAAAGTGTAGTTACCGTTTTAGTTTCCGGTGCATTGAAATTTGGAACAGCGTTATTCGGTCTTTTTGTTAAAATGTCATTAGCCAAAATAGAACCTATATTTGCGAAGAACAAGTTAAAGTGTTCGCATATGTCTTTGACATCAGTTATGGAACCAGAGGCAGTATCTAGTCTTGTAGGAACAAAAGCAGATTTATTTTTATTATTTGAGAGGGAATTTATAAGTTGCCACATTTTTCGAGGACATTTCGAGCATTTTTTGAATGATTCGTAATAGTACTTGTTTTTAGCAGATTGTATATTATTAGATACTAGGTTCCTTTTTTTTATAAATTCTTCTTTTAGTTGTTGATCTTCCGGGTTGATCTTCATATTTTGCCAGAGTACGTTTCTTTCATTTATTCCTGTTATGAGTTCCCTATTGATCCATTCATTTTTGGGTGGATTTTGTACCTTGGTTTTCATTACTTTGCTATTGGTCACTGCTTCCAGTATGATATTTTCAATAGTCTTATAGTCAGAACAATCTAGTTGTGTTTTCTGATTATTGATTTGTAAATACAGTTTTTGGTAGTCGATTGCTTCATATTGAACTCTTTGTAGTGGTGCAGGGTTGTAGTTATGAACTTCTAAATAGATTTGTTTATGGTCTGATAAGGATGAGTCAATTATAGTCATGTGAAACTTATTTTCTTTGAGATCTGTGCTTATATGATCGATAATAGTTTTTGTCGTTGAAGTTTCACGAGTACAATATTCTCTGCTAATTTTATTCAGTATCTTGAATCCGTTTTCCTTTACAACTTTCTTGTATTCTTTGACAGGTTTCTCATTGGTCAGTAGGTCTAAGTTATAATCACCAAGAACTATGACCCTTCGCCTCTTTGAGAGGTAATATGCGTAAGTTTCCAAAAAGTCACTGTCATTAGTCCTCTCTGGTTTGTATACTGCTCCAATGTTGAGTGAGAACTTTTCAATGTAGATCCATAGGTAGTGGTTGTCATCTTCGGATTTTTCTTCTAGATAGTGGTGTTTTAGACTGTTATGAACGTAGATGGACACTCCACCTCCAGTTGTTGTTGTTCTGAAGTTATAGTAGTGTGAATAGTTGGGGATGCACAGTCGTTGAGCCTCTTCTTTACTTTTTACCCAAGTTTCCGAAATAGCTATAACTTGAATTTTAGGTAGTGCTTCGATGACACATCTTAGTTCATCAATTTTTCCTGGCTTAGCTAGACTACGCGCATTCAAGTATAGAAATTTTAATGATTTATTGCTGGATGTGATATTCGCATAAGTATTAGTGATTTGGTAGGTTACATTATCCTTAGGGGTGTTTACAGTATCACTTACTGAGGGTTTTTTGGCTGTAGTTTTACAATTTTAGGTACACCTTTAGTATATTTAATAGTCAAATCGGTTTCTCCATTTTCAGTTCGCTTCTGTAGTTCTTCCCGTAAATTTTTGATTAATTTTTGCTGATATGGTGTCTGATCTGAGTAAATTTTAACTGTATTTATTTTTGATTTGCTTTTTAAGATCGTTTTGACCGTATTAGCAGAGTCAAAATATACTTTTGTTGGACGTGACTTTGATCCGTCGAACTTTCCCAATCGTATAACTTTTAATGGTTTTGGGGCCAGACCCTCGGAATAACAAGCTTCTATAATTTTGGCTATCTCACATAGGTCGTGCTCTCTTCTTTCCATGGCGTTTGTCGATGAAGACTCTGGGATTCCGGTTACAACAATATTTTTGTCTCTGATACAGCGTTCTTCCATTTCTGCAAATATATCCGCCTGAAGAGTTGTGGATAAGACAATTTCAGAAAGCGGCTGTAATTGTGGCACCGATTTTAATTGTTGTATGTCATTTTGCATATCATTAATTTTTTGTTCAGTCGTAGTTTTCGAGGATTTTAGTTCAGCGATTTCAATTGTCAGCTTGTTATTTTCCATAACAAGAGATTCAGTGGTGGATTTTATATCAGCAAGTTGACTATTAATGGACGAAATGTTTTGACTTATTGTTTGCAAGTTTTGGTTTTGAGAGGTAGTGAAGGACTTCAGCACGTCCATAATTTCATTTTTGAATTGGTCGAATTGATGCGTATAATCGTCTTCTGGGGTCTTTCTCTTTCGAAAGGTTATTGATTGGTACTCTTCCATTTTGGATAAATCAGGCTGAGATTGAGATCCACTTTCATCTTGTAGGGTTATTTTTCGAGTCATCGGAGGCGAACGCATAATATTACTCATAGTGATATGTTGATTGTTAGGGTTTGTTGAAAAACCGCTCCGCTTATCGCTCTGCTAAGTTCTTATGTTCAGACCGCTATATCACACCAGATAGCAGCAACGCGTGTGAGCGAGATGAATAGATATTTGCAAGTTACCTGCGAGCCGAGAGATCACTTCAGAAGATCGCTAAATTCGCACTTGTAAGTATGACAATAAGGTTTACAAATTATTACTTTTTTACACATTTAGAAATTAAAATAATGTAACTTTAGGACACGTCCGTTCGCTGCGCGCGCCGAAGCACACATTAAATTATGTGTTTTACTGAAATCAAAAGTAATTGTGATATAATGAATATTGATATCCCATACCATTGTAATAATCGATTCCATTATTTTTACACATCGGTAAAAGTAGCACAGGAATATTTTATCTGTGGTGACTTTTCCCTAATCCTTTACAATCCGCCATTATATAAAAAAGATTTCGTTGTTCGATTACTGTAAAAGTGTTGAAAGTATAATTCAAAGTATAGTTATTTCATTATTTTTGGAGCTAATGCTCATCGACTATGAGAAAAATTGAAATATAATTATTTCAATTTTCCTCATAGTCGGTGTGAAAAATTGTATGTGTCACTCAGGAGCAAAATTATTTTCGTCTTGGGCGTTAAGGCTTGAAACCTTCGTTACGCTCAGGATTAGTTCGCTTCACTCTGGGTTCAATGTACCGCCCTCGCCGTAAATACATCATTTTGCTCCCTTGTGACACAAATAACTATTTCACACCTTTCATTCGGAAAAGTAAGTTTTGCTCCACGAAGAGAGGGAGGAAAATGCTACTTTTCTTTTTAAGCTAGTTTTTTAATCTATTCATTGGCATGTAGCATTTACATAATGTGCCAATTGAAGACAGATCTTAATAAAATAATCGATTGTAATTTCATCGTAATCGATAAATAACGAACATGTTTCCTTTTCTAACATTAACAAATTCTTATGAAAATTTATGATGTTTTCGTAAAATAAAAAAAAAAATGCCACAATTTATTTTGTAAATTATATGTTTTAGTGAAACAAAATTTCAATTTTCTTTATAGTCGGTGTGAAAAGTTGTATGTGTCACTCAGGAGCAAAATTATTTTCCTCATGGGCGTTAACGCTTGACTACTTCGTTACGCTCAGGATTCTAACTTAAAATCTCTTGCTACGCTCAGGATTCTATCGTAGAATCCTTCGCTTCACTCTGAGTTCCATGTACTGCCCTCACCGTAAACACATCATTTTGCTCCCTTGAGACACAAATAACTATTGATGATGTTAATGGTGTATTGTCTTAAACCTTGAATTGGTTCACAGTTAATAATTATTCATGTGACTTCTAAAAGTTCAACCCCGTCTACTTATAGGAAACGACGCAAAGCTTTATAAATTTACTCTAATGCCACCTAAAATTATAAATGCCCAGGGCCCACAACAATACATCATTATCATCATCATGCTCAGCCCACATCAACCCACTGCTGGGCATAGGCTTCTTCTCTATAGCGCCAACATCTACGGTCCTGTGCCAACCACATCCATTAAGATACTATCGACTTTAGTATATCGTCGGACCATCGGGCAGGTGGTCTGCCCACTGGCCTTGTGGCTCCTCTTCGCCAACACTCCGTCACAGAACAATACATAATGGTTTTATGGAAACCAATCCATCAATGGACAGAACGTAATGACATGACTTCCATTAAAATGTTAAGTTTCGGTCGTTTTAGAAAGTGCATGTCACTTTTTACCGTGGCTACACATGGTTGCCTGTCTCTTTATCCAGGTCTGGATCCAGCCCAACCGTGTTTCCACACAAAAAACAGGACAGAGAAGTTGGATGAGACGGATGCAGACTTCGTGGATATCATCCATACTAATGGGAGACTGCTGCGGAAGATAGGGTTCGGACTGCCCGATCCTGCTGGTAATGTTGTTAGATGTTCTACTTTGAATTACAAAAGCTAAAAGTGGGAGGTATTAACACATGATAACAACCTACCCGCCCTTATCTCATGATTAAGTGTTACTTGCGTATATAATGACTCAAAGGATAAATTAATTAGGTCCTACTAAGGCAAAAAAATAAACGGTTAAGTGCGGGTCGGACTCGCGCGCGGAGGATTCCATACCACCGCACAATGGTATTCAGGGTTTTTTGCATGGGGATAAGGTATCTTTAATTTTCCTGTATATCAAAACGTTGTTTACAAAGTTATTGGTGTGGTTACTTTCATACTCCATGTATGTAACCAGGTGCATTTATAAATTTGTATGTGGTATTGACAGAAATTGTGTCCACCTATTTAAACCAAAGATATCTCTATATTTTGGACGTCTAATACGTATTTTTTCAAAATTTTAACATCAGTGGCTTCGGAATTTATCCCATGAGGGATGGGGGATGGTATTTTTTGACTATTTTCTTCGATTTTTTTTAACCAAGCATTTCAGGTTCATGAAAAAAAAAATGAGACCCTCACAACAAGCCCTTTCATTAGACATGTCACACGATACGGTTTGAAAAAGTTTGTTTAAATTCCCGATTTGCCCCTCAATTGTGCCCCCCCCCCCCCCCCAATTAAACCATACAGTTTTCAATATTTTTTCTGTGAATAAAAAGACCACATAATTTTTTCAAAGTTTCAAAGATCGGTAGATAAAAAGGTGCGGAACGGTAATTTTTCGTCTTTTTCTTAAATTTTAACTGAAAATTTAAGGTTCATGGGAAAAAAATATTAGAGATTCTTGCAATAAGCTCTTTCATTAGACATGTCACAAAAAACGGTTAATAATAAAAAAAATAATAATAATTGGATTTGCCATCAATTGTGCCTCCACTATTTAAACCACATTTACATTACATTTCTAATATTTTTTCCTGTAATATTTAAATAAAGACAATATCTAGTATTTTTTTAATTTAGTATTAGTCGTTTCGGAGATTAGGGTAGGAGGAATGGTCTTTTTAGTGTTATTTTAAATATTTTTTTCACTAAGTATAGGTATATATTTTAAGGCTATGAAAAAAATTATGAAATCCTCACAACAAGCCCCTTCATTTGTCATTTCACACGTCATAATATAGGCTAAATAAATGGAGCCCATTTAAGTCCCCATCGAGGGCTATGGGCCTTTACCCGGGTTCGAGTAAGATTAAGCCATACTCCAACAAGGTGGCTCAGTGCGGTTTGATGGAGGGGTGTTGGGCTTGTGGCCAGAAGCCCAGAAGCTATCTATTCTGTCAGAAGTTATCTAGTTGCCCTATAAGGGCCTCTGACACAGCTTTACGACTACATCCAAACACAGAATATTTTTTTTTTAGTTCCCATTTGGGGTCGTGCACACGGATCCCGGGATCTGATCAAAGTAGAAACTGATCCCGCAGATTCGTGTCAATTGATCCCGAGATCCTGCCATTGGAATCAGTTGAACCTACAATAAATTGAAGTTGTGTCCACTGATCCCGTTGTACAGAGACACGAGATAAAGAATAATAATAATTTTATCGAAGCTGATGTCATATTGTGTATAAAATTTCATAAAGCAAAGCTTTCATAATGAAAACGTCACGAATGTATGAATTCATTTTAATATTAAAATTGACAATTAATACGTATTACGTAAGTTAAACTAATGAATAGTTGATTTATATAAAACTTCATTATAATAAATTCGTGATCTTTTAATTTAACTAAAATCCTTCGTATCGAAATCAGCATTGCTAAAGTATTATTCTAAATTTCGTGTCCCTACAACGGGATCAGTAGAAACCACAATATTCTATTTTTATGTAGTATCTGATCCCGGGATCAGTTTGCATGAATCGGCGGGATCAGTTTCTACTTTGATCTCATCCCGGGATCATAAATGCACGAACGCCCCATTTGCCCTCTAAACTGCCCCCCGAAATCAATGTGTTCGTTTACGTAACTCGTTCGTGTATGGGTCACATACATATATAAGTGTAACAAACTTCAACTTAATCGGTTCAGATTGCGGTCGTTCAATATTACTGTAACACACACCTAGGATAGACACACGAGTGATCCTAAAATGGTTCCGTTTTTCCTTTTTACGTAAGGAGCCCTAAAAAGGCTTAAGAAACTGTTTTATAAAATACTTACTCATACTTATGTATGATGTTTCAGGATGATTTATGAATAGGACTTATTTTAAACCAATTCAGAATACTGAGTTGATGCTCCACCTACCCTGCTAGATACAGCTGCCTTCTAATTCAGAATACTGAGTTGATGCTCCACCTACCCTGCTAGATACAGCTGCCTTCTAATTTCCATGGGGCAATTTCATTGGGGTTTATTAGGTACACAATATGAGAGTAGATTTAGAATAAGAAGACGTTAGGTAAATTTTCTGTACAGTCATTGTAATTTCCTACACATCACGAAATCGTATTACTTCGTATTCTACAATTTCAGGTGACGCAGACTTCTATCCAAATGGCGGGATGAAGCAGCCAGGATGTTTCAATAAAACCAATTCGGTGTGGTCGAAATTATTACCTATTTCACCAACTAGTAAGCACACCTAATCTAATTATACCTACCTACAACTTATTAACTTGAAAAACATCTCATCATATTATTAAGTCTAATTATAAATTAAAATTCTATTGAATTGAATATAGTAGCCAGCACTGGTTTGTATAAAAACGTGCTAATTACCATTGCTATGGTGGTTTTCAGAATTGCAGCAGGCGATATGCAGTCATGGGCGTGCTTATCTATTGTTCACCGAGTCATTGATAAATAATAACTGTACATTTAAAGGTCATCGGTGGAATTTGTCTTATGATGGGTAAGAAATTTGTATGAAATAATGTGCTTCGGGAGCGAGTCTACGTTCGGGAGTTGATCTCATTGAGTCACGTACTTTTGGGCTAATATCGGAGATATCATAATCCATTAATACCTTTGTAGTTTTCGCGTTCACAATAGTACATTACTGCAGGCGCCGGGAAAGAAGGGATTGCCGGCTGAGTAGGCATAGACGGCCGACCGTAGCGAGGCCGAATAGTCATACGAAGTCGGCAAGCCCTTTTCACGGCCAGAGGCTTGTATGGTGCTTTTCTCAGCCATATGCAATGCAATGAAATAAAAAATATAGCACTCAAAAAACAAATTCAAGTTTAAAAATATTAATCGTATATGCAATTTTTTATGAAATTCCTTTACAGTTCTCTCGAGTTGTGCGGCCCGAAACGTGATACTTTCAAGCCTGTTATAACGCACATTTCATTGCATGTTTGAGAAATAGTACATTACTGCCGCAGCCTATGATGACTGCGTTGCTGGCAGCACTGTTGGTGGCCGAGTGCGCAGCTCCAGGCCTACATAGCGCAGCCAGCATTGCATAGCGCGGACGGCGAAGGCTGCAATGATGACCAAGCTTAAAGGCAAAGAGCGGGGCCTTGTATAGTGCTTTACCGTTTAAATTTAACTATCACGAAAATTAATGGTTAACGATATGGAAAATTGCAAAAAAATTCACCGCGCTCTGCTTTTGTTTCTTCCCCGCGCTTTCGTTTTTTTCACATGATATTGCTGGTGGCTAAAACTCCCCAGCAATGAATTTCCATACAACTTTGCTGGCGCCTATTCCAGTAGCGCATCAAGGTCGACTTTGCTCAAAGAAGGTTGGCAAAATAATGAACACATAAGCATTTTTGAGTTATGGTTATTACATCTCCCTCCCGTTTTTTCCCTGGCATTTATTTATTGTTTTTACAGTGTAAACGCAAGCCTGGCTGCGGTTTGCGATAGAAAAGCGTCCTGTTCAGCGATGGGCATCCAGGCCATCGGAGAGAACGGCTCGCCGAAGGCCAAGGGACCATACTTTGTTCTTACAACGGAGAAGGAGCCCTATTGTCGTAAGTTAACAGACGCTCGAACATGCGGTGTCTAAGTTTTTGCCGTTACTCTCATCAGAGTCATAGAACTCAAAAATAGACTAGGACGTTAACCGATGCCTCATGATTTATGATTAATAATAATAATAATACCTTGGACACCATTTACACACATTGATCTAGCCCCAAACTAGGATTCCCTGTATCTTGGGTACTAGACAACGATACACATACTTATATAGATAAATATTATACTTAGATAGATAAACAACCATGACTAGGGTGCAAACATCTCACAAATTGGCTGGTAAATTAAGTTCTGCGGCTTACGCTGTTAGGAACATCAGACAAAGCACGGACGTGGCTACATCTAGGCTAGTATATTTTAGTTACTTTCATAGTGTGATGTCCTATGGTATCTTGTTGTGGGGGAAAGCAGCGGATATTCAAACTATTTTTATTTTACAGAAAAGAGCTATTCGAGCAATTTATAATTTAAAACGAACAGACTCCTTAAGACAGCTTTTTAAAGAAATTGACATACTAACAGTAGCTAGTCAATTTATTTTCGAAAATATAATGTATGTACGCAAGAACCTTTCAAACTTAGCGATAGCTGTAATGTTAACCTTAGAAATAATCACAGACTATGTGCGCCCCGTTTTAGACTCACGAAGGTTAGCAATTCTTTCAAGGGTCAGTGCATTCTCTACTACAATAAGATACCTCTGGAGATTTTGAAATTGCTATTTGAGCAATTTATTTGTCGAAAAAGGGATATTACAATGTTCAAGATTACTTAAATGACAGGACTGTATGGGGTTAATCTGGCTCAACACAGACCTTGCTGTTATTAATTTTGTAATTATTTATTCCTGCTTATTAATCATAACAATATTTTTTTTCATATTTGTTTTAGTTATGCACAACCTATTTTTAAAAGAGATCTAAAAATCAATCTGTGGGCGTTTCTACGCCCTTCTACTCCCACAGTGGTCCAATGTAGAGAGAGGCCAAAAATGAAGTTTGCTAAGAATATGTAAATATCTACAGTAATAAAGTACTTTGACTTTGACTTTGACTTTGATCCGTTCTCATCAAACAAATATTTACCCCCACCGAGACCCGAACCCCCTTGGCTTCGTAGGCCGTGTCACTGCTAACTCGGCCATTCGGGTCGTCTATCCTCTCCTCCAAAGTTGTTCAATATGGTTTCCTTCTAGCCACCGAATGGGAGCTTCGCCATCCCCGTGCTGACCTCCTAATGGACCTGCAGGCAGGGTTCCGCTTAGACCGCAGCATCAAGCACAAGCTGGAAAAGGTCCCGTCGCACTCCGTGGGGTACGCGGACCCTGATGGAGACGATCCTGATAATGCTGCTAGTACTACCACATGCAAGAGCTGGCTCAAGAGGTGGTTCGGTTAGTCAGTAAGCTGTGATGAAAAGCGTGAATATTTGTATAGAAATTATTAAAACGCTGAAAGGTGTGCATTTCATGTTATTATTAAGTTTTCTGAACAAACTAACTACATATTTAGGTAGGTTAATAACTGTACTTATTAATTGTTAACATATTAAGGTTGAAGATACCCCTACATAACAAATAAATTATTTAATTTTGTGAGCACAATCCTGTTTTTTATGCAGCTTAATACCGGTTCATACTTTTTGTTATTTTTGCTACTTTGTGTGAGTAAGTCATAAAATATTAATGAAAAATGTGTCATGAATATCAATGATACCTCCCCTAATAACTAGCTTTCAGCATAACTACCAAGGTAATTATAACTAAGTCGATAGGAGTATACTGGTATTGAGTTTACCGTTTTGTACAGCGTACATTGTTTTGATTTTCAGCTTTCACTACCGTCTTTGAATTGACCGTTTCAGTAGGTACTTCCATTTAGGAATAGAAATTTCCATTTAGGTACCTACATTTTCTTACAAAATGGTGAACAATATTGCTTCCAAAGTTTCCAAATCGATAAAGACCAGACTCCTGCTCTTCGCACGCAATAGCAACCTCCACGGACTCCGCTTCATTGTCAAGGACCATGGGACACCATTCTCCCGGTAATTCTACTGACATTATATACTTATGTTGATACCTTTGATATGTTACTTTGTATTGTGGGCGAGATGTCACGTGATCTGATTACAACCACTTAGTTAAATAGTTGCCCAAGTTAGTTAGTTATATTTCCATAGGCACCCCCAGATGAACGTATACTCCATGGACGTATCGCCAGGGCCATTTAATAGGAAATTGGAAAACTTATCTTAAAAATCGGACTCACAGCGCAATGCTATTGAAAGACTGGCACTCAAAATCTGATTAAACTGTAAGTTGCCTTACGTAGCAGTTGACGACCTATGTGGCGCTGCGGCTGCCTACCATGCGAGAGGTCCCGGGTTCGTTCCCCGGCTGGGGATACAGAAAAAAATAATTGTTTGCCTGTAAAGTAGGTTTACGGACGATAATTTTAGGTGCTAACGTCATAAGAAACGCTTATGCCGATCGTGCCTCTCTATCGCTTGTTCCGCGCTCTCGCTTGCACGCTCGGTTCAGGCGGAACGTGATAATGGAACGTGACACTATTTCGTGCGTGCAGCCGGCATTCATCGATTTATACGACGTTATCACGTCAAAATATCCCCAGGTCTTGTATATTCATATGTGTGACGTCGCTGTTTCTGGTTCCCACGACACATGGTATCCTAGTGTGGGGCCAGAAGCAATGTATGTGCCTGTATGTAAATGTCAATGTTAATGTCTGAGATTCTACTACTGCGGCGACTGCTGCGAAACTGACCAAGTAGCTCTGACGACCTCTGTGACGCTGCGGTTGCGGCTCTGCCTTCCATGCGAGAGGTCCCGGGTTCGATGCCTGGCTGGGGTTAATACAGAAAAAAAAACCCAGGTCTTGGAATTTTCTATGTGTGTGTCGTCGCTGCTTTTGGTTCCCACGACACAGTGTATCCAAGTACATGCCTGATGTATGTAAATGTTTGTCGTTTTGTTTGTTCATTCCTGCCTCTTTGACGGACGCCATGGGCCCTCAGCTTGTTCTGGGTGGCGGTGGTACTTCTCTCCGGGATGTGTCTCTATGTGACACTGAGGGACTGGGCGGACCACGAGTCACGCGTGGAGGTGGGCTTCACACCCGACACGCTGTACCTGGACTGGTCTACTGCCTTCCCTGGCGTCACGGTGTGCGAGAACTGCGTCACCAGCTATGCGGAGGTGCAGAATAGGTTTAATGCTCTGTACCGTAAGTATGACCAAACAAAGAATATCATACAGCATACATATCTCGCTTTAACCCTTTACTGCATACTAACCCATATAAGTTTCATAGAGTTTGAACTTTATTACTAAGCAATAAGGTTGAAAATCGCAATCCATTTCGAGTCAGGCATTGCATTAAGGGGTTAACCAACCACGCGTGGTGTGAGTGAGACAGACTAACTGAAACAGTTACGAAATCGATGGGTGTTGATTTTGATAGATTAGGTAAAAGTGAAAATTAAGAATGCTTGCTTGTATGAATTAGACTTTATCTACACACGTATCATAAACCCTTTTTACTGCGTCTAAAAACCGCACGTTAAGACCAGCATAATGTAAAACTATTTGGTAAAAACTCATTTCTTATTTGAAAATTTGTACATTATGACCATAATGTACAAAAATTTGTCAAATTATGTCATTCAAATTTCGAACGCCGATGCCCGCCTGCGTGCCGCCCCTAGTTTGTTGTACAGAACAAGCTAAAAAACTGCAGAGCAATGATCAATGCCACAATGCCGGTCAAACATGCGGTTCCTGAACACATAAACCCAAACTCGAGTATTTATGCCCTCCATTATGTAGCAGTCACATAATAGTATACTCGAGAGCCGAAGGCGAGTTTCATAATAATATCACTCGAGAGTTTTAATGCCTAATTATGTACAGTTACATACACTAGTTTATCTACACACATATCATAAGCTCTCTTTGATGTGTTCAGGAACCGCATGTTTGACCGGCATTGTGGCTCTGCAGTTGTTTAGCTTGTTCTGTAGCACCAACTTCACGCAGGTCGGCGTTCGAAATTTGAACGTCAGTACCAACTTCACAGACAAACTATGGGCGGCAAGCAGGCGGGCGTCGGCGTTCGAAATTTGAATGTCATAATATGTAGAAAAATGACACATTATGGTCATAATGTGTAATTTTTCAAATAAGAAATGAGTTTTTACCAAGTAGTTTAACATTATGCTGATCGTAACGTGCGGTTTTTGTACGCAGCAAAGAGGGTTTATGATACGTGTGTAGATAAACTACTATTATAATGTTACATTCAAGTAAATAATGTAGAAATGAAAATTAAAGTTTGTTTTGTAGATACCTTTATACCGCTTGCGCAGGTGCCTCTTCTGTTATCGTAACTATGTGAAATATGATAATTATGTCCTCAAAGCCGCTCTCATGAAGCCTCTGGATTACAAGAAACAAAGGTACCTGACGGAGATCATCTGCGGCGGGGGTCCCAAGCTCTCGTGCAGAGGCAAGGAGGGTTGTCCTGAGTGCAGCGAGGACTACATATCCTGTGACATCCCTTGGAAGAATATCTCTGCACGAGTAACGTTACATTTTCGTTAACAATACTTTGCGCCCACGTATAGATAGGTAGACATTCGATAGATCATTTTCGTTACATTTTTATGGTTCCGTACCTGAAAAACGGAACAATCATAGGATCCCTCGTGCGTTTGTAAAGTAAACGACCGAATTCTGTACCGATCAAGTTGAACTTTGGTACACTTATGTATGTTTGTGACCCAAACACGGACGTGTAAATAGGGAGATACATTTTGAATTTGGGCAATTTTGGGGCGAAGCTCATAAAATAAAAAATATAAGGTTTCAAATTTCTTTCAAAGCCACACACAAACTTATTAATACTCCTGGTTATATACATGGAGTATGAAAGTAGCCAATAAATTTGTAAACAACATTTTGGTATCTTAAATCTCAACACAAAATCTTACAGAGGGAAATTAAAGATAACCTAACCCCCAAGCAAAAACTTGAATACCATTGTACGGTGGTGGACTCTCAGTTGACCCTTAATACTTATTCCTCTTAAATTAATGATAACAGTGAAGTGTTTGGTTAGAATAATTATAATTTTCGAACGTGGCAATACCGATTATTAATCTTGTAATGCCATTGTTACTAACTTTCAGGTTAGGAAAACTTGCAATGAACTGATAACAAATTGTACCTACAACGGGAAGAACTACTCTTGTACCAGCCTGTTTCATAAAGTCGACTCGGACGCCGGGGACTGCTACGCTTTCAACACTTTGCAGCACAGGTGGATATGCCATTCTCTAGTACTTCTTCAATCTGCCACGTAAAAAAAAAACAATGTCACCAAACTGAGAAAACCATTTCGACAATGATTGGGTTCCTAACTAAACTCCGCTATTCCCATCAAAAATACTACAGGATTACTGAAATATCCGTCTTTAATTTGTTCTCTACAGCGTAGTTTGTTCAAATTGCCTTCGCCGTTAACTTGGCTGTCCTGTATCAAGTTTAAATAGTTTTTTTTCGGTCGATAACGCAGATCTCAGTCCGAACGTACATAAATATTGATATCAACCGTTCGGAAACTGTGCACAATTGACGTCACGAGGGGTGTTATTTTAAAAAATATTAAAAAAAATAGCCAAAATGTTCATAATAACATAAAAAGTAGTATCCACGTATTTTTTGACCATGACCAATTCTTCTCTATTTTTCTTTTACACATACAGTACCTACATGGTAGATTTTTTATTTATTTATTATATAGGTTCACCAAGATATAATACAACAAACCTCACAATTAATTCCACGTACTCATTTTGTAGATGTTCATCTACTTATAGGCAAACATAGCATCCAAAAGTGTGCAACATTAAATCGCTAACCAAATATAAAAAAACCGGTCAAGTGCGAGTCTAAATCGCGCACGAAGGGTTCCGTACCACCGTTCAATGGAAGCGATGGTGTGGAGTGAATAGTTTGGATTTTACACAGCTAAATATTGTTTACAAAGTTATTGGTGCGGTTACTTTCACACTCCATGTACGTAACCAGGTGCATCCATAAGTTTGTATGTGGTATTGAAAGAATTGTTGTATGGGAGCCCCCTTAAATATTTCTTTTATCCTGTTTTTTAGTATTTGTTGTTATAGTGGCAACAGAAATACATAATCTGTGAAAATTTCAACTCTCTAGCTAGCTAGGTTCTTGAGATACAGCCTGGTGACAGACGGACGGACGGACGGACGGACGGACAGCGAAGTCTTAGTAATAGGGTTCCGTTCTTACCCGTTGGGTACGGAACCCTAAAAACGTTACATAAATATATAATATTAACAACGAGATCAGGGAGCAGTTGAGGTAACTAAGAATCTAGTTTAGATCTGAATGAGCCTAGTTTGTCATTGAATAAGTACAACGAATATTTCGACTCTTGTGCAGTGAATTCTACTGGAGTATCATTCTGGTAAAGGGGTTCTCTGAACAATTTGTGCATATTGCTATGCTGAATGAAATAATGCAGGCAATCACTAGTCAATAAATGTAGAGAGAGTTATTTTCATAATCATGTGTTTTGTTTCCGGAACTACAGATATTCAACGATCGAAGGCGGTTTGCTAGTTGTGAACAGATCAAGTGGCCCGGGCCTTCTAACATTCAACGTTTTATCAGAAATAAGAGTAAGATTACCAAAAATGCATATAGAAACAATTTTAAGGCTTAACCCTAGAGTAATCGCGCCTTCCCGTGAAACGTGAGTGATCGCGTGGGGAGCATTTTGCCGCCCATAATTAATATGTTTTTTTTAAACAGAAAATAGGAGTTTTATCAATTTATAATTATGTTTAAATTATAGAATAAAACATAAACTATCAGGATTTATAAGAAAGATTTATTCAAGTTCTATACTTAGCATTCAGAAAAACAATGCTTTAGGAAATGTAGGGTAACATTTCTTGGTTTTTTGTAAACTCTTTAAAATTATTTATATATAAAAAAAAGCTATGTTATAAGTTTTCATCAGCTACAACATGTATTACAGTAAAACAATCCTAACACATGTCCATGCAATGTTCGTTGCACAGTAACTTGCACATCTGTTGCACCCTTTTTTCGTCTTGTATTTTTCTTGGACGGGCATACTGCGCATATACATTCTCTACCTGAAGGAACATTTGATGATCCGAGGATGGCACGAATCGGGCGATTTGGTTTTTCAGCTGTTTCTGCAATGTGTTCACGTCGGATCTTCTAATGATATGTGGTCTAGTCATCGCCAGGGCAATCTATTTCAGAATGTTTTGTCGTAATAATATCTGGTCAGAATTTTCCAAATAGTATATTATCCAATAACGCCCAATAATTAATCAAAACAAACTTAAAATCAATATTAATATCAACGCAATACTTTTAAACAATGCAAACTAATAACAAATTCAAATACAGTAAAAAATCATACCCACAAACTTACCCTATTTGAGTGAGAAATTTAGTGTCAAACGCGTAACACCTGCGACAACCTTGGTCTCCTGCGGGCTGCGGTCACCCACGCGTTGAATGTATTCTAATTTCTAAGGCCAGAGAGCGATGCGGATGGTCTGCAAGGAGGGTCCGCGTGGACCATCAGCGCGCTCTAAAATCGGCCTAAAACAAGGAGGTGAGGTACAGGGGGAGGGGGGGGGGGCAGCTACTAGGACGCTGGACCACATGAGTATTGATTGACAAATGCATCGTGTACAAAATAACACGAATATGGTAACGCGGGCGGCAAAATGCTCATTGCGCATGCTGGGGTTAAAGTTGTTTCTATTTCTATGTGTATATTTTGTTACTTTTCTACCGACACGCATTTTATATATGATTGATTTATATATTTGTATCTGATTTAATTACCTACACGCTGAGTAATCGAGAAAAGTTGGATACATTTTTGCATTTTGGTTTGCTAATTCGGTAATCTATAGCCTAAACAATTCACTTCACTTACACGTAGTCGCAATCCACCACATTCCAATATTTTCCCAACAGGTGTCGGTTCACAGTTCCGAAGAGTTGTCAACGCTGGCGTTGGACTCTAACCACATGATGGAAGCGGGCCGCTGGACCAAGCACCATGTCTTCTTGTTCTCACTGGTGGAAACGGTGAACTCGCTGTCAGTCCATGACGTGGACATTGAAGACCGCGGCTGTAGGTTGCCGCATGAAATCCCTGATGAGCCGTTCCATAATTATGAGGCTAGTTTTTTCTTAGTGGTAGTGATAAAACAAATAAAAACTAAGTCTCATAACATAGCAAACTAAATGTAGGGTGGCGGCAAGTCTTAAAGAGCGCTGCTGCAGTGCACTCCCACAAAAAATTCAATTTTTTATTTCTTAGGTTTGTTTGACAGCCGCCACAATGTGTACCTCACTAACGAACGCTCTGTGGAAGCGTGGAGGCCGCTCAAAATCTCATTGCGAATCGCGTGTGATCCTTAAATATCTATTAAGGAATATTAAAAAATGTTTTTTTTTCTTCGAATCCATTTACTCCACTACAAAGTCATCGACAGATTTGATTTTTAAGTTAACGTTTATTGAATATTTTATTAAAATTCTCACTGAAGAAAAACGCGATTGAATGAAATTTTCTTGATACAATTTAATTTTGAAAAGACCTCTAAATTGATGTATTTTTTCCTGTAATTCAGAAATCCTAACTAATTTCATTGAGGAATTGCATTCAAAATATGGATATTATGTATTCGTAAACTCTCGTTGAAAATATTTTGGACAAAATAGCGTAGCTTATTTTGAAACAATTGTATGTGGTTTGGCGCTACGTTATTTTAGTTTGAGTCCAGCGCAGTGTTTGCGCTCTCTTTTCTTTCTTATGTGGAAGTTATTAACGCTGTCACTTTGGTTTTACATTGGTATTCCTTTGTTATATGTTTTTTTCGTTTTCTTGAGTTTTGTTTGAAATTGCATTTAGTCCCCGATTCATTTCTATCCACATCCTCAGGTTTACTCCTATGGAGCGTGTCGATTGGCTCGACAGACTGCTTCGGATTACGCAAAATGCGGATGCGTCCATCCAGTGCGGGACTGGCGCTGTAAGTATACTCACTGGTAACGTCAGGTGGGTATTTGCTATAGCTAAGCTATCATTCCCTACGTTGAATCTTCTATTTCCGTTTTAGATAAGGATAAATACTGCAACTACACAGGGGTCAATTGCTGGGCGCGAGGTTAAGTACAGTCACTTAGTTGTTTTTGAAGACATACTTAACATAACATTAAATGTATGTATAAATATCCAGTGTTATTATTACAGTTAACAAGAAATTATCAATCAGTGCGGAAAACGGCGAAGATAGATGTCTGCCGTCCTGTGTGGAGTCTGAGATCAAAGTTATACGCAGCAAGGAAATGTAAGTCGTGAGATAAAATAAATAATTACTATGTATTAAAGCTGTGATATACTCTAGTATGGGCGAATAAATAGCCAGTTATACAGTTCAAAAGGCTAGAACTGAGAAATACGTTTGTGTGAGTGCTTCCATCCCTATGACTTCGACGAAGTTGTCTGTGTAAGTTACATCAGTGTCAAGTCTCTTCTCTCTCTTAATACTCTTGTCAAGTAAACATAAACATAAATATTTACATACAGGCATATACATTGCTTCTGGTCCAACCCTAGGATACCTTGTGTCGTGTGACACATATAAACATCCAAGACCTGTTTTTTTTTTCTTGCCTATTGACTGGCCCTGTGCACACACATAATCGCAATTCTCAGGTATTAATTCCGCTAATGGTGGACCCAGGCTTTCACCCTCGACATCACGGTAACCGATTAATTAGCGTCGCATGAAGATTTGAAACTATTTGTCTATTCAACTCAGTCTTTTTACGCTAGAGGCAGGAAAGAAGATGTGATCTCCAGAAACGGTCTGGCGCTGGTCAGCATCAAGATGGCGAGTCTCCCGACACTGCGATATCACCGGAACATCCTGACCAGTGACTTGGACATAGCTGGTAAGTAAGCTGATATCTCGTGCTTGCAATAGATACGGAACCAATTCCGAAGCTCCGGGAAGAAAATCATCTGCGATAATGCGAAGATGGACGAAGTGGATGTCCAATGCAGGGCCAAGTTCCCCTTTGTGTCGAAGTTGTTTGTGACCAAAAGCTAAATAAATACGTATTAAAATCGAATATCTGATGTTCCTATTATGTTACGGTCTGAGTCAATAATCCGGTTAATAATGACCGCTTAACTTGGTCAAAGTGAGAAATAAAACATAATTTCTCACGTAAACCGGTCATTATGTAAAATCTCCAGTAACAATAATGCACGATCGTTTTAGCCTCCTTTTCCTTTTTATTATTGGTCTATAATAATAATAATAAAAATAAATATTAGAGGAAAATCTTACACAAATCGAACTAGGCCCTTAATAAGCTCAACAAGGCTTGTGTTATGGGTACTAGACGACGATATATTTAATAGAGATAAATACTTATGTAAATACATAGAAAACATCCAAGACTAAGAAACGAATATTCATGCTCATCACACAGATATTTGTCCTTACCGGAAATCGAACCCAGGACCGTCAGTTTCGTAGGCAGGATCACTACCTGCTAGGCTAAACCGGTCGTCATCAATCGGTTTAGTGTGTAATTCCATCTCATATCATATCTCTTATTTTGTACATATTTATCACTTTCGCCAGTGGGTATTTATTATACATGTGTTCATAAATACTACTACTATGTACTATCATTCCCCAAAATCATTTTGTATATGTACTCCTTTATCATGAATTTTCTAGAAAGGCCATTTCCCGCTATAGGTTTTGAATCTTATTACCATGTCATGGGGTTCAAATGATGGTGGGTTAATGTATATATGGGGTAGATGACCGGTTGAAGTGAGATTTTTTTCAGATTGACAGGTTATTATTAATATTGACAGGCGATTGTTTATAATCGTTCATTTATCGGTCAATAATACTTTTACCGCACATACATAATATTTTGTTTTAATTTCAGTTTTGATCGGAGGTTTAGTTGGCCTGTTCTTCGGAGCATCCATATTGAGTTTGGCGGAAACATTGTACCTTATACTTCGAAAACCTTAAGCTGCAACAAAGTTTAGCTCTATGTCACAACAAATCCAATAAAATTTACGACTTGTCCATCACCACGTGTTTGTTTGTTTATTTCCATGTGCAACCCTTCACAACCTAGAGTTTTATCGATATCAGCGTTTACGTTGGCTACTTCGGTGACGTAGTTGGGAGCTTCAGAAACATAGTCTGATCTATTTAGAGGGCTGTGTGCTGTGCACCCCAAATGGTATTTAGTGGGGAAAAGAAGTCATAGATAGAGTCAAAAGATTATATCTAACTAAATACAAAGGCGTCCATCAAACTTAGCGTATTACTTCACTATGGGTAATACCGAAAGTAACGTTACGAGTGGTGTGAAGAAGCAAGCTGGGACATCGCTGCAGAAGCTTTACAAGCTTATTGATTTGAAAGGTATTTACGATTTTTTTATTACCTGGGCATTGTACCTACCTAAAATTTCAATGATATCCATCGATCTCGGGACATTTAGTTGCCAACCAAAATCAAGCTTCGTGATAATTAACTAAATTTTTGAAGCCTCAGAAAGTTATCTATTCTGCTATTTTTACAAGATGCAACTTCAGATCGAAATTGATAGAATATGTCGACATGAGTGTTGAGAAAGCGAGAGTAACAAACAGAGGTACTTAGTGAGGAACGGGCAGTTGCTGTTTACCCCCCTCCTAATTTGGAAAATTGGCGTGAGCGTAATGAAGATTTAATATCTAGGTGGAGGTCTCCTGGTAGACATGATGAAGAGAGCAGTGCAGAACAAACAGTTCGCAGAAATAGACCACGCGATCAAAACGAAAGTAGAACCCTTTCTGTACAACCGAGGGAAGGGCAGATATATACCGATATCGCATCTGGTACTGCTGCGGAACAAGGAGAGATCGAGGCACAAGCTGGTGAGTGAGAGAGACGAACATATGCGTATAACGAAACGTATAACACCATTTTTTGTGATACGCTTCTAATGTTCTAGTGGCTAATATCACATATACTATAATCAGTATCGAATAGGAAGCAACAAATATATGCTCCGCACCAACTAGACTTTTCAGTTTGAAGGTCTATGGATGGATGAATTGAAAGAGAATCGATCGTGCTTCTGCTCATTCAGTAAAAAAACAACACCAGAATAATAGTTCACAAAGGTTGCAATATACATGTCGTAGCTACATCATAGAATTTGACCATTTCATTAAATGGCCAACTATTTCATGATGTAGTTAATTATTTCATGAAATGATCAGGAAAGGTTGAATTTCACGAAAAGTAGTCTTTTAAAAGCATGTGTATTTAGTACTACGTGGTGTTTTTTATTGTATACATGTCGAACTAACACGAAGACTATTCGGAGGCTTCGCTCACCCCGTCTTCACCTAAGCTAACGCAGTGTTTTTCCCTAAAATATTTCTTCGTTCAATTAAAATTCTAATTCAACCACAGTTGACGATATTCATGTTATAGTCAATTCTACGATATGGTTACGACATACATGAATATATCGTTCTATCGTTATCGCTAATTGCTAATCAGCTATTATCAGTATCTTTTTGCGGTCCGCGGGCAAATGGCATTTATCTCTGTCACAGCTACCACCTTTGCGAGGGTTCGAAAACCCGGACGATGAGTTTGACATCGAGAAGGACTGGCCGGAGGTCACCCAGGAGGATCACGCAGCCAAACCTTCTGCCTACCGCGAACTGTGCTGGGACCT
The DNA here is from genome assembly GCA_949825045.1 of Argyresthia goedartella. NCBI lineage: Eukaryota > Metazoa > Arthropoda > Insecta > Lepidoptera > Argyresthiidae > Argyresthia > Argyresthia goedartella. The sequence goes on from OX463809.1 coordinate 39,410,832, forward strand.
GAAGGTCAGGGGAACTATTTTGAAAAACTTTCACAATGAAGCCAATGTGTACAAGTAGCTGCTTTATGCTTTACCTACTACTGATCATGAACTGAACTGAAAAAAATGCTTTTTTTTTCTTACAAAATTATTTGACCACCTCGTGTTTTCCCATCTTCACATAGGAAACCCAATGTGATTGTCGTTAGCCCAGACTCAGGTGTTATGGTGAGTGGCAGTGAACCAACTACTCATACACCTAGTATTTCTTTAGTCCATAGGTCTGGCCTGGCTCCACGCCCCGCTATTTCGCGTTTATCGCGTCTAAATGTCAAAATTCGCGACTCATTGTCACTTCTCGATACAAAAATGTAACAAGGACGCGATAAGCGCAAGCGCGGGGCAAGGGTGCTGTGAAACTTTGGAAGAGTTTTCTTCCTTCATAAAAAAAACTAGGACTGTGTTTTCAGGAGCGAGGAGCGGTTGGCGAGACAATCCTGCATCTGTGTCTGCTGAACGCGACGTCTGTCCACGCAGACCTGTCGAAGCGACTGCTGCGTTTCTATCCCAAGCTCATCAACGACATCTATATGAGCGACGAGTACTACGGTCAGTAAGGCGACATTCTATGCAATACACGGGCATGAAGTTAAAGGATTTTTTACTTAGATCTGACCACCGAGAGAATGCGATCCTGAGAGCTCAAAACCCTATTGTTTTGACATCTGCTATGAAAAATATGGGAAATATTAAACTACACATCAAAAATACTGATTTGCACAGCAAATATCAGGGCAAAATGCTGCGGTAGCTCAGGTGAAGGCTAAAGAGGGTGAGCGAAGCGAAGCCCTCTTTATCCTTCGTGTAAGGTTGAACATGTAAGAAAAACAAAAAATACTTAAAACATAAACTTAAGTACACATAAAGTATTTAAAACTTAAAAAGTGTTTTTGTTGATCCTTTTTGCTGTGTAAATCAGTATTTTTGTGTGCGATTAAATACTGGCCGAAAAAGATTGCTTATTATGTACGCATTAAGAAAATGTCATAATCGCATTCCAAAAACGGCTGAAGTGTGCGATTATGCTGCCACCCTGCCTGTGTGAGAAATGGCGAAAGATAAGTATTATGTTTTGTGACAGAAAGATGTGGACATAGATTATTAAAAAGTTTGAAACCGAGTTGACGATATGCACATATCTAACCAGATTCATATCCTAAAACCACATCCGCCAGCTGACCTTACGGACAAAATAATTTAAAATTAATTAATCATCGGAGATCGTCAGTTGCCTTGGCCTCATTTGATAACCGGATATTTACCCCAGTTCAGTTTCATTTGATAGAGTACTTGATAAGGTAGCGGCACGGATGCATTTGAACATTTGTAGTGAACACTTTTTAACCGGCGATAAACATCAGATGGTGTCCTTAACTCATGGCAGCATAGCAGCATAGCTCATTTTTAGGGTTCCGTACCCGAAGGGTTCCAAACGGGACCCTATTACTAAAACTTCGCTGTCCGTCCGTCCGTCTGTCACCAGGCTGTATCTCAAGAACCTAGCTAGCTAGAGAGTTGAAATTTTCACAGATTATGTATTTCTGTTGCCGCTATAACAACAAATACAGGATAAAATAAATATTTAAGGGGGCTCCCATACAACAATACCACATACAAACTTATGGATGCACCTGGTTTTTATTATAATTTGCCATCATAAATAAATAATCGATATTGCCTTATTAAGGTGAACGCACACTTATCCGCACCGTCCGCACCGAACGAGCCGAACGGATCGAGATTAAGAATTATTTAATATTTTAATTTTAAATTTAAATTTAATAATACCTCGCACAACTACTTAACCGCGTCGAATCGCCCAAATCCGAAGAGTTTCAGAAATCCTGATGACGTCAGATTCGCCGCATTCTCAAAAAGGCGTGCGCGTCGAGTTGATGAATTTTATGTTACAGGCGAGAGCGTCCTTCACATGGCCATAGTAAACGAAGACCCGACCATGGTGAAGTTTCTCCTCGACGCGGGCGCAGACTTCCACGAGCGCTGTTTTGGCAACTTCATGTGCCCCGAGGACCAGAAGGCGTCGCGCATGGACTGTGTGGACCACGAATGGGTCAATGTGCAGCGGGATACTAATTATATTGGGTGGGGGATTGATTTTTTATCTAACCTCCTTTTAGCGTCTGTAGCTAGGGACTGTAACTAAATTACAAATACAAGCGCAACGCGATACATCATGGAAAATGTCCCATATGGAGTGGGAGACACGATACATCATGGAAAATGTCCCATATGGAGTGGTAGACACGATACATCATGGAAAATGTCCCATATGGAGTGGGAGACACGCGCTGCTTCGGCAACTTCATGTGCCTCGAGGACCAGAACGGTCATAATTGGCGTTCAAATATGCACAACCTAAAACGCATATTTGAATGTTTTTTTTTGCCGGGTGGGGGCCTGGTCATATAAGTACTACCCGGTCACAATATCTGTGCACCTGACCTCGTGACGTCATATCGGCGGTCTGGGTACGGTGTGAAAAAAAGTTATTTCGAGAAATGTGGAGGTAAAAAAAAACTACTAACCTATTCAAATCAATTTATCATTGATGAAGGGTTTGTTATTAAAAAACAATAGTTTTGATTACAAAAACATTTATTATTAAACTCAGTCACTATAAATTATTGACTCAATGCCTGACATTGTATCTTCCTCACTCTCACTTTCTGAACTCTCCGAACTGTCTTCCCCTAGTGGTATTAAAAAATGTGTGATGTTGTCGTCTGCTAGATGATCGTTTTCCCAGTATTCTCGCTGTAGTCTCTCCACGTGATTCACTTCTTTTTTCCAGTCAGCTGGCGTAATTGACTTAATCGCATCTTTTGTAAGTTGTTCTATTTTCTTTTCCGATTGGTCAATGTTTTTATCTGCCACCCTTTGCTTTACCAAGTTCCATATATATTCGATAGGGTTTAGGTCACAATGATAAGGTGGCAGACGCACAACTTCATGGCCATGCTCTCGCATCAAATCGTCGACGACATATTTTTTCGGCGGCACAACAGTCTAAACTTAACAATAAATAATAAATAAAAAACAAAACACCAACAAAGCGAAAATAACAAAATTATCGGGACGTGTATCGGCAACGAAGATGCTAACCGTACTGTCGCACACTGTCGCACCGGGGAGTGCGCGGAGAGGTGACAGGGGAAGCGGGAGAGGCGCCGCATTCCAGCGAGGTGCACAGATATTCTGACCGGCTTGTAGAAGTCAGCGATCACCTTAAGTCAGCACCACTATGGCTCACAGTGAAATCGATTTTATCGATAACTGTCAAACAACACAAAAAAGGGGTTGTTGAAAAAAAAAAAAAAACTTAAGTCAGCAATGTGTGCAGCAGGCTAGATGCTGACTACCGCTATTTTTTTTATTTTTATGTCTACAGGGTGGCCCAACTTTGGTGGTCCATTTTCTGTACTTAGAATACTTCAGCCCAGATATTGTAAGCTCAAGCTCATCTTTGTCAAATAAATTATTTTAATTTAAAATTTAAGATTTTTTAAAAGTTTTTATCTTCACATATTTTCCCCTCTGGCTGAAAGTGTGTATTATTGTACATTACAAACATCACTGTATGTAATGCACGGAAAAATGCACACTGCGCATAATCTACACCAAGCACATTACGAAATACGCAAAATGTGAAATTGGCTATGTAAAAAAATCTAGGATACCAAATTTAGAAAACCATGTCGAGATTATTGGGTTCCTAACTAAATTCCGGTACTTCCATCAAAAAATGTTACAGGATTACTGAAATATCCATAAAAAATATTTCCTTCATTTGTCCTCTATAGCGCAGTTTATTCAAATTCCATTTGCCGTTAAGTTAGCTGTCCTGTAAACTGTTTTTTTTGTTGTGTTTGTTACTCGATTACTCCGACAATTATGAACCGATTTTGATATTTTTTTTTGTCGTTAGGTGGAGGTGGCATATTAATTTCATCAAAATGGATCAGCGCTTTTTGAAAAAATCAACAAATGCAAAAAATATAATAAGTGCAGATGACGTGGTTTGTGGTTCCGTGCAGCAAAAGTTTTGACGAGAACTTTTCATGTACACAGACTTCATTCGCGTACCGACCGGGGAGGAAGAAATAGGGCTTGAACTTGGAGTCGGTTTCTTAGGGTTCCGTACCCAACGGGTAAGAAAGGAACCCTATTACTAAGACTTCGCTGTTCGTCCGTCTGTCACCAGGCTGTATCTCAAGAACCTAGCTAGCTAGAGAGTTGCAATTTTCACAGATTATGTATTTCTGTTGCCGCTATAACAACAAATACTAAAAAACAGGATAAAAGAAATATTTAAGGGGGCTCCCATACAACAATTCTTTCAATACCACATACAAACTTATGGATGCACCTGGTTACGTACATGGAGTGTGAAAGTAACCGCACCAATAACTTTGTAAACAATATTTTGCTGTGTAAAATCCAAACTATTCACTCCACACCATCGCTTCCATTGAACGGTGGTACGGAACCCTTCGTGCGCGATTTAGATTCGCACTTGACCGGTTTTTTTAACAGTAGTGCACTACAACCAACTAAACGGCGAAGGGCTTCATATAACTTTTCGCTCGTTTGTAATGCACTTTACTCACGTTTTCATTATTTTTATTAATGTTGAAGATTACTATGGGTTCAAGCAGTTGAACAAGTAAAGATCGAATTGACCATAGCAACTAAGTGTGCTAACTAACATAGAAAATAACTCTTCAATAAGCCCCCTTAAATATTTCTTTTATCCTGTTTTTTAGTATTTGTTGTTATAGCGGCAACATAAATACATCATCTGTGAAAATTTCAACTCTCTAACTATCACGGTTCGTGAGATACAGTCTGGTGACAGACGGACGGACGGACAGAGGAGTCTTAGTAATAGGGTCCCGTTTGGAACCCTTCGGGTACGGAACCCTAAAAATGGGGAAAAGCAATATCCGGTTGCTCAATCAATCAATCAATCAAATGTCTTTATTACTGTAGATATTTACATATTCTTAGCAATCGTAATTTTTTGCCACTTCTCTACATTGCCCAATGGCCACTGTGCGAGAAGAAGGGCTTAGAAACTCCCACAGATTGATTTAGTTCTCTTTTAAAAATTGCTTGTGTGTAACTAATACAAATCAATATTAATTAAGTCAGATCACAATTTCCCACTTTCAAAAATAAGATAGCGGATATGTAGTGCGGCTGTCGATATTGCTTTCATTCTTTTAAATACCTGTTTGTTTTTACTATAGATAGTTTTGATGCCTTGATAATTTGGGGTAGGTATTTTATTTCAGTCACTGATAAGATTTTTTTCCCTTTCCTTTAGGGTAACAGTTTTTTTTGAAGCTGGCAACACTGTTTTTTTTTCCAACTTAACGGCGAAAGGAAAAGTTATATGGAATGCATTTTACCACTACCACACGGAGCGATGCGGAGAGGAGCGAGGCGACCCTATGTAGTTTCACGGAACCTTATTGGTTGTTTATTTGTTATTTATTTCCGACCAGCAGTTACATACAGAAGCGTCGCACCGCACGAGCTTGCTGCGCTAATCCGCTTTCTCTTTCACGCCTAGTGCATGGGTCGCACGCGCTGTACCCCAGGGGCTACAGAGAGACGATGAATTGTCAATGTGGGCGCTCAAACCCCTACCCCCCCCCCCCCCCCCCTCTGGATTTTCGAGCGGTTCGAATTTATTAAAAGCCCGTGGGGAACGCATAACGCGGCCCGGCATTGCTTGTAACCCACGGGCTTACAGAAGACGCATCCCGGCTGGGGAGAAAGGAAATACATGGCGCCTTTGTACATGTTTTTTCTATCATAAGTTATCTGTATGTCTGTTTTGTTTAGTACAATAAAGAAATTACGAAATTACGAAATACCTGAGCAGACTGAGCGCACCGCCCGCGCCCCGCAGCCGTTTGCGTTTTAGTTTCATATAGAAAACTGATTTCGTCTCCGAACGAATTTCCGTTTAGTAGAAAATAATTCATCAGGAAGAAAGGATTTTATCGAGCGTCGAAGCGTCTCAGTTTCAGGATTGGGCAAAAATGCTTTCCTATGTCCATATTACTCCGGATGTGTGTCAGGATGTTATCCTCCACCTACAGGTCGCATTTCTCAACTGATTCTCGTGATTTTTTGTGAGCAGTTTCGATAATTAAATGATTTTTTTTCAAAATGGCGGAGATGTAAGATTTTAAAATGTCGCTTCAGTCAAAAAAATTGACGAGGTGTCGTTGGATTTATAGAGATCGTAAGAGTAATAGGCTACATAATTTTAGTGAAAATTCAGTGGGTTGGTTTAAGACCGCAAAATATAGTTTACAAAGTTATTGTTATAGTGTTATAGAAACAAAGTGTCGCACGCGAGGTCTACATCCCCCATTGTCTAAAATAATAGTTACTTATTATATTTTCCATGAAATTCTTCTCTAGTAAACTTTACATAACATAAATTTATCCCACTTTTTTTCTCAAAACTAATTTGGCCTAAATTCAATCTAAAGATTAATGATTGACGCTTGCTTAAGCCCCAAGTTTGTTGTTCTCCAGGTACGTGTATTGGGGCGAGTACCCGCTGTCGTTTGCGGCGTGCCTCGGCCAGGAGGAGTGCTACCGGCTCATCCTGGCCAGAGGGGCAGATCCTGACAAGCAGGACACGAATGGCAATACTGTGCTGCACATGCTGGTCATTTGTGAGAAGATGGTTAGCGATTCTCCTTGCTTTTAGCTGCTTGCTACAGTGAGAATTCTTAGAAGCCGTTTTTGATATCTGTCAATAGTTGGGACACAGCTATGCGTGAGGGTGCTATTCCACCAGACATCGACGTCGTTCGATTGGTGTTATAGAAACTGTCGATCGACGTCGACTGATCCATTCTACCGTCGATCGACCGTTGATCGATTGGTGTAATAGAAATTGTCGTTCGACGTCGACTATTCCATTCTGCCATCGATCGACGGCCATCGATCGACGGTCGATCGACTGTAGAATGGAACGATGACGTCAGTCAACGTCGATGACAATTTTTATTAATATAAATCACCACTAGCCAGAAATCTGAGCTTGTTTGTAATTGAATTTTAGGCGAAATTGATTGTCTGTAATTATAATAAGTATATTACATTTTGCAATTGAAGGGGCAACTACGTTTAAGATTTCCATTCTGCCATCGATCGACGGCATCGATCGGCGTCGTTCGATTGGTCTAATAGAAACTGTCGTTTGACGTGGACTTTTCCATTCTGCCATCGATCGACAGCATCGATCGACTTCTATCGATTGGTGTAATGGAAACTGTCGATCTACGTCGACGATCCATTCTACAGTCGATCAACCGTCGTTCGATCTGCGGCGATTGACATCGATCGATTGGTGGAATAGCACCCTCAGTCTCCTTCTCCTCCTCCTCGGGAGTAGTCGGGACTCGAACCGGAGAAATGCGACAAAAAATAACATGCCGTATTTTATGATGCAGATCAAAAGGGTGATAATTTTATAGTTATAACTAATAAAGATAGTGAAAATTAAGTATTACGCACTTGTATTGTGCATTCTCATTACCTAATCATTTAACTAATACTGAACGAACACGCCACTCTTATCAAGTTATCACTAACATGCAAGGAAAATAAAGGAGATGTTTAAATGAGGTACATACACGTATGTTTATCAGTTTTAGATGCGATTACTAATGCCACTTCTTTAATACAGTACAATTGACTTCTTCGATAAGAAAATTGGAACAATTATTGAATGATTAATGGATTGATTATTCCGAAGTGTTTTAACTTATTTTGAAGCCTACCCTAAAGCATCGAGCAGAGAATCCGCTGAAATACTTGTACTCCTCATACTCGTATGCTTGACGTGCTAAAAATACAAATATACTACTCAAAAGAAAATAAGGGCCACTTACATATTTCTGTTTTTGAGTAAATTTTTAGATGTAAACTAATTAATAAGTGACTAATTAATGATGTCCGGCCTCCTTCAGTATCAAACCTCTTTAATGCTGGTGTTTAAGTCTTACAGCTGGCCAGAAATGACGTCAGTCAACGTCGATGACAATTTTTATTAATATAAATCACCACTAGCCAGAAATCTGAGCTTGTTTATAATTGAATTTTAGGCGAAATTGATTGTCTGTAATCATAATAAGTATATTACATTTTGCAATTGAAGGGGCAACTACGTTTAAGATTTCCATTCTGCCATCGATCGACGGCATCGATCGGCGTCGTTCGATTGGTCTAATAGAAACTGTCGTTTGACGTGGACTTTTCCATTCTGCCATCGATCGACAGCATCGATCGACTTCTATCGATTGGTGTAATGGAAACTGTCGATCTACGTCGACGATCCATTCTACAGTCGATCAACCGTTGTTCGATCTGCGGCGATTGACATCGATCGATTGGTGGAATAGCACCCTCAGTCTCCTTCTCCTCCTCCTCGGGAGTAGTCGGGACTCGAACCGGAGAAATGCGACAAAAAATAACATGCAGTATTTTATGATGCAGATCAAAAGGGTGATAATTTTATAGTTATAACTAATAAAGATAGTGAAAATTAAGTATTACGCACTTGTATTGTGCATTCTCATTACCTAATCATTTAACTAATACTGAACGAACACGCCACTCTTATCAAGTTATCACTAACATGCAAGGAAAATAAAGGAGATGTTTAAATGAGGTACATACACGTATGTTTATCAGTTTTAGATGCGATTACTAATGCCAATTCTTTAATACAGTACAATTGACTTCTTCGATAAGAAAATTGGAACAATTATTGAATGATTAATGGATTGATTATTCCGAAGTGTTTTAACTTATTTTGAAGCCTACCCTAAAGCATCGAGCAGAGAATCCGCTGAAATACTTGTACTCCTCATACTCGTATGCTTGACGTGCTAAAAAATACAAATATACTACTCAAAAGAAAATAAGGGCCACTTACATATTTCTGTTTTTGAGTAAATTTTTAGATGTAAACTAATTAATAAGTGACTAATTAATGATGTCCGGCCTCCTTCAGTATCAAACCTCTTTAATGCTGGTGTTTAAGTCTTACAGCTGGCCAGAAATTGAAGCAAATAAAAAAAACGAGTTTCAGGTCAAATTCCTTTCAGATGGAATCACAATTTTATTCTGTTAAAAAAACTATTTCTGTCCATCTTTTGCTTCTTTTAACATCTTTTGTTAATAATGCCACGTCAACGAAGGCATATGGATACCATTACTGCCACCAGAACCGTTACATTGATTGCTGAAGGTCATTCACAGCGGTCTGTAGCTTTGTCGTTGGGTTTCTCTCGCCGAGCCATCCACAATGTGTGGGATCGGTTCCAAGAGACTGGCAGTGTTGCAAGAAGGCCTGGATCGGGCAGGGTGCGAGCGACTACGGCACAAGAGGATCGCTACATCCGATTGAGTGCCCGTCGAGAGCGCTCTGTGACGGCACGTAAGTTACAAAATCGCCAACGGTTGACAACGGGGACTCGTGTTAGTGACCAAACGATACGTAATCGACTGCATGAAGACCAGCAAAGGTCCAGACGCCGAGTAGTACGAATTCCTTTATCTAGGGTTCAACGTGGAATACGTTTAAGTTTTTGCCGCGAACATTCAGATTGGAGCATGAATCAATGGGGTATGATGCTCTTCACAGATGAGTGTAAAGTGAAGCTTTGTAGTGATGATCGGCGGATTAGAGTATGGAGACGACAGGGTGAGAGATTTTCCGATGTCTGCATCAAGGAAATTGATCGCTTTGGAGGTCCTAGTGTGATGGTTTGGGCTGGGATTAGCTTACAAGGCAAAACTGAGCTGGTTTTCTTAAATCAAGGCACAGTAACTGCACAACGGTACATCGATGAAGTCATCAGGCCTCATGTGATTCCATTCTCACAGAAGTGGGGCCAGGGTTTTGGTTAATGCATGACAATGCCCGCCCACACACAGCTCGCGCCACTCAGACTGTACTGGATGACTCCCATATTCGTGTCCTACCATGGCCAGCGTATAGTCCGGATTTAAATCCAATAGAGCATATATGGGACCAATTAAAACGAAGGGTTAGGGAGCATGAGCAAGAGGTTCACAACCAGCAACAGCTTATGGATGCTCTGAAACGTGCGTGGGAAGAGATACCTGATGAAAACATCAGAAACTTAATCGAGAGTATGCATTCAAGGCTCCAGGAGTGTGAAAACAGGAGAGGAGGACACACCCGTTACTAAACCATTAAATAAAACAGCTTGTGTCAGTTTTTGTTTTGTTTTGCAAAGAGTTTCTGTTTAGTTTTTGCTGTTGACAATGGACTAATTTCATGTTAATTGAAATAAGTGAAACAATTGACTACACAATTAAATGGTTATTAGCATAAGTTAAAACAAAAGCCTTGTTACATGTTATTTTAATAAATATACATTACTGTTTACTATATTTTTCACGTAGCAATCAAAATACATAGTGGCCCCTATTTTCTTTTGAGTAGTATATAAATGATACCGTGATGGCCGTTTGGTGCAAAAATTGCGCCCGGCAGATACTGCACGAAGATAACACTTCTGTCGAAATGTGCTCAAGGCGAAATAATTTCGGATTACATATTATGGTCAGATGACGTTGTTTTAGCAAGATTCAGATTCAATTTTTTTATTGAATATAAATAAATAAATTATCTTATTCAAAATTATACTGACTGATAACTAACTTTTTTTATAAAAAAAAGACTACACCGTTTCGGAAGGTGGGCCTCGGGGTTAACCCTTTCGCTATCTCTGCTGGACGGAAAAGAAAAAATAATTACACAACAATTAAGGCAATTTTTTTGTTTTATGCCCATAAATGCCCACAATAGAATCTACAGCACTCTAGGTGACGTCTGTCATAAAAGTTCCTTTTTAGGTTCTCTGCGTCCCAGCAGGTTAAGAAGAAATGGCAAGAAACTCCCCCATACCTTCTTTTTTAAAAAGTGACTTCACAACAGGTACTTCTTTTACTTTTTCTACTTTCGGTCTAAGGAAATTTGCCGGCGAGTGATAGACTTGATCCATCGCCCCTCGTCGAATTTCTGTGCGCTGAGATGGTATGGAGATTTGTCATCTAAGTATTCCTTTATACTATAATAGGACTTTCTTATTAGGTAATTTTTAACATATTTTCAGGAAGAATCAATGATTCCTGTGGTATTTTATTGTAGAAGCGAATACAGTGCCCCGTGAATGATATGCCTACTTTACTTAGTCTAAATAATGGTAGTGCTAACCTATTTCTATTTCTAGTGTTAATTGTATGGCTATCACCTACAGCTTTAAATAAAGCTATGTTTTTTCTTACATGCATGATATTCTCGTATTGACAGGTAACCGTAAGTATAATGGTAGTTAGAAACGTCACAATAACCAGTGGTGGTCCCATAAATCCTCTCCGTGTACATGAAACAAATAATCAGGCGAGATTCTCAATAATGTTTGGTGCGGGATGATGAAGAACAGGGTTGTTATGATTCACATATTTGAAGGAAACCTGAGTACAATCAAATACCTTGAAATTCTGAACCTATTGCGAAATGCATTAAATTCTCTCGGTAAGAAGACGTAAATATCATTTTCCAAAAAGTCGGTTCACCAGCACATAACACCGGATTATCCACTATATATTTAAATAACAATTTCCGGATATGGATCAGTACAAACGGGAAAATTAACCGGATCTAACACCCTTGGATAACTTTTTGTGGGGATAATTGAAAGACGATATTTATAAGAACCTACCAATGTTTAGGTGAATTAAAAGCTGATGTCCATGCAGGTTTAATAATATTCACCAAAATGCATTGCGAAACGCTACAAAAAGAATAACTTAATGCATTAGATAAAATGGAGCTCATTTGGAACAAATGATTAGTAAAGCGAGGTATTAAGTAAGATTATGAAATAAATACTGTTTTTATGTTGTGTTTTAATTAATTCTCACGGTCTTTATTTAGTTCAAAGGAGTATGTGCTGTAGATACAAATGATCACAATGAATTTCCCTTTCGACCTGCATCACAAAATACGCCATGTTAATTTTTGTCGCATTTGACCGGTTCAAGTCCTGACTATGATAAGCGATTTTTCAAAATCCATAAATGCAGTATTTATTGTTTTTAAAATAAGGGAAATTTTCCTTTACATATAATTTTCCAATATATAATAGTTGCCCTCCATGGCGTTCGTTTTTTCCACCCTGTATACGATCCTATCATAGTTCCTTCTCTCACCCATAATGTGTATGAGTGAAAGATAATGATACTATCATTCAATCATGTGACCATACAATATATATGTTACCGAACTCCAGCCTCCCTCTGAGGGCGAAGCTCGGGATCTATTTGTAGAGAGACCTACGTGAGATCCCGCCTCACCTACGCGGCCCCAGCATGGTACGCCCTGTGGTCTGAGACGAACAAACGGAGACTCCGATCCCAAGAGAACCTCTCTCTGCGTACCATCGTCGGCGCCCCCGCTACGTGAGGAACGCGACAATCCAGAGGGACCGGAAACCGTGGAACAGTTTGTCCAGAGGCTGGCGAAGGGCATGTTCGCGCGTGCGGATGCGTCACAACACCTGCACATCGCCGAACTGGCGCCGCACCACGCGCGCCCGCCCGACCGCCGCCGCCTGCCACGCGACCTGGTTGCCTAGCCGGCGATCACCCACTACAAACCAGCGCCACAAGAAGACCACCGCCCGCAAGGGCCATCAGTGGACAGAGGCGATTCTTCGGGAAGAGGTCCGTCGACCTGACCCCGACTCCCCACGCCCCAGAAGGGGTGCGTGAGATGACCATGAAGAAAAAGATGTTACCGTAAGATAGTCAAAACCGTTAGTCGATAAACTAACGTGTTAGTTGATCAACTATCGACAGATAGGAAACCAGACCATATGTTAACCTAACACGAAGTCTATTCGGGGGCTTCGCTGCGCTCGCCCCTCTAGTCTTCACCTAAGTTACCGCAGTGTTTGCTCTGGTATTTATTTTGCAATTCAAGTTTAAACCAGTTTACTATTTAACAGTTTTAACCGTTAGTATATCAAACGCGTCATATAGTAAGCAGTACGCTACAGTTTACTATCTGTCGATAGTTGACCAACTACCGAGAAAAAAAACGTTAGTTTGTCAACTAACGGTTTTGACAATCTTACGGTGACATATGCATCATAGTGAAGGTGAAGATAGTAGCGATTATAAATTGTGACGAGCGTTCGCGATTTAGGTACTAATTATAAATTGTGACGAGCGTTCGCGATTTAGGTACTAATTATAAATTGTGACGAGCGTTCGCGATTTAGGTACTAATTATAAATTGTGACGAGCGTTCGCGATTTAGGTACTAATTATTATCGAACGCATTGCGTCTGCATCGATACAAATTTTCATGTTATGATATGTAGGAGAGGAACAGTTAACAAAGTTACGTTGACGCGTTATCAGATGCATCGTTCTGAAAAAGTTTCACAATGATAATTCGATCAGAGCAAGTTATTTTTGGTACCTGTGATTTGGCCCGTGAGTGGGTGTAGAACGTGGGTACAATGTGTTAATCAAGCTAACGTACGCTAACTAGCGCCATACTTGTACTTTACACCTTATCAACCTGTGTATACCATACTTATACTTCACAATACCATGACATGACCTTCACTTCGCTGGATTAGACGGCGACTTCTTTGCTAATATGCGTTTATTTCGAAAGCGTTTTCATTCTATTGACTTACCTCCATAGTGGTATGTCTGGCTAGCCTTGAGATCGTTAGACATGTGATGAGGCGTATCTTCTGAGCATAAAGCAATCGTTTTAAACTTCCATTAAACACCATTAAACACAGACATTCAATAATTCATAGGTTCTTGCATCAGACTAGCTACGTCGACGTAAATTGGAAACAAGAGAATAAGTTCAAAAACTTAAACCCCAATAAAACACCGCGCTGACTTTTGACTTTTCAGTGGTCTTTACGGTTGACATTGGGATAATGAAGTATGGAGCGAACTCTTCTAATATCATAGGTCTCAGACCGTTATCTATGGTCTACAACTATCGCAAGGTTTCTTGTGAGTGAGCGAGGTCACCCTCTCTCTAGCCCATGTATGCATCTCTTATACCCAAGCACCGCTACCCACTCCCTCTAGGAGGCATTCGGACGCCAACAAAATTTGCGTCGGGTGTAATAGGGATAGCTACGATAAATTTGCAGTGTAGCTACATTTAAGAATAATTACTAGACTGCTCTATTTACAAATTCATAGAGCAAATGAAGAAGACTATTAAACTACTTTTTTACATATTTATAGTAGTTTATTTGACTGCTACATAATGCCTAATTATGTACAGTTACATACACTAGTTTATCTACACACATATCATAAGCTCTCTTTGATGTGTTCAGGAACCGCATGTTTGACCGGCATTGTGGCTCTGCAGTTGTTTAGCTTATTCTGTAGCACCAACTTCGGGCGTTCTAAATTTGAATGTCAGTACCAACTTCACAGACAAACTAGGGGCGGCATGCAGGCGGGCGTCGGCGTTCGAAATTTTAATGTCATTATATGTAGAAAAACTACACATAATGACCATAACGTGTAGTTTTCCAGATACGAAACGAGTTTTTACCAAGAAGTTTAACATAATGCTGATCGTAACGTGCGGTTTTTGAACGCAGTAAAGAGGGTTTATGATACTTGTGTAGATAATAGTAGTTTATGTGACTGCTGCATAATGCCTAATTATGTACAGTTACATACACTAGTTTATCTAAACACATATCATAAGCTCTCTTTGATGTGTTCAGGAACCGCATGTTTGAGCGGCATTGTGGTTTTGCAATTGTTTAGCTTGTTCTTTAGTACCAACTTCACGCAGACGGGCGTCGGCGTTCGAAATTTGAATGTCAGTAGGTACCAACTTCACAGACAAACTAGGGACGGCACGCGGGTGGGCGTCGGCGTTCGAAATTTGAATGTCAATATATGTAGAAAAACTACACATAATGACCATTATGTGTAGTTTTCCAGATACGAAACGAGTTTTTACCAAGTAGTTTAACATAATGCTGATCGTAACGTGCGGTTTTTGAACGCAGTAAAGAGGGTTTATGATACGTGTGTAGATAAACTATATTAAACACAAAAAATTAAGCCCGTTAGAATTTAAAGTTTCCAACCCAGTGTCAGCCTCCTACTCAACCTTCTTTAGTGTGAAGTCACATACCCCTTGTCAAGTGGACGATCAAGACGCATCTAACGATACCTCATTTGTAAAATTCTGATAAGTAGCATTAGTCAATTTAGGTACGTGTTTGGCCTACATTTGTTCACAATTATAGAGTTAATGCAGGCAAAGCAGCGAACAAGATCTACTGATACATATATATTTGGAATAAGCTAATTAAGCCCTATCATTTGATACTCAACACAACCTTGTGCCATCACTTTTTTTAATCCATGAATTGATGTCCTCTAAAGGGCGCCATATTAAATTAAGTGTGACATCATATATCCTATGTTAAGTGGACGGTTAAGACGCTTCTAACGATACTCATTTGTCATATTCTGATAAGTAGATTAGATGTTCTGGTGGAACAAATGAACATTCAAACACACAAACATACGTACACAAAAACATACATATATGCAAACATACATACATACATATTTACATACATACAGGTCAACCACATAACCCTCCTTTTGGTAGTCGGGTAGTCGGGGTAGTTAACAGATTCTGAGGGGGTTATCTTAAATTATTTCCTTATTACACAATAATCATCAAGAATTTCCCCAGGGCACCTTCGACATGGCTTACGAAGTTGGTGCTTCCCTTCATATCCGCAACACTCTGCACCTCACGCCCCTGACCCTGGCAGCCAAGCTAGCCAGGACCGAGCTCTTCTTCCATATCCTCAACATCGAGAGGGAGATCTACTGGCAGATCGGGGCGACCACCTGCGCTGCATATCCGTTGGGACAGGTTGACACTATTGATACGGAGACTGGTCTGATCAGCAAGGATTCTGCGCTTAACTTGTGTGTTTTTGGCGTAAGTACCAATAACACTTATTACTGATGAGCTAGCAATTGGAAATTTATCAAAGTGAATAAGATGGCAATCGTATCATTTTCGGTACAGGTGTTAGTAAATTCCTGTCCCATTTATTACTTAACTAACCTATAATGCCGTTTCCATCAACAATGCATGAGGATATCTGCAATGTTTGCGAATTTGTATTACAGGAAAAAGACGAGCACCTGGAGCTCCTAGAAGGGATGCTGATAGACCTGCTAAAGACCAAGTGGAACACGTTCGTGAAGTTCCGCTTCTACCGGCAGTTCATACTGTTTGCTCTCTACTTCCTCGTGTCATTGGTCTGCTTCACCCTGCGGCCTGGTCCCCCGCTAGAGAGGCAGCTCAATGGAACCTTACTGAATACGACCCTGCCGACTCCCGTCAATGAGACGGAGATGGTCAATGAAATGGGTAACACTTGTTTGATTTTTGGATGACGGCCAGCCATTGAGAGAACCGGAAGTTCATTGATTCAGCTTAATAAGTAAGACGCAAATTAAAAATATTTTAGACGAAAAGAACAAATATTCGTGCAAACATTCCGGCGAATATTCAGAAAGGCTGGGAGCAAATAACAACCCGAACAGAGCTTACGTGAAGTTGCTGTTTGTGCTGATTGAAGTTGGCTAAGATTGACTCTCATCTTAGGGTTTACTAAATCTAAAATATTTTATTCGAATTAAGATTTTTTCAAATCATTTTTCGACGTCAAAGCTATCATGGATGGCACGTTCACTATGTACAATGTACGTATATTTTGTCCTTTTCTTTTACATATATAAAGAATCATACATAAGTCATAATTACAATCTGTTCCGCTGATTTGAAACAACAGTTGACCAGACGTTTTATCATCTAAGTAATCATGTATCTAATAGTAGGCCTTAGAACATATACAATCAGCCAACATTTGTGGCTTATCAGTAGGATACCCAATCATGTACTTCGAAGAAACTGATTTCTGGTGTAATTAATCATTGGATGGTTAATTATATGGTACCTATAATTTCAGAAAATTGTACTATTACAATAAATGGTATAGAGTTTGATTTTGGAGCCGTGGAACTAATCAACGAAACCAAAATAGATGGAGCGCAATGTGGCAAATTTAAAAGCCACCCTAAGGAGAAAAGTACGAGTAAGTATAAAATCTAGAATTATCAAATCCACAGACCAGTCTTGAAAGATTTCACAAATCCATACATACACAATTATTTCGGAATTTTCAGCGACAGAATCTCCAGAAAATGACATGGAAGGATGGTGGGAGGATTTAACTGAAGAATGTAGACTCATGAACTTTGAGTCCCCACAAGCGAAGGTGCCTATGTAAAGAAAAATTAATACTTATTAAGCAAATCATAGATCGACCGCAAATTGTAATTGTAATGTCCTTGTAGGTTAGAATTACTGCAGAGTTGATTCTTTGGCTAGGTGCACTGGCTTATATTGGAGCAGCGTTACGTGAAGCAAGGTTTCTTGGTTGGAAGATGTTCATAGAGAACCTCAGCACCGTTCCATCGAGGTGAGGGAATGTTCAAAAGAATTAACATGTTATAATTATTTTCAACAAAAATACTTAGGATTATTTGTGATAAATATGATGCTTTTCTCTTAGAGTAATGTTCCTGTTTTCCTGTCTGCTGATGTTGATTATGCCAACTTTGAGATTATGGTGTGCTGATGAAGCCGAAGATCATTTAGCTGTGATCATCATGCTGACCACGGCACCGTACTTTCTATTCTTTTGCAGGTTCGTGTATAGTTATTTTGTTCAATAACCTATAGCTCTATACATAAAATATTGAAACTACTATTTTACTATTTTATCATTTCCAGAGGATTCAAGACAGTGGGTCCTTTCGTGGTGATGATCTATCGCATGGTCACTGGAGATCTGCTACGTTTCGTCTGTATTTATCTGGTGTTCGTCATGGGATTCTCTCAAGGTAAATGAAATAAAAAACACACAATGAGACTGGAGTTCAGGCCCGTTTCCGCTTTTCGTTGCTATAAGATCTTTTTGTGATCTTGTAACTCCTTTGTAATGCATGAAACTTTTTAGAAATAGGCATTAAACAAGATTAGCTATTAAATCGAACGCATACCATCGCTTCTTTTTTGCCCCCCAGCCTACTACGTGATCTTCCTCTCTTTCGACAACCCAAACACTCCTGAAGGGGTCGACGACTCGGTGTCCAATCCAATGCCGTCGCCCATGGAGAGCGTGATGGCTATGTTCCTCATGTCACTGACCTCCTTCTCCGACTACTATGGAGCCTTTGAGCGGACCGACCACGAGACTGAGGCAAAGGTGGGAGATGTGCTGTTGATTTTGGTATATTGCCTGTTAAGCGGTCCCCTAATGAGGAATGAATAAAATAATAACCCTACAGTCCCTACCGAGGGTCTGGGGCCTTTACCCGAATACGAGTGAGAATGAGCCATACTCCACAACACTGGCTCAGTGCGGGTGGCTTGCGGCCAACCCCACTGTCAGAAGTTACCAAGGTGCTCTATCATGGCCTCTGACAGAGCTTTACCACTACTACCAGCGTGTAGCGACTAGCCGGGATCTCAACTTCACGTGTTATTCGAAACACGGATGCGCCTGATAAAAATGCCACATAGAAACTGACACCCATCCAGTACCCGTCTCGGCCAAAGTTTACTACCCGCACGATCGACTGCTATGTGCGAATAGGCCACGGAAGGTCTGTAAAATCATATCTGAAATTATTCTGAACATGAAATAAAGCTGTATAACACTACATCATTGATAATGATGCTGTGTGTGCTGTGGGGTGCCCTTAGCCGATTAGAAACTATAAAGCTACTAATATGAAGCTACCCACATCAATTAAGCAAGCCGAACAGTGATTCAACACCTTTTCAAAGCGATTGCGATAAGTCGCTAGTTACCCACTAGAACTTTTTTCAAGATAGACGTAAAGAATATACCTACCTATATGATGTGCCTCCAATCCGAGCCGGTGTTGAATAATTGAGCAAATATGATTAATAGAAAATACAAACATTCAAAAAGATTAAAGACATTGACCCGGTATGGGCTGGAGCTTGTAGTTTGCTATTTTAACCATGCTTACAAAAGCTGCCTAACCTCGCTATGACTACCTACTATTTAAATAGCAAATAGATTAAAATAATTAGTTATTATTATTATTTCGTAGGTCTAACATCTAGGTTAATTTCGCCAATGTCACGTGTTTTTCTAGATTTCACTGTAACTATTTGGACAGGTTCTCTTTCGACAACCTGGAAATGTTAGTGTTGATTTGTCGCTCCTTAGCACTACCCGGGAGGCCGTGAAGGGCTGCGGGTTCCAAGTATCTCCTTCGGATGTGAGCAACTGCCTCTCTAGATTAATAATAGTATTGAGAGGATTACTTTACAACTTAATTTCTGATAGCAATCACGATCACGTACGCACGGTTTTGTTAATTTAAGAGAACAATTTAAATGACCACCAAAATATTTTTTTCCTACCCAAAATGGGTAAATGTTCGCCAAAAGTTGCAGTAAATATCAGGAAAATACTGCGGTAGTTTAGGTGAAGGGTAAAGTGGGTGAGCGAAGCGAAGCCCCCTTTATCCTTCGTGTTAGGTTGAACATGTAAGAACAACAAAAAATACTTAAATCATTAACTTAAGTAACCAAAACATAAAAAGAAGTTTGGTGGATCATTTATCCAAACAATTTGGTAGTCGTTTACTGATTCTGGCAGTCGTTTTGAATTTATTGGTAGCAAAATAGGTGCTTTTTGGTGATCGTTTAATTTAAATTAATTTTTATTATTAATTTAAATTTAAATTAATTTAATACTTGTTCCTTCCGGCATCTATAAATAAAAGGTCATCATTCAGGTGCTGCTATTCATTACTGTAAGTGGAAGCAGCTACTTACAAACAACAAATGGCATTGCAGGACTTTTAGAAGGTGTACTTGTCCGTAGAACTTGCAAAAATTTAATTAAAACTTTATTTAAAATTCATGAAGAGATAAAAATATAGGTACATAATAGATACAAAGTTATTACATTTTCAAAGGAAGTGCCTACCAGAAAGACTTATGATACTTAGGTATTGAAATTAACACCAAGCATTCGGACATGAACTATGATTTATTACTACCTACCCACACGTATCATATTACTACATCTCCCTTATTTTTATATATCATTTACTAGCTACCCAAACCACTTAATGCTAAACATTTATTTATGTACTTATGTCTATATACCACTTACTTTTTTTGGAGGTATATTTTATTTGTTTATATAAACGCTTACGCGACTTAACCTAAAAATAGTAAAATAAAGTGTAGAAAAAAATATTGAGATGTTTTTACGCCATTATGGAGTAGATTTAATTTTTTCTTTAGCATTAATAGCTGCAGCCCTCTTGGTCCCTGCTGCTGGTAGTTCTTCCAGAACCATAGGAGCAAGCTCATCGGGTGCTACTGCTATGTCTGAATCTTATTCATCATTAACATCAGCGTACATGCTTGAATCTCTGCCCTGTTCACTGTCTTCATTCATCGGCTCTGTGTGTGATGATGACGGCTGAATATTCTTTTTTATAAGATGCCTCCTATTGCGATGGTACTGAGTACCGCATGAGTCAGCGACGAAATAGGGTGTGGTTGTTGTACGTGCGCAACTACAGGCATTGTTTTTCTGTTGTTTCCGTCTACCGCTACAACTTCATCCCCGGGTTGCAACACAGGAAGGTTACGGGCGCGTTTGTCATACATTTCTTTTGAACGGTGCTGGTTTGACAAAATGCAATCATAATCAACTGTGTTGTTGCGTGCGGGTTTTAGCTTATTCACTGGTGACGGTAGCCGAGTATTCAGTCTGCCTCCGATGAGCAGCTGAGCGGGTGACACAATGCCGTCACGTGGTGTCGTTAGTTCAACAACCCTAAGTAGAAGTCGTTACCTGTTAAAACCGACTTTTGTAATTGATTTTATTGTTCGCACTGTCCGTTCACTTCGCCCATTTGATTGTGGGTACACTCTCAAAAAAATATTGCCATTGCAACAAAAAAACTTTGATGCTGGACAGCCGTCAAAGGTGCATAGTTATGAGGGCAACGTTTTTATTGTTACTAAGTAAATTTACCAATTTTGATGTAATAGCAATAAAACATTGTTGAAATTACAATGCTAAAATTGTTCGTGTCACTATATGATTTCTTGTCCTTTTGTTCCCATGACAAATGCCTTTAGCTATCATATCAAAGGTATATTGTCCCGATGACAAGGGGTTTTGCTAAAAAGACAAAGGTTTACTGTCCGTGGATCTAACTTTGTTTTGTTGAATTAGCTATCTTCCTTTGTGCTTTTATCAATTCACCGTTGCTTCTCCGACAAAGTTACTTTTCTCGTATATATTTTGCTGCTCTAGCATGGCTGATCTTATCCCTGCACTTTGTTAATGGTACACCATGAAAAAATATTATATACTCCCCGAAGCTTCTGACTATTATTCCAGGAGTATGCGTACCCTAAACTATGTTTAATGTACACCATACATCTGTATAGTGCATACACAGAGCACTCCGGTCAAGGTACGTATACCCGTAACAATATATAGGCAGAAGCTTCGAGGAATATAAATTTTTTTCAGTGTACCATTTACAAAGTGAGAGGATTGAAATCTACAATGTAGTACATTGCTTGGGTAGCACAAGATACGATAAGAGGATAGAGGTATTTGAGAATCCTAAAAGAAAATAAGAAAATATTTATATCAAAAGTATGTAATAATCTCTACTTTACTTATTTATTCCTATGGCATTAGTAAACAGTTCATACCAAATTACAAGTTAATATTAAGGGATTTAAGCCACTCGATGGCTTCGTCAGTAAGCTTGATCAGGTACTCGGGAGGTCCCCCGGTACATCGCGTTTCTGGGCATTCAGAGATAATATGTTGGATGTCTTGTACTTCAATTCCGCAGGTACAAGCAGGGGAGTCTATCCAGCCGCAGCGATGTTTATATTGGGCACAGCGTCCATGCGTAGTCCCGTGCGTAGTCTGTTGAAGTTACACCAGTCACGCCTCGGCAGCTGGGACCCCTTTATTTTGGAGCCTGGAACAAGATCTGAGCCCAATTTGCCGGCCATTGTTGAGTTCCATTGTTGCGACCATTGTTGCATGAGGTTGGAGTCTTCTTGCAGCAGATTTATCGCGATTTTGTTTGGTGGGTTTCTGGATTCAAGACGGTGAACGACAACGACAACGGGTCAACGACATGAACCTCATAATTGTATTAGGGCACTGTTACTTACCAAGCATAGACTGCAGCAGATGCCGCAGTTTATTTTCAGTTAAAAAAGTCTCCAATGCCATATTTCATATCACTCTTGAGCACAAACACTACTTCTCTGCACGACATCCACGTTGAAACTGGCAGAATAGGAGAAACAGTTTGCGCTTGCGAGAACAAGTATAAGACGTCACTTTGTAATTTTATCTAAGAATACTTTGTCAAAACATCTACTTCGTATTTTGTTAGTATATAACGTTGCCGTATCAACAACAACATTTCGCCGTAGTAACAACTGTTATTTTGATAGATTGAACTTTGCTGTAACATCACTTCATAACGTTGCCGTGTCAACAACACCATTTAGCCATAGTAACAACGCCTATTTTGATAGATTAAACTTTGCTACAATATCACTTCATAACGTTGATAAGTTGACAACGTGCCGTTGTTATCCCGTTTAAACATTTTTAACATAGTTACCGTATCTACGTGTCTTTAGCTAAAATAACAAAAATAATTTCAACAATAAAAAAATTCCACATCAACTATGGGCCTATAGCTGCAGCGACGATGCACTTACGTGCGGTAACAATAAAATTCTAACAAAGCTTTTATTGTCGCTTTGTTAGCCGATTTTTCTCTGAGTGTAGTTGGGGGACGAAGTTGTATGTGTGAAAACCCATGTTTTAACAAATTTGTGAAATTCTTTCGCAGAATAAGCTGGACCATTGTCGGTGACTAATTCCGATACTAGTCCATGTCTCGCAAACTGTTCCTTCAATGCTAATATCACTGACTTTGCGCCTATATTTTTGAGGGCGCTCACCTCAACAAAATAGGAAAAACAGTCTACCATGATTTAAAAATACCTCTTTTGAAACTCAAATCTATCAGAGCCTATTTTGGTCCATGGCAGACTCGCAATGTCGTGCGGGATAATTGGCTCACGTTGTGGCCGCGCAGCCAGCTGCGAGCAGGTCGCGCACCGGCGAACAGCTGACTCGACGTCACGTGACATGCCCGGCCTGTACATCAAGTCTCTCGCCCTGCGCTTGCAGCGATCAATGCCTAGGTGGCCTTCGTGTAGCCGGGCTAGCAATTCCTACCTTAATGTGCGCGGTATAAATACCAAATCGTCTTTGAACAATATTCCGTCAATGTATTGTATTAGCTCCCTATACTCCCAATGACAACGCGCACTTTCGTTAACATGTATTTGTTAATTGGCCAACCATTGTTTACATATTTAATCATCACTTGAGACTTATCAAGTTTTGTATGTTCTAGCACTAGGGACTATTTCTCGTCACTAAATCTTATTTTTTTTAATAAACATATTGTTTGATCGCTGAGATCCCGCGAAAAGTTTTCGTGCATCAACTCTGGCAGTGGGGCACGAGATAACGTTTCAGCAACATACATGTATTTGCCAGGTTTGTACACTAATGTGATGTCATACGCCTGGAGACGTAACATCATACGCTGAAAACTGGCTGGAAAGGAATCCAGGGACTCCTTGAACAGATTTTCTAGCGGTTTGTGGTCTTTTTCCACCGTGAGGTCATTTTTACCAAATAAATATTGGTGTAATATTTCAACCGCGAGCATTTATCTATTGATCTGCGCATAGCGCTGCTGCGTCTCGGTGAGTGTGACCGACGTGAACTCGACGGGCCGCCCGCCCTGCAGCAGCGCCGCGTCCAGCCTGTGCGAGCTCGCGTCCACCATCAGCAGCGCGGGCTGCACTATACACTATCAGAACGGTTTACGATGCGCATCTGGTGCGTTTTTTTTTTTTTGGAGGGGAAAAAATGGAATTACCCATGCCCAGGAGTCAGACCTCCCTGCTATGTCCGGGTCCCCACATATTGAGCGGGCATCAGCTCGTGTAGTACACGGACTAAAAACAACCCCTTTATGTTTGCAGTTGTATGTATAAGTCTTTACTGTGAGCCATGGCCTCGGTATATGCCGAAGGCTTTCTACCTGCAATTTGCCCTTTTGGGCGATATATATGTGTATATGATATATATGGGAGGAGTTTGCCTGCTTACCCGATTTTACGAGCGGACATCAGCTCATAGTCATAGGGCATGATAGGGGCATGTTAGGGGGGCAGATAGCCCCCGCTACTAAGAGGTGGTGCATCTGGTGCGCACACTGCAATCGTTGTATATATACTCTCTGGTTTACATGTAAGCACGCAAATAGCCCGCATTCTCCCGTGCTCATTATAAACCGGCGAAAGCGCGCTTACGTCATCCATGGGTCAGCTGTCATATGTCATGTGTAGTGATAAATTAAGTAAAAATATTCACTGACAAAAGACGTATAATATATTTTAATAGTAAAATCAATAGTTTATAACAAAATATTAAATGATTACCGTGTGTCGGACCAGGTGTCCAGGACCGAAAATTAAACCAGAAAGAGATCACAAACTGAACTTGTCTATGTTGCAAAAGAACACTGAATTTGCTGGTTCGTTTAAAAACGAAATCAATACCTTCGTAACGCGCTTTTGACGCTGTAAGCGCACTTTGACCAGGACTCGACGTAAAAATGGAATGATTGTATGAGGAGGATATGAAGTGCGTATGGAATGGGTGAGGGGTTATATTTATGATAGCCCAATAAGTATGCCGAAAATATCTTTAACGGTGGCGTACAAATGCCTTTAGGAATTTAGATGGATTAATGATGAACAGACGACATAATCCTGTTTAAAGATTGAATTTCGTCCAAAGAGACAAGCCGCGCTAAGAAACAAAATTTAAATTAATATACATACGACAGTTCTAATAAACTAAAATATGGTTTGGGTCAAAAATACGGGATTTCCTGAAGCCGGCGTCCAACTTCCTCGTTCACGTACGCTCCAAAGAACGCCTTGGCAAGGACTACGCGTCCGCGGTGTCGGTTTTAAATATTGCGGTTATGGCTCGACGCGCAGCTCTCCACCAAAAGCTACAAATAAGATATAATAAGATAAGTACCAGAATAACGCTAACACAAACAAAATGCCACCACGGAATATAAACACCAAATACATACCCAGATCGCTTCCAACGTCTGGCCTTTGACTTCAGATGAAATATCGGGAAAACGCCAGCAATCTTTTAGGCCGGCGTCAATTCTTGCCCAAGGTCAATTCTTCTTGCGTCAAGGCTGCCCAAAACACAGATCACACGACAACTCCCAACGCGAACAAAACTAGCCAAACGAAAAAAATGTGCATCAAAATGCCTTCGACTCGAACAGCTCAATGAAAATGATTTTTTCCAGTCCTGCCAAAACTGACAAATACCAATAAGAATCTAGAATAATTCGAACTTACAATTTCGCATAAACTTATAAAACATCAATCAGCCTGTATCCCAATAAAATCGAAATAAAAATTAGCATTACAAAGGAGTCTTAAAACGACGTCTACGAGTTCACGCTGCAGATGTCACCCACCAACACTAGAACTTGACTATCCTCTAGTTTACAGTACATTACCACCTCTCGCGTTACGTTAAAATTAATTTAAATCAATCAAATTTCACAACAGATACCAAATGTCAATTTGACGTTTCCACACACACTGCACTACCTCTTTTACATGAGCGCTGTGCGTGTGCTATTATGACGTCACTCATGAGGTCCCAACGTTCACTCTGGTGAATTGTACGCGCATTATGAACCGACCTAAAGCGCGCTCACAACGCAAATAGCGCTCGTAAGCGCATCGTAAACCGCACCGTATAAAAATAGGCTTGTGTTTAAACGAGTTCCAAAAAATTCGAAAATTTACTACCAATAAATTCGAAATGACTGCCAGAATTAGTAAATTATCACCAAATTGTGTTCGGATAAATTATCACCAAACGTCTTTTTATGTTTTAAGTATTTTTTGTTGTTCTTACATGTTCAACCTAACACGAAGAATAAAGGGGGCTTCGCTTCGCTCACCCCCTTTACCCTTCTGCAATTTTGGTGATAATTTTGGGTGAGAAAAAATATTTTGGTGATCGTTATATTTGTTGCCATAAAAATATACCCTGAAGAACAATATGACAATTCCAAATGACAACTTACGTACCATTATTACCTATAAGGACTTTCTAAGTATTTATCAAGGAGTTTGAAAGTACTATATCGACCTAAAGAATATTTTATCAAGCGAGCACTTCAACGATTCAGTCAAGTACCTTCGATCCTTTTCATAGTAGGGTACAGACCTATCAACCTAAGCTGATACTTGCATTTGTGTGAGTGATCGCCAAAAGTACAGTTAGTAAAACACATACAAATAAAATCAATGTTTTATTTAAACGAAGTCCATAAAACACAATGTTACCAACTGTCCAATTCTCGACCTCATAATGACTGAATCTTATAACTCTTCTACTCCGCTCATTGCATCTTCATCTTCACTCTCGTCTGATGATTCATCAGAGTCAGAGCCTGTGTTAATAATTAATCGTTCCGTTATATCGTCGATTGTAGGAGCCATTAGCAGCAGCCAGGAGCAGTAGGAGCCATTTCACTAATATTTCAAACACAATCAATCACATAAAATTACACGTCTATCTGCTACCAGTACCGGAGGTGAAGTGAAGTATGTGAGCGGGCGGCAGGGAAGCGGTGCGTACACACGTACACTCACACAAATGCAAGTATCAGCTTAAGTTGATAGGTCTGTAACCACGAGTAAAAAACCTCATGGACAAACCTGGGGTGACAAAACGGGGTGACCACGGGTCCGAGGCGTAATATATGTTTGGGAGTATTTAGGGAAAAGATTCTGAACAACGTTCACTGTTTACATATGTTATACTTTGTTGAAAAAGGCTAAACTCATCCAGGCCCAACAAATTGTTCACCAGCTCCTCTTCGTGATCTACATGATCATCGTAGCCATCCTGCTGGTCAACATGCTGATCGCCATGATGGGCAACACCTACCAGAAGATCGCGGAGACCCGCAACGAGTGGCAGCGCCAGTGGGCCAGAATCGTGCTGGTGGTGGAGCGAGGGGTTCCGCCTGCCCAGCGGTACAAGCAGCTGATGCAGTACAGCCAGCCCATGGCGAATGGCAAGAGGGCACTGGTGCTTAGGATTAATCAGAAGGTAAAGGGCCTGCCTACCTAGACAAGTTGCATTTGCTAATTTAGGAAATGTATGCGATTTGACATTCATACCTTTACCATAAAAGCACAAATTGTACTGAGCATCAAGTCGAGTTAAGTCGACTGATAAGTGAGGGGGCGTCCATTAATATCGAGCCGAATCTCACCAAATCTCCGGGGATCCCTGGGAGATCTTGGCAAATATCCTGTTTATTTTTTCAGTGTAAAACATTTTTCTTGACTAAAATATGGCAAGACACTATTTTTGTTAAGTAAAAATAAAACAAATATATTCTCAATAACGAGCTAATACTGACGAAATTCGCTTGGGTTCGCTGTTGGATTGCATAATAGGAAATATAATAATATTGTATGGCATAAATCCGTAAGCCGAATTTTTGTAAACCCTAAAAATCATTCAACAATCGACGACCTCCGTGGCGCAGAGGTTGTCTCTCTGCCGACCATGCGAGAGGTCCCGGGTTCGATCCCCGGCTGGGGGTAAAAAAAACCCCAGGTCTTGGATGTTTATATGTGTGTGACGTCGCTGTTTCTGGTTCCCACGACACAGGGTACCCTAGTGTGGGGCCAGAAGCAATGTATGTGCCTGTATGTAAATATTTATGTTTTGTTGCTTACATAGATGATTACGCATTCATTTCAAAGCCATAACATAGGAAGCTTAAGCATTATAAAGACTACAATTATACAGCATAAACATAAAAACTTATAACAATTCTTCCTGTACCTACCTTCACCGCCTTCACCTATCTTCAGCTTAATTCATATTAGTAAACTAAATTTCTGCCTTCTGATAAATATTATAAATCATTATTAGTCAAAATTATGTAAAGATCCATTAGACGAATCACCAGAGTCCAACAGAAAATATACTAAAAGCTTGTTATGCCAACTAAAACATTATGCTGAAGTATTGTTGTAACAAAGTACTATTATCCCATTAAAGTTATGACAAATTCATTATGAGAATATAAATTAAGAATAACAAAATTATGCAAAACGGAAAGGATCCCATGCGCTTGCGCGTGATTGAGCAGGGTCCACACTGAGCCTCGCGTCACGCGAGGCAGCCTCGCAGCGTTTGCCTCGCGATGCAGCCTCGGTCTATTTTTTTTTCACGATGCTGCCGAGCCGAGCCACGGCGAGGCTGAGCCACAGTCGAGCGCTCAGTTTAACGTAACGCACTGTTTTTTATCCATCACAAAAACGTTACAGGACCGACTGAGGCAAAACAGGTTACATGACCGTCCAGAGTGCGCGCGGCAAACGTTCTGAGGCGCCTTTGTCTGAGCATCGACAAAAACCGACGCATGACTCGGGCCGTTTGCCGTGGGCGAGGCACGTCCAGACAGACCGAGGCTTTGCCTCGCGCGCATGCCTCGCATGGCGCGAGACTCAGTGTGGACCCTGCTTGGTGTCAGATAAGGCGCAAAGGCCGCGTTCACACTGCCGGTAAAATCAAACTGCGAATGCAACTTGTACCGTTTAGACGCTTCTTTAGGCTCGTAGTGTTAAGTGTTACTTTTACTATTTCGACTTTGTTGTTATTTGTTGACCCGGCTAATGAATTGGACTCTGTGATCGATTTCTTTTTGACGACATGGCTCAGACTTTTAGATTTTCATTGTGGTGACAAAATTATTATTTATATGTTTAATAATATATATTATAATGTATAAATATGTGAATAATGATTTTTATTTACAAAATATTATTATAGGCATCGATATAAATGTAAGGATCCGCCTTCCCGAACTAACCGTGACAGCAACCGGTGATACCACACGGTCTCTCCTTTCAACTCCTCGGCACAACACTGCATCTCTCCTTTCAACTCCTCGGCACAACACTGCATTTTGGTTAAGGGCAATCAGACTGTGGAACGCACTTTCCTGGGCTATAAGGGATCCCTTAATTTTCACTTTAAAGAAATGATTGAAAGTGCATTTCCTTTCTCTTTGTACCATATCTGTGCAGGAATATTTGTGATATATTAGTTTATATATGTGCATGCTCTCTATTGCATTTTTTATAGTTGAGGTACACATTTTATTTTTTAGTAATATTTTATTTATGTTTTGAAAGTAATTGGCGTACGTATATATGAGTTTAATTGCGCACTACGACTGTCCTGTTGCATAAACTCTCCTATCGTGCCTAGGTTTGCGGAAGAAATCTCTCTTTGCTCGCCTTTGCGTATAACATTTCTTGTAACTGTCTTGTAACTGTCCGTACCTTTATATTTTTATTGCAATAAAGAACATGAACATGAATATGAATATATATAACCTTCTTACTATTTTGATAAAAAAAAATAGCCCCCCTGTTGGAATTTGTTGGCACTAAGCCAGTACGAAAACTTGTAAAGGCGTCACGTTATTACCTTGCGTTATTAATATTTCCTAAGGATTAAGAAAGAAACCATAGCTTTAATTTGTACAATTTATGAAACAAGTGCAACATATAAAAAGAAATACCTACCCGACTGCATTTTATTTTAATACCACATACAAACTTATGAATACATACAATTAGTATGAAAGTAACCAATAAGTTTGTAAACTACATTTTGCGATCTAAAATCCAGCCTATGGACTCAAAGTCAAAGTCAAAGTCAAAGTTAAAGTACTTTATTACTGTAGATATTTACATATACTTAGCAAACGTAATTTTTTGCCTCTTCTCTACATTGGACCACTGTGGCAGAAGAAGGGCGTAGAAACTCCCACAGATTGATTTTTAGATCTCTTTTAAAAATAGGTTGTGCTTAACTAATACATATATGACAAATTTAATTGTTATGATTAATAATCAGGAATAAATAATTACAAAATTATTAACAGCAAGGTCTGTGTTGAGCCAGATTAACCCCATACAGTCCTGTCATTTAAGTAATCTTGAACATTGTAATATCCCTTTTTCGACAAAGTCGCTTTAACATTCTTTTTAAATTGCTCAAATGGCAATTTCAAAATCTCCAGAGGTATCTTATTGTACTAGAGAATGCACTGACCCTTGAAAGAATTGCTAACCTTCGCGAGTCTAAAACGGGGCGCACATAGTCTGTGATTATTTCATAGGTTAACATTACAGCTATCGCTAAGTTTGGAAAATGTTGTAATGTTCTTGCGTACATACATTATATTTTCGAAAATAAATTGACTAGCTACTGTTAGTACGTCAATTTCTTTAAAAAGCTCTCTTAAGGAGTATGTTCGTTTTAAATTATAAATTGCTCGTATAGCTCTTTTCTGTAAAATTTAAATAGTTTGAATATCCGCTGCTTTCCCCCACAACAAGATACCATAGGACATCACACTATGAAAGTAACTAAAATATACTAGCCTAGATGTAGCCACATCCGTGATTTGTCTGATGTTACTAACAGCGTAAGCCGCAGAACTTAATTTACCAGCCAATTTGCTATCAATGCTTATTCCAAGAAACTTCGTATCATTTCGACTATTTTCAGAAAGAAATATAAAACCAATCCATGTTTCCTATTCTCAAGCGAGAAATTCCAATGACAGCATGGCTTTGAGCATTCGTCAAATTTTCATTTACAATATGCATTCGGACCGCCTAGTTTGTAGTAAACTGAATCGGTTATTATGTTATACAGTAATAAATCAGGAGATTGAGAAATCTATAAGGTTGGCGACAGTACTTTATCTAAAATCTACATAAACGTTTTAAACATCGCCATTTTGCTTTTAGATTTATCATATCGGACTCCATTAAGATTACATAAAGTGATTTAATAGCAACAGACAAATGCACTTTAAAATGTAGTCTAGATGAATTGGACGTGGTCTGAGTTACGTTTTGATGTTAGAGCTTTTTTTTATCGCTCTGTTTCAAGTTTGTTTACTGGGGTAGTAAGATTACAATTAAAAAAATTAGCTTCAAATCTGGTTTACTTTTTAATAAATACATGCACCTATTTTATCGTTAAACTATAGCCAGGTAATTGAATTAATATAATATAGATACGATATCTAACAAGATCTGAATATAACTATGTGAGGGTAAAACTAAATTTAATAACTTGTCTTTCCAGAGCGAAGACAAGGAAGAAATGAAAGAAATCTTGGAGATGAAGAGAACCCACGAGCGCATCCTGCTGAAGAGGAAGCAGCGAGAAATTCAGCTGAAAGAGGCAAAGGGGAATCCCCTCCCTCGAGAGGCCACCAGGGACTATCCTATAAGAAAATAAATTTTACAGGGATATGCTCAGGGAGATTATGCAAGTTAGAGTGGAAATAGTGAGTGTAAAATGTGGAAAACATTACGGTTTCTTAAAACAGAACATTAACTAACTAACATTATCAAATTACTTAGACATTTAAAATAAACTTATCTCAACTCAGATTTATTCCTTTGACATGCGTATGCGAAGAAGACCTATGAATAACTTTCCTTCTAAAACCAATACTGACATCATTATCGATTAGGGCGTACAATAAAATGATGTAAAGCACAATACAATATTATCTAACAAACGATCTATTGTGACTTACAACATCCTACCCAAGTAAGTAATATGAAATATGAATAGGTATGTGGAAAGCAGAGGTGCGAATTGCAAGTCCGCCGAACTCGGCTTTAGGTACATTTTCAATTTCACTGGTTACAATGTTGCATCATTGTTGATGTTTCCGCTAACGCTTCTGTGTGTTACTACTTTGTGATTTGTACCAAAATATGAGAATATTGAGCGCTCTCCTGAGTTCGTACATTATTGTATCAAATGTGCGTGCCTCATAATTAAAATGATAAGATCATTGATCAAATTTAATACACGAAACTATGCAAGCAATATTTTTGTCGTCCCATCGAGTTCCGCATTCGAATAAAGCAAAAGTATAGGTCACATTCAGTTTCACTTAGGCTTTATAAGATATTCATCACAATGAGTCTGTACAAGGAATTGGCGTGAGCAGATAACCCGAATAGAAATTGAGCGAGAAGGTCAATCTTTTGTGAACATTGAAATGCTCCAAAGATGCAAAAGGCTTCTTTTAAATCTTAGGCAACCTGCAATCTAAAAAATATAGTAAATAATTACATAAGGGGTCAGTGTTCTTCGCTGAACTAAGTTGTTATAGTTGGTTTTGCTAATAATTGTTACGGTAGTAAGTATTTCCTGCACTTAAAATTGTAATAAAATTGCAATAAATCAACTCGGATGATACAATTTTTGTTGAGTATATCTTGTAACGTAAAGCGAAGATATTCTCGTTTGGTAGATATTAAGGTTTGGTAGACCTGAGATAACACTCAGAGATCCGTAATACATTCAGTAGGACAAGGCAGTATAATAAGACTAGCAGTAAATGCCATAGGAAACAGTGTATGGTTATGGTTACCGCTTACTGCTGTGTTGTCAGATATATAAATGGTCTCGAGTGTCGTTCGAAATCAGTAAACATAATAGCTTTGCAAAGTTGGTTTGCACTGGAAATATCTGTGGCCCGCTCGCCAGCAATTCTCACATGGTTCAATGACATTGTACCAATTCTAGCAAAGTGATTGCACAAAGTCAAGAGCAAACAGTACTTGGATTCTCATAGAAAGAACGAGTTGACACAGTGACGCAACAATCTTGACTAAGCAGGCGTCTTACTCTAAGCTCCGCCTTTATGCGAACTTCATCTCGCATTATATGATTGATGAATGAATGACAGGGCAAAGATACTTAACTTACACACTTTAGAAAAACAAGTGTTGGGTAAATAACATACATTTGTGTAATGTGGAACTAGGTGCATTTGGCTGCGAGTTAGTCAGTTCTGTTTCTATAGGAGGCGTGAGGATTAGCGACTACCTTATGGGGAGAGGATGGGGTTGTGAAAGTCGCTGCTTTTATTTTTAAATGTTGGCATTTTATATGGCAACAAATCACCAAAATATTTTTTCCTACCCAAAATGGATAAATGAACACCAAAAGTTGCAAAAAATATCAGGGCAAAATACTGCGGGAGCTTAGGTGAAGGGTAAAGGGGGTGAGCGAAGCGAAGCCCCCTTTATCCTTCGTGTCAGGTTGAACATATAAGAACAACAAAAAATTACTTAACTTAAAACATAAACTACGTACGTACTTAGTACACAAAACATAAAAAGAAGTTTGGTGATCATTTATCCAAACATAATTTGGTGGACATTTATCCATTCTGGCTGTCATTTCGAATTTATTGTTGGTAAAATAGGTGCGTTTTTGGTAATCGTGTAAACACAAGCCATTTTATATGCCGATATAATGCAGTTAAAATCAAGAAACTTTATTTCTATGAAATACCCTATAAACTAACTGTCGAGCAGACTAGGCTGATAATATGAAAACACATAGGCCTGCAAACTTGTTAATATTTGTGCAATATCGATGACGTGATTTGCGAGACCTTACTTGAGCTGCCGCCGCCGCCGCTGCCGCCGCCGTGCGTAGCTGTGAACAGTGGAGCTCCCCCTACGACGAAGAGGTGGTGGATCTTATAAAACATCTCGTACGTGTCTGCGAGGGCACACATACCATCTCGCACGAGCACAGCTATGAGGACAACAGTAAGTGTCCATAGCAAATAAGTGAAAATGCTGTCAAACAAATATCATCTCTATTTGGCTAGCGCATTTTCACCCACATTAAACACCACCGCCCAGTTACGATGACAGATTAGTTTCTAATGAGTTACGTGATTAGTGACGAACTGTGTTTGTTTGCAGGTAGTGTTATTAGCCCTGGTGGCGGGAATAGCGGCGGAAGCGCCGTACCACCTGCCGCGGCCGGCGCCGAACGCTCCGTCCTTCAATTACCAGCCGAGCGCACCCGCGCCGCCGCAGCCGCAGTACTTCAACTACCCGCCTATCCAGCCTGCGTCACAACAGCTCCAACATCAGCAGCACCAGAGTAGCCAGAGCAGCGGCTACAACTATCAGCCTCCCACAGTGATCGCTAACCTGGCGCCGCAGCCCGCGCCTGCACCGCAGTTCCACCCGCAACCCGCGCCGCCGGCCCCGCAGCCTCTCCCTAACTACGTTCAGTCCCGCCCGCAACCCCAGCCCCAAACTGCCCTCTCCTACGGTCTGCCCAACGGGCTGCCACTGCCCAATTTCGTTCCTCAACCGCAGCCGTTCAACCCAGCTCCTGCTCCCGCGCCGATCCATTACCTGCCACAGCAACCGGCCCAGCATTACCAGCCACAGCCCCAACCTCAGCAGGTTTACCAGCCCCAGCCCCAGCCGCAGCCTGCTCAAGTCTACCAGCCTCAACCATCTCAGGCATATCAGCCCCAGCAACCTGCCCAAGTGTACCAGCCTCAACCGGCTCAGGTATATCAGCCCCAGCAACCCCAGCAAGTGTACCAGCCGGAGCCTCAGCCGCAACCACAACCCCAGCCCCAGCCGCAACAAGTCTACCAACAACAGAGCTTCTCATCCCAGCAAGGGTACAACTACCAGCAGCCCCAACCGGCCTTCACCTCCCAACTGCCCTTGCAGTCGCATCAGCAGCAGCAGCAGCAGCAGCTGAGCGGCAACGCACAGTCCACAGCGCTGTCGAGCTACCAAGCCGACACCAACCAGTACAGGCAGAGCGAGGGCCTTGACGCGACTGTGGTGGGCCACGTCCAGAACATTCTCAAGGACAACGAACACAGCTCTGCGAGGAGTCTTGGCTACCAGTCTCTAGTAACTGGGGTGTCGTTGGAAAGCGCTAAGCCGAGTGTTGAAGTCAGCTCGTACGTCCATAACTCTCCTTTGAGGTCCGCCAGTGAAAGTACCGGCTCTTCGCAGGCTTCTTTATTCTCTTCGTCAACAAGCTCAGCGGCTGCATTAAGATCATCATCCTCGGAATACGGTCTGCCACAGGTCATTGATAACTAAATAGTAATTTAGCTAAATCACTGAATTAACTTTGGGTGATTCATTGCGCTGTTGTCACCTCGAGAAATTGATAGAATCGAGAGAAAAAGGGGTATTTTTTATTATGTTTAATACGATTTATGAAACGACTTTTGTAAATACATTTTTTATTACATAACCGTGTTTTAGTCACATCACATTGTTTGTAGAGCATTCGGGTCATGTAGAGTTAACACTTTCGCCAAAAAGTATGTATTTAGGACCTTTCAACTCGATTAGGAAAGCTTAAGTAATTAGGAGCTTACTTGTTTCGTTAGCTCATTGTAGAATTTTACTTAGAATTTAATTTATCTGCACACACGATTCTTACGAACATGGGATGTTGTATGGATTCTTTGTTCTGGAACAAAATACACAAATTAGAATAACTTTAAAAAAGATTACAGATATTCGTTTGCTTTTGCTTTTGCAATTTGATATAGCAAATATTTCTTGCAGATACAGAATATTTGGTAAATGAATTTTAATTGTTAGTTCAGTAGTTTCATTTTACATGATTACGTTTTTGCTTACTACCTCGTAATTTTAACATAAACATTTTATTGGTTAAGACGCCAAATACGGTGGTAAATTTGTTAGAGAGATCTATAAATGGATGTAAATAAAATAATATGGTACCAGAATAATTGAATGCTCTGAAGTCTGAGCTACATCATTGACACATATCGTGCAGGACTGCGATGTTTTGGTTAGCGTCTTGAAGTTATTTAAAATGAACGAATCAGTTTCTTTCAAGCTGTTGGGACAAGGTTTACAAGTTAGTAATGCTGGATCCCCTGTTGGCTTCATATATCTTCTTTGGCAGGCAGGACATACAGTGCATTTACAGGAAGGATTTGCTTGTAAATCTGTTACTTTTGTCACCTGAAAATGTCAAAGATTAAATCGACACACTTAGAATGTATAATTTTTGCAGGAGTTTTAAAGAAAATTCATTACCTGTTCAGTGAATTCGGTTTCACGCGGGTCTGTCTTAGCTTCGGCTGCCTCGTGTGGACATATGCATGGATCATTCTCAATTTCCCGATAGGCAGGGCAATGGCACTCAATGTTATTGTACTTTCCACTGTTAGCTAAGCAGTCACAACTTGCAACTATCTGGGATATATTATTATTTTCAGTCTTATCTTGTCTCGAAGCTATTTTAGGATGCATTTCAGACTTCTTTTTCATATTCGACTTTTTTTCAGAATTCGTTTCAGATTTTTTTTTTGTATTTTTAACACCAGAATCCATAAATTTGTTCTTTTCCATATTTTTAGAATAAGCAGAAACTTCATGTTTGTTTTGGGTGAGTGTATTAATTCCGCTGATGGTTTTTACTTCAGTAACTTTGCTGATTGTTCGGGTCACAAAAGACATGGATGCTGATAATGTGCACGATCCTGGGCATCTCGCTGATTCAGTACTGAAACATATTTTAATGATCAAAACAAATTTAAGAGATCTCTTTGTCAAGTTATCAAGAGCATCTCCTGTCCAGAGTGATTGGTATAACAACGAGTGCGAGCTGGCCTCGCGCACGAAGGGTTCCGTACCAAGAAACGGGTTTGCCCTTAATTGTGCCCTCCTTGTTAAAACCATACATTTCTCATTATGTGTCCTATGATGTTTAAGTAAATACCTATACAGGGTGTCCCGTAACTCATTACTCAACGTCAAGCGGGCACCAGGAGGCGTATTTCCTTATCCGTATTGAATTCGTTCCCTCGTCGTCACCAAATCAATACGGTTTTGGAAATTCATTAATGGTTCATGAGTATATCGATTTCGTCTCCTCGAGTTAACGAAATTAATACGGTTATCGTGTAAATATTGTCATACATAATAATCGCCGTAGTTGGCCTCGTCAACAGATGGGGAGGGACGAATTCAATACGCTTACGGAGCAAGTTCTTTTGCAGTTTTGCTCGTCCTTAAACATATCGATCTGATCCCATCATAAATTATTTAGGAGCTACGAAGCTCTGACTATCTTTTTCAATATAATATTTTTTTGGCATTATACTTACCAATACCAAAAAAATATTATAATGATTTTATTTCTTCAATTTTAAACTGCTGAGAAACTGAAAACTGAGAGAGATAGAGAGAGAGAGAGGAAGAATTCAATATGATTTTTGCCATCAGTTTTAAAACTGATATTTTTTACTAAAACCTATTCTATGTTACTACTTACTAGCGCCACCAATAATAAAAATATCATATCTCCTTTTATGATTCGTTTTTGCAAAATGTTCTACGGACATTTTCTCAATACTGTTAATAGCTATTTAAGGACCTAGGACTAGAACCTATTGCTTAAACCTAGGACTAGATATTTATCATTGGTAGCGCTAGTTAGCTGATTATAGCTTCTTAATCACGTCTAGAGATATAGAGTACTCCCATAAGAGTTTCTTTATAATTCAAATAAATGTCCATCTTCAACACGAGGAGGCGAAATCGATACGCTCACGGGGCATCGATGAATTTAAATACCCGTTTTGATTTGGTCACGACGAGGGGACGAATTCAATACGGATAAGGAAATACGCCACCAGGAGAAAGAACTATGTTACTTGGCTAAAGAATTATAGCCATTTTGTAAAAAATCGTAAAAACGACACCTTTAATCACGTTTCCAGTTACTGTGACCACAATTTAGCAATATCATTATGTTCTGTTTACTAATATAATCCTAAATAACGGAGCACACTAATAAAAAATAACGTAGATTTTTTCACTCGTTGCTTGAATTTTTTTTATCACTAAAATTTGACTCTATTTTACGAAAATAAATTGTGCATTCAATAGCGATAAAAAATTTACTATGTACACTTGGCACTCGTATATCTGACGCCAAGTTTCTTTGGCACCTGAGTGCCGCCCGGAGGAGGTAGCGGCGCATGGGAACAAGAGAGATGCATACATGGGCGTGAGAGAGAGAGGTAACGCTTCGCTCAGGCGCTAAGAAACTAGGCGTAGGGTATCCTTTTCTATCCAGATATTTTTAACACGCAATTGTTAGGTCGAAAACCAAGTAACAAAATCCAAGAAACACTTGATTCATCACGAATAAGTATATTATGTAGTTCGGTTGATACGACAATAATATGTTACCACTGAGCTGGTCTGATGATGAAGCTCGAAGGTAGGTGACGAAATCCATCGAGTTTGGCCTCATTCGATTCGTCGTAAAAAGAAATTAAAATGGACCCCAAAAAAATATTGCCAACATTTCTCCCGCAAAGGTTTATTTTTGATTAAACCAGTGTTCATAACGCAAAGACATGATCGAGTCTCAACTAACTCTAAAGGTGCGCGTCCACAGTCCGCATTCCGCATCGCACGCAGCGGACGGATCGCATCAAAGGGATTAATTTTTCATAATGCGTCCACAGTACATATCGGCAGCGATCTTACTTGCCGGCGCAAGAACCAGCAATCGGATTGCCGATGCCACTTCATTCGGATTTTCTGAATGATCGTACGTACGGAATGTGTTTGTGAGAATGGAGGAAAGCGATGAAGAACAATTTGTTGTTTTTGCTTATAGAAGAGGAAGAATATGCAAAAAAATCTAAAGAAAAGAAACATAATATCTGGATACATATTCTAGAAGAGATTGGAACATGACATGATTACACTAAGTTCTTCCAATATTTTCGTATGTCTCAAGCTAAATTCACTTTTCTTGTTA
The DNA here is from genome assembly GCA_949825045.1 of Argyresthia goedartella. Lineage (NCBI taxonomy): Eukaryota > Metazoa > Arthropoda > Insecta > Lepidoptera > Argyresthiidae > Argyresthia > Argyresthia goedartella. The sequence goes on from OX463809.1 coordinate 39,450,047, forward strand.
ACGGGCGGGGCGCGTCTACTGACCGGCATTCCGTATGACGCCATCGGCACGCGTCGCAAAAGTTGCCTCTCAGAGCATCGGTGTCGGCATTGCTGATGAGCGATCCGTACGGTGCTGATTAGTGGACGCTGTTTTATGAGTTTATATACAAGGCATACTAAAATCCGTTACGTGCGATGTGTCGGATGCTTGCGATACGGGCCTCTGGACGCTTACCTTAAAAGAGTTACCACATCATATTTTTAAATGCCATAGGCCGCATTAAAGCGACGCGGAGCGGATGGCCCGTACGGACCATCCGCGTCGCTCTAAAACCGGCCATAGCGCCTCATAATCGAACCACAAGTCCACAAGACACAACACACATACTCTCACACGGCTGCAATACTCGAAAATAAGGGACTTGGAACAAAATGCTAAAAGGTCCAATCTTGAAATAGCAGGTTTGGAATAGCTACCGCAAGAGAACACAAAAAACCTAATCATCAAGCTAGGTGACCTGCTAAAGGTCAGTACAAAAGAAATTGATATGGCTACGAGGATAACTTCTAGGATAAACTTTAAACCATCTCCAATTGTGGTAAAGTTTCACGAGTCTGGATCTTCGGCCCGCATTGAGTGGTAAAAGTGCCGTCAAAATGTACGCAAAATTACCAGTGACATTATTATCAGCAGAGTAACATCTTTATAAATGAAGAACTGATAAAAGAGATCCGCGAGCTGCTGTGGAGGGCGAGATCTGAGCTTCGCGATGACTTCAGGTGAGCGACGGCTGTATTCTGGCTAAAAAGGCTTTCGGAGCCAAAATAGCTAGAATCAAATGTGTGAGTGATATAAGTGAGCACAAAGCCAACAAAAGCTTAGTGTTTTTATTATATATCTACAAGCTATATTGTGCTTAATTAGTGTTTTCAAATATTTTTGTGAAATTTGCATTCAGTCAGGACCTGGATGTAGTAACTAGAACTCTGAAGTGAGAACAAACAACTTAAAATCGTGGATCACAACTTTAAGTGAGCAGAAAGGCTTTACTTAATCTACGTTAACATTAGATCATTAAAAAAGAATTATAATGAACTTATAGTCACCTGTAAAGATTACCTTTACCTACTCGATGTCATTATCATAACGGAACCAAATGTACCGTTTTTACTTATTGGACATGATTGATATCCCTAGCTTTGATCTTAAGGCGATACCTCATCCGTACAAAGGTCCCCGTTACTCCAGGCGGAAAGACCCGCAGTGTGAGAGGGACGGAATCGGGAAAAAAATGTCATAACGTGGCGCTAAGAAAAATTGTTTAAAAATAAACTACGCTATTTTGTCAAAAAAAAATTTAAGGAGATTTTGCGAATAGATAATATCTACATTTTGAACGCAGTTCCACACTGAAATAAGTTATGATTTCAAAATTACAGGAAAAATAAAAGAATTCAGAGGTGTTTTCGTAATTAATTACGGCAACAAATATAATGATCACCAAAATATTTTTTTCCTACCGAAAATTGATGAATGAACACCAAAAGTTGCAAAAAATATCAGGGCAAAATACTGCGGTAGCCTAGGTGCGGTAGCTTATCCTTCGTGTTAGGTTGAACATGTAATAACAACAAAAAATACTTAAAACATAAACTTAAGTACACAAAACATAAAATAAGTTTGGTGATCATTTATCCAAACACAATTTGGTGGACATTTATCCATTTTGGCAGTCATTTCGAATTTATTGGTAGTAAAATAGGTGCGTTTTTGGTAATCGTTTAAACATAAGCCATTAATTTCTCTTGAGAAAATTTCATCCAATCGCGTTTTCCTTTAGTAAGAATCTTAATCACATACTCAATAAATGTTAACTTAAAAATCAAATCTGTAGATGACTTCATGGTGGAGCAAATGGATTCGCAAAAAAACCCCATTTTTTTCCATAGCAATTCAATTCAATTCAATTCGTTTATTGCCTTAAATTACAGTGCATAAGGTGTTTAGTTTAACTTAAGTACGGTGTAATTTTACCGGTAAACGGCATAGCAATTTACTTACATAAGTAAACATCATTATAATTTCACTTAAAAAAATTAAAAACTTATTAGATTTTCATGTAATTACACAATAAATAAATTAAAGTTTCATTCAACAATAGTATGTCAACATATAATAAAAGTTCAATATTCTCTTCAGCCATAGTAGATCATTTCAATTTCATTCAGTTAAACATGTTATTTTACCTATATTAATTTATTTAATCATAAGCTAATTTATATCCAAAGACTTATTTTTATAGTTGTAAAATTCGGAAAGACTATACGGACACATTTCTAGCAGGTACTTGTGTAAGGCTCTAGTGAACATCTTTCCACAGAGAGATTTAATTTTATCTGGAAGTTTATTACAGACGCTAACAGCCATATGCCTCGTGCTTTTACTGTATGTGGTTGTTCGACAAAAATCTACATTCAAGTAAGTTTATTTTTCTCTTGTAATCTGGCACTCTTTTTTTCTGTTCGAAAGGGAAATTTATCAGGATGTTTTCTAATTAGTTTACAGAGTTCAAATATGTATAGTGTAGTAACTGTTTGTAGTTTCAGTTTAATGAAAAGGTCCCTACAGGTGACCCTGTTTGATTTTATACCACTGAGAATACGGACACATCTCTTTTGTAGTACAAATATTTTGTTTATGTCGACACTAGCACCCCATATAGCTATGCCGTAAAGAACCCGTGATTGGAAGTTAGCGAAATAAACTTGTAGCGATGCGTGAATGGTCGTCACTTTCATCAAACATCTTAATGCATAAGTAAAACTACTTAATTTACCTTCTAAGACTTCTATGTGACCGTTCCAATTGATGTGTTCATCCGCAATAACACCTAAAAACTTTGCGCTCTCGACCAATTTAATGTCAACACCATCCACAATTATATCTAAATTTAATCTGGGGGTATTATAGTTCCTAAAGTGGTTGGTTAAAATCATCTTGGTTTTACTCAAGTTAGTATTTAAACCTACTCCGAGTAGCCATTTTATAATAATGCTCAGTGAGTCAGAAATATCCTCTGATAGTTGTGCACCACTTGTCCTAACAAAATCGAAGAACACCGATACATCATCAGCAAACATAGTAATTTTGTTGCTTATTAGTTCTGGCATGTGGTTTATGTATAGTATGAACAATAATGGACCCAGCACGCTACCTTGTGGCACCCCTGTACGTATTTCTGTGTTACGGGATTCAATATTAGTTAACGTTTTTGACCGATCGATGTGTGGCAATATTACCCTTAATAGTTACACTAGACAAAATAGAAAAGGTGGTGGGGTGCTCGTTTATTCACAAATGGGTGTAGCAGCCTCTGTGCCCTTTATAATGAAAACTGCCGAATGTGGATAGCAATCCATACATCTTTTGATTTTGAGTAGGTAAAGTTAATTTTAATTTATATCTAAGTTTATATAAGTTTGACTTCAATGCGACGTAATAAAATTAAAAGAATTTGTTGAAACTGCTTAGGTACCTACATTGATGTAACAAAATTAGTAGATGTTGAAACTACTTAGGTACCTACATTGTTATTCAAATAAAAATAAAAATATAAAATAATGTTTAATATTCACTTTCATCTTTATGTGTTAGTGTGAGGAAGGTTGTGAGGGTGTGTGTGTGTGTGAGAGAGAGAGAGGGTGTGTATGTGTTGGGTAGGGGTGTGAGTGTGTGGATATGGCTGTCTGAGGGTGTGGATTTGTAGTGCGTACATACACATGTACAAATTTGGGTTGCCACTTCAAGAGTTGATTTCTCATTTTGTTTTATTTCTGATTAGAACTTCTGTTTCATCATAATTTTTTTCCATTAGCCAATCAGTTATTAGTTTTTTACAGTGATAGAATGTCATCGGAAATATGTTAAGTTCTTTATTTGCCAAGTTGTATAGTAGCGATGATTGGTTTTTATACTGCCTGTATGCGTATTCTGTGCTCACTATGTGTGCAGGGGCTACATTGTGTTTTCTTCTTTTAATTGTTAAATTAGGATCAAATTCCAGCTTTCTGTGTAGTTTCATTGTAATGTTAAGTATATAAAGTTTCCTTACTGTCAGTTCCCTACAGGATTGATAGAGTTCGTTTGTGGGAAATAGGTGGGGTTTGAAGTACATGACTTTATATAAGTGATCTCTGGGATCTTTCTATCTCTATAAATTTTGTTATAATGGCACCTCCCCAGACAGGAAAACAATATATTATCACGGATTGAACCAGAGAGACATAAATTTTACTTAGAATCTGTTTTGTAGCAATGTGTCGTAGTATTTTAAAAACCCAGGTTAGCTTGCGTATTCTACCTATAATAAGATCTATGTGTACTTCCAGGTCAATGTTTGGTCAAGTATAACACCAAGATATTTTATGTGTGACACCTTGTTTATCACAGGGCAAGAGCATGGGAAGTCGTCTTTCGGACAGTTTGTGGACTCATGAATTTTTATATAAAAGTCAGTTTCAGGTTGAGTTTTGACAGTTGTTGTAAAGCAGATATTATTTGTTTTAGAGGAATTTAACGTGAGGAGGTTACGCTTTAACCAGTTACCTATTCTAAAAAGACCAGTTTCTGTCATCACCTTGACCTCACTCCAGGAGCTTGCTGTGAAAACAATAGCTGTGTCGTCTGCGTAAGTGAATATCTGGCCATTATTTACTTTCATGTTACACAAATCGTTAATATATATTAGAGTGTCGGGCCCAGGACACTTCCTTGTGGCACACCATAGGATATAGAAGTCTCCTCACTAATATAAGGGCCTATTTTAACACGCTGGGTTCTATCATGTAGGTAGCTAGTTAGTAAATCAAGCGGATTACCCCGTATGCCAATATTTTCTAGTTTCTGGACAAGAATGGAGCCTGAGACGGTATCGAAAGCCTTTTTTAAATCCAGAAAGACTGTAAGGCATTTTTTCTGTTTGTCAACATTTTCCACAATAAGTGAGGTCAAAGAGATGACAGCGTCTTCAGTTGATAAACTTTGTCGGAAGCCATACTGCTTCTCAGAGAGGATGTTGTACGCATTCAAATATTTAAGTAGTCTATTATTTATTATTTTTTCTAAAATTTTTGAGATAGATGGCAGAACTGAGATTGGCCGGTAGTTTGTGCAATCGTCTTTGTCACCTTCCTTATACACAGGGGTGATAATCGATTTTTTCAGGACTGTAGGAAACAAAACTTTATCAAAACAAAGATTTACTAGATGGGAGATAATTGGTACAACAAGCCTATTTGCCATGTTGAGGAATTTGACCGTAATACCATCCCACCCCGGGGCACTATCAGCTTTAAGGCTCACAAGAACGGAGTGCACTTCACTTGGATCTGTTTCAAGAAGTACAAAAGATTGCAGTTGAGGGTCAGGTAAGATAGAGTTATCAATTTACAGATATGACCTTTAATTATATTACTCGTTGTTTTTTTGAATACAATACAAGAACAATATGAGCAACAAAACCTCCTTTGTAGCTCAAAACTAACACAACCTTTATATTGAAATAAGAAAAATAATTGACTATTTTGACAATCTTCCTTCTTAGTGTCAATAAAAACAGTCAAAGTCAAAGATATTTATTTGCAAATATAGGTGCTTATGATGTTATGTACAATTTGTGAACTTAACTATATTTTATCCTTTAAGGATGTGCAAATATTATGAAAAATACAATTATAAAATAGAAATATGAAAAAGCTACATCGAGAGATCAGTTAATAGTTACAATTATAATGTCTATTGATGATGTATGTCAATTTAAATTAGGCAAAAATAATGAAAATAATGTTCATGGAATGTTATACAACAATACAAATATCAAATTAGATTAATTAAACAAGTCCTACAAAATAATAAAATTACACGTAATACCAGTTGTTGTCCATATAAGATGTCAATTGCATGTTTTCCATTTGTCCTCTAAAAACTCTGTGACACTGTAATATGCTTTGTCAATCAAAAATTTAAACAAAGCATTCTTCAATGCCTGTAAATTGTCTAACCTTCTTATTGTATCCGAAAAGGCATTATAGATTATCGGAGCCATTCCAAATATGTTTCTTCTTGTGAGGGAGCTCTTAAATTTTGCAACGCCTATTTTCTCGGCATATCGAATGCTATTCATTTTTCTAAACAACCCTAAATCTGTTTTTACAAATTTGACTATTTCAAAAATGTAGAGACAAGGCAATGTTAGAATTTTCAATTTAATGAAGTGAGGCTTACACGTATCTGTTTGTTTTAGTTTGCAAAGAGCTCTAACACACTTTTTCTGGGCTTTAAATGCTATTCCTTTATCTGTTGAGTTACCCCCAAATATTACACCATATCTTAATATTGATCCTGCATAGGCGTGGCATAGAGCAGCCTTTTGGTTTGTGACCATTGAAAGTCTGTACAGTGCATAAGAGCATTGTGCCAATCTTTTGCACACGCTGTAAACTTGCTCTTTCCATGAAAGATTATTGTCAATTTGCAGACCTAGAAAATTGGAGACTTTTGCTTCGTCTATGGTTTTGCCAGAATGTCTAACATTTAGGTTATACTTCGGGTCGCCTCGAAGAGCAAATGACATCAGCTTTGTTTTACTTAAGTTAATGGTAAGGTTGTTTCTTCCTAGCCATTCTATTATAGAACCTAGTGCGTTATTAATATTTATCTGATGATTTTCGAGATTTCGTGTCTAAATACAACAGTGCTGTCAGCAGCAAACACATGGGATTTTTTGTTTTTTTGGGGAGGTCATTAATGTATATAAGAAAGAGTAGCGGGCCTAGTACACTCCCCTGTGGTACACCAAAAGACACAGTTAGTGCCTTCGAATAGTATTTTACATCCTCTTTAGTGTTAGGGCAAATTTTGTTTATTTGAGTCATTTGTTTCCTACCACTTATGTAAGATTTTATAAGTTCAAGAATATTCCCTCTAACTCCGTATGACTATAGTTTGTTTAGAAGTGTAGAGTGTTCGACAAAATGAAAGGCCTTCTTTAAGTCCGTGTACAATGCCGATACTAGTACTCTGTCGTCCATGCTTATAGACACTTTAAGAAGAAAGTCATAAATGGCCATATCTCTTTCTAAAACCTTTTTGTTCTGGAGCGAGAATATTATTATTTTCAAGGTAGTTATAAAGTTCATTATAGATAATTTTCTCAAATATCTTTGAAAATATAGGAATAAGAGCAATTGGTCTGTAGAATGTCATGTTTTCCTTATTTTCCTTTTTAAATACTGGCTTGATTATTGAGGTCTCTCTGGGAAAGTACCATTTTCAATACAGATGTTAGTAATGTGGGTGACGACTGGGGCTATTACAACAGCAACCTCCTTTATAACCTTCGTTGTAATATGATCGTTGCCTACGGTGTTTGTATTCTTCAAACTCTTAATAATTAATAATATGTCACTATTAGTTGTTGGAGACATGAACATTGAATTGCATATTCTCATTTGATTTTTATTTGCGTTGTAAGTGTTGCCATTGTTGGATACTTGGTTAATATAAAATTCATTAAAAGATTCAGCTATTTCCTGGGGGTCTGTTATTTCTCTATTACTATATATAATTTTATTTATTTCTTCTTTAGGATAATTATTTCTTATATAATTATTTATTATTTTCCATGTCATTTTGGATTTATTTAGTGATGTCAATATTTGGTAATTATTTTGGGATTTTTGTGTTAAGTTTTTTATTTGGTTCAATTTTTTTGAGTATACTTTAAGTGTTTGTTTATTTTCCAGGCATGGATTGGTTCTATATTTCCACAGTAGCATGCGTTTCCGTTTTGAACAAAGTTAGATCCCTTGTGATATCCACTTTGGTTGTTTCATATTCGTCCACAGTGTGACGACGTATATGATACTTTTATGTTTATGAACGCTAATTTTATTCGTGACAATATTCGATTCTATCAAATTTTATCAAAATTAACTTACAATAGTTATGTATCGCTGTTAGGAACATCAGACAAAACACGGATGTGGCTACATCTAGGCTAGTATATTTTAGTTACTTTCATAGTGTCATGTCCTATGGTATCTTGTTGTGGGGGAAAGCAGCGGATATTCAAACTATTTTTATTTTACAGAAAAGAGCTATTCGAGCAATTTATAATTTAAAACGCACAGACTCCTTAAGACAGCTTTTTAAAGAAATTGACATACTAACTGTAGCTAGTCAATTTATTTTCGAAAATATAATGTACTATCGAACCATCTGAATCATGACCCACCATAAGCTTATTTTGCTAAACCCCTTAAATGCAAGTAGGTCGAAATTCGCTTGAAGGTTTATTTCCTTGGTAACGAACTTGTTATCATTTGATTAGACACTGACATTTAGGTAGATCTTACAAGTTTGAAAGTTTCAAACGAATTATCAGGCAAGTGGGTCATGATTCAGTTGGTTCGATTGTACGTACGCAAGAACCTTACAAAATTTCCCAAACTTAGCGATAGCTGTAATGTTAACCTAAGAAATAATCACAGACTACTTGCGCCCCGGTTTAGACTCGCGAAGGTTAGCAATTCTTTCAAGGGTCAGTGCATTCTCTACTACAACAAGATACCTCTGGAGATCTTGAAATCTTGCCATTTGAGCAATTTAAAATCCGTGTTAAAGCGACTTTGTCGAAAAAGGGATATTACAATGTTCAAGATTACTTAAATGACAGGACTGTATGGGGTTAATCTGGCTCAACACAGACCTTGCTGTTAATAATTTTGTAATTATTTATTCCTGCTTATTAATTATGATAATGACCAAATATTATATTTTGTATTAGTTAAGCATAAGCAATTTTTAAAAAGAGATCTAAAAATCAATCTGTGGGAGTTTCTACGAGCTTCTTCTCCCACAGTGGTCCAATGTAGAGAAGTGGCAAAAAATGACGATTGCTAAGTATATGTAAATATCTACAGTAATAAAGACATTTGGAATTTGGAATTTATCATGGCTTCAACAAATTTAAAGCAAGGTAAAAAAAATGATGCTCAATCTCGTGAAATGGTAAATAATGTATAACTATTTTAGAAAAGAAGCTAATTTATTTAAAAAAGAAGAAAGTAAATATCATCCAAAAAATTTGGATAGGGTTTGTGAAGCAACTGGAGTTTCGAAAAGCAGCGTTAGCACGCTGCTTTTCGAAACTCCGGTTCAAAAAATTTTGAAGGAAAACGACAAGCTCTCAGATCAGTCACCAATCAACAATCCAAAGAACTCGGGCAGTTCTAATATCGTTTAAAAATGGATGATTTTGATTATTGCATGATACGACGAATGACGAACTTTCATGAAAGATTGAAAAAGCTTCCTACGTTGCGATCACTACACAGAAAACTAAAAGAGGAAATGGGATTCAAAGGCTCAATTTCATCTCTGCGAAATATAATCCGAGACATGGGATTCAGATTTAGAAAAACCGACAACAACAGGAGCATTTTGATGGAAAAACATGACGTCCGTTTAAAAAGAAAAAAATATTTGAGAGAAATCCGACAATTAAGGGCTACTGGTAAAAATATTTTTTATACTGATGAGTCATATATTCATACAACGCACACTCAAGCCAAAAGCTGGACGGACGCAGCCAATAAAAATGTGAAGCAACCTATATCAATGGGTCAAATATTTGTTATTGTTCACGCAGGTAATGAAAAAGGCTTTGTACCTGGAGCTCTTTTACTAGATCAGTCCGCGGATCCCGATGGCGATTACCACAAGGAAATGAATGCTGAGAAGTATGAGAAGTGGTTAAGAACACAACTAATGCCTAATTTACCCAATAACAGCGTTGTTGTTATGGATAACGCTTCTTACCACAACAAATTTGTTGAAAGGCCATCTAATAGCAATACTCGAAAGACGGACATGACATGATCGAGGGTTAACAAGACACGATATTGCTTTTACACCTGATAACAAAAAACCGGAACTGTATAGTATGTGTATACTACAACGTCACAAAGAACGACTACGAATACGACTGCCTCCATATCACCCAGATTTTAATCCCATAGAAAATATATGGGCACAGTTAAAAGGCTATGTCACCTCCGAAAATGTCGAAATGAATAAAACGTCAGTGAAAAAACTGCTTATGGAAAAAAATATGTTAGGACCCGAAGAATGGACGTAAGTCTGTAATCATGCAATAAAGTGCGAAGATATGTTCTTAACAGAAGAAGAGAAATTAGATGTGTTTAGCGAGCGTTTTATAATTAATGTGAATGATTCGGATAGTGATAGGAGGAGGAAGAGGAGGAGAAGGAGGAGGAGGAGGTTCTCAATTCGACTTGAATGTTTTTTTGTATGTATGTTATAAGATTTATAGAAGACACGTGAACCGATTTACAAAATTCTTTTTGTATTTGATAGGGTACACTTCCGAGATGGTCCCATGTATATATGTTATAGATGTATAGATGTTATTAATGTTCAAATTCATGTCACTTCTGCATAATACATTTCTTAGGTCTACCTGTTAGTAATGTCATCTTGGCAGGTGCTATACATAGCGTTTATGATACTTCAAATTGAATGCTACCTAAAATAAATCGCGGTAATGTATTTCGTTTCATTTCCGTCTCCGGATTTAGGCGATGATATCCGAGAAAAACCGAAACTTTAACTGATTGTAATCGTATTGTATGTGGCAGTAATCCCATGCTTTTGTTAAAGTTTTTGTCGGATTTCAAAAACCATTTGTTTTATTACTTTTAAGTGTTGGGCTGCTTGGGAAAAGAACCCTTACAGTGGGTCTCCGCATTTGCTGTTGATGGTAAAAAAAAAATCTCCCAAAATTAAAAGAATTTATAAAAAAGTGTTGTTGAATTCACTCAAATATAATATTTGCTTTTTACCACACTTACAAATGACAGCAATCAGAAACAGGTCCAGGCATAGGCATATCTTTGGGTTGGAGAATATATTCGCAATTCATTCTGAAAAGAAAATGTACCTCTTACCAGGTAGCTACATTTCAAAGAAAACTAATTCTTAAAGGAATATAGCTGTAGCTTTGTTGCGTCACTATAGTGATGATGATAATAATATAGCCGTAGCCCAGAATATATTAAAACTCACCCGTGACATCTATCTTCGAACTCGCTCGAGTCACCACCTTGGTCCGGAGTACAACGTCGACGTTTACGACAGTGGCTGCAGATAGAGAGACAGATTTAAACAACCTTGGTACCTTAATTACTGCCGGGGTAGAAACAGGCCGAGGCAGAGTGGGGCGGGTGGACGACTTTTCTTCTTTTTCTGTTTGTGCCAGGGTCCAGGGCACGTCCAGGGACATGGCTCAGGGTAGGGAATAGAAAATCTGCATTGATTTTATTTTTGCTTGCATTTTAGAGTATACCATGTCGAATAGAACACGAGCATAATAAAAAATATATATAATTTATTGCCAAAAATCGCAGATTCAAACTAACAATTGACAGTGGACAGACAGAATATGACCTACAGGGAAGTGAAACGTCACTTCCGCTGTAGGTCAGTTGACAATCGACTGCACGTAATTGTCAAACTTACAGACAACATTGTTGTCTTACTGACAACCATGAAACTTCTATCTAAGGGACAGAGCTATTCTCCTTCTTCCACTTGGAAAGGGAAGGAGAATGACTCAAAGCATAGGTCTGTCCCTTCCATAGAAGTGTCATGGTTTAGTCTAGACAATTATGTGCAGTGACGTCACTTCCGCAGATGGGTGTTTTAAAACACGTTGCGTTTCACGTTACTTTAAATTCGTATTTTTTATATAAAATCAACACTAAATAAAATAAACACGAGCAAAATCTTTATATGTTTTTAGGGCTCAAAATATTATTAAATGTATCTGAGAAGTATCTCTTAAGAGTTGCCGACTTGTGTTTCCAGACATAAGTGGCAAGACGAAAATGATAACTTGAAAGTTGGCTATGTTGTTTTGATTGTGGATCCTGATTCGCCTAGGAACGTCCTTCTGAGTTGGTGCAGGCCGTATCGCCAGGAGCAGACGACGACTGCCGGGTGACGTGCGGACTCAGACATGGGTGCTGAGGCGGTCTGCCACACGGGTTGCGAAGGTGCCCATCGAATGAGATTGTGTTCTGGGGTTGAGAGTGTATTCGATGGCTGGTGCGCCTGGCCGGCGTATTTTTATTTTTATTATATTTAAACTTTGCGTTTTCTACCCTCTTTTGGACTTGTCTACTTTTGGACCACTCTCTTGTCAAGGTGCCGTGAGTTTTAGCCGAATTTTGTGTCTTATTCAATGGGGATCTCGAGTAGTGAAACAATAGGTTTATTTCAATCGAAATTGCATTAGTTCACATATTGATATACAAAACAGTAGTAGAGACTTCACGAGAAAGCATAAATTGAAAATCAATGCAGTCACTTACTTGGCATCAACTGTTATATCTTCTGTAGTGTCGGTAACATATGTTGCGTCCTGCTCCTTGAGAAACTCTGCATATTTCATATCCAGCCAATCAGCAAAGCAGACACATGCCACATTTTTGCGACCACTTTCAGCTTCATCAACACGAGGTTGTTCATTGGTGGGTATCTTTGGTGGCTCCTGAGGTTCATCCTTCGCTTTACGTTTCTTGCCTTGTTTTGCATGTCGTTCCTTTGTGAAACAACGTAGTTTTTATTTCGGATTTTCGATTGTAATTCGTTGTGAATGAGAGTTAAAAAAAACTTACCTTAGTATACCACTGAAACGCTCTAGTAAAACAGGTCTGGCGTCTTTTTCTATCTTTTTGGATATTGTCACCACCGTGTTGCTGTATTTGAACAAAATAATCTATAAGTAATTTCAATGGCCGTGTGCCTCCTGTTCCGGTCGCCCATTCATGGCGCAGAATTCCTAGGACTCAGCTTTGTTTAAATAGGGAAGAAAATAAATAAACGCAAAAAACTGCTCACAATGCAGAACTGAGTGGGTCAATTTTCATCCTGTAGTTTTTCGGTACACTTGTACTTTATACAAATTATACTTTAATGTGGCATTCTGCAAACCCAAATACACTATAGCAATAAATCAATATATTTAGTCATATCCAAAACCCAGTGAACTGCCAAAACCCAGGAAATGTGAGGCTTGTCCCACGCGAGTTTTCGTTTTAACAATAGTCCAGAGATTTTTATCCAAACAGAGTATATAAGTATACTTATATATTAAAATAATAATAAAAAATATTTAAAACTATTTAAAAGATTTATTTGCACACTGTGCCACGCCACACTCACAGTCCTTAGACCAAATCGTGTGACTGACACATTTTTCAAAAAGAAGAGTACTTACACAGACTACAGATAATACTTACATAAACATTAACATATCATACACAATTATTTAAAAATATATTCACAGCTTTTAAAAATATAAACAGGGGCATATGAAAAATATCCATTTCTGTGTGCTGAGCAACACAGGCACTGAGAAGAGTCAGTGCCTGGAGAGTGGGTGCGTGACGAGCGTGCTGTGTACGAACAACACCCGTAGCGAAGAGCGACCGTGATCGCAACATTGCGTACCGAGAGCTCTGTGAAGTTAGCAGTACAAAGTCATAGAAAACGGGGCTCAAATTCAGTGGATTTTGAGCTTATTTTAAGCTCCCAGAATACGAAGTTTCAGAATTTGAGCTCAAGCGGTTTTCGAAAAATCGCAATAAAACACCAGCAGTGCAAAGTCCGACTAGAGAAGTGAAACTCGCAGCGTATTTGGACATGATTTTGAGCTCCCAGAATATGCAATCAGAACTTCTCTAACTTAAGTAGTTTGCGAGAAATAAAATAAAAACCATTTACACAACAATATCATCTAGATAGATGAAATTGATATATTTTTACACTTTTTACCTAAACCACTAAAGCTAGAAATCTGAAATTTTGTATTCTGGAATCTCTAAGCTTTTTCTATATATGCAGCAAATTTCAACTCTCTGCTCTGTAAATTCGCGACATTTTCAACTAGAGGGTACTTGAAGGTATCCGTGAAGCTATATTTTTTTTAAATATTAAACACATTAAAATTTGCCCTGAATTTGCGCCCCGTTGTCTATGACTTTCAAGGTGTCAATATTCAAAAATACAGGTTCACGGATACCTTCTAGTTGAAAATGTCGTGAGTTGACAGAGCAGAGTTGAAATTTGCAGCATAAACAGGATGGAATTTTGTGACACCACCTGGAGGGCAAGTACTCTAAATAATGGAGGTAGCAAATTCCCCTCAAAGGAAACATTCCTTTATTTTTGAAAAGAAACAAAACTGCATTCAAAGATTTTGAAAAATACGCTTGCCACAACCAGGAATCGAACCAGCTAAAATTCGAAAAAAACATCACCTGTACTTTTATAGCTTCAATCGACAGGGTCAATCATAAGGATTGACCCTGTCGACCCCTCTCTAACAAACATAGTAAATTAAATGAAAGGAAAACCATGAAAGACAGGATAAGTCACTTACTCAAAGATCCATCAGATAGGTACCTTGTGTTGTTCACAATATCATCTTTACGCGTGTTTTTAATGTAGACTCTTTTGGATGAGACCTATTTTTTTTGCGTGTCGCATAAATAAAATTTTTAATTTGAAAATGGAACAGGGAAAATACGACGTCGCGATAGTTTTTTGCTATTCACATTTGATTGTTGTCAAATTGTTTTGTCTTAAAACTCTTTCTGTCGGTTATACATGAGAGGATTAGAGTTAAATGCGATGCACAAATTTCGGACAGCCAGTTTGGGTTTAGATCTGGACTAGGAACCAGAGAGGCCTTGTTCTCGTTGAATGTTCTTGTTCAAAAATGAAGGGACCTGCAGACTGACGTCATTATATGTTTTGTTGATTACGAAAAGGCCTTTGACCGTGTTAAACACGAGGTACTTATGCGTCGTCTGCAAGAAGTCGGAATTGATGGCAGGGATATGAGGATAATACAGAACCTCTACTGGAACCAAACCAGCACGGTGAGAGTGGATGGTGACAAAACCGAACTAATTGAGATTTGTCGTGGAGTGAGACAGGGGTGTATTCTGTCCCCGCTACTATTTAATCTGTACTCAGAAGCAATTATCTCTGAAGCACTGGAAGAGAAAGAGTGGGGTATTAAGATCAATGGGCAGATAGTTAACAACTTGAGGTACGCCGATGATACCGCTCTAGTAGCAACAATACCTGAAGATCTACAGAGTATAGTTCACCACGTCTTTGAGAACAGCCAAAAAGCGGGGCTATCAATGAACCTCGCCAAAACTAAGTTTATGGTGGTTTCCAGAAAAGAAGACTTGAACCCAAAAATCACGGTGGCAGGTACTACCTTGGAGAGAGTCACTAAATACAAGTACCTAGGCACATAGGTGACTGAAGCATGGGAGTCCGAAACTGAAGTAAGGGTCCGAATCGAAATTGCTCGTGCGTCTTTCAACAAAATGAGAAAGGTACTCTGCAACAAAGAAATCAGTCTACACCTCCGATGTAGGATGCTTCAATGTTACATCTGGCCAGTTGTAATGTATGGTTGCGAAGCTTGGACTTGAAGGAGGCAACCATTAAGAAACTGGACGCCTTTGAAATGTGGTGTTACCGAAGAATGCTGAGAATAAGCTGGGTCCATAGGGTCTAGAATGAAGAAGTTCTACGGTGCGCCAAACGATCCAGAGAACTCACTTTGATCATTAAAAAGAAGAAAATAAAATACTTGGGACATGTGCTTCGACACGAACGGTACCGACTTCTTCAAGTCATCATAATGGGCAAGGTCGAGGGGAAAAGACGCGCTGGCAGAATTTGAACTGCTGGTGTTTTATTGCGTTTTTTTTTAAAACCGCTCGAGCTCAAATTCTGAAACTTCGTATTCTGGGAGCTCAAAATAAGCTCAAAATCCCCTGGATTTGAGCCCCGTTTTCTATGACTTTGTACTGCTAACTTCACAGAGCTCCGGCGCGTAAAGGGCAACACTTAGTAGCGCGACCGGGTTATCTAACTTGTTGTGAACGAGTAGATAGAAGTGGACCAACAGAGATAACTTCCGCCTCAGCTCTAGGGTGTCTACCCCCACCATTCCAGCTACCCCATATTTTTTTTCTTATACCCATATTTCAATTTATACAAAAGCCTAGCAAACTTGCGTTGGACTTTTTCCAGCATGTGTATGTATTTAGCCTCATGTGGGTTCCAGATAAGCCATGCTAGGCATTCGAGATAAATCCACGAATTTGCAGGGTAATGTAATGGTTGATTATAGATTCAAAAACCATTCCGAATATCAAGAGAACGGCTATAGGTCTGTAATTTTCTAATTCCAACCTGGATCCATCCTTAAGCACAGGAGTTACTCGTGACGTTTTCCATCGTCTTGGAAAAACTGCAGACTGTATTGACAGATTGTAAAGAAACCTAAGCGGTAGTTCCAATGCTGATAGGCAGTCTTTGACTAAAAACGGCGGAATACCGTCGGGTCCAGCAGAGGAGCGCGGTTTTAGTCGTCTCCCTGCACGTCGTATGTCGGCTATAGAGATAGAGTCGATCGCTATTCGCGCCGAGCTACTGCCCGGTCCGGCTCGACGCTCCGCCACGTTTGCGTCAAGTATCGGTTTGTCGGGCAAGAACACTGACTGGAAGTAAGATGCGAACGCATTGGCCGCTTCTAATCCCGCCACAGTCTTGCCGCCACTCATCATTCACAGGTCAGTTTAGTTTCCGTTGGTCTCTGATAAAGGTCCAAAAAGTAGTGGGGTCAGTCCTGATGTCTTTCTCAGCTTGTCTTATATATTCGCAGTAATGTATGTCTATTAGGTACTTGACTCAGCTTCTAAAGTAACGAAACAATTCCTTATTAAACTCCTTACCCTCAGCTCTGTATCGTTTCAGATGGAAGTGTTTGTTCTTAATGTTGCGTATAATGTCAGGCGTGAACCACTTTGGGTATACATACCGAGTCCTCATGCCTTTACGCTGTTTTCTTGGAACGCAATCATCTATACACGAAAATATCTTATCATACGAGAAGTCAGTGGCTTGATCGATGTCATTGGATGGGAGATGGCAAGGGAGGAATATAACTTACTAAAGTCTGCTTTGCGGAAGTTCCACTGTGGTCTATCAGGTGGTTCAGGCGACTCCCCCGTCGGTGGTGGCGGTGGTGCGCGCATCTCGGGACGCGGGAAACGCACGCTCATCTGCAGCGGCGGATGGCACCCATCCACAGGTTGCGTCAGCGGCTCCACCTCCCCAGACACATCGATACGATCAATGCCTATATCACTAAGCACCAGATCTAGTATGCCACCATTACTATTCGTGACCGTATTATATTGCTTAGGGTTACAGAAGTGCATTAAATATTCAAATTGCAGGCAAGGGTTTATCCCGCAATAATTAAGATTGAAATCCCCGATAATAATTTTATCTCGATTTTTATAATTAGTTACAACACTTTCGATAATTGCAAAAACCTTTGTAAAGTGTGAGTCCGAAGATGACGGCTTGATGTAAACTACAACTCAAAGAAATTTCACATAGATATTAGACACAATGGCAAACATAACTTCCACATCGTCGTCACATCCATCCATATGATGCAACTGACGCACGTTGTAGGAGTCGCGCACGGCCAGCAGCACCCCGCCTCGCGGGCGCGGCGCAGCGTCGGGTTGATGATGGATGAGCTCGGCGTCCGCTATACCGCTCAGCCGGAATGTTTCAGTGACTGCATACATATCAGCTTCTAGTTGTAGCATACTGAGCTTGCATTGGCCCAATTTTGTCCTAAGGCCTCTGACATTTTGGTAGACTATGGTACACGTTTTGAACCGGGGCTTGTGGGTGGGTTTTTTCTTGTGACTTCCGAAACCCAGACTGCCATGCTTTTATAAGCACTTCTTCAGTCCAGTACTCAACAGACATGTATTCGGCGACTTTTTTGGATGGTACTCCCAGCTTGAATGAAGCGTAATCTCCCCTCGGTTTTAGCGCTTCCACAGTGCAACTATCCGCCGGGCAGATAGATTTAAGATGTTCTTCTATCTTTTCCACCCCAGTACCTGCTTTCACATAGTATAGGTGCAGGTAGGACTTTCTTTCGGCTGCTTCTAGTACCGTAGAACCAGGCGCCGCAGTTCCCCTGATGACATTGGATGGCCGACGGCGGGCTCGCATATTTACGGCCGTCCAATCCCCCTCATTTTGTGCTACTAATAAAACCAATCAAGTGCGAATAGGATGTCGGACCCGCACACGAAGGGTTCCGTACCATTGTACACGGAAAAACGTAAAACGACAGTCTCTTGAACGAGTATACCTTTTCCATTCCTAATAATAAAATATGAAATACTAGCTAGGTACGTTCAAGGCAGTATATCGAAAAATTGAAAAAGAGTTTTGTGTATGTAAGTATTGAACTATGTACTCAGGTTAACGAAACTCTTTGCTCATTGAAACCGGAAGTGGATAGATTCTATGCACTATTCTAAGCATTATTAATTCAATTTAAATTCAAATTCAATTGCAATAATTAATTCAATTCCATATTAGTAGATTTTAATATTTTATTTTTTAATTTTATTTATTTGCTGTAATAATTTATGTATTTTGTGTACTTAAGCCTATTGCTGTCTCGTCCGCTTTGGCTCTGGCAGAATATCAGCGTCACAGATTCGTCTGTGACATTGCTGAGTCAAGGCCATTTCATTGTCGCGGTACAGTCACGGTGCCACATAGTGATCCTTACTTTCCATATTTTTGCTGCGTTAATTATAATTATTTTCATTGTTTTATTTAATTTCTTTGATGTTTTGTGTCATAATTAATTTTGTGTGGTTTGCAATATGTTAATAACCAATAATGTTTTTGTGTTTGTACCGAACAATCAATAAATGAAAAAAAAAAATAGAAATTGAGTAACATATTTAGAGATAGAAAATCAAATATGATTTTAATAATGTTTATTATAATTCTAATGAGCAATTATTAATTTTATAATGACTAATAACTAAGCACAAAACTCAATACCCGCAATTAAATATCTTTTCCTTTAATCTCAGGCGAGTTTAGTTCAGTTCACCGATAAATACATAAAACAAAATGGCTAAGAAAATGGCTTTATAATTAATCTCATGTATGGGTGTACTACTTTTAATTATTAAAACTCGAATGTTTTATTATTTGTTGTTATTGTGGCATTAGAAATACACCCTCTGTGAAAATATCGCTTGATCCGGTAGGCGTATATGGCTTTCCGTATTCAATACGTCCCCCAACGAGAGACGAGACCGGTGCGCTTTTCTGAGGCCTTAGACAACTGGAATGACGAACATTAGTATGTCGCCTCGAAGTGACGAATTGGATACGCTTTTACAACTACCGTAAAAGTTTAAGCCATTAAAAAACCGTATGCAATACATCTAACTATAGGTGACGAACTAGGTAAGGTTTTTAGAGGAAACACTCGAAAGAAAGCGTATCTGGTTCATCGCTTCAAGTACTTCCCTTCTTTTACTTCATATTAATAATAATTAATAATTCTTTATTGCACAGAAAACACAATGGAAAAAAAATGTGTGCGTGTACTAGTGTACACACGTAAGAAGTGAAACTTCTTTATGGCCTTATTTTTCGCAAAATGATCTACATGCAACTTTCCAGAAATTGGTTAAATAAAGTTAAATTAGATAAAGTTTAAACAAAAGGATTTTATTATCATAGACATGAATACAAATAATACAATTATTTCACTTTAACTTTTTGCTACTAAGATTATTACAGCATTTCATTAATTGTAATAGAATTATTACTATCATTGTCATCGTTATTATATATTTTTGTAATTATTGGCTTATGGTAACTGAAATATGAAATATATGGTACGAAATTTAGTGACCGAGTAAAAACTCCATCAATTGTAGTGCCAGATCTTGTTGTTGACGTTTGAGGACTGTTTTTCATGGATAAATTCAATTTATCTTTCAGAAATTCAACTAGCTTCAAAGATTTTTCCGATGCAAAATTGACATTAAAATCTCCACTTAAAATCATCGGTATTTTATCATTATTGTTACCGAGTAAAGAGGCACCTCCACTTGTGTACGGCAACAATGAATGGTGAAGAAAATTAATGATCTCGTCCAACTTCTGATTAGGAGATATATACAGTGCAACAATCAAAATTTTCATCCCATTTTCCATTTGGCATTGAGCCATACATAAATCACCAACTGCTGATGCTAGTGACCCATGAAAGTCAGGAGAAAAAACAGAAAAATCTATCGATGAAGTCACAACGTTAACAACATCATTAGAATTATGATATATTCCTACACCTCCTGCTCTCGTGCTCAGCCGTTTAAGTTTTGCGATGCATTTGAAATTAGTGATGTTTACTTCACTGTCATTGTTCAGCCATGTTTCAGATAGAACTAAAACATTTGAATTTTTCACAATTGAATCATCCAGGTCATCTATATGAGTTCTAAGACTTTGACAATTGAAAGTAAAAAGTGACAAACCTCTTCTTTTGTTCATGAACTTAATCAAATGTTCATTTATAGTTTCTACTTTATTCAGAGACAATCGTTTAAATTCCGCTTGTAAATCGATGGTGGACGTTGACGTTCTTCGACCATGATAAAATGTTTTGTCATTATTTGGAGTCGTTATATACAATCCTTCAATACTCGTAACACGGGATAAAGCAACATATAACAACGATTGGCTGTGATGTTTCTCATATTCATAAACAATTTCCGGAAATGTGCTGCCTTGTGATTTATGAATGGTAGTAGCACAAGCACAAACCAACGGAATATGAGTACGTTTAACAAGTATAGTTTTGTTATTATTGAGCGGAATTGTAGAAGATCTTTGTACAATTGGTACAGCCATTCGACTGATATTATTTTCTGCTGCGTGACCCGCTGCTTTACGTCTCAATTTTTTTGCGGCCATCTTGAAATGCGAAATGGACCCTTTATTCGTCACTAGAACCCTAAAGTACCTCGAAAACCATACCCATATTGCAAAATAGAAAATTGGCGCGGCGGCCATCTTGAAATGCGAAATGGACCCTTTATTCGTCACTAGAACCCTAAAGTACCTCGAAAACCATACCCACATTGCAAAATAGAACATTGGCGCGGTGGCCATCTTGAAATGTGAAATGGACCCTTTATTCGTCACAAGATCCCTAAAGTACCTCGAAAACCATACCCATATTGCAAAATAGAAAATTGACGCGGCGGCCATCTTGAAATGCGAAATGGACCCTTTATCCGTTACTAGAACCCTAAAGTACCTCAAAAACCATACCCATATTGCAAAATAGAAAATTGGCGCGGCGGCCATCTTGAAATGCAAAATGGACCCTTTATTCGTCACTAGAACCCTAAAGTACCTCGAAAACCATACCCATATTGCAAAATATAAAATTGGCGCGGCGGCCATCTTGAAATGCGAAATGGACCCTTTACTCGTCACTAGAACCCTAAAGTACCTCGAAAACCATACCCATACCATAGCCATATTGCAAAATAGAAAATTGGCGCGGCGGCCATCTTGAAATGCGAAATGGACCCTTTATTCGTCACTAGAACCCTAAAGTACCTCGAAAACCATACCCACATTGCAAAATAGAAAATTGGCGCAGTGGCCATCTTGAAATGTGAAATGGACCCTTTATTCGTCACAAGATCCCTAAAGTACCTCGAAAACCATACCCATATTGCAAAATAGAAAATTGGCGCGGCGGCCATCTTGAAATGTGAAATGGACCCTTTATTCGTCACAAGAACCCTAAAGTACAACAACAATCAACACTGAGTTCGACAACAGGCAATGAACAGCATCAAGAGAAAGTGAAAGTATGTACTCTTCGTCTGAACCAACCGTGGTAGGGGCAAGAAAAAGATGGCGCGTAACGGAAAAATGTGACGCGTAACCGAAAAATGTAACGGTAATTTTTTTTCCAACGCCGATAAAGAAGTTTCACTTCAAAAATACAACGAACAATATGCAAAGGTGAGCTTATTTCTAAAAAGAAATTTCTTACAGCTAACCTGTGAGGAAAGGAAAAAATATTTATAGAGAGGTAGTCCTAGTGTACAATTAAGATTTAAAAGAAAGAAATAATGTCAATATACTATCAGATAAATCACATTACATCCTACACATACTATAAAATAAATTAATAGATACATATAAAATAAATTAATATAATACAATAAATACATAGATACACATATATACTATAAGATACCCACTATGCGGAAGAGAGGAGATGCTGTTTCAACTTTTTCTTAAAAGAGAACAAGGAAGTGCAATCCCTAATAGCGCAAGGAAGTGCATTCCACAAACGTATTGCCCTTAACCTAAACGAGTGCTCGTAAGCAACAGTGTTGTGCTGAGGAATTGACAAAAGTGAGACCGTGTGAGATCTCCGAAGTCTATCCCCAGAGAAAATAAACTCAAAATGTTCACGAAGATATGCGGGATAGCGCGGATTTCTCAAAATATTGAAGAGGAAGGAGAGAATGTGCATATCACGACGAAGTCGGATCGGGAGCCAGCCTAATTCCCTGCGATATTGGGACACGTGATCGTACTTGCGGAGACCGAAGATAAACCGAATCCCGAGATTTTGAAGTCGCTCGAGTTTGTTCAGTAGATCTTCGTTCGCGCTGGCCCAGCAAACATCGGCGTAGTCAATTAAAGGCAGAAGAAGCGTCTGAACTAGCATGATTTTAGTCTGCCTAGGCAAGAAGTACTGCAAACGCCGAAGGGTATGAAAGGATGCAAAGACTCGTCTGCTGACCTCAAAAACGTGGGGCGACCAGGATAAAAGAGTATCAAAAACAACCCCAAGATTTTTGGCTTTCTCGCTGTACTTGACAATGGTACCGTCATAAAGCACGGGAGCAACTGACCTATGCTGCAACAAATTAAGTAAGTGCCGTGTACCCAGTATCATCGCCTGAGACTTATCCGGGTTGACCAATAGCCCATACGAAAGAGCCCATTTCCTGATGTTGTCGAGGTCAGCATTCAAGGCCTCTACAGTCGAAGTCAGATCACACAGGGGAAAATGCCGATAAATTTGAAGGTCATCTGCATAGAGATGATACGAGGAAGACAATACATCCGAGATGGAATGGATGAAAACTGAGAAAAGAAGAGGAGAAAGGATGCCACCCTGCGGAACACCAGTAGAGAGCTTGCACCATTCCGTAGTGACTTCTTCAGACTTGATGCGCTGCTGGCGGTCTCTCAGGTAGGAGTCAAACCAGCGAGCCGAGTGTGAAGAGACATTGAGTGTTTTTATGATTTCAACAAGTATATCGAAGTCGACGCAGTTGAAGGCGCTGCTAAAGTCAAGGAGAGTCAGGACTGTGAGCTGCTTCTTATCCATTGCCAGTTGGATATCGTCAGTTACCTTGAGCAGTGCGGTGGTGGTGCTATGCCCTGGCCTAAAACCAGACTGAAAAGGGTTTAGTAAATACATGGAGGAAAGGTACGAGGACAGCTGGGAGTGGACAATTGATTCAAGGACTTTGGAAAGGATTGGTAGGATGGAAATGGGACGGAACTCTTTGAAGGAGGACGAGTTAGAAGTTTTAGGCAGGGGTATCACTAATGCTCTTTTCCACTGGCTTGGGAAGCAGTACTCGCTCAGCGACGCGTTAATTATATGCGTTATGGGTGGTAAAACATTATCGAGTACACTGGTTAGCATCTGAGAGCAGATATTGTCATCACCTACAGCCTTGGACGAGATTTCTAGAATAGCTTTCTTTACTGCGCCAACTCCGACAGACCTGAGGTTGAAAGGTAAGCAACTGGATGTCGTTCTGGTACGCAAGTTACGAAGGGTAGCATCCTTGACACAGGGGTCCATCACGACAGGGGAGACAGCAAAGAATTTGTTGAGACCATTGAGGTCGACACTACCGGCAACTGCGTCCTGGGACTTACCAACACCAAGGGTCTTCAGGAACTTCCAAACCTGTGCAGGAGAGTAGCTCTCGATACTCTCGTAGATGTGGCGGCGTTTGGCATCTCGACAAAGACGGGTGCACCGATTACGGAGACGTTTGTATATAAGGAGATTATCGTCCGTCGGATCCTTCTTATATCTACATTTGGCGCGGTTTCTCTGGGCCATCAGACCCTTGATGGTGTCGGTAAGCCAAGGCGCATGGAGATGTTTGACCCTAACCTTTTTGACAGGAGCATGTTTGTCGAACAAACTTAAGACAATCGAGTTGAAATGCTGGACTTTGTCATCAACGGTCTCACTACAGACGACAGGAGACCAGTCTATAGAAGCGGCGTCAGACATAAGGGAGCTGAGATCCATACCCTTGAAACTGCGAATATCCAGGAATTTCGCTTCGCGCTTGGGAGGCATTAACTTGAACGAGAGATAAATCAAATCGTGAAAGGAGAAGGGGGCGTTAAGTTGGCCATGCGTAGCAACCTTGGATATGTTAGAAACAATCATAAGATCTAGAAGAGAGGGGGTGCAGTGGGGCTGGAAGTGAGTTGCACTCAAGGGAAGAATATTTAAATTTAGGGAGCTGATGATAGACTGGAGTTTGGCTGAGCGAAAATCATTTTTAAGTAAACAGGTATTGAAATCACCTAGGATAACTGTGTCACTGTAAAGAGGAGATAGATCATTAAGAATGCTTTCAAAAGAATCAAAGTAGTCGATGAGTAGAGAGGGGCTATAGAAGACACCCAGATGGACCTTATTGTGATGCAGGCATAACTCGAGAAAGAGGTGTTCAGCGGATCCAGAGTACAGACCAGACAAAGTCATCAGCCACTCACCTAGAGTGGCTGATGACTTTGCAAGAAATGTCGGAACGAAGGTAAATAGCAACACCGCCACCAGCCTTACCTGTCCTATCATTCCGATAGAGCCTGTACCCCGGCAGAGCATACAAGGTAGATGGAAGGGGTAGATGAGAGGGTTTAAGAAATGATTCGGAGATCAGAATACCATGAATGCTCTGATCGCTGAAGGAGTCGATAAGGTCGGCATGACTGGAATGAATGCTCTGAGCATTTATGTGAACGACATTGAAGTTCCTACCGAGGTTGGAAAACACACGTTTGAGGGCAATAGGCAAAACGTCGTTCGTGGACGGCAATCCACTTCCCACACTATCGGAATCTTCACTTTCGGAGCAGGAGAAGTAACTATCACTAAAGTCGTAGGTATTCATATAAGTAAATATCTTAAAATAAATAAATAATAAAATAAATACAATTAAACCTACTAAAAACACAAAAAATTAAAAGTATCTAAATTCTCAACAATCTAAAAAACAGAAAGCCCGAACCCAGCCATACCCTGGGTTTACATGAGTACAGTATGGAAATAAATACGATATAACAATAGAATGAGACATTGGCGGGCAGCACAAACAAAAAATAAAATAAAGAAACAGCAAAATAAATCTAAATTCGAACATAAAATTAGTACCGTTCGTACCGTCCGGTTGCCCGTCCGTTCCATCCGGCTGTTTGTCCGTCCGTACAATTAAAAAAAAAAAAACACAGAACACAAATCGTAATGTCACTATGCTTGACTTGACAATCTTGACATGACATACGAAAAGTAGTACTTCCATGTACGAAAATTACTTGGCGAGCTAAAAAGTGAATCATATCTACCCTTTAAATAAAATAACAATAAGTTACAGGAAATAACCCGACCAAATCACGCGACATAGATTGCACTGCACACGAGTACAACACAGGGCTGCCAGATGTACGATTTAAATCGTACTCCTACGATTTTTTGGCACTTTTACTCATGTACGAGACCAAGATCGTACCGAAAACCTACGATTTTTCTGTACCTGGCAACATTTTGTAATGAAACGAATGTGCTCCACCGGCAAATATTATGTTCGGGGAATTCCCCGAAAACCTAACGTATGCCTGGATCTTTTACATGAATGAAGACTCTTTATGCAATCACACAAAGTCTGTATTTGTTTGCATTGTTACGAAACTTATAATTTTTCGCTTGTAAATACTTGTCTTGGATTTTTTTCATCGCTGTCGGCATTTCTTAATCACAAGCGCTAAAGAAATTAAAAAAGATATGACTTAGATGACCCGCTTCTATCAAAACTGGACTGTATTGAACCTACCAATGCTGCTTCCAGTAATTACAGAAAAAAAGTACCGACGTTATAGCCACTTATGATACTTGTTCCAAGAATAGTAAAACCCGACGACATTCAGATGATGCAGGTAATAGATGACGAATGGCGCAGTTTTCCCAATATTTCAGATAAAATTGATGTAATTTCTTTGAATACCGATGAGTTTTGGGGCGTCATTAAAAAACAATTTGAAAATTATAAAACACTGGCTCAATTTGCTATAAATGTGTTATGTTTACCAGATTCCAGTGCAGACTGTGAAAGGGCATTCAGCGAGGTCAATATAATCAAAACAAAACTTAGAAATAGTTTATCCAATGAAACACTGAATGGAACACTATTAGCCAAGCAATTAATACGAAGAAACGGAAATTGCACCAAGTTTAAGCCAACAAAAGAAATGTTGAAAAATATGACCGCAGAAAAATTGTATAAGTCTAATAAATAGTTTTATTGTTTTAAATCTGAACTAATTTTAGTAATTTTAATAAAAACTTTGTACTTCTAGGTTGTACGATCTTTTCATTTCAAAATTTCCTTGGAATACGATTTTTTTGTAGTTGGCGTACGATCACGCTTTTTTTTCATCTGGCAGCCCTACAACAACGCAATACCATTCCACTACTTCTTAGTTCCGGCCTTCGTCTGGCCGGCGGCGGCACGCCTAGCGCTGATTTCTCGCTGCTTGCTTGCCGCGGGTGCCGCACAACCTGTCAGCGCAGCCACAGGCACTAGCTCAGCCGGTTTTGGAGTCGAGTCGGCGACCTTTTGCCCGGATTGCAGAGCAGAGGGAGGGAACTTGCTGGTGTATACCTGAAGCTCCGCCATACGCTCCACCTTCTGTCTGCTTTTGTCAGGAAGCAAAAGGACAACCTTACCTCCAGAAGTCCAGCAGTTCTGCACACCAAAGTGTTTCCGGGCAGTAAGAAACACATCGTGTCTGCACTTGGTCAAGAACTCTGAAACGGTGGTTGCAGTGCCCTTCAATGCGGTTTTACCATTCCACACCTCCATACGTGCACCGAGTGTGGAGAATCTCACCAGAATTGGGCGCGTTTAAGCTGGCTTCTTGGGTCCAAGACGATGAACAATTGAAGTGCTTGCGATGCACTCAGGGGACACTTTTATTTGGTCGGATAGTATCCTTTGAGCCACATCATTCACCTGTTCCTTCTCATCTTCGGGGACTCCATGGAGAAGGAGCACCTTTCGACGTGAAGCAGTCTCCAGCCTGTCCTGTCCAGCAAGCAACAAGTCAACCTGGCTGCGCAGCAAGTTAAGGCAGTTCCACGTGAATGCCTTGAACTCGAGAAACTCGCTGGCCAGGGAGTTGACATTGAGTGGGCTGCTAGATGTGGACATAGTGGCGCACTCACGGAGCTCCTTCTCATACCGAGACATCCTGGTGTTGAAGTCGGTTGCCATCTGCTCCATGTTGGTACTGATTTTTGTGCATAGATCCATTGTGAGTAGTGCTTAGTAAATTGTAATCTCGAGGTGTGTTATAAATATTAATACCCAGAGTAGGTAAAGGGTCCAGGCCTTGTTTAAAATAAAAAATTATAACATTAATGCACTGAATTTAATTTTAATTTAATAAAAATAGCAGGACACGAATTAATGATGATGGCTAGGCTACCCTCTTTTTCGGAAAAAAAGGGGTAGCCTAGCCATTAACTCTTTTTGTTTTAAGTAAACAGGGCATAACCTAAGTTCCAAACACGGAAGCTATCACTTTTGGTCTCTGTCTCATCTACAGTAACATTATTACAAAATAGACATCATAGCGCTCTAATGCCTGATAGGTAAGGTGAAATTGGCATGTCCTAAAATAGATCAAAAATTGTAATAACAATGACAAGTGATTTTGTGCGCGTGCGAACGGAGCGGGTGACAAGAATTTTAAAGTGTATTTTCAATGAAAACTAGACCGAGGTGCAACAAAAAATGTACCAACTTTTCAGAAACGACAAAGAGTAACTGGATAATGAAAAAACAAAATTCAAAAGGGATTCGAAGTGAGTATCAAAAAAGGTTTGTTTGTCTTCTGGAAACAAGAAGCACGACAAAACTCAAACATTTTACAAATTATAAAAAAAAAAACCGGTCAAGTGCGAGTTTAAATCGCGCACGAAGGGTTCCGTACCACCGTTCAATGGAAGCGATGGTGTGGAGTGAATAGTTTGGATTTTACACAGCAAAATATTGTTTACAAAGTTATTGGTGCGGTTACTTTCACACTCCATGTACGTAACCAGGTGCATCCATAAGTTTGTATGTGGTATTGTTGTATGGGAGCCCCCTTAAATATTTATGTTATCCTGTTTTTTAGTATTTTTTGTTATAGCGGCAACAGAAATACATAATCTGTGAAAATTTCAACTCTCTAGCTAGCTAGGTTCTTGAGATACAGCCTGGTGACAGACGGACGGACGGACGGACGGACGGACAGCGAAGTCTTAGTAATAGGGTCCCGTTTGGAACCCTTCGGGTACGGAACCCTAAAAATGATGTTGGTAATAGAAATATCAAACAATTTAAACAATTTCTCGGTGTACTGGAAAATTTACAAACGCCGTCACAAATACTGTCTTTTATTTATAACAAAACTTTGCAACGGAGATCGCTAAAGATTAAAGTACAACCTATGTCTGTGGCTCGAAGGAAATATATGGGGATTGAAGGCGGCAGGATTCCGTATGGACGTCCAAGCAATGTTGAGGTTATAAACTTACCAACATTTTACCAACATTAATGTTGGATACCAATGTCTGAATTCCTTTTAATAACATAAATTTTGGATAGTAATGTCTGCATTCCTTTTAATAGATTTTGGATATCAATGTATGCATCCCTTTTAATAAATCATTATTATAATTCCATGTCATTTTTGTTTAATGTATTGCAAAATCCTCAATTCAATTCATTTATTTAACCCGTCAGACGTCCTATGCGCTACATAAGCGCATAACTTTTTTTGGGCGGCTAGCGTCCTGTGCGCTGCATAAGCGCATAGAAAGTATTGCAAACTTCGACGTTTTACTTCTTGGTAAAAACCATGTAAAATATTATACATTACATTAAAAAAACTTAAGGGGTAAGTAATGTCACGTGCACTGTCCATATAAACGCTGTTTCATCAAAAATACAAAAAAGATCATGTTGTTATTGTTTTATTCTGTGAACCACGTTGGCTCATTATATCATTATATCAACGAGGTTTTAAAGGGCGAGCCAGGTAGTCGTCGGTTGCGGCAAAAAAATTAAATGAAACCGGTCAAGTGCGAGTCTAACTCGTGCACGAAGGGTTCCGTACCTCCGTTCAATGGTAGGGATGGTGTGGAGTGAATTCATAGCTGTTTCAAAGTGAAAAAGGAAGTACATTTTAATCGGTCAATAAAGCAGTTATTTTTGTGTAACTACAGTAACTTGAGTTTTAATTATATTAACCAATGCACTATTTTTGTTCGACAACACGGCTTGGGTCTAGAATCGTTTGGCAGGAGAAGGGGGGTAAAAGGGTTAAATCTGGTAGGGGCTGGCTCCCTGATTATAACACTACTACTCTTATTACAAGGTAATGCATATTTATCGAGTTTTAATAAAAATAGTTTCTAACCTCAAATCAGATAAAAATGGGCAATTAAGTACTAAAATGGTGTTGTAAAACAGTCTGTGGTCCAAAATGTCACGCAAAAAAACGAAAATTTTCGTTCATTCATTCCGTTTCTTCTCGACTTTCGTGAATGTTCTCTCTGGGCTTTGTAGTGTGTTTGTTGTGGCTTCTTTTGACGACTTTGGCTTATCCTCTGGACTTTGTTTGTTTGCCTTCACGATTGACCTACGTTTGTACACTGGACACTGATTTTCTGCCTTATCGACTGACCATTGCACGTAATAACCCGGACTTCATTTTCCCGCCTACACGATAGACCTTCGCATCAATGGAGCAACCGAACCCATCAACGAGCTATTCGATGGAGGAACCTCAACCATCGACGACTCGTTCGATGGAGGAACATCAGCCATCGACAAGTCGTTCGATCGAGGAACCTTAGCCATTGACGAGCCGTTCCATGGAAGAACCTCAGTCATCAACGAGTTGCTCAGAAGCAGAGGACGACGAACTACCGACAAAGCGTCATCTTTATGTAGAGGAAGTGCGCGGAATGTGGAACTTAGTGAAGATCTATTGACGATTGGGCAAGCGAAACCAGGCTATTGCTTTTGCAGAGGTTTTATTATCACAAAAAAGATATGACTGTAGAATATACAGCAAATAAAACGGTGGGCTCTTTTGTTTGCAACAGAGGGCCATGCAGAGCGAAGTCAAAAGTGAGCCGAGGCAAAGGCACTTGGTTTGATAATATAAAAATAACTATGCCGCAGGTGTTTTATAGGGTTGGGTTTTGATCACGGACTCCTGATTTTAATTACTAGAGTTATTTAGGAGGATAGTTGACCATATTTTTGAATCTTTTGTCCTAGTCTTAATTGTCGGAAACTTATTTTGTATTTATAATACCTAAAACAAAATATTATTTTGTATGCCTGAAATGGAACGCAATTTCTACTCTTTCCAAAGTATTTCATGATAGGTGTCAAAAACGTATTGTAAAGTTGGGTGAAAAGGAACGTGGCATAAAGCAGTGTACCTAGTATAGCAAACTTGGCTGTTTTATTTGACTGATCTGAATCTGTCTCAGTCAGGCAGGGCACCCCACTTACTAGGCAGTCTTGTGGCTTCTATTAGGTTAGTGTTGGTACCAAACCGATATCTGGGCAGTCTTGTGGCTAGTCCCTAAAGTGTATTTATGGGGAAATATTAAACTGCACATCAATTTTACTGATTTGCACAGCAAATATACTGATTTTACAGCAAATTTCAGGGCCAAAACTGCGGTAGCTTAGGTGAAGGGTAAAGGGGGTGAGCGAAGCGAAGTTGAACATGTAAGAACAACAAAAATACTTAAAACAAAAAAAGTTTTTTTGCTGATCCGTTTTTACTGTGAAAATCAGTATTTTTGATGTGCGATTAAATACTTGCCTTTTTATGAGCTCTAGTAGCCAGAGCTAAGGCGATGTGGAAATAATAATGATAAATAGGCCACTTTCGTAGCGAAGTTATTTAAATTATGTAAACATAACCTCAAAAATGAGGTTACAAAAAGTTAATTTTCTCAAGAACGGTGCATTACCTTGTAACAGGAGTACTGTCACGGGGCTGGGGACCTCCCCCCTCCCCCTCCACCTCCTCTCCCACCCATTCTCCTGCCAAACGATACTAGATCCCTACCTTGATTTATTTTTCAATCTAATGCATGATAACCTTTATCACATCTTAACTTTGAAGTTTAAGAAGTAATTAAAATAGCGAGTACATTCACGAATATAATTCACGGTATGGGACCACAACATGTTCAATTTCTCACCTGAAAGTCGTATTAGGATACGACTTTCATGGTATTAGGCTCAAACCATTTAGGGAAAATCAACTTGACCGTTTAAATATTTGTTAAAATTATTGAATATCTCAAATACGAATACACTATGTTAAGTAATAACAAATATAATGTTGCCAATATTTGTTTCAGCCTGGCATGATGCGGAGAGATGATTATATTTCTCTTTTAATTTCCAATGTTTACAAAACCCACGGTAATAGGGCCATTTACTTATGAAAAATAAAAATGCCTGGACTGACGTTAAAATAAGAATTTCAAAAATTCACCCAAGTATCCCGTTAAGAGGTTGTTAACTCATGGCCCATGTAATTCCGACATCCGTCTTTTTATGATTATTTGACAGGAGGTGTCATTTATTGCGACTGATAAGCAATTTTCAGCAGACTTATCATGTAATTATGACATAAATGAATTTTAATATCTTTTTAAAAAAATCCTCAAAACATCAGATAAACAAGCAAAGTCGCAATAAAAGACAGCAGGTCAATAAATCTTGTTCTGATTGGTAAAATTTTCAAAGCAATTGCAATTCCTAATGTCAGAATTACATATTAAGGCTACTGAATAACTAATATAACTAATGAATCGTACATAAAGGCATGTAGGTGTAGGGGCACGACGTACTTACCAGACTTGTGTAACAAATAATAGGTTGGTTCGCACACCTCATCGGCTTCCCTAGTGTAGGATAGAAGGGGTAAGGGTTGGAGTACTGTGAGCGACACGGGGGATTATTGGAATACTCATCGCATTCGCTGGAAGACGATGCGAAGTACATTTTCAATTAAATCGTTTTATAAAAGTAATTTATTGGGTGTAGAACGCTCGAAAATTTTAATGGAAAATGTGGAAATTAAACTATTTACAAATAAATGTGTCAAAGTCCAAACCTTCGCGAACGACCTATTTGAACAGACTTGGTTCACAAACATGTCACCAAGAAGGTATTTGTTTGGTGGAGTTATTCTTAGTAGTAGCATTTCGCATCTGTCAACTGTAGGGACAGAGCTATGCGTCTTTTAGTACTACTCGGGCGAGCTAAATTGGCACCTGGCTCGAGTGACGTTTGTGCAAAGTATGTGTACATTACGGTTTTACATATTGCTAAATCAAAATTCGATAATCAATATTAGGTTTACTCACAGACATATGTAGAGTAGACAACGCAAGCACGGATAAACGAAAGGGGGCTAGCCCATCGCTGTAGCTATGAAGATTAAAGGTTTCCTCACGATGTTTTCCATTACCGTTAGAACAATCCATCATCGATGTGTTCTGCTGAATTCACCTATTGGTGTAACACGCTAAACTGACTGACAGTGAGTGACAGACAACGCACAACCAAAACCTGATATCGATTATGTAGGTACATCGCATTTCAATTTAGTAATATTTAATACTGTACTGGACACCATGTACTTTGCCCAAACGTTACCCGGGCGCGCTAAGGATGCACCTGAGAGCATTCTTAGCGCGCCCGGGTGCGTCTTCTGAAAATCCCGTGGAGTACAACGCTGGGCCGCTTTAAATAGATCTAACACTTTTTAAGGCACATTTTCAGATCAGTTCGTGGATGTAACGACTCTGTATTTATGTATATATATGCCCAAGTAGCACAAAGCTGCATTATACAATTCTACACAAGGACCACATCGGTTGTTTAAGCACTTTTAACGACTTATTAGTGTTCACTCGGACTGCAATAGCTGCATAGGAAATATCGAGACCCAATATAATGCAATATTCGGTACTGCGATTCTATTAAGCGCTACACAGACGCCACAGGTTCACTGTTATTCAGCGTTTAGTAGTGTTGTACTCTATCAGCTGCAAAAGCGCATTTTGTAGACACAAATAGTGCAGTTTTCTGAATACCTAATGGTTCACAGGTGTACCTTTACAACACTTGCATTTTAAGAGAGAACATACGAACTTCTAACGTAACGTATCATAACGCAAACAGTAGATTAACAAGAAATAATGCTCTATGCTGCTTAAACGTGGACTTTTAAGTCATTACTCACTGATAGAGAATACTCGTATATCAGCATTAATATAGGCCAATATTGTTCCAAGTGTGACCTTTTAAGCAGTTACACAGCAGCGCACTGCTATAAATCTGTACATCGTGCCCGTCAATTCAGACTTGGGCTGAATAATGGAATTGAAGTCGGCATTAAGACTGCTGGTTGAGTTACAATTTACCACTATAGGCCATGCGTGGAGACTTATATAGCATTTAGCTTTAAATTTAAGTTAACACTGACCACTGGTTTCTCCGCCATTTTTAAGTACGTAACGCGTATTATTGTAAATATTTAGCCCTTTATCCATTTAGTTTATATTATAAAATATCGGCTCGAACTGAACTATATCAAAAATAAATAAATATGTAAACAGCGCTCACATTAAAAAGTATTATTTAAAAAAAAAGTTGCAAATAGCCTATTTCATTTTCACGTATTTGTGGATATTATGAGAGCGCGTGAAAATTTTGACCTAAATATGTATGGTATTTCACAATAAAGTTAAATTCCCGATACAATTTAACACATAATTGAAATAACTCAAAGTTTTACTTAACATTAACTTTATTATAAATCCACAAAATGGCAACCAAAATATCTTCATTTACAAGTACAATATTACTTATTGCACTTCAACACTCTTGTACGGAGTAAAAATTTAAAATGCGTTTCTGCACACCACAATTTTACTGATAATTTACTTTTAACTTCGATACAGCATTTATGATATCTACACTTATTCCAATTTTACGAATGAGTATGAGAATGGCTGCATATTAACTATAATGAGTACCACGTGCCTTGTTATTCAGGCCTTTATTAATGCTAATATAATGCTATTGTAATTCAGTTGTACAGCAATGTGCCACGTAATTTGTACCCAAATTAGAGTTACATCAGCATTATATGCGCATATAATGCTGATATACAGCAATTTTTAGCAGCTAATGTGTCCAAGGTGTACTGTAAAAATGCTGTTACACAGAAATTTTGTGCTTCTTGGGTGCTATGTTTGGTCTCAAACTTTAGGTAAACATACACTAATTACTTATTGCAAATAACATTAATTTTTAATGTACTTAAGTAATGTCCCGTATCTTGGGGCAGATGTCCCGAAAAAATATTGTCGTAAGGAAGTCTCTGTTTCTTCTCTATGTGCCTCGAAGTTTAGGTTAATAAGCCCTACATATTCCTATCACTAGATATAAGGGTAATACCTGCATCCGTAGTCGATTTACCCCTAGTGAAGCCGTATTGTTTGGCGTGGAGTTGTTTTGTACGTTTGAAGTGTGAGTGCATTTGATTGAGTATAATCTTTTTAAAAAAAAAACTTAGTGCTGGAAGAACAGATATTGGACTGAAATTTGAAGGATCACCCTTGTCTCCCAACTTGAACAGAGGTATCAATTTACTGTGTTTCATGAGGTCTGCGAAAGCTCCATCGTCAACATATTTATTAAATAGCTAGGTGTGGGGCTATAACTAGTATTATTGAACCAATGACTTTGACTGATATACCACCCCACAGGTCTTCAGAATTTTTTATCGTTTCTACGTTTTGACTATTGTCAGGATATTTCCTGGGGATATACGTATCTTATGAACAGTGATATTTTTGTTAAAATCCAAAGATATCGAGAGATAGGCCCTTGGCGCTAAGCTTGTATCGGAACCAGTGTCGCCGAAAACTAAGAACACGCATACATTTACACCACTCATACATCAATCCTTCCGCTTTTATTGGTCAGTGCAATGTCATGCACCTATCGTCCGAACACACCCACACTACCGCAGGTATACTAGCTAGCCGAGCTAGTGTTGGAACAATGCAAGAACAGCGTGTATCATCGATCGATTATAATTTATAGACAGTGGTATAGACAGTCGTATACAATGCCAGGTTGTATACATAAATTGACTGAAAGCGTCGGAATTTCCGATCAGTACTTATAAACCCCAATATCCTTCGTCGGGCGAGGTTTAAAACAAACTTAAAATCTAAACTGCCTGTTTGGCAATCATTGGAATAACTAACAATAAGCGTACGTATAATGAGTAATAAAATAACTATATTATTTCATGAATATTCTTATATTTATGAAATAATATAGTTTATGCTCGGACTCTTGTCCGAGCATAATTGCGGAATGATAAAATCTATCGATTCAAAAACATATTTCTCCTATCACTATCCTCATTACTATACGTCGTTTCTGTGTACATCTTTGCTTTCGTATTTAGATAAGTGTGAAATATTCATTGCGCATTAGCTTGGCAATACGTAGTGAAATTAAGATACAAAACAAGCAATGGATAATAAACCTAGCGAGAACAACATGACATTGTCACTTTAATGATCAATTCGTGACGAATTTTCTACGAATCATTTATTTTCGTAATAATGTTTATTTCTTGTGTTTTAAGAAGAAATAATAGTTGGAATGAGACATACAAGTGATATGTGACACCGCCGTTCTTGGAGTTCACAATCCCGTTTCTATTTTTGCACGTGAGTATTGCACAGGTCAGCATTTTCGAAAAACAGCGGAAATGAACTCGTCACTGCGGTCGCCCGGTGACTACCGAGAATTTTTAATATCAAGACTATCGGGGCTACATTTGTTCGCACGTGCAACGCCCCTCAACCTATCTCTCGATATCTGTGTTAAAATCTAATTAGAAAATGTGTCATTTCCTGGTGGGCAGTACTACTCGTCGTATACCACAGGGTTCGCCCTTTTTTAGAAGGTAGTGAATATCCCATGTTATTTACTAATGTAATTAACAAGTTATTCAAATGTATACATTAATGAATAAATTATTATTATTATTATACAGGGTGTCCGGTAGATCGATGCAAAGACTTAAACCGAAGTTAATACAGACCATTTAGAACCTTTTGAGCCACACATACATATGGCGAAGTCTTACCGTTAAATTTTTATTGATGATTAAGTGTTTTTGAAAAAAAAACTGATTTTCACAGTTAAGTGATTATCATTGCAAATCTAAGTGTATATTGGATTATTTTACAATTGATTCTTATAAATAACTTAATAAGCATTCTAAAAAAAATTGATTTGTGCATCTGCTACATCAGACTTGGTTTTTACAGACCATTGAAGAGCACGGCAAATTTCAATCCTCAATAAAATAAGTTTTTTTGGTCCTAATTTAACAAAAACAAGTGAAAGCTTTTTATGTGCAAATCTTTATAAAACATTCTTACTTAATGTTCTTTTATTTAAAGTGTTATTGACGTAGATACCTCTCAAATTCATCAGGTTATGATTTACTAACCAGTTTGAGGGAGAAAAATAGACTTTTTAGACAGTCTATTTAATTAATTAAATATATGCTATTCATGCTCGAAATGAGATCCTTAATTCCTCACACAGACACGAGCCGATCTTCGGACTTCTTTGGTCGTGATTTTGAGCATCATAGCCATTCTCATTTTTGAAATCAACTCTTCTTTTGTGTTGATGTTTATGTTGGAATAGACCAGTTCTTTGGCTCTGCCCCTCACAAAATAGTCCATTGGAGTCAAGTCGAAACGAAGTGTGAACGAGCAGGCCAAGGAATAGGCCCGTCTCTACCGATCCAGAAATTGGGAAAACAGTGGTCAAGATAGCTTCTTGTTGAAATATGAGTTCCCGATCCATCGTAGCTCCAGACTCTTTCACCAAAACCGGGAGGTTGTTCTGGAGAAAATCCAAGTAGTTTTGGCCGTTTAAGGTATCTGTTAAGAAGTGTGTCCCAATCAACGTACTGCCTATCACTCCGGCCCACACATTGACAGAGAATTTCCTTTGGAATGACACCTCCTTTTTCCAACGACGATTGTTATGCTTGTCAGCCCATTTATGCCTATTATGGAAGTTTATGATACCCTCTCTGGATAAATTGCTCTCGTCAGTCCACAATATTGATTTAAAAAACCGAGCATTTTCATTCAACAGAAATCGGCAGAATTGCATTCTTCGATGGGGATCTTGCTCTTCCAGACCTTGTAACCTCATCCCATTAAATGGATACTTGTTGTTATCGTCATGGTTTGCCATACCTTCCATCTAGAAATGTCAAGATCGCGAGCAACCACTGCTGGTGGTAGATGAAGATGTTTTCTTCGTCGGTAGGACTGTATCTGCCTTGGTTGACTCCAGTCGCAGCGCAGTGAATCCCAACTTCAGCAAGCCAAGGAAAGGTGAAGTAAAACACTCTGACATTCGGTAGTCGGCGGTTTGGGTAGTGTTCTTCATACAAACTTCAAACCATCGCTCCATTGCCGTCTGCCCTGCCATACATAAAAACAATGTCGACATATTCTGCAATAAAAAAACTAGCCATAACGGGAAGCTTTCGATCCAGAGCCTAATACACATTAAAGAAAATCCAAGCCGTAAAGAAACAATGTGTGAAATATCAATTGACATTTAAACAATAAAAGAAGATCGCGAAAAACAATAATAAAATAAAGAGGTTTAATTTAGTTCAATCCAATTAATTTCAATTTCGTAGGCGGTTTAGTGCTTATGAGATGCATTGCACAGGCGGTGAGTAGCTATCTTGACGATTGTTTTCCCAGTTGCTGGATCGGCAGCAACAGGCCTATTCCTTGGCCTGCTCGTTCACCAGACCTGATCCCAATGGACTATTTTGTGTGGGGCAGAGCCAAAGAACTGGTCTATTCTAACGTAGCCATCAACAAAAACGAAGAATTGATTTCAAAAATATGAATGGCTTCCGACACCATGAAGGATGAAATGATGCTCAAAATCACGACCACAGAAGTCCGAAGACGGGCTCGTGTCTGTGTGAGGAATTAAGGATCTCATTTCGAGCATGAATAGCATAAATTTAATTAATTAAAAAGTCTGTCTAAAGTCTATTTTTCTTCCTCAAACTGGTTAGTAGGTCATACATAACTTCAAGAATGTGTGAGGTATCTACGTCAATAATACCAATGAAATATCATTAAGTAAGAATGTTTTTATAAAAATATGCACATAAAAAGCTTTCACTTGTTTTTGTTAAATTAGGTCCGAAAAACTTATTTTATTGGTGATTGAAATTTGCCGTGCTCTTGATTGAAATTTGTGCTACGTCAGACTTGGTTTTTACTGACCATTGTCAGTAAAAACCAAGTCTGACGTAGCACAAATTAAGATTTTTTAGAATGCTTATTAAGTGATTTATTAGAATCAATTGTAAAATAATCCAATTATTATTTAGTTTTGCAATGATAATCACTTAACTGTGAAAATCTGGAAATTTTCTTCAAAAACACTAAATCATCAATACAATTTAACGGTAAGACTTCGCCATATGTATGTTTGGCTCAAATGGTTTTAAATGGTCTTTACTAACTTCAATTTAAATCTTTGCATCGCTCTACTGGACACCCTGTACATATACATATATGCTGCAGTTGGTTGGTTAAATCAGACAATTTTCTAACTCTCTAGACCGTTAATTAAATACCGACGTTTAACCAAGTCACTAGCATTTTGATTTAAATAAGGCATCGGTGAAAACGTTTAACAAACTGTCATACCGAAAGCCGGCGTGTTGGAAAACAATATGGCGTCACGACAACAGCTGATTTGCACAACTTGTATCAAGGCAAAACATTGCGGTAGCTTAGATGAAGGGTAAAGGGCGTGCTACTCTCAAATCACCGTCTGTGTTCGATTCCAAATCGATATTCGATCGATGGTTTCTGAACGGTCATTTTAATTTTGGCGTTAGCTGTCAATCTGGCAGTTTATGACAACTGACAGACGAAAGCCCTCGCAATGTAAACGCGTTTTGGTTAGGGGTTGAAATTAAATCGCAGGGCATCTGGAATGTATTCGGGATTCCCTCAGGATTGTTGATATAGCTGAGTGTGCCGTTGTCTCTCGAACCAGATAAAGTTCGGATTTTCGTGCCCGATTTGTATTTACCACATAGAACATAACCTGTGTTGGAACACTGTGCTCATTGAAGCTGGCCCGCCAGTCATACCTGGTTGGCTGAAGAACCTGTCTACCAAGAAGAGCCTAGGGTGCACCCGGGCCTTGCAGAGAGACAGGAGGTTGACGGGACCGAAGCACAGACCAGGTTAGATTTACCCCACATAACTTCAGCTCGGTGAATCGCCGACGTTCAGCACTTCTTGGCACCTGATCGTCACGCTACCTCGTAGCTCATGGGCCCCTACGAGGTCATTAGGTGCTGAGAAGCCTGAACATTTTGGTAGCTAGAGCGTGGCTTCCTTAGATTTGCAGCCGTCAAGGTCTCCAGGAAGGCACGATTTGGGACTATCAATCTGTAGGTATAGGCGGTTAAGTAACTTGGTTGTTCCTATATCCACATAGATTGGTAGTATTGTAAGCTATAAGTCTATTGCTGGTAGTAGACAGACAGATATTGAATTGAAATTTGCATTGAATTACCAGTTAGTCAAACTATTAGTGGTCTAGTAATGCTATTGAATGAATGTTTTGGTTAACATAGGTAGTTACATCTATTGATAGCAGGCTATTACATTGTTTTCAGTTTATAGCAATTTATAACTTGAACTAATATTGAATATCTGTGTGTGTTATAATGATAAAGGGAATCTAAATTGTTATTTACAGAATTTATATAGATATAAAACTCGGTTCCTATTGTTTAAGGAAAACAACATTGTTTAAGTTATAGTTTAGGGTTCCCTCGTTTGGGTTATAGACTGGAGGGTCCAATAAAATTGAGTTACTGAAAATTGTGAGTAAGTATCGTTCTGATCATGTCGTTATCTGAAATCCAGAAGGGTGTTTCTAAGGAACTCAGATGGTTTTCCTCCGCACACGATCTGATAGACCGTTTAGATAGGCAGATGTGGTATTGGAGCGGTCTATGGACGTTAAGGAACGTTACAATAGGGTGCTCGAATTGTCCGCGCAGGCGGAATCAGTTGATGGTTGTGCACCTGACAGGCTGTCACGGTTGATAGGGGATGTCGACCAATGTATGGAGATGGCAGCTGCTATCACGCAGAAGGCTGCGGACATACGTAGACAGCGCGGGTCCAGCCATGATGGTGACACTGAAGCACCTCTGACGCATCAGGGATCGGGGTCCAGGTTACCTGCCATAACTATGCCTATCTTTGACGGCGTGTCCGGTGAATGGATGAGCTTCATCAATCTGTTCGACAGTTTGGTGCACATGCGATCGGACATTACCAAGTCTGTCAAGATGGCTCAGCTGGTGGCAGCATTGAGGGGTGAGCCTAGGGAGCTGGTCGCTCATTTGACAGTTACGGAGGGTAACTATGAGACGGCCAGGCAATTGTTGGTCAGACGTTACCACAACAAACGGAGGTTGGCCGATGCCCAACTGAACCGTTTGTTTAGCATCCCGGTTGTGAACAAGGTCGGGGCCATACAGACGGAGGTTTTGAACCCATTGTTGTCCGTCACGAAGGCTCTAGAGAATCTTGGACTTCCGGTTGGTGAATGGTCGTACCTACTGTTGTACATTGTACTTTCCCGCCTACCTGCTGACGTGCAGACTCGTTTCGAACAGTCTCACGGGAGGTCGGCCGAGGACCTGCCCGCCTTCTCCGACTTGGTCGGATTTTTGGAAGAGGAGGCTCGACGGGCAGAGAATTTGGGGTTGACGGTCACCCATCCTTCGGAGCCACAGAGAGCTGCCGGGGGCGCTGTGAGTAGGGGCCCTCCGACGAGGAAGGACCGCACCAATCGGCAGTCGTATGGGACTATGAGTGAATTGACCCCACATGGTGAGACCTGCCCATGTTGTAGGCAGATTGGCCATGCTGTGGCCAATTGCAATAAGTTTGGGGAACTTAGGGTTCAGGGACGGCGCCGGATGGCCAAGCAGCGGAGCTGGTGTTTCCTGTGCCTCGGGCCACACATGGCTAGGGACTGCACGCGCACACAAATGTGCGGATATTGTGGTGGGCCCCACAACAATCTGTTGTGCATGAACCGGTCCGGCCAACAGCCACCACAGGGCCATACCCAAGGTGACACGGCATGGGGCCCTGAGAATTCGTTTGCGACTCGGAGCGCAACTCAGGGGCCAACGTCCCCACGTGCACAGGGCAGTACTAGGGTGCAGAGCCGCACTCAGGATCATTACATGGGGGGCCCAGAGTTTTCGGTTGCGACTCAGCATCCGACTCAGCGGGACATTGGGTGTGTTGAGCAGGCCGTAACGGGCGGGTGGCATGGGACACCTTCGAGCTATGCGGGTGCGGTCCGTACGCCGCCTCAGTTGTCGCCCCGCTCGTCGCCTCGTCCTCGTCGGTCACATGTGATGTCCCCCCGCTCATGGAGCGGCCACGGTTGAATTCACGCCCACCCCCCTTTACGGGGAATCGTAGGGTGGCAATGGAACCGGCGCGTGGGCCATTTGTACAATGGGACCCTCTGGCGTATAGCTGCATACCTGATCGGTTACAGGCAGAGTGGGGCCCCGGGGGCCCTCGCTAGGAATTTGCGGCCCAACCATTTGTTGCCCCCCAACCGGAGACGGTGGTGTTACCGATCGCCTCTGTGCTTGTTTGGGATTTGGCGGGCAACCCAACATACGTTCACGCCCTATTAGATTCTGGAGCTCAGGGCTGCATTGTATCGAATGATTTAGCAAAATGGTTGGGCCTCAAGGTAAATAGGTATAATAAATCAATACGGGGCGTGGGGAATGTTACGGTTACGAATGTAGTTGGTCAATCGGTGATCACGTTCTCTCCACGTTATGACATTTTGACAAAAACATCCGTGCAAGCTTTAGTAATGACGCAGGTCATGGGCAGACACCCCTTGGTGAAGTTGAATCCGGCCGTTCGATTCCTGACATCAGGACTCAAGTTGGCGGATCCCGATTTTGACACTCCAGCCCCGGTCGACCTGCTACTGGGAGCAGACGTTCTGGG
This sequence comes from Argyresthia goedartella, assembly GCA_949825045.1. Classification (NCBI taxonomy): domain Eukaryota; kingdom Metazoa; phylum Arthropoda; class Insecta; order Lepidoptera; family Argyresthiidae; genus Argyresthia; species Argyresthia goedartella. The sequence goes on from OX463809.1 coordinate 39,492,681, forward strand.
TGGGTTTCTGCTGTCGGATCGGCGAGTTCTTCAGCCGGACGGGTTGATTGCTGTGGATACTAAGTTTGGTCACGTGATCATGGGTCCGGCATTGCCAATGGTTAGGCCTGCCGAGTCAGATGGCATACTTATTGGCTCAGCGTTGTCAGACGCTATCCAACGTTTCTGGGAGATAGAGGAACCTCCCACCGTTCGTCGAGTCGACGCAGACGAAGAAGAGTGCGAGTTGTTTTACCAGAATAGTACTGGTCGCCTTCGTTCTGGTCGTTTTGTAACTCTACTGCCTTTCAGGGCCGATCGACCGCCACTAGGAGAATCTAGGAAGATGGCTGAGACGAGATTGATGTCGATGGAGCGTAGGATGTCAAGGGACGCCGTATTTAAACAAAAATACGTCGATTTCATGAGGGAGTATGAGTCGTTAGGACACATGTCGGTATCGGGTGTGGACTGGAGATCTGAGGATCATTGTTTCCTTCCACACCATGCCGTCCTGCGAACCCCTACCGGCAAGATTCGAGTTGTTTTTGATGGGTCAGCACCTACCTCGAACGGGATGTCCCTGAATCAGTGTCTACATTCGGGACCCAAGTTGAGTCGTGATATTTCGGATATTCTCACGAGCTTTCGGAGACACCAGATTGTATTTGTCGCAGACATTCGGATGATGTTTAGGCAAACGGTAATTCATCCGGCTGACAGAAGGTATCAGTTGATACTTTGGCGTGAGTCCACGGCCGAGCCAGTCAAGGTCTATGAGTTAAACACGAACACGTATGGGTTACGGTCTAGCCCGTATTTGGCGATGCGTACCCTGCGGGAGTTGGCGTCGCGTGACCGTGTGAGCTATCCTAGAGCCGCCGATATCCTGGAGCAAGATTTGTACGTCGATGACGTCTGCACAGGGGCAGCCAGTGTAGAGGAAGCTCTGGACCGACGTAACGAGCTCATTCAATTGCTGGAACGAGGCGGCTATGAACTACGCAAGTGGATGTCCAACTCCCCTGAGTTGATGGCTGGTCTCCCAGATGAGTTTCAACAAGACCCGCACGTTTTTGAGAATCCTGACAACCCTAACATGTTGTCAGTGCTTGGAATTCAGTACCGGCCCGTCCATGATGAGTTTACCTATCGGGTGGTTTTAGAAACACCGAAGGCCTGGACGAAGCGGTCAGTACTGTCAACGATTGCGAGAACGTTCGACCCGAATGGATGGATTTCTCCAGTCACCTTTGCTCTCAAATGTTTTATGCAAAGGCTATGGGCGGCTCAGTTGACCTGGGACACCCACCTCTCAGGTGATTTGTTGACTGATTGGACGCGAATGTTCACCTCGCTATCGGACATAAATAATGTATCGCTGCCGAGGAAATTGGTCCCTGCTGGGGATTACAGGGCAACCCTTCACGGGTTTTGTGATGCCTCTGAACGAGGGTTTGCTGCAGCGGTTTATTTGCGAACCGTCACCTCCACCGGGGAGGTCGACGTGCGTTTGGTTTTGGCAAAAAGCAAGGTAGCGCCTATTCGGACAAGGATGACGATTCCAAAACTGGAACTGTCCGGGGCTGCTCTTTTGACCAAACTTTTGAATCACACTCTAACAGTGTTGCGTGGGTCAGTGGTTTTGGAGGATACGGTGTACGCTTGGACGGACAGCCAGATTGTTTTGTGCTTGCTGAAGGCTTCGGTCCATAACTTAGAGGTTTTTGTTGCGAACCGTGTCTCCCAGATTGTGTCGTCTGAGGTCCCACTGACCTGGAGACATGTACCAGGAGAATTGAACCCGTCTGATTGTGCATCCAGGGGATGTCGGGCTCCTGAACTCGTTAGACACCATTTGTGGTGGGGACCACCCTGGCTTGCCAAGAGAGAATCGGACTGGCCCCACAGCCATGTAGTAGTATCTTCGGATCATGGCCCCAGAGCGGCCGTGCATGTTACCCAGAAGGCTGAGGACCCTGACGCCGGGTTTCTGCTGGACCGGTATAGCTCACTTGACAAGTTGATAAACGTGTCCACTTGGATTAGGAGATTCGCTCGAAATTGTCGTACTCCTCGCGATCAGCGAACGTTGAACCCTATTCTGACTCCGGCAGAGCGAAACGAGTCGCTGTTGAATTTGGTCCGGTTGGTACAGTCCTCGAAGTTTGGGGCAGAATTGGAGATTATACGAAGTGGACGTTCGAAATTGAAGGGAGCCGTCGCGCGTCTCAACCCCTTTGTTGATTCGACCGGGTTACTTCGGGTAGGAGGAAGATTGCGCAATGCGAATCTGTCGTATTCGGCTCGTCACCCACTTCTGCTCCCCAAGGGGGGACAGTTAGTTGAATTGCTGGTGACTGATCGTCATATTAAAAACGCGCATGCCGGCTGTAACGCGTTGTTAGCCACGATCCAGCGGGAGTTTTGGATCTTATCTGCCCGCCGTGCCATACGGAACATCGTGTTTCGGTGCATGCCTTGTTATCGACTTAAGGCTGCCACGATGCAACCTCTCATGGGGGACTTGCCCCCTGATCGTGTGAATGAGGTCAGACCGTTTTCAGGTGTTGGTACGGATTTTGCAGGACCGTTTATGGTGAAGAGTTCACGATTGCGTACCGCTAAGCAATACAAGGCGTACCTATGTGTGTTTGTTTGTTTATCCACCAAGGCGGTACATCTCGAGCTCGCTGCTGATCTCTCGACAGAGGCTTTCATTGCTTGTTTGGATAGGTTTGTTTCTCGAAGGGGACTTCCAACTTTGATCCGCTCTGATAACGGCACTAACTACATAGGTGCGGAACGATACTTACGAGAGATAGTCAACTTTTTGAATGTAAATAAAGTGGATATTGGAACGGTCCTCTCCCGTCGGGGTATACAGTGGACCTTCAGCCCACCGATTTGCCCCCACTGGGGTGGGATTTTTGAGTCCGTAGTTAAGTCAGCTAAGACGCACTTAGGGCGTATAGTAGGTCAGACCGCGCTGACTTTTGAGGAGCTCGCGACATTGTTTTGTAAGATCGAGGCCGTTCTCAATTCGCGACCTTTGTGTCCGCTCAGCTCGGATCCAAATGACCTGGAGGCTCTGACCCCAGGCCATTTCTTGATAGGACAGCCACTTAACGCGTTGCCCGAGCACCCCTTCGAGGGAGTGAAATTGTATCGGTTGTCAAGGTATCAGATGTTGCAGCAGTTTACTCAGAATTTCTGGAAGCGTTGGTCGCTCGAGTATCTGCATATTTTACAACAGCGCCTTAAGTGGACTGACAAAACTAGCCCCCCTAGTGTTGGTGACCTCGTTCTGGTTAAGGATGCTAACCTACCGCCACTACGTTGGCGCAGGGGGCGCATTGTTAACTTGTTCCCTGGCAAGGACGGGACCCCCCGGTCTACAGAGGTTCTAGTAGGAGGCTCGGTTCTAAAACGAGCGGTAGCAACGTTGTCTCGGGTGCCCGTAGATTAGGGGACAGGTGGGTGCCTGTCCGGGCGGGTGATTGTTCGATTCCAAATCGATATTCGATCGATGGTTTCTGAACGGTCATTTTAATTTTGACGTTAGCTGTCAATCTGGCAGTTTATGACAACTGACAGACGAAAGCCCTCGCAATGTAAACGCGTTTTGGTTAGGGGTTGAAATTAAATCGCAGGGCATCTGGAATGTATTCGGGATTCCCTCAGGATTGTTGATATAGCTGAGTGTGCCGTTGTCTCTCGAACCAGATAAAGTTCGGATTTTCGTGCCCGATTTGTATTTACCACATAGAACATAACCTGTGTTGGAACACTGTGCTCATTGAAGCTGGCCCGCCAGTCATACCTGGTTGGCTGAAGAATCTGTCTACCAAGAAGAGCCTAGGGTGCACCCGGGCCTTGCAGAGAGACAGGAGGTTGACGGGACCGAAGCACAGACCAGGTTAGATCTACCCCACATAACTTCAGCTCGGTGAATCGCCGACGTTCAGCACTTCTTGGCACCTGATCGTCACGCTACCTCGTAGCTCATGGGCCCCTACGAGGTCATTAGGTGCTGAGAAGCCTGAACAGTCTGTGCGTGTCAGATAGGCAAACAGGATTTCGTTTTTTAGTGGACACAGGGGCCAACGTCTCAATTATAACGCGGTGTAGTAGAAATAAGTTAAAAAGTGCTAGTGCGGCAAACAATTACAAGTTATATGCGGCAAACGGAACTGAAATCAAGACTTATGGTTTAGAGACTCTAGTGCTAAATCTTAATTTGAGAAGGGCGTTCCGATGGACATTTATAATAGCGGACGTTAATCAGCCAATTATAGGAGCCGATTTTCTGTGCTACCATAAACTTGTAGTGGACCTTAGCGCTAGGCGATTAATTGATCAGTTAACTAATCTGAATATTGTGGCAACCGTGGTTAATTTTAAAGACGAATCGGTGAAGACGATTGAGAGTCTCACCCTTACTTCAAACTGCTGAGCAGATTCCCTGATTTGACAAAACCAGTTTCGTTCAAAGCAACACCGAGTCATATGTGTTTCATCACATCGAGACCACGGGTTCCCCAGTCTACGCGCGAGCGAGACCACTTCCACTGACCGGTAGAAACAGGTAAAAGAGGAATTTAGGATGATGCAAGAAATGGGGATTGACAGGCCATCAAAGAGTGCGTGGGCTAGCCCACTTCACGTTGTGCCAAAAAAGGACTGGAAGATCCGACCATGTGGGGACTACCGTGCCTTAAATGCGATCACCATTCCTGATAGATATCCTATTCCTCGTTTGCAAGATTTTACGTATATTTTGGTAGGAAAAACTATTTTTTCCAAAATTGACATAAATAGAGCGTATCATAACATTAAGGTCAATGCATATGATGCAGAGAAAACTGCGATAATTACGCCATTTGGACTTTTCGAATTTCCTTGTATGTCTTTTGGTTTGAGAAACGCTGCTCAAACATTCCAACGTTTCATGAATAATATAATACCGTGTTGAAAGATTTTGAGTTCGAGGGGTCAAACGGATCTAAACTAACGACAGATGGATTAAATTTCCTTTTCTGTTATTTGGACGATATTATTATTGCAAGTAATACAGCAGAGCAACATGAACGTGAACTAAATTCAGTCTTTAAAAGGTTAAACCAGTTCTGTATCGAAATCAATGTGAGTAAATGTAGCTTCGGGCTAGAGAAAATCGACTTTCTGGGTTACGAAGTATCTACTGAAGGAATAAAGCCTCTAAAGAATAAAGTACAAGCGATTATAGATTTCCCGAGACCCAAAACTGTAGACGAGCCTAAGCTCGATTTTAAGGCATGGTAAATTTTTACCGACCGCACATACCTAAGGCAGTCCAAACTCAGTCCGAGCTTAATAGTTACCTTCATAACGCGAAAAAGACAGACAAAACTTGTTATTCAGTGGACGGAAAGCGCATTCATGCATCAAGCATTCTTGCAATGTAAAGCAGAACTTGAGAACGCGGAAACTTTGGCATTTCCAGTGGCCGGTAAGTCACTAGCCATTATGATGGACGCATCTAATAATTGTCTTGGGGCCGTTTTACAACAACATGTGGACGGTGTAATACTATTAAAAAAATGACTCAGGCTCAAGAAAAATATAGTGCCTACGATAGGGAACTCCTTGCGGCATATTCAGCTATACGTCATTTCCGTAACATGTTCGAGGGACGCGAGTTGATTATTTACACGGATCAGAAGCCCTTAACTTTTGCATTTTAGAAAATTGCGGGAAGTAAAGAAACACCACAAAGAACCAGACAATTGCTTTTCATAAGTGAATTCACCTTGGATATTAGACCTTGAGTGGTAGTGATAACGTAGTCGCAGACGCATTATCTCGCGTAGAAACAATCAACTGCCCCAGCGCGCTAGATTTCGAGGAAATCGCGCACGCTCAGGACAGCGATGTTGAGTTAATGGCCATGAGGTCGCAAATAATGAAAGCATTAAATTAAAATCTATTTGTGTGGCTAGTAACAAACCACTATGGTATGAAATTTCGTGTTGTAGCAAGGCCGTATCTTCCTGAAAATTTCAGGCATTTATACTCTGAGTCATCCAGGCATAAATACGACTAGGAAGTTAGCATCCAGTAAGTTCTTTTGGCCCGGAATGAACACAGATATAGGAACATGGGCAAAGTCCTGCGTAGAATGTCAACGTTCTAAAGTTCAGCGACATACGATGTGAGCATTAGGTAAATACTCACCAGTAGACAGATTTGAGCACATTAATGTAGATTTGGTCGGTCCGTTACCTGTATCAGCCGACGGTTATAGGTATTGCTTAACAATCATTGACAGGCAGACACGTTGGGTTGAAGCCTTTCCACTGAAATATATTTGTGCGAGTACAGTAGCTAAAGTTATTTACGAGCAATGATTCTCTAGGTATGGATTGTGCAACACTTTGACAAGCGACCAAGGAGCACAGTTCAAGAGTAGCTTATTCCAAAAACTAATGAAATATTTAGGTGTAAATAAAAATCGACCGTCACCGTACATCCCACAATGCAATGTCATGATAGAGAGATGGCATCGTAGTCTAAAAGCAGCTTTAATGGCCAGGTTGAATTCCACTGGCTGGGTAGACGAGCTAGCTCTACAGTGCTGCTAGGGCTGCGTGCCGCACTAGAAGTGACACTGGAGTTAGCGCAGCAGAGTTAACTTTCGGGAAAACATTGCGATTACCAGGAGATTTTTACGACAGTTCGGACAAGAAATTGTATGAATCAGAGGAATATGTTGAGCAGTTGCGTAATATAATTAATAGTTATAAACCAAAGCCTATTCAACATCACGATTCTAGGAATTTGTTTGTGCTTCCGGACTTGATGACTTGTAAGAAGGTTTTAGTCAGAAACGATACGGTCCGGAAATCTCTTCAACGACCGTATGACGGACTTTTCAGCATAGTCAAACGAAAAGAAAAGTATTTCGTAATTCAGCTTCCAAATAGCGACTGCGACAGGCTGAAGCCGGCATTCTTGCTTAATGACAATACTGGCGTAACCTTGCCTACTAGTAGCTTATGACATACCTTCTCACAAGTCGTCACCCGATAAGGTAGCACCTGGTGGTATCAAAAATAATAATGTGAAAAACGATAACGTGACCACCACGATGCCTCTGGTAGCGAGAGCCGTACGAGTTATAAGAAAGCCAGTAGGATTTTCATGAAGGCTTAATTAAGGCTCACGTTATTCCAGGTGGCCAAATGGTGATCGTGTTGCGTTGCTTAACTTATTACTCTGTGTAATATTTCGAATGTATAATGTGAAATGACTTCGCAGGAAAGTGTTTAATGGTCTTGCTGACCACCAGACAGTAGTAGTGCAAGACAGTAGCCAATGATCGATAACATTTTACCATGAGCAAGCCACAAAGCAAAGACATAGTTATCGCGCAGTCTTCGACAAACACAGGCAATGGGACTGTGAAGGCACAGGTTCCACAGTTAAGGTGGAAACTGTTCGCGGTGTTGTCCGGTTCCGCAGCAATGATCATGTACTTCCTTTACCACAAATGCTACAGCAGAAGGAAACATTGGATTCAAAAGCAACTACTGCCACATCCAATGTTGATGCCGGCTAACAATATTGCAGCAGCGGTTCATACGCCGCAGAAGCCTCAAAGTGTAGTATTTTCGGCAGTTTGAGTAATAGTAAGTAATATAATTATGTATACAGTTAATTCATAAGTGTATTTCGGTTAAGGTTAATAAAAGTTGTTTGTACTTTGTCAGTAAGATGTTGTTTTAGCTAAAAGGTTAACAGTATTTAGTATATACAAAGGGTTATGTATAACTTTGTAAAATGGATTGTATTTATATTGGTATAGTAATTAATGTAGGTATTAAATTAAAGTATTGTGGTGGGTGGCTTCCGATCCGCCTTCGTCGTGATATGCACGTTCTCTCCTATCTGTTCAACATTTTGCGAAATCCCCGCTACCCCTCATATCTTCGAGAACGTTTCGAGTTTATTTCCTCCAGGCATAGCAACTGGAGATCCCACACGATGTCTCTTCTCTCTACTCCTCGGCATAACACTGCCGCTTACAAACACTCGTTTAGGTTAACGGCGATCCGACTGTGGAACGCACTTCCCTGCGCTATTAGAGATAGTCCCTCAATTTTCACTTTTAAGACAAGATTGAAAGAGCATTTCCTTTCTCTTTCGTGATAGGTACTTTTATATATGTATATATAAGTAGTATATGTTTGATATATATAAAATTTTTTGCTTTTGTATTTTATTTAGTATATATCATGTATTAAATTATTATGTTTTAGTTGTAAACAATTAGATGTGTACAGTTTTATTGCGCACTAGGACTCTCCTGTTGCACAATTTTTCCTGTCCTACCTAGGTTTGCTGGTAGAAATCTCTCTTTAGAGATAAGCTCGCCTTTGCTCATAAAATGTTTTGTTACCTTACTATTTCTATAAGATTTCTGTGCAATAAAGAATATGAATATGAATATGAAGTATTTTTAGGAGTCAGATTATTGAGTTGAAATGTATTGTAATTGTTGTGTATTATGTAATTGCAAATGTGTTGTGCAAGGATAGTAAGAAAAATCCTATATTTACTTTTTATATATTTTATTTTCATTTTATGTTTTTGTGTCATTTTAGTTTCTTTGTAACATTTTTTTTTTTGTTAATAAAAGTGGGGCTAATGTGGGGACACAGTTAGGTACATATAACTGTGGGTTCCGTGGCTGCGACCTGAGTCACTCCCGAATCGCTCTTGCTACAAGTTCATACTCATTAAAGTTGTAGCTGCTACCGAAATACGTGTCACTTGACGCACATCCCGTCGCGTAGTGCAGATACTAGCATCGCGAAAAAATCCACATCGAGATCTTTTTGCGCCAAAAATAGCTCGAGATGATCTCGGCTCATTTTATTAGTACATACATTATTTTCTTCCACGTGCGCCTTAAATATTTGTAGTAATGTGACCATGTTGGTTAAAAAGCCACGAAATCCAGTAGTATCTGTTTGAATTTATTACAAGACAACCGTCTTCTGTGAATCTCAGTGTCTTTTTCTTATTTATACTATGGTGTCTTGATGTAGTGTTCCGCTTCAGAAAAATAATCCTTCACTCTATTGATGTTTCCTGGATTCAATGACTTTTCCACTCCTTTGCGCATATGCTCCGGCTATTCTTGACGTCGAACAAATTATTAAAATTTTTGATAAATCTTATAGTTCCATCGCAGTCGTCAAATTTTTAAACAATGAAATACAAAATGCAATAAATAATAAATATACCTGCCTGACTAATTCAATGTTTTTAGGTTATTAATCTATCTGAAGGAATACACAAAATAAGGATGTCAAATTTTTTGTTATAGGCGTTTACGTGGTATTTTTTTATCTTTTTAACTTTACCTTCATTTTTGACGCGAAGTTTTATTGTCAGATGAAGGCTTTCTTCATTTTGAATCTAGTTCAAGAGCTCAATATGTTTGTCGGTCGGCAAAGTTGTTTCGAACCAGTTTTATGATGTAGCAAGGGTCTGGCCACAGACAAATTCTTTGTTCACATTGCCGAAAGCTGTTAGCAGATAGGCCTTAAGTAAGATTTCTACTCATGGCTCAATTGGTGGCGGCGCCATCGAATGTAAAAAAGACCACAATGATGCCAAATTAATTATTAATTTTTTGCGGTGAAGTAATATTGGCCAGCAAGAAATATCCTACAAGGATTTTCCATGAGTCATTTACTGCCGCGATCATAAAAGTTAGGGCTTCCTTTGCCAATAGAGCATCATCAGCGTCAATATCACATCCAATATTGGCGTATCCAGAGTAATAGTGGCCGTCCCACTCAACTAGTTTCCTTATTGCCATTTCGTCCATGTTAAGCGCGATGTACAAAAGATTTCCATCGTTTTGCTCCACCCTTTCTTTAATGGCATCAAAGGCCTCCTGCGTAAAGCCTGGATTGCGATTGAGCGCGCGATACCATTTTGAGATAGTTTTTGGATGTGGCAATATGCTTCAATTCCTCTCGCTCAAATGAGTATGCCTTTGGTGAAAGGTAGTGTAGTGTGACGGCAAACTTTTTCAGTTCCAAAGAACATTCTTTTGACATACTTCCATGAGCCTTGGATAAGGGTAGCCTTTTCCAATACTGGGTATAATATATGTTGCACTCATGTCCATTCATCCACTAACTTTGTAGCTTACTCACTAATTCAGCTGCAAACATAGCCACTCTATAATCCTGCAGCAATATATCCATTCAATAATCCAGTAGCAAACATAGCCACTCATACCCAAACTCATACCCAAATCAATGATTTTGTTGCTTTTGACGCACTATATATAACATCATTATCATTAAATACTCTTTATCATTTTTTTCCTTTTCTCATAACTTTATTAATTTAATATTTATGTTTTAATTCTTATTTTTCAAACGGCGGGTTTTTTGTTTTAAGCTATTTAATGCCAACAAATGGTTCTTTGCAATAAGCTCCAATTTTTTAACTCCTTTTTGTAGTTTATCGATGCGCCCTTGTTGCTCAGCAATTATGAAATCCTGACTTGCTCCCATTGATTCTGCCAGTAAACCCTAATTGAAAATAAAATAATCTGATTAATCACAAAAAAAACTGGCCAAGTGCGAATCAAACTCGCGGACCAGGAGGTCTCGCAATATGATGCAGTCGATACCCGGGTATAGTCGGCGCAACGCCCTCGCCGCCCTCTCGGAGCTAGGTCTCATTTATCGCTGCAATGTCAGGCGACTGCCGCTCAAATGCCACCACAGTTTCGTCATATTTTGTACCTAGAGATCCTACATTAAATAATGTTTTTTTTTTAATATTATTTGTATTAAATGTATGTACGTAATTTAATAGAATAAATAAATAAAAGCAAATTATGATATATAGAAGTGTAACGATAAAAAGAGAGGTGTAGTTAGGTATAGGTATAGGTGGTGAATGTCGTGGGATAGTGCCGATAATGTATGGAGAGACCAAAACGTGACAAATAATGTCATAGAGTTAAAAGTGTGAATTAGCGAATTCCATGAACATAACACAGATGTTAATAAATAGCTAAGCAAGCAAGCCAGCCAGAGTACTAATACAGGTTTTACGATAAGCATTGAAACACAATTGTAACACAGTCTCAGAAGGCACACAAGAGCCAAAAATACGCATCAGGTCCACCTCTGAGTTTATATAGAGGCGCTTGGAGTCCTTTTCACGCCTCACCTGCACACGACCGTCTCTGGTCCAGATGTACCGCCATTCCTTACCAACATTACGCACCTTAGCGAGAAGTACACGGTTCTCCTTTATCAGGCGTTCATTGACGTGTATCTTCTGAGGCGCATGATTTGGCAATCCTAAGCCATCGGACGTTGTTCCACGGCGCCCCCGCGCTCCGTTAAGCAGCTGATCACGGATAGTGCGGCGAGCGAGCGAGACAACTTTAGGTCGAGTCCAGTTTGGTGAACTCACTGGCTTGCGCGCCCTCAGTCTCAGTTGGTCGGCGGCCGGCCAACGCGCATGTCACATACGACGTCACGTTTGTCGAGAGATACGCCCAGCTTGAGCGCTACTGCCGCTGCGATGTGCCCCACAGACTCTCCCTCAAAGTCAGGCACGCAACTTATTTCTACGTCATTTAAAAGTGCTACGCGACCACGGTGGTGGAGTTCGTTTTTTAATTGCTCGACGGTTTCCTGTAGTCCGGTGCCAGGCGACGTTCTATACAGCAGTTTCCCTCTTCAGTTCGGAATTTTCTGATGTCACTTCGCCCAACCTTGCCTGCACCGAGTTTATGTCTGTATTTAGCTGCTTTATTTCAGCAGACAAAGAGGAAGTCACTTTTGCGATCTCACTTGCCACACAGTGATCTCAGCTCCAAACCTTTCGAACCTCGAGTTGATTAGTTCCTCAAATTGTTTGAATGATAGATTTGAGTGGCTCGTCTCAACTTCAGCGAAATCTGTGCAACGGGAGGGATCAGACTTGACGTCCGCAGATACATTATCGACGTCCTCCTTGGTAGGTATCGATACCGATGCTGGCGGTAGGGTAGGGGTGGTAGTGGGCCTGTGTTTGCCCACAGGGGTGCTGTCCTTCCGCTGAGTAACTCCAGTGCATGCAAGGCGCGGGCAGCGCCACGAAGTTTTTAATTCTGAAAGATTTCCGTGGTACTGCGCAGTTGTTATATTCACGCATGCGTGGTGATATGTTTCTTTGCACACATGGCACACCAATAACTCAGATCTGAGTATGGTCTGTTTACACCCAGCAGCACAATACATGGCGGCAATTTTAGGCGGGCTTCACAAGTTAGCGCCCTATGGCGTTATATCAGTGCACACTATGGATCGCTCCTGCTTCGGCCAAGCTTAGTGTTATAGTTCGAGAAATATAAGCTGGTAACTTCTATAACTAACTGCACTTACGACGAGGGGTCGAGTTAGATGTCGTTGTTTCCGCGAGATGGCGCGCCGATGTAGTTGCCAGGCGAAATAGACCCTAATATGACCCAGGTCAATGACCACGCAGGTAACGCACTACATATTTGACTTGAGACAATGATTTTAAAATGCACATAGCTCACTGATTACACTATTTATCGCTTAACCGAAGCAACAATCACACAGCAAACACTATACGCCACGAAATATAAAAACAGCAAGTGAAAGCAGTGGGTCTAAGCACAAAATAATTAATTTATAATACGGAGCGCGACGCAAACAATGTTAGCTTCTCAACAGTGAGCGGACGACCCTCCATGCAGTGTTGCCGTTGGTAAATTTCCGAGGCTGCCGTACGAAAACAGCCGGATTGCCGGATTTGCCCCAAAATTGCCGTACATACTTACAAGTGTCATGATTTTGACAATTAAATTCAGTGACGTCACTTCTGCTGATGGGTGCTTTAACCCATATCATCCTATTACTTTTTTATTTTCTTACTCGAATTTTTTAACGCGTCTTTAAAGTAAAGTTTTTATGTTGGTATTACTGACATTTGACATATGACATACTGAAAAAGTAATAGGATGATATGGGTTAAAGCACCCTTTAACCCATATCATCCTATTACTTTTTTATTTTCTTACTCGAATTTTTTAACGCGTCTTTAAAGTAAAGTTTTTATGTTGGTATTACTGACATTTCTACTGTCAGATGAACACATGTCATTTCACATCGCGTGGTTTTATTGATCTAGAAAACATAATTGTGTTTGTAAGTTTTGAGTGAAAAATATGGCGAACAGAAAAATGTAAGTAATCATGATGTTTACATTATACTACTGACAATTTAGGGTTTATAAACATGTTATAGTATGGTTCTATCATGTCGTCATACGTATTTAGAAATAAAAAAGCAAATTTGAGGGTAGCTGTAAGTTTTATGTACCGTTCCATTATTTGAGCAGTAGGAACATAAGCACATGTATTTTTTATACATTAGGAACTTTATTTTGTCTGTATTGCCTCGTAATTATGATATTATTTTATTACAGATTGAATGTGAATCAGATAATATCTCAGTTGGAAGAAGATGACGACTTGTTTGCGGCTGATATTTTCATCACACCTCTTGAAAATTGGCAAAATAGCGACGAAGATAGCGGTGACGAAGAGTTTTCAAGTATAAATAATTTGTCTAGACATCAGTTACTATCAGAAGCTGAACTCCGGGTCACTAGATCATCTCGAGCTGAATCTAGGATAGTGCATGAGGTCGTTGGAGATGAACAAGAAGTTGAACCAACACCTTCCACATCGTCAGTGACGAAGCCTTCACAGCCCATATCCTCGTCGACGGCAACACCGCCACCGCCAAAAAGAAAACGTGATGAAGTCAAAAGAAAGTGGAGGTTTGTAGATATTCCAGAAAAGGCTAAGAAAGAGTACTGTGAACGAGATTTCCTGGAAAACCTGGAAAATTTGGAAAAACCAGTTCAGGTTTTTGAACTATTTTTTGATGAAGACGTGTTCGAATTACTGCGCTCAGAAACTGAAAAAAAATGCGATTCAGAAGGGTAAACATGCATTCCGGGTTACTACAACGGATATGAAACACTTTATAGTCATTCTCTTATTGTCGGGATATAACAGTGTGTCGAGATACAGAATGTATTGGGAACAAAGAGTTGACTGCAGTTTTCCATCAGTGGCAGCTATTATGTCAAGAAATCGATTTGAAGATTTACTGCGTTATTTCCATGTTGCCGACAATAATAATCTTGGTCCTAATGATAAGTTTGCTAAAGTGCGCCCTCTATGGAATCTGCTCAATGCACGATGGGTAAAGTATTACCCTGGAGATAGAAATTTGAGCATTGACGAATCTATGATTCCATATTTTGGGAAACATAGTACTAAGCAGCATATCCATGGAAAGCCAATCAGATTTGGATATAAAAATTGGTCTATTTGTACGCGACTTGGATATTTGATTTATGGTGAGCTGTATCAGGGAGCTAGTACCGGAAATACCCATCCTGAGTTAGGTGTTGGTGCCTCAGTTGTTCTGGATCTAATATCAAAGCTGCCACAAGGCAGCTACAGTTTTTATTTCGATAATTTTTTTACATCCTTACCGCTGTTAGAGGAGTTACAAAAAATTGGTCACGATGGAACAGGGACTATACGAGCTAACCGAACTGAGAAAGCACCTCTCAAAGATCCGAAAGAAATGAAGAAAACAAGCAGAGGATCTCATCACCAATGTACTGATATACTATCTAATATCACTCTTGTTAGATAGGATAGGCGTTTGTGTTGCCGGACCGAACGGACGTGTCTATAGACCTCCGACATCTTGCAAACGCATTTAAACAAACAATAGTTTACAACACGGCGCGCGCCTTTGTTCTGTCTCTGGTTTCTCGCGTTTCGGAGATTTTGTATCAGCGAGATGATATGAGAGTGTCTAATATAGCTACAAGTGTGAAAGTAGAGTGCGTAAAGTGTGAATTAGATAGGTTCTGAGTTGCGCCCTACCAGATAATAGGCTACGCCACGCTGCTGTGACAATACGTGTACAATATTGTGTTCGACAATAGGTGCACATAGCTGAGACAACTCAACGAGTGTTGCCTGGTGAGCCCGTTCCTATTCAGTGTCCACATATATTATCTCCACAGACGAATCTGCCAGAAGAGACCCCGAGTTTACGTCTCACGCAATTCATAACAGTACTCCCTAACGACACGCCGTTATCCTGGAGTATTAACCGACCCTATCCAGCACATTAGGTGTGTCATGACACTGGGATATCTCCTCAGCAATAACCTAACCTTATCAATGAATTGCTTTCTCCGGACACACAAAGGATTACATAGGACGTAGAAGCTTTATTATTTAAGGTATTTCTTAAGTGAATCTAACCCATAAAATTAAGCTCTCTCAACAGCAACAACCTGGGAAACAGACTTATTTCCTTTCATCACAGACATTCGTGGTGCTTGATACATCATCATAAATACTTAGTCAATAGAAACTAAAGTTGCGCAACGAGTCGTGGTATTATCCCACGCCAAGAATCAGGCCCTTTCATGCACTTCCTGCAGGCAAGTGAATAAGGACACTAAAACCCAAACAATACCGGACAGAAAAAGTTAAACAAAAGAGACAAATTACGACAAAAAACATTCCTCAAACTAACACAGTTGCAAAACGGCGAAGCAAATACGTTATTTTTTTGTGCAACAAGCCCCTTCTCTGGACAACGAGCTAAGAAAAACTAATTCCAACGAGCAATAAACAATAGGGCCTTGTACAGGGACTGGACCTCGACCCGTGTCACGGACCTCACTACTACGCACTAATGAAGTGAACTGAAGTAGGTGATGTCAGTGCAGAGAGTCTCACTAGCTGAGCAACAACCTGGTGAGATTGCTCCGATTAAGATAGCCCTATATCAGATAAAACAGAAAAACTAACTTTATATCTGGCAGGTAACATCCTTCGTAATGCTGGTTACCATTTCATAAACAGATACCGCTCTCGCTCCAAATTACTACGCCAACTCTAAACTATTCCATAGGCATAGTCCCGTACAAATAAGTAGGTGATAGGTATACGAAAATACAAAACTAGGCAGGAACCTACCCAAGCACAATAAAACAAAACTAAACTATTTGCCACCATCCGGTCCAACCAGCCCATCTTGACCTGTTACAAAAATAAAATAAACAATAATGCAAGCCTACTGCACATTCTGAGAAATAGCGAGTAAAAGCCAACACTTGCACATCATAAAAGGATCATTTTACCATCTTGCAGAAAACAGGCAATTAACGAAAGGCAGCTGGAGAACAATAACAAAAATAAAATCAAAGACTCTTTGTCCTAAGCGGGTCTCTCTCACGCCCATTTTATAGCTTCCAGGCCCAGCCTCCAATTCTCTTAGAAAATACCGAGAATAAGTGCGCAAAGGTACGCACAAACTTTGACAGCCACAACCCGTACCATTAACAATAGGTACGTAGGTAGTTCAAATTAATCAAATTAGCTCTAAGTTCTTTCTTTCAACAACATTCCAAAAAGATGAAAGCCTTATCAATGCCGAGAGATGTGAACTGCCTATTCCACGCAATTGCTGACCAAATTAATCACCTATATCAATTAACACTCGACCACACCCACATTCGTAAGGACATAGTTAAATATGTAGAAGAAAACTGCGATGAACAGAAGATAAAGTTTGCAATCGCCGAGCCTGAAGAAACCCTCAATGACTGCATTAAAAATCTGCGCAATTACGGCACTTGGGCTGGAGAGGAGATTATAATAGCAGCCGCCGAATACTTTCTAATTAACGTAACAATCCACCAGCAAAATACACCATCGCTCACATACAGGCCCAAGAATCCCGCGGATGCAGTGGGATCTATCAACCTCAACTTCACAGGAAACCACTACGACAGCGTATACTTGCTTGAATCACAAAATTTACCCATGAATCTAGCAACCGACAGCCAAACTGATAACAACATACCTTCCTCAATACTTAATGCAACACCCATGACCTCCTCAGGGTCAACCATAACATCAATAGATGACATCCCTGACAACACCGGATATACGATGATACGACACAGCCACATATTTAAACCAAAAGTCACATGCGAGCGTATGCGCATTGCTACTTGGAACGTTAGAGGATGCGCCGAAATACCTAAGAGACTCAACATTGATGCTGAATTGACAAACAGAAACATACATATAGCCTGTATACAGGAAACAAACATGACATCGGGGACATACGTGTCAAAACACTATCTCTGGTATCTATCAGGCACAACCAGCATCGCACACTGTGGCTTAGCTATACTAATTAGAAAGGACCTGAACTTATCGGTCCACAATATAAATCGAGACCTGGAAACCATGGCAGCAACAATAACATCGGCCACTAATACACTATATGTAATAAACGCACATATCCCCAGCTCTTCCACGAGAGCAACCGCAGCGTTTTCGCAACTTATAAAGATTATTCAAAAGAAACCAAACAAAGCCAATATATTAATGCTATGTGACTTTAACGCGCATATCGGACTAGGCGATACAAAGGAATACAGGAAAAAGGGAATTATAGGAACAAATCTCCTACACAAATCATCAAATATCATCGGAGAAATGCTAATGGATATTTGTTCCCGCGAAAACTTAAAAGTAGAAACCACCTGGGCTCGCAAGTCATGTCGGGCCCATGGCCTAACGGAAAAACAAAATCACAACTAGACCATATAATTATCTCGAATAATGCGCCACACACATTTAACTTCATCAAAGGACAAAGGAGCTACCTGCATATTTCCGACCACAAGATAATCTGGGGTGAAACAGACCCACTAAACCTGCTTCCAAGAACTGGCGACACGCAAATGGAATCAACAAAGAGTACAACCCAAACTAAGTACAAAGCGATAGCAGCTTTAAAGTTCAACTATAAACAGGGTTCGTACACCACCCTAGCACGAAATGAAATGAATGACACAAAAGTAAAATACCATAACGGGATTATGGAAGAACTTACGGCGAACAACTACATATTCGAAGCCAAGGGTCCCGGGTTCGAGTCCCGGTGGGGGCAAATATTTGTTTGATGAGAACGGATGTTTGTACCCTAGTCATGGTTGTTTATCTATCTAAGTATAGTATTTATCTATATAAGTATGTGTATCGTTGTCTAGTACCCAAGATACAGGGAATCCTAGTTTGGGGCTAGATCAATGTGTGTAAATAGTGTCCAAGGTATTATATATATTTTTTATATTTATAGAAAATGACGACGAATATACGCCCGACATTCCGTGGGAATCTATTACAGGGGTTATGAAGTCAGTAGCCCAAAAAACACTTTCCGTAAAACCCGCTAGATCGCGGGAACACCAAATTGCTCTGGCAAATTTACAAAAGGCCAAATTCCTTAAAAGACGTCGACCAACCGACCAAACAATCATTAAACAACTCAAAGAATGCCGACGACGTCTTGAGGAAATTATTGATAATGAAGAAAAACGAGAATGCAGAGCATTTTTTGAAGGCCTAGGAAAAAAACACCCAAGCAAACGCATGCAAATCGTGTACCACTATTACAGACGACACCAGCTTCAATCGAGACGGTGGAAAAAACAACGATTTATCCCAATGTCACGCTGGGAACAGGAATTAAGGAAATCAGAAGACCCTAAAATTATGATTATCCCTAACGAAACTTCATTAAACCCTGACTATCTAGAAATTGGTCCATCAATAGCCGACATAAAAACGATAATCAGCCGCATGCGTAACGGAACAGCGCCGGGTACAGATCAGGTAGTCCCGGAACTGTACAAAGGAATACCGCCACAACTGTTAAAGGTTATTACCAAAACAATGCACAGAGCATGGACAGAAAATATAATACCGGAGTCCGGGAATGAAACGGTCTAAGTACCTATCCCCAAAATCAGAAACCCTCAAGACACCAATGACTATCGCCGTATAACAATGTGTAATACAGGATATCGCATATACGCGACATACCTGCTCATCAAACTAGACCAGATAACAAAAGAACTGGGGAACTACCAAGCAGCATTTCTCCGCAATAGATCCACCGATGACCACATCTTCACACTACGCAGAGTATTAGACGAAGAATGGCGCGCGGGTAACAGAACATATGTACTGGTGCTAGATATCGCCAAAGCATTTGATACTATAGACCTAAACGTGCTCAGGGATATTCTCCTTTCAAGGACCAATAAGATTTTAACCAATAGGATAATAAAAGCCTGCATGTATGAACGGACCTGCATCAAATGGTTCGGACAGCAAAGTAACTTGATCAACAAAGGAAAAGGAGTAAAACAAGGCTGTCCACTGTCACCAAGACTATTTACAATATTAATGGATGATGTCCTCAAAACACTGGAAGAAGAAATTCCCAACATAAAACTGGACCAAGATGAAGAAATAGTCTTACCACTTATTCTCTCCTTCGCGGATGACCTCATCATCGTTTGTCAAGATTTACAACACCTTGACCAAATCGTCACGCAATGGAAAGCACAATTAAAAACAGTAGGTCTCGATACTAACGAAACAAAGACGAAAATTCTTATAAGAGACCCCATAAACACCCAGCGCCCACACAAGTGATCGTATTGGACGGAGTTCCAATACGACCCGTAGACGAAATAAAATATCTCGGCACATATATAACGGCAGGACATAGTAGGAGAGACACAATAAAGAAGAGATGCCGGCAAGACATAGGCAATTCCAAGGCCCTAATGCATATATAAACAAATCCAACATGGACTGGAAAATAGTACGCCTGATTTACAAAATGTTTATTGCACCGTGTATAAAATACGGACTTAAAGCGGCAGCCCTCACCAAAGCAAACCGTTCTAGACTAAGAAAATATGAACGCCTGATCCTCAGAGACATGTTTGAGAACGCCAGAAGCTATCCAAGACACCACAAAATTCATGACTTACTACAGGGAAAAACAATAACCAAACAAATCAAAAACCATCGGATGTGTTACTATACACATATTCTACGACGCCCACAAAAACACCTACTACACGCTGCATTGAAATACGAAGCAAAGAAGAAGAAAGTTGGCCGACCCATTTACACCTGGAAAGATTCCCTTAAGCATGACATCAAATACTACGGTAAAGAACACAGTTACTGGACAGAATCAGCACACAACAGGGACGAAGTCAGAAAGGCATCGAGCCAAATATACCATATTCCAGAAACAGACAGCGAAAGCGAAACGGAGACCTTACCGGATAACCCAAACGAACACGACAGGACAGCAAACTCACCCTATAACAATACCTGAAAATAGAAGGAAAACATGAACTTGAAGAAAACAACAGCTGCTCTCCAAATCCTATATCCTCCCCATTCCACATATCCTATATTGGCTTCAGGCTGAAGAGTCGGTCGATTGAATTCACGCTCCTTCCCCTCCTATCGAGCAGGTCATTCCGCCCCCCCTCAAAACTCGTGCTCTCTGGTATGCCGGCCGAAAGACCGCAACAGGTTTAGAACCCTGGCTGGAGAAGCACCATTCATTCATTCATAATATCACTCTTGTTAGATATAATGACAATAACATTGTCACACTGGCCTCGACTCAATGTGGTTCAGAACCCATAAGCAAAGTCAAACGTTACTGTGATAAACAGAAGAAAGATGTTGACCAACCTCGTTGCTGCGTAAACTTTAATAAATTAATGGGCGGCATGGATCGACTTGATCAAAATGTGGGTTGTTATCGAATCGCATTTCGTCTGAAAAGATGGTACTGGCAGTTACTCATGTTTCCACTGAATGTTTCAGTCAATAACGCTTTTCAGCTGAACAAAATATCTCCAGCTGCAATAAAAAGTAACGGCCCGCCGCATGATCTTTTATCGTTTACGAGAGATATTGTTTCTAATGAAAGATTCAGCACCTAGCACTTCAGCCATGTCAAATCCTAGATCTTCACTAGCAGTAATAAAACGTGTACCTGATGCTATTAGATTGGATGGTAAAGGACATCTAATTGACAAACATAATAAACAAACTCGATGTGGTTTATGCCACAAAAACACAACCATGAAGTGTATCAAATGTAATGTTGCCTTACATAGCAAATGTTCTATCATTTTTCATACTCAATAACATACGCAATTGTATTTTTTAAGTAATAATTATAAGATTTAAAACTTCGTACAATAAATAAAAAGTGAATACAATCGTTTTATTTCCCAACGAAATCCATAGCCACTGACATGTATGTTTAATCCTAGTGTTCCATTATTGGAACGGTTACAAAACTAAAAATCTAAATGAGATAAAAAAAAATTGTATGTAGTTCTCATTATACATCTATAAACATGCTCCGATACGATTTTCATAAAAATTGGACTTCCTTTACTATGGTTGGGATGATACGGGGACACATTCCGTTTCACGTTACGTTAAAAAAAAACAATACTAAATAAAATAAAATGTGCAAAAGAGAGGCCTTTTATGTTTTTAAATCTCAAAACATATATATATATATATTTCGGGACTAAGGCTTCTCTATTGATAAAATTAAATAAAAAATATAGCTTTCTATAACTTATATCTTTTATTTGCCACTCCCACTGGTGACTATAGTATTGGGCTCTGCCTTTGCCTTTCTTGCTTTTTGGCAAGAAAGGCCCAGCATCTTCCTCTTAGGTTGAGGACATCCTTTCTTTGACTTTATAATCACGAAGAAGATAAAACGTTAACAAAACAAACTAACTCCACTGACAGATATGGTTTATTTTTATGTTGTTCTAATTGCGCGGGCGCTCGGTGTTGGTCGCGCCTGGCGGGCGGCGGCCGACTAGGCTGGCTGGCGGCTAGGCATGAATGAACTGTCTGTCGGCTCTAAAGAAGGCGAGTATTGCTTTCTGGCAGTGTCGGAGAATGGTGGGGAAAAAGTGGGGACTTTCTCCCAACATCATTCTTTGGCTGTACGTGACGGTGATCCGTCCTCTTGTCTGCTACGGAGCTGTGGTGTGGTGGACCAGGACCAAACTAACCACAATGGTAAGCAAACTCCAAAGCTTCCAAAAGCTGGCCTGCATGGCTATCACAGGTAGTATGAGAACTACTCCAACAGCAGCAATGGAGGCCATGCTGTGTCTTCCGCCACTCCAGCTGTATATTAAGCAGGAGGCCGCGTCATCTGCAGTGAGACTCAACAACTTAGGACTTTGGAGGAAAAACAGGACCTCACACACCGCCATCCTAGGGGAAGTTTACAAAAAAATTCCCATCTCTATGGCTTGCAGTGACAGAATCCCTAAACAATTTGTTTTTGACAAAAAATACAATATACAGTTACATGAAGACCATCGGGTTGAGGGGCTCGACGTTAAAGAGCTCAGAATTTTTACCGATGATTCAAAAACTGAAGCAGGCACTGGTTCAGGCACCTTCTCGGAAGACCTAAACATCAAGATAGCCATTCCACTGGGTGCCCATAATACTGTCTTTCAAGCTGAATGCATGGGAATCATCTCGGCCGCTAATGCCATAGCATCGAGAAAGGTAAGAGATTCCTCCATTCGAATACTCTCTGATAGCATGACCGTCTTACAAGCCCTAAATAGCAACACTATTAACTCAGGGCTAATCTACGAGTGTCACAAACGACTAATGGAGGTATGTCAACATAACCGCGTAATCCTTCAATGGATAAAAGGACACAGCGGGTCAAGAGGTAACGATGCAGCGGATGAGTTGGCGCGTAAAGGATCTAGCTTGACAGCGTATGGTCCCGAACCTATCATCCCTCTTACCTTCAAGATGGTACGCACATTTCTGAGAGAGTCGACCAGGAATGATCATGCCACTCTTTGGACAATCCATGAGGAGTGCAGGCAGGCTAAGCTGGCCTTGCCGTCCCTTAGCGCTAGGCTGGCTAAGACCTTGCTTCGACTTAGTAGGCCGCGCATGCGACTGGTGACTGCAGCACTTACTGGCCATGGTTTCTTTAATAAACATCTATATGTCCTAGGTGTTACCGACAGCCCCCTTTGCAGAGCCTGCTTGGAGGCAGAAAAAACGGCTGCTCACGTCCTCATGGAGTGCACAGGAGTAGCGGACTACAGGGCTAAACACCTCGGTCAATCGAGGGACCTTCCAGGGATAGTCGGTAACGTAAAGGGCCTACTGGCGTTCCTGGAGGAGTTGGGTTGGCTCGAATGATATCGCATTCCCACCCACACGCAAAATAGGCGCTTTCGTCGTCGAGTTGCGGAAACCAGCCCGTCTTACAATTGACAATTGACAATTGACTGTCTGTCGGTCGGGCTCTTGCTCGCGGCTCGAGCTCGAGCACCGCGGGTAAATGTGTACGTTGATAGGATTTTCTATGAGTTAGAGAGAGAGAGAGAGAGACTTGTTGCTTCGAAAATTTTCCTCGTATCCCGCAATACGTGCGTTCTCTTTCTAACTGCAGTAATTGATATTTCCTTCCCACTTGCATTCAAAATGGTTGACTATTTAGATTGTCGCGCAGCGAGCTATGGAAAGGGCTATGCTTGGTATTTCTCTACGAGATCGAGTCAGAAATGAGGAGATCCGTAGAAGAACCAAAGTTGCTGACATAGCCCGTAGGATAAGCAAGCTGAAGTGGCAATGGGCAGGCCACATCGCGCGAAGATCGGATGGCCGATGGGGCAAAAAGGTCCTTGAATGGAGACCACGTACTGGCAAGCGCAGTGTGGGTCGGCCACCTACGAGATGGACCGACGACCTGGTGAGGATCGCTGGATCTCGTTGGATGCAGGTGGCTACGGACCGGTCACGCTGGAGTGCGATTGGAGAGGCCTATGTTCAGCAGTGGACATTAACAGGCTGAAATGATGATGATGATGATGATTAAGATTGTAATTAATATTGAGACTGATCAGATAAGATAAAACAGTTAAATTACCATTACTTAGCAGATAATTTGGTAATAACTTTGGAAAATTTTCGTATTCATAATTAGAAGAAAATTTTATTTTTCCTAAAATATCTGGGGATGTTTTATTGCTATGTTGTGTGTTGTTATATTATTCACTTTGTTATGGTAATAAATATTTTTAGATACACGTAAAATTAATCAACCACAGCACAATAATACATGTAGTTGTATAAATGAATAATATTAAATACTGATCTCTATAATGTATTGGTATAAAACAAATAAGTGTAAATTATTTGCCACTTTTATTGAAATAAACACATTTTTATTATATTTACACTTTTTATAATTCCTATTTCGGTCTGATAAATTTTGGTGCTAGATTCTAAAATTTTGGTGTAAGCAGTTAATTTTGGTGTCTAGCAATTTAGCGTAACTTAAATATTTCTGAGTTTGTATGGAGTTTTTGAATTGCATTGTCATTATAATGATGTAATGCTGTATTATTTTACAGATTGATATATAAGTTTGTCCAAAAATGGACATTGTAAAAAACAGCCACCAAAATGTGTCGACTGACGTTAAAAAACGCAGTTGTTGAAATTCAGCCAGTAATTAACTCGTTTATACAACATTTAAAATTAAATTAAATTAAGAATATTTTTATATATTTTCAACCTTTTTTTGTATTAATTTCGTTTAGGAAACTGGTTTCGTTTCCGAGCGCTTGTAGATTTAGTTGAAAATAATGCATTAGCAAACTTTTTCATAAAAGTTCATTTCTAAATAATACATATCCAACCCACATTTTTCAGCCAACCAATAGTTTGGCCTGGAATTAAAGCTAACGATGCATTATTTTCTTCGCGCCGGGGCTCTGAGGAGTCTCATCCGTCACCGGTCACCATCGTATAACTAGTTGCCCTGCGCAAGCAGACCTCGTTAACAGGGGGGACTGTGAACCAATTTATAGGTAAGTATTTTAGATTCAATCAAAATCAAGTAGTAAAGTAGCCGCACAAATAACTCTGTAAACTACATTTTGCGATTTAAAATACAATCTATTGACTTTTCACGAATATAGTAATAGTTATAGCACTCACTCTCATGGTCTGTATAGATCCTATGTACTAATCCGTCTCCTACTTCGAGGAGTCCAAACTTGGTATGTTTTGAAAAGATTTCTTGCATTTTTAGAAAACAGGCGGCCGAAAGATAGTGCCGTATATTTTTAGAACCGGCTCATGAAGCCCTTTAATTTAAAATCGGAAAAATCGGCCTCCTATCTTGCCGAAATGGAGTCCTTCGCTCCCTCGGTTATGAACACAAAAATTCCGGTACTATATCGTCGACATGAGTCCAATGCAAGAACTGCTCCAAGGATATCCTTCTTTGTTCGAATTTCATCGTTTCATAAGTCGCTGCCCGCCTTACCCCACTCGCCCGCCCGCCCTCAAGGGTGCGGCGAGCGATGACCCCGCACTAATATTTAGATAAATTTACGACTTTTAACACAATTTGCTACCCCGACTTTACAACCCCTTTCGACAGTGAATACCACCACGCCTTTGGCCAGTTGAGGCGGTATAGTTTTTCTAGCTACATCCTACATTTATAATAATTTTAGTAATAAGATATAGTATGGTATACAGGATGTTTGGAGTAAGGAGCAACAACAATGTTTAGGACTACACATAAGTGTATGCAGAAATACACTTATTATGATCTAAAAATTCGCACACACACACACTCTTTACACTATACTTAACATAACACACCTTCACCATTTACTCACAGTCTCATACTTAGCTTCTACCAAAGCTGTTAATGTTATTTCATGTTATTTATTAAATATAGTTTAAAAAAAACTAAAAAACACGCTTTTAAAGCACTTCGAACTAAAAAGTTAAATATTTTTTAATATAACCTTAAAACATTAGTGAATAAAAAATACTATACAAAATACTTTCCAAAAAGCGTCGGGCGCTCGATGTACGAAAGATATGGAACAAAGCGCCCGACGCTTTTTTTTTCACAATAATGATAGTATTTTTTATTCATTATTGTTTTAAGGTTATATTAAAAATTATTTTTAACTTTTTAGTTCGAAGTGCTTTAAAAGCGTGTTTTTTAGTTTTTTTAAACTATATTTATTTTTCATTTTTTAGTTCGAGTGCGCGAGCCGGAAAGTAAGTTGACTTGTTTGTCAATCCCCCAAATGATAATGAGATAAACTTATGAAATTATTACATTGTCACTGATTCTTGATAAGTGTACAAAGTTTGAATTTAATCTGTCCGTTTAAAGTGGCTCAAAATCGAGTTCAAAGGAGTCGGTTACATACAAACAAACAAACAAACATACAGGTGAAGCTAATAAAAGGGTGATAATAAAATGTGTTTGTCTTTATATTAATATTATACATAGTGATATCCATAATTGGCCATATTTAAAGTATATATTGTTAATTTACTATAATTGACAGGCTGTGGATTTGTGTTAAATAAATAAAATAAAATTAAAATAAAATAAAAATTATTATTATTAAACTCGATAATGTGGTAGTATATAGACAAATCAAGATCTGTGTATAATGCCTAAGGGGTCGTTTGTGTATGTGTGGGATGTGTTTGTGTGCTTGTGTTATGTGGGTTGTATATTTCTGCTTGAAATGCGGTCCTCAGTTACACGGTGGGTAAAATATGATATTTTAAAGGGTTTGGAGAAAAATACCAAATATCGTCCACTTAGTCCATAATTATTTCATATAACAATTAAAAATTGTTTTTCCTACGTTCTTAGACATACAACTTCCTAAATAAATCATAAGTTCCAAAAACTAATAAATAAAAAAGATAGTTATGGACTTCGAAAGTTCTTAAATTGTAATTCGTAAAAAAACTGCCAAATGAAAACTAAGGGCTGGTAAGAATTTAATTTGATTTTATCTTAATTTCACGACAAAGCAGCGAAGCGAAAAAGAGGAAGGCTATGTGTTTCACCTGTAATTATACATGTATGTATGTATGTCTGTTCAACCGATTATGTTAAATGATACATCAATAGATTTGTCTGGATGCCCCAAGTGTCACTGGGTATTTAAATTAAATAATAATAAAAAATGTGGATTGAATGCTCTTTAATATGCGGGCTAAACAAACTTTTTTCAAGGCAAGACCGTCTTGTGTGTATCAAAATAAAGGAATTTCAAAGGCGAGTGCGGCAATATATACTTACCTTGTACAAGCATAAATAAATACACCATAGTTTTAAATTATTTTTGCAATTTTAAACGAAAAAAATAATTGCGTGATTGTTAAAACTTCAAAAATCTGACTGTGTGTGGTACAACAAAAATCCTAAAACAAGCAGATAGGCGCAAGATAATTATTGAGATCGATAAAATTATTACAGTGTACAGTCTTAAATTTAATTAAAATTAAATGCAGGTGGGACTAATTCAATTCAATCTATAGAGTGATGGGTTCCGCTTCCATTTTAATTTAATTTAACACTGTACTATAATCATTTTATCGAATCTTAATTATTAATTTAGCGTACCGCAGTCACGTTTTTAAGTTTTTATAATTACGTCATTTTTCTCCAAGACCTTTAAAAATAATATCTTAACCACTGTAATAAAAATTTCATCCAAAGTTATGTTAAGTACAAACCCAAATCTGTCCCTTATTATAATCTGTCTATAGATATATATGTCTACGGCATATATATTACTCGTTTTCCCTCCTCTCTAGAAAATAGGAAAGGATATATTTTCTCTATGATTTCTGTCATCTTGGATTGCTATCTGTAAACAAAGACAATATAATCACTACCGTTTCTGTAAACTTGACAGATTAATATGATATTTATATTTTTATATCAGTTTTGTTTACATTTGCAATAAATAACTACAATTCACATGAAGCGAACAGCAATTACAGTTTTCCAAAGGCATTTGTATAAATAAATAATTAATAATAAAATTTCAGTAAAGACCAACCCTGAAATGAACAAAGATTACGTGATCGCTAAGTTTCGAAAAAATAATTCAATTAAAAATATTATTTAGTGAGTACTTGTTTAGTTTAAATTACCGATAAATCCTAATGTTTACATGGCGATGATGCAGCCCATACCTCCAAACGATTCTGCGACATCTGTCTGGGAAGCCATAGACATATTCTTGTTCTCCAACGGGCAGCAATACTCGCCACCCAGAAAGTACCATCTGAGGAGCGAGGAGCTGAAATGGTGGGATGCCACCTTGTCGTACCTGGCACGAGCCCATTATGGATCTTTGTAAGTGGTAACATTTATATGAAGTCGAATATAGCTTATTTGACTTACTTAACAGTATATGAGAAAGGAGTAGGAGAAGCTTGGGTAATTTTTTTTGAATCGTTCTTGTAGAATTGAGGGGTTAGGGGAGAGAGGGGGGGTGGGGAGGGGGTGGATCCCCACATCCTCCCTATATTGTTTTTTAAGTTAGGAAATGTTTACTTCTGAGATATGGATTTTTCAAGTTTATTAAAATTGGAGGTTAGGATCACCCAAAATGATCGGAAAATAAAAAAAACACAATAATTTTAAAGGAGGGGGAGGGAAAATGAAGAAAAACACCATATTTAGGACTACTATATGTATTTATTCTGTTTTATATTCATATTTTATAGCTTTAAGCAATTCTTCGAAAGGGTCATTTTTCTGCCTCGACACCTTTCTCCTCCACAAATACTCCATAATGCTATCAAAATTAACATGAAAAGTAGCCACAATAACCTACTCTAGCCAGTCGTTTTTGTTTGCATACGCTTCGCTCCGCTCCGCTCTGGTTAAGCTTCTTCAACGTTCTAACCTAACCTATAACCCGATTGAAAAGTAGCCACATTAACCTAGTCTAGCCAGTTATTTTTGTTTGTAAATATCGAGAGAACAAGAAAAGAGAACATTCGCAAAACTACTAGAAAACGGAATGGCGTCATGAACGCGGCCATTTTGGTTGGTCATTTGTCACCCACAAACGTACAATAATGACAATAACTTTGACAATATGTCATAATCTTGACTGTTTGGTCTTATTGACATTTCAATTTTTACGGTTCCTTCGCAGAGATTGTCCATTTTTTTACGTTTTGTTTACAGAAATTTTCCAATTTTCATCTTTTTTTTTTTTTTTTTTTTTCCATTTCCTAACAAAAAGAAAAGCACTTTGGTATGAAAAGTGACTGCCAGCTATCCATAAAACGCCTCATTATAATCAAATTCGAATAGAACGATTTAAACCAACCCGTTCAAATCATTCATCGATCCTACAGTTTTGAAGAAGAACATTATAAAAATTATAAATTCGGTTTGTAGGCACTCTTCAATAGAGATTTACTCCACAAATGGCTCAAGAATACTAACACCATTGGAACTCAACAATGGAGTGGCATACGTCGCCGTGGTACCACCAGATAGCTTTATAGCGGCTGGGTACGACAAGTACCTTGTTAAGGCATCTAGGTAAGTTATTATCTTGTGTTGGTGGAATCGGTAGCTCCCTCCTGGGAACCTAAATGATGTTGTAATAGAGGTAGGTATCGCCTCAGGCATCCGAACGCCGAACCCCCAAACTGGATGCTTACATGGCTCTGTCCGCTCCAAAACTACGGATGATGACTGCAGCAGGATTGTCCAACGCTAGCCAGACCTGAGCTATCAGACCAGGCGGCACAGGACCGAAGGCTGGGCCATCACCCACGTGAACGTGGGAAACTGATTACCGCGCCAGCGGCTGCCCCTTTCCAAAGGGGTTGGTAACTTGGTGAACATTGATGAAGTTGAACAATGACTTTAGTTTACTGATTACACTGATTTATTTGATACCAGGGCTCCGCACAATTCTGAAAACTGAAAACTAAAATTATGTACTACGCTAACTGAATTTTCGACAATGGAAAATGACCGATCGGCACGAAGGCTAGAGTCTTTCTTAAGAACAATGAAAGGTTTAGTGGTGTGATTATATAAGCAAACAGATAGCATAGTGATGACAATCGATCGGTCGTTATTAGTATCGATCTTTTTGTAAATTTAAGGAAATTAACATTATGACAGTGCCGTGTCAGTATATTTATGAAAACCTAATGTACGTCCACAAAAATATTGATAAATTTTCTAAGAATAGCGACAGGCACAATGTCAACACTAGAAATAGGAATAATCTAGCTATACCTACTACTAGGCTCCATAAGGTTAATGTATCTTTTAAAGGGCAATGTATTCGCTTTTACAACAAAATCCCAACTGAGTTACAAGAATTGTCCGTAAATACATTTAAAAATGTTGTTAAAAGTTTGCTCCAATTCTGTAAAAAATAACGTATAAAGCTGGAGGTTTCTAGTCGCCTCTTTGCCTCCAGCATCTAAAACATTGAGGTGACGGAATTCAAATTGAGTTCTATATTTCTTCTATATCTTATATATGTATTAGTTTAAGATTTGACATTATCCAAATGTGACCACATGTGTATGGAAATAAACTATTTTTGAATTTTGAATTTTTAGAAGTTTTACAAAATAAAATATCATGTTAATTTGATTGAACACCTTGAATTACCCTCTTGTTAAAGTAAGCTGATGTGGAGGACATCTACATCAAAATACAGTTTCACTCCACTGCTCGGATATATGGCAAAAGATGGTCAGTAATAGGGCCGCAAAACAATGGCTAGTTGAGGAGGACAACAAAAAAACAGGCCAGAAAAAAACATTGTTGGCTTGTTTGGGATGGTTCAGTCGCCTGTCAACAGATGGCGCTTCATGCCGTGTCAGTTTTTGCCGACAAAGCGTACGTCATTCCTTCGCGTCGGTAAAAGCATGCCTGACTTGTGATGTGAATGACTCCTAATCTGAAAAGCTCATTGCAGATGGCGCTGGTGTAGTTGGAGGCTGCCTATCTGTCGAAGTTGTCAAATTATAGGTATTTACTTCCTGAAATATATGGCATGATAACCTCATTTGAGGTAAATCTTGTCTGTCCCCGAGTGTATTTGAAAGATCACGTGACGTGTTTTGAACCTAACCTCAACTAAATGAAACTCTGCTTCCAACTGCGCCAGCGCTACCAAGAGGGAGCTAAGGCGGGCATAGGTGCCATTGCGGTAGATGGCGGACCGAAGAGTTTCGTTCATCTGAGGGCGGACTCCGCCAGGCGGAGTTCCAAACCTAATTTATCAAAAAATACATTTTCTGTACAATTTATTTTATTTCCTCGCAGTAGTCATGAAAAGCGTGTAATGTCTCGGACAAAAGTGCAATAGATCTCCATGTATTGCTCACTTTAAAGCCTCTGCAACAATATACTATTCTTCAGGTCTTGGGAGAAAAGTCTGCAGAAAAAGGCAGAAGCTCTTAAAACCTCTAAAGGTGATGGTGGGCTATTTATTTACTAGTACTTTTTTACAAATCATATTTTTTATAATTCGAATAACTATTCACCTTCCTCCACATTCCTCCAGATGAGGACAGATCAGTTGAAGAAATGATCAATGAGAAACTTCAAATGGAAAACACACATCCGCATGCTGTAAGGAAAGCGTTTTAGCGTTTACATTTCATATCTAGATATTGACAACATTTTATGAGTTTCTCAGTAGAAATAAGCGGCAAATTTCTCCTTCCTACTTGAGTAGTCTCAGTGGCGTACTGGACGGTCCGCAGACCCCGCGGCGCGGGGGGGCCCCACGCCTTGGGGGGCCCCGCACTGAGTGGAAGAAAAATAAAACCTAATCCTATATAATAACCCCATTGACAAAAACATAATGAAAATTGAAGTAACATTTGTTAAATAACCCTAAGAACTTTAAACACTTCAACCCAGCACACACAGCAAGTTGAGCTTACTTATTATTATTTTATTATTTACATATAATTTTTTCATTCTTATGTCATATCTTGTTTGAATAAAGCGTTACAGTTAGTGAGAATGAGAATGAATGCTAACATAAATAAAGGTATACATTAACAATGTACATTTTTGAATTTCGCGGTTTTGAGCGTTTTCGTCAAGAAGTCTTTTTCTGTCTCTCTTACTCTTGTGTGTTTGTGCTTGTTATGGGATAACTAGCTCGAGCTTGCATTTTGACATATTGGTCGCCAGACTTACGCATACTACAACGTCTCGTCTTTGCGAGCTGGTTGTACAAGAGAGCTTTCTGGGATTTTTTCATATTGTTGACCAAAGTGCTCACGGATTTTCAATTTCTAAAATTTTAAAAATATTAGAGGATAATGATATACTACTAGAAAACTCTCGAGGTCAAGGATACGATGGAGCGAGTGTAATGAGTGGAATTTACACTGGCTTACAACAACGAATTAAATCGATACAAACAAAAGCGTCTTATGTTCATTGTGTTGCTCACAATTTGAATTTAGTTTTGGAAGATTCTGTAAAATCTGTTGTTCAAATGCAAAAATTTTATGAAATTTTACAAAAATTATATGTATTTTTTAGTGTTAGTATAAAGCGGTGGGAAGTACTTATTGATGTGATGTCCACAGATTCGCTGAAATACCCTGTTTTAAAAAAAATGTGTGGGACAAGATGGTCTTCGAGACATGATGCTGTCTACGCTTGTCGAACAGGGTTCAGACAAGTCATGAAAGCTCTATTAAAAATATCATTAACCACTAAAGTAAAGAGACGAAGAATGATGCTGAGGCATTGTATAAACATATTAATAAATTCGAATTTATTATTTTTTTAGTCATAGAGTGTAAATTATTGGAAATGACAAATTTAGTATCCAAACAGCTACAAACAAAAAACGTTGATTTATTGTATGCTACTGAATTATTAGAAATAGCACTTGCTAATGTCAAAGAATTAAGAAAAAAAATCGAATGTGTAATTAAAGAAGCTACAATTTTAGCTGAAAGTTGGGGAATATGTACAGATTTTGAAAAAAAGAGACCGAAAAAAATAAAAACTTTTTTTGACGAATTATCAGTTCACGAAGCAATCACAGATCCAAAACATTTATTTCAAGTTGAAGTTTTTAATACCCACATAGATATAATTATTGGTCAGTTATCCACTCGATTCGAAGGAGTAAGAGCAATAAGCCAACGTTTCCGTTGTCTTTTCCCAATCAATCTTCAGAGAATGAAAGATGATGAATTGTTTAACGTGTCACAAGAACTGATTAGCTTTTATTCCTATGAACTATCCTCCGATTTTTCGCATCAGCTTTTGTCATTGCGAAATTTAATATCTAAAAATATAACAGGAAAAATGTCGATAAATGATGACGACCTGTGTGGCGCAGCGGTTGTGGCTCTGCCTACCATGCGAGAGGTCCCGGGTTCGATCCCCGGCTGGGGGTAAAGAAAAAAAAAAAACAATCCCCAGGTTTTGGATGTTTATATGTGTGTGACGTCGCTGTTTCTGGTTCCCACGACACAGGGAATCCTAGTGTGGGGCCAGAAGCAATGTATGTGCCTGTATGTAAATGTTTATGTTTATGTTTATGTTTCTAAATATATAATAAAAAATCATTCAGCATTTTTAAGTAACATTCCCGACGTTATAGTAGCAATGAAACTGTACTTAACACTACCTGTTACAGTAGCGTCAGCGGAAAGATCTTTTTCTAAATTGAAAATTATTAAAAATTATTTGCGCAGCACAATGTCTGAAATGCGACTTAGTGGATTAGCTATGTTATCCATAGAATGTGATAGAGTTAAAAAAAATAATATCCATGCGGTCGTCGAAGAATTTGCAAGGAAATCTGCCAAGCGCACTGAACGTTTTTTTAAATGACGTATCGATTTAAATAACTGAACTGATTTATGTATTTTATAATCACACATGTTTATAAATAAAATTTTGTTCATTTAAATAAATGTTTGAAAATGTTTATAGTATAATTGTTATTATTTACACGAATAAAAATATTACCTATCTGAAGTCTATGAGGGGGGTGGGGGGGGGGGGGGGGCTCGTTGAGATTTTCGCAGGGGGCCTCCGGGGTTTCCGGTACGCCACTGAGTAGTCTACTCACGAAACGACTGTACATATAGTATAGCGTGCTTCTCTAGAAAATTGTTTCTTAAACCAAGTGTGAAAATTTTAGGGATCCCCAGGAAACCTTACTGTATCCACACAAGAAAGAAAACAAAGTTCGGGTGGTCGAAGTTCTTTATTTAGCCGCCGGATCTCAGCAAATGTTAAACCTTCTGAAGTTAAGAAAAAACCAAACAAGATTCCGATTCCAATTCCACAAACTACACGAAACTCAATAAACAACACGACCACAAAAACTCCTGCAGATCCCAAAAGAAGTTATTTTCGAAGAAAAGAAAGCAGCGATGAAAAAAATTCAAAGCAAACAGAATTAGGTATGACAAAACAAAGCATCAACGGAACTATTACCACTGTCAGTAAAGTAGTTACCTCAAGTATTGTCACAACCAAAGATTTACAAATTCAGAACAATAATAACGAAACAACTAACAAAAAAGTTAGTGATACTGATAAAGAACAAATTTTTTACCATAATCCGGAAAAAGATGCGTTATCATCGTGCTTTGAACCTAACATAACACAGCAGACTCCAGGAGCCGCTTATGATGCAAATTTGAACAGGAGAGTTTCTCAAACATATTTAGTGAAAATATCCGAAGAAAGTCTTAAAACTGAAGATATTTTTAAAAACATTATCAAACACGTGGTTGAAAGAGTGTTTACTTTCAAATCAAGATCTACTGTAGATCAAACTACTAATCGGGCTGTCAATAAAGAACATGCGGTTGATGTTGTTGATACAAAACTATGTCCCGCATCTTGTAATAACAATCCGAATTTAGACAGCATTGGTGAAAGAATAGTTACAATTATAAAGAAAGGCGACAGTGTTAATTTAAAAGTGAATATTGATATTGAACAAGAGAAAACATCAGCTAGCGACTCTGATTTAAGTAAACCTGAGACTCCATCCCACGCGAAGAAAGAAAGGGGATCTCAAACAAATGTCAACTTAGAATTCAAGAAAACTCCATCACTTAACATGAAACATAATACAAATCTTGACGAACAAAATATGTCGCAGCAAGGAAATTATTTTACTACCAGACAAACACAAGTAGTTGTGGTACAATGTTCTTGTTCATATCCATATCATTCCATGGCTTTAAATGAATTGCATGCAGTCAATAATACAAGCAAACACTTATGTAAAAACAATACCAAATATGTTCTTGTGCCCGCAGACTTCCTTGATGAGTATCAATGGTAAGTAAATTATTACATACTTTGAGATTCCTTTCACATTCGGGCGGCAGTCGCGCGGTAGCAGCACATGCCTTCAAATTGCAATTCATCCGCGCGACGCTGGGTGGCACGATCCATTTCGAAAATGGTTTCCAACGGGAATACATCCTTGCTTGTAGCTCCTGCTTTAGGTGGTAGTCTGTCAATTGTTAAATAAGGAATTTGTGCATACTTGCGCTTGCAATACTAGTCAGTTGCACGATTGCCGTGCTGATGTCACACTGCTCTTTTTTAGGGTTTCGTACCCAAAGGGTTCCGAACGGGACCCTATTACTAAGCCTCCGCTGTCCGTCCGTCCGTCTGTCCGTCAGCGGGCTGTATCTCATGAACCGTAATAGGTAGAGAGTTGACATTTTCACAGAATGTATATTTCTGTTGTCGCTACAGAAACAAATAATGAACAAACGTGGTTTTATAAAATAATGGGGGTCCGAATGTTTTAATCCCCCATGCGAGAGTCATCATGATATTATAAAGGCAAATTTCGCGGTAGCTTTTATTATCTTCGGTGGCGCAATTGCTTTGACGGTGGATCCGCAATCAATAGGGACTGGTTTCGAAACCGCCAGTTCGTACATAACTATTTGTCCTAAAGTTTTCTTGTACGATGGTACGGAATCTTGCGTGTTTTAAGGACATCAGCCGCTTCTGTCGCGCTCAAGTCAGTCGCGCGATTGTCGCGCTGCGTGTGAAAGCGCTGTCAAATTCCAAAATTCCAAAAGACTTTATTACTGTACATATTTACACATACTTAGCAATCGTCATTTTTTTATTAATGCATAAACATAAATTCTATTACACATAATAATTAATTATAGTATAACTGTATGATATTATTATTTAATATATCTCAGACAGTTATAATTATAAATAACTTCTTAGTTGCAGTTGTAATTGTGTGCAAAAAGTTACTAGTCAACGAGCTCAAACAGAAAGTCAGAAACAGAGACCTGAAGATCCTGCTGTTAATCAAGACAAAACAAGCGTTCGGTCGTCTATAAAATTCACTGGTTCAACTACAAGTGTAGCTGCAAGAACTCACACAAATATTGAAAGGTGCAAACCATTGAACATATTTTACGCTAACGTGGCACTGCGCGCTCTAATGACGTCATAGGGTTCGTCACTGTCCTACTGACGCGTCGAGAGCGAGAGCGAGCTGGAGAGAATCGCATTCCTCGCGGGTGCCCAGTTAGCTGTGGCGTGTAGTACAAAAACTATTGTCTACAAAAGTGTACCTCCGTGTGTAAGACTAATCGGCGAAATTCTTATTCAGAATCAACTGCAATGAACCGGTTGTTAAAATCGCAGATCACAAAGAAGCAAGGTATGATGAAGAAATAACACTGACCTGTAAACGAAGTGCCTCTGTCGTCTTCACTGAGGATCCTCTTATTATTCCTACTCCTCAAACAGATCCTGTTATAAAAAATACTGACCAGAATGACGTAAAAAGGTACAATCATTAATATAAATTTATGAATATTATCGAGCATTAACTACAACTACACTTAGAACTACAATTAGAACTATAGTGCATATGCCAAATCTTCCTTTTTATCAATTTTCTGAGGTATTTATTTAAATTATTATTTTTGGTTGAAGGTGCTGTCAAACAAAGAAGATTGGCAACGGTGATATCGTAGCAGTCGACCCAACAAGAAATGAACCAGAATATGTTATAACAAAGACATATTTCGACTCAAGCCAAACTAGAAGAGAATATATTGTAACCAAGCATTTATTGCAAGACGATTCAAATGAAAAGCGAAAGCCTTCCTATTTTATAAAAAGACAAGAAGACACTGAATTGCCGCTTTCGACACATGGTCAAAGGACAGAATTTCTCGTTCTCAGAAAACAGCAGCCTAAAAATATGGTCCATGTCTCTACACAAACTGATTGGTGTGACACTCTGGTAAATTACATAGGTTTATTTAATACAAGCAAACATATAGCTTCATGTCTTTTCCCACTCCATTATTCGTGACAGGCGGCTAGCCCATCCCCGCACCTTTGGAGATTGAAGGTTTTCTCACGAAGTTTTCCATCATCATTAGGACGTCTGTTTATTGTACTTAAGATAAATTACTGATCTCCTTTTAGTACATGGTCAGCACCGGATTTGAACCCATAAGGAAACATTTAACTATTAGGTATTATCTGAATTGCTGTAACTCTTTAACAAGCTTCTCTACTCTTTTTCATTGCAGCTACAAACGAAGGTGAACGAGGATGGCCATTACTCTTTTCACCTTCCAACACTACAGATTTTACGTCAATACAAACTTTAAATTGTTGGACACATGGAATTCTTTTATTTTCTCTACTTCACCAGCGTCCAGTTGTATATCGCTCTTCAAGTTCTAATGGTTAATTTGTGTTATTTGTTCCAACTTTTCCGTATTAGAAACATGGTAACCATTGTCCATTTATGTATATTCGGAATACAAAGGTTGGTTCCAGATCCGTACATCAGCATCTTATCCCGGTGAAATTTCAGCTTCCTCGCAAGTATGTTCAATGGTTTTTGGTCTAGATAATGTGTCTGCGCAGTGGTCAGGTATACGAGGTTTTGAGGTAGCATTTCCATCATCACCTGAAACAGGAAAAAATATAGCACGCCTTCGAAAAATGGGTTTATGTGGTGGACGGGCAGAATTCTGAACACTGCACACTGCACCATACGAAGCTGACGTTACCTGTGATGTGATTCCAGACATAGCTTCGGGATTAATTGACCTCAAGTGTTTGCCGGAGACCTCAGCCAACAGCAAGCCGAGTCGAGAAATATCAAAAGCGCTCCAGCTGAAAGGCTTTCCCAACGCCTGTGTGCCACATTATAGCAATATGAATAACTTTGTTTAGAATGAGCCCTATCAGGCGTTGTAGTGTTCGAGTACCTGTGTTCTTGTCATCCTTGCCAGAAAGAATCGTCGCTGCAAAGGTTCACATGCCCATATGTGGATGAAAACCTGTTTGAAGTAAAATTAAGTAAATATCAAACCAATGATGAACACCTATTTCAATAATCGCTGAAGCTATACAAAATGTGAAATGTCAGCCTGCCAATAGATAGATACCTGATGCGAAAGTTGCAAATAGGTATCATCGCTAATTTGCTTCATGCTAGAAATAGGAACGCCACATAGTATGTTATTCATAAGATTCAAGTACTTTGGAAGGAACCATTTGGGGTTTATTCTCATGTATCTAGAGGCTACGACCCCTATCTGAAACAAAAACATGTGGTTAAAACCTAAACTTGCTTAAACCATTATTAAAGAAACAGAAAATTTTAATTAACCAGCACTCGAGGTTGGGAAATCAGGAATGTCCGGGGCAGGGTCAAAATGTGAATAATAGAGTTGCTCTCTCTCTCTCTCTCTCTCTCTCTCTCTCTCTCTCTCTCTCTTTCTCTCTCTCTCTCTCTCTCTCTGTCTCTTTCTCTTTCTCTCACTCTCTCTCTGGTAATCCGTCTTATAGTGAAAGATGATGTGTCCCTAAATAAGACTCCATAAGAGGATCAATTACATGATCGGTTAACTAACGCTGGCTCGTACAACATATTTACACGTTGCGCTTGTGTAATGTCTGTGAATAAGCGCGCGAGTAGATGAAAAAGTCAAGTTTAGATGAACCCCAATTTACTTGATGTCTACTCAAGTCCGGGTGCGTGCCTATGTAGCTCAGTATCCTGGTATCAAGGAGGTTCAGCCGAGTCATTTCCTTAGCGTTGACATATTTGAAGAGGGGCCGGTAGAGCTCCAGGAATTCGTGGCTCAATTCTTTGGTCGGCCTTCCGCCCTTGACGACGAACCATATTGCGGCCAGTTTCTCGCGGGTTATCTTCATCATGGATATTGTGCGGGCCTGGAAGGAAGATCTCACCGAGAGATTAATTATAACCCTCTGCCACCACATATGGATAAAGGCATTCGTGACGCAATGTTTGAATTTTGTTTTGTATTGAATTCCGAGATGGCTATACGAATAGTTTGATATGACCCGCGATATTTTTCTCCATCGTCTAAATTGGAATTACCCGACTAAAACATAGGTAGGTACTTAGAGCGGTAACAGCGTGGTTGATGATGATGATGATTATGATGATAGTGATCCCTATGGTTTGACTTCGTCACTCACAGATCTCAGCACGTATTCGGGAGGCAACATCGCCACATCCGTCAGATTTCCGTAAAGCAGGATGTAGAAAGCGTTGACAGCAGTCTGCATGAAATCCTAGAAGGAATTAATGTGTCAGAAATAAAGCATGTGAAAGTAAAATTAGGTAAATATATATCCCACCAAAAACATTTTCATGTAAAATGGCTCCCACTGTCAAAAAGTTATGAAAGAGCCAAGCTTCTAGCTCTATAACGAACTCTAGAAGCCCTAACTTCACAAACTCTATATCTTAGTCAAAATAGGCGGTTCCGCTGCCGCCACATGGGCATAGCCTTACCTCAGTCTGACGCAGGTGTAACAGGGATTGAGGAGGGGGAGGAGGAGGAGCATGTTTGTGACCCAGTTGTTTACAGCTGTTGACACCCCATGCCTTGTTAGAGATGCACTTATACTGCTATGCTGCGTCTTGTCAAAGGCACCTTCTATATCAATAACAGTTCCAAGACAGATGCATACACATTTTCTAGAGCAGATATAGAGTACACCTGTATAGGTACCTTGGTGATGAGAAGCTTGCTGCGCCCGCGCAACACTTGCTCTTTCGCGAGCATGTGCACGCCGGCGTGGGAATCGAACACATCAGCGCTGTAAGATCATCATTTTATTTTTTTGTAGTAAGTACTTACTAAATATGTAATCTTGCTTTATGTATGCAAAGGCCCTGCTTCATTATTGGATAGTCTATTTGTGTAGTTTTTCACTACTCAGTGAAGGAACAAATAGACTCTTCCATATCTAGAAATATTTATACATTTTGTGCATGTGAAAAAATTGTCAGCACTACTCAGCACCCGGTCACAGCCCAGCCTACAGGTAGTAGTTAGAAGTTGAAGTCGGGGAGGCCAAGAGAGGATTTCATGAGTTACTCGAGCACGTCAAATTAACATATGGGCTACCCCTTACACCCTGTTCAGTAACCACCAGATCTGAGCTTTTCATATATGTAAACGCCGCAACGGTAAGGCAACGAAGAATAAATCCATAATAGTGTAATTTACTCGGGCGCGTCAAACTAAGATCTGGTGAGTTAATTACCTAAACATGCTGTTAAGTGGACATTTCAATAAATCTTAGGATTTGAGCAAATCGCGACAGACTTTTTTATTAAAGTTTGCGACCCACCCACTTTTTCACGTTATGCTTAAAATAGTCCAATTTATTCGTGCCCAAATAACTGCCGCAACCGCTCGACTCTATATGCAAAGCTGAGCTCTGCTGGAGTATCTAAACAGGGTGTAAGGTACACCTCATGTCTTAATCAGATGCGCCCGAATTACACACAAACTAGGAGGCCTCATCGGCTCCCCTACCAATATTTAGTACGCTTACTGGTGAATTGATCCGGTTGGATACACCATGAGATCCGTTTCATCGTCGTCGAGGCCGTGAAGTTTTTGTTCATATTTTTGAAATTCTGTTGTGGCTGTAAACCTCATCAACGATGATTGTTAATTTATCTATGTCGCTCGTATAGCTATTTAGGCTACATGTAATGTGGCTAAAGTTCCGACAGAACTTTGATGAAACATACAACCGAAAAATTCGATTTTAAAAAGCTATTTACTTACCCAGGAATCAAACTCGCAGATTTTGAAGAAAAATAAGGTCACCCTGTTTACCTTAATTACCTTAATTTAATTAATGCACCATCCGATGGTGTTGTTGGTATGGATCGAATTTCAAGGAGTAATGTCATATGGCAAAAGAGAAAAGGAAAGTGCTTATTTTCTATAAAAAAAACTCATTCAAAACGACAGTGGATTTCATTTATGAAGGCTTTGTTGGTTGTAGCGACTATTTACCTATGGCAACGTTAAATCTAAGCGCCATGAATTTAAAACACACTTTAGTACAAAACTCATGTGGCTAGCGACTTTGGATGTAACGCCGAGTTCGGGTGTAACGACTGTTTTTAATGTATAATTTTTAACAAATCTAAAAATCCCATGCAGATATTGCGACCGGAGTCGGACGCCTAAAACACAATGAGTTTTCCTATCTTTTGTTTACATCCACACAGATGGTTAGAAATTGTGGAGAAATTTACGTTTTGTTTATGTATATTAACTAAGTAGGCAGGTAAGAGTGTATGTTTCGGAGTTAAATTTATGGTTCAGTTACAAGGGGTATTCTGTAGCAACTGTGTTTAGTAAAATTTTGAATAAGTATGGCTCATTCATTGTTAAATAAAAGGCGGAAATCATTTCAACATTGAAAAAGGGTGAAAACAATGCTGATCTGTGCAAATAATACAAAGTTTTCTATTCAATATCTACGATGTCGTTGCCTGTAACGACTTCCGGATATAACGACGAAATTAGAGTGGTCTCTTCATCGACGTTTTACCCGAAATCTAATGTAATTGCAATCCAGATTGTTCACAAATGTTTTTTATTTGGTACCTATTGTACTAGTTTGGAGTGTATGGACATAGAATCATGTAAATAAAAAAATGAACACCTTCCATTCTTTTGCCATATGGCATTACTATACCGCTATAATGTATCGTTATCAGCAACATTATCGAATTATGTAATAATGAAGAATCATTTTTATCTCAAAATCTGCGGGTCAGATTCCCGGCTATTAAAATAGCTTTTTTTCCACCAAAATCGATATTATGGTTCCTTACAACAAAACCTACCATATCTTAAAGTTTCTGATTTTACCGCCATCCGGTATATTTAAAAAAGATTTGTGACGTTTCACAGGTGAAGGTGCCATATGTTTGGTTAAGTTATGCAGACCCCCGTAATCTGTCGATAGCACAAAAGTCTAGTCTCTTATGTGGATCCGGAGAGAAAGCATTTTGAAAGTTTTAACGAAAATCATAAAACAATAAGATACCGGTTTTAAATACTTTAAATACCAAAATTTTGGTATTAAATAACGTGTTATTACGATCACAATGTATCAAAGTAAAAATAAAAAAATGTAGCCTGAGGGTAAGCAAAAAAGAATCCTTTCAAGACAAATCACAAAACAGCGATTAAATCTGAAAGAAGTAACCGCCATCGCCGTAAGGTACCTTTAGCTGTGTAACCCCACAGATGACTCGCATTACTAGAATTGCGATGTTTTGTTAACAAAAAATATCATTGGCCAGTACAAAGTTATAATATGAACGTCAAAGTCAAAGATTTTGTACTGGCTAATGACGTTTCTTTGTTTCATAAAAATCACAAGATTCAGTCTAAGTACGGTATTTGACTGCTAGTCAAAATAAATACTTTTTAGGAACTGTCAAAACGGTTCACGAGTTCTCTGAAATGTGACGTCATAGTCCGATGTTGTCTCTAACACAAAATTGAGTTTATGAAGTATAACTAAATGGAAATATACTATTCTGATATTGTCAAACGCTTTTGTTGAAATAGGTCAGCTTGAGACACGTTTCTAGATTTATTGGACTACGTTGTCAAACACCGTATTCATACCTATAGAGCGGCGATGGGCATGTCCCTGATATGAGTTATAGTGACTTGTAGTAACTCTTCTTATATATATGATACTTCCTATTCATACTCTATTACTAATATATACCGTACTTACTAATATATACGTACACTCACTTTCAGTATTATTCCCGAAAAGAAAAGTATCTATTATTCCTTCAATCGCATTATATGGATCTGAAAAGTAGAAAATGTGGTGTCTTTTCGTATCTTTATGAAGAGACATATGTATGTATAGTCCATATCGGGATTGATGTCCAGAGGGGAAAGAGGAAATGGCAGAGGGGATTGTGTATTAAAAATGGCGTCGGCTGCCCCAATAATCCGTTCGCAAGCACGAGAACTAACTAGAAATGCGTGTCGGCGATTAGTTCCTAATTCTTAATTTTGCAAGTATGTATTTCTGCGGATTATCATCGGGACGAATTCTTCTTTTTGAAAATTCTTAAAATGAAATGAAATTAAAATTAAATAAAAAGCATATCATGTAATAGCACTTATATTTTTATTATTATTAATAACAAAAAAACAGGAAGAACTGATAAAGAAAGAGAATATGAACACAATTAATCCTCTGAATTGCATTTACATTCCTTCTTTTTTTAACTTAATTTGATGATTATATTTGATGCTGACCGTACATTTTCTTTACATAAAACTAACCTGTTTGAATCCTTCGCATTCTGGCATGAGATGCTTCCTTTTTCGCCGCCTTTTTCATATTTCCCCACTGACTCTGACTCTTAAGGTTTTCCGCTTCACGGTGGCAGTGGGTGGTTTGGCTATTATATTCCACGCATAAAATTTGCCATTCGGCCAGTTTGCACTTTACTGATGTGCCATTGGACGGCCTCTGTGGCGCAGCGGTTGTGGCTCTGCCTACCATGCGAGAGGTCCCGGGTTCGATCCCCGGCTGGGGGTAATGAAAAAAAAAAAAAAAAAAAAAAACAATCCCCAGGTCTTGGATGTTTATATGTGTGTGACGTCGCTGTTTCTGGTTACCACGACACAGGGTATCCTAGTGTGGGGCCAGAAGCAATGTATGTGCCTGTATATAAATGTTTATGTTTATGTTTATGTTTATTGTGCCATCTGTTTTCTTATTTTCTATTATTGCGAAATGATTTTCACCTAGGTCTAGTAGCAGTTTCTTTTCAGGAGGAAGCCAATTAGGGCTACGTTTTCGTTTTTCGTCACACATTTTGATAAACTTACGAAAAGAATATTTCCAAAATAACAAGAAACAACACAAGGAGAAAAGTACACAACACAAAACCAAACATAACCTAGAAAATAGAACAAACAAGCTGACATTTCACTGTATCGCCCTACAAAATTGAGTTGTGGTGGCATTTCAAGTCAAGTTCAAGGAAAAGACAGCACATGATTTTTGTCGGTTTGTACATTCGTTCATCATTCTTTTCAAACCAGAGAGTAACAATACCTGGCATAGCGTACTCCTCGAGTACGTTGGAAAAACGTGAACGAAAATATCCAAGGGTAAATTTAAGGAGTAAAATTATTCCCGTAACTTCGTAACTCGCGTAACTTCGTGTTTGGTCGAATCCGCCCTAAAGATATCAGCAACTTATTCGTCAACGAATTTAGCAACTCGGTTAAAAGAATAATTCCTAAGTGTCAAACTAATTTACTGAATGACAATTCCCACCAAACACACACACAAGCTAGTTTAAGGTTCCAAAAAGCAACCAGTCACAACATTTAAAAAATTATTAATAAGCTCAATATCCATAAAGCTCCTGGCCTAGACGGAATTAAAACGCTAGATCTAAAAAGAATAGGCGATAAGGTGTGTGTTGCATTGTCCTTATCAACACCAGTATTCAAACGGGCTGATATCCAAATGATCTGAAGAACGGTTGTATCAGGCCGGTATACAAGAAGGGAAGCCACAAGGACCTCACAAGTTACCTTCCGATCACATTGTTGTCTTCAATCGATAAAATAGTT
Organism: Argyresthia goedartella; assembly: GCA_949825045.1. Lineage (NCBI taxonomy): Eukaryota > Metazoa > Arthropoda > Insecta > Lepidoptera > Argyresthiidae > Argyresthia > Argyresthia goedartella. The sequence goes on from OX463809.1 coordinate 39,537,556, forward strand.
GAGAAGTACATATGCCAGCAAATTCACTCATTCTATAGCGACAACAAGGTGATCAACAGTACACAGTATGGCTTCCAGCCGGGAAAAAGCACTACGTCTTTACTGTCCAAATTCACCGACGACATCAAACAGCGATGAGATAAGAGGAAACACGTACTTGCACTATTCATTGACTTTTCTCGTGCTATTGATACATACATGATGAATTAGCAAACAGGCTCGAATCTAGTGGAATAAGGGGTCCTCTATTGAAATGGTGCTCGGACTATTTGCGCAACCGCCAAATACAGGTCAAAATTGACAACACCCTAAGCGACCCAATAATGTTAACCGAAGGCACTGCCCAGGGATCTGTACAGGGGATATACATGATGAAATTTTAAATATATCCTACTGACGCTAGTGTTATTTTTTAATAAAGTTTTTGCTTCATATGGAGATTAATTTAGACGATCTGTTGTGAGTAAGGGTACATTGGTGAAGAATTTTGCAAAAGCTCGAGCAAAATCAGCGCTGGATTTAACAACATCATCACCTATCTTTAGGCAGAAATCATTGTCCCTTGGTATAACTTTGCCAGTTTCACGGTTTATTATTTGCCAAACTGTTTTCATACTATTATTTGAATTTTGAATTTTCGTATTATTATGTAAAGTTTTTGCAGTTCTACAAACCAACTTGAAAGTTTTGGAATATTTTTTAACATAGTAATGAAATTTTCGATCAAAGTTATAGGTTTTTTGTTCATAAAGATCATACAAGATAACTCTACTTTTACGAATTCCAAACGTTGCCCAGTCATTAAATTTAGATTTACCGTTGTAGTCACTGACTTTCTTTAATTTAAAAACTTTATTGATTTCTGTCTGAACAATGTTGAAGAAGACAGAGTAGATCTTATTTGGGTTCTGTTTATTAAAATCCGGTACTGGCAAATTTATATCTAACTTTTTCGTATATGTCTAAGTCTATAGGATGTAATAGGCCTTGTTTAATTTTCCACGCCTACCGAACGGCGTGGAATCCTGAGGGGGTGGGCTTTTGCCAGCACGTGAGAGAAAAGTGAGTTGAATTGTTACTGACCTTGTCGTCGCAGACTGGTAGATCGAAAGCTCGATTCGAGACAGGAATGCGGGATAGGAGACAGTTTGGGATAGGAGAGGAATCGAATCGACCTTGCCGTCGCTGCCGACGCTGTCGCCGGCGTGCTGCCTGCCGACACGTGGAGTCGCCGCTACCGGTACGACGATGTCCAATCAACACGGATCACTTGACCGCAGACGCGAATCTACTTTCCCGACGATGTAGATGATTAACACTCCGACCAGGCCCGACGCCTGTATTTGGTAATTGGTACACCGAAATACCATCAATGGCACGATGCCTGAGCAGACATGTTGTTCTCCCGACGAGAAAAGGATAAAGATAACCTCCAATTTTTTCCTCTCGTTGGTACGAGTGACAGCTGCGGTCCGTTTCCGCTTAGTGATGTCCCGATTACTCGCGGTCGATCCGCGCAACAAAAAACCGGTGCGTTCCGAAGCATAAATATTAAACAGGCCTAATAAATTATGGACCAGTCTTATCCTTAATAGCAATTGGGAATGAAACTGTTTGACCACTGTGGTTGGAAGGTAAGCAGTTAATTACACTTTTACTTGTGAATGCAGTCACAAAAAACGTTATCTAAGCAAGTTTGGCTGGTAAGTGTTAATCTAGTCGGCTCTAAAAATACATGCCATAAATTAAACGATTTGAATAAAGTTAATAATCGTTGTTTCATTGTTGTTCCTAAAGGAAATCTACATTAAGATCGCCACAAATAATTAACTTTTTTCTATTATTACATGTTAGTGAGGGCTTCCTCCATATTTTTCTCAAATATTTCGAAATTCCCATATCCTTTATCATCCCTCGGTGGCCTGTAGACACAAACAATAATATGGCTATCTAACTCATCACAGGATACCTCTATTTGTCTTTCAACAGTAATTGCAAGAATATCTTTCCGTTGTTTCACCTTAATATTATTTTTTAATAATTTATATTGTAATATTTGTATTAGTTAAGCACAAGTAATTTTTAAAAGAGTTCTAAAAATCAATCTGTGGGATTTTCTACGCCCTTCTTCTCCCACAGTGGTCCAATGTAGAGAATGGCAAAAAATAACGATTTCTTAGTATGTATATGTAAATATCTACAGTAATAAAGAGATTAGATTGATTGATTGATTAATTAATTCTATAAAATATGGCATAATTTTCGTTAAAAAAAATCTTTACTAAACGAATTTGAAACATGAAATAGTTTCTTTCCTTAATAATATCAAATCAGTTGCATTCTTAATTAAAATGTTTACTTATTTTACTATTGGGACCTTTCGCTTTAGGCACATACATGGGTCGAACTGTGTTGTAGTTGTATCATAACGTTCATGCATGACACCATGACACACCGTAACGTCCATGAATGACTGAATTTTACGGACATGACTATTATAAAGCTTATTTCATAATGAAAGCATAGAATTAAAACAAATACATCCATCCATCCATCCTTCCCAAACTTCCGAATCTATAATATCTTTAGTAAGAGTAGTATAGGAAGTAAAATTAAAACCTGTATTTGATAGTTTTTTTTCTAAAATAGCAAGAATTAAGATTGTATTTCGAACTCCCGTTCACCCCCCGAATAGAAAATTAATGAAATTAAAACTTAACAAATCAATAGGAGGCTCTTTTTTCCAAAAAACATGTCATGTATAAAAATGTTATAAAGTATCACCTTAGCAAGGAATTCGAAAGACTGGCCAAGTGCCAAAAAGTATTTTTTTTAACCTAATTTCTCGTAAACGTGACTCTTTAGGACGTAATGTCATATGACAATTTTAGTTCGGTTAATGATCTTCTCTCGATGGATGTAACTTTCAATATGCGCCACCAAACGTGAAGAAATTATTGATACATGGTGGATTTTTTCTCTCTCAATTTGGTTCGGAGGTCTTAATTTCAATATTTTATGAGATATCGTTGTAAACTATATTACTTTCATATAAAAATCTCTTTTTTTTTTAATTGCAGTCAAAACAATAGCAGCAGAGAATATATTCTACCACTCAAAGATACCTATGTAAAAACCAATTCACAAATCACAATTCTTTATTGCACAGAACATTAGAACAATACAATTATACACGAAATTAAAAGGCAAAGGCGAACTTATCTCTCAACAGAGATTTCTTCCAGCAACCCTATCAGGATAGGATACGTTAAAATGAAAAGGGTAGTCTAGTGCAATTAAATACTTACTAAATACCAATAAAATATGATACTTACTATAAAAATACATATAATAAAAGAAATAGTAGATAAAATAAAAATAAACAAATAATAATAATAAATAGATAAATACAATTTCATTCTTATATATACAATACCTATGATGAAAGAGAAAGTAAGTGCTCTTTCAAGCAATTGTTAAAGGAGAAGAGAGTGGGACTGTCCCTAATAGTGCAGGGAAGTGCGTTTCACAGCCGAATGGCCCTCAGCCTGAACGAGTGCTCGTAGGCGACGGTGTTATGCTGCGGAATACATAGAAGAGACACCGTGTGAGATTCTCCGCTCCTTGCCTCTGGAGAAAAGGAACTCAAAACGTTCACGAAGATAGGAAGGATATTTGGGGTTTCTTAAGATATTAAAGAGTAAAGCCAATATGTGGAAATCACGGCGAAGACGAATCGGGAGCCAACCCAGTTCCTTGCAATACTGCAAGACGTGGTCATACTTGCGCAGCCCGAAGACGAACAGAATCCCGAGGCTCTGAAGTCGTTCGAGTTTATTTAGTTTTTCTTCGTTCGCACTCACCCAGCAAGCATCGGCATAATCAATTAAAGGAAGTAGAAGGGACTGGGCTAGAGTGACATTAGTATGCCGTGGAAGGAAGTATTGTAATCTCTAAAGAGAGTGAAACGATGCAAAGACTCGTCTGCTGACTTTGGAGACATGGGGCGACCAAGACAGCATGTCATCGAATACAACTCCGAGATATTTAGCTTTATCGCTGTATTTGATTACGGTTCCATCAAATATTAGAGGAGCGATTGGAAGTTGTTGTTTATTTAAGAGAGTTTCGGGTTCCCAAGATCAAGGCCTGCGACTTGCTCGGGTTGACCAGAAGCCCATATGAGAGGGCCCACTTCCTGATATTCTCGAGGACGGCATTCAGAGCTTCCACAGCCGGAGTCACATCATGCGGTGAGAAATGCCGGTATATTTGGAGGTCATCTGCGTAAAGATGTTATGAAGAAGTAAGTACATCAGAGATTGTTGATACAAAACGAGAACAGAAGGGGTGAAAGGATGACACCCTGAGGAACCCCAGTGAATAGATCGTACCAATCGGTGGATGTCTCCTCAGAATTGATGCGTTGTTGTCGATCTCTGAGATTGGAGTCAAACCAGCCGGCGGCATGAGAGGAGACATTAAGTGAATGGAGGATCACAACCAGGATAATAAAATCCACGCAGCTGAAAGCGCAGCTGAATTCAAGCAGTGCCAGCACAGACATCCTCTTCTGATCCATCGCAAGTTGGATGTCATCTGTTACTTTGAGTAGAGCGGTGGTAGTGCTGTGACCCGGCCTAAAACCCGATTGGAAAGGATTAAAAAGATTCATGGAGGAAAGATAGGTGGATAGTTGAGTGTGTACAATGGATTCAAGGACTTTGGAAAGGATAGGCAGGATAGAAATAGGACGTAATTCTTTGTAGGAAGATGGGTTAGATGTTTTAGGCAAAGGGATCACGAGAGCACGTTTCCACTGACTAGGGAAGTGACAGACAGAGAGTGAAGCATTGATTATGTCAGTGATAACCGCAGCAATTCCCCAAGAACACTTGTCAACATTTGAGAGTAGATTTTGTCATTTCCGACGGCTTTTGATGAGATTGCTAGCACTGCTTTCCTGACTGCAGCGATTCCAACATGACGCAGATTGAAAGAAGAGTGGCAGGAGGCAGTCCTGGAAAGCAAGTAACGGAGTGTGGCATCCTTGACAGATGGATCCATCTGGACGGGGGGACAGCAAAAAAAAATATTGGGACCGTTAAGGTCGATGTTACCAACCTTCAGGTCCTGGGACTTACCAATACCAAGGGTATTCAGAAATTTCCAAACTTGTGCAGGGGCGTTGTTCTCGATAGATTCAAATATATGACGGTGTTTGGCATCTCAACACAGACGAGAGCAGCGATTACGAAGACTTTTGTATGCTAAGAGATTTTCGTCGGTCGGATCCTTTTTGTAATTAGTCTTGGCACGGTTTCTCTTAGCTATCAGACCCTTGATGGTATCAGTAAACCATGGAGCGGGGAGATGTTTATCTTTAACCTTCTTGACAGGAGCATGTTTGTCAAACAAGCTCAGGACAATCGTGTTAAAGTTCTGGACCTTATCATCAACGGACTCACTTCCCAGAACAAGGGACCAATTTATGGAAGAGGCGTCGGATTTAAGTGAAGTGACATCAATACCCTTGAAACTACGAAGTTCAAGAAACTTAGCTCTACGCTTGGGGAGCCTAATGTTGTAGGATAGGTAAATTAAAAAATGATAGGAGAAGGGGGCACGGAGTTGACCATGTACGGCAACCTTAGTCGGGTTAGATATTATCAAGTCAAGAAGAGAGGGGGTACAGTGAGGCTGAAAGTGAGTGGCATCGAGGGGAAGAATGTGAAAATTCAAGGAGTTAACAATGGATTGCAGTTTGGCTGATCGATCGAGCTAATACCAAATTAGAGATGCCTAAAATAAGTTTTGTTAGATTACTTAAACAGTAGGTACTTAATTAGAAGTTATTGAAAAGAAGTCAATGATTGTTCAAAATTATTTGGTAATAATTTTGAACAATAATTGACTTATTTTTCAACTATAAGAACTCCGTGGTCTAGTGGGTTTCACGCTTGCTTCTCAAGATGGAGGTGCAGGTTCGAATCCCGTTGCTGACCATGTACCAATAAGATAAGTAATTTATCTTAAGTACATTATACCGACGTTATAACGGTGAGGGAAAACATCGTGAGGAAACCTTCATTAATCCATAGCTGCGGTCATGGGCTAGCCTCTGCCACCCCGTATGGGCAAATGCGTGACGCTATGTTATGTTATGTCAAAATTTTGGTGTTTTTCGTCAAAATCAATAAAACATCGATAAAAACATAACAGTAACCCTTCTGCTAACATATGTTCGGCCTAAATGTTTTTAAAATCTATACTATCTTCGTTTCAATACATTGCATCGATCTACCAAACAACCTGTTGTTTAAGATGTTGCATAGGCTATTTCCCTATAATATTCTTCATTAACATTGCTGATTCATCTTTATCATAAATGAGAAAAACTAATAAACTAATCACAGCTACAGAAGGATAAAGTGACGTTGAAAGCATTAACGTAAGGCCACAAGTCAATTCAAATTTCTTTAATTTCTGTAGATATTTACATATACTTAGCAAACGTAATTTTTTGGCTCTCTACATTGGACCACTGTGGGAGAAGCAGGGCGTAGAAACTCCCGTAGATTGATTCAAAACAGATCTAAAAATATCTCTTTTAAAAATTGGTTGTGCTTAATTAATACAAATATTACAATATTAATTATTATAATTTTTTTTTTTTTTTTTTATTCACTTCCACAAGAACAATTACAATTTTACATTTTCAAGATACCCCTCGAAAACCGTCAGGTTTATATGGGGGTAGTTAAATCGCTATAAACACAGATAACACAAAAATAAAAATAACACTTATATAGATAGTAGCCATGCGACAATGGATCCTAATACTGAGTACCAAGATTCATCCTCGCAATACCCCTTTCTAGTTCCTTACATTAATAGAGCAGGAATAAATAATTACAAAATTATTAACAGCGAGGTCTGTGTTGAGCTAGATTAGTCCTGGATAGATACCTAAAGGCCCACAAAATGATTGTATCGGCCTCTGTTCTGAAAAATGGGACCATGTGGTTCAACTCTCAGAGGCCAATTTACGAAGTCGTGCCTTTTCCCAGATAGGGCGACAGAGGCACAGCATAGTAATTAAAAACAGAATATGTATCACGTCTGTTCTCAAATCGGGTGGCATAACCATTCAAGTGTCAATAATATGCCTTTTCTCAGATGGGGTGAGAGTGAGAGGCATAACTTCAGATAATGTAACCTTCCTAACTTCAAAGCTTTTGACAGCTGTGACAATTTTTGACAGTTGTCATTAGTTTTGCCAGAAATCAATCACACTGAATTTTCGACAGGTGTCACAATATTATAGTATCTTTTAAATAAAATCTGGCTCATTTTACAACCTTTATTATACGAATCTTAAACATTAACAGTGATGAGAAATTAATAGAGATGGGCCGAATGTGGTTTTAACCGAATACGAAATTCGGCCGAACATTCTGTTAAAATAAAAAATCGGCCGAACTTCGGTTTAATTTCGCCACGATTTCTCTAGAGCGACACGTCATAATTTGTTTACGCACTTACATGAATTATTATTGTCGAAATGAATAGATGCAAACCGCCGAACTAGAAGTGTTTTTTTGTTTATTTATAGTGACGCATTTGAATGACGAAGTAGTTAGGCATTTAAAAATTCCAAGTTTATTTTGTTTAGATTAGGCAAAAATGTATAAATAAATTTCTAAATAAATGATAATGAATAAAGGCCTAATTTTATTTTACGATTATTATGATAAGTATAATTTCTATTCTATTGATTTCAGTCAAAATGCAAGTGGGCAAAACCCCAACTGGGCAAAAGGTACGACTTTATGTCTAGCTCTTTGATAGTTGAACCACCAAGTCCCGTTTTTTTCAATCGAACCACCCGGATAATCGCCTTTGCGATGGAAGAAAAAAAATGCACCGCTTGAGCCAAACCATTCTTCCTAACATTTCTTGTGAAAATGGTGATAGAATATAATATAATATTCTATTCTATTATATTACTCAGAAATAATAATAATAATAATAATAATACCTTAGACACTACTTACACACATTGATCTAGTCCCAAACTAGGATTCCATGTATCTTGGGTACTAGACAACGATACACATAATTATATAGATAAATATTATACTTAGATAGACAAACAACCATGACTAGGGTACAAACATCTGTTCTCATCAAATAAATATTTGACCTTTAAAATATGATCCAAAAAGGGGCCTAAAGCACAGAATACTTAATAGTACGTACAGAAAGATCACTCCACAAATGCACTTAAATAAATAACTACTCTCGCTGCAATAAAGCGCAATCTAGCTCGCACCACGCTACGTACAGCAATCTCTAAGCACCTACAGAATCGGTTGCCCCGCCCGTGCAGGCTAGAGTGCGCCGCATTGCTACGCCTGAGAGCTTCTTTTACTCTGACATCACAAGGTCGTCCTGTAAACTCCTGTCTCACTTGATCACGGTAGGGTTACCTACGTGAAATTTGTGTTTGTGAATTTTAGTCCACTCTGTATGAGAGGTGTTATTAGTACTTACTCAGGCTATTGGCAAATTCTAAGGCTAGGTAGGTACCTATCTCCTTACTTATGTAATTTTAATTTGTTTTATACTGGCTAAAGTGTTTAAATTTAGGTAAACAAAAAGGTATTTAATTAAAAAGGAATCGAATGTTATTTGTGAACAATTCCTTTAGACACCCTAAACTGTTAGGTACTTAAGTCATTGTCGTTGCAAACCTCACAGAAAAGATGCTTATGAGGAGCGGCTACCGCGTGACGCGATTGCGAGCCAACCGAGCGGCAACCTTACTGAAATCCTGAACGTCGGGTTGGCCGGTCGATCGTACCTAAACTGTTGAGTGAGACACCCCTGCCTTAAGCGTTGTCTCGCTCAAACTTCATTCCACAATCAATATTGACAAGTAGGCTTGGAACACTCAGAATTTTACCTTTTTTAGTAACATTTCATCGGAAGCGATCGTTTGGGTAGCAACATCTGGCCGAGATAGGTATACTGTATAGGAGTCCGTTCTTGTGGCATTTGTTTCGGGCGCTTCCATATCTCGGATCTCACGTCAAGCTGTAGGTCCCGGCTTCTGTCGCTACTCGGTAGTAGTAGTCGTAAAGCTGTGTCACAGGCCCTAATAGGGCAGTCTGATAACTTCTAAAAGTCGGGTTGGCCACAAGCCCAACGCCCCTCCATCAATGTTACTAGTATCCGGGTAAAAGCCCGTGCCCCTCGGTGGGGACATGAATGGGCTACATTTATATCTTTTATTTATGCAGTCCGTTTTAAAGTATGCTTATCTCAACATAATACTGCTTGTATATTTTAGGAACATATCAGAAAAAATATTTTTAGTCATGGGATTTTTTTAGGTTATTTAGTAGCGTAATTCATTTGAAAAATCGCTCATACCTTTTTCTGCCCCGGTTGTATCGACTTTCTTCAGAACTTTTTTTTGGATCAACATGCTAATGTTCGTCGTCTTTTTTACTGTGCAAGTAGTCACTGAAAGTTTGAATAAACCTGTGTAAATATAAGGCAAGGAAGGTGTAATATGTACGTTATGTAGGACTCTACCTGATGACTTTATTTTGAACAAGCTGAGTATTGTAGTTAATCGTCTAGCCAAGGAGATCGGAAAAAACGTTCATTGGAATAAATGGAAATATTAAGTGCTTCAAAGCTAAGCCTAAGCTTTAATAGTTAAAGAGTGGTCCATCCATAATAAATCATCAATCCATCGTCAGAATCAGAAACATATACTGACTGATATACCTACTCGTATTATGAAATACGATTTCAATTAATTTTATTAATCAACTAACCTTCGACAATGTCGTTGAATCTGGCCACTGTAAATAGGTTTTTATACGCCCCAACTCCCAAACAGTTAGCTAATGTCGCTGCTATTACCACGAGCAGCATTATCAGTTTTATCGACTCAGAAAATCTCCCAATGAACTTTCTTTCACCTGAAAGTGAATCAAAATTGTTTCGATCTCGAAAATCACACAATTCATGTAAGCCGTGGATTCAGTTTGCTTGGATCATTTTCGAAGTATTTTTTTATAAAAAGTTTTTATTTAGTTTCACCTGTCCCTGGCTCTGTCCGTCTGATCAAATCTTACAATTAAAATTTCCCACTTCCCGGTTTCCGATTGAGCTGAAATTTTGCATGCAGATTGGATAACCGTGCAATTATTTTTATGACATGGCGCTGATCTGATGAAACCGGAAGGTGGCCATGGAAACTCTGTAAGAAAATGACGCAACCCCAATGAGTTTGGACTCGTCGGATTTGTCTCTTGACGAGTAGGTACTCTGGTGCCATATTCGTTTCTTACTTTTAACCTTCCCGCTCGAGTAAGCACTTCCTCCATACGAACGATGACAGATTATATAAAACTCCGCTGACTCGACAAACAGTCCTCCTCGCACACGACCGCGCACGGCCGGGGCGCGCTTGCCGGAAGCCGCCGTCCGGAAGTATTGATCCTGTGACTGTGCGAACCCCATACTAGTTTTTGTTACTGGTAATACTGACCGAAAATAAAGAAATTATCTACCTTCTTTATGGTGTATAACACTTGATTGGTGGAGACACACATTTCAAAGAAAAACTCTCGCTCGCGCTGGGACACCCTCAGTTCAATGGATTTTTCATAGGGTTGCACTCTATTACCATGGCATAAGGTTGAAATTCGCGATAAATTTGAATGAAAGCTCGGCTTTTTATCGGCATATCGATTGGGCTCTGTACTGTAATGGAGGGAGTGGTTCCGTATACTTAACGTATTTCAAATAATCTTTTTCTTTGTTAATTGCTTGTTAATTTAACGTTTACGTATTATACTTTTATCTTTAATTAGCCGTTTAGAGAATTTTTACAGGCACCAAACTAAGAAAACCATTTAAAGTAGAAACCATAGTCCGTGAGCCAACTACGACAAATCATTATGCACAAGTAATGCCACGTCAGTAGTAGTGCTCTTCTTATTTAAAAAAACTAGTAATGGTTAACCCCCCCCCCCCCCCCCCGCCATCGCCGCCATGACTGCCCGTTGAAGCTGCATCTCGCCACCTCCGTCTAGGTCGTATATCTTGAAGATATACGACCATATTATCTTCGCCCCTACGCCGAAAAGAGGCCCCAGCCGTCGAAGAGCGAAACCGTAGGTTAGGCTGGAACGACGCCTTAGCTTTCTTGTATCACTAGGATTTCTTGAATATAACTCTTGAACCTTGAGTAATCCTTCTTTCCTTGCCAGCCGCACCAGCTATAGGAAGTCACCCTCTAGGCAGGTAGGAGCACAATTTCGAACCCGTGGAACCTCAGTTTACAAGAGGTGACAGTTAAAGCGACTTTGTCGAAAAAGGGGTCGAAATGTTCAAGATTACTTAAATGACGGGACTATTTGGGGTTAATCTAGCTTAACACAGACTTAGCTGTTAATAATTTTGTAATAATTTATGGCTGCTTATTAATAATAATAATAATAAAAAAATGTATTAGTTAAGTACAACCAATTGTTAAAAGAGATCTAAAAATCAATCTGTGGGAGTTTCTACGCCCTTCTACTCCCACAGTGGTCCAATGTAGAGAAGAGGCAAAAAATTACGTTTGCTAAATACATGTAAATATCTAAAGTAATAAAGTACTTTTTCTTTGACTTTGATCACTGTTTAAATAATGCCGATAAACAAAGTCAAAGTGATAATTTATTTACAAACTTCGAAAGAAATAATCAAAGTCTTTAAATGAAATTATATGGTAATTAACTCAATAAACGAATTCAAATACCTCGGTCACATAGTGACTGAGGACCTGAGGGATGACCTAGTCATAGAGTTCGGGCGAATATGTTGGATCGTAGGATTGCACATTGTAAACAGCCAGTAAAAATATCACTCTTCAAAACACACTGTCAATCAATCTAAAGGTGCAGACTATGAGTCAACTATACCCAAAAGACTCAACGCCCAGCTCGTCCATTTGTTCTCGTCCAATTGATGCGTTGTTGTCGACATCTGAGATAGTAGTCAAACCAGCGGGCGGCTGGTTTGACTACTAATCAAAATCCACGCAGTTGAAAGCGCAGCTGAAGTCAAGCAGTGCCAGCACAGACATCCTCTTCTGATCCATCGCAGGTTGGATGTCATCTGTCACTCAGAGTAGAGCCGTGATAGTGCTGTGACCCGGCCTAAAGCCTGATTGGAAAGGTTTGAGGAGATTCATGAAGGAAAGATAGGTGGACAGTTGAGTGTGTGATATCGATAATATCGATAGTATCGCGTTAAGAAAGTCGATATTATCGATACTATCTATGATCTATCGGTGCGTTTCGATAGTATCGATAGTTATGCTTTAGTAACTATCAACGTATTTTCGATACTATCGAAATGTAATAAAACAACTAATTTATGAATGAACTACGAAATAATGCGAATGTATAATAAAAAGATGTGATAGATGAACTTTGTCATCATTATCTATATAACCTTTTAGGAGCAAGCAACAGTATCGTAAAATGTTCGACTATCGATAGGGCAAACTTTCGATATTGTCGATACTATCGATATTATCGATTCTATCGACACTTCCTATCGTTAGTATCGATACTGTCGATAGTGTTTATTTTTTCATTTTGCTGACCCCAAGGCGGTTAAAGGCCCCTGCCCCTTGGTGGGCACATGAACGGCCTACATATTATTATTCACCCAAAAACATCCATAACAAATTCGAAAATTCCAAATTTAAAGTAGTTTCTTTCCCGATGTTATTGATGATGAATGTAGCCATTAATGCCCCCACCAAGGGGCACAGGCCATTACTTGGATACGGGTAAGTTTACGCCGTACTCCATCACGCTTCGTCTTCATCATCTCATCTCGACTTTATCGATATCGATATTTTTTCGTGTCAATTGCATGACACCTCTACATAAATTAGGCATCAAATGTTGACCTTGAGCTGGCCAATCACAGCTCTCGTAGTACTTCCATGCAGCTCTCTAAGCTGCCCTGTCCCCCGCCGTAAATAGTTGAGTCGTATTTCAAAAGAAAATGTATGTGCGCTCTCCACTGGCTAGATGCTCCCTGGGTTGCAGCCACCTTATAATAAAAATAATAAATATTATTAACATTGCAAGAAAAGATATGTAAAAAAAACATACCTTTTACCGCAATAATAGTACATTACTGCAGACGCCAGGAAAGAAGGGTTTGCCGGCTGATTAGGTATAGACGGCCGACTGACGGATTTTGATACAAAGCCGGCAAGCCCTTTTCGCGGCCAGAGGCTTGGAAAGGCAGAGGAAATAATAAATACACCACTCAAAAACAAATTCAAGTTTAATAATACTACTAATCTTAATTTCCGTGCGCCCGTTGACGTCTTTTGTTTTGAGCATAAAATAAAATAAAAAACCGGCCAAGTGCGAGTCGGACTCGCACACGAAGGGTTCCGTACCACCGTTCAATGGAAGCGATGGTGTGGAGTGAATAGTTTGGATTTTACACAGCAAAATATTGTTTACAAAGTTATTGGTGCGGTTACTTTCACACTCCATGTACGTAACCAGGTGCATCCATAAGTTTGTATGTGGTATTGAAAGAATTGTTGTATGGGAGCCCCCTTAAATATTTCTTTTATCCTGTTTTTTAGTATTTGTTGTTATAGCGGCAACAGAAATACATAATCTGTGAAAATTTCAACTCTCTAGCTAGCTAGGTTCTTGAGATACAGCCTGGTGACAGACGGACGGACGGACGGACGGACAGCGAAGTCTTAGTAATAGGGTCCCGTTTGGAACCCTTCGGGTACGGAACCCTAAAAACTATCCGGCCTAGGCCTGCACTTTTGTATGAAATTCCTTTACAGTTCTCTCGAGTCCTGCGGTCCGAAACGTGATACTTCCAAGCCTGTTATACTTATAATATAACGCTCGTAATGACGACATTTAATTGCATGAGAAAATAAAGTTAAGTTCTAACCCCCCCCCCCCCCCCCCCCCCCCCAGTCTGTTTGCAGGCATCGCGATTTTCAACCTTATGCCATGGTATTAGAATTCAAAACCTACAACGGGAAAATGGCATCATAAGTTGCCTTGGTATAGTTTAAATATCAAAAGCGTTATCAAGAAAATGGCTCACCTTTAGACTTTGACCACACAGCTAGGAAGTTCGTGATTTTTGGCGGATAGTTGGGGTCATTATAAGCATAACCTAAAAGTTTTAGGTCAAAGTATTTAATAGTTTTTATCTACACACGTATCATAAACCCTCTTTACTGCGTTCAAAAACCGCACGTTAGGATCAGAATTATGTTAAACTACTTGGTAAAAACTCGTTTCGTATCTGGAAAACTACACATTATGGTCATTATGTGTAGTTTTTCTACATATAATGACATTCAAATTTCGAACGCCGACGCCCACCCGCGTGCCGTCCCTAGTTTGTCTGTGAAGTTGGTACTGACATTCAAATTTCAAACGCCGACGCCCATCTGCGAGAAGTTGGTACTACAGAACAAGTTAAACAATTGCAGAGCCACAATGCCGGTCAAACATGCGGTTCCTGAACACATCAAAGAGAGCTTATGATATGTGTGTAGATAAACTAGTGTAGGTAACTGTACATAATTAGGCATTAAAACTCTCGAGTGCTTAAACCCACTCTCGACTTTTAATGCCCTCCATTATGCAGCAGTCACATAAACTACTATTAAGATATGATTTTTTGAAAATCTATAAAATTATTCTTTTTGAATTATCAAAACAAGATGAGAATACATAGATGAAATTGTGCCTTAAACCGGATTCTATTGTAATAAAGCTATTTTGATTATATTTTGGCGTCACAAGCTTGTTTCTTTGCTTATTTCAATGTGTAGGTACTTTTACATTTCCCACAGATTAATTAAGTGGATTTACTGAGATTCAGTTTTTAGTAACGGAAAGCAGCCGGAACCCAATTTATTTGACAAGTCTTGATGATTTATGATTATGATTAATTCATTCATTGCTGGCATTCGCGTCAGTAAACAGAACAGTTATCTTTCGTTTTAGTCGCTTTGAACACCTACTTTGGCTAGATTAGGTTATTATGGCAAAATTTCAATTGGATTATTAGTTAGGTTAGAACTTAAAAGAAGCAAACCCGGAGCGGAGCGTATGCAAAGAAAAGCCAAATTTTGCAAGAGTAGGTTATTGTGGCTAAATTTAAATAGAGTTTATAGGTTAGGTTGGAACTTAGAAGAAGCAACCCCGGATCATATGCAAGGGAAAGCCAAATTTGGCTAGAAGAGGTTATTATGGCCCAATTTCAATTGGGTTATAAGTAGGTTAGTTTGGGACTTAGAAGAAGCAACCCCGTATGCAAATAAAATCAAAATCCGGCTAGATTAGGTGAGAGTATAAAGTTATCCCCCCTTGAACAGTCAAGGTCAAGGTCAAGAGGTCAACAAATAAGTATAAAGTCAGACACTCCATCTCTAGTCATTTCATCACAAACTTCAAAAAATCATATCTTTGAAACTAGGCATTGCCTTAAGGGGGGAGTACTGGGAGTGGTATCTACACTCTATATTGTCCGCACCAATGTTCAGTTACACACATAATATCGACATTACTAAAGTCTAAAAACAATTCAAATTCTAGTGCTTTGCTAGAAAGACCCTCTATAACCTGATGGAAAATACAAAGATCAGATAAAATCAACTGAATTTACAACAATGTAGCTACTCGTTATTATTATTTTTTTCGACAGGTCTTTTTAGTCAGCTATAAATAAAAATATTCATGTCGAAATACACTACAGCATCACTATGATGACACGCGATATTGTATAGGCGCATGTTCATTCTAAGCACACATTTATTATGTTGTTCCGATAAATTTGAACAATAAGGAAAATTGCACTTGTTCTTCGTCTTATTATATAAATCGAGCAGCACTTCTATACCGGTATCACATGCTCTCCGACTAATGTTCGAGTGGTTTCCTACCATAATAAAAATGGTGGTATGTTCATCAAAATATCACCTACAGCTATGTTTTTTATTATTTCCTCATAGGAACTTTAGGAATATTTGTTACTTGTTGCCTGAGGCAATAGTGCACAAGCGTTCCAAAACCCTGAAACTCATCATCAGCTGAACGATATCTGTTATCCAGGATTTATCCTTGACACGCATAGTGACTTCAGGAGCGTGTTTGTCAAAGAGGTCAGGGACATACTTTTTTAAGTCTCCACCATCGAATCCACGCTGCATAGTCTTAAGATCTTCAACAAAATGATTTTCTTTTATTTTACGTGGCCTACTAGTTTTTACATATTTTGGCTTGGTTTTTGTATATTAAAATCTGCTATTGGTTACTAAGAGATCGATTAGATTAATATCATTTTGACGCAGTCGCAGCGGTCCGACACGTTTGTAATTACAAGATCTACGAGTGTATCGCTGCTTTCGATGACTCCTGTGGGTTCAGCAACTACCTGGCTCAGTTTAAGAGCCTGGCCAGATGATGGCCACTCGCGCGTTTCCGAGATACTGGAGCTACACATATCTCGTCCAGATGCTGCCGCGCGTTTTCTCACTCGCGCGTAAAACGCGTGCAATGAGCGGGACTCTCGACTCGCCGATTCGTATGGGAAAACCAGCCAAGTCAGCCCTTAGACTACATATTTGGATTTTGCATAGAACTTGGCACTCAATCTCAGATCTCCATTCTTTGTGCGGCGAAGCCCACAGCAGAGAATAATTTTTGTATTGAACTTGGTTCTCCTTTTTTACATTTATGTTTTTGGTGGGATATCATTACTTTTTGTAGGTAAGTACATATCCTCGTTACGCCGTGGGTCCTTTTAAAAGGACAAATTCAAAACTAAAAGTAGACTTTATAAATATAAAACAATTGCATTGCCAAGCACACAGCAGAGAATAATTTTTGTATTGAACTTGGCTCTCCTTTTTTACATTTATGTTTTTGGTGGGATAATAGATTACAATATCTAATGCCGCCGTTCTAACCCGCCGAGCAAACCTGGCGAGCAGGCGGGTATGGTATGTAGAGGCCTTAATGATGCATTAATAAAATAAAATAAAAGTAGACTTTATAAATATAAAACAATTGAATGAGTTACTGTATTTTCCTACGTTTACGGGGTATAATTTTCTTCTCAGTGTTATTTTCTATATTTTCTTGTACCTTTGAAATATTTGAGTGAATTGCCCATTCGGTATCCGGATTTTTTTTTACGCGTTTTCTGTTTATACTCAATTTGGCCAAGTCGGGGCGGTATAACGTATACGTAGACGGTTGTACTCTACAATAGAACTCTCTTGTGCCTTTATTTGACTCGGGTCTAAATTGATAAGATGTACTCCATCTAAAGTTTTAACTCTAGAGAGTCCAAAGTAAGCCTGCCCTTTACTAAATATAGAGGAGCCTATGTCGAGAAGAGCACTGTCAAGGCTAATGCCTTGTGATTTGTGGATAGTAATAGCATATGCTAAGCAAATAGGGAATTGTTCCCTGTGAACATATACATTACTTAATATCTGAAACTTGGTCTTAACTCGTTCTAGTTCGTAAATTAAATTATGTTTAAATTGTATCGTAATTTTACGTGCACAATTGCTGTTGTCGACGTCCCAATGTACCTTCGCTATTTTTCCAATGGATCCGTTTACCAGTCCTTTACTGACATCTACGTTTCTCCGCAACATTACACGAGAACCTATTTTTATCGTGATGACATTTTCTAAGCCAGCAGTTAGCGACGAATCATCCTCGTACTTTTTGAGTATGTCATTTCCTCATTTTTTCAAATAACGTGGACAGTCTATTTCGTCTATCGAATTTAATTTAATTTCTGGTTGCTCCATACTTGCCAACATTGCAGTATTAAACTGGTTACACATATTTTTAGTGGGAAATAAACATACTGTATCATCGGACAGCAATCTAAAATAAGATATGATTTCTTTAAGCCGGTCGGTTTGATTTTTAGCGGTTAATTTGAGGAGTCGTTTAGATAAAGTGCAACTGTCTTGACTTGTTACTATACCCATTCTTAAACGATTAAATATTTCACCGAAAAGTTGGTCGTTTTTTTGCCTCATATTAACTGTTAATTCCTTCAAGTCAGAAAATACGTTTTTGGTCCACATTTAAACCTTCTATCATTTGTTCGAGCTCTTCCTCAGATACCAAATCTTTAGAATTTCTGAAATCCTCTATTGCATTCACAGCTTCAACAGGTAAGAAGTCTAATGGATTTTCTAGGTCATCATCTTCTTGATCATTTTCCTGTCGATCTCTGTCAATTTCCGCTACTTTTTCTTCAATCATTTCAAACGCTCTCTCTATGTTATTTAAGAATACAGTCTGCATTTCTCCATAATCAAGTCCTTCCTTAATTTGATCTTTTAGAAAATTGAAGGCTTCAGTATAAGTATTTTGTCCAGACTTCAGTATTGCTAAATCTCTCCATGGATGAAACATTAACAAAAGTGAGAAATAGTATTTTTCAGGGTGTTTATTTACGTCGTATATATAGTGATTTATTAAATAAGGTCTCTGTCGTTTCTTTAAATATTTATTTGATGATAATTTATACACCTGTGCCGCTGTTGCTGAAGAGGGTGGAGCTGTAACTATGTCAAACCAACGAGCGAAATCATATAAATTCATGCAATCTAAGTCTTGAGGTCGTTGAGGATAAATATTATCAACCCAAGACTCGAAATAGATGTCTGTAGAATCTGATTCAAGTTCAATTACCTCTTTTTTAGATTTTACCCTTCGGTTGCGATATATATTTACATCGAGCCATCGTATTGTGGTCTGGGCATCGGTACCATAAAGAGAAATCCCTAAGAGTGTATCGCTTGCTTCTAGTGCACCACATTCTCTGTTATTGAGTGCTCGGATACCTACGTTAAAAAGCCTGCTAGCGACAGATTTAGTAGAATTTATGTCGTCGAAAGTGTCTACTGCGTGACTTTTTTCACTTTTAGTCGTATATTTGGTAATATAATAATTTAGTACAGCTGTCTTTTCGCCTACATACTGTAAATCCATGTTGCCATCCCAAGCGAGAAGGATTGCTGGATTATAGTCGTTAATGTAACGAGATTCTTTTTGGCGAGGTATATTATAAAGCCTATTCGTTTTTAAAGTTTTCCTAGACGCTATTGATTCGGTTACACTATTAATTATTAGAGATTCGGTTACTGGTCGTGGAAATGCAAACCTGCAAACTGTTGTAAAGCTTGTTTTTGTTTTTTTCTTTCGTAAACAGTATGAGTTATGTTTATGCGTCTGATAATGAATAACACGATGATATAATGTTGGGGATAGTTTTTTATCTGGGACAGAACATGTAACGTATTTAGTAATAAACTCTGCTACCTCCTCAACAGTCGAAACTTGTAGTATTGGTGCATCTTTTACCCATAACATCAGATGGAAATGCTGTAAACTCCTAGACTGGTATTCACGTCGCCAGAAATAATGTTCTATTTCACCTAAAGGAGCATCAGGTGATGTTAAAAAATCCAATATTGTTTTGAATTTTATGTCAATAAACCGCGACGCTGAAACTGGGTCCATTGCTACTAACTCACTAGTAGATTTATTCTTTGCATCTGGACCATTGATTAGTTTAATATAATCCGCGAGGTCCGTCCATCTCCATTCAGAAGGACTCATTGTTAAAAACCAAGTAACGAGTCATACACATAACATCGCTTCTAGGTTTTTTCCAGAATTGCTCGGTATTTCGTAATCTATTAAATATTGCCATCAGATCTCCTTCGAGTTCACCTTTTTCTATCTTCTCTAAATACTGTTGCGCTGTTAATTTTTGGTTTAGATTAGTTACGTTTAATTTATAAAATATACCTGCATTTAATTGTCTTATATTTGCATCATTTAATAAGTAAAATAAGTATTGCTGGTTAAGTCTGAATCGCGAGTCTTTTGAAGTTAAGCGAGATTTAATGAATTCTGCACTTGTAATTTTTTTTTCACGATCATAAAATTGACCATACTTGCCCTCATTAAATAAATCCGGAAAGCATAAAGTAGGTATCTATATCCTTATTGCGATTATCGATTGGTGCAGCATTCACTTTCAACATTTGATATAGTGCGCAAGCTGTACTATTTTGTTTCTTTTCGTGTTGCGGATATATTGTATACTCTTCGTAAATATCTTCATTATCTTCGGTTACCTGAGTGAGAATGGCAGACTGATTTTGTAACTCCTTTTCTTTTTCGTTTGACTCGATGCTATAGTATAAATTTTGGTCGAGGTTATCTAATAAATTATCTGAGTTTTCCGGTAAAATTATGTTGGTGTAATGAAAGTTATTCTGTTTCAAATAGACTAATGCCCTGTATATATTGCCGATATCTATTAAATCTTGCCACATTATTTTAGTTTTAGTCGGACAGCTTCGCACCAGTATAAAAAGTTCTTGATTTGGATTTAAAGGTTCTTCGGGTTTTGGCAATTTATTTAAAGTATTTACTATAGGTAATGGTAAATGAAATGTCCTCCCTTTAACTTTTTTTATCATTTGTCTGTATAGGTATATTTTTAGGTAGGTATATTTTTATTTCCCACTGGATTCAAGCTGGTGACTACTTGAAAAGCTTTAGCTCTTTGTATCAACATTTTTTCATAGTTATTAAGATCACTCAATTGCTTAGGTACGTCACTGTAATATAAATTATGAAGTATAGAATTAGGAGGTAAATCATTAGCTCGGATTTTTTGTAAGCATAAATAACAGATAAATGGACTGGGCTCAATATTAAATGTTTCATTGAATAGTTGTAACCTTTGCCATATGTCAGTTTGGATAGGATTTCTTAGTTTATTTATAGCGGACAGGTCACGTAAACAAAGAAGTCTTTGACAACATATGCAATGGTTTATCGATATATCATTGCAACGTTTTTTCAAGCTATTAAAAGCGCGTTTATATTTTTCTATAACGAGGTCTTCGCTTAATTCGCTCTCATGCATATTTAACTCACAATGAGCATTTTTGATATCAAAAGGTACTCCTAATTCACATAATTTATCTACATTAACAGAGTTCAAATCACAATCTATTGCATTTATATTTTTGCAATAACATATTAACTGATAAAGTTCTCTAACAATAGTTCGTATTTTAGGGAAATGGGTTTTTATGTTACAAAGTATTTTAATTTTGTTTATAAATTCTTGGCTCTCATTAGATATTAAGTTAAATACATTTATGGCTGACTTTGAATTTAAATATTTAAAAACTACCAATAAACTTTTCAGTATTGATTCATCTAATAAACATTGTTTGGGATTACAAGACCAAGATACATCATTATGTTCATTCTGTATGTTAAATATCTCAGCTTGACCCTCATCGTTTATTGGTATAGTTTCACCTGAACAGAACACTTTATACGAATTTTCATAATAGAATGGTTCTTGAGTACTCACATGTATAAATTCTCCGGCAATAATAATAAATTTTTCTAGTATGTCATTGTCAGAAGAGATACTATTTTTTTTTCCATATTTATTGCAATTTTACTTTGAACGCGATCTAAAATTTTACAGGAATGATCTAGTATATTTTTACGACGCTTAAGAACCCATTTCACAATTCTTTCAGCTTCTAACCTTTTCTGTTTCCCAATTTTCTTTGTTAGTTTGTAAATTGTGTCATTTTCATTGGTAAACGTTATTTTTTTTTGTGTAGTACAACTTCGACGATCCTTTATCTACAACTGGATTTTAGTCATTATAACGTTTTACCGCGGTTCTATGTATCTCTGGGTTTTTATCGGTATAACGTTTTACGGCTGCCTGATGCACTTCGGGGTGTTTGGCTGTATAACGTTTCTGAGAATTTTGCACTACTTCAGGATGTGCTTGTTTATAACGCCGATTAATTTCACGCCGTTGTTCTGTACGGGATTTCTCAGAAGTTTTCGGTCGACCTGGTTTACGTTTTCAATGCGACCCCTTTGTGTCAATTTTTTTTTCGTTCATGGACTCCATGTCTTGAATAATTATATCGGGAATAATAGACACATTATTGATGTCTTGTTCCACTGGAATACACACGTCATAATGGCCCGAAGAGAGATTACCTGTAAAGAGCAAGCGCTTTGTAGGATATCCCGTTTCGCCGAACAAACCTAGCAGAACACCATCCTGATGATACACTTAGATCTTAATATTATACAAATTTGCTGCAGCCTTTAATTCAGAAGCAGCTCCATAAGTTGTCGAACAAAGCATGCTTGCTCGATACTCTTCTTTAGAGCAGTAAGGATCCCCGTTTGCAGCGCAAGTGTACATACACAAATCATCCCAGTTACGACATACATACTCTACTATAGTTTCACGCAATCTATTTGTTTGTTGTATATTACTACACTCAAACAAAGAATATGCAATCGAATGGAATAAGCAGCTTCCATCGGGAGGCATTGGAATAATTACAATTTGTACAATACCTATACCTACCTACGTAATAAAAAGATAAAACTATTTGCTACTATCAACAAGTTCTCGAACTCAGAGTTAAGTAGGTATATACACCTACTTACTTTTAACTATACTTAACTTACCTACTTACTAAAAAATACAATTATTATTTATTTAAACTATTGCCTATACTATACTAAACCTACGTACCTACTTATTATAGGAATTGTAATAATAATAATAAGTATATACACCTACCTACTTATAACTATAAAATTATTATTTATTTAAACTATTGCATATACTATAATACTATATGTACGTACCTACTTATTAAAGAAATTGTAATAATAATATTACTACAAATTATAGTTTTCCTTAAGGAAACTTAGCAATTTCGCAGCATAAATCGCAACCTTATAGGTCAGATATCGAGAGACAACCGGACAGCAAGACGGCGCTCGCGCTTATGAGCGCGGCTGCCGCTCGCTCGGCGACGTTCGCGTCAACGGTTCGATTCGGTTGTCACAGCGCCCCACCCACCCCGCCCGTACCGCTCCGGCGTCACTCGGCGCGCGCGCGTCGTGTATATACCGAAAATCTAAATGCCTATGATTTTATCATTATTTATGAGTAGGTAATGATTTTACACTATTGATGTGCGCTAAATATAAAAATAATAATTAATCCCAGTTAATAACGTAGGTACCCTAAGTAATATTAGGTATTTATGTTAAGCGTTCATAATATAATCTAATTATTTAAAAATTGCCAGCTTTTTATTTATTCCTTTGTATTCATCTAATTACCTATCTGCATACCAAATTTTAACTCTCTAGGTCATCTGGAACTGGGTTAGAGTTTTGATCTATAGGTCAGTCAATGATAAAAATGAGGAATTTTGGACATTAATATCTAAATAACCGTTTGAGATACGCTTATGAAATTTAGAACACATATGTATCTCGCAAGTAAAATAGTTTTTGATTTATGAGGGGGTCAAAAGTGGCTCCAAATGGTTCGTGTAATATTACACACGGTGCGGCTCGCCAGTTCGGTTTCTTGAACTTGGCTTGACACGCTCCCGCGTATCTAGAAACCTTGGACACTATTTACACACATTGTTCTAGCCCCAAACTAGGATTCCCTGTATCTTGGCTACTAGACAGCGATACACATACTTATATAGATAAATATTATATTTAGATGTTCATATTCCCCCACGGAGATTCTGCGTGTTATTATTCCATCGAAATCACTCAACTCTGACAAAGATCCTTTCTACTTACATACCTGACAAGGCACACCGAACAGAGAATCTGTCCAGCTTTATGAATTACACGACCAATACTATTAAAAAAAATCGCTCGGACAACTTCTTAATACTGGGTGATTTTAATCTACCTTTCATCGAATGGACATTGGAAGG
The DNA here is from genome assembly GCA_949825045.1 of Argyresthia goedartella. NCBI lineage: Eukaryota > Metazoa > Arthropoda > Insecta > Lepidoptera > Argyresthiidae > Argyresthia > Argyresthia goedartella. Next base: position 39,561,506 of record OX463809.1, read on the forward strand.
CCCTCTCTTTCATAGCGCAAGCTCTGTAGAACTACAATTATTAGCCAGGGATTTTATGGACTTAATGGCATTATATGGTTTTTTACAAAGTAACTTTCTGAAAAACCCATGTGGAATCACCTTAAAATTTGTTTTTAGTAATTTCCACCTTGAATTGAATAGATGCTCACCACCACTATCAAAAGAAGATATTTTTCATCCGACTTTACTCATTAATGCAGATATTTATTTTTCAACTCTTGTTCACGCTTCTGTTCGAAAATTTAAATTCTACAAAGGAGATTACGAGAAAATAAACCAACTTCTCATGGATTTTGAATGGACTTTTGACTTCGACCAGTTAGACACCGAAGACTCTGCATCATTACTTTACGAAAGAATTTATGAGTGTTTCGAGTTGTTTATTCCAATAGCAATAACACATAAAAATAATAATTATCCAAATTGGTACTGCCGTAATTAAGTTAAAATAATACGCCAGAAAGACAGAGCTCATAAACGTTGGTAGAAATATGGTAATCTTAATGACTATCAATAGTTTTCACTTTTGAGGACCCGTTTTCATAAAATTCATAAAGACTGTTACAAAGAAATGACCATTAATGCTCAGGATTCAATAAAATGTAATCCTAAAAACTTTTGGTTATTTGTCAAATCAAAAAGAGGTCGAAGTCAGTATCCCAACACAGTTACAGTAGGTAATACGCAGCTAAATAATGGTCCCGATATCACTCAAGGTTTTAATGACTTCTTTATGAAAATGTTCTCTCCTATTGCTTCATCTTACCCTACTATAGATTTACCACCACCCCAATACGGTTACTACGATGGTATCCATACAATGCAAATTTCAGAATCCAAAGTCAAACTTCTACTAAAAATACACTCTACCAGTAAAGGGGCAGGAGACGATAATGTAGCCTCCATTTTCATTGGAAGAAAGCACCTATTGTTCCAATGCACAAAAAAGGTCTAACCACTAAAATTGAGAATTACAGACCAATTTCAATCCTAAATACTTTCAGTAAGATCTTTGAAAGGATAGTCTATGATGAGATTTATCCGGTATTGTCCAGGGGAATCCCTGATGAACAACATGGATTTTTTTTTACGCTCTTTTCTAGTTTAGTACTTAACGCAATGGAAAAAGGCAGCCAGGTTGACGTGGTCTACACAGACTTCGAGAAGGCGTTTGATCAGGTGGACCACGTCATTTTTCTGCAGGAACTCCATCGCCTTGGTATCCACGGAGATTTACTTCGCTGGGTAAAATCCTATCTTTCTAATATGTCTCAAGCTGTTGTGATGGGTGGCATTGGATCCGACTACGTTACAATTTCATCTGGCGTCCCTCAGGGATCCCATCTTGGGCCTCTGTTCTACAACGCATATCTGTACGATGTTTATACATGTCTTGAAAATGCTAAATTGCTCATATACGCCGATGACACTAAGATTTTTCTTGATATAAAGAATTCACATGATTGCTCCAGATTACAAAACTACCTTCATAATCTTGAGGAATACTACATTAGAAACCGGATAACAGTTAATGTCCAGAAATGTCAAAGTCATAAGTTTTACCCGTAAAAGAAAACCAATCATAAATAATTACACAATTACCAATACATCTATTGATAGAGTCTCTCTAATTCGCGACCTGGGTATTTACTTCGACAGTAAGTTTCTTTTACATCAGCATATTGATATTATTTGCAATAAAGCCTATAAAAATCTTGGTTTTGTTATACGGACATGCTCCATCTTCAATGACCCTTTATGTATCAAAATAGTTTTCTTTTCCTACGTACGTAGTATTTTGGAGTACGGATGCAGTGTCTGGTCTCCTCAATATGACGTGTATAAGCATCGTATCGAGAGTATTCAAAAACGATTTTTGAGATTTCTTGACTATAAAACACGACGTTCTCATATTTCGTATGAAGATAGGTGCATAAAACACCACGTCTTATCATTAGAACAGAGGCGGACAGCATTGGATATGATGCTCCTCTATGACATTCTTCGTACCAGGCTTGATTCTACGGAACTACTGTCCGCACAGTCGTCGCACACGCCACACTCCACTTATATATGCTCAAGTCATCATACTAATTATGCAAATAACGAACCTTTAACTCGTATAGCTAACACATACAACAAATATTTTAAATCTGTAGATTTATTTCAACACTCCAAAACATCTTTCAGACGCAATATTGTCGATAAGTTGCTGCCTCCAGACGGTGATGACAACTGATGAAGTCCAATATAGGCTCTTATTTTTATATATTTTATAGTTTAATTTTATTCAGTACATGTGTATGTATATATATATTAGATATTTAGATATTTATTTTATGCAGATTTGTAGGTATTTATATGTATTTTTTTATATATCCATAGTTTATATTGTAAGTATTTATATTCTTATATGTATTGGCCTATAACTATAATTTAGGTGAAGGTTTTTATCTCCGCCGCAACTTCAATTTCACACTGTATAATTAGGGGATATCTGTTATTGGCAATTCTAATTTGTTTAATTTTAACGTTAATTACCATTGTAACTTGCTGTTGATGTCCTAAATATAGAAAATAAATAAATACATAGATAAACAACCATTAGTAGGGTACAAACATCCGTACTCGTCAAAAAAATATTTGCCCCCACCGGGACTCGAACCCGGGACCCTTGGCTTCATAGGCAAAGTCACCGCCGACTCGGCCATTCGGGTCGTCGAATAATGAAATGAAATAATTTATTTTTGCCTCATTAGACATACAAACAAAACATACAAGGATACACAAAAACAGGCAAAAAAAAATATTCAGGACATATACACAGTCAGGTCATAAGTTCTGTCACACAATAAAAACTTTTGAATTTAGAACGCTGGCCACAAAAAAGTTTATTGAATTCTAATTTCGAATTTTTCATGAAAATAAAAATGTGTACTTTTTAGAATTTTCCTCATTTTTAAATATGGAGTGGACACTTAAAGAAGACCGTGTCGCAGTTATTGCGTTGCATCGTTGCGGTTACGCGCCAATTCAGATTTTCGACTTACTGAAAAATTTGAATATAACCAAAAGATTCGTTTATCGTACCATAAAACGATACAATGAAGACTCTAGTGTAGATGACAGGTCAAGAAGTGGTCGCCCTCGCTCTGTTAGGACTCCAGCAGTGATAAAAGCTGTGAAGACGCGAATTCAAAGAAATCCCATACGTAAGCAGAAACTGTTGGCCCTTTAGATGGGGTTAAGCAGGACCACGGTGAAAAGGGTGTTAAATGAAGACTTAGGGCTTAGGGCATATCGAAGAAAAACAGGACATCGTTTGGACGCTCGTTTAATGGACCTGAGACTGAAGAGATGCCGCGCTTTGTTGAAGCGGTACGCGGGAAAAAAGCATCGGGAAATTCTTTTTTCAGATGAAAAAATTTTTGCCGTGGAAGAGAGCTACAACAAACAAAATGATAAGGTGTACGCACACAGCAGTGAAGAAGCGAGCAACCGTATTCCGCGTGTCCAACGAGGTCATTTTCCATCCTCGCTCATGGTTTGGTTGGGAGTCTCTTATTGAGGCTTAACTGAGGTACATTTTTGTGAGAAAGGCGTAAAAAGGAATGCAGTTGTGTATCAAAATACAGTCCTCAAGAACCTTGTGGAACCTGTTTCTCATACCATGTTTAATAACAGGCACTGGGTATTCCAACAAGATTCTGCGCCAGCTCATAGAGCGAAAAGCACACAAGACTGGCTGGCGGGGCGTGAAATCGACTTCATCCGGCACGAAGACTGGCCCTCCTCCAGTCCAGATTTGAGTCCGTTAGATTACAAGATATGGCAACACTTGGAGGAAAAGGCCTGCTCAAAGCCTCATCCTGATTTGGAGTCACTCAAGGCATCCTTGATTAAGGCAGCCGCCGATATTGACATGGACCTCGTTCGTGCTGCGATAGACGACTTGCCGCGCAGAATAAAGGCCTGTATTCAAAATCGCGGGGGTCATTTTGAATAAACTTTATTACCATAAGAATCTATGTTTTATTAAGTTCATTTTGCTATATAAATGTTTACATAAATAATAAACATGTCTAAATTATTTCATATTTCACATGTGACAGAACTTATGACCTGACTATGTATAATTTAATTTATGGGAAGTCCACAGTAAAAAAAGGATTTGTTTAAGAACCACAAGAAGAATTATAATGTAGACGTTATCATACTATGGCATGCTAAGTATTGCGAAACCCTTCAGATAATCCCACCATCAGATTTCTGTATATTTAATAAATGTAGTCTGAAATGTTTTTTTAAAGTGGTTTTAGTATTAAATTCCTAATAGGGGTGGTATATTATTCTGTAAATGTAGTATGAAATATTTTTTAAGTGGTTTTAGTATTAAATTCCTTATAGGGGTGGTATATTATTCCAGAATTTCGTGGCCATATAGCGAAAACTGCCACGAAATGCTGCTGTTCTGTGGTGTGGGATAGGCAAAGGGGCCGTGCAACTCCGGACACCATCGGTTATTTGTCGCCAAGTGATCTCCGCACTCAAATACTCTGGTATCCCGGACTTGAGTACGCCGAACAGGAGAGATGCCAAGTGTAATTTCATACGACCTACTATTTCCAGCAAATCTCCCCTATTCAGATACGGTGTTACATGGGACCGCGGAGGTATAGGATTACATGGGACCACGGAGGTACAGGATTACATGGGACCGCGGGGGTATAGGATCAAAGATTTGTTAAAACAATGACACATTATTTACAATAGTCAAAGCAGTCGAGTCCTACACATGGTCGCCCTTAGTAACAAAAACTTATTAACAATTGTCAAAGCAGAGTGACTATCGACCGGTTTCCTGGGCGCTGGTTAAGTTAACAAATTGGTTAAACTGATTTCAGCCAATCACGTGCCGCTATTTTGAATATTAGCGGCACGTGATTGGTTCAAATCAGTTTAAGCAATTTGTTAACTTAATCAGCGCCCAGGAAACTGGCAGTCAGTCAGTGACTCTTTGGCCTCTCTTACACTTGGACTACCTACCCTTGGTCCCCGGTCTGTACATCGCTCTTAGCGCTACGCTAATAGCATGCTAGAAACCGAAATCTCCAACCACATTTGCTCCAGCGACGATATAGAATGTTGTTTAATTTTCATTCGTATTCCTTTCGGTTTAGTTTTTTGGTTTTCACCCATTGGACATTGAAGAGCATATTAGCAACATGTTGCTGATTTTGTGTGCTGAGCGGTTTACAACTTTGTAAATTTTGGCCTATTTAATTTTTCCATACACATTACAAATAGACTAATTAAAATGTTAACACGTTGAACAGAAAGCGGGGCACCAGGTGGGCCAAGCAAGAAAAACTGTTGGAGCCATCGTGCATCTTTATTTTAATGATATTTCATAATTATGTATTTTTGCGTAAATTGTGTGACATAAATTATAGAAACAAACTATGACTGCACTAAAATGTAGGCAATCGTTGACACGCCCTGCAAACGCATCGCCATAGCGGTTCCGGGTTCTTCACCAACTCGACACAAGAGACTGGACACACATGTGTCCAGTTGGTGAAACTCAAAATTAGTATCACTTATTATGTCGTTATCTGGACACGCCAAGATTTTTACGCATGTCCACATAGTGAAACTTAAATTAAATCACTTTTATGTCTTCGCGATTTATTCACGATTTGTGCATTTATAAAGGAATATATTTTTGACACTGTTAGTATTCAAAAGTCACTATCTCTACGCTTTTGGACACATGTGTGTCCGGTCTCTTGTGTCGAGTTGGTACGAACCCCTATAATGTTTACCTTACAAAGTCGTTGCAAAAATGTTGTAGATTGCTACTTTTACCGATAGACGCACAATCAGATGCCTAGTTATATATCATGGCGGAATGCACAAACACTGAAGCTGCAACAAAATTTAACGACTATCTTATGGGCCTTGGAAGCCTGATTATTTAATTTAATTTATCAAATCGTGGCTCGATGACAATTCCGATTATGCTAACATACACAACTGCTATATAGAACATCATCGCACTAATAATTCTGTAGACACATGGAATGCCGGAACAGACAGATAAAATTGAAACGTTTTTGGTCGCGATCAAAAGAGACATGAATTATTTTTGACGACGGGTTATGATGGACGGACCTATATCAAGAAAAAAAATTGAAACTAATAGAATACTATGATCGCGACCACTATTAGAGAGGAGAAATTAGCATCGGTCACTGTATCGAAAAAAATAAGTAAATAAAGTATATTTATACTTTCTTATACTAATATTCTATGTTGATTTTATTGATCTTTATATTGTCTTAGCATTAGTAAAATAATTGTGATACAATTACTTTAAATATTACTGAAATACTCTATTTCCAAAGTGTCAAATATTGTGTTGTACAGAGTAAAGTTGAATGATTACAAGAATTGTCTGTAAATACATTTAAAGATGTTGTTAAAAATCACTTATGTAAAAAGGTTACTACAAAATATCAGATTATGTAGAAGACAAGAAAGCTTGGGAAGGTGTTTGCTCCAATTCTGTAAAAAATTACGTATAAAGCTGGAGGTTTCTAGTCGCCTCTTTGCCTCCTATTATATCTAAAACATTGAGGTGACGGAATTCAAATTGAGTTCTATATTTCCCTGTACCTTATACATGTGTTAGTTTAAGATTTGACATTCTCCAAATGTTACCTATGTGTTTCTTATGAAAATAAACTCTTTTTGAATTTTGGATTTGAATTTTGAATTGTTTACATTGTGATTTTTGAATGTTATAGGAGTGGAGTGTATCCTTGAAAAATACAAAAATATATTTTGCTGAGTTAAATTATGTTTGTCCTTATTTGATTTTTCTGTGATACTCGAAGTGATGATTTTAAATTATTAGGTATACTTAGATTATATTGAATAGTATTACACTACATGTCTCCATATTAATGAATGATGATTATATTTGAATGTTATATATTCGTTTTATTTCAAAATGCCTTAAATAGAAGCTGATAGGGGTTTTCAAGCAAAAAAGTGAGGCCGCTTTTTCATTAAACCACCTCGTTCATAATTTAAATGAGCGAGGCGATTAATAACCTGACTGTACCCTTTTTGTGCAAAAAATCTGAATGTGTCCAGTTGACGAAAACATAAAAGTGATTTAATGTAAGTTTCACTATGTGGACACGCGTAAGAATCTTGGCATGTCCAGATGACGACATAATAATAATAAGTGATACTAATTTTGAGTTTCACCAGCTGGACACATGTGTGTCCAGTCTCTTGTGTCGAGTTGGTGAAGAACCATACTAACTCCTCCATGGGTTTGAAGATGATTGACACAACTGGTATTTTTAAAACAAAGCTCAAAAATTTCTTGCTCACGAAATGTCTTTATTCACTAGATGTTTTTTTTTTAATTGATACCCTAATATAAGTTTATTATAAGTTAATCTTTAGATTTGATTTTCTAAAAGAATAAATAAATTGAAACTGAAACTAAAACTATTTCGGGCAAGAAATATCAGAAATAAGTTTATAGTAGCGTATTTACAATAATTTATCAAGCACAAATTTGTCCAAGAAATATCGGTAGTAATGGGGAAAAAATATTATCGATAAAATTGTATAGTAAGAAATAATAGCAATGATTTGATCTGTATTTATAAACCTTTTCCACAAAGTAACACTGATGTGGGAAAAATCATGTGTAATTAAATGCTACCCTTATAATTTTAGATTTCCTGGTGAAAAACTATTGTTAAATGTGTGGCTTACGGAAGTATCTCGCGGATCCGACTGGAAGGCAAAAACACGCGCGAATTCTCAAGAAGATTTTACTGCAGAATGATTTTACCAGCTATAAAAAAATGGTTGTCTGCAAATTCGGTCTACGGACGATATTTTTTATGAGATATCGTCATAAGAAAACATTGATGAATAATTGGATACTTTTATGAATTGAATTATTATCACTGAATTGTCATTATTTTGTATAAAACAAAGAAGGAGATAATTGAAATTTACTATTATTTTGATAAATTAACATTTATTTGCACTCGTTAATTCAATTTTTCAAGCTTATATTTTACAGATTAATTACAAGTAACAATGGGCCTAATTCTGAAGGGTCACTCATTAAAATTACTTGATGAATTTAACTCGAAATCTGCATTAAACGTCATCATGACGTCAACTTAGTGTACTTTACTAACTAAAATTATTTAATGCATTCATAGAATATGTCCGTAGAATAAATGTTTATGATGTTTATCAATTACATTTAATGCTAACTAACGAATAATTGAGGAACTTAACTACGTAGTCTACGTACTATGTACACACTACGAAGGCCGCGTTGCTCGAAAGTACACACACATATACTACGTATTAATGATGTTTATCAATTCCATTTAATGCTAACTAACGAATAATTGAGGAACGTAACTATATACGTACGTACACAATACGAAGGCCGCGTTCCTCGAAGGTATACACACATATACTACGTATTAATGTTGTTTATCAATTACATTTAATGCTAACTAACGAATAATTGAGGAACGTAACTACGTACCTAATAATATGTAGTATACACACATACTACATATTATTATATTACCTATATAGGTAGATACTCACGATTTTTGCATTTTGCATGAAAGCAATCACACGACCACTATCTTGCCTTGCTTCACCTTGAATCCGATGACTACTTCCCCCGTCCCGCCCCCCGCCCGCGTTTCGCACTCACCTAGGTAGGTCACCCCATTCCATTTATGAACGGAGTATTGTATGAGGTTTGTATTGTTGGTTAGTTAGTAGTACTGGCTAATTGCAAAATGGCTGGCCTGATCAGCTGATCACCACATCACATACGTGGTCGTTTGAATATGAACTCTGAAACACCGCCTTGCTAGATTAGTATAGCAAGACACATTCAAATCACTAGCGTCAACATTAGCAATAGCTAAACCACCAGGCGTTGTAAATTTGCTGTAAACATTTTACATTTTATGTTGCTGCCTAGCCCCTTTTGATCTAAGTGAGATGGTACATAGCCTAAATGTTAAGTTGGATAAGAAGACGTGTTTTTAGCCAAAGCCATGTCGTTCGGGTCCCAGATTTCGCGAGAAGATGTCTGATAAAAAGCGGAATCTTCAAGTTCTGGGTTCTTCATGTCAATCCACGTTCGGTTATAATGGTCAGCCATGTCATGAAATGGTCAGAAAGCATTTTAATTCAGTGCTAAGTGGTATTTTTTCATTATTATTCGGGTTCCGTACCCAACGGGTAAGAACGGAACCCTATTACTAAGAATTCGCTGTCCGTCCGTCCGTCCGTCCGTCCGCCTGTCACCAGGCTGTATCTCAAGAACCTAGCTAGCTAGAGAGTTGAAATTTTCACAGATTATGTATTTTTGTTGCCGCTATAACAACAAATACTAAAAAACAGGATAAAATAAATATTTAAGGGGGCTCCCATACAACAATACCACATACAAACTTATGGATGCACCTGGTTACGTACATGGAGTGTGAAAGTAACCGCACCAATAACTTTGTAAACAATATTTTGCTGTGTAAAATCCAAACTATTCACTCCACACCATCGCTTCCATTGAACGGTGGTACGGAACCCTTCGTGCGCGATTTAGACTCGCACTTGACCGGTTTTTTTATACTTATCGAACTAACAGGAAGCCTTGCCTGAGCTACGGGCATAAACTACCGAAGTTTTGCGCTATAAGATTACTTCGATCTATGAAAGTTCTAATACAACCGTGGTTGGCCATTTCATGGAATGATCAATTCTGTGATATAACCATGACATAAATATAGATAGAAGATTGTACTGATTGACCCACCACATACATGTTTAAGCAAATCAGCTCCCTGACAAATAAAACCATTGGTTTCGGTCGGTTGTAGCGCCCGCGCATCGTTGAGCTCTCTTTCATTTACATTTATGTTTTCACTTTTCTCTCATTTTGGCCCGTGTCTGTCTGCTTTCGTTTTCTATTATGGTAGGTTAGACCATGTCATAATCAGCATAGCATTATCGGTAGTTGTGTACGCTATTAATAACTAGGTATTTACTTACTTTGCTATTTATAAAAGGCTAGTTTTTAATCGCACAGCAAAAATACTGATTTTCAGAGCAAAAAAGGATCAGCAAAAATACTTTTTATGTTTTAAGTATTTTTGTTGTTCTTACATGTTCAACCTAATACGAAGGATAAATGGGGCTTCGCTTCGGTCATCCCCTTTTCCCTTACCTATAAGCTACCGCAGTATTTTGCCCTGATATTTGCTGTGAAAATCAGTATAGTTGCTGTACAAATAAGTATTATTGATGTGCAGTTTAATATTTCCCTTTATAAAAGGCAACAAATTATATTTTTTACCAACATAAGTTTTGACTCCCAAATAAATAGTTTCACAGAACTATATTGGTTGCTAAGGTCACTTACTGTGCTGTACAACCTGGGCCGAAGCGAACCGGAACTACAAAGCATGTAGTTTTGTATATAAAAGGGTGTAAATCTTGGTGAACATTTAGTCAATTTGGGATGTAAATGTATTGTTTTGTATGTAACTTTTTACTCAATTTGGTAAGTAGTGAAACATAAATCTTTATAAAACTGTTTTTGTAAGGACTTTAGAAAACGGCCATTTCAGTTGCTTTTGCTGATTTTTTATGCTTTATTAGTGGATTCATAGATGATTTCAAAATACGCCAACCGTAGGTAATAATTAGTTTTCTAGTTACAATTTTATTTTTATCGCTATTTCAACAAGACCCGCACGTTTTTGAGAATCCTGACAACCCTAACATGTTGTCAGTGCTTGGAATTCAGTACCGGCCCGTCCATGATGAGTTTACCTATCGGGTGGTTTTAGAAACACCGAAGGCCTGGACGAAGCGGTCAGTACTGTCAACGATTGCGAGAACGTTCGACCCGAATGGATGGATTTCTCCAGTCACCTTTGCTCTCAAATGTTTTATGCAAAGGCTATGGGCGGCTCAGTTGACCTGGGACACCCACCTCTCAGGTGATTTGTTGACTGATTGGACGTGAATGTTCACCTCGCTATCGGACATAAATAATGTATCGCTGCCGAGGAAATTAGTCCCTGCTGGGGATTACAGGGCAACCCTTCACGGGTTTTGTGATGCCTCTGAACGAGGGTTTGCGGCAGCGGTTTATTTGCGAACCGTCACCTCCACCGGGGAGGTCGACGTGCGTTTGGTTTTGGCAAAAAGCAAGGTAGCGCCTATTCGGACAAGGATGACGATTCCAAAACTGGAACTGTCCGGGGCTGCTCTTTTGACCAAACTTTTGAATCACACTCTAACAGTGTTGCTTGGGTCAGTGGTTTTGGAGGATACGGTGTACGCGTGGACGGACAGCTAGATTGTTTTGTGCTGGCTGAAGGCTTCGGTCCATAACTTAGAGGTTTTTGTTGCGAACCGTGTCTCCCAGATTGTGTCGTCTGAGGTCCCACTGACCTGGAGACATGTACCAGGAGAATTGAACCCGTCTGATTGTGCATCCAGGGGATGTCGGGCTCCTGAACTCGTTAGACACCATTTGTGGTGGGGACCACCCTGGCTTGCCAAGAGAGAATCGGACTGGCCCCACAGCCATGTAGTAGTATCTTCGGATCATGGCCCCAGAGCGGCCGTGCATGTTACCCAGAAGGCTGAGGACCCTGACGCCGGGTTTCTGCTGGACCGGTATAGCTCACTTGACAAGTTGATAAACGTGTCCACTTGGATTAGGAGATTCGCTCGAAATTGTCGTACTCCTCGCGATCAGCGAACGTTGAACCCTATTCTGACTCCGGCAGAGCGAAACGAGTCGCTGTTCAATTTGGTCCGGTTGGTACAGTCCTCGAAGTTTGGGGCAGAATTGGAGATTATACGAAGTGGACGTTAGAAATTGAAGGGAGCCGTCGCGCGTCTCAACCCCTTTGTTGATTCGACCGGGTTACTTCGGGTAGGAGGAAGATTGCGCAATGCGAATCTGTCGTATTCGGCTCGTTACCCACTTCTGCTCCCCAAGGGGGGACAGTTAGTTGAATTGCTGGTGACTGATCGTCATATTAAAAACGCGCATGCCGGCTGTAACGCGTTGTTGGCCACGCTCCAGCGGGAGTTTTGGATCTTATCTGCTCGCCGTGTCATACGGAACATCGTGTTTCGGTGCATGCCTTGTTATCGACTTAAGGCTGCCACGATGCAACCTCTCATGGGGGACTTGCCCCCTGATCGTGTGAATGAGGTCAGACCGTTTTCAGGTGTTGGTACGGATTTTGCAGGACCGTTTATGGTGAAGAGTTCACGATTGCGTACCGCTAAGCAATACAAGGCGTACCTATGTGTGTTTGTTTGTTTATCCACCAAGGCGGTACATCTCGAGCTCGTTGCTGATCTCTCGACAGAGGCTTTCATTGCTTGTTTGGATAGGTTTGTTTCTCGAAGGGGACTTCCAACTTTGATCCGCTCTGATAACGGCACTAACTACATAGGTGCGGAACGATACTTACGAGAGATAGTCAACTTTTTGAATGTAAATAAAGTGGATATTGGAACGGCCCTCTCCCGTCGGGGTATACAGTGGACCTTCAGCCCACCGATTTGCCCCCACTGGGGTAGGATTTTTGAGGCCGAAGTTAAGTCAGCTAAGACGCACTTAGGGCGTATAGTAGGTCAGAATAGAATAGAATAGAATAGAATTGTTTATTTCATGAACATAGGTTACATTAATACATAGGTCTTAAAGAAATTAGATTACCGCTATGTCCTACCAGTAAAATGGTGTATGAATATTATTGTCTAAAGTACCTACATTAACATTTACACATATTATTATATTAGATTACGTCTATTATTTTTACCACAAATTTAAAATGTCAAACTTAATTACAAAATATCAAAATTATAGAGATTTGTCATTTAGGAAGGAATTAATATTGTAGTAGCATTTTTTACTGAGCAGATGGAATAATTTACTCTTAAATGGTTGTAAATTTAAATCTTTTATTTCGTTTGGAATTTTATTGTATATCTTAGGTGCCATGCAAAATATACTTTTATGTAATAAAGCTGTCCTAGAAGTTAGCAAGCAAAGTCTGTGCCGATGTTGATGACGGTGGGAAAAACTAGTTGTGGATGTGGACTCAGTGAAATTAATAGGATTGGTTTTTACGAAAACTGCCACCTCAAAAATGTATAGGCAGGGCAAGGTGAGTATTCTGTGTTTCCTGAAGTATGGTTCGCAGCTGTCTTTAGTTTTGAGGCTAAACACAGCTCTGAGGCATCTTTTTTGTGCCTTAAAAATGGTTTCCTTTTCAGAACAGTTGCCCCAGAAAATCACACCGTACCGCAGGGTAGACGACACAAAGCCGTGATAGGCAGCTAATGCTGTCTCGATGCTAACGATTTTCACAAGTTTGTAGAGCAAAAAGGCGGAGCTACTTAAGCGATCACATATTTGTTTCGAGTGATGTTTCCAATTTAAATTGTTATCTACCACTAATCCTAGGAACTTGGTTTTTTCGACAACTTCTATTGTTGTGCCTTCACAATAAACACTAAGATTTTCTAATTTTGATTGTCTTTGACAGAAATTCATTAATTTGGTCTTATCTAAATTTGCAATTAAATTATTAGTATTCATCCAATTAATTATATCTTTTAAAGCGTCAGTTATTTTTAAATTATAATCGTTTAGTTCATTGCATTCTAAAATCATTGTGCTATCGTCCGCAAATAATGTCATTTTATTAGATGTCACTTTTGGAAGGTCATTGATATATATAATAAATAAAAGAGGCCCTAGTACACTGCCTTGCGGGACACCAAACAGTACTTTTCTTACATTTGATTTATATGTATTCTCTAATCTTGTTTTTGTATTTATTCTAGTTAGTTCTGTGTGTTGTTGTCTGTTGCTCAAGTTAGATTCTATTAGTTGCAGTATGTTTCCTCGTATACCATATACATATAGTTTTTCGAGCAGTATTCTGTGGTCAACATAATCAAATGCCTTTGTCATGTCCATATAAAGGGCCACTACTGGTTGTCTTCTATCCACGCAGGACATGATGTCCTTCAAGAAATCGTAAATTGCCATATTAATGGTTTTTCCTTTGCGGAATCCCTTTTGTTCCAAAGTCAAGATATTGAAAGATTCTAGGTATGAGGATAGTGCGTTATATATGATTTTCTCGAAGATTTTAGATATCACTGGGATGAGTGCAATGGGTCGGTAGTTTGTCATAGATTCCCTATCTGATTTCTTAAAGAGAGGTTTTACTATTGTTGTTTTTAAACTTTCCGGGTATGCTCCGTGGAGAATGCATAAATTTATAATGTGGCTCATGTGCGGTGCAATGATATACCGGACATGTTTAATTACTTTAGTATGGATGCCGTCATATCCTACACTATTTTTATTTTTTAGAGCATTAATGGTTTTGACTATGTCATCCGCTGCTGTTGGATTCATGTACATTGACTGTTGCTGATGATTTATCGGGTGGGGATAGACCGCGCTGACTTTTGAGGAGCTCGCGACATTGTTTTGTAAGATCGAGGCCGTTCTCAATTCGCGACCGTTGTGTCCGCTCAGCTCGGATCCAAATGACCTGGAGGCTCTGACCCCAGGCCATTTCTTGATAGGACAGCCACTTAACGCGTTGCCCGAGCACCCCTTCGAGGGAGTGAAATTGTATCGGTTGTCAAGGTATCAGATGTTGCAGCAGTTTACTCAGAATTTCTGGAAGCGTTGGTCGCTCGAGTATCTGCATATCTTACAACAGCGCCTTAAGTGGACTGACAACACTAGCCCCCCTAGTGTTGGTGACCTCGTTCTGGTTAAGGATGCTAACCTACCGCCACTACGTTGGCGCAGGGGGCGCATTGTTAACTTGTTCCCTGGCAAGGACGGGACCCCCCGGTCTGCAGAGGCTCGGTTCTAAAACGAGCGGTAGCAACGTTGTCTCGGCTGCCCGTAGATTAGGGGACAGGTGGGTGCCTGTCCGGGCGGGTGATTGTTCGATTCCAAATCGATATTCGATCGATGGTTTCTGAACGGTCATTTTAATTTGACGTTAGCTGTCAATCTGGCAGTTTTGACAACTGATGGACGAAAGCCCTCGCAATGTAAACGCGTTTTTGATTAGGGTGTTGAAATTAAATCGCAGGGCATCTGGAATGTATTCGGGATTCCCTCGGGATTGTTAATATAGCTGAGTGTGCCGTTGTCTCTCGAACCAGATAAAGTTCGGATTTTCGTGCCCGATTTGTATTTACCAGTAGAAACATAACCTGTGTTGGACACTGTGCTCACCACGCTGACCCGCCAGTCATACCTGGTTGGCTGAAGAACCTGTCTACCAAGAAGAGCCTAGGGTGCACCCGGGCCTTGCAGAGAGACAGGAGGTTGACGGGACCGAAGCACAGACCAGGTTAGATCTACCCCACATAACTTCAGCTCGGTGAATCGCCGACGTTCATCACTTCTTGGCAACCGATCGTCACGCTACCTCGTAGCTCATGGGCCCCTACGAGGTCATTAGGTGCTGAGAAGCCTGAACATCGACCTTGAACTTTACCTTTCGTGAATATTTCGAAAGGTCAAGTTCAAGGTCAAGGTCAATGGCCACGAGTTCAATGAACGTTGAACGACATCTAACGTGAAAAAAACGGCAACTTTTTAGTTTCCCCAGTCCCCACCTTAATACTCCCCAAATAGCGATTAAAAATATATGTGAGTTATATGAGTTAGAGTCAGTGAACGTTAGAGTAAAGAGGTTACGCGAAAAGGGACCTGTAGAGAAAAAAAAAATCTATTTCGAAAAAATCTAGTTCAAAGCTTGGAGTACAGACATGTTTTATGTTTTTTTGAATGACGCGGGTTTCTCGAATCCTTGCAGGTCTGTTTTATGTCAGTAAGCGTCTTTGACGGTAAACAACAACATGTGCATTGCGTATAATATTACAAAATTTAATATTATCAGTGTAGTGTACAAGTGTCAATTAACGACCCGAATGGCCGAGTCGGCAGTAACCCTGCCTACGAAGCCAAGGGTCCCGGGTACGAGTCCCGGTGGGGGCAAATATTTGTTTGATGAGAACGGATGTTTGTACCCTAGTCATGGTTGTTTATCTATCTAAGTATAATATTTATCTATATAAGTATCGTTGATAGATGTGTATCGTTGACTAGTACCCAAGATACAGGGAATCCTAGTTTGGGGCTAGATCAATGTGTGTAAATAGTGTCCAAGGTATTATTATATTATTATATAATTTGAAACTGAAGTGTTGCGGTTATGCAGACCACTGATAGTGACATTATAAAATTAATTAAAAACCTATATCACTTAAAAAAATTGTCTGGACCAATTAAAGAGGAAAGTTCAAGGAATCAAAATCACAAAAACTCCGAAAAAGCGTTTTCAATCCTTTTCGCGTAATCACTCACATTTACCGACTTAAACCACTAATGAAGCATATAAAAAATAAACAAACGCATCTGAAACGGCCGTCTTTCTAATGGCTAGCCGTTTTTTTTCTGGTGCATTAAATACATATTGTAATGGGTAATTAAATATCACAAGATTTATCCATTAATATTTGGCTCTGACGTTAGATGAATGAACCCAGGCAAAATTATTTTGCACTTTCGAAAACGAACCAAGAGGTCAAGCAGACGTGTAGCTAATATTTAAATTATTATAACTACATCTGTTTTGAAAAATAATTAAATTAATTTAACCAATTAAAACTATTAGGTAGTAATTGTTATTACAGCAAGAGAACAGCAAAGTCGGTGTTTATTTCGATATTTTCACTTCGTCCGGAATCTCGCTTGAGCGGACCCCAATATCACGATTACATTACAATGCAATGCACCGTAGCGAACGGAAATGCCCATAGTGCGATCAACTTAGGCTAACCATGCCCCGTGTCGATCACTTCAGCAGTGCTTTCAGTGAATGCGTAAAGCTTTGTTAAGCTAACACCCACACTTGTAAACGAATCTAGTAGGTAATGCACAAAGAGTTTCGTTCATCTGAGAGGTAATGTTGTGAATAAACCCTACCTTACAGACCATTTGTGATTTCACATACAAAGTTTACGATGTATCTCTCAGGGGTGGCCAATAGTGTTCTAGACATGCGTAAACTTTAGAATTCCTAGATTATTGACTTCAGTAGCTAACATTGAGGATTATCAATTATTCTTGATGTGATGACGCTTCTTTATTAAACAATCCACTAAAAACTTGAAGAAATAACTCTTAACTCACAGATAGGTACAACAATTAATAAAATACATGTTTAAAACCATGGTTTGATAGAGCTGGGCTGGCCACATGACTGGAAAACATCTTTGTTTTGGAATGAAATAAATAAAATAGATGCGGGAAGTGAAGTGAGCATGAGTCGTAAACTGCGCACGCGTGCTATTTGTGGCCATATGACGGGAGAAGACGCGGCGTGTACCATCTGACACACCTAAGCTGTACCATTATCCGACCTTACGTCCTAGAAGTTAGATCCTCGATCTCCAGACGTGGATCTGCGTGTTTGTCGATGATACAGACCCACCGATGACGCCGCGCCGCCGCGCCGGACCGGGATGCGTCTTTAGAAAAGCCCATGGGGTACAACGCTGGGCCCCGTTGTGCCCCACAGGATTTTTAGAATGAAGCGCCACCTAAAAAGGTTTACAACTGAGATAATATTTTTTTCGAAGATACGTTCCGTATTCATCGATTCACTTTGAATATTAGCGATTATGTGGTAAAACAAAAACAACATGCCACCTTAATTGGGGGGTGGGGGGTCGAGGGGGGAGGGGGGACTCACCCCGTCGCCCGTCGCCTATTCCTAGATTATTGACTTCGGTAGCGAGCTAGCATTGAGAATTATCAATTATTTTTGATGTGATGACGCATCTTTACTAAACAAACCACTAAAAACTTGAATAAATAACTCTTATCTTACAGATAGGTAGGTACAACAATTAATAAAACACATGTTTAAAACCTTGTTTTGTCAGAGCGCTGGGCTGGCCCTGATTAAATCTTTTTTTGGAATGAAATAAATAAACCATGACATAATGTGTTTTTTCGCAAACGACACACACATCGTCCAATAGTCCACTAATATGCTGCTGCGTAACTGCATCAAAATGAGGTCAAATCACCGAGATCCTTACGCACGTGTTTCCCAAAACTGCCCGGTCCCATCTGCTGTAACGCGCAGGTTTTTCTAGCTGTTATTAAATTACAAAAAGCCACTTCCCAAAAAGCCGCAGGCACCGTGCCCCACTGGCAATTTAGGCGATGAATTTATCAATGAGCCAGAAAATCCGGTGTGGTGCAACGCCCGCGTGGCGCTCTGTAGCGCACTGGCTTTTTAGGCGGTGTAACATTCTAAAAAGCCCGTGTGACAGGGGCATCCCAGCGTTGTATCCCACGACCTATTCTGAGGACGCGGCCGGGATGAGTGAAGATCATATGTATAGTTCGGATTCTGAATCGAACTCGAGCAGAAGTGATTTACCTATTGAATTGTTTCTGTATTCTGTACACTGCAATGAAATGTCTACATGTAAGTTTCTCTATTAAGTGAGAGGAGTGATTTGGGTGAAACCGTCTTGGTGACAGTGCTGAGTAGGGTAAGAGCGCCTTATATCGCAAACGTCGAACTTTTTAAAATTTTAACTTCCTCCAGCTTGTAATTTAACAATTTTAGGTGTCAGCGATATTTTTTTTCTGCAACAACTTTGTCTGGGTTTTGAAGGTCTTAGCATTGTCTTGGTTTTAACATCACGAGGCCAAAGCCGGATTTGAGCGAAATATCTCAACCATGGAGAAAGATCTCTGTTTCAAATCTCCGAACTAAGTCCGCTTCTGACCTCGATACTGTTAAAAAAAAACATATTCTCGTAGACCAAGAAGAAAGGTTTACAACTGAGATAGTATTTTTTTCGAAGATACGTTCCGTATTCATCGATTCACTTGAATATTAGCGATTATGTGGTAAAACAAAAAAAACATGCCACCTTAACTGAGGGTTGGGGGGTCGAGGGGGGGAGGGGGGACTCACCCCGTCGCCATAGTATAGTTTTTTCGTGAGGAAATGTATATTTTGTGCGAAATATTTTTTTAAGTTTGTTAAAATTTGAGGTCACTGCTTACATGATTATGCTACGGAAGTGACCTATATCGCATTATTATTTCAAAACCACCTTAGCTCCGGCTACTACAGGGCAACGACGATGCCGCGACACTGCAGCGCACCCACGTTCGCCTCTGCAGCCTCTGCTTGCTGTTCGGCAAAGCTGACCAGCCTCGGCCGCCCCGTCTCTTTTGTTGCGCAGCAGTGTGTGGTCGCCTACGCCCTTCTGTGCCTCCAGCTCATAAAAAAACACTCTAGAGCGTAGCCACAAGACTGCCTAGGAAGGACAAAGGAGGTAGAACAATCACCATATTATGTTTATCATTTATTTATTATACACATTTATTTATAGTACACATATATTCTTGTCTTAATAAACTCAACAAACGGATCCAATTTATTCCTTGTCAAGGGTCATCGTTAATATCAGGACCAAAAAGACACGTACCAAGACCACATTCACGTAGCTAAGCAGGAAACGAAATGACGTATTATCTTAACTTAACATCATGCGCCATTTTGGCTATTTTTGGCTCACAAACTTACTATAAAATTGACAATATGTGATCATATTGCTTATCTATATATTATGTAGGTATTTTGACGACAGGATACGTAAATTTTTGTTATTAATTCCGTTTCATTCGAGATATTTTCCAATTTTCAAGTTTTATTTTCAATAAAACTATGCATTTCCTCACAAAATAAAGGCACTTTGTTAAAAAAACTAAATATATTTTTTTTAAAAACCCACGAAGTTGAAAAAGGATAAAATAATTTTGAAACCCTTTAAGAAAGAATTTATGCTATGAACCTAATAAAAAAACCAAGAAAATCCGTCGGGAGCTGCTATTTTAAATATAAACTATCTCTATTTTAAAAAGCTGTTCGCTTGATTCTCGCGGTCCCCCGACGCCACTACGCTTGGATAAAAATTAAATTTTTGTGTTAAACCTTAAAGATAAATAGGTACCTTTATTATTTATTACGTTTTTTTTCTAATTTAATTATTACTAATTTCGAATCTGTGTAATTTCAAAATTTAATTTTCTTGCTGCTATTAAATGCACTAGTTTGACATGTTTATAGTAACTTGATTATCTGTTTATATTTAAAATAGAGATGCTATCTCTATTTTAAATATAAAAAATAAAAGGGGGTTTCAAAATTATTTCATCCTTTTTCAACTACTTTTTAACCGTCATGGGTTTTTTCACAATTTTTAATTTTGTTTTTATTTCAAACTTTTTAGAGAGCAAGGTTAGGTATTACGTAAATTTTACTTCATATTTATATGTATAATACGTGCTATAGTTTCGGTTTTACCAAATTATTGTTAAATTTGGTTGTATTTGTAATAGTTTTGGATGTGTTTGTTATAGTTGAAGCAATATTTCTTGAATGTTTATTTTCATTTGAATAAGTAAGTAGGTTAGGTTATATTAATTGCATCCACATTACATCATTAGCTTAATTCACGAGTATTGACTTTTGTTTCTGATTTTTTGTTAAATATTTTTCTTGAATTTATTAGGTTAATTAAAATAAGTAGTAGGCTACGTTGTTGGGATATCTCTCCATATTTTCTTACTTTTACGTTTTTCGTAAAGTTATTATCTTTTTTTTTAAGTTCTGTTATTGTTCTTGTTTATTTGTTAATGCTATTTGCTAGATTGCATATGTATAATTTGTCAAGTTGCACAAAGTATCAACAAAAAAGGGTCTAGGTCGGAAAACTAAAAAAGCTAGCGCCATCTATAAAAATGCTGCATGCATGCCACTGTCAAAAGTATGGAAAATTGACGACGCGACGCAACGCAGCGCACAAGTGAGGCCTCAATGTAATGTTATCAAGAAAGTTCTATCGAGTTTCTTCAATATTTAGTAGCTAATATAAACTATATCACAGCAGTGCCCCCTAGTGAGTTCCTACCGTAACACCTATTTATGAACCCTCACTAATAAATCACAAACACATTACAAAAAAAAATATGAAATCCGCATCAGAATCAAACGAATAGTTTTAGTTTTGCACAAACAAATGTTTACCGCAGCGCCCCCTGGTGAGTTGTCATCATAACACCTATCTAAGAACATGCACCAATCAAACCCGAACCCATCACTGAAAAACGGCATCAAAATCGGACTCGTAGTTGTGATTTTGCACAAATAAATGTTTACTGCAGCGCCCCCTGGTGAGTTGTCACCGTAATACCTATCTAAGAACATGCACCAATCAAACCCGTACCCATCACTGAAAAACGGCATCAAAATCGGACTCGTAGTTGTGATTTTGCACAAATAAATGTTTACTGCAGCGCCCCCTGGTGAGTTGTCATCGTAACACCTATCTAAGAACATGCACCAATCAAACCCGAACCCATCACTGAAAAACGGCATCAAAATCGGACTCGTAGTTGTGATTTTGCACAAATAAATGTTTACTGCAGCGCCCCCTGGTGAGTTGTCACCGTAACACCTATCTAAGAACATGCACCAATCAAACCCGAACCACCTCGTTATAATTAAATTAAGGGTATACGATTAAAAATCCAACCCGCTACTATCAGTTTTCGTCCCGACTGAAAACCAACAACCAACTAGCCAACAAACTGATATCAATTAATTTTAATTTCGTTTATTTTGTTATAGGTGGATCCAGAGGATGTAAGCATTCTATTACTTTTTCGACATGGCTACACCGGTGTAGTGAATATACACCCACAGCTAGCTGAGTGCTGTTGGATAAAATCTAAAATAGCATTGATTGGTACAGAAATTCGTTTATTTCCCCGATAGGGAAATATGCCGTGCACCCAAGATTAAACTCGTACCAGAAACTATACATGCATTTTCCCAACAGATCAAAAGCCAATTTTATTTTTTGTTGCTCATATTAATTTAAAACTACAAAAAATAGCACTAATAGAGGTTGATTATGTTGGGCAACTCTGTGTTTGTTGGATAATTCATTTTGTTTAGGAATGAAGTTTGGTATTTTGTAAGTTAAATAAATTAATGAACCTAATGACATACTTATATTAAATAAAACCTATGTAAATTATAGTTTTTTTTTATACATCCTGCTTAGAGCCAGTTTACACTATGAGCCAGTTCACACTATGTCGGACTGACAGTTCTCCCGGATGCGGATTGCGACAAGGTGTCAGATGCACACAACTGTGTCGGATCCGACAGTTTATTCGGGTCGGCTAATGTGAACAACCATATTGAAATACATATGCAAATATGCAAATCGGATCCAGCAAAACTGTTGGTCTGACATAGTGTAGAATGGCGTCTATATCGGACTGACAGTTTCGCCAGAACCGGAAAAGAGATTTCTTCGTGATCTGTGCTTCCAGAAAACCTAGGCATTACAGGAATCGGTATCATAAAAATTCATATGCCAACACCTAGGCAAATTCGATCCGGTAAAACTGTACACTTTTCATCTATATTATGATTTAAATTATGGTTTATGTTATTAGTTAAAACTGGAAGCTTTGAGTAATTTTTCCAACCCTGACAGATTTGGAGAGGGATCGGGGGAACGGAGGGGGTGGGAGGTAACCACCCCTGTAAAATATC
This sequence comes from Argyresthia goedartella, assembly GCA_949825045.1. Taxonomy (NCBI): domain Eukaryota; kingdom Metazoa; phylum Arthropoda; class Insecta; order Lepidoptera; family Argyresthiidae; genus Argyresthia; species Argyresthia goedartella. The sequence goes on from OX463809.1 coordinate 39,584,344, forward strand.
CAGTCTAGGAAATGTATGGTTCTTGAGATATTCTACCTGAACTAACCTAATCTAAAACTCCTTTCCTACTAAAATCGGGCAATTTTTCCCACGGGTCCCGTTTACATAAAGGAGAGAGGAGGGTTTCAGGGGACACCCTGTACCATATCTAGCCTATGGATGTGTAGTTTTTGTAACCTAACCTAAATCATGTTTTCTACTAAAATTCATGTTTCCTATGGATGTGTAGTTTTTCTAACCTAACCTAAATCATGTTTTCTACTAAAATTCATTTATTGAAATTAATTATTATTTGTGCCCTTACATAACATTCCAAATCGACACAAATATAAAATATACACGAAATATTTAGGTAAAAATTACAATTACAAATTACAAAGATATAAATACAAGTCAATTCAATTAAAATCAATTACCATTATATACATTCTATTCTAAAAGTTAAATAATTCGGTGACAACACAATCATGCATCCATCTTACAGAACCTGCCACATTCGCGCACTATGTCCCTCCATGCATCACCAAACAGATCGTTCATTGGTGCTGCAGCCAGCAGTGCGTTGATGCTGTCTCGCGCCCGCACTAGTGGAGAATGCCGGCGCACCACCGTGCGGTGCGTGCCGCCCGCCAGCAGATGGTGCCTGTGCGCGCGTAGGAAATTGTCAGGCACGAATAGCGCGCATACCGTACTGACAAGCGCTGCGCATGTTTGCTTATGCTTCTGCTCGGCGCAGGCTCCCACACTCGCCGTCACCGCTTCAGCTTTCTGGTCGCCTTCGGCGACTAGCTTCAGCCGCTCCGGCTTCATTCGGTAGGCCTGCTCCTCGCCAGCACGCGGCCGCAGCGCTCCGCAGCGCTCCGCAGCGCCTCTGGCTCATGAAAAATACTCAGGGAGTAGCTACAACACTGCCCAGGAAGGACCCCCAGATGTCGGTTTGCCACAGCGACGCTACGTTTCGTTGCACGCATTCTAAGTCTAATTGAAATTCATCCCACACAAAGTTTAAGAAAAACGTTCCGTATCTAAAGATATTCGTAAGTTTAATTATTTCATAATTAATTTAATACTTGACTCCTAGTCTTAAAAACAGGATAAATGGTTCAATCTAAGCCCCATCAAATCCCAGTAACCAATTTTACTAATTATCAATCTGTCAGGGTTGGAAAGCCAACCCAGTTTGATATCTAACATCTGTTTGTGAATCAAGATACTGGTAGTAAAAACAACATGCGGATGTTTCAAGGAAGATTTAATATCTGCACACCTTATGAGCAGCCGTAACATTTGGGTCGGTTTTCGATCGAAAATTTTATGAATGAAGCAAGATAAGCAGTTTTTTCGACTGATATTTCGACCATGGAGATGATCTCCATACCGCCAGAATTGGCCTCCAGAATCCCAATCTGCCTGGTATCGCATAGTTCAAGCCTAGTATCGGTGCCCTTATATTGCATACACATTCTGAACGAAACGAATTGCAAAAGAGGTGTAAAATCTAATAATTCACCGAGCAATTAAAGCGTCTCCGTTTCCGTCCGAATTTCTTCTCTTCTACAAGTCCCATTTCTCAGCCGGTTCTCTGTCTTTCTCAGCAGGTTCGATAATAATATGTATTTTTTGTCGATTCAGTTTTTGGAAAAAATCTACATGGTGGAGCTATGAGGTTAAAAAGTTATTGATGATGTTACTTTCACACTCATACAAAGAAAATTGCTGTAGGGTTGTTTATTTTTATAATGATTGTACTTGTTCATCAGATAAACTTCAAGGGGAAGGGGGTGTAAGGGGGTAGAAAATAATGAAAAAATATCGCAAATTTTCTGTGTAGCTCGCGTGGTCTACAGCTCACAAAGCCACTAGTATCTTTATTTATATAAGGTATATATTTATGAAAGGTAACATGAGTAAGTAATTCGAGCTACGATAATATAAAATTTCATCATGCTTTTTCCGATAAGGGGCCACCCCTACAGAGGCACTATTGTGACAAATTTTTATTTTATTATTATTTTGCGTGATAGAGGGCTAGCCCTTCGCCGCAGATTATATCAACACTTAAGTCATAACCAATTATCACACGATAACTATTGCTCTAGGAACTTATCAGAATCATAGTAATTACGATTTTTAGTAAAACATGAACTAGCTAGGACAATATGCGACATATTTTGCAAGTCATAAAACACGTGTAGAGTAGACACAAACAAAGTTGTTGTTTTTCTTATGATCTTATCAGCCAATGTTTGGCCATTTGTATTCGGGATTCTAGAAAGTACAAAAGGCACATTACTACTCCTCCTCACCTAAAACCCACCCCCCAATTTGCCAAAATGCAGTCAACGCGATCGTCCAAAGAAAAACAAAGAACTTCTGTGCTAATTGTCTTCAAAATCAATTGAAAAATGCGACCTCTAGGTGAGAACAGACAGACAGAAAAATAAATTTTTGGCCAATCTCGAAACTGGGCGCTTTGCTCGCTTTGCCCGCTCTGTAAATTATTCCTAGACTCTCAAAATACGACAAACAAAGGTTTGGCATATAAAAAAGGAAAAGTATTTCTACGAGCGATTTCTTTCTATCGCACACCCGTTAGATATCGTTCATCTACTTCTGCATTCAAAAGCTAATTAGTTTTTCAAATGACTACAACGCCACAGTATGATAAAATGCCTCAAAAAGGGACATGATCGTTTTATTCCAAAATCGGATAGTCTAGACCAATACAAAGGGAGGAGTAAGACTCTCAGGTCTACTGGCGAAGGGCATGTTCGCGCGTGCGGATGCTTCTCAACATCCGCATATCCGCGACATGGCGCCGTACCACGCGCGCCCGCCCGACCGCCGCCGCCTGCCACGCGACCTGGTTGCCTAGCCGGCGATCAACCAATGGAATACCTCAAGTGAGAAGATCTCCACCGCCCGCGAGGGCCCCCCGATGACCTGTCCATAGGAGTGGATAGAGGCGCTTCTTCAGGAAGAGATCAAGTCGGGAGATAAGGGTGATCCTTCAAATTTCAGACCAATATCTGTTCTTCCAACACTAAGTAAAATATTTGAAAAGATTATACTCAATCAAATGCTCTCACACTTCAACCGTACAAAACAACTCCACGCCAAACAATACGGTTTCACGGGTACGGTTTTTCAAGGGTAATACCTAAATCGACTACGGATGCAGGTATTACCCTTATATCTCATATTTATTCTGCATGGGAGGCCGCACAGGATGCTATCGGAGTTTTTTGCGACCTGTCGAAGGCGTTTGATTGTGTTGATCATAATACGCTTATAATTAAATTAAATCATTACGGAGTTAGAAATAAAGCGTTGGATCTACTAAGATCATACCTAAGCAATAGAATTCAAAAGGCAGAAGTAAACGGCGTTAAATCTGATGGATCGGGTGTAAAAATTGGCGTTCCACAAGGTTCCATATTAGGCCCTTTCTTATTCCTGGTATATATTAACGATCTGCCTTTCATGGTGGAGATATTTACTGACATAGTGTTGTTTGCTGATGATACTTCGATGGTCTTCAAAATTGAAAGACAAAAAGGAGATTTTGATGATGTTAATGGTGTATTGTCTTTAACCTTGAATTGGTTCACAGTTAATAATTTATTGTTAAACGCTGGTAAAACCAAGTGTATCAAATTCTCACTTCCAAATGTCAGGCAAGTTGAGACCAGTTTAGTGTTAGACAACCGCACGTTAGAATTAGTAAATGATGCGAAGTTTCTTGGAATCCCCATTGATAGCAAATTGCAGTGGGGACCCCACATAGATAAATTAGCTGGTAAATTAAGTTCTGCGGCTTACGCTGTTAGAAACATCAGACAAAGCACGGATGTGGCTACATCTAGGCTAGTATATTTTAGTTACTTTCATAGTGTCATGTCCTATGGTATCTTGTTGTGGGGGAAAGCAGCGGATATTCAAACTATTTTTATTTTACAGAAAAGAGCTATTCGAGCAATTCATAATTTAAAAAGAACAGACTCCTTAAGAGAGCTTTTTAAAGAAATTGACATACTAACTGTAGCTAGTCAATTTATTTTCGAAAATATAATGTATGTACGCAAGAACCTTACAACATTTACCAAACTTAGCGATAGCTGCAATGTTAACCTAAGAAATAATCACAGACTGTGTGCGCCCCGATTTAGACTCGCGAAGGTTAGCAATTCTTTCATGGGTCAGTTCATTCTCTACTATAATAAGATACCTCTGGAGATTTTGAAATTGCCATTTGAGCAATTTAAAAAGCATGTTAAAGCGACTTTGTCGAAAAAGGGATATTACAATGTTCGAGATTACTTAAATGACAGGACTGTATGTGGTTAATCTAGTTCAACACAGACCTCGCTGTTAATAATTTTTTAATTATTTATTATTGCCTGCTATAAAAAAAAAAACATAATTGTATTAGTTAAGCACAACCTATTTTTTAAATAAATCTAAAAATCAATCTGTGGGAGTTTCTACGCCCTTCTTCTCCCACAGTGGTCCAATGTAGAGAAGAGGCAAAAATGACGTTTGCTAAGTATATGTAAATATCTACAGTAATAAAGTACTTTGACTTTGACTTTGACTTTGATCCGATGATCTGACCCTGACTCCCCACGCCCCAGAATGGGTGCGTGAGAAGATTACCTGATTGATCAGGTCGCAGTTGTGTCTAGACTTTAAGAATTCGAGTTTTGAATATCCTGAAAATTTCATGCGTAAATTCACAAACTATCAAATAAATCCTTAAGTGTAGTAAATATTTAGAAAACTTTCAAATGTTAAATGAGAAGCATAAAAATGAAGTAGTAAACATAGTCCTGACATGATTAATTGAGCTTTAATTAAGGTTTTTCGTTTTTTCGTTTTTATTTTTTTATGCCTTTAATACACCATATTAGGGTGTGGTTTTTACACACAAGCAAAGCTTAGCAGCTCATCAATAACTCCTGTAAATATCACTCCCTAACTCCCTGGCCGATTGTAGTTATCAGACAAATATTTTACAACCGGGTTTACCGGGTCTAGGGTTGGCACTGACCGAATTTATTTTATTAATTTATCTTGGGTATTTTTATTTCCGCCTTCAAGTAAATAGATGGATAAGATACTCTTATTTATAATTGTTCCTATGTCTGTGTTGTTACAAAATATTAATCTTATTATTTTAAATAAAAATATTTGGTAAGTAGGTATTACAAATCATATTTTTAGGAGCAATCACAACAATGTTTGGTATTACACACTTATTTGCTCTATTATAAAGATTGTCTGACATATGTCAGTTTTACTGTACACAAGTTGTCAGCGATATGCACAATAAATATTAATCTCTATCCTAGTTTTGTCTTGTAAAACAGAGGTTTGTAAATCAGAAAGTGAATTAAGGTTTGCATGGCATTGCCATTTTTACACAACTTGCGAAACCAAACAGCCATTCTACAATCTGAAGACGACTGATGCGGTTATGTCATCTTCAGATACTAGTACATTTGACCTACAGCAAGAATTTCTGCCTTCTGATAAATAATATGTAAAACACCCATCCGTCGAGCTGACTAATCTCAAAAGTAGTCTAAAAGAAAGTTGAAATATACTAAAAGCTTGCTGTGCTAACCAAAACAGTAGGCCGAAGTTTTAATAAAGTACTATATGCCATTAAAGTTATGACAAACTTACTATGCGAATAAAAAATAGAAAACACTAAATGGTGTGAAGCAAAAGGATCCTAATGGGTTCTTTCATTTTCCTAAAATTTGGTAATTTTTCTTTTCGCCCGGGTATTGGTATAATTTTAATAATTTGATGTAGTGACAACCCTGATACAAATCTTAAAAGTCTTCTAAATACAATTTGCCAGGGAATTAGGCCCTGCTATTTATATGAGGTTGTAGAGGAGCTGCTAAGCTTTGCTTGTGTGTAAAAACCACACCCTAATATGGTGTATTAAAAGCGTAAAAAAAATAAAAACTAAAAAACTAAAAACTTAAAATCACACCTATATTAATAGTGTCAGAACTAAGTTAAATACTTCAAAGTTTAGGCATTTTTATGCCTCTTATTTACATTAGAAAGTTTTCTGAATATTTTCTATACTTAAGGATTTATTTGATAATTTGTGAATTTCCGGATGAAATTTTCACGATTTTCAGAGCTCGATATCTCAAAGTCTAGACACAACTAAGACCTGAGAGTCTTACTCTTGCTTTTGTTTTGGTCTAGACTATCAGATTTTGAAAGAAAACGATCATGTCCCTTTTTGAGGCATTTTATCATACGGCACGAAATTACTTACCCACAAAAGCTGTACATGCTATGACCCAAGCATCAAAAACAACGAAAGTAGACGTTTCCGCAACGATTGCACTTTCGCACACTACCGTCAGGTCCAAGGAATAGCGATCACAACGAAATTTGGTACATATATTGTCTAGGAAATATTATATAGGTACATATTTTCCCGTAAAAAATGGAGTAAATCTGTAAATACTGAGGATATTGTGCCAAGTGTTCAACTCATGGTGCTGTGCAACAATAGGCGCTCTTACCCTACTATTTATTAATAACGGCCTTACGTATTACAACAGCCCTCACCAGGTTTTCACTTTCAATTTCACGAAAACATGTCTTTTTAAATTATTTCAATTCAGTTCTCAGATTATTTTTTGTGCTATACATGTCAACCTAACACGAAGACTATTCGGGGGCTTCGCTGCGCTCCTTTAGTCTCCGCAGTGTTTTGCCCTAAAATATTTTTCCGTTCAATGAAAGTTCTAATTCAACCATGGTTGGCTATAACATGACATGATATAGTCAATTCGGCGATATTGTTACGACAGATATATTTTTACGTATCGCCTTTTTGTCCTTCCCTGTCATTGCCTTGTCTGACAATCACTCGCCTCGCCCGCGCCGCCCAAAATGCATTTCGCTTCGCCGCCCAACCAACCAGACCTCGGACAAATAAGGTCATGTTATGTGTATGGTACTTTAGTATTCCATCCATATGTTAGTGATTCCCACATGTAGGTAGGTAGGAGCTTTCACGTGCGATAATGTTCCCCGTCTAGCTAGACAGAATCTGAGAAATGAGACTGCGCATTTGTAACGGATTTTACAGCGGTGTTGCCTGCTGTTCAGGTAATTTGTCAGGTTTCAGCATAATTGTTGCGGATTGAATCAGATACACATATACGGATCTCTCCGGTCGGTATATGACGGAGTCTGTACCGAGACGGGCGCCGCGGGCAGGGCGGGCGCGGGGTGGCGGGCGACGACGGCGCGGGGCGGCAGGGGGGCAGGGCTGGCCCGGCCCGCGCCGCAGTCCGCGCTCGGCGCCGCCCGACGTTCGTTGTCTGTGACGCTGCATGCACAACCCGCCGCGACACGCGATCTCCGACCCACCATTGTTTACTGTTGAACGCGAGTCCCGCGCGACACCGTCCATAGTGATACGCGCCGGTAGAATAGGCCTAGTGCAGTTCTCGTAGTGAGTGCGTCTAAGTAGAGTGATAATCCATGGTGCGCCCCCGGATCCCCTAAAGCGGTCGGTGCGCGCGACTACCGACCTGGCAGCCGGCAGCCGGCGGCGCCCCCGACCAGGCCATGGCGGCCACCGCGCGCCGGGAGATGGACACCGGCGAAGAGGACATCGCCGCCATCGCGAAGCAGATCTCCGACCACGCAGAGGCTATCTACCAGACCTGGAAAGCGAGGGGACTCGCGCCCTCAGAGATCCTGTCCTGCCGCCCCGCGCCCGGCCTTAAGCTCGCCGAGAGCCTGCGCTCCAAGCCGAAGCCGGAGCCCAAGCCGGAGATCAAGCAGAGACCCGAGTACAGGAGGGGCCGCGAGCCGCAGCGCCAGGAGCCCCGCCGAGCTGAGCCCGCGAGCGAGCCGACGGAGGTGCCGCTGCCGCCCGACCTGCTGCCGGAGAGCCACCATCCGGCTGGCGCGCGGCGCGGTGACGAGGCGGCGGCGGCCATGCGGCTCGAGGTGGCGCGCGAGGAGGAGCGGCTGCTGCGCGCGCTGCGCACAGGCGGCGTGGTGGCGGAGCGGGGCGCGGCGGCGCGGCCCGACGTGGTGCCGCCGACGCCGCTGTCACTCGTGGACTACGCCAAGAACAGATACCAGGACCGCCTGGACGGCGGCGCGAGGAAGCCGGCGGCCGGCGCGGGCGGCGAGCGGCGCTGCTCACTCGGCTCGCACGTCACGGAGGCGCGCTCCAAGTTTGAGGCCCGCGCGCGGCGAGCCTCCAGCGCCGGCGCATGCGAGCCGGCCTCCGCCGCCGCCGCCGCGGCCGCCGTGGCCAGCGGGGCCACCCCGGTGCGACCCTTCCTCACGCGCGGCTCCGTCGCCGAGCGGGTGCTCATGTTCGAGAAGTGTCCCAGCGAAGCGACCCTTGAGCTCGCCAAGCGGAAGGTGCCCTCCGCGACCACGTGGCGAGGACCTAACGACGTCATCAACAGAGCGCAGGTAAACACTGAGATTCATTGTGATAAAAAATGTAGGTAGGTAGGTACCTACCTATAGTATGTATATTGGTATATATCCGGTCGCAGTTATTAGGTACCTACTTGACTTGAGGCATTACAAAAACATTCACCACCTTCCTTTTATTGAAGCCATATTATCTATCTATGCAAAGATGAGTTGCGGGTAGATACGAATAGGTACCTAGGCTCCACGGCGCATATGATGATGACGGTGGGGCAAACACTAATTTGTACAATATTAATAATTTGCATCCCTTTGCACATGTCGTTTGGAGTGTAGATAAGGGGGCGCCAAGGAAAAAAAAGCCCCCTTATCGACACTCTGACCTTATAATAATAATCATTTATTCAGGAAAATATACATTTAAATTTTATTTTTTTTACGTTTGTAAAGAACAAGGGATGTTCACTAATCTCTAAAGAACGACGAACCCTGTGGTATAGGATATTGGACTGACGTCACACTGGCAAATATTCACTCTCTGATACGTTGTAATATTTGTGTCAGGTATTTCTGTACAAACCCACGAACTCTATCCAGGAGGTAATTCGTTCTTATTCATTGATCGAAATATTTCTGCGACTCCTCGCATATTTGTCAAAATGCCAACACCTATTTCTCTTTGTCGTATGAATGACATAGAATTATTCATCTTTTAAAGTGTTTATCGTAAATAAGCTATGACTAAAGAAAGATAGTTCGGCGGTAATTACCAAGAGCTTAAACTATGTTGTCTTTTCCTAGCTAGCGGCTTACTTGCTTTGGTTTCACTTATAACGTGTTCAATTAGAAAAAGAAAGAAAGAGACTTGCAATGGCGGCACTACAATTTGCATTTCGCTTAGAATTTATACCGTTTGCCGCCACGTCTATTGGCCGTCTTTAATTGAACTAGATACACATAGATCCTATGTCTATTTTAGGGTTGTTTGTTGACGAGAGTGTCTTCTAATGTTCCTTTATTCCAATAGTTTTTACTTTTATCTTTTCTCTTCAATGTTAATGACACATCGATATAGAATAATCTGCCATTTGGTTTCTTTGTGGGCCACTAGCTTAACTGAACCGACCGAATATCGTGCCCGTCAACGTGTTTGGAATAACAACAATTCAAAAGAGGATGTTGTGATTTCCAAGTAACAGTAATCAACTCATCAATTCATACGGTTTCATGACCAATTATCATTGATACCAATCAGTAAACTGTTTTACTTTAGTCACACTACAACCACTTTTAATAGCATTCGAAGATATCGATACCGACCTACCTGCTTAACAGCGGTGTTAGGAGTCGAGAGGGTCAGTTGCCTGGTAAAACTGCAATTGCAACATCAGTCCTATTTCAATCAGTGCATTAAAACGAAGCAGAAAGATTGTTCACCTCGGGCCGTTGAAGATAGACACTCACTACCGACAGAGGAAAAAAAAATGATCTAAATTTAAAACCGTACGGCGGGAATGGCTTGGCAAGGGCCCAGGAACCGAGCGATGCCGATTCGTCACCGAATGGACCCGAATGAAGATGAGAGAGAAAACAATCATCTAGCTTTGTCTGAATGAAGTAGAAATGGGATTTGAAATTAAATATTTTTGGCCAAAGAATAGGTACTACAGATGTAGTGAATAATCCTTTCCTATCGGCAAAACTCGGAACAACGATAACACCCGAATGGTGCCGATGTGTCTATGAATTACTGTATTATTAAATTACGTGTAGGTATCAAATAAATCGCATACTTTATTTATCAATGTCAAATGTCAAATTGCCCGTTTGACGTTGTCTCGATGGGTACTGAGTGCGAGTGAACTAGTAAGACAAAAACGAACATTTCCGAGAAAATACGAAAGGAAAGGATTATTCACTACATCTGTACACTACATTGGTGTAGAGGCTGGAAAGGGAGCAACAGATGAACGAATGAGTTCGAGGGCCGATACGTTAGGTGAGAACTTCATATTGCACCTTTGGCTAAGACATTAAATAGTGGTTTTCACGACTACTGCGAAGAACTTAAACTTAATTTATAAAAATACAACTATGTACTATCAAAAATTAATTCACTCCGATCCTCTACGGACCTTCCTCAGTCAATTCTACCGTTTTTTGTAATCGTATATCCTTTTGAACGAGAATTATTCAGTAAAAATGACGACCAAACCAATATTTTTTTTACTTTATCACTTCTAATATTAAAACAATGCAACTACTATCAAAAATTCTTTCACTAAAAACCTCTACAAACCTTCTTTTGTTTATTCTTCCGTTTGCAGTAATCGTATATTCTTTTGAACGGGAATTATTCAGTAAAAATTACGACCAAACTAGTTTTTTTTTACTTAATCACTTCTAATTTTAAAACAATGCAACTACTATCAAAAATTCATTCACTACAAACCTCTACGAACCTTCCTCTGTTCATTCTTTCATTTGTAGTAATCGTATATCCTTTTGAACGAGAATTATTCAGTAAAAATGACGACCAAACCAGTTTTTTTTTACTTTATCACTTCTTATTTTAAAAGAATGCAACTACTATCAAATATTATTTCACTACAAACCTCTACGAACATTCCTCCGACAATTTTATAGTTTTTAGTAATGGTATATCCTTTTAAAGGAGAATTATTCAGTTAAAATGACGATTCAACCTGTTTCTTTTTACGTTATCATTTCTAATAAATAAAGGATATTACTACTATTAAAAATTCAACCACTACAAACCTCTACGAACCTTCCTCAGTCAATTCTAGCTTTTGTAGTAATCGTTAGATCTTCGTAATATAATTTAGGTCATACAAATCATTTTGGAAAAATCTCCAAAATGTTTTTATATTTTATATTTTTTCTGTTTTACTACAAACTAATTAAATTACACTACAATCCACTACTAACGATTAGTCATAAGAAATATCTGAAAAAACTTGGTTTTTAAAATTTCGGGGGCTAAGATTTTTTTTTCATCATATTTTTTTTTTGAGTTACTACTAACGAATATTGTTTTACTACTATCCACTACATATCTATATCTTTCGAAAAACGCAACAAAAAATATATTTTTTAAATGTCGGGTGCCAAGTTCACACAGCTGAAGCACACGACGTGTTCTGATTGGTCGATTTACGTCATATGCAGAACAAGTCATGTTCCAATTGGTCGAATCAGTGATCGGCCGATAGGATTGGTCGACTTGCTCCTTGAACAGGCATACTCTGGTTAACTTTTCATTGTTTTGCGGTTCCATTACTGACCATCTTTCGCCACATTTCCGAGCAGTGGAGTGAAAATATTTTGTGGCGAAAGATGGTAATCGAGCAACAATGCATAGTTGACCAGGACAACAAAAACATTTCTGGCCTGTTTGAACGGGCCAGAAAAAACATTGTTGGCTTGTTTGTTATGGTTCTGTCAAATGAAAACAGATGGCGCTTCATACCGTGTCGGTTTTTACCGACATAGCGTGCGTCATGCTGTCGCGTCGGTAAAAGAATGACTGACTTGTGCTGTCAATTACGGTAGATGGCGGACCAAAGAGTTTCGTTCATCTGAGCACGGACTCTGCCAGGCGGAGTTCCTAGCCAAATTTATCAAAAAAAATATTTTCTGTGTAGTTAATTTCGGTAGTCATTAAAAGCCCTATAATGTCTCGGCCAAAAGTGCAATAGTGCAGATTCGTCTCTTAGAAGTCCTCGTGGGCGTCCTCAAACTCACTCGTCCATCTATTGCTTACTTTCCAGCATTTACAACAATGAACGATTACTTTCCTATGATTCTCTGATCAAAGAAATTTGTCGCAAAAATCTTGGAGTACAATTGTTTTTTAGGCTGTCTAGTCCCATTAATAATGTAATAAAAATAAAATAGTTTTGATTTCTTGGCCAATGTTAATAGGCCCTTTACCTTTAGGATTGATCTCTCGCTCACATGCGTTAAGGGTGATATTCCAAGAGACGTGGGTATATGATAACATACATTATAATCAATCAAGTGTTAGCTATGAAATGCCTATCAAATAGGATGTTTTAAAAGGTAACAAAGGATGTTCACTTTAACTCATAAGAAGGAAACATTGAATAGAAAATCACTTTACGGAAGTGGTCACTTAAAATCAAAAGGAAATGCGGTCAGATACGAAACGTCGAGGAAGTTAACGTTTTTGGTTCAACCCAATTATACAATACCAATTTGTGTGGGTCACTCACTTCGTAATAACACTTAAGTGTATTACTTATTTGGCGAAACTTATGCAACCAAATCTGCTACGAATTTGAAGGAAATGTCTGCAAGTCATGCTCCATGTCGGCTCAGCTTAGACCGAATTAAATGTGTGTTACGATTGCAAGGTGACCACACACTGGTTCGACAGTCTAAGCGAAAGCTTGTATGCCAGAAAAAACAGTGTCTTGAGCTAAGAGATCCATTGCCCGAAATAGGCACTACAGCTATCATTACCCAATAACCAAGCGTGAAGAGGCAGGACGATTTACCAGAGCAATTTCATCTTTGAAGCGATAACATCGGTTGAGAACGCACTAGACTAGGTAACTTTGAAGCGATAACATCGGTTGAGAACGCACTAGACTAGGTAACTTTGAAGCGATAACATCGGTTGAGAACGCACTAGACTAGGTAACTTTGAAGCGATAACATCGGTTGAGAACGCACTAGACTAGGTAACTTTGAAGCGATAACATCGGTTGAGAACGCACTAGACTAGGTAACTTTGAAGCGATAACATCGGTTGAGAACGCACTAGACTAGGTAACTTTGAAGCGATAATTTCGGTTGAGAACGCACTAGACTAGGTAACTCATATGGTAAGAAGTTGCTGAAGAAACGGTTACACGTCATAGTCACATCACATCAACACTTCTTCTTTTGTATCGTATATTCCTATACCTACAGCCTTTGTTTGTTTTTCAATGACGATTTTGTCTCATTGTGATACTAGTCTGGGATACTAGTAGAGCTACACCTCAACTTGAACAATATATGTAGACTAAGGCACCAACCCTTTTTTATAGGGGATACTGTTATTAAGCCTTCGCTGCCCGTCCGTCTGTCCGTTCATCAGCAGGTTGTATCTACCCTTCGCTACCCGTCCGTCTGTCCGTTCATCAGCAGGTTGTATCTACCCTTCGCTACCCGTCCGTCTGTCCGTTCATCAGCAGGTTGTATCTCGTGAATCTTAATTGGTAGAGAACTGAAATTTTCACGGAATATGTATTTCTGTTGCCTTTTTTTGTTATAATAACATATGAACTACCTACGCGGTAGTTTTATAAATTATGAGGGCCCCACGTGTTTTAATTAATTTTGGACATATTTAATTTTGTTTTGTTTTATTATTCTCCTACGCTCCTTAATTTGGTGTGTTTATGTCACCGGAAGATAGTCAAAACCGTTAGTCGATAAACTAACGCGGTAGTGGATCAACTATCGACAGATAGTAAACCAGACCGACAGGCTTTAGAATTTACGTTTCATTTTTTCTTACATGTCAATCTAACATGAAGACTATTCGGCTTCGCTGCGCTCGCCCGCTCTAGTGTTCATCTAAGATACCGCAGTGTTTGCCCTAGTATTTGATCGTGTGCAATTTAAGTCTAAACCAGTTTACTATTTAACGGTTTTAACCGTTAGTTGATCAACTTACGCGACATATAGTAAGCAGTACGCTACAGTTTACTATCTGTCGACAGTTGATTAACTTCCCAGAAAAAAAAACGTTAGTTTATCAACTAACTGTTCTGACTATCTTACGGTGACATTTATAAACTAATAACCACAAACGCAAAGACAACATCCATCAAAGGAGTCATATAATATCCGAAACGAAAGTTGTCGTTGTCGTCCTGAGTAGGTGCTATAGGCAAGGACGAAGACCCAATTGACCATTCGCATGCATCGCACGCGCACCTTGCTCGCCATCATCGCACGCGCACCTTGCTCGCCATCATCGCACGCGCACCTTGCTCGCCATCATCGTAGTATACGGAGACAATCAAATCCAAGCGCCTTGGTCAAACAATTTCGAATTAACAATGTTATGTCATCCCCCCCCGTGTATAATAGTATTATAGTATCTGTGGTATAACTCAGCGTTTTGAATCTAGCCGTAGTGCCAATGAAGTCGAAAGGTGAAAGTGTAAATGCCTTTTCTGTCTGAACCTGCCAGATTCTAATCACCTGATTGAAATGTAGACGGGTTCTTTAACTGCCGTGATTACTGCTATAACCACCTTTCATTGTGTTTTACTTCTTAATTTAGTTTTATTGGCTTGCTCCGATAAAACGTGATGTATAGAACGGTGTACATTCTCATGTTTAGTATGCGCACCATAGCTCTACAAGATTTGCATTATTTGAAGTTGTCCGCAGTTTCTCAAATGTTACATCAGAGGTGAGAGTGCATTAACTTATAATTTCCGTTACTTTTGCACCATGTTCGTAAGACAGTAAAAAAATATCAAGATAAACCTGTGAATTGAATGGGATTATAAAACCACTTTTACTTTCCCACGTCGTCACCGCCTCATTGTAAATCACTTGGGCCACAAGGCTTTATCCATATGATGAAAAAGTAGAGATAGTTAATCTGACTAGTTAGTGATCCGGTGCCTGAAGCGTTCTGTCAGTTGCTATCACGTTCTTAACAGGCTTATTGCTTGGAGTCGAGCTCTCGTGAGCAATCAGGCGAGCGAATACGGCTGATTGGGAGATACCCAGCCAGGAAGTTAATGGAGAAATGAAAGTGTCAATTTAGTTATGCTTCAAAATCGCATTGCAGATGTAATCAATCAACAAAACGAAGAGTTGGGCATATATCTTATGTGATGATTGTTGCTGACATTCGGACAGTTCTCCAATATAACAGAAGTAGCTCATACTTTGATGACCGGTTTAGCCTAAGCGGGTATTGACCCTGCCTACGAAGCTGACGGTTGTGGGTTCGAATCCCTTTGAGGGTAAATATTTGTGTGATGAGCATGAATATTTGTTTCTTAGTCTTGGATGTTTTCTATGTATTTACATAAGAATTCATTATCTCGATTAAATATATCATCGTCTAGTACCCATAACACAAGCCTTGTTGAGCTTACTATGGGCCTAGTTCGATTGGTGTAAGATTGTCCTCTAATATTTATTTATTATTTATTCATTTACTTTTGGTTTAAGCTTTAAATGCAATTCATTAAAGATTGCGTAGCTAACGGCCTACCTATGGTAAGATTAAATTGCCTAAGTGATTTTTATCTTTGGTTTTTCTTGGGCCTGTAATTAATTTTCTGTTTTAACATACTAATTACAATTGAAATTGTGCAATCATTGAACAAAATTGACATTTAACGAGTAAATTTCGTCTCGGCACAGTTTTCCAATCCTATACCTTTAATTGTCTCCTTCAACTCTCAATGAATTTTCGATCTTGTCAAAGCTGTATAAAATATTGCATTTAGTCATTAAATACAAACAGACACCACATGTAATGTAGTTAATATTGGCTTATGTTTACACGATTACCAAAAACGCACCTATTTTACTACCAATAAATTCGAAATGACTGCCAGAATGGAGAAATGTCCACCAAATTGTGTTTGGATAAATGATCACCAAACTTCTTTTTATGTTTTGTGTACTTAAGTTTATGTTTTAAGTATTTTTTGTTGTTCTTACATGTTCAACTTAACACGAAGGATAAAGGGGGCTACGCTTCGCTCACCCCCTTTACCCTTCACCTAAGCTACCGCAGTATTTTGCCCTGATATTTTTTGAAACTTTTGGTGTTCATTTATCCATTTTAGGTAGGAAAAAAATATTTTGGTGATCATTATATTTGTTGCCGTTAATATTATTGCTATTGCTTTTTAGCTGCCGGCGGCGGACCTTTGGTTGTCTAAAGCAGAAGATTTTTATATCATTAGGCGGTTGCTAATGACGGCCAAATATCGTGGTCGTCGTCATATAAACACACTTGAGGTTGTTGGTTTAAAGGTATTTGCGCAGTATCCAACCTCGTACAAGGACATACATGTATTAAAACCTGTCATAAAGTGCGTGAGATCCACCTTCGTAATCACAGCATGAATATTCAAATATTATGATTAAATTTTCAAATAAGTAATTATGCAAAATTAAGTCGCTTTATAAAATTGACGTAGTTAAGATATGGCCAGCAGCAACACGAACATGCTGGAGAAAAATAAGATGATGAAATGTGAGAGCAATAGAGCAGAAAAATTAAGCAAATATTTGACAATCTTGTGGGCGTGTTCATGAATAAATATTGTCAATCTCGCGATTGCTGGTTAGCATTTAATTTTGCTGGCAACACTTTCGTTCCATATGACTACATCGTCCAATCATTTGGAAAGTCCTCCGTCACGATAGCAAGTGTTTACATAAATGCACAGAAACTAGTAGAAATGATTGTTGGCACGCCAGCACCATGCATGCATGCATGCATGGTGCGCGGTGCATGGTGGCTGGTGGGTCCGCAGTCGCCTCCGCATGTGCATATAACACCTATATGTTTTCCTTTATGCATATCAAATTATCAACACGTGCAAAGTCTCGATAGAAAACTTTTCTCTATGCATATTTAAATTTACTGTCGTCGTCGGTTCAAAATGTGATTTCTAATGTAGTAAGAAATTAAGGATCTATTACGAAAACTGCAAGCTATGTCAACGAACTAATAAATAGCCTACAGATAGTAATCTAGTCAACGAATGATTATAGATGGAAAAGGCTAAAGCAGAAAGTTTGACTTCGGGATTAGTTAGGAGACAAACATGCTCTGAGGTGAGCCCTAGGGGAGGGGTCAGAAAAAAGGTCACGCTTTTTGATTTTAGGTTTCCGGACCCTATTACTAAGCCTCCGCTGTCCATCTCTGTCCGTCTCCGGGCTTTATCTGATGAACAGTAACAGTTAAAGTTGAAATTTCACAGGATGTGTATTTATTTGATATTTATGAACTACACGCAATTTAAAAAATTAAAGGGTGTCCCAATAAAATAAACGTGTATTTTGTGCGTTTTTCTTGTAAGAGGGTACGGAACCCTTCGTGTGTGAGTCCCGACTCGCAGTTTACCGGTTTTTCGTTCAGCTTTAAGAATTACGTTCCTATGCTCAATCTGCATTTACAGAGGATATTGATTAAATTGATGCGGTATTTCATTATAAACAAACTAGGCCTTTAAAAAAAATAAAAGAAATAATCAAAGAAAGATTTATGAAAACGCACATGATTTCAATTAAAAAAAAAAGTTATTTCAAAGTAACAATAAATGCTCAAATTGCTTTCCTCTTGCAATAATGTAAACTATGCATCTCCTAATGAATGTCTATTCATCATCATCTCCCTTTGTCGTGTAGCAACATTGATTTTGTATATTTCCGCTGAAGCAGCTCGGATGCGCCCTCTTCAGTCTTCTTCCGTCCTGGTCCTAATAGGTCGTTGGTAGACCATGTCTTTCAGATACCCCCAATAAAACAATCTAGGGGATTTAAATCGGGGGATCGTGGAAGGGTCCCAAGTTCCGAACAGATGTGACATGCATGAGGGATGTGTTATGTAAAAATAAGTTTAGTAGAAGTGCGTAGAA
The DNA here is from genome assembly GCA_949825045.1 of Argyresthia goedartella. Taxonomy (NCBI): domain Eukaryota; kingdom Metazoa; phylum Arthropoda; class Insecta; order Lepidoptera; family Argyresthiidae; genus Argyresthia; species Argyresthia goedartella. The sequence goes on from OX463809.1 coordinate 39,602,451, forward strand.
GAGCATTCTGAGACATAACAAGACGAAAAAATATATTGTAATACACGTTTTATTTTAATATTTAAAATTAGCGCTACTTTTGGTATTAATATCAATTACTTCGTAACGACTAGACGAAGTCTAGGCTTAAGTTTTATACCAATTTACAAAGCTTGTTAAGTTTGTGCGTTTTTAAAATAATGGTCATCTTCCATTGAAACTCTACTACTCTCAAATACATAGTATTATTTTATTAGTATATGGCAAATAAAAATAATGAATGACTGTTTTTGTGGTTGGTGTGTAGATAAGGGGGCGCCAAGAAAAACACAATCATCATTATGAATCAAAATTAAATTAAATAACTTATTGTTGGGTGTTTTATTTCAATTACTTAAAACAATATTAAAACTGTGTTCCTTGTGACATCATTCGCACCATCAACAGTAACAATTAAAAAACTTGCAGAATTTATACCTAACATTGTTTACAGAGACTTTGACCAGGTTCGATTCCCGGTTATGTATGAGAAAAAAATTGAATGCCATTATTATTAAATCCAAAATCGATGCCATGGTTGTTAAGACGCTATCTCTCATATTTTCTGACTTCTCCCTACTTGGACCCATTTGGATTGATCATTCTGTATACCATTTAACAAACCTGATAACTTCTTGGTAGATTTATATAAATGTCCCTGCTTCCATGAAATCGGATGCCCTGCGCTTTAGGGCTTGGAAGATTTCATTCCTGCAACAAATAAAAACATACTTATGTACGTTAACCTTTGCGGCCCCATGGCACGGATAGCCAAAGTGATGCATTTGGTTATCCTGTAAGACTACTTCTGCAACAATTTCACCCATTCCAAAAGTCCCAAAGATCAAAGTGGGGTTTCGTTCGTACCTTATTTTTTTTATAGTATTTTTTTTCGGTCATCTGAAAGCGGAAAAGATTATATTTTTAGATTAGGGTAGATTGGTAAACTATTTAGCCTTATTTTGCAAAATAAAATCTAAAAAATGTTATCATTTGTAGCAACAGAATTAAAACATGATGGAATGTAGACGGAAGGGACAATTCCGGGGAAATAAAATTTGGCAACAATGTGCTTTTTAAAAGCTTTTACTTAGTGTCACCTGTCCCGGTGACTGTAATGAAATTTTGCACGTTAAATTTGGCTCAATTCCCGGTTTCAGATTGAGCTGAATTTTTGCATGTAAATTGGAGGGTAATACGATATTTTGATAACATGGAGCTAATCTGATGTTGGAACCGGAACGTGGCCTAGGGAACTCTGTAATAAAACGACACAACCCTATCGAGTTTGGGCGCGTTTGATTCGGTCTGACACGTCCTTTGGTCTTATACAATATTTTCAATTGCGTGGAGCTGATTTGATGAACTCTGTAATTATACGTCGCAACCCTATCGAGTTTCGTCTCGTTTGATTTGTCTCGACAAGTACTCGCAACAAAAACTATAATAAGACGAGTATAAGTATTTTTTGTTGTTCTTACATGTTCAACCTAACACGAAGGATAATCGTTAACCTAAGCTACCGCAGTGTTTACGGCTACCGAATCATTATCATCACTTATTCCAGATTAAGACGGTAATTTTTCAACATTAGCCTACGTATATTGAAAAATAATCTTAAGTTTAGTCGGCTAATGTCAACCATATTTTCTCACCCATCTTTAGTCTCAACAGCGTCGAGGCTAAACTGCAGTTTAGCCGACTAATGTTGAAATCATTTATCGCAATGAACATTATTTCGGACATTAGCCGAGGCTCGAAATTAATCTCAACACTAGCCGGCTAAACTTAAGTTTAGTTTCACACCTAGCTTTAGCCGTAACATATATGTATGACCCTTTCGTTAGCACGCGCTACAGCCTAGACGGCTTTTTAGGGTTCCGTACCCGAAGGGTTCCAAACGGGACCCTATTACTAAGACTTCGCTGTCCGTCCGTCCGTCCGTCCGTCCGTCTGTCACCAGGCTGTATCTCAAGAACCTAGCTTGCTAGAGAGTTGAAATTTTCACAGATTATGTATTTCTGTTGCCGCTATAACAAAAAATACTAAAAAACAGGATAAAATAAATATTTAAGGGGGCGCCCATACAACAATACCACATACAAACTTATGGATGCACCTGGTTACGTACATGGAGTGTGAAAGTAACCGCACCAATAACTTTGTAAATAATATTTTGCTGTGTAAAATCCAAACTATTCACTCCACACCATCGCTTCCATTGAACGGTGGTACGGAACCCTTCGTGCGCGATTAAGACTCGCACTTGACCGTTTTTTTTTGTTTTTTTTAAACAAATGAGGTGTCGTTGGATTCGCCCGAGTTGTGGAAGCGACATACGCGATATATTTAATTTTAGTGAAAAGTCAATAGGTTGTATTTTCGATCACAAAATGTAGTGTACAAAGTTATTGAGCGGCTACTTGCACACTCCATGTACGTAACCAGGTGCATTCATAAGTTTGTATGTGGTATTGAAAGAAAATGCTGTCGGGTTATTTGTTTTTATAGTGTTTCCACTTGTTTACCGGTCGATGTCAAATCCGCTATTGTCTACGTGGTCTATTTGGTTTGCTGGAAGATATCTCTTATAGAGAGGCCTTTGTACACAAATGTTATGTACATCTTGTTGTTATTTATGTGCAATAAAGAATTTTGAAGAGCAATTAACTCTACGACTATAACATTCGTTGCGGCAGTTTTTCCTTAGATGATTAGACAAAAAACGTGAGGTACACATTTTTTTAAATGTTTTTCGAAAATTAAATGGCGAGCGTATACATATAATGTGATTCATTATTTTCTGGCAAAATCATTTTACGCTTATTTCACTACATTTGCGTAGCCTAACAACCACTATTGTAAATTTTTCCACGAAGATACTATTTACATACATACAGCTGTGCAACCGCATTTTTCTTGGCCCGGACATTTCTCTACTTAAATTACAAATGGAAGTCTGACGTCGCCGCTCATTTTGCATATAATTTACTGCGACAGCGATAAGATGTTAGTGTAAAAACCTCGTAAGGCGATGTTTCCTCCAACGATTAAATGTATGATTAATTGATTGAGTAATTTGTCGTAAAATCATTAACATTTCGCAACACAGTCACCACACACTCATAACTCATAATTCTTTATTGCAAAAAGATAAATAAAAAGTTACATTTGTGTAAAACATATGTACAAAGGCGAGCTTATCTCTAAAAAGAGATTTCTTCCAGAAAACCAAGGCATTATAGGAAAATTTACCATGAAAGGGTAGGCAGTGCACATTATCTAATAACTTATCTATAATAAATAAATAAGTAAAATATCTATAAAATATGTAAAATAAAATACCAAACTACTAAATAAGTACCAATACATACATAAACCTGTACAATATAGTAATAATATTCATACTATAACTACTATCATGAAAGAGAGGAAGTGCTCATTTTCTCCCGGTTTTTGAAAGAGATAAGAGTGGGACTGTCTTATATTGCAAGGAAGTGCGTTCCACAGTCGGACCGCCTGCGACCTGAAGGCGAGCTCATATGCCGAGGTGTTGTTCCTTGGTGTGGCTAAGAGTGAGACCGTGTGAGATCTCCGGTGCCGATCACACACTTTATCTGCAAAAAACTGTTCCGTGTGGAACTTTGAATGTCGATTACATGTTTACACTCACTCATGCAAACGCGTATTCCACTCGTAGTAAGAAGCAAGTAGAGTATGATTTGTTTTTTGCGCTGCCATGCCATTAATGTTAGCAAACGCGCTTTCCTTACTCGTTACTATACGGACCGTGCGAAATGGTGTCATGGCCGCTGAACATAATAGCAGTGTGAGCTTGCTGGGTGGTCGTGACCGGCTGGGTCTGCTCCTGTCTGATAAATTATGTAAAGAATCACTGACCTTACACGCGGCGACGTAAGAGTTCGGGGGCTAGGCAGACGAATGGGTTAATTTAACGATGGTAACATTTTGGAAGCTGTTTTAAATACTCTTTGCTTTACTTTACCGAGTTTGTCATACCTGGGTGACAGTGGAATAAATGGTTGGAAAACTGAAAATTGGCCGCTGATAACATCTACACCTACTCTATTGTTTGATGTCATGGTTGTAGTGAGAAAGCTGACGAGCCTCGATTGACGATTGACGGCCCACACGATGCAACGGCGCGGCGCCAACTTCCAAGGCATTGACAATTTTTATTATTTTTATATTGTACATTGTGGCATAAAAAGACGGTCATTGAAAAAAATACATCCCCGTATAGTTTCTTGGTACTATCTTCTCTGACGGGCGTATTTCCGAAGTACTGGTACAGTTAATGGAGTTTCCTTTTCCTGTGCGAGATTTAGCCATGAATCAGCTAAATTGATAGGGAAATTTCCTTTTTTAAACTCAAACCATAATCATTAGTTGATCATATTTGTTTTTTTTTGTCCATGTTACGAGAATTAAGTGTTTGACTTGCAAAACTTATGTTTGTTTGAACATGTTTGCCTACTTACAATACCTGATTTGAGTTTTGAGTTTTTTAATAAATAAGAAGGTGTTTCATTATAATAGTTCACCTAGTTAAAAACTTAAAAAATCACGTCTAGCCGTAATTGTACCTCCCCTGATGCGAATGTCGTCTAGGTGTACACGAAAACGAGTCTACGAAATCTGTCTTCGGACAGACAAGTCCACACATAGTATAGGTACATTATACAGTACTTATAGCCAGAACTCATCGTATGACAATAACCGGAAGCACCACTGAAAAGTCACGGGAAAGCAATATTACGAAATTTCGTTTACATGGATGGCATCATAATTCCAATTTTTAGGGTTCCGTATCCTTAAAAGGAAAAACGGAACCATTGTAGGATCTCGTATGTTTGTCCTAAAGTGTGTAATAATATTATTAAATGACCGAATACTCAATTCGGGACAATTTCATTCAATACCTCATAGAAACTTATAAATGCACCAATAACTTTGTAAATAACACTGCTATTTAAACACTTAGCTGGCTTAAAACTTGACTGTTTACTTTTTTATTTAGAAAACTAAGAACTGGAATGATTTCTATTTTTCTGAAAATGGGAGCTAACTTAAAAAGGTCGCCCATTATTTATTTTTTATTTTTATTTACCATCCTAGAATCTCATTCATTCATCATTTCATCATCATCATCATTCATTCATCATTCATTCACCAAATAATTTATGTATGTATAATAGTTGTTGGCGGAGTTCAAAGGTATACGTAGCCTTTATACCTTCAGAATGGAAACGCGGTGAGAAACTTTATCTCTGAGGCAGTATCTTCAAGTCGACGAGGTTTGAGTTATAAATGGAAGAAAGTTCAATTGTTCACTTCACCCTTATTATACCAAAGGACATTTTCACTGTTGACCCCAAAATAAAAAGTTCACAGGCGGTAACATTAATAAAAAAACTAGGTGCAACTGTACACAAACCTAGCTGCTTTGCATACAAATACTGAGTAAAGTGATTCCGACATGTGTATGACATATAACATACGTGAGTTGATTGCCTTATCTACCAAGCAGTCTAAGAAGGAATGTTTGAATGGGCAAATGGCACAATGTTTTTGCAGTTGTCGGCTTGAAGATTAACTCAGATAGGCGTCAGCCTTCTCCAAGAAATGTAATAGTATAACTTGAATTGCAGTATAAGTAGGTAGCAATATGATAATGATTACCTCACTACCTATAAAAGTAGCAGCTTTAGATATACACATGTATATCACATCAGGTAGAGCTCGTGGCTTCATTCATGTACGCTACTGGCTAAAAGTTTATTCTATACCATTCGTTTTTATTGACCGAGCGGCGTCTCCGTTCTGCTTGGGCAAAAATGTTTTCGTGTGCCTGGGTTTCTGTTCGGAGGTTCTCATCTGCAGGTCGCATTTCTCAACCGATTCTTGGGAAATTTTGTGAGAAGTTTCGATAATTATACAGATTTTTTGTCGATTCAGTTTTTGGAAATTTTTCAAAATGGCGGAGATTTGGGGTTGTAAATCTAAAAAAATACTTCAGCTCATACGGTGTGGTGTCGCTGGATTGGTGGAGATTTATATTTTTTGTGAAAAGGCAATAGGTTGGATTTTAGATCACAAATTTACAAAGTTAACGGTGCGTGCTCCATGTACGTAACCAGTGCAATGCAGGTGCATTCATAACTTTGTATGTGGTATGGAAAGAAAATGCATTCGGGATATATGTTTTTATTGGTTTTTTATAATAATTCGATTTGTTCATCCGATACACTTCAAGGGGCCGGAGGTTTGGGGATGAAAAATTATTTTAAAAAAAACGTGGCGGTCTAAACTAAACTTGCGAGGTCTACTGCTCGCAGAACTACTAGTACTAGTGCTTTAAGCTTGATACTGGCTTGTGTACAGAACAGCTTAGTCCCCAATACACAAGCATGCATTATAGTCAATAGTCAATAGTCAAAGTACTTTATTACTGTAGATATTTACATATACTTAGCAAACGTCATTTTTTGCCTCTTCTCTACATTGGACCACTGTGGGAGAAGAAGGGCGTAGAAACTCCCACAGATTTATTTTTAGATCTCTTTTAAAAATAGGTTGTGCTTAACTAATACAAATATGAAAAATTTAATTGTTATGATTAATAAGCAGGAATAAATAATTACAAAATTGTTAACAGCAAGGTCTGTGTTGAGCCAGATTAACCCCATTGTAATATCCCTTTTTCGACAAAGTCGCTTTAACATGCTTTTTAAATTGCTCAAATGGCAATTTCAAAATCTCCAGAGGTATCTTATTGTAGTAGAGAATGCACTGACCCTTGAAAGAATTGCTAACCTTCGCGAGTCTAAAACGGGGCGCACATAGTCTGTGATTATTTCTTAGGTTAACATTACAGCTATCGCTAAGTTTGGAAAATGTTGTAAGGTTCTTGCGTACATACATTATATTTTCAAAAATAAAATATAATGATGTTGGTGGTAAATATAATGTTCTACACGCATTTGGGAATGTACTGTAACCTCTCAACAGCCGAGGGCAGTTGGGACGGGGCGCGATTTTGAACCTTATGCTATGGTAATAAAATTTAAAACCTATAACGGAAAAGTGGCGTTAGCTAACGCCGGTAGTATTCAAGATGTTAATACAGAAATAACATTACTTTGGTTGTGTATTTGTGTGTACGAGTATATTTAGTTACACCTTCGTGATAACTCATGTTGAACAAGGGAGAAGCTCGCTTTCACCTCAGCAGCATGTCGTGCCACGGTAGCTCTGCCAAATTGAAATTCACAGTGAGTGGCGAAGTAGCAACGAAACATCAAAATGCTCTTTAGAAGATATGTGGTAAAGTTATTGCAGCAGAAACCTGATGTCTGGGCAAACAGGGTTACAAAACGCGCATGTAAATCAGCAAATAGGTAGTTGTGTTCGCTGTCTGGACCTGAGACAGATATCTTGTTGAGTCAGACGTGAAAGGACATTTTCTCAGTCCGATAACTAAAGCATTATAAAATCATGGCCTTACTAATATTGGTTTAGACCTCATGGTCTAACGCTTTGATGTAATTTTCATTGATCAAATAAAACCGACAAAGTGCGTGTCGGACCTCGCACATTTATGGTTCCGTTTAAAATGTAGAATATAAGCCTAAAAATGTTGGAAGTTATTGTTTCTTGGTTTTTCAATATTTTTAAAATATTTATTTTACAATTTGTGTTTTTTTGGGTCAACATAATGTGAAAATATTATGAATATACCTTTAGACCTGTAAAACCTGTGTGACAGACGACGGACGGTCGGGCAGACACGTGATTGGCAGCAATAGGGCTCCTCTTGGACCCTTCGGGTACGGAACCCTAAAAAAAACTGTTGAATGAAAATGACGCAACTTGTATTTGCCGCCAAAGTTCTACGCGATACCTTCTTTACATGTACCTTGGATTTGGGTAGTATTTAAATGTGTGACCTCAAATTTTATTATTCTTAAAGATAGATAAAATTACCGAACTGTGCGAAAAAAAATACTTAGTTTGCGAAAAACTGAGAGTGAATAGAAATCTGTAAAACAGCAACATGAAAGCCTTAACCCGGGTAACTTAAAATCCAAAACGAGCGTTGGATTTTGTTGTTCTTATATTTCAACCTAACACGAAGGATAAAGGGGGCTTCGCTTCGCTCACCCTGTTTATTATTTACCTACCCTGACCTACCACTTCACCCAGACAAGACAGTCTTTATTAATGGACCAAACAACGAAACTTTGACAATAAGCGCTGACTAAACCATTCAGAGATACATTCTTATTTCAATTTGTTACACATGTGACAAAAATATACCTATATGTATCTAGATCATTAGACACATTAAGTGCTATCGATTTAACTTTAAATTGTAAGATCCTGTCGTCCTTGAACAGTAGAATCAGCGCCTAGAGGCAAGTGTCGGTGTAGCCAGGAATGCGTTAAACAGTGTCTCGATTCTCGTAAGGTTGCTGCAGTTGAGCAAGCGACCTCGCGCCCACTGCCCTCCCACTCCCACGCATCTCAGACCTCTTGCCTTGCATGCAGCGCCCGCACTCCATCTTAATCAGGGACCTGGCAGACTAAACACTTGTCAATTGAATAGAACAGCTAGGAACGTTTATAAGTTTAGCTGAGTGAGTTAAGTTGCTTAACCGTGAGCTGTCTGGTTCCTGTTACTCAGATCAACAAAAATCTCTACATGCACAGATATTTGATGTTAAATTCATAGAATTGACAACAAGATTATGTAATTCTAATAGTGTTTGCTATTTGGAACACTCAACACTCTTCACTACGTCAAATTATGATTAAACGCTTCTTGCTTCTACATAGATAGAATAGAGAAGTGAACTTATCATTATCTATCATAGATCTTTTAATTTAAGTAAAGACCGAGTTTTTTTTTACTTTTGAAGAATTAGAAGAGTGCGTTGAGAGTGGCGTTTGTGTTGCCGGACCGAACGGACGTGTCTATAGACCTCCGACATCTTGCAAACGCATTTAAACAAACAATAGTTTACAACCCGGCGCGCGCCTTTGTTCTGTCTCTGGTTTCTCGCGTTTCGGAGATTTTGTATCAGCGAGATGATATGAGAGTGTCTAATATAGCTACAAGTGTTTAGAGTTTGTGTAGAGTGCGTAAAGTGTGAATTAGATAGGTTCTGAGCTGCGCCCTACCAGATAATAGGCTACGCCACGCTGCTGTGACAATACGTGTACAATATTGTGTACGACAATAGGTGCACATAGCTGAGACAACTCAACGAGTATTGCCTGGTGAGCCCGTTCCTATTCAGTGTCCTAACGCATGCAACCAATATTTATCTCCACAGACGAATCTACTAGAAGAGACCCCGAGTTTACGTCTCACGCAATACATAACAGTACTCCCTAACGACACGCCGTTATCCTGGAGTATTAACCGACCCTATCCAGCACATTAGGTGTGTCATGACACTGGGATATCTCCTCAGTAGTAACCTAACCTTATCAATGAATTGCTTTCTCCGGACACACAAACGATTACATAGGACGTAGAATCTTCATTATTTAAGGTATTTCTTAAGTGAATCTAACCCATAAAATTAAGCTCTCTCAACAGCAACAACCTGGGAAACAGACTTATTTCATTTCATCACAGACATTCGTGGTGCTTGATACATCATCATAAATACTAACTCAATAGAAACTAGAGTTGCGCAACGAGTCGTGGCGTTATCCCACGCCAAGAGGCAGGCCCTTTCATGCACTTCCTGCAGGCACGTGAATAAGGATACTAAAACCCAAACAATACCGGACAGAAAAAGTTAAACAAAGTAGATAAATTACGACAGAAAAAACATTCCTCAAACTAACACAGCTGCAAAACGGCGAAGCAAATACGTCTTTTTTTGTGCAACAAGCCCCTTCTCTGGACAACGAGCTAAGAAAAAACGAATTCCAACGAGCAATAAACAATAGGGCCTTGCACAGGGACTGAACCTCGACCCGTGTCACGGACCTCACTACTACGCACTAATGGAGTGAACTGAAGTAGGTGATGTCAGTGCAGAGAGTATCACTAGCTGAGCAACAACCTGGTGAGATTGCTCCGATTAAGATAGCCCTATCTCAGATAAAACAGTAAAACTAACTTTATATCTGGCAGGTAACATCCTTCGTAATGCTGGTTACCATTTCATAAACAGATACCGCTCTCGCTCCAAATTACTACGCCAACTCTAAACTATTCCATAGGCATAGTCCCGTACAAGTAGGTAGGTGATAGGTATACGAAAATACAAAACTAGGCAGGAACCTACCCAAGCACAATAAAACAAAACTAAACTATTTGCCACCATCCGGTCCAACCAGCCCATCTTGACCTGTTACAAAATAAAATAAACAATAATGCAAGCCTACTGCATATTCTGAGAAATAGCGAGTAAAAGCCAACACTTGCACATCATAAAAGGATCATTTTACCATCTTGCAGAAAACAGGCAATTAACGAAAGGCAGCTGACGAACAATAACAAAATAAAATCAAAGTCTCTTTGTCCTAAGCGGGTCTCTCTCACGCCTATTTTATAGCTTCCAGGCCCAGCCTCCAATTCTCTTAGAAAATACCGAGAATAAGTGCGCAAAGATACGCACAAACTTTGACAGCCACAACCCGTACCATTAACAATAGGTACGTAGGTAGTTAAAATTAATCAAATTAGCTCTAAGTTCTTTCTTTCAACAACATTCCAAAAAGATGAAAGCCTTATCAATGCCGAGAGATGGTAACTGCCTATTCCACGCAATTGCTGACCAAATTAATCACCTATATCAATTAACACTCGACCACACCCACATTCGTAAGGACCTAGTTAAATATGTAGAAGAAAACTGCGATGAACAGAACATAAAGTTTGCAATCGCCGAGCCTGAAGAAACCCTCAATTACTACATTAAAAATCTGCGCAATTACGGCACTTGGGCTGGAGAGGAGATTATAATAGCAGCCGCCGAATACTTTCTAATTAACGTAACAATCCACCAGCAAAATACACCATCGCTCACATACAGGCCCAAGAATCCCGCGGATGCAGTGGGATCTATCAACCTCAACTTCACAGGAAACCATTACGACAGCGTATACTTGCTTGAATCACAAAATTTACCCACGAATCTAGCAACCGACAGCCAAACTGATAACAACATACCTTCCCCGATACTCAAGGCAACACCCATGACCTCCTCAGGGTCAACCATAACATCAATAGATGACATCCCTGACAACACCGGATATACGATGACACGACACAGCCCCATATTTAAACCAAAAGTCACATGCGAGCGTATGCGCATTGCTACTTGGAACGTTAGAGGATGCGCCGAAATACCTAAGAGACTCAACATTGATGCTGAATTGACAAACAGAAACATACATATAGCCTGTATACAGGAAACAAACATGACATCGGGGACATACGTGTCAAAACACTATCTTTGGTATCTATCAGGCACAACCAGCATCGCACATTGTGGCTTAGCTATACTAATTAGAAAGGACCTGAACTTAACGGTCCACAATATAAATCGCGACCTGGAAACCATGGCAGCAACAATAACATCGGCCACTAATACACTATATGTAATAAACGCACATATCCCCAGCTCTTCCACGAGAGCAACCGCAGCGTTTTCGCAACTTATAAAGATTATTCAAAAGAAACCAAACAAAGCCAAAATATTAATGCTAGGTGACTTTAACGCGCATATCGGACTAGGCGATACAAAGGAATACAGGAAAAAGGGAATTATAGGAACAAATCTCCTACACAAATCATCAAATATCATCGGAGAAATGCTAATGGATATCTGTTCCCGCGAAAACTTAAAAATAGAAACCACCTGGGCTCGCAAGTCATGTCGGGACACATGGTCTAACGGGAAAACAAAATCACAACTAGACCATATAATTATCTCGAATAATGCGCCACACACATTTAACTTCATCAGAGGACAATGGAGCTACCTGCATATTTCCGACCACAAGATAATCTGGGGTGAAATAGACCCACTAAACCTGCTTCCAAGAACTGGCGACACGCAAATGGAATCAACAAAGAGTACAACCCAAACTAAGTACAAAGCGATAACAGCTTTAAAGTTCAACTATAAACAGTGTTCGTACACCGCCCTAGCACGAGATGAAATGAATGACACAAAAGTAAAATACCATAACGGGATTATGGAAGAACTTACGGCGAACAACTACAAATTTATAGAAAATGACGACGAATATACGCCCGACATTCCGTGGGAATCTATTACAGGAGTTATGAAGTCAGTAGCCCAAAAAACACTTTCCGTAAAACCCGCTAGATCGCGGGAACACCGAATTGCTCTGGCAAATTTACAAAAGGCCAAATTCCTTAAAAGACGTCGACCAACCGACCAAACAATCAATAAACAACTCAAAGAATGCCGACGACGTCTTGAGGAAATTATTGATAATGAAGAAAAACGAGAATGCAGAGCATTTTTTGAAGGCCTAGGAAAAAAACACCCAAGCAAACGCATGCAAATCGTGTACCACTATTACAGACGACACCAGCTTCAATCGAGACGGTGGAAAAAACAACGATTTATCCCAATGTCACGCTGGGAACAGGAATTAAGGAAATCAGAAGGCCCTAAAATTATGATTATCCCTAACGAAACTTCATTAAACCCTGACTATCTAGAAAATGGTCCAACAATAGCCGACATAAAAACGATAATCAGCCGCATGCGTAACGGAACAGCGCCGGGTACAGATCAGGTAGTCCCGGAACTGTACAAAGGAATACCGCCACAACTGTTAAAGGTTATTACCAAAACAATGCACAGAGCATGGACAGAAAATATAATACCGGAGTCCCGGAATGAAACGGTCCAAGTACCTATTCCCAAAATCAGAAACCCGCAAGACACCAATGACTATCGCCGTATAACAATGTGTAATACAGGATATCGCATATACGCGACATACCTGCTCATCAAACTAGACCAGATAACAAAAGAACTGGGGAACTACCAAGCAGCATTTCTCCGCAATAGATCCACCGATGACCACATCTTCACACTACGCAGAGTATTAGACGAAGAATGGCGCGCGGGTAACAGAACATATGTACTGGCGCTAGATATCGCCAAAGCATTTGATACTATAGACCTAAACGTGCTCAAGGATATTGTCCTTTCAAGGACCAATAAGATTTTAACCAATAGGATAATAAAAGCCTGCATGTATGAACAGACCTGCATCAAATGGTTCGGACAGCAAAGTAACTTGATCAACAAAGGAAAAGGAGTAAAACAAGGCTGTCCACTGTCACCAAGACTATTTACAATATTAATGGATGATATCCTCAAAACACTGGAAGAAGAAATTCCCAACATAAAACTGGACCAAGATGAAGAAATAGTCTTACCACTTATTCTCTCCTTCGCGGATGACCTCATCATCGTTTGTCAAGATTTACAACACCTTGACCAAATCGTCACGCACTTGAAAGCACTATTAAAAACAGTAGGGCTCGATACTAACGAAACAAAGACGAAAATTCTTATAAGAGACCTCATAAACACCCAGCGCCCACAAGTGATCGTATTGGACGGAGTTCCAATACGACCCGTGGACGAAATAAAATATCTCGGCACATATATAACGGCAGGACATAGTAGGAGAGACACAATAAAGAAGAGATGCCGGCAAGCCATAGGCAATTCCAAGGCCCTAATGCATTTTATAAAGAAATCCAACATGGACTGGAAAATAGTACGCCTGATTTACAAAATGGTTATAGCACCGTGTATAACATACGGACTTAAAGCGGCAGCCCTCACCAAAGCAAACCGTTCTAGACTAAGAAAATATGAACGCCTGATCCTCAGAGACATGTTCGAGAACGCCAGAAGCTATCCAAGACACCACAAAATTCATGACTTACTACAGGGCAAAACAATAACCAAACAAATAAAAAACCATCGGATGTGTTACTATACACATATTCTACGACGCCCACAAAAACACCTACTCCACGCTGCATTGAAATACGAAGCAAAGAAGAAGAAAGTTGGCCGACCCATTTACACCTGGAAAGATTCCCTTAAGCATGACATCAAATACTACGGTAAAGAACACAGTTACTGGACAGAATCAGCACACAACAGGGACGAAGTCAGAAAGGCATCGAGCCAAATATACCATATTCCAGAAACAGACAGCGAAAGCGAAACGGAGACCTTACCGGATAACCCAAACGAACACGACAGGACAGGAAACTCAACCTATAACAATACCTGAAAATAGAAGGAAAACATGAAGTTGAAGAAAACAACAGCTGCTCTCCAAATCCTATATCCTCCCCATTCCACATATCCTATATTGGCTTCAGGCTGAAGAGTCGGTCGATTGAATTCACGCTCCTTCCTCTCCTATCGAGCAGGTCATTTCGCCCCCCCTCAAAACTCGTGCTCTCTGGTATGCCGGCCGAAAGACCGGAACAGGTTTAGAACCCTGGCTGGAGAAGCACCATTCATTCATTCATTCATGAAGAATTAGAAGAGTGCGTTGAGTAATGTTTTATAATACATTCATTTTATACTCGTCATAGAGTTCAACTTCGCTACACTACACAGTTGCAAGAGAAAGACAAATCTAGGCACGTATGGTACAGAAAATACCGAGAAGTGTTGATTTCATGTAAATTACCTATTAGATGTGAGTTTTGAGTAAACGACAGGTATTTTGAGTTCGAGGTTTTTGTTCATATTAAAATTAAATCTTTACTATATTTAATTTCATACATAAATTCATTTCATTTATAAAGCACCCTGGTCCCCCAACTAATGAATAAAATTCCAACTGACATAGAAAAACAAGCAATGACAACCCGTCAAACAAAAATACATACTGAAAAAACACTTCATTAGTACAATACAAGATTAGATCACCTGGTATACGAAATTACTATTGTGTATCATTGATTATATCTAACTGTTCAATTTTCATTATCTCATCTTTGAAATGACAGATTTATAAGTAAGTTACAAACTTTATTTGTAACAGACCGACCATTTCGATTTGCCTTTGTTTTTATGTGCAGCTGGGACAAACCGCCTGTGGATTTACAGCATGTACAAACCACAATTGTATCAACAAGTTTGAGAAAATAAGTAACTCTTCTTATATAAATGAATAAATTCATCTTTCTACATTTCTGCATGGTAGATATCAGACTTCGTGTTTGCCTGGATCGCACTAAGTAAGCGATATGACTGCACAATAGGTGAGAATGTGGATGACTAATTCTAATAGAAAGTATGGGAAACAGATCGTATTCAGTGTACGAATGTTCGTTATCTATACCTAATATTATACACTCGTATGTACTGTCTCGGTAATTAATTCCCTAACCGTTTCTTCGAAATATCGTTGGACACTCAAAATTAAATAAGAAACTGAAAAACCGGTCAAGTGCGAGTCTAAATCGCGCACGAAGGGTTCCGTACCACCGTTCAATGGAAGCGATGGTGTGGAGTGAATAGTTTGGATTTTACACAGCAAAATATTGTTTACAAAGTTATTGGTGCGGTTACTTTCACACTCCATGTACGTAACCAGGTGCATCCATAAGTTTGTATGTGGTATTGAAAGAATTGTTGTATGGGAGCCCCCTTAAATATTTCTTTTATCCTGTTTTTTAGTATTTGTTGTTATAGCGGCAACATAAATACATAATCTGTGAAAATTTCAACTCTCTAGCTAGCTAGGTTCTTGAGATACAGCCTGGTGACAGACGGACGGACGGACGGACGGACAGCGGAGTCTTAGTAATAGGGTACCGTTTGGAACCCTTCGGGTACGGAACCCTAAAAATAAAATAAAATTGTCAATCACATGCCGCTAATATTTAAAATGGCGACACGTGAATAGCTGAAATTAGTGTAAACTATTTTTTTCACTTAACCAGCGCCCAGGAAACCCTCCGATAGTTATTCAAATCTAAATTAAAACTATTTCTATTTCAAACAACTGAATTTAGAACAGTTAGGTGTCGTTAGATAATTATGAAAAAATACTTGTACTAAACAGGAAACAAAATAGAAACAACTACTGGGTTTAACAAATATGTTTATTTTATTATTATAATATTTGGGTACTTTTTCAGCAGTTTTTTTTCAAAATCCAATAGATGGGGCGCTATGATCGACTCAACTAGTTTTTTTTCTTTCGTGCATGATGAATGTGCTAAATATGGATGTTGTTTTAATTATTTGAAAGTGCGTGATTGTGGGATGCAAATGCGAGAGTTAGGTACTTGTCGGAGTGCCGCCGATGATCAAGTTGTTCTTACTAGTCGGTGGAAGAGCTGCAGGAGATGTTAACAAAAATGATGACAGCTGACCAATTAGTGACAGTTGTCAAAAGTTTCATGAAGGTAGGAAAATTAATGTGCCACCCCATCTTTATTATTAATGAATGACATACATGGCTATGCTGTGCCTCGGCCACCCCACCTGCCCTTTCCATAGAAAAGTGTTCGAACTCATTATATCGCCGACAGCACCTGGCCATGTGTCAAAAACCTGTCTTTTTCCATTTCTTACGACACTACGAATCTGACCTACTCAGAAATACACTAAAACTGTCAGTGACAGAGATATCTGCATCTAAATACAGATATATATATAATATATAAGTCGTCAGTACAGAAGAATAACAGAGTGCAAATCACAGAGCAAACAGAAGTCCAGAAGAAAGCCAGGTTTTTTTTTTAAATTGAGGAACCTAAGAGCACACCTGTCAGGTGACGGCTTCCTTTTGACAGCTTCGTGTAAGTCAATTCAAGCGTTGGTATCGGGATCAAGCCGACGGGGCTTGGGCGGTAGACCCACAGTTTTTAGTGAAATTTAGTGTATTAGTATTTAAAGTAGTCTCTACAACTGAATGTGGTAACCAACGTGATCCCTTTGGAATATCGAGTTTTGTGATCATGTGACATTTATTTACATTATTGGCCTAGTTAGAACGCCCAAGCGTTTATGTCAGTGTGGCAACTAAACTATGATAGTTTGGAGCACAGTCACTAATTTAGTAAAGCGCAAAATTAAATAGTAATTAGTTTCGCACATAAATATTCATCACCGTCTAGTCTTTCTCCGATGCACCTGAGCGATTGAGTGTAAAATTATAAATCCTGTGCAGTTAACGAGTTTACCGATGGCCCGCGGTGTTGCGCAATGCAGAGGCGCTCTTACACACAATTTAAGATCGTTTACCCATTTCGGTCACAGCCCACGCGCCTCAGATGAATAGCCTAAGATTCATCGAGGTTTAGATCGAGTCTTAGAACATCGTGGTAGATTGCCGCATCTACCTCCTTCTGGGCACACAATCCTTCAAGCCCGACTGTGTAGAACATGCCGTGCAAGCGTGGCCTTTGCTTGTCTTTGTCACGTCGCGTCGCCTCAATAGGCTAACGCATCAAAGAAAAATCAGATAACAACCTGTCACCTTTTTTTTTAAGCCACGTTAATGAGTAGGCGATTTCGTAACAACGTCCCTAATCAAATCATCAAACTATTTGATCGCCGGACATCTATGGGTTTGTTTTTCTATCGCGCGACCTTTACCAAACAATCAACAATCAATCTATAAATAAAATTGACTGTATCGAAGAGGATCGATGCTTCAGATCATCTCATCAGCGAAAGTGCTCGTTTGTATTGAATGTTACTTGAATTAAGGATTTCAAGTTGTTTGCTGCTGTTTTTCATATTTCTTGTCTCACAATAAAGTTATTTTGTCAGGCAAACCCAGTATTTGTAGTCGTTCTCAGTTTGACGTGCTATTCAGTTATTTGTCAGGTAAAATAATTATTTTTGTCAGTCAAATTCTTGATTCCGTTTAAACAATCCATTGTATTATAGGCTGAACTTTTGGCACAGTGAACGAAGGCAGCCGCCGCGCCGGTTCGTAAAGCGAAATGTCACGCGCCGTCGCCGCCGCGCCGCCCGCGCCGGCATCGCTGCGCCCGCGCTTACAACATCGCAACCTCGAATAGCGCACTGTCACATTGCTGCGATTTCGCATCTACGAGTACTGACTACTTCAATTCAATGAGAACAATGCTGGTATAGTTGATTGAGTTCCCTCCCGTCGTGGGTTTTATTTATACTTACACAGCCTTATTCGCGAATCGGAAAGGGAAAACGTAATTTACCAGCCGTCATTAGTAGAATACATACATATAATGGCACGTAGCAAAACAATACGGTATTTGACTGCTTGTCTAAATATATACTTTTTAGGAACTGTGAAAACGGTATTGACGTCATAGTCAAATGCTGTCTTTTTAACACAAAATTGAGTTTATAAAACACAACTGCTGTGAATATACAATTCTGATATTGTCGAACGTTTTTGTTGAAATAGGTTCAGCTTGATACACGTTTCTAGATTTATTGAAGTACCTTGTCAAATGCCATATTACATAGCTTCTTCACTCTTCGGCTACTAGCATAAAACCATTTAATTTGTGGAACACACAATACCTATTAATGATGTCTTAAAAGGTTAAATCCCGAACAGCCTTAAAAAGAAGAGACATAAATAATCTCCACGTTCTAAAGGCTAGGGTTTGCGTCGCTTTAAGTTAACGTTTTTAGGGTTCCGTACCCAACGGGTAAGAACGGAACCCTATTACTAAGACTTCGCTGTCCGTCCGTCTGTCACCAGGCTGTATCTCAAGAACCTAGCTAGCTAGAGAGTTGAAATTTTCACAGATTATGTATTTCTGTTGCCGCTATAACAACAAATACTAAAAACCGGTCAAGTGCGAGTCTAAATCGCGCACGAAGGGTTCCGTACCACCGTTCAATGGAAGCGATGGTGTGGAGTGTATAGTTTGGATTTTACACAGCAAAATATTGTTTACAATGTTATTGGTGCGGTTACTTTCACACTCCATGTACGTAACCAGGTGCATCCATAAGTTTGTATGTGGTATTGAAAGAATTGTTGTATGGGAGCCCCCTTAAATATTTCTTTTATCCTGTTTTTTAGTATTTGTTGTTATAGCGGCACTATAAATACATAATCTGTGAAAATTTCAACTCTCTAGCTAGCTAGGTTCTTGAGATACAGCCTGGTGACAGACGGACGGACAGCGGAGTCTTAGTAATAGGGTTCCGTTTGGAACCCTTCGGGTACGGAACCCTAAAAAACAGGATAAAAGAAATATTTAAGGGGGCTCCTATACAACAATTCTTTCAATACCACATACAAACTTATGGATGCACCTGGTTACGTACATGGAGTGTGAAAGTAACCGCACCAATAACTTTGTAAACAATATTTTGCTGTGTAAAATCCAAACTATTCACTCCACACCATCGCTTCCATTGAACGGTGGTACGGAACCCTTCGTGCGCGATTTAGACTCGCACTTGACCGGTTTTTTAACATATGATGAAATATTGCTGAATTAAACAATAAAATGCTATTTATAACTTAATACGCTATTTGACTGCTAGTCAAAATGTATACTTTTAGGAACTGTCAAAACGGTAATTTTGTTCACGAGTTCTATGAAATACTAACATGTGACGTTATAGTCAAATGCTTACTTTTTAACACAAAATTGAGTTTATTATATACAACCGCTGGAAATATACTATCTTGATATTGTAAAACGTTTTTGTTGAAATAGTTTAAGCTTAAGACACGTTTCTAGATTTATTGGACTATCTTGACAAATACCGTATTCTTAATTAAAAAACATTTAGTTAAAGTTGGTCGATTACAAGAAAAATAAAATCTCATTAGATTGTAAAATTACTGACGATTAATAATATGAATATAACATTGTTGCGTCGTCGTGGTAGACCATCAAAGTTGACCACCATCTGCTCGACACCATTTTAGTCACCCGCCAAACACAATACTCAAATTGCTCTAAAACTTACAAATCCCGATGAGGTATGTTTATTTTACCAACAAGAGATACACTGAAGGCGGCCTATTTTGTTAGGCCCCCCGCAGTTATCAAAGCAGTCAAGGCACGCATATCATTTCATCTATGACTAATCCTAACGAACTAGGACTGTCCTGTTTCATAAACTCTCCTGTCTTGCCTAAGTTTGCGGGAATAAATCTATATTTGGAGATAAGCTCGCCTTTGCTTATAACATTTCTTGTCTAACTGTCTGCATCTTTATATTATGAATAATATGAAAATCTGTAATATGGGAAACAATGTTTACGTAAAAGTGCTCCACTTTTATCTGTGAATATAGTATATCAGTTAAATAAAAACCGTAAATCTGTAACGTTCAGTATAGTAGGTACGCGCATAAATTAGTGAAAAGTGTTCAACTAAAGTGCTTATCTAATTGGTAAATACCAAAACAAAACTATCGGCCGAAGTAAGTGTGTTACCAAGCAAGCTGTCCTAGTGAAGTGCTAAAATATTCTAGCTACTGCTAAGGTACACATCCGACCGTGGCGAGACCGCGACAGCTGTTACTGATTCGGTACTCTATGGCCGTCCTGCGCGCGAGTCATATCTGCCATAGAATAACTAGTGAGCAAAACAACTCTTGCGCTCATGTCTCTCGAAGGTAAATCACCTTGTGCAACAAAATGAAGTGCCCTGGATGCCTGAAAGTGCATAAAGCAGCAAATTGCATAAAATGCACTGCGACAGACAGCTACCATGACTGCAGATCGTAAGAAACAGTGAAAATGCTTCGAATATTGTAGCTCACGTGCTACAAATGACTCCCTAACGCCTACCCCAGAACGCGACGTCTCTGCAATAAAGTTCGATCTTACCAATGAAGTTCGCTGTCACGAACTGGCAATAAGATCTCTGAAAGACAAGAAGATGCCGCTAAATCCTTAACACGCTATCAACAACTAACATGGATGAAAACGAAGCTCGTACACCCTAGAAGCCCGGCTTCGGAGATTACACTCCTAGAGACTGGTATATACGAACTAAAGACGGAATTAACTTTTCAAGCTCAACACCAACTTAGAAATGAGATGTAAGTATGCAGAGTTCACGAGCACCCTAACGAAAACCTGCACCACACCATTCTAGTGACGGCCCGTTTGATGGGAGTAAAAATGGAGACCAGAGACATTTATTGGGTGATCGTGTCTGACCAAAACGCAAAACGGCGATAAACGAAAGCAAGTTTGCCTCAAACCAAGCCACGACTGGCGGCAGCGACACAATGAAGGACCCTGCTACTGCAGAACCAGCTGATAAAACCACACTGCCTCGCCTGGTCGTTGGGCGTCTGCTACGAAAGTAAATCTGTGATCAATTCCTCTCCGCAGCCAACACCAGACGTAACCCTAGTAGCGGCGACCTCGAGGCAGTGAGACCGCCACTGAAACTCTTTTGATGAAAATGAAATGAAAGCCTGACTAAATCAAACAGTCAGTTAATTCGGAAGGCTAGAGATGCACCAAAATCACACAACTACTGAAGTTGACCCAAGGCTCAATTAACATCCGCAAGCAATAAAAGAAAACCCGCAATCCGCTTACCCTCAGAACAACACCTTGGAAGAATCACTGGCTCGATACACACCGGCACTGACACAAACCCACAAATCGGTTCCGAATCCCCTCCTTGAAATACTGAGTGACTACATTTACATACTACTTAATTATTATGCTTGTCAAAAATAACTAATTTATGTTTGTAGACCTGTTTTAGCAAAATCCTCTCTAAAATAGGCTTTTTATGATTTTATGTTTTATAAAAGTACAGCGAGTCAGTTTCAACTAAAACACTGTCGTAAATTCGTGAATTATTTTAGGGTCTGTGGATGTCGGCTTAATCCAAAGCCGAAAGCTTAATAAAGAAGGGTGTGTATGTAAGCAAAGAGCTTCTTTTATGTGAGGTGTATTTGTCAAAATTTAATTCGTGTTCCAACCGTGGAAGTAGTTTGTACCACCGTAGCACATAGTACCTCGATGGTTCCAATAAACAAAAAAAAAACAACCAACATAAATTCATAAATTGACAACTGACTGACTTTGCTTTTGGCATTTAGTGTACACCAAAGAGAATATAACGTGTGTTAATGACAATCTCTAAAATGGGTTTATCGGACAGTTATAAAATACAGATTTTATTTTATAAATTAAAATTTTGTGTGGACGGGTTGTAAGACTTTTATAACTCCATATTATGAGTGTTTTAGAGAAATTGAATCTTTATATAACAACACTGTCATTTAACTTAGCTCAAAACAAAAGCGAAAACATCGGATATTAATGTAAATAACAAACCTACTACAACCAATCAACATTTGACACATGTTTTTACCACTATTATTCCTAAGGCTCTCATATTAACCCTGGTATTACTAAACTCTCTTCGCATTTTAAACTTTCCCATAACTGACTATGGATATAATCTAAATAGCAAGTTATCTGGATAATACTCTTGTATTCAAGTGCCATTCACTGAATCTGCCTGAAGAATGTGAGAGCTAATTCACGCTAGCTCTAAACTAAAAATACTGACCTGTAATATTCCCAGCATCAATTTACATTTCGATGAATTTCAAGTTTTACTTTATTGGATTAATATAGAGTTTGATGACATTATACACATACTTATTGAGTGCTGGCTTTGCTAGAATTATCTGGTAGGATCGCTAGATGCATACACAGTGTATACGTAGGAAATGTTCTTAGCGCGTCTATGACCGAACTTTACTGTATATATTTACTTTTTATATAACCTTACCTTATTTATATATTAGAGATCATATTATAGCTTTGTCGGTCAGGGTTCGTAAAATCATTAAAAAGAGTGCGTACCGCGATTTGCGAATCAATTCTTACCTTACTGTATCTCGGTACGGGCTGGATTTAGTAAAACAGACTTACTCGTCGCGGAGCGAGCTCAGCTTTCGGTATTAAAGTTCATCTTTAGGAGACCAAAAACATACCCCAGCGATCTAGTACATACTGAAATTGAAATACTCAGGGTCCGACGGCTATTTGTCCTAAGGTCTGTTATTCTAGTGCACGAAAATATTTCAGTTCTCCTCTCTATAACAGACTTTTTATAAACGTATCTACAAGTTTCCTGTCGACGCTGTCAAAACAACATTTGTGCATTCCCAGATTGTTTTCATGTACAATAAGGCCAATAGTTTTTGTGAATTTAGGAATTCCAGAACTTTCGAAGTTAAATGGAAATGTCAAAAATGGCTTCTATTCCTCACTTATGATGCCTCTGAGTTGGTTTTAGGTGTGCTGCAGTAGTAGTTCTGATGTCTCAGTATATCCTGCATAATATGTAGGATGTATATATTTACATATAAAATTACTTGTTTTGTACATGTTTTATCTTGTTGTGCTAATGTTGCCTTCTGATACTGTACCCACATTTCCTTGTTGTAGTTGTGTCACTAATTAACTTATCAAATATATGTAAACACTGTACTAAGCTAAACTCCCATCTGTTAACCATAATTCGGTATCCGCGATACAGGCTCTGCCTAGTGTGGGGCCCACAGACTATACAACCAATTGAAGCTTTTATCTACACACGTATCATAAACGCTCTTTACTGCGTCTAAAAACCGCACGTTAAGACCAGCATAATGTAAAACTATTTGGTAAAAACTCATTTCTTATCTGAAAATTTGTTTATTATGACCATAATGTACAAAAATTTGACAAATTATGATTCAAATTTCGAACGCCGACGCCCGCCTGCGTGCGCCGCCCCTAGTTTCTCTGTGAAGTTGGTACTACAGAACAAGCTAAACAACTCAATGCCACAATGCCGGTCAAACATGCGGTTCCTGAACACATCAAAGAGAGCTTATGATATGTGTGTAGCTAAACTAGTGTATGTAACTGTACATAATTAGGCATTAAAACTCTCGAGTGATATTATTATCAAACTCGCCTTCGGCTCGTTTCATAAACCCACTCTCGAGTATTAATGCCCTCCATTATGCAGCAGTCACATAAACTATTATGTGACTGCTACATAATGGAGGGCATTAATACTCGAGAGTGGGTTTATAAACTATTATGTGACTGCTACAAAATGGAGGGCATTAATACTCGAGAGTGGGTTTATGAAACGAGCCGAAGGCGAGTTTGATAATAATATCATTAGGTACAGTTACATACACTAGTTTATCTACACACATATCATAAGCTCTCTTTGATGTGTTCAGGAACCGCATGTTTGACCGGCATTGTGGCTCTGCAATTGTTTAACTTGTTCTGTAGTACCAACTTTTCGCAGGCGGGCGTCGGCGTTCGAAATTTGAATGTCAGTACCAACTTCACAAACAAACTAGGGACGGCACGCGGGTGGGCTTCGGCGTTCGAAATTTGAATGTCATTATATGTAGAAAAACTACACATAATGACCATAATGTGTAGTTTTCCAGATACGAAACGAGTTTTTACCAAGTAGTTTAACATAATGCTGATCCTAACGTGCGGTTTCTGAACGCAGTAAAGAGGGTTTATGATACGTGTGTAGATAAACTACTATTAATGTCTAGTTTTGAAATGCGTTATAGTGATAATACTAGCATAGTTAAATTGTCTAAATAAACGATTCTTGTTCTTATTCTTTTTCAAGAGATCCTGCCCGAAAACAGAAATCTATGGCTTTACTTATTGGCCTATGGAGAAACATATTAAAAAGATTTCAATGAGAATTTACCGTAAAAAAGCTTGCGCACAAAGGCCATGAGGGTGAAAAATCGAGAGTTTTGTTGAAGCGGGCGGCACGCAGGAAACAACCACCGTCATATGCCGTTTATTGGTGAAGACATTTTTAGGAAAATGTTTCGTGCATCGATCGAAGTTTGATGTTTGGTGAAGCTTAAGGCCCTGTATCAGCAAATGCGGTGGTCATGTCCAAAAATATATATACCAATAAAATCTTGCACACAACTTGTAGATTAATGACATCATTGACCAGTGTAACAAAATAATATGAAAGCATATCGCAACCATTATCGCAATCGTAATCATCACTATTATTCTAAGTTGTCCTTTCAGTCACTTGCTTTTCTTAATCCTACCTTTATAAATAGGTACCTAGTTGTGAACTGGTAGGACTTGTTTGTAGGTCTCATTGATGGTCGGACCTTATAAGTAGTGGTCTACCTTGTGCAAGCCTGTGAGCCTAAGCACATACTCACCCATATCTAGACCTGCACTGCACATTCTCTCACAAACTCCCACAGATCTTTCGATCATGATACGTTTGTCCCTCATTTTAGACAATAGACGTTTTCGTCTGAGGAATCGCCCACGTTTATAGGTTGTTTGTATGAACTATGTCCTGTAGAACTGTTCTTTGTTTGTTAAAAAAACTGATAGGTAATTAATATATTTGCCATTTTGTTTAAATTCAACAGTCCAGAAGAAAGAAGTCTGGTTCTTTAACCAGACTCCTTCTGGACTGTTGAATCAAATCAGCAATGTTGAATGAAAGTAAAGGATTTTCACTTGTTTATTTTTTCTTTTTTGTTATGTAATAATTACCTTCCTTGTGTGCTCGTCCATCTGTCTACTGTTTATGTCAATGTCAAACTTGTAATTGGCCTTCCATAGTTTAAATCATACTTTTATAATTGTACCTAGCTGTTAGTTTTCCCTGAGAATAAAATAAAATAAAATTAAAAATTAAAAAAGCTTTAGACCACACAACTGAAGTAAAACTTCTTTAGCTAATGCTTCAAAAATACATCTGCACTGTGTCTGGCTATGAGAGGAAGAGAGAAAGAAAATGTGCGCGCGCACCTCTCGTTCGCCTCGCCCGATTACACTTACTCCCCAAGTCAAGCGTGCGTAAAGAAGTTTTACTTCAAAAATATTGCGTGCGAAGTGTAAAGCGTTTAAACTCAGCAAGTCTAATTACAGGCAAAATCATAAATTAGCGTGTCTGCCTTCTCAGAGCCATAACTAACTTTCCAGTCTTCATTAGTTAGATTAGTATGTGAGAGCTTATTTAAGATTTCTAACAGTGAACTTACCATGGACACAGTTACGTTACTTAGAAGAGATTCAAATTATTATTTTTAATTATTGATTTACCAGAATTAAGCATTACATACATGATCATTATACTTATTTACGCCCACACACTAGCTATAAACCTGTATCTTGAAGATATATCTGCGAACTTGTGACCTGTCTCAGGTGTAGCAGGCTTTAGGTCTGCAGTGACATAAGCCTGCTACATGTTCCAAAGAGCAAGTAAAATTTAACTATCCATATCGATAATAATATTATAAATAAAGTAGCGAGCAATGTTAAGATGTTTGGATGTTTGTATTTTTGTGCCTTAATCATGCTAAAACGGCTGAACGGATTTGAATGAAATTTAGCACAGAGATAGTTATGAGCTAGATTAAAATATAGGATACCTACTTTTTATCCGACTGCACCAGTATCCTAGAAACACGCAGATGAAGTTCAGCTAGTAGTTGTATAAATTATAATTAGCTTCCTTCCTTGATATTGGTTCGTTGACGATAGCGTGAGCCCTGGTATACAATGTGTACATCTCATGGTATACAATGTGTACATCTCATGGTATACAATGTGTACATCTCATGGTATACATGTGTACATCTCATGGTATACAATGTGTACATCTCATGGTATACAATGTGTACATCTCATGGTATACAATGTGTACATCTCATGGTATACAATGTGTACATCTCATGGTATACAATGTGTACATCTCATGGTATACAATGTGTACATCTCATGGTATACAATGTGTACATCTCATGGTATACAATGTGTACATCTCATGGTATACAATGTGTACATCTCATGGTATACAATGTGTACATCTCATGGTATACAATGTGTACATCTCATGGTATACAATGTGTACATCTCATGGTATACAATGTGTACATCTCATGGTATACAATGTGTACATCTCATGGTATACAATGTGTACATCTCATGGTATACAATGTGTACATCTCATGGTATACAATGTGTACATCTCATGGTATACAATGTGTACATCTCATGGTATACAATGTGTACATCTCATGGTATACAATGTGTACATCTCATGGTATACAATGTGTACATCTCATGGTATACAATGTGTACATCTCATGGTATACAATGTGTACATCTCATGGTATACATGTGTACATCTCATGGTATACAATGTGTACATCTCATGGTATACAATGTGTACATCTCATGGTATACAATGTGTACATCTCATGGTATACAATGTGTACATCTCATGGTATACAATGTGTACATCTCATGGTATACAA
Organism: Argyresthia goedartella; assembly: GCA_949825045.1. NCBI lineage: Eukaryota > Metazoa > Arthropoda > Insecta > Lepidoptera > Argyresthiidae > Argyresthia > Argyresthia goedartella. The sequence goes on from OX463809.1 coordinate 39,629,843, forward strand.
TGTGTACATCTCATGGTATACAATGTGTACATCTCATGGTATACATGTGTACATCTCATGGTATACAATGTGTACATCTCATGGTATACAATGTGTACATCTCATGGTATACAATGTGTACATCTCATGGTATACAATGTGTACATCTCATCATAAGCCTGGTATCAAAAAGTTATTTTAGTTTATTATGTCAAGTCCGCAGACAAAGGTCCGTCCGTCCGTTGTAAATAACTATCTCCTGATCTCGCTACACGAAGTCAATGAAAACCGACGTTGACCTTGTCTGGGGCATGTGAAAAAAGGCTTTAATAATTAATATAGGCAGATGCATAAACAGTAGGTAGTATCTCCCGTTTCCACCTGAGATATATTTTTCCAGAACTTAGGAATTTGGATCTTAGCCAAACCAAATCTCAACCATAGACCAAATAACATAACTCGGACGAAGCCACAATATTGCCTGACTGCCAGCACCTCAGCACCTGCTCTGCACTAACTGATCTAGTTTATTTGTTTTCTCTTTATCTCCCTTATTTTCTTTCGAAGTGCCAACCTGTGTAATTGAACTCCTCAACCTATTGCCACGCTTACGATTTATTGGTCTGGAGTTAAAGTGAACCACAAATGCGCGCTGAGGGCCGGCCGCCGGCGCCGGCCAGCAACGCACTGCCTCCAGTCCTCCCTCGCTAGGGCCAGCAACGCACTGCCTCCAGTCCTCCCTCGCTAGGGCCAGCAACGCACTGCCTCCAGTCCTCCCTCGCTAGGGCCAGCAACGCACTGCCTCCAGTCCTCCCTCGCTAGGGCCAGCAACGCACTGCCTCCAGTCCTCCCTCGCTAGGGCCAGCAACGCACTGCCTCCAGTCCTCCCTCGCTAGGGCCAGCAACGCACTGCCTCCAGTCCTCCCTCGCTAGGGCCAGCAACGCACTGCCTCCAGTCCTCGCTAGGGCCAGCAACGCACTGCCTCCAGTCCTCCCTCGCTAGGGCCAGCAACGCACTGCCTCCAGTCCTCGCTAGGGCCAGCAACGCACTGCCTCCAGTCCTCCCTCGCTAGGGCCAGCAACGCACTGCCTCCAGTCCTCCCTCGCTAGGGCCAGCAACGCACTGCCTCCAGTCCTCGCTAGGGCCAGCAACGCACTGCCTCCAGTCCTCGCTAGGGCCAGCAACGCACTGCCTCCAGTCCTCGCTAGGGCCAGCAACGCACTGCCTCCAGTCCTCACTAGGGCCAGCAACGCACTGCCTCCAGTCCTCCCTCGCTAGGGCCAGCAACGCACTGCCTCCAGTCCTCCCTCGCTAGGGCCAGCAACGCACTGCCTCGAGTCCTCGCTAGGGCCAGCAACGCACTGCCTCCAGTCCTCGCTAGGGCCAGCAACGCACTGCCTCCAGTCCTCGCTAGGGCCAGCAACGCACTGCCTCCAGTCCTCGCTAGGGCCAGCAACGCACTGCCTCCAGTCCTCCCTCGCTAGGGCCAGCAACGCACTGCCTCCAGTCCTCGCTAGGGCCAGCAACGCACTGCCTCCAGTCCTCGCTAGGGCCAGGAACGCACTGCCTCCAGTCCTCCCTCGCTAGGGCCAGCAACGCACTGCCTCGAGTCCTCGCTAGGGCCAGCAACGCACTGCCTCCAGTCCTCGCTAGGGCCAGCAACGCACTGCCTCCAGTCCTCGCTAGGGCCAGCAACGCACTGCCTCCAGTCCTCGCTAGGGCCAGGAACGCACTGCCTCCAGTCCTCCCTCGCTAGGGTCATGCTCACTTATCAAGATTTATGTATGACTTGTTAGTCTTTGGCTCCCGGGCCATGCTGAGAGCATTTTTGGCCAATGTAATAATAAGGCAATTGGTTGAGAGGACGATTTTTTAAGAGACCGTGTGAGACGCAAATACAAACATTTTATTTAACCACGTGGAAATAGCTCACATCAAGATAAGGCGTCTTGCCAAGAGGAATAATAGGTTCTTTATGAACTTCAAACTTTCTTGGAGTGTAGCGTAGCTGTAGCTGTATTATAGTCAGTGTTAAAAAAAATTAAATTCTAGCCGCTGTATTAAATTTAATTGTTAGGGCGGGACATTTAAATGTTATTTATTTTAACACTACTATAAATATTTAATCGAACCTTAATACACATATATTACATAAAATCTTATCCGTTTATTTTGCGCTGTTTAGTGTACTGCAGTCGGGTTGTTACTTTTTGATTCCTAATTTTTGGTATAATTTCATTTATTTCCTGCTTCTTAGTACAAATTACGAAAAAACTGGAATTGCTTAGTTTAAAACTAAGGTGGAATCATAGCTTGTGCAAGATTAGTAAATATTTACGTACTCGCCTTCGAAAGGACTTTATTTGGAAACCCCACTCGGGTGTCTTGAAAAAAGCTTTTTAGCCCGTACATTAAAACGCATAAAATCCGCCATTTAGTTTATTTAAATTTTATGTATACAGACAATGACAATCGCGCTATACATACACATAATAAATACATATCAAACACACAATCTTCCTCTTTTCGTCGACCATATCATGATGTGATTGACAATTTAATGAAATATGACAATTTCATGATATAGCCACCTCAAACTGATCATATCATGAAATGGCCTGACCAGATCAATGAATGTTCAGCGTTTGATGATATGAACAGCAAAACGCATGACTATTTCATGATGCGGTTAAACGTTAGTGATCTTATCGTAAATTAATTACATTAACCACCGTTAGAGGCGCTGATGTCGATATGTTGTTGATTGTCACGATGGAGGCGGCGGCCGGTAATTGTAAATCATGAAATGGCCAACCATGTTGAGTTAGAACTTTCATTGAAAGAAGAAATATTTTAGGGCAAAACACAGCTTAGGAGACGACTGGGCGAGCGCAGGGAAGCCCCCGAATAGTCTTCGTGTTAGATCGACATGTATATCACGAAAAAAAATCGGTAGTACTGTATAAAATGCCTTTAAAAAGACATGTTTCATCAAATTCAACCCTTTATGACCATTTCTTGAAACGGTCGGCCAGATCATGAAATTGGTTAGCAATTTGATGAAACGATAAATTCTATGATTCGACCACGACAGATACCCTACATTATTAACGTTTGACGATATGGCCAAAAGTGCATGGCCATATCATCAAAAGTTGATGTTTAAACAATATACAATTCATGAAATAGTTATATTTCGTGAATGGCCAACCACATAATGATATGATCAATTCTACGATATGGCTACGAAATATATATAGAAATAAACAAACAATAATGCGCAGAGTCTAGGTATACAAAACCATCCCGGAAGCAATAAAGATGCTATTTATCGGAACTATTGTTCATTTTCTGAATCTCGATCTATAATCTGTCGCTCAATCGGCCGTGGAGGACGTGGATCCACTTCGAAATAAGTAAAAACAGGACTGGGTTGGATCTGGCTGGAGAGCTAGTCGCCCGGAGCTTCCGTGTCACGAATGAGGATAACTACTTCCGTCCGCCTCCGATATAACTAGTTATTTGTGGATAGCGGAGGGGAAACTGATATTTTGGTCTCACGCCTTCAAACTTAATTTTATTGGGCATCTTGGTCGGTAGGGTGATGTATGTAGTATTGCGACCCGAATGGCCGAGTCGGCAGTGCCCATGCCTATGTAGATAAGGGTCCCGGGCTCGAGTCCCGGTGGGGGAAAATATTTGTTTGATGAGAACGGATGTTTGTATCCTAGTCATGGTTGTTTATCTATCTAAGTATACTATTTATCTATATATATAAGTATGTGTATCGTTGTCTAGTACCCAAGATACAGGGAATCCTAGTTTGGGGCTAGATCAATGTGTGTAAATAGTGTGCAAGGTATTTGAAATGTTCCATCCGTAACTTTTTCGATTCTGTCAAGTCAGGCGATGGCCTAGCAAATTAAGCCACTTACTTCTACCATAGAATTAAAGATATCTTTCGAGAGAAGAGAATATTCTCCCAAATATTGAGTGGCTTCGTTCCGACATCGTACCCCATGCCAGAAACAGAATCCAACGACAAAACTAGGTGCATCAATCTCTATGTTTAAATGATGGCAGCGATATGGTCGGCTGCGCAGGCGCGGCCGTTGTGCTGATCACCGCGCGTGTCACCCGTGTGATGTAATCAACGGAGTCGGCAAGGTCGTTTATTGCATGTGTCTGTCAATGGAACCGGTTATTTATTAACATCGGCAACTTTTAACGCAGACCGCGAGTTGTCGGCTGTCCCTTCCACACTCACACTCCCGACCCCTTGAAGTTTATGGGATGATCAAAAGGAATGATTATGAAAACCAATAAAACAAATGAAGCGATTGCATTTTCTTTTAAAACCACATACTACCTTATGAATGCACCTTGTTACGTAGCTATACATGGAGTATTAAAGTAGCCGCACCAATAACTATGTAAACTAAATTTTGCGTTCTAAAATACAACCTATGATTTTTTTCCAAAAATGTATCGATACATAATAATCCATATAATTATTTAACGTGCTCAGACAATTTTACGTGAATCGTTTGAGAAATGCGACCTTTAGGAGAACAGCTGGAAATTCGGACATATGAAAGTATTTTCGCCCAAGCTGAAACGAAGACGCTTCGCTTAAATATAAATATAACATTATCATCATTATCATCAGCCCGTCAGGGGACCCTCTGTTAGGTATAGGCTTCCTCATAAAAACGCCATTCAGCACGGTCCTGCGCAACCCGCGTCCATGGCTTTCCCGCCACCCTCGCCACATCGTCGGGCCATCTGGCAGATGGTCTGCCGACCGACCTTTGGCCTCCTCTTGGCCACCACTCTGTCGCCGATCTGGTCCACTTCCGTCTTCTCGCCTTGTCAAGCGTCCTGCCCACTTCCACTTAAGCCGTGCTATCCGCTTATCCACATCAGCCACATTAGTCTGGCGTCTGATTTTGGTATTACGGATACGATCGGACAGCCTGATGCCTAGCATGGCACGAACTCTCTGGCTCTTTGTGCTACCGTGACTTTGTACACAATATCCTTCGTGAGCATCCATGTTTCGGCACCGTATGTGAGAGAGGGCAGTACACATTTGTTAAATACCTTGGTCTTCAGGCATTGAGGGATGTTAGAGGTCAGAACATCCCTTATTTTTGCGAAAGCAGCCCATCCTAGCTAGACACGTCTAGCGATCTCCTTTTCCTCGCTCTGTCGACCAAAAGACAAACAATGTCCAAGATAGATATACTCCTCAACCACTTCTAGGGGAAGGTTATCCACAATAATGGCGATACCGTTGCTTGTGGGAGTGTCTGTCATATTCTTTGTCTTGGACATGTTCATCTTGAGGCCGACGCTCAGGGATGCTTCATGCAATTCTGCGAGCATAGTCTGGAGATCAGCAACGTTCTCAGCCACCAGGACCAGATCGTCAGCGAATCTCAGATGCGAAAGATACAAGCCGTTGATACTGAGACCTTTTTCGCTCCAGTCTACATTATTTAAAGCGACAGCTCCTCTAGGACAGTGATGAAGAGCTTGGGCGAACGAGTATCTCCGTGGCGGACTCCAAGTACACGACAGTTCTCCAATAACAGTTTTAAATAAAATCGGGTTAACTCGACAATGACTTTTGATAACGATGAAGTTAGTTATATGAATGTCTTTGGATTGGATTTATATGTGACTAATTTCTATTTAGAAATGTAGTTAAATACTGTTATTTCATGCAGCGTATCCAATAAGTAAAAACTACCGAGCAACATAATCGGCTAAAGGCCCTATCAGCCGAAGCCATAAAGCTGCTAGTTTTACAGCCTGTTAAACCTAGTTCAACTCGACTCTGCCGCGGAAACCTTACTCGTACATGCATCCTGTGTTCTGCATACGTAATAGAGGAGGAGGTATTATGTACTTAACTGATGCTTACAACGTTTGTGTTAATTGTATTCGTATATTCCGCGTTATTGGACCATGCTGTCGTTAAGAAAATTGCTATTGCTGTTATCTTTATTTTCGAACGTTTGCAGACCTTACAGCAAGGAGAAAATTTGTTGAACGAAAGTAGGAGTAAATTAAGTAAGGGGGTTGTTATTACTCGTACTAACTGTGTTGTAAAAGGCGGAAACAAAAAAAGAAACGAAAACTCGTAAAGACGTCGTTAGTAGACTGGTCGGCATTTTGCACCAACTCAAGATTAAGATGGCACTGCTAAGCGATGGGAACTTTCTTTGTATGGGCTGACCTGTACTTTCACCACGCAAGCGATCTATGCTGCTATAGCACCGTGCTCAGGAATATCAACTAACTATTACTTACTGAGAAGATAATTTGTTTATGGTTTGCTCATGCCCCATTCTCTTTATATTATATTATAGGAAATTATGAGTAAGAATACACGAACACTTATGGGCAAAGGCGAGCTAATCTCTAAAAAGAGATTTCTTCCAGCAAACCTAGGCAGGACAGGACAATATATTGCTAGTACGGGCAGTCTGGTGCACAATAAATTAAATAACTACCAACTAATGTATAAAATATAATAAAAGTAATATATACATACATACATAGTTACATACATACATTGTAATATATACATATATAAAACTCAAAACTCAAACTCAAAACGTTTATTCTGTAAATAGGCCACAAGGGCACTTTCACATGTCATTTCATTTCATTTTTTACAGAACATTTGGTATTATTATCATATTATCAGAAAAAAAAAAGTACTTAATTATTGTTTCTGAGAGATGTAAAGAGTCTCAAATGTCATAATAAAATAATTAAAATATAAATAACAGAGATGTATAGTCTCTTTAGTCAATAATACAATGATAATAGGAGATGTAAATGGTCCCCACAGTCAAGAGTTGTATAATTAAATTAATCTTTGGAGGTGTAAAAGGCCTCCAAGTGTCCAGTAAAAGACTATACTTTACTGGACACTTGGACACTGGACACTTACTTTACTATATATATATATATATATATATAAATTTAAAACGTATAATAGTACATTTCCCACGAGTTCGCCAAGACTTATTTACGAACCGAGAAGTTTACGGCACGAGCCGAAGGCGCGGGTCGTAGCGAGGTTCGTAAAAAGCCTTTTCGAACGAGTTAGGAATATATTTTTTCCGCCTGAGAACCCAAAATCAAGCGGCAAAGGTGCTATTTTTAGCTCAGAAGTTGGAAAAATATATAATTACATACTGAAACTTAATACCGTTACTATTTTATTTTCTATTTTATCGAAGAGAGAGAATTACGGGATACATTAAGTAAGATTATTTAAATGATTTTTAAAAATAATAAAAACGACGCATTTAGGTACTTACAAATTCTTTTATTATCATACAACTAGTCCAGAATAAATGTAATAAATAAAATTATTTAATAACTTAGCTAGTTTATACAAACAAATAAATAAGATTACAGATACGGGACAGAAGTCAGAACACATGCCCTTACATTACATACAACTTCAACGCCCAAACTATCTAGTACTTACTGGAGGACGTTTGTTTTTCTGGATAATAGTCGTGGGAAGTGGAATACCTTCTGAAGGTAAATCCACACTGTTCATATTATATGAAGATGGCACGTTCTCTAAAGGTTTACTATCTGTTTGTGGAATGTCACTTACAGGCTTGTCTGCTGAAGGTGTGATTGTTGTATTCAACGGTTGATAAGAGTCTTCTGGTAGATCTGGTGATGTAGTGTCTATAGGGGATTTGTCCGTGGTAATCGGGATTGGAGGAGTGTCAAAAGTAGTAGTCGGGACAGTATTAGTGTCTAGAGGATCAGTAGTAGTCGGGACGTAACTAGTGTCTACAGGAGCAGTAGTAGTTGGGACAGTACTAGTGTCTACTGGATCAGTAGTAGTCGGGATAAGACTAGTGTCTACAGGAGAAGTGGAAGTCGGGACAGGACTAGTGTCTACATGAGCAGTAGTAGTCGGGACAGTACTAGTCTCTACTGGATCAGTAGGCGTCGGGATAAGACTTGTGTCTACAGGAGAAGTGGAAGTTGGGACAGGACTAGTGTCTATTGGGGCAATAGTAGTCGGGACAGAACTGGTGTCTACAGGAGCAGTAGTAGTCGGAACATATTTAGTGTCTAAAGGAGCAGTAGTAGTCGGGACAGGACTAGTGTCTACTGGAGCGGTGGTAGTCGGGACATTACTAGTGTCTACTGGAGCAATAGTAGTCGGGACAGGAAAGGGGCCTATAGCAGCAGTAGTATTAGGGAGAGAACTAGTGTCTACAGGAGCAGTAGTAGTAGGGACATAACTAGTGTCTACAGGGGCAGTAGTAGTCGGGACAGTACTAGTGTCTACTGGAGCAGTAGTAGTCTGAACATAACTAGTGTCTAAAGGAGCAGTAGTAGTCGGGACAGTACTAGTGTCTACTGGAGCAGTAGTAGTCGGGATAGGACTAGTGTCTACAGGAGCAGTAGTAGTCGGGACATAACTAGTGTCTACAGGAGCAGTAGTAGTCGGGACAGGACTTGTGTCTAGAGGAGCAGTATTAGTCGGGACAGTACTAGTGTCTACAGGAGCAGTAGTAGTCGGGACAGTACTAGTGTCTACTGCATCAGTAGTAGTCGGGACAGGACTAGTGTCTACAGGAGCAGTAGTAGTCGGGACAGAACTGGTGTCTAAAGGAGCAGTAGAAGTTGGGACAGGAATAGTGTCTACTGGAGCAATAGTAGTCGGGACAGGAAAGGGGCCTGCAGGAGCAGTAGTATTAGGGAGAGAACTAGTGTCTACTGGAGCAGTAGTAGTCGGGACATAACTAGTGTCTACAGGAGCAGTAGTAGTCGGGACAGGACTAGTGTCTAGAGGAGCAGTAGTAGTCGGGTCAGAACTGGTGTCTACAGGAGCAGTAGTAGTCGGGACAGGACTTGTGTCTAGAGGAGCAGTATTAGTCGGGACAGTACTAGTGTCTACAGGAGCAGTAGTAGTCGGGACAGTACTAGTGTCTACTGCATCAGTAGTAGTCGGGACAGGACTAGTGTCTACAGGAGCAGTAGTAGTCGGGACAGTACTAGTGTCTACTACATCAGTAGTAGTCGGGACAGGACTAGTGTCTACTGGAGCAGTAGTAGTCGGGACATAACTAGTGTCTACAGGAGCAGTAGTAGACGGGACAGAACTGGTGTCTGAAGGACCAGTAGAAGTCGGGACAGGAATAGTGTCTGCTGGAGCAATAGTAGTTGGGACAGGAAAGGGGCCTACAGGAGCAGTAGTATTAGGGAGAGAACTAGTGTCTACTGGAGCAGTAGTAGTAGGGACATAACTAGTGTCAACTAGATCAGTAGTAGTCGGGACAGGACTAGTGTCTACTGGAGCAGTAGTAGTCGGGACATAACTAGTGTCTACAGTAGCAGTAGTAGCCGGGACAGGACTAGTGTCTAATGGAGCAGTAGTAGTCGGGACAGGACTAGTGTCTACTGGAGCAATAGTAGTCGGGACAGAACTGGTGTCTAAAGGAGCAGTAGAAGTCGGGACAGGACTAGTGTCTACTGGAGCAATAGTAGTCGGGACAGGACTAGTGTCTTGTGGAGTAGTAGTAGTAGTAGTAGTCGGGACATAACTGAAGTCTTCAGGAGCAGTATTAGTCGGGGCATAACTGGAGTCTACAGGAGCAGTAGTAGTCGGGACAGTACTAGTGTCTACAGGAGTAGTAGTAGTCGGGACAGGACTAGTGTCTACTGGAGCAGTAGTAGTCGGGACAGGACTAGTGTCTACTGGAGCAGTAGTAGTCGGGACAGAACTGGTGTCTAAAGGAGCAGTAGAAGTTGGGACAGGAATAGTGTCTACTGGAGCAATAGTAGTCGGGACAGGTAAGGGGCCTGCAGGAGCAGTAGTATTAGGGAGAGAACTAGTGTCTACTGGAGCAGTAGTAGTCGGGACATAACTAGTGTCTACAGGAGCAGTAGTAGTCGGGACAGGACTAGTGTCTAGAGGAGCAGTAGTAGTCGGGTCAGAACTGGTGTCTACAGGAGCAGTAGTAGTCGGGACAGGACTAGTGTCTACTGGAGCAGTAGTAGTCGGGACAGGACTAGTGTCTACTGGAACAGTAGTAGTCGGGACAGAACTGGTGTCTAAAGGAGCAGTAGAAGTCGGGACAGGAATAGTGTCTACTGGAGCAATAGAAGTCGGGACAGGAAAGGGGCCTACAGGAGCAGTAGTATTAGGGAGAGAACTAGTGTCTACTGGAGCAGTAGTAGTAGGGACATAACTAGTGTCAACTAGATCAGTAGTAGTCGGGACAGGACCAGTGTCTACTGGAGCAGTAGTAGTGGGGACATAACTAGTGTCTACAGGAGCAGTAGTAGCCGGGACAGGACTAGTGTCTACTGGAGCAGTAGTAGTCGGGACAGGACTAGTGTCTATTAGAGCAATAGTAGTCGGGACAGAACTGGTGTCTAAAGGAGCAGTGGAAGTCGGGACAGGACTAGTGTCTACTGGAGCAATAGTAGTCGGGACAGGACTAGTGTCTTGTGGAGTAGTAGTAGTCGGGACATAACTGGAGTCTTCAGGAGCAGTAGTAGTCGGGGCATAACTGGAGTCTACAGGAGCAGTAGTAGTCGGGACAGTACTAGTGTCTACAGGAGCAGTAGTAGTAGGGACATATCTAGTGTCTACTGGAGCAGGAGTAGTCCGGATAGGACTAGTGTCTACTACATCAGTAGTAGTCGGGACAGGACTAGTGTCTACTGGAGCAGTAGTAGTCGGGACATAACTAGTGTCTACAGGAGCAGTAGTTGTCGGGACATAACTAGTGTCTACAGGAGCAGCACTAGTCGGGACAGGACTAGTGTCTAGAGGAGCAGTAGTAGTAGGGACATAACTAGTGTCTACAGGAGCAGTAGTAGTCGGGACAGTACTAGAGTCTACAGGGGCAGTAGTAGTCGGAACATAACTAGTGTCTACTGGAGCAGTTGTAGTCGGAATAGGACTAGTGTCTACAGGAGCAGTAGTAGTCGGGACATAACTAGTGTCTACAGGAGCAGTAGTAGTCGGGACTGGACTAGTGTCTAGAGGAGCAGTAGTAGTCGGGACAGTACTAGTGTCTACAGGAGCAGTAGTAGTCGGGACAGTACTAGTGTCTACTAGATCAGTAGTAGTCGGAACAGGACTAGTGTCTACAGGAGCAGTAGTTGTCGCGACATAACTAGTGTCTACAGGGGCAGTTGTAGTCAGGACAGGACTAGTGTCTAGAGGAGCAGTAGTAGTCGGGACAGGACTAGTGTCTACAGGAGCAGTAGTAGTCGGGACAGTACTAGTGTCTACTGGATCAATAGTAGTCGGGATAAGACTAGTGTCTCCTGAAGCAGCAGCAGTCGGGACATATTTAGTGTCTACAGTAGTAGTCGGGTCATAACTAGAGTCTAAAGGAGCAGTAGTAGTCGGTTCAGTACTAGTGTCTACTGGATCAGTAGTAGTCGAGATTAGACTTGTGTCTCCTGTAGCAGTTGTAGTCGGGACATAACTAGTGTCTACTGGAGCAGTAGTAAACGGGAAAGGACTAGTGTCTACAGGAGAAGTAGTAGTAGGGACAGAACTAGTGTCTAGAGGAGCAGTAGTTGTCGGGACATAACTGGTGTCTACAGGAGCAGCACTAGTCGGGACAGGACTAGTGTCTAGAGGAGCGGTAGTAGTAGGGACATAACTAGTGTCTACAGGAGCAGTAGTAGTCGGGACAGGACTAGTGTCTAGAGGAGCAGTAGAAGTCGGGACATAATTAGTGTCTACAGGAGCATAAGTAGTCGGGACAGTACTAGTGTCTGCTAGAGCAGTAGTAGTCGGGACATAACTAGTGTCTACAGGAGCAGTAGTAGTCGGGACAGTACTAGTGTCTACTGGAGCAGTATTAGTCGGGACATTACTAGTGTCTACAGGAGCAATAGTAGTCGGGATAGTAGTAGTGTCTACCGGAGCAGTAGTAGTCGGGACAATACTAGTGTCTACTGGAGCAGTAGTAGTCGGGACATAACTAGTGTCTACTGGAGCAGTAGTAGTCGGGATTGGACTAGTGTCTAATGAAGCAGTAGTAATCGGGACATTACTAGTGTCTACTAGAGCAATAGTAGTCGGGACAGGAAAAGGGCCTACAGGTGCAGTAGTAGTAGGGAGAGTCCTAGTGTCTAGAAGAGCAGTAGTTGTCGGGACATAAATAGTGTCTACAGGAGCAGTTGTAGTGAGGACAGGACTAGTGTCTAGAGGAGCAGTAGTAGTCGGGACATAACTAGAGTCTACAGGAGCAGTAGTAGTCGGGACAGTACTATTGTCTACTGGATCAATAGTAGTCGGGATAAGACTAGTGTCTCCTGAAGCAGCAGCAGTCGGGACATATTTAGTGTCTACAGTAGTAGTAGGGACAGTAGAGTCTAAAGGAGCAGTAGTAGTCGTTTCAGTACTAGTGTCTATTGGATCAGTAGTAGTCGAGATTAGACTAGTGTCTCCTGTAGCAGTAGTAGTCGGGACATAACTAGTGTCTACTGGAGCAGTAGTAAACGGGAAAGGACTAGTGTCATCAGGAGAAGTAGTAGTTGGGACAGGAAAAAGGCCTACAGGAGTAGTAGTAGTAGGGACAGAACTAGTGTCTAGAGGAGCAGTAGTTTTCGGGACATTACTAGTGTCTACAGGAGCTGTAGTAGTCGAGACAAAACTAGTGTCTACAGGAGCAGTAGTAGTCGGGACATAAGTAGTGTCTACAGGAGCAGTAGTAGCCGGGACAGTACTAGGGTCTACTGGAGCAGTAGTAGTTGGGACGACACTAGTGTCTACAGGAGCAGTAGTAGTCGGGACAATACTAGTGTTTACTGGAGCAGTAGTAGTCGGGACATCACTAGTGTCTACAGGAGCAGTAGTAGTCGGTACAGTACTAGTGTCTACCGGATCAGTAGTAGTCGGTACAGTACTAACGTCTACTGGAGCAGTAGTAGTCGTGACATAACTAGTGTCTACAGGAGCAGTAGTAGTCGGGACAGTACTAGTGTCTATAGGGGCAGCAGTGGTCGGAACAGGACTAGTGTCTACTAGGCCAGTTGTAGTCGGGACAGTACTAGTGTCTGGAGCAGTAGCAGTCGGGATTGGACTAGTGTCTAATGAAGCAGTAGTACTCGGGACATTACTAGTGTCTACTGGAGCAATAGTAAACGGAAAAAGACTAGTGCCTTCTGGATCAGTAGTAGTCGTGCCGGGACTAGTATCTATAGGGGCAGCAGTGGTCGGAACAGGACTAGTGTCTACTAGGCCAGTTATATTCGGGACAGGACTAGTGTCTACTGGACCAGTAGTAGTCGGGACATAACTAGAGTCTACAGGCGCAGTAGTAGTCGTGACAGGACTAGTTTCTACTGGAGCATTAGTAGTCGGGATAGGACTAGTATCTAATGGAGCAGTGGTAGTAGTAGTCAGGACTGGAGTAACAGTAGTCGGCTCAGGAGTAGTAGTAGACGGGACAGGAGTACTCGTAATCGGGTCAGGAGTAATAGTAGTCTGGACTGGAGTTGTAGTAGTCGACTCAGGAATAGTAGTAGACGGGACAGGAGTTGTAGTTGTAGGGTCAGTATTAGTAGTATTGGTCGGGAGTGGAGTAGTGGTAAACGGGACAAGAGTGGAAGAAGTTGGGACATGAGTTGTGGTAGTATTAGTCGAGACTGGAGTAGTAGCAGTCGGCACAAGAGTAGTAGTATTCGGGTCAGGAGTAATATAAGTCAAGACTGGAATAGTAGACGGGGCAAGAGTGGTGGAAGTCGGGACACAAGTTGTGTCTACGGGGGTAGTAGTAGCAGTCAGCACAGGAGTAGAAGTTGTCGGATCAGGGCTACTCTGTACAGGTGCAGTGGTAGTAGACGTTGGAATGAGAGTAGTTGTAGAAGTAGTAGTATTTGGGACAGGAGTAGACTTTACAGGAGCAGTGATAGTAGTAGTCGGGATTGTAGTAGTGGTAGTAGTGGTAGGATAAGGTTGTCTGATGGCTTGACCCAAGCTTCTGCTATAATTTGTTCCTGACAGTTTGTCGTATTTTTGTAACATGCCTACAATAGGCATCAATTTTAATATTAATTCTGTATTTGGTGAACTTAAAAGTATTGGGATATTGTTATAGTCTTTCAAAATAGACGTCATGTCGTTGTTAGTATTATTTAGCAATATGCCTTCGTTCGGTTGACAAGAGTCCACAGGTATTTCAATTGAATCTAAATTGTTAGATAATCCTTCTGGATATTTTGATACATTTGATAATGAAATTTGGGTTATGCAGGGTAATATATCTGAGTGCTCTGTTGCTGATGAATTATTTGACTTTGTTATTATTTTAAGATTAAGATTGGCTTTTGATATTTGACTGCGTTTGCCCGGTAGATCAGTATATAAACTATTCGGAGCATATTTATTGCAAATATTTGCAGCAGATTTAGTTTCGGGCAGTTGACAAGATAAAACGTCGTCCTTAATAAGCTGTGGGAAACTTCGATATTGGTCAAAAGATTTTCCCAGCCACAACTCTTCCGCAGCTAAAGGGTAGTCGACTTCAGGAAATATTATGTCTCCAGTAAACCTCGGGTCATTCATCACAATGTTATATGTTGGGAATTCCACTTCAGGAAAGTTATCGGCTTTGTTACAATATTTTTTTCTTGCATCTTCTAGAAGTGATTCGGTTTGTGAGCCTCCGTTTGTCCAAGCATCTGAACAGCGCAGTGGATATTGAGTATCAGGGAAGTCAGTGCCTGAAAGATCTTGCATTTGTACTGATTTTATCAAAGGTTCTGGGTAACCACATCGACGCAAAAGCACATTCGTTTGTTTTGATTGAAGGTTCGTTTTGGCGGCTTTAGAATTGTAGTTTAGTTTCTTATTAGAGTTCGTACATTTTTGCAGGATGTCGCGTTTCAAACTCCTTGGCATACATTTAATAGAGGTAATCTGAAACATACAGATGAGCAATCACAGTAGATCACAACTCATATTTTACCACGATACTAAATTAATACCTATCTAGAATAAAAAGCCCGAGATAAAAAAGTCAGCAAAATGATATATGGACCAAGGGCGAATTAAGTTAATATGTGTTAAGGCTGAGTAAGAGCAACCCGACAGCAGAGCTTACAATTTTACCATTAGCTTATTTTTAGAGAGATTCAAATTTAAAAAAGGCTCTTCATCGATATAGGACTAACAGAGCAACATAACTTATATTTGTTACAACGATTAAATAAAAATTGCAAAAAAAACATGGTTTACAGATTTTATTGATAACTTCGGGACACTTCTATTCAGCAACAAAATTAAATTACGTTTATACGTTCACGATTGCAAGCCAATTCTCAGGGTCAACAAGCAAGTATATAGAAACAACTGCTTTAATACTCCTATTTTGGGTAACTTGATATTTACAAAAGGCTGTTCTGGCATAATGCGTCGCCTTAAGTTACTTAGAGTATATTATGTATTTTTGGACTTACCTGAAATAAAACGGTTGCAATTACCACAAGAGTCACTTTTTCACGCAAACCCATCTCTGGGCTAAATAAAATACGCCTACCGAGAGTATATTAATGTTATATAGACATTAATTACTTCATAGTGAAGTAATCTTCTATTTCAATGCAATGTGCTCATAACAAATTTCTTCAAACAGACGTGATGAGATCTAGATTAGACGGTTTTATCATAATTCACTATGACGCGCTGTAGTATATAGCATTCACTATACAAATAGTAAAACAAAACCAACTTAGCGTCGCGCCTTTTCCCATACTCGGTGGCAAGGGACAATTCTATTATTTAATCCACTTCGCGTGACAGGTGTCTAGCCCATCGCCGCAGTTATGGAGATAGAAATCACGCATGAAATATTTAGAATAACTATCAGGACAACTGAACTTGATCAGCCCCTTTATTCAGTCAATAAAATCCACAGTAAATCCAACAAAGTTATTGTCAAATTGATGTTTTTTGTATGGGAAAACTGTCAAATTTCCACAGTTTTCGGCTGATTTGAGTTACTTAATAAGAGGGCAGGGAACTATTGGTTTATTCCCATAAAAACAAAACCTCTAAAAAAAAAATTTCACCTTTCTCGCTTTACTTGGAGACACAACTGTTTTTAAGTAACATCTATTAATGGAATACATATTACTTTCTTACACCTATTTAATAAAAAAAACAAACCTTAGTAGTTATCCATGTTTGTGACGTTGATAGCCTTACCGCCGACGTATCGTAAGCGACACTTAATCGAAATTGCGATTTTTATAGTGAATGATATTATAAAATGCAACAGTGGTTCCACATTGACGTTTCCCGCCAAAATACACCCAACAGAAAGTTCTTGCAACTGCGAGTTTCATCGTAAATAATGTTATTCTTGCAAGTTTAACATAAGCGATGTAATCCTTTTATCGTAGGTTACTATGGACTTAGCATAATGCAACATAGGCGACCGACCCTACTTGCTGTCGCAACCGACGCAGCGCATCAATATTTGGTCGTTTTCTAAACGTTTTAAAAGTAAAATATAGAATAATAAATAATATTAATTATAATAATACCTTGGACACTATTTACACACATTGATCTAGCCCCAAACTAGGATTCCCTGTATCTTGGGTACTAGACAACGATACACATACTTATATAGATAAATATTATACATAGATAGATAAACAACCATGACTAGGGTATAAACATCCGTTCTCATGAAACAAATTTTTGCCCCCACCGGGACTCGAACCCGGGACCCTTGGCTTCGTAGGCAGGGTCACTGCCGAATGAAACAGGATTTTGTCGTTTGCGTAAACCTTTAAACATATAAAAGAAACACTTACGTTATTTCAAACGCCATTACTGCTACATATCCATTACCCAAAGACACGAAGAAGATGACGGCAAAAGCATTGTAGGCGCCAAAAATGACATAATGCAACAATTACACATATTTTATAAGTGTCACGTATAAGTTTTCCAAGACGGAGATTCAAAATTAAGTTTTGAGTTGACATGACAGCACTATTTATAAAAAAAAAATAACCTTTCATTTCTGTCGCTTACATTAAGTCGGCGGTAATGGCTCGATATTTCTGGTTCCCACGATACCCGCTATCCTAATGTAATTAATGATTTAATTTGCCCATAGATTTCCGAAAAATATTATTGTAGGATTTAATTCAATGAAAGTATCTTCATTCTCTTGTATTGTTTATTCTTCAGACAAACAACCTAAGTATAGTTTGTACCGTCATGTGAGTCATACTTCTCATACTCATACACTCCTAAGTTCGACGTACTTACCAAGCAAGATGAAAAGAGCTAAGATGTATTTTTTATATATTTTCCATTTTAAAATATAAGGCATGCGGGCTTTACCGTTCGTCATAATTTGAAACCCACGCGATTCAATCTTTTTTTAACTTAGTTGGTTCAATGTGTTCGGTATGCGAAATATTGATTACAGTTGTATTATTAGTTTGATTCTCATTATCTTCTGTGTTCGTTCCAGAAATATTGGTATCTATATTGACCGTACTATCAAATGTAGGACTCTCCAATGTGGATTCGTCTTGTGGAACCGAAATGTTAGGGTTAATGTCCAAGTTGTCTTCGTGTCGTTCCCTCGTTCGGTTTGATATTATAGTAATATTCTCATCTAAAAGGTCTAGCGTACCCAAAACCTGTTTAAAATTGTCAATAACTGTAATCATTTCATATGTCTCGTTCGATATACTTTTAGTTGTGTTCAACAATGCGTTCTTTAAAACACATTCTATTGTTGATATCGCCTCACTAACTATTTTAGTCGAAGGTAAGTCACTTTTGTCATTGCATTCCTCGAAAAATGATGAAAAAGATGAATTTTCTTCGCTTATTTTAGATAGATCGGATTCCGAGTTGTTGAAATCTCTATCTGAAATAGGCAGATCTTGTGATAACTCTTTTGGCTCCGAATGTGTTTCAGTCGTATTTCCCTTGTTTGCCGCTAAGTTTCGTATTATTTCCTCTAGCGACGGAGTTGTGTTCAGATCAGCAATAAGTTGTTCTAATATTGATAAAACTTCCTCTAAATTCTTAATTAATTCACAGATTTCTATTGCTTCTTCTTCTGTCAACGCATTGATCGTGTCACGGTCCCCTATGTATAAAATTACACTGTCAAATATTTCTTCTGTTATAGTGATGAGCTCATCAACTATTTCTTCCGTTGATGGAAGGTTTTTATTACTCTGAGCCCAAGGATGCTTGCTTAGCAATTTATTTATTCTTATTTTATCTTGAACGTCTATTCCTTTATACGAAACGTACTGTTTCTTTTCCGCGGTATCCATTGATTCGTAGTGAACATGGTCACGTTTATTCTTGTTTATCAATTTGTCTATCTTGATCTTGTCAATAATTGAAATGCCCTTTTGAGGAAAGCTGTATGACTTCTTATCTTCTATTGTGTCAATTTCTTTCGATTCAAGTTTTATAGTTTCCCGTAGAACTTTTTTTAGGGAAGAATCCATAGCCTGCACCCTTTGTTTCCTTTTATAATTAACTAATTTGTTAGTTTTATCGTTGCTTAAAAATTTGTATGATGTTTTGTCAATGTCGTCAACTTTAACGACGTGGTATTCATGAGGATTAAAGTAGAATGATGAGCCGATACCGAGATCAAGAATGTCGCTTGGGTATTCCACTTCAGGAAAACAATTCTCCTTTTGCTTCAATGTGACATCTGGCAAGGGTTGTGGCTTATTTCTTGTATTCGTTGTGGTGGCCGTAGCACTCCTTTTTGTTGTTTTGGGTGCAGAATGTGTAAAATCTTCGTCCAACCCTTCAGCCTCACTTTTTGAGCTACAAAGACACTGAAAACCGTAAAATCGATGTAAAAGTGTATTTTTAATGATGAATGAGTAAGTTTTGAGATGATTAATCATCTCAAAACTTACATATTTATTTACTTACCCCCAACATGCATATTTTCAGGATAAAATATGGCCATGTCATGATGTTCACAATTGTTTACTGTCACTCAATTAAAATTAATAAAAAATGGAAATATTTTTTCAAATTACTTTTCGCATGTACAGGCCTGCCTGGTCTTGCTTTCAATGCTGACGATATATTGATTACTATTTTCAACTCCTTTATATGCAATATAATTTCAATTATACATAGTTGCAATTAATTTGTTAAATTGAAATTGTTACCTAATCACAACGATAACTAGGTACGTGGGTTAAAACTTCTAGAAACGGTGGCACGTGAGACATACTGACACATACACATAATATCGATATTTTTGTCATATCTTATCGCCTACAACATTTACAAACGTAAAATTACATTACGTGGTTATAAACATTAAGCAACATAAAAAATACCTAGCAGTATTACTATAATGCTTTATTACATTCCAAACGTAAGCTGTAGCAAACTAAACACAAATTAGGGAATATAGCACTAACAACCGCATCCGCATCCGCCCCCGCATCCGCCACCGCAACCGCCACCGCAACCGCCACCGCCACCGCAACCGCCACCGCAACCGCCACCGAACCCGCCGTTCAGCAGCAACAGGATCGGGAGGAGGGTTTCAAGGTCGTTGTTGTTGTTGTTGTTGTAACCACCACCACCGTTCAGGAACAGGGGTTGCGGGTAGGGGTAGTAGCCGCCGCCGCCCAGGCCCCCCAGGCCCCCCGGACCGCCAAACTGGTATTGGCATTCCGCGCTCTGTGCCTGAAAAGAATATTCCTTTATGGGACTTTCTGTGCAACAATATTGATAGAAGGATATTCATGGCATTAAATCTATTATGGATAGAAATATTGTAGAAACAAGTGGAATGAGTGCCCCTTAACAAAACAATATTGGTGTTAGGATATATAAGGATTTTAAATTTATTTATTTTTATGAATAAAATAAAAATAGTAAAATATTGTCGACGCACCTTCATCAGGCAGAGAAGAGCAACGGTGAAAACAATTAATTTGACTGCAGACATGTTGATGTTTGATGGATTTCTTTGGAGTTGGAGGTTTTATACAAAATCCCTTGCTGTACCAACCACTAAGAAATAGCTCAAATTCCGTAACTGGTTAAGTATGTCACCAATCAGCACGTTCTTTGAGATTAATAGGTCATCATTAAATAAAAGTTGGGGCAACTGCAGCAAATAATGCTATTACCAGATATCACTGTAGTGTGAAGTTTCATATACTTACTTAGGATCTGTTAACAAACTGGAATAAATTAGGCGCTTGTGCTTCGAAATTCCTGTACCAGCTTGTTAAGCCTAAGAAAGCGTAAAACCTTTACGCAATTTTTAAATGTTGTTTGTGTACATATAATAGCACACTCAAATTAGTAGTAGTAAATCGTTAAATTAAAAAATATAGCAAAGGGAGGTCAGATAACCGTTAGAGACTTACTTGTACAGCCCATAGTGATTCCCACTGATGGGATTACTATTGTTAGACTACACGTTTCTGTCTTTTGCTTCCTCCTCATGTCTGGCAGGATGCATCTTCAGATCATCATGCCATCTTTTCTTGGACCTACTCTGCGGTGGCAGCCTATCTATCAGGGTCCTGTAGTGATAGAGAACAAGGTATGAAAGCTAGTCGATAAAATTTAGTACACAAAGTAAAACAAGATGCCTCAGGAATTATGCGGGGCGCATATAGCAGACATGTCTTACCCAGCTCCACATGAGTTGGCACTATGTGCACTAACGTGTAAGATTATGGAGCTCAGTGTGGGTTTCTAAAATGATTAACACTAAATTTACTGGCCACGAAACACGAAATTGAAAAGACGTCGCCGGTAACAAGCATCCTAAAATAATTTTGACTTCCTAACATATTCAATAATAGTCAAATTCTATTTCCAAATAGCTGACAATTGCCCACTTCATCTTTACTGCGACGTCTCCTCCGGTCTTGAGCCTCCTGCATCCACGGCTTACCAGCCATATGGATATGGATATGATAATCATCCGTCCGGTCATTGTTTAATCTACTGGATGTCCACTTCTATCGTTTAAACAGATTTTGCATTTCACAATCATCATCACGATCATTATGATAATCTTTTCAGATGTTTATTACCGCTGGTGAGTATTCTGAGAGCTACATACTCCTTGTGACTGCGATAAAGTTAGAGATGTAGGTAAGTATTAGGAAGTGACCTTACTCTAAAATGTGTGTATGTACTTTACTTGACTCCCATCGTTTATACCTCTATTCTATGATCTCATTTCATCACCTAATCTGGAGAATGAATGCACTCTGGCTGGCCGGAAGAATTTAAATACCCAATACTATATTAGTTGACCTAAACAAAGAACACGACACCAATTTACATATAAGTACAAGCCAATAATGCAAATTGCAATGCTCATTTTGTTTATACACTCAAGCCCAGTATGCAGTACTTTTGCGCTGTAAAAGGTGGTGTAGAAAATATTTTAATTTGTATTGCCGCCCATATCTATAATTGGCATTTTCCCGTGGTATTGAATTCTAATACCGTGGCATAAGGTTCAAAATCAAGCTACCGCAAAACAATCTGGGGTTTTGAGAGATAGATAGCTTAGCTTAAGTACAGGGATTCATAAAAAATCTAAGTCTTAGACCTCGAGGGGTGACAGCGGTAGCGGCGCAATATTGGAAAAATGGCGCCTAAAAACAGTTTTGGAAATATCTCCTTTCCGGCTCTTTTTGCCATAAAAAGATCGATGTATGGTACGCGACAGAATTAGCGATACATACATTAGATTTTGGTGAAGGTCCTATATTGTGACAATGATAGTATAGTTTATTTTATTCAAAGACTTCTTTATGGTAAAATGAGCTGTTGAAGCAATGTGTAAAAAATTCAAATTTTGGCCCCTTCATTTCAAGATGGTGACTTACGCTGTCACTTTCGAGGTGTAAAACTTACATTTTTATGGTTCCGTACCCGAAGGTTCCACGGAGCCCTATTGCTGTCACTCACATGTCCGTCCGTCCGCACGTGGTCTTTCACACAGGTTTTGTAGCCAAACGGTTAAAGCAACAATCTTCAAATGTTCACATTATAAACATCTTGTTAACCCAAAGCATTATAATTTGTCAAAAAAATATTTTGTCAAATGTTTTTAAAGGAGCTCCCATACAGATAAGGAAAATAAATGTGACCTACCCCATCGAGAGAGCGGGTATCGTTTTTAGAGCTCGTTGAGAAAATAAATACTGTATTTTTTATTTTAATAAATATTGGAACATTGACCTAAGACCTTAAAATTTGGTGATAATGTTATTATTACGAATATTTTACTAAAAAATACTAATAGATTGAGAGATCAGCTTTTTTTATTTGAATTTCTCTCATATTTCGGCTTATAATCTACATTTGGTACGGAACCCTAAATACGCGAAGTTCGTCACGCACTTGGCCGGTTTTTTCACAAGTAGCCCCCATACCTAAGCAATACAAATTAAAACAGTTTGTATGCCACTTTCGGTAGTGAAAAGCCCATCGATATAAATACTAAGGATAGGCCTTCCCGTACTAAATTTCTTACCATTTTGAGGCTAAGAAAAATAGCGCCCCTGTCGGAATTCGTCGGAACCAAGACAGTACGAAAAATTGTAACGGCGTCACGTTCGGTCACGTTCCGAATTGTGGTGTATAGACACAATATTAGGAAAGTTGATCTACGGATAACTCTCAAATACCCGGTGACTTTTAATCGGTGATTAGGAGTAGAAATAAAATATATCTAGCTAAAATTTTACTTAAGGGGCGAGGTCTCACGCAATTAGCTCATGTTTAATTAATAAAAAGTTGAAACATAATTAAATAGGCATATTAATTTTTGTCTTTGCCGTTAAATTATGAAAGAGGATGTAAGCTCACAGAACACATTAGTAGCGTGACTTAGAATTTAAGATCTTGATTTTAATTTATAAGTAATAAACTACCTAATCATAGAAAAAGTTATGAATTAGTTAGGGGGGGGGGGGGGTAACCAAATGACATTACGAATAGTAATCCAATGACATTACGAATAGTAATCTTGACATTACGAATAGAAAAATAACCAAATCGGATCGTTTTTCAAATATAGGAAGCGGGCAGTTTCACTGTGCGTCGCGCGTCGCTACAAAGTTACGTCAGTCGAATGGTTGATTTTCGTTTGAGGATTTTTTGAGAACAATATTTTATAGATAATCAATTTAAAGCCAATAGTAATTGAAAATATAATATTTACTTGTGATACGACACTCCCTGTTTTTGTGTTTTGCGATTTGGGTATGATTTACACCTTTTTACGTCGCAGGTCACCATTTTTGTTTTTGCTGCCGATATGTCAATCGGCTGTCATCGTCCAAGCGCGACTGATTGCAAACAGTCCAATTTTCCCGATTTTGTACTGTTTTTGTAGCGACACTTTCAAGCGCTCCGTGCCCTGTCCCTACTATTCAAGTCTGTGGAAAAGCCTCTTTTTATCCCCACTTACTTTGAAAGTGACACAAAATATTGAAAGATGTAAGAACAAATGGTATGACAATAATATTAATAATACAAAGAAGGGGGTGATTTTTGTATTATTAATATTGTTATTGTATTGACCCCGCTTTGTGTCACTTGACAGAAGTAGCTTATTTCTGAACTTCTAAGATTGTTTGGTTTGCTCTAAAAGGCTCCACAATAGCCCGTGTAGATTAGAATTCTTGGTTTGTTTTTAAATACTCATTTTAATCAAAACAATGGCGTAAGATATGATGGGACGATTTACCTACTTTTCAATTTGGTCCATATTATTTCAAAGGAAATACTCATATACAATATGCATAATACCATATACCAGGTCAATGCCTTCTCTGGGGTGGGATAGAAACGGACTTTCCATCAGGACTCGACAATGTATGCATTTGTTCCAAGTAATAAAGTGAAACTTTCATCTAAGAAACGAACTCCTTGTTTCATAACATTGATGTATTGATTGAATTGTTTACAACTCCTATATTAGTACGAGTTAAACAGAAGCCACTTTAATTAACGCGTTTATTAACTCATTTCTATGTACATCATTTGTAATAACATCTTAATAATTAACACACACGAGCAGATTAACAAGTACTAATTTTGACATCAACTGAGCCATAATCGCCATCGCCATAATTATCTAATCCGCTGCCGTAGGGGAAACCTGGCAACCACTGCGGGAAAGGGTTATAATATCCTCCGTAACCGCCACCGCAGCCGCCACCGTAGCCGCCCCCGCAACCGCCACCGCAGCCGCCCCCGCAACCGCCACCGCACCCGCCCCCGCAACCGCCACCGCAGCCGCCCCCGCAACCGCCACCACAGCCGCCCCCGCAACCGCCACCGCAGCCGCCCCCGCAACCGCCACCGGAGCCACCACCGAAACCACCAAACCCTCCTCTGTTCCTCAACAAAAGAATATAGTATAACCAACTAAGATCGTCGTCATCATTATTTCCATCGGTAACCACAATTTGTTGAGGATATTGTTGGTACCCTTGGTATCCTGACGGAGCATAGCCAGGACTTTGGGTGGGGCTGTCGCATTGCACCAGGGGTTTGATGACAGCTGGGATCACGAACTCTGTGGATTGCTGGATGACAGGGGTGGACGGGAACACTGCGCTGCCGCTCTGCACTTGTAAGGGCTGTCCATAAAACTGGCCGCACTGGGCGCTGGCGTCCTGAAAAATCTCGTATTATTAGGAGAAGTACAATACGTTAACTTACAGAAGGCATAATTCGTAAATACTTCGATTATTCGTTATTTTTGCGGTAAGTAGGCAAGTTTATAAAAATGTGTATACCTTTCCCAGAAATACTAAACTAGCTATCACGGGTATTAGTTTCAAACGAGTCATGTTGATCGAATAACAGTGTAACATGTCAATCCGTTTTATACGTGTAGTTTCAAAATTAGCTTACCGCGGTTGCAGGCTGATTTCGACAATTCGTTAAATTGTTTGAAAACGTAATTAATACACGCTCATTTATTTCTTTAATTGCACAACGATTGCCCAAATGGCAGATTACTAAGTGGACCAACATTGTAGTGACTATACTTAGAATATTTACCCAGAACTCTTACGACAACGGCATCCTATATGAAGGTTTGTCTTTATTTGGTTTTTCACATCGATGAGGCCATTGTCTGGTTTCGACAACATACCCGAAGACGAGATAAGACAACCGACGTTTTAAAGTCGAAGAGGTGTTAATATGTGTATCGCACGCAAGGTGTAAGGTGGAGATTAGCGGGACATTGGTCAGAAAGAACGTCGGTGGATGGACCAAGGTGGTGACAGAATAGTGGAGAAGGTATGCGAATAGACCGAGATGCAGCCACTCCTCGAATGGCATCTCCAAGATTGCTAGGTACCAAAACCGTGAAATGCGGGGTAATGAAGAACAGGAATTTAGCAGTGGATGCAGGATATAGAAAAATAGATCTTTCGCGGGTGTCGGTGTCCTAGCATAGGATAGGGGACTTCCATTCATTACATAAGATGATTCTGACGATTTTCTGACCCCCCCCCCCCCCCCCCCCCCCCTCTCCCCCTGGTGAGATGTCGCGAGAACTGGCTCGACCTCCTCCCTCCGATCCCTAATCTCACGTGAGGTTTTTTTAAATGTGTTTTTTGTGTAAATGCGTTCTATTTATTAAAAAGACACAATTTCCTGTTTATTAAATTACGTAAGTTTTATGATTTCTGATTGTATTGCAGATTTTGTTATATATTAGTCGAGAAACATTTACGGAGAACTTACACTTTTTTGAGGGGAAAAAATACATGTTGTTTGCCCATACCCCCCTCTCCCCCGCGTGAGATTGGGTGAGATTCGGCTCTAACCGCTCCCCTCAAGTAACTAATAGACGCCCCCATACCTGCTTAGACATTATGCCATTAGACGAATGTTCATGCCATTGTGGCGCAGCGGTTGTGGCTCTGTCTACCATGCGAGAGGTCCCGGGTTCGATCCCCGACTGGGAGTAAAAAAAACCCCCAGGTCGCTGTTTCTGGTACCCACGACACAGGGGATCCTAGTGTGGGGCCATGTGCCTGTATGTAAATGTTTATTGTACTTTTTTATACCTGAGTCGGGGATACATAACTGGCTCTCTGAGTCTGACGGATCTTATGATTCGTCACGTGAAAATTAAGTTCATACTCGTACAGTAGAGTAGTTCTGTTCTGCTAAGTCTATGGTGGTGGAGTGTCCAAACGAGCCCTATTGTCACTCACGTGTCCGTGCGTCCGCCCGTCGTCTGTCACACAGGTTTTACAACCAAAGGGGCTACTCTTAAAATTTTCACAGTATAAACACGTTGACCCAATGCCGCACTAATAGTCAAAAAATATTTTTAAATGTTTTTAGGGGGGGCACGAAAAAATATACCTTAGCTTAGACCTACCCCATCGAGTCGGGTATCGTTGCTTAGAGCTCGTTGTTGCAGATAAATACTGTAGATTTTGTTTTAAAAATATTGGAAAACAAAGGAATGAGAAGCCACCAAAGTCAGCATTTGGTACAAAATTTTGGACCGAAGACATTTTTACCATTCCATTGACTTATGACCTAAAAATTGGTGATATGTTTATTATCACATATTTAATTTAAAAAAAAAACAATACATTAATAAATGAGATGTTTTCTTTGACTTTCCCACATTTTAGCCTTATATTTGGTACGGAACCCTAAATGTGCGAAGTCCGACACGCACTTGGCCTGTTTTACTAAACTGACCTAAACTGGTACTATTGATTGTGTGAATGTGGGACGAGAGTCCCTGTAGAACCTGGTCCCCTTTGCATTCTTGATAGAATATAAATATAATAATATTTCTATAATCTATAATATCGCTCTCTCGGTAATATACATCGACGGTCAACATAGGTTTTCCCACACGGCGTGGCAGATTCATATGTTCGAAACCGCGTCTCCCTCCGTGCGAATACCATGTTCGTTTGTAATTATTGTGATACACAGCTTGGCTGTTTAATGCACAAAGAAATAACTTTAGCATTAGAAAACCCCCGCATAAATCCCATGGTATCACTTTGATCATCTGGTGAAATGAAGTACCATGACAACGAATCTAATGAGCCCAAACCAGATGGGTTTACTAGTAAGCATCTTACGGTTCCAGCTCCCACCTTCAAACTTCATCATCAGACCAGCTCGATGGTACCATAAGAACAAGCTCCAATAAATCTACTTTCGAATAAAAAAACAATATTCAAATCGGTTCACCCGTTTACGCTCCACGTGCGGAGAGACAGACCGACACACAGAGTGACTCAGACGTTAAACTCATGTATCAATTATCACACTAGTATCGCAACAAATCTAAATAACAAGATTTTTCATAAATATTCAGTATTATAACAATCATAAAGATAACACATTCAACAATTAAATTAAATACAATAAAATACAATGACATAAATCCGCCAAACACTTCGTCACAACTAAACTTAAGAAACAAAATACACATCGATAAAAATAAACCGCCCCAAGAAAAGCCCGCACCAAACGTGCCCATCACACTGGCAGCATTACCGCGCTGCACAGCTGGCGAGATCCTCTGTGACAGGAACGATCCGGAGCGGTGGTCAAATCCTCGGTCCCTCAATCGTAATTTAATTGTATAATGAATGAATATGTGAGATTTCCAGTTTAGATTTGAGTCTAGGTTTATTCTAAGCTTCTTCTAGCTTACATTACATATTATTGATATACACTAGCTTTAATTTAAAAGAAATCTTACAATTAAAATGCTTTAATATTGCTTGAGTATTTTAGTAACTATGAAATCTGACTACTACCATTCCTGGTATTTAATATTATCCTGCTTACTTAACTGGAAGAAATCTATTGTTATTTACTGTTTAATCAAAAATATCAATATTCCATGGGTTTTTTTTGTTTGTCAAACCACATATAAATTATATGTGGTTTGACGCTAGGTTATTTTATTTTCAGTCGAGCGCATTGTTTGCGCTCTCTTTTCTTTATTATGTGGAAGTAATTAACGCTGTCACTTTCGTTTACATTCGTATTCCTTTAATAAATATTGTTGCGTATCGCCTTAAAATAATATTCTCAGATGAATGGGTTTATATGTACTTCATAGCTGCCTACAATCCCCGGATGGCGCTGATCTTTGAAAGAAAGCGATCGCCACTAATAAATTAAAATAATTTTAAAACCTACACCACTAGTTGTTTAGCATTTTTGTGATGGGCCTACACGGTATTTCGAGTCTGTAGTGTAAGATTGTCAACAAGTTGTAAACCGATAGGGTTAAGTATGTACGTTTGTTTTGTTCTTACATGTCAACCTAACATGAAGACTATTCGGGAGCTTCGCTGCGCTCGCTCCCTATAGTCTTCACCTACCGCAGTGTATGCCCTGTAATTTCGTTTGCAATGCAAGTTTAAACCAGTTCACAATTAACTGACGAACGACCCGAATGACCGAGTCGGCAGAGACCCTGCCTACGAAGCCAAGGGTCCGAGTCCGGGTTCGAGTACCCTAGTCATGATCGTTTATCTATCTAAGTATAATATTTATCTATATAAGTATGTGTATCGTTGTCTTGTACCCAAGATACAGGGAATTCTAGTTTGGGGCTAGATCAATGAGTGTAAATGGTGTTCAAGGTATTATTATTAACTGTTTTATTATAAACTAACGCGTCATATCGTAATCAGTACGGTACAGTTGACTATTTATCCATTGTTTGTAAAATAACGAGAGATTTTTTTTTAGATTATAAACTAACGGTTTTGACAATCTTACGGTGACATACACATAACACTCACTCACGTCGCCTTAAAAAGATAGATTATTAAAAGTATTTAGTTTTATCTTTTTAATATTTTATTTCCTTTCATTACATAACGAATACTGTATAATTTTGACTATAACCAGAAAACAAGTTTACAGCTAGTTACTGCTCGAAGGAGCACTAGGGCAATAGGGCACAGGAATAGGGTAGGGCACGGGGTATGGGCAACCGCCGCCGTTGCCGTTGCCGCCCCCGCAACCGCCGCCGCAACCACCGCCGCAACCGCCGCCGCAACCGCCACCGTAACCGCCACCGTATCCGCCACCGCAACCGCCCCCCCATCCACCACAGAGTAGCAGAATGGGCAGCAGTTCTCTCAGACCATTGTTGTTGTTGTTGTTGTAACCAGAACCAGACGTAACTACCACGGGCGGTGGCGGTCCGTATTGGCCGTATGATCCGGGGTAAGGTCCGGGACACTGGGCTTGAGCTGAGAAGACCTGGGAAAATACAAATACGGTCACCAGAATGTAAGATTGTCACCAAAATTGGGTTGATAAATTTCGAAAAAAGTTTAGCTGTAACTTTCACTAACCGAAACTCTTTTTATTTTCAGGTAAACTAAGAGGATTCGATCTGCTGCTTTGGA
Source organism: Argyresthia goedartella (assembly GCA_949825045.1). Taxonomy (NCBI): domain Eukaryota; kingdom Metazoa; phylum Arthropoda; class Insecta; order Lepidoptera; family Argyresthiidae; genus Argyresthia; species Argyresthia goedartella. The sequence goes on from OX463809.1 coordinate 39,659,301, forward strand.
TTTCAGGTGGGATACCTGTAAGTACAGGCACTTTCCTAATCTTGAGTCAGGACTGGGAAATATTTATGATTCCCTAGTAGGTACTAAGTAGATTGGAGATCCTGACTCGTTTGGGATAACAGGTATTGATGAGAAAATAAGGTTGCTTACAGCAAAAGCCAGGATGGTGAAAATTCCGGTCAACATCATGGCTGACATTTTCTTCTTCGGTTGCTTGCTACGGTTGCTAGCAAAACTGATGCGGAGTTTCAAATTCGTTTTGTATTTATATTATGAATTCTGTAATTGTTTAGTAAATACTTACAACATTGCAAGCTTTGGTTTGCAAAATCAAGTGTTTTAAATTTCTTATCAATGTACTTATTCAATGTAAGTCGACAACGAATGTCCATCTTTTACACAATAAATGATATTGTTATTTGCTAATAGCATTTTATAAATAGTGTTACCTGTTCTGCTTTTATTAATAAGTAAATCGGAACATATGAGGATATCCTTCAATATGCATTGAAACTAGCCAAGGGTTTTGTGTCCTTACTTTTTATTGATAGTATAATATTTCATCTACCATACCAACACAGGAATGTAGAAACAAGCCCTTGCGGTTACGACCACCATGTTAACCGAGCATTTACACATGTTTCAACGGGATCTTATAAGTTAAAAAATCGTTAAGTGCGAGTCGAACTGACACATGAAGGGTCACGTGCCATCGTACAAGAATAAAACACAAAAAAGACGACTTGTATGCGGACACCCTTTAACAAAAAAATACTGTTAATTTTTTACTCCCTATCTATAGCAGAGGAGGCCAAGAAGGGATATTTGTGAGGAACTCGAGCACGTCAGATTATGATATGGGGTATGGCCTCCACCAAATCTAAGCTTTCCATCTAGAGCGACGCCGTTAGAACAAAAAAAAAATAAGTCCATTCAAGTGAGATTTACCCGAGCGTGTCAGACTAAGATATGGTGAGATACTACCATACTGATATATCTGACGAGTTCTCGAAATGTCCACTTATCGGCACTGTCGATTTCTCGAGTGAATCCCATTTCTATGTAGCTATTTTTTGTGCCCTAACCGCGCGGCTCTAGATGGAAAGCTTTGCTTTGGTAGATTGACTAATCATGATGTGAAGTATCTCCCATATCCTAATCTTACGCTCTCGAGTAACTCACTAAATAGTCTCGACGGACAGACAGACAGACAGTGGAGGCTTGGTAAATAACAAACAAAAAAAAACATTGCACTTTTATATCAACCGGTGTTAATTTTTAGCAACAACAAAGGAAACATTTATTTAATATTCTTCGATATCTGCTAATAAGAATAAGGACCAGGGGAGTAATGTGGTCCAGGGAAGTTAGATGGACCAGGATAATAAGGTGGTCCAGGGAAGTTAGGTGGACCAGGATAATAAGGTGGTCCAGGGAAGTTAGGTGGACCAGGATAATGAGGTGCTCCAGGGAAGTTAGGTGGACCAGGATAATGAGGTGGTCCAGGGAAGTTAGGTGGACCAGGATAATTAGAAGGACCATGTTGGTTATGATGATCAGGCCTTGGACGTCCTCCAGGACGATGTCGATCGAAATTGTAGTCTCTGGCTGTACACATCTGCAACTGTAAAACAATTTCGATGTTAACTTTATGGACTTAATGGATTCTTTTTCATAATGTAAGTAGGGTAGAAGGTATTAGTAGCCTGCGTCAAGTAACTTAAACGTTTGTAAATGGGCCTGTTCCCTCCACCTAGCATCCCTCCACCTAGCATCCCTCCACCTAGCATCCCTCCACCTAGTATAACAACGCGCCGGCGACAAACGTTTGGTAGTTAGGAATACACTTATATTTATTGCCCCGTTGCCCCTGTTTGAAGGTCTGTAAAAGTTTAACTTACCTCTAGAGTCAGTAGAGCTACGAAGCAGCCAAACCAATAAAAGAAGACCATTTTAACTCGGTTCTCCCTAGGATCAGAGTCCCGTTTGAATTTGGATTGAAGAGTAATCAAAGTTGTAAATAAGCATCGTATTTATATTGTTTATAATGCCTTTTGTTTAAAACCAGAACAAACATACAATCAACGCAGGTGTTCATTAATCTTAAATTATTTTGTAAGTACTGTGTACAAGTACTTACAAGGTGTAAAAGACAGATGTAGTGGAATTTCATGGGGTTGTTAGGGACTTTATACCGAATTGGAAAACGTTATTTCTTGCCCCTTTTCTACATTGGACCAATGTGGGAGAAGAACTAAAAGAAAAAATTACTTCCAACCTAACCAAAATAAAAAGCAACAAACGGTAAATTATACTTTAATAAGAATAACTAAGCGATAAATAATTTTACACTAAATAACTATCTAACAGGATTATGAATCTGTGGCACTCGATCTAGTGCTCGCTTCTTTAACATTGGTTGGTGGCTGGTCTCCTGTGTCTTCTGTTTCACCACTCACGGCAGCTTCCGTGCCACTGCTTTTTCTTTCCCTTAAAGTAGCTATACCTCCATCGATTTCATTGTCTTCCTCATCAGGAGCCACCGCTGGCGCAGCCTCTTCGGCCAACTGGCCATATTTCACCTCATTCGCATAACCACTGCTCACCTGAGGCTGCTCCATATTACGAGCCTGATTGCAGCAACATTTGCACTTGCAGTCGCATGCGCATCCCCTGTCCTTTTCCTTCAACAGATCGAAAAGGAGCGGAAGCAGCATCTTAAGGTTCGAGTTCTTAGCTTCCTCTTTAGGTTGAATGTTCTGATAAGGTGATGGCGAGGCAGAGTAGACTGGGTTAGCAACAGCAACATTAGTGTTTGGGTAGAGTTGCAGAGAAGAAATAGGAAGGGTTTGTACTAATTGGGGCGGATTTTGTGATATAGTTATAATCGGCTGGTTGCCGAGCGATTGTAAAGCTTGATTGCTTTGTAATGTTGCTAAATTTTGATTACAAACAGGTATAGTTGCTTGGATTTGATTGGGCAAAACAGAGTTTTGTTGAGCTAAGGAATTACCCAGATTCGACGGGGTCGAGCATGCTAATGCAGTTCGCTTCAGGTTTTGTAGAGATACAAAGTCAGCCTGAAGTGGAGTAGAAGATATTGTAATTGGCGATGAAGAGCCAGTTTGACTTCTATTGATAATGGAAATCGGTAATATTGACAAAGGGCAACTACTTTGAGCACTGAATGTTGAAGAACTTTGATCGGCGCCCGAATTTTGAAAGGCACTGTTTCGTGAAATTAGCGATTTGAGAGCATCTGTCGTTGACGGATTCGTCAAAACCAGTGCCAGATTTGTTTGCCCTGCTGCAAGGGGAAAGGAAGCCAAGATGCTCGAGGAGCGACCGTCATTTTGTTGTGCTGAGCCCAAATTAGCAATGTTGTTCTGAGCATCTTGTCTGAACTCCATCATGCGGTTGGATATTATTGGGTCAACGCTCTGAAAGTTTATTCCTTGGTTATTAGTTTGGGAAAGTGAAGGCGTCGGTTTCTTCTGATTCACATTCATGCATCCTGGTAACGCGAACGTGACCTGAAAGTATTCAAAGAGTTTTACTCTGTAATTATCTGCTGATGCAAAGTAAGCTAACATATTGAATGTAAACAAATTTACCTGTAAATACAGGAGTAATGGGCCCAGCACATGAACTCTTGTGACCGCCATCTCGAAGATATCTCCAATGATCATTTTATCATTAATTTTCTCTGTTATATGCATCGTTAATTTTGTAATTATAATCAGATATAATAAGCAACCTATCTATTACACATTAATCTGTTCTAAGAGGCACGTATGCTGGAGATAATGATGTAGATAAGTAATGAAATATCTTCTAAACATACTAATTTCATCAAAATATTTTTTGTTGCGAAAATTATCTGAGATTGGCATAATTCATACGAAGCCCTACCTATAGAGGTTGTAACAGAAAGTTGTAGTCATATTTTAGGAGGTTGTTTTTATGGCCATAACTCTGAAAGCGATTTGATCAGAGCAACCTTATTTTTCACTTCTCCATATAAAAATCTGATCGCCCGGCCCAAACTGTGAGGAAAAGTTCAGTTAATTTTCAATCTAAATTTGCTCAGATGAAATCGGTTTCATTCTGAACAACACAAATATAATACCCCCCCCCCCCACCTTTATGTTACATCCTGTCTACAAAATATATTTTTTCTACCCAAAAAGGATAAATGAACACCAAAAGTTGCAAAAAATATCAGGGCAAAATACTGCGGTAGCTTAGGTGAAGGGTAAAGGGGGTGAGCGAAGCGAAGCCCCCTTTATCCTTCGTTATAGGTTGAACATGTAAGAACAACAAAAAATACTTAAAACATAAACTTAAGTACACAAAACATAAAAAGAAGTTTGGTGATCATTTATCCAAACACAATTTGGTGGACACTTAGCCATTCTGGCAGTCATTTAGAATTAATTGGTAGCAAAATAGTTTTTGATAATCGTTTACACATAAGCCAAATAAAACATCATATCATGAAAAACGTGTATTCAATAAATTACCTTAATATTAGTCAGTTTTGTTTGTGGTCATCAGGACTCATAGACATCGGCTATGTATGTAAATATACCTTTATTATGAGTCCTCCTCCATATTTGAGAGACTCGCAATACCATTGTCGCTGGCTTCACTTTGCTCTTCAACGCCGTCGTCATAATATTCTGTTTCAGTACCAACTGGTACAGGAAACGGAACAAGATATCCTCGCCCTGGGCAATTACAGCAGTTGCAGCGACCACAATTTCTGTTCTTCGCTGACAGAAGAAACATTGTAAGCAGCATGCCTAGGTCCCCGTCTCCTTTCACAATCTGTGACATGCTTCCCAGCGATTTTAAATTGTCATATGATGTTGGTGTAAGAGTCGGCAGACTGGCCACTTGTGGCATCTGAAATCGAATAAGCGTTGATTATTGACGTCACCGTCTACCTATAGGTATAGTTTGAAGGAAATTATAATTTTATCCACAACGAATTTACAGGACGGTCAACATATGCTGAATTGCTTCGAGAAAATTATACTAGATAAAATTATAATAGATACTGCAGTGATTTTGCTCGACTTGGTACAATAGATTTTTTTTAAAGCTACAATTTAAATGATTTTTTCTTACCAAAATGGATAAATTATCACCAAAAGATGCAGCAAATGTCAGAGCAAAATACTGCGGTAGCTTAGGTGAAGGGTAAAGGGGGTTAGCCAAGCGAAGCCAACCTTTATCCTTCGTGTTAGGTTGAACATGTAAGAACAACTAAAAATACTTAAATAACAACCTTAAGTACACAAAACATAAAAAGAAAAATATGTTAATTTTTTACAGTATTTCTAGAAACGCAATTTGGTGACCGTTTATCCATTCTGGCAGTCATTTCGAATTTATTGGTAGTAAAATAGGTTCGTATTTTACTCACATCAAGGCTAAACAAGATTGCTGTAACAACAACGACGAGATGTATCTTTAAAATCCTCATAATCAATGTGTTTAGATACAAAACTGCAGAGATTTTTATCTATGTAGGTACCTTCAGTTTCAGTTAGAACACGAAAATTAATTGTGTGATCTCAAGAGATGACAAGTCTATCGAAATAAAATCTCCATTATATAAGTAATTCGTTGCACAAATAATTGAGCTACACTTGAGATACAGAACTTATCATTGCTTTTCTGATCACGTATTTCCCTACATGTTAAATGTTGTCATCATCAGTCATGTCTTCGGAGTAATTGCGAGGACAACCGTTTTAAAAATAGTACTTACATTTCTTTACCAGTTTATTATTTATTATACGCATGCAATGGTTATGTACTTATGATATGAATTTTACGCATATATATGTTTGTCACCGTAAGATTGTCAATACCGTTAGTTGATAAACTAACTTTTTCTTTCTCGTCAGTTGGTCAACTACCGACAGATAGTAAACTGTAGCGTACTGCTTACTATGTGACCCGTTATTTGATAAACTAACGGTTAAAACCGTTAAATAGTAAACTGGATTAACTTGAATTGCGAACGAAATACCAGGGATAACACTGCGGTAGCTTAGGTAAAGACTAGAGGGGGGACCCGAATAGTCTTCGTGTTAGGTTGACAGGTAAGAACAAAAGAAACGTAAATTCTAAACCCTGTCGGTCTGGTTTACTATCTGTCGTTAGTTGATCAACTAACGGTTTTGACTATCTTACGGTGACATATATATACGGTAGAAGTATTTCAATATTACAGTCAAATTGACATTTAACTTTATACACCTGGCATTTACTTTACAAATGAAATAACATAAGTGAGGGTGGTACGAAATTATTTTATTAAACAAAGACAAAGTATACTACATTAGCCAACTACAATAATAGATTAATACTATACAGTATATATATATTTATATAGGAATCCTTTAAACTTAATCTCATATTCAGAATTCAAAGATTCTGAGGCCTCCGCATCATAATAATCTTTAGGAATAGGTTCTGCACATGGAATAGGCGCAGAAGAACCATGTTACAAAATCTGTTACAAACCGAAGAAGACCCAGCAGAATCACCGCAGCAGTCAGTCACGTTCATTTTATGCTAGTAACAATATCGCAAGGAGATCGCTGGAAATCCAGGATAGCCAAAATTATTTAACACTTGCGGCGTAGATATTGGTAGTTCTGTAGATAAACACGCCGTTTGTGATAGGAAAGGTGGAGTTAACTGCGCTGGAAACTGTATCGGTCCAAACGATAAAGACAGTGGATTAGCATGCGTAAGTGATTGCCTTGATTCCTCCTGTTCTGGTGCTGATATTGTAGCTAGCAGAGGCAAAATATCTGGTAGCTCTCGATTAACTGAGTTGACAGGCACTTTATGAGTAAACGGATAATTTTGTGCAACTATTATTGGTTCAGTATGACAAGCCAGTTCTGAAAGCAAAGGTGGTGTTAACTGAGCTGGAAAGAATATCGGACCAAATGATAAGGACAATGGATTATTTTGCGTTGATAAATGCAATACATCCCGTTCTGATGATAATGCTACAGCGAGCTCAGGTAAAATTACTGGTAATTCTTCGTTTTCCGTGTTGAAAGGCACTTGGCGCGGATACGGGATTATTTCAGCTATTGATTCTACTACTGAGTTAGAGTTCGCTAGACAAGCAGATTCTGATAGCAGAGGTGTTAATTGAGCAGGAAATAGTATCGGTCCAAATGATAAGGACAGTGGAATACTCCGCTTTATTAAATGCAATGATTCATCTCGTTCTGGTGATGATGCTGCAACTGGAAGAGGCAGAACATCTGGCAATATTGTGTTTTCTGCCTCGGAAGATATCACTGTTGCCAATATCTCAGAACCGGATTCGGAATCATGTGCTGAATAAAGCGGACTCTGGCCGAAGACTGAAATATTCTGTAAAGATAAAAATAATTATTTAAGTATATGAATCTGCAGTTCTCGACAGTAAAACTCTGTGATTCTGATTATTGATTCCTTACAGAAAAGGTAATTGATATAATAAGACAAGCGTGTCTCCATTGAGAAATCATTCTGACTAAAATATTGAGCCACTTTTATATGAGTTTTGTTTACAAAACCTTCCGAATATTTTTGTATTATGTGCGTGTATTTATTTATAACAGTACGACTTCTGGTTAAACTTACAAAAGTAATAAAGAACTCTTGATAATAGCGCTTTATATATTGCGTGAAATGCCGGAAAATATTGTGAGTAAACTGAGTTCTTCTTCAATCTTTGGAACAGTGATTCTATAATTTTATTCTTAACTTAGTTAACATCGAGAATGTGACACTTTAAGTGAGACTGCTCCGTGGTCTAGCAGGTTCCACACTTGCTCCTTACTCAGGAGACGCAGATTCGAATCCGTTGCTGACCATGTACTAATGAGATAAGTATTGTCGCTACTTGGTAGTCGGTAATCTTTGTCAGAGGCAGGGCCTCCGATACAGAGTGGGCAGCTTTAAAACTACCGACACCGCTCCACCAACCCGCATTGAGCCAACGTGGAATTTGGCTCAATGTTAGGTAGGTTGCAAACGGCGGTTAAAAATCGCGTGTATCTAAACCGCGCGGCGACCGCGCGTTTTCACAGCTTATTGGCGGATTGTGTGCGTTTGTATCGCGGCAATCGCGTGTTCGATTCGCGGCTAACGCGAGTTTGTTTCGCGGCAAACGCGCGTTTGTATCGCGGTACATGCACGATTTCCGCGAAATATTTGAGAACATTGATTCTTTCATTTCAATTATCTCGCAAACGTGACCCTTCAAGGTATATTATTACGGAACATTTTTTTGTTTGTATATATGTTACGGCTAAAGTTAGGTGTGAAACTAAACTTAAGTTTAGCCGGCTAGTCTTAAGATTAATTTCGAACTTCGGCTAATGTCCGAAATAATGTTCATTGCGATAAATGATTTCAACGTTAGTCGGCTAAACTGCAGTTTAGCCTCGACGCTGTTGAGGCTAAAGATGGGTGAGAAAATATGGTTGACATTAGCCGATTAAACTTAAGTTTATTTTTCAGTATACCTAGGCTTATGTTGAAAAAGTACCGTCTTAATCTGGAATAAGTGATGATAATGATTCGGTAGCCGTAAACACTGCGGTAGATTAGGTGAAGGATAAAGGGGGTGAGCGAAGCGAAGCCCCCTTTATCCTTCGTGTTAGGTTGAACATGTAAGAACAACAAAAAATACTTACACTCGTCTTACTATAGTTTTTGTTTACCCTTCACCTAAGCTATCGCATTGTTTTGCCCTGATATTAGAAATAGCTTTCTCATCTGAATATAATTACCCCGCCCCGCACCCCGCATCGCACGAATATTTCGTTTGCAAAATTAGCTAACTAATGTCCAACATTAACCGAAACGCATCGGCTAATGTGCAGTCTAGCCGATTAAAGATGACATCCGTTATCACAAACGAACATGACTTCGGACATTAGCCGAGGCTCGAAATTAATCTTAAGACTAGCCGGCTAAACTTAAGTTTAGTTTCACACCTAGCTTTAACCGTAACATATATATGGTGTGCAAGTAAGCAAAAAAGTAAGGGTGTCTTCAACGCCATCTATTGGGTTTTGAAAAAATACTGCTCAGAAAGTATTCCAGCAGCGGGAAAAGGGTTGTAGAAGAGGGGACAGTGTTGCCAATCTAGCGACTTTGTCGGCACTATCGAAAACTAGCTATAAAACATATATAATTAAAACAGTTTGAGACAGTAGGTTTGCAATGCATTTTTACATGTTTTTTTTATTATCAGGGCCCCGTACCTTAAAAGGAATAGATAGAATAACTTCGTAATCCGTCTGTCCGTCTATCTGTCTGTCAATACCCCTTTTCTCAACAGTTTTCAATACTTGCATATATGTACTCTTAGCAAGTAATCCAAAAACTCATCCTTGCGTGATGTGTGGTAAGCCCACCGCCTGGGATCACCTGATGAGCCCGTGCTCAAGTAAACATGTAATTTTTGGAAATAGGCTTTCAGAACCTGTAGCTGCCATCCTTCAGAACAGAGCTAATTTTAATTGCGATTGCGATTGTTTTTGACTGATTTAAATGATTATTCGACTTCAAAAATGTAATTAAATCACATTTTTGACATTTAAAAAAAAACAATTTTATTGTAAAGAAATAACTTGTTCCGCCCCTGTTTTAATAATTTTGCTACTTTCTGATAATAATTGAGTCTAGCGACACGGAATTTCCGGAGATGGCAACACTATTCGCATAGGCTATCATAATACGCGTACTTCGTACATATGGCTAAAGCAGTCCAGTCCTATCAAATCCACACTACGTCAAAATCTAGTTGCAACTTTTGGAAGTTTTTTCTAGTACTTTGTTTTTAAAACTGCACGAAAGCTAGCGTAAGCAGTGTTGTCTTGAGCGTAGCGAAAGATGTCTGATTATTTCCGCGCGTTTTCGCGATTATTATGCGCTTTTTTACTGCGACAAACTCGCGCTTGTATCGCGATTCGTGTGCAAAGGTCACTTGTGCCACAGAATACTTAATAAGCTTGTGCTGACGGCCTTGAGTTTTCTTAGCGTACGAAGCGCGACAAACGCGCGTCATCCGCGCGGTCAGAGTCCGCCGTGTGCAACCTCCCTTACTCGTATCCGGGTAAAGGCCTTTAATTGGCTACATTTACTATGTGACATTATAAATGTAGAGATCATTTCAACATTACAATTGTATAATTGTAATCCTGGACACAGGGAATCCTAGTAAGGAAGTTAGGAACTCAACCTAGCCCTAGTCTAAACAATTTTAAATATTCTAATGTTCAATTTTTCACTAGGTTAAGATTGTGTAAACTTTTTGAGACAAATTAATTCATTTATCATTTATCATCTCTGAAATGTAAACAAAAATAAACGATCAAGTGCGAGTCAGACTCGCGCACCAAGGGTTCCGTACACACGACACTTGTAGACATGTGTTTGTTAGTTATGTATATTTAAACAGTTCATCCATCAACAGATGCTTACGCTTGTACAGTACAGTATGTACGTACAGCGTATGTGCTTTTTGTTATGTGCATGTGCATTGTTGTTTATTTGTGCTGTTACCTTGCTTCGTGCCAAATTTCATGATTCTAGGTCAACTTGGTTTTGATTCCCTTGCGAGTATAAAGCAAATTAAGCAAAATTGTGACCTATAAGTTTGTTTTTTTCGGAACTTCAAACTTCAGACGGGTAACGAAGTGATCCTATAAGGGTTCGATTTTTCACTGTTCCTTTTGACCCTAAAAAACAGGCTATGTATTCTAAATATCAATAAAATAAATTATATATGATCTGTCCCCCTCAATCAATGCCTAATACCATTTCGCAGGTGTTACCTCTTGTGTTTTTTTAGAGGTAATCTGCTTTCAATCTATAAAATCGGTATATTTACGGTCTCAGGCGAGTTTAATGTCTTCCATTGTATGAAAACATCTCTTAATACCATAAAAGAACGATCGTTGGGACCTGACAATGAGGTATTGCCTAAGAAAAACTGCTTGTGGGAGGTTTTAATGTTCCGTCTCGTAAATTAACATGTGATTTTTCAAACTCTTTGGGAAGTCGCATGCGACATTAATTTGCTACGATCGCTCACTTTTCAGTGAAGTTTAGCCACTTCCACTTCCACTTCGCTCCAACAAAATTGATCTTTACTTTTCGCTGTGTTAGGTAATCATTTGAAAAGGGAGAGTTTCTGATGCCTATTCACGATTATATCTACGATTCATTGCCAGTAACAAGGAGCTAAGGAACTTCGCCGTCGACTTTTAGCTGGCCGGCTAGCTAGGGGGAGTGCGTTTGTTTGATATCTGAGATATTTCTGAGAGTCATCGTGGCAATATAATACCGGAAATGTATTTCCGCCTGTTCCCTAGGACGAAGTGTTTGTTGGCTGTCGCCGAAACGTACACTTGTGTGGAGGATGCCTTGTATGTTGTATATGTCACCGCAAGTTTTACGCGTTAGTTTATAAACTACTGACAAATTGTAAACCAGACCGACAGGGTGTAGAATTTACGTTTCTTTTGTTATTACTTGTCAACCTAACACGAAGACTATTCTGGGGCTTCGCTGTGCTCGCCTCCTCTAGTCTTCACCTAAGCTACCGCAGTGTTAGCCCTGGTATTTCGTTTGCAATTCAAGTTTAAACCAGTTCACAATTTAACGGTTTTATTATAAACTAACGCGTCATATCGTCAGCAATATGGTACAGTCTACAATTTATCGATAGTTTGTAAACTAACGAGAGAGAAAAACGTTAGATTATAAACTAACGGTTTTGACAATCTTACGGTGACATATATATTTACTAATGTATAGTATATGTTGCAGAATTTTTCGTTAGTTTTGGATTTAGTGGAAATAAAGGCTATTTTTGGTTTCATGAGCACCTTGGTTTAATGGGTTTCACGCTTACTTCTCACACAGGAGATGCAGGTTCGAAACCTGACCATGTACCAATGAGATAATTAATATATCTTATTTTATTATCTTAAGTTCACTATTGGACGTTCAGTGTTTCGGATGACACGTTAAGGGCTGAACAAAGGCCAATGGCATTGAGAATTAGACAAAGAAAACAAATACCCGTCGCATCGCGTCGAAGCAGACTGACGCATGCTCCCGCGCAGAGCCCCGCGGGGCAGCCCGATCTCCGAGACCGAGAAAATTATAGAAAATATTACTAAACTCCTGTAATAATAACATCAAAAATAAAATAAAACAACCAAAAAATTCCCCTTTTTTTACCTATTTTTGCGTGTAAGTTTCATATATGAAACTGATTTCGTCTCCGAACGCTTGTTCATTTAGTTGAATAATAATGCATTGCGAAAAATATTTTTAAGTATTAAATATAACAGATATCCGGTAATTTTAAAAGTCCATTCTTATCTCTAATAGACCTTTTATAACATATATTTATCCTACATTTATATGCTCTCTAGTTTAGCGTAGAATTGAAGCTAAAAATGCATTTCTGGCCATATTTAGTCCCTTAAGCTGTAGGCCCCGGTTACTATCGCTACGTGGTAGTGCTCGTAAAATCCCTCCACCAACCCGCACTGAGCCAGCGTGGTAGAGTATGGCTTAATCTTACACGTATCCGGGTAAAGGCCTGTGCCCCTCCGTGGGGACATTAATGGGCCACATTTATTATTATTACATAAATTATTTATTCGGTTTCAGGCCCAACAATGAATTGTCATTGCAGCCAGTTATCATTGGCATTACGTAATCGCTAGAGTTGTCAATTCATCGTGACTCTTGGAGCACATAGATTGTACAGGGGCGGGGCAGGTGGGCGCCCCTGAACTCAATTCATTAGCCCTCATTACTGCAGGGGCCCAATTCCTGTAGACGATGACTGCTCAGTGACAATGGTGCAACGACGACGTTCAACTTTAGTTATATTTTATCTGAAGTTTTTGTAATTCTTTGGTTTATAACTAATTTATGTAATTACGCAATAACCTCAATTTCTTCCATTATTTACTTAAAATAAAGTCGGTCAAGTGTCGGACTCGCACACGAAGAGTTCCCTACATCGTACAAGAAAAAAAAACTAAATCCTAAATAATAAAACCAAAACAAAAAGAAAAAAATATATGTGTTCTCTGGGAATCGAACCCGGACCCTCTAGATTGCGAAACCGGCTGATCCATTTCAAAGTCATTAAGAGCAGCGAAATTTATGGTGATATTGAATCATGATGTTATAAGGTATTGCGCAGGGGCAGGGATTTAAAAAAACAGTCGCTTGTATGGGGACCCTTTAAATTTCAAAATTGCGTGTAGTTCATTATTTGTTGCTGTTGCGGCAACAGAAATGCTCATTCTGTGAAAATTTCAGCTCTCTACCTATTTCGGTTGATCAAATAGAGCCCGGTGACGGACGGACGGACAGACAGACGGACAGCTGAGGCATAGTAATAGGGTCCCGTTTGGCACTCTTCGGGTACGGAACCCTAAAAAGATTCTCCTTACGCCGAATAATGGGTACCTAAGATGACCGTCGCCATCGGTCATTGTCACTGAGAGGTAATTTTGCTAGCAGAATTTGGCCCCAGCTATGATGGTGCTGTTACGTTACATATCTTCGTTACAATGTAACTACGAGCAGTTTCAGAACACTGCGACAGTTCATATGGTTGCAGATTGAGGTGCAAGCCCATATTAATAAAAGCTCTCGCCTCTGAGTCTTACGGCGTGTCTGTAGAGCGTTAGAGCGTGTACGGTTTAATTACGGCGGAAGCGGCTCCGTTTCAGCTTGGGCAAAACTGCTTTCGTTTGTCCGGACTTCTGTTCTATCTTCTAAAAGGGGGTGTAGCGCCTGCACCTGGCCCACTTGAGCGGGGCCTTTGTGCATGTCCCCTTCGCCTGCACATCTACTTCAGCCATCCCAACTCCTCCACCAGCTGGAGTAGCTCTGGGTGTTCTAGGAGCTCTTGGGTGTTTGTTGTGTCACCTAGGATAGCCATCCTGGTTTCTGTTGTGGATGGACATGCCAGTAGCATGCATGTGCTTCCGGATGATCTCATATACCTGTCGCACTTCTCTACCGATCCTCGTGAAATGTTGTGAGCAGGTTTATTAATGGCAACAAATAAAATGATCACCAAAATAAATTTTTCCTAACCGAAATGGGTAAATGCTACCCAAAATGGGTAAATGATCACCAAAAGTTGCATAAAATATCAGGGCAAAATACTGCGGTAGCTTAGGTGAAGGGTAAAGGTTTGAGCGAAGCGAAGCCCCCTTTATCCTTCGTGTTAGGTTGAACATGTAAGAACAACAAAAAATACTTAAAACATAAACTACTACAAAACATAAAAAGAAGTTTGGTGATCATTTATCCTGGCGGTCGTTTTGAATTTATTGGTAGTAAAATAAGTAAGTTTTGGTGATCGTTTAAAAATAAGCCTTTATTAATTATATGGAATCTTTTTTTTTCGATTCAGTTTTTGGTTTTAATTATTTTAAATGGCGGCGATATGGAGTTACAAAGTTATTGGTGCGGCTACTTTCAAACTTCTCTTTCTGCGCAACCAGCTGCGTCTGTATGTGCTATTGAAAGAAAAGGCAGTCGGGTTATTTTTTTATTATAAATAATTCCTCTTGTTCACCCGATAAACTCCAAGGTGGGTTGGAAAATAATGGAAAAAATAAACGCAAATTTCGTGTGTCGCTCTCGAGGTCCACCGCTCACAGCGCCTCTAGTAGACACGTACGATGTCTCTCATTAATTAGCTAACATATCACATAATACTCACAGCCACGGTATTTGCTTACTATGATGAACGCCCGATTGAGATCATCGTGATGTCAATGACTCATCTGGCGTCTGATATCGTCTAATTGCAGAGGTGGTTCAATTTATCTACATAGTAGGTACCTATACATATCTGCATCATATTTCACGAAATATAGCTTCATAATTAGGCGCATGACAACATCGTTAAAACAATTAGCATTCAGTATTCGTTGCCAAAACTCTATGGTGCGCAACAGAGGGCTCTAACCCAATCTCTCTAAATAGGTAGGCATTATCTCAGTGCAATAATGTCCAAAAATAAAACAGCGTGCTTTTGTTCGAGGGAACATGCCAAATTTCTCTAAAATTTAAATTAACATTGATTCATAATTGATAATTATTTATTGCGCACAAATATTTAAGCAGTTATCTCTAAAAAGAGATTTCTTCCAACAAACTTTGACTTGGAGTTCCAGAGCTTGATAGGAAAAAGTGTCATGAAAGGTAGCCGTGCACAGTAACAAGTATGAATAAAATGCCTATGTATAAATTAAATACGTATAATAGTAGTTTATGTGACTGCTACATAATGAAGGGCATTAATACTCGAGAGTTTTAATGCCTAATTATGTACAGTTACATACACTAGTTTATCTACACACATATCATAAGCTCTCTTTGATGTGTTCAGGAACCGCATGTTTGACCGGCATTGTGGCTCTGCAGTTGTTTAGCTTGTTCTGTAGGGTAGGACCAACTTCGGGCGTCGGCGTTCGAAATTTGAATGTCAGTACCAACTTCACAGACAAACTAGGGGCGGCAAGCAGGCGGGCGTCGGCGTTCGAAATTTGAGTGTCATAATATGTAGAAAAACTACACATTATGGTCATAATGTGTAATTTTTCAGATAAGAAATGAGTTTTTAACACGTAGTTTAACATTATGCTGATCGTAACGTGCGGTTTTTGTACGCAGTAAAGAGGGTTTATGATACGTGTGTAGATAAAATACAGAAAGTGAAAATCAGTGCTGATATATACTACATACACTTTACTCATAATAATGTACATACAATAACTTTTACGAAAGAGAGAGTTATGTTTCTTGAAACAGAAAAGAGTGGGAATGTCTCTTCAAGGAAGTGCGTCTCGAAGACGAGCCGCCCGCAACCTGGGGCCTTATTCTGTTATGAAAAAAGCATATCGAGAGCGTATCGATGTCTCCCAAAAGCGCAAAATACCGTATTTTGCTTATCGGTGGCACCTATTTTGTTTGGAGACTGGCGGTCAAATATGGCATTTTGCGCCCTTCGGAGCAACCGTACTGCTATAGCGACGCGTTTTCCATAAGAAAATTGGGCCCCCGGAAGAGTGCTCATACGCAGCGGTGTTATGCCGCTGTTGTTCTTCTTTTTCTTTCATTATAGCTACCTGTAGTTAAGTACGGTACGTATGCATGGCGCTTAGTACGTTCAACAGTGAAGAGCTCTTGTGATCTTAATGACATCCTTGCTCCGAGGGAAGGCATAGGTCGCCTTGCAAACTCGTCAGACTGATCTTATGACCCCCTTGATCTCTAAGCTTATGAAACATATAATGAAGAGACAAGAAGTTATAGGGGTTAGGTGGAATAACGTTTCGGGAGAACATTGATGAAGGCTTTTTGAGAACATATATTTTATTATACGTAGTCCTCCTGTCATTTCCTGTTGAAGGTTTCGCGTTTTTTTGTCCTGCACAATACTTTTAACACATCTATTTCCCCTAAACATTTAATATCACCTAAATACTGCTACAAACTCCAATATCAACAATCGACAAAAGAAAAATCCCTTAGATTAGACGATAATTAACGATATCTCTCAGAGGCGAAGCGAAATAAAATTGGCTTGCTCCACCAGACAAGAAAATTAATAAAAAACAAGCCAAGTGCGAGTCGGGAGTACCGCATCGAGGGTTCCGCTTTTTTTTGTGTTGGAACTATAAATTTACGGTTTTCGGATTTTTTACCTTACATGTGTTGTATGTTTCTAGGTCAACAGGAAGTGGTTACCCTATAGGAATTGATTCCCATGCGGGTAAAGCGGGGCAAACAAATTAAGCATCGGCATAAATGGCCGTATCTCTTGATTGCATTGACCTAGAAGTTTGTTTTTTTCACAACTTCAAGGAACCACAGAACTGAGTATTTGATATTAATTTCAACTTGATACCTCCACGAGTTCCGGAGAAAAACGGACTCGACAGAGAGCCAGACAGACGGACAACGAAGTTATCCAATAAGGGTACATTTTTCCTTTAAAGGTCCGTACCTAAAAAAGAACAACAATACACGCTTCCAACCAAAAATCTCCAAACAAAACAAAGCGAACTGAGTAGAACTGTGTCCAGTATAGTTTACGTTCTCTGTTTACACGCCCAAGTTACTCAATGAAACCTGATAGCGAGGCGCTGATAACAGCTCACGTGGTGATGAGGCCAATGCCCCGAGAATGTGATACCTGCCACCGAGCCGCAATACAACCACTATCGCTGTGTGTACGAGGCTTATCTGCCTCAAGTACAGTTGCTCTGTGTTGCGTAGGATTTTCTGGTCTGTGGCAACAGCTAAATGAAAATGGAAATTAAATGAGGAAGATAAGACTGCTGGTAAGAATGTTGATACAGTTTGTGCCTCTTTTGAATATGTTCTTGAATTAAATAAACATAAGAAGTGCCGATTAGTATATCTATGTATGTAGTTGTTACTTGGAAAACTATTTAGGTAAATGTTAGGCTGCATTACGTATGTACGAAAATCAATTTAAATAAGGTGTGAATAGCTACTCAAAGGTTTCAAGGGTACAATGATACAAAACAACTACAGAAGGCCCCAACGCCCAACATAGGATAGATGAATTCGTTATCCACTTGTAGTAATTCACTAAACTGATTATGAGTTCCAACCCCAACTTCATATCGTAACATCCACTTCAGTTGAGCCACTTACTCTCACAAGTTGGGAGCCAGTACAGCCAACCCATATTAAAAGTATGAGTCTATATATACTCTGGTCTGGATAGATAGAAAAGGCTGCCTTATTCAATACCAATGAAGATATTGGCACTGGTTTGATTGACCTATTTTCTGTAACCAAGCAGTGTACTCGTAACTTTTATTGACTACATTAGTTGGTAACTGTTATGCATCGGAAGGTAATTTATGTAGCGCTGGAGAAATATACGTCACCGTCAATTTTCGATTGTCACCGTTATTGTCCGTCGTCGATTGTCAAAACCGTTAGTTGACAAACTAACGTTTTTTTTCTCGTTAGTTGGTCAACTATCGACAGATAGTAAACTGTAGCGTACTGCTTACTATATGACGCGTTAGTTGATAAACTAACGGTTAAAACTGTTAAATAGTAAACTGGTTTAAACTTAATTGCAAACGAAATACCAGGGCAAACACTGCGGTGGCTTAGGTGGAGACTAGAGGGGGCGAGCGCAGCGAAGCAAAAGAAAAGTAAATTGTAAACCCTGTCGGTCTGGTTTACCATTTGTCGATAGTTGATCAACTAACGCGTTAGTTTAACAACTTACTGTTTTGACTATCTTTCGGTGCCATATATCTTTAATAGCAGTAAATAAATAATGTACTTATAGTTTTCTATATTAAAAAATATGGCGTAAACATAGATTCGACCTACTACTGGGAAATATAGGGCCATAGGTCTCTTATACACGTAGAAGCGCCGCATCACGGTCGTACAAGCCGCAACAAGCTTCATCCTGTCGTCTACCCTATCATATTATTTAAATGATATAATAATAAAGTAAATACAACCTTGTTTTTAACCATTTAGCGCGTTCAACAAAATAATCTACCACACTCAACCAAGCCGCTCTCCAGCGCGCTTTCGTCGGGAAATGCGGAATCATTTTCCCGATTTCCCTTGCCGTTGGAAGCTGTACGTTCTCACCTGGTGCTTTAAGTCGAGTTTAGCTTGTGGTTGGGTAATACTGCACTGGGTGCAGTCGGTTGCGGTTCGCCCTTGACCGGGCTCCGCCTCTCAGTGCCGGGACACGGTGAAATATTAAATTTCATTAACCTGAACGTCACCATACTAGGTTTCAGGAGGTGAGTGGCCACTTGAAATGGTTTGCATTAATGTATTTATTACAGGACAAAATATACCAGAATCCTGAAATATACCAGATCATAAACTGCAAGCTCGAGTCAGTTCTGTTCTGTTGAATTTACACGGAGCTAACGGCCTAGCTTAATTTATTTAAACTCTTCAGCGAACCACGTTAAAAACTCCACAGACACTGACGTTAAAAAGTTCCCAGTCGTTTTATGTAACACTGGACCTCAAACCGCAATAAGCTCCATATATGTAGACTCATTTATTTATATGGTAGTGATGTTTGGTGACGGTTCTGTGTAAAGCTCCTTGGTTTTATTGTTCCGCCGGTAGCTTTAGAGGACTTATTACATCTATCTATCTAAGAATGAAAAGTATTGATTTCGAGCATTTGCATAGAGAGTAAAAATACAAAATAGATATAGAATATGTATAATAATAAAAGATATACATAGATAGAAAAAATAGAATCATATTTTCTGTAGCTTTTTAATTTAAATCAGATAAATTTTAATATAATTTCGGAAACGCTATATCCTCTCTTATGATGATCTTTAGCGAAACGATTTTTCAATTTACCACCTTACCCAAAACCGCAGGTCTAAACTAAACTTAACTTAAGTTAAGGGAAACCGACAATATCTATTAGCAAGGCTTTTCGATGCTGATTGTGCACTGCGGTAACAAATGAGTTAGCTTAACATTGTCTCGGCAGTACATTTACGTTCCGAACTCCATGTTCGTAATATATTATAACGATAGAAAGGCCATCCCGCATTATTTAAATTTAACGCCTGTTGCCAATAGATCCCTGCACAAAATCGAGTCGTTTGCAGACGGACTGAGTTCAAGATGGCGGCCGATCAATGGTGACCATGGTAACGCGTCGAGCGCTCAGCTGCCTCAACCTGAAACACGCTGAAAACTGAACGCGACTGAGACGCACTTATGTACACGTTATGATAAAGACAGAGACGAAGAATTCACGTGAAAATTACAGAGTGGACTGGGACTGTAACATGTGTCTATGTCTGGCTTTACTATGGTATCTGCTGACGTAAAGATTTGATTACTACCTGCGAGCGTATGTATGAAATTCTTCGAATATTTCAATGTAATGTGACTCATAAAACATCAGCATTATATTTCAGAAAATGTAGCTTACTTGAATTGGGTTTTCCGATAGTACTCAGAATAATATCTACGTATAATCTTGCCGTGTATCCGCTTGAGGTAGATAATGGAATAATTATTAGATTGAAGTGCTTCTCGTATACGGGCTCAGTTATTATTAGACGGATAATAAATTCACGATTGGCTTTAGCGGTATTTATTATTTAGCTTTGAAAGCATTATTTGCTTTAAAAGTATAATTCAGTTTCGCTCGATTATACCGTCTACTACACATGTCCGGTCTACTATACATGTACAGACGGTTGGTATTCGTCTAAATAATGAAAGTGGCGTATAAAATTTGCGTAAACCTGGAGGCGTTATGCAGAAAAAGATAAGGTGTGTCTGTACATTGGAGTTTCTACGCCCTTCTCTCCCACAGTGGTCCAATGTAGAGAAGAGGCAAAAAATGACGTTTGCTAAGTATATGTAAATATCTACAGTAATAAAGTACTTTTAAGTTTGAAAAAAAAAAAAAAAATAAGTAATAAAAAATAAAAGGGCTCACAATGGAGCAGTCATAGAAAACAAATAAGCGATTTTTTGAATTCGTTCATGTCTATTTGTTCGAAAACGACGTCAAAATACTTCAACGATTTTCATTCGGTTTCACGGCATGATTGACTTTGACATTTCAACGGGCCGAAATTTTGAACTTTATGCCATCGTAATAGAATTCAACACCTATAACGGCATTTTGGGTACCCAGGGTACCCAAAGTCAATCAAGGGGATAATAAAAACAATGTTTGAGGCTTCGCTTTTTACTGAAATCGGACGGTGTTTTAACACGCTTTTATTAGGTTCACCTGTAACTATAGAAGTAACTATGTAAACAAACTTGCAAGTTAAATTTGACCCACTTCCCGGTTTCCGATTGAGCTAAAATTTGGAATAATTATGTAAGTTCGGTGACAATGCAATGTTATGATACCATCGAGCTGATCTGATGATGGAGCCGGATGGTGGTCACCAGGAACTCTGTAATAAAATAACACAATCACACCGAGTTTGGGCTCTTTACAATCGTCTCGGTGAGTAGTTGATGGATTAGTGAGGGTATTGACCTGATCTGATGATGGGACCTGAAGGTAATTGTGGAACTCTTCAACGGCTGCTGGAGAACTCCACGAGTTTGGACAAATATATTATGCGTGATTTTAGATTTTATACTATCTAATTATTTATCGTAACATTAGGAAAATATTATTTCGGAAAATTTATCTATGCACTCTTGTTTGCATTCGCGAAAATTAAATTTTGAGAGATTATAGGACATAACAGACTCACCATTGCTGATCCAAGGTAGTGGTGGTCACTGTAGCTGATTGATTGGCGGGGCAGAGCAGACAAGAACCGCCATATTCCTGGTTAGACGAATCTGATGATGGCGCCCTGGAGTGTCGCTTTGTTCAGCTTATTTCACACATCTGGAGGGTTAACTTAATCATGATTCCTCCGGAATCGCTAAGTACACTTAGAGGAAGGCCAGATCATGTGCTGGACCCTGTGGGACTTATCACCCATTATGTTTATTCCTTGACTTCATGTATTATATAGAATGTGATCGTGTGCTAGTGCTGATGGGGTTGCCGATATATTGTTACTCATAGTCCAGAACCAAGATAACCCCCCCATCTATACCTTGGAATCTGATTGTATCCGTCCATGTGACGGTTATAAGCTTCCCGGGAGCCTCATGGTGCATTGTGCCCATGGATATTGTCGCTATTATCGGTCTGCCAATTGCCATTGGAGATTTGGTTTCATATAGAGATCAACATTCAATAATGAAATATCATTGATACTATTATCCTTATATCATGTAATAACTCTAATTATACTTAGCTTGGAAGTAAGACGCCTCCCGGGTTGGATTCACACAGGTAAAAAGTTAACTTGGTTATAACGCAAGGCAAGTTGAGACCAGTTTAGTGTTAGACAACAGCACGTTAGAATTGGTAAATGATGCGAAGTTTATTGGAATAACCATTGATAGCAAATTGCAGTGGGGACCCCACATAGATAAATTAGCTGGTAAATTAAGTTCTGCGGCTTACGCTGTTAGGAACATCAGACAAAGCACGGATGTGGCTACATCTAGGCTAGTATATTTTAGTTACTTTCATAGTGTCATGTCCTATGGTATCTTGTTGTGGGGGAAAGCAGCGGATATTTAAACTATTTTTATTTTACAGAAAAGAGCTATTCGAGCAATTTATAATTTAAAACGAACAGACTCCTTAAGAGAGCTTTTTAAAGAAATTGACATACTAACTGTAGCTAGTCAATTTATTTTCGAAAATATAATGTATGTACGCAGAACCTTACAATATTTACCAACCTTAGCGATAGCTGCAATGTTAACCTAAGAAATAATCACAGACTGTGTGCGCCCCGATTTAGACTCGCGAAGGTTAGCAATTCTTTCAAGGGTCAGTGCAATCTCTACTATAATAAGATACCTCTGGAGATTTTGAAATTGCCATTTGAGCAATTTAAAAAGCATGTTAAAGCGACTTTGTCGAAAAAGGGATATTACAATGTTCGAGATTACTTAAATGACAGGACTGTATGTTACTCTAGCTCAACACAGTCCTCGCTGTTAATAATTTTGTAATAATTTATTATTGCCTGCTTTCTACGCCCTTCTTCTCCCACAGTGGTCCAATGTAGAGAAGAGGCAAAAAATTACGTTTGCTAAGTATATGTAAGTATCTACAGTAATAAAGTACTTTGACTTTGACGCCATTACTGCCGGCCGGTGTAGAGGGAAAAAACCATAGAGAAAGAAAGAAAAACAAGCGCAAAGAGGGTTGGGTTGCGAAGGCAGTGTTAGTATCGATCAGTCACTCACCAATCGATTCGCAGTGTTGCCACTTCTGAACAATATATTTCGCGTATGTCGCGACACACTCTAATAATATTGGATACTTTATAAAAAAAAAAAAAAAACTAACTGTGTATGAGTTTTTTATTATTATTACGATCTAACCATGTCATATCTCACCAAAAACGCTATTTTACAATTTTCACGAACATCGTCTTGTCCCGCACAATAAGATGGGTAATTTCACTGTATAAAAACCGGTCAAGTGTTTGTCGGACTTCGTACATTTAGGGTTCCGTAATAAACGTAAAAGCTAAAAAAAAGAAAAAGGAAGGTACTCACTTCCTATATACCTTATACACCTGGCCAAAATATCACTATCATTCTTCACCAGGAAATAATTACAAAAAAAAAAAAGGAAGGTACTCACTTCCTATATGTATATACCTTATACACCTTCTCAAAATATCACTATCATTCTTCACCAGGAAATAATTACAAAAAAAGAAAAACGAAGGTACTCACTTCCTATATATACCTTATACACCTGGCCAAAATATCACTATCATTCTTCACCAGGAAATAATTACAAAAAAAGAAAAAGCAAGGTACTCACTTCCTATATAGGGTCGTGGCACCAGTCCCAAACCATTTATGAGAAATTTTCAGATGTAATTTCTGCTAGCTCCTAGCCTTTATCACCCAATTTAATGAGCGAAATGTATTCGTATTCCCTACTTAGTGGGTCATTGATAAGAATAAATAAAAATCCAGTATATATAATACTTCATTCATAAAAAATTATACACGCAAAAAGTCGGAAAGTTCCTAAGGTTGACCAACGAGGTCCAGTAATTGACCTATGAAATTACCAATAGTTGACCAGCTAATAAAATCGAATAATTAATGGTTAAAATGTTTATTTTGAGATCAATCTTGTGGCATACATACATTCTTACTTTAGGACCGTACGACAGTCAACTTACAAAGTATTTGAAACATTAACAGTCTTGAAAATTTTCGTGTCCATAATTTTACATGTTCCTATTCAATTTGAAGTCTTGTTTTCATTAAGAAAATAAGTTTAGATCGATTTTCACAACATCTCACGTTTCTTTAGATGACTATGACAATCAACTTACAAACTATTTAATCATATTTCAATCATATTTCAGTCATTTTCAAAAAGCTGCAAAACCATTTCTTGCCAGGCTTGTTATTCTTGAAGGGATTCGGTCTTCCATCTGATTGCATGATATTCTTCACAGTTTCCAGAACCATATCTTTGTTGACTGGAAATCCCTTCTTGGCCATTGCTAAAATCCATGTTTTTAGCAGTGCTTCTTCATTAGGCGTCAATATTGTTGGTGGTCCCATCTTTCTCTGAACAGGATGTCTTAACTTAATTTTGTTTATGATGGTTGAGTGAGGAACTCCATATTTGCGGCATGTCTCTCGTATTTTAGCACCCTTACTTATTTCTTCTATAGCCTTTGTCACATCCTCTTCACTATACTTGAAAAACACCTTTCGTTTTACTGGCGGCATTTTGTCTGTTAAAACCAAAAATGGTCAACTATTAGATCGAACATGTAGTATGAAAAGCACCAGTATTGAACCAGTGGTCAACCATTGGTCTTGTGTGAGTTAGTCAAGTGTTCAGAATGCAAGATCTATCACTTAAAGTAAGCGAGGATTAGTGTAAAAGAAAATAATTGATATTGCAAAAAAATGAAATTCACCAGTGTTTGTCCAATTGGTCAACTATTGGCAAAATATCGAGTTTGAGTTCCAGTAGTTAACCAGCGTAATTTTATTATGAAAACGGCCAAATATACTAAAAATATTTTGTATTCTTGTAAGTTTATCCACCTAAGCTATGTATTAAAACAAAAACAACACATTACAATATCCCCAGTCAAAGATTCAAAGCGATTAAAAAATCTTACCTGCACGCGACGCCTAGTTACAATGGCCGCCCGGAACGAAGTGAACAAGAGGTGTTTTCGGTAAATCAATCTGACTGACATATGCGGCGCCATATTCACAGTTAAATGCTATTGGTTGATCTGTGAAGGACACACAAGGTTGCCAACCGCACAAAAAGTGGCGGGAAATTCGACACGACCTTAGTATTTTAAATTAAAGTTGAAAATCGTCAACGACTGGCTCCTGGTTTGGGACTGGTGCCACGACCCTATACCTTATACACCTGGCCAAAATATCACTATCATTCTTCACCAGGAAATAATTACAAAAAAAGAAAAAGGAAGGTACTCACTTCCTATATATACCTTATACACCTGGCCAAAATATCACTATCATTCTTCACCAGGAAATAATTACAAAAAAAGAAAAAGGAAGGTACTCACTTCCTATATATACCTTTTACACCTGGCCAAAATATCACTATCATTCTTCACCAGGAAATAATTACAAAAAAAGAAAAAGGAAGGTACTCACTTCCTATATATACCTAATACACCTGGCCAAAATATCACTATCATTCTTCACCAGGAAATAATTATAAAAAAAGTAAAAGGAAGGTACTCACTTCCTATATATACCTTATACACCTGGCCAAAATATCACTATCATTCTTCACCAGGAAATAATTACAAAAAAAGAAAAAGGAAGGTACTCACTTCCTATATATACCTTATACACCTGGCCAAAATATCACTATCATTCTTCACCAGGAAATAATTACAAAAAAAGAAAAAGGAAGGTACTCACTTCCTATATATACCTTATACACCTGGCCAAAATATCACTATCATTCTTCACCAGGAAATAATTACAAAAAAGGAAAAAGGAAGGTACTCATTTCACATATACCTTATACACCTGGCCAAAATATCACTATCATTCTTCACCAGGAAATAATTACTTGTTTTTCATAGTGTTTGTATGAATGACAAAGTTATATTTGCTATTTTTAATAAATGTTTTATATCATATAAATAGCTTATTTTATTTTGTTCAAACCATTGATCGTTAAAAGTGTATATTGAGATACATAACATATATTTTGTTTAAATTTTTACTCTCTTACTTTAAAAGTTGGATGGGGGAAACAAATTTTTCCACTTTGTAAAGGTCCTCTTTAACAATTTACTTAGGTTTCAGGGACCTCAGCGTCATTTATTGTAAAAAAGAAGTATTATTATATTTTTAAAGACCTATCTATGGACTCCCAGTTCCATGTATGGGGAGAGCCTCCCTTAATTTTTTATTTTTTAAATTTTTGTAGAAAATCTTTGTAGTCCTGATACTTACTGTATAAAGTTGCTGTGACATACGGACGGATGGACGGACGGACAGACGGACTTGACGAACCTATAAGTGTTCCTTGTTTCTCTATGGAACCTGTAGTGTTATGCTACTTACGTGCTATTTTCCGGTCTGTTCAGCTGGATACTTGGTGAGCTGTGCAGTCTGATATTTGGTATCACCTTTATTTTCATAGGACCCTGTAAATTTTAAACCATAAGAACACATTAACAAATCATTTTCGCTTTGTATTTTCACACTATCAGCACTTCTAAATCGATAGCGAAGGGGTTTACCTTTGGTGACCTTGTATTTGGCTTTCTCCGAAACTCTGCAATCTCGGGCTTCGTGCGCGCTGGTGCGCTACCCTTTTATCTTTCGCTGTTATGTAATTTTGGCTATGTGAACTTGTTAATTTTTCTATTACGAGCCTGAAACCAAAATCTGACATTTATTATGTTGTTGTTTATCTGGTTGTCATGGCAATGTCCATTCAAACTCGTTAGCGGTCTGATATGTTAGCTTCAATACTTTTACAAAAATACTTTTTCTCTCTTGGCCACTCACAAAAATTGCTTTTAATTTAAATAATTTTTAGAACTCTCCAAAAAGGGTATAAGAGCGGAACATTTCTGAAATTCTGGAGTCTCACTTCAGCTCTCAAGCAAGAAGAATCACCTAAAGGCCTTATCCCGGGGTCGCACTGCCCCGGGATCCTGAGAGCCGCTACTGCAACGCCTCCTGACTTGGCGAGCCTCTACCCTGGTCAGCGCTTCGTTGGGTCTCCACTTCACCTGCCCGTTCTCGGCTACACCTGCTCATCAGTGACTTCAGGCCGACACGCTGCGGGCCTCTACCCTGGCCGGCGTTTCTCTACCAGGGCCCCTACTCCTGCTGCCCGTCGGGGTCTGATGACCGATTGGCCGCCGGCCACACTCTCCAACTGCAACCCCTACATCGCCCACCAGTGCCTCCACTGACCGGTTCACCAGACGTCTACTGCTTCATCGGCCTCCTACTCTCCGTGTCCTCCGCTTCTTTTTTTTATCTAGACATCTGTATTTTTATAAAACCTGTCTCATTTCATCCACCCTCATCTTCCTATCATTTTTCTAAAGTCATTGTATATAGCCCTAATAAACTGTCATTTCTAAATTTTATCCTGGTTGTTTTCTGTTAGGTTCTGGTTAGGTTAATATCTTCACACGACATTTTGGCGCCCAACGTAAAAGTTCTTCTCCACCCTTCACCTTTTCTGCGCCTTGTCTCTTTCCCTTTGATTTGCTTTCTCTTTCGCTCTTAAATCTTTATCTATTCATCCTTTTCATATTTTCCAAATTCTAAAACAAAACTTCATCTAGTTTTTCAACTCATCTGGATTATATTTAGGCCTACATTAAACTTAAATTACTTCACTTCACTTCACTTCACTTCTATAACACTTGACTCTACACTTAACTATAACAATGGAAAGGGCGGAAAAAATTAGCCTAAATATTTTCCAAATTCTAAAACAAAACTTCATCTAGTTTTTCAACTCATCTGGATTATATTTAGGCCTACATTTAACTTACATTACTTCACTTCACTTCACTTCACTTCTATAACACTTGACTCTACACTTAACTATAACAATGGAAAGGGCGGAAAAAATTAGCCTAAATATTTTCCAAATTCTAAAAAAAAACTTCATCTAGTTTTTCAACTCATCTGGATTATATTTAGGCCTACATTTAACTTACATTACTTCACTTCACTTCACTTCACTTCACTTCTATAACACTTGACTCTACACTTAACTATAACAATGGAAAGGGTTATTAAGTACGAATTCCTTTTCCAAATTCTAAAACAAAACTTCATATAGTTTTTCAACTCATCTGGATTATATTTAGGCCTACATTTAACTTACTTCACTTCACTTCACTTCACTTCACTTCTATAACATTTGACTCTACACTTTGCGATAAATATTTGAGCCTAAATATTTTTCCAAATTCTAAAACAAAACTTCATCTAGTTTTTCAACTCATCTGGATTATATTTAGGCCTACATTTAACTTACATTACTTCACTTAACTTCACTTCACTTCTATAACACTTGACTCTACACTTAACTATAACAATGGAAAGAGGTAAAATTTTCTAAACAATTCGAATCCTTGACTCCACCTTCAACTGCAAATGACTCTCCATCACTTGACCTTCCTGCTGATCCGACTGTCATGGAACCCCCTCTTGTTTCTGAAACTTATGTCCTGAAGGTGATACGAAAGTTTAGCATTAAAGATATAAAATTTTTGCATGTAAGTAGCATAAATTTTCTTAACTTCTATTAACTGTTAATTTGTATATATGTATATTCTTTATTTCAGACACATCTCGTTGGCGATGTGGCTGATCTCTGGCTTCGAGCTCTACCGCTCTGGCCGTTCTTAATCTTGTCTTAAGTCGTAGCGACTAAAGCTACCTTAGGATTAATTTGTTTCTCTTTACCTCCACTTATTTTTTTTCCACGCAGGAGCGGATGACAACTCCTTAAGTAATCCTGAATGTCCTTTTTAAAACACACTTTTAGAGTGGTAGTCAATGAATGTGAACTCCACCCTTACCTGAATGAAGATGATGAATGTAAGAGATGGTACCTATATCTGATTTTGCCTGGTGATGTCTGTTTCTGCAAAGCTGTGTTTTTCTGGTTTATTTTTGTACATATCAGTCGGGGGGAAAATGTAGTGTTATGCTTCTTACGTGCTATTTTCCGGTCTGTTCAGCTGGATACTTGGTGAGCTGTACAGTCTGATATTTGGTATCACCTTTATTTTCATAGGACCCTGTAACGTTTTAAACCATAAGAACACATTAACAAATCATTTTCGCTTTGTATTTTCACACTATCAGCACTTATAAATCGATAGCGAAGGGGTTTACCTTTGGTGACCTTGTATTTGGCTTTCTCCGAAACTCTGCAATCTCGGGCTTCGTGCGCGCTGGTGCGCTACCCTTTTATCTTTCGCTGTTATGTAATTTTGGCTATGTGAACTTGTTAATTTTTCTATTACGAGCCTGAAACCAAAATCTGACATTTATTATGTTGTTGTTTATCTGGTTGTCATGGCAATGTCCATTCAAACTCGTTAGCGGTCTGATATGTTTGCTTCAATACTTTTACAAAAATACTTTTTCTCTCTTGGCCACTCACAAAAATTGCTTTTAATTTAAATAATTTTTAGAACTCTCCAAAAAGGGTATAAGTGCGGAACATTTCTGAAATTCTGGAGTCTCACTTCAGCTCTCAAGCAAGAAAAATCACCTAAAGGCCTTATCCCGGGGTCGCACTGCCCCGGGATCCTGCGAGCCGCTACTGCAACGCCTCCTGACTTGGCGAGCCTCTACCCTGGTCAGCGCTTCGTTGGGTCTCCACTTCACCTGCCCGTTCTCGGCTACACCTGCTCATCAGTGACTTCAGGCCGACACGCTGCGGGCCTCTACCCTGGCCGGCGTTTCTCTACCAGGGCCCCTACTCCTGCTGCCCGTCGGGGTCTGATGACCGATTGGCCGCCGGCCACACTCTCCAACTGCAACCCCTACATCGCCCACCAGTGCCTCCACTGACCGGTTCACCAGACGTCTACTGCTTCATCGGCCTCCTACTCTCCGTGTCCTCCGCTTCTTTTTTTTATCTAGACATCTGTATTTTTATAAAACCTGTCTCATTTCATCCACCCTCATCTTCCTATCATTTTTCTAAAGTCATTGTATATAGCCCTAATAAACTGTCATTTCTAAATTTTATCCTGGTTGTTTTCTGTTAGGTTCTGGTTAGGTTAATATCTTTACACGACAAACCCTAATAATATTAAGCGGTGAATCATTGTGTTCATATGCGCTGGTCCAAATCCCGCCGATCCGAAACATTTTTATCTTATTTATTTTTAATTTAATTATGGGGGTTCCGTACCTTGAAAGGAAAAAGTAACTCTTTTAGGGTCACTTCATTGTCTGTCTGTCAAGACCCTTTTACTTAGGAACGCGTGAAGGTATCACGTTGAATTTAATATGGATTTCTCAAGTCTGCAGTCTCTTAAAGTTTTAAAAAATAAAACTTATAGGATAACGAAATTAATAGTAGTTTATGTGACTGACACATAATGGAGGGCATTAATACTCGAGAGTTTCGGCTCGTTTCATAATAATATCACTCGAAAGTTTTAATGCCTTATTATGTACAGTTTATCTACACACATATCATAAGCTATCTTTGATGTGTTCAGGAACCGCATGTTTGACTAACATGTAGAAAATTTACACATTATGGTCATAATGTTCAATATTCAGATAAGAAATGAGTTTTTACCAAGTAGTTAACATTATGCTGACCATAACGTGCGGTTTTTGGACGCAGTAAAGAGGGTTTATGATACGTATGTAGATAAAAGAATTTAAAAGATACCGCTTATGTCACAATTTTGCTGAATTAGCTTCGCAAGGGAATCAAAACCTATTCACCTAAAATCACGAAATTTGGCACAAAGCAAGCTGTTTTAGCACATATAAAAGAATTAAATCCGAAACCCGTAAATTTGTAGTTCCTTTACAAAAAAAATAGTTTTGTGCGGATCCCTCGGTGCACGATGGCGACTCGCACTTAGCTGGTTTTTTATTTAACCTTCCGCACCTAGGTCGCTCGGTCGCCTAGGTACTAATGTTTAACTTTGCGTACCTATTGATGGTAAAAAATCTGCCCTTTATGCAAAGAAAATTAAAATAAACTAAGCCGAGAATAAATGAATGCAGATGCATTTTTTCCAAATAAAAGGTACCCTTCATCGATCAATACGCTATTCTGAAGGTGCCGGCCACTATTGCCAGGTTTAGGGGTGAGGGAGCAGTTATCATCAAGTGTAGCTAGGATTGGAGCTGTTAACCCTTTCTAGGGTCGTGAAGCGGCACGGAAGAAAGGACGAGGCGTTGTGGGGCGGAGCCACCCCATTGAAACAGAAACAACAAGTGCTTTTGGACAAACAAACAAGTTGGAGCAGTTAACAACTTCTAGCGTGGTGAGCATCAGCACGGAGGAAAGGCTGGGGGGCGGATGACTGCTGGGAAAATCTACAAGTTGGCGCTGTTTTAAACAAGGCCCAGGGCCTATGGGCCAGGGAATAGACTTGCAGTGTGATTGATATTCCCATCGGCCAATTATATGGATATTGCTTGCTCGCGGTTTGATGATGATGATGATGAGGTTGGACGCCCCCTGAACCACAGGCGGGTGATCAGTCCTCCATTGTGACACTTTCACCCAATTCCCAGTGTTTGAGCACTGGTTACTGTTGGATCAAAAGATGTCCCTCTCCAAATCGTCTTGTTCGTCTAATGAATTCTAGGATGTCGCTAAAGTTTAAGTTTGTCAAGCCATCTACTTTAATGCTATCCATCCGAGTGTTCGCCATCTAATGTTTGAATACATTACGCATTCTCCCAATAATAGCTACTTTCCTCCAAGCCACAGTGAGGGCTTCATGCTTTAATAATGATAGGTGTCTATTTAGTTTGCAGTGACCTGTCACCAGTGATGCTAAGTTTTCCCTGCTAAGATTAAGTAAATACTGTCTTTTTGGGGTCTTTTCTTAAGATAAAAATCTTGGGCTGCCTACAGTCTTTGATGTTCTTTCGCGTAGCTATCATATTGAAGATGTTCTTTGCGACTGTCGTTTTTACAGGTAATCTTGGTTCTGGTCCAATAAAACGTCCAGCGCCGTTTCTTGCCAGCTTTTGTCTGCTTTTTCGTTAATTTGAATCCCTTAATGTCCGGGACCCATGCGATAATTATTTCTGATGTTTTTCCCAAAGAGTTCAGACTTGCCTTAAACTCTTTGATTAGTGCAGATTTATTTAATTGTTGTCTAACGGCCGATCCCAATAACCTATCTTCTATCCATAATCTGTAGATTTGAGACTGCTAGTGGGATCGGCCGTAAGTGACTTTTAAGCTGCATGACTGTCAGAATAAATGACTACGGTCATCTACGGTCTTATTTTTGATTTCTGGTGTTTCCCTTAGTGCTTCAGCACATTCCATTATGGCAAAGATTTCGGCTCAGAACACGCTGGTGTATAGCCCCAAGCCAATTGATTTGCCTTGTTTGTTGCTGAGCTTGCGGGTTACAAATGACCTTTTTATATTGCCACAAGAGAAAAAAAACAGTCAATGGGTTCTTTACAGAAATTATTTCATAATCATCGTCATTGTTAACCAGCACGCTCAACCCACTGTCGGCCATAAGCCTAATCGCTTAAGCGCCAATCTTCAAAGTCCTGTGGCGACTATTTCAGTGAGATCCTGTCGACTTCATCACATACTTATGTCCGAGCAAGGTCCACCCTCCCTCATCCCGTCGAGCCAATCGTCCCATGATTGGCTTGCCCACGTCTTCGACTTTCGTATCTTCATTTAAATATCAAATAGTACTTTATCATGCTATAGTTGTTAGCCGATCTTTTTATAACAGGGATGCGTTACCATTTAATTATGATGCCAGTGCCATCGTAATATTAATTAATGTCAAAATTAATTAATATTAAATAATGTTTGAAGCTATAACAAATCTCCCAACCAACCATGCATAGGCAGTTCAATCAACTAACTGCAAATTAAGGAGTCGCTCAAAGTGGATGACTATTATT
This sequence comes from Argyresthia goedartella, assembly GCA_949825045.1. Taxonomy (NCBI): domain Eukaryota; kingdom Metazoa; phylum Arthropoda; class Insecta; order Lepidoptera; family Argyresthiidae; genus Argyresthia; species Argyresthia goedartella. The sequence continues at coordinate 39,692,175 of OX463809.1, forward strand.
GCACATCATGAAAAATATGCTATTGGTAGAGCGTTTCTGAATGACAGGATATTCACAGCGAACATTATGTAGATTATAGAATATTGACCACTGCTGCGATTTTTGCTACTCTCTGTTATCATAGATATTTCCATACTTGTAACCGCCAACTATTGGTTCCAAGAATTGCAACCAATCTGAAGTGATACCTAAATCTACCAAGTTAATCCAAAAGCCTGTATCCTCGTCATTAGGGAACCGTGTACACAGTGTTATACGTGCAATCTGCGTCTATCCGAGTTCCTATTTTGGGCAACCTGCATACACACTATTAAGTACCTGCTTATTAAACAGTTGGCTGAAACCTCTAAACAGATACTTTCACGTTGACGTGTTAAAAGTTACTATCCAAAAGAAACTTGTTGTTTAGTTCCCGTATCCCAATTTGGTGCGATGCGAGTGCGCTCAGACTTGCGCGTGCGCGTGCTACTATTTATACAACGCAGCATGAACGCGCCGTCCTCCCTCCGCCCGCGTCCCCCTTCGGCGTCTATCCTACTCTCCCTCTATAAATACCAGCCAGGGAATCCATCGCGAATCACATCGTCTATGAGCCTGATAGTGGTACTGTCGACAGGAGGTCCACACTCGCACGCACGTAACGCAAGTAAATAAAGTTCAAACCTGTTAACAGGCAGTTGGTTCAACCAAACTTTGGCAGTGCTGGGCCATTCAGACTGTATGACCAGGCAAAAGAGTCGAAATCGTGACAGCATGCCCTCCTGGGTATTATACATGGGTCATCTAGCTTTGATGATTCAGTAACCATAGGGGTCTCTTTGATGATGATTATGTTGTAATAGTTACTGCGGGTTTAAACATAAATTAGATTTTATTAATAGATTCTGCTAATTCTACAAAATGAAGTCGATCATACATCATGGATTGAGCAGTAAAATTTTGAGAGATATTCAGTTCTTATAAATCCAAGCCATGGTTGTGCATTCAAAATAATGTGTACCAGCTTCTTATCTATGCCGAGAGATCTCTTCCATCGAAAAAACAAAGTTCCTATTTCAGTATTAAAGTTACCCAGCCATACTTGTACTATTAGGCCCGCTACTTCGAAGTTATTGTGTGGATTTTCTAACCCGATCGTCAGTCTTGTTCCTGCTGGGCAAAATCTCGGGTTAGTCCAGCTCGAGGTAAGGTTACATTTTATTATTAGAATTTATTTTACTCGGAGATTTATTCCGCCGTATAGCTACTTTTACTAGTGCCTTTTGAATTCAGTGCATAATTTTCCCACAAATGCCGATGCTTTATCAACTACAGCCGACGGAAAAACATGGAGGATCGGACACAATAGACATTTGTCTCGCTAATTGGAGGCGTGGGAGTAATTACCGGATGTATCAACCACAGGGATAATGATTTGTCTGCAGATGTTACCATGATTGTCCACAAAAAGTAAAAAAACATATGTGGATTTTTTCGAAGGTGACCTCCGTCTGATTTGAATATGATAACCTGATGCTGGCTAAAAAGATCCTCGTGTGCTCAAAAGCCAGACTGGGTTTTGCCTCTCGATACTGAATTCGTGACCGCAGTCGTACATAGGCCCAAAATTCCGTCCGAAATAATAAAAAATGAAACTTAGCAGAAGACGGACAAGTCGGACAGCCGAGTGACACCTCGAACAAAACATGAAAAATGAGTGGAGCAGCCACATGCCTTGATTGAATCGTCAGCGCGCCCACGTACCTACTGCCAGCCTGTACCGCAATCTTCTCATGATTGATTGACTATGTAAGGAAATAGTGCACATGGCATCATTCTGTGCCCAATCAGCAACACGACTTTGAAACTAGTTGCTCTAAGATTTTATGTCAAAGATAAATACGTCTGTGTGTGTATGAACGTGTAAAAAGCATTTTAAAGTAGTTATTCCTTTCAAATTACTGATAATTCCACGAAAGAAACAAGCGCCAGATTCATGCTCATGTTTTTGCTACATCGACTCGACTAAAGCGTTTTGAGGGAAAGAAGTAAATGTCCCTAATGGCTGTATAAGTGCTGAGCTGAGTGTCTACGTTTATAATGCCTGAGGTTATAACCACGGAGACCTCTACTTTAAGGCAGCGCCAAGTTGGGGAACGACGTTATCGATATTTGTTCAGTAGTAGCAACAACCACAATGGTCTAAGCGGATGCGTTTTAAATAAACAGTGCCTGTCGGTCTTTCGTCGGTCTTTCGCCGGCCAATGTCGGCCCAGCGTTTCTGGAGTGTCTCCAGATTCCTATGCCAACTATCACACCTTGTCTAGTTATATGGAGCACGGTTTGGGTGCGTACGTTGAACTTCGTAATTAAAGTTTGTCATCTAATGAGCCACACGTGGTGATTGTAAAATAAGATGTATGGTGACGCGCACCATATGTAGGCCAAGGAAAGGCCCGAACTGAGATTAACTGCGTGCCAATATCTTCAGCTTTGATCGACATGTTTTTGGCGCAGGAGCGACTAACTTGCAACTGAGCCATCGCTATAAAATAATTTCTCGGAATACGACTCCTTGCATACGAGGACATTGAGAACATCAACCCACTTAACTCTGTTGACGTTAATAAATTAACACTTATTACGCGTACGTAAGCGTACTGGAAATAAAAATATATTTTTAGTCGGAGTAAGCAAATAAAATAAATCTGTAGATAAAGTACCTATCGAGCTAAGTCCCACACGATAAAGGATAATTTTTTTCGCACTTTTATTTCGTTTTCAGCTCAGTAGAATAAAATATTCACTGGAGATATTTCTAAGAATTTTTTGATATTTCTAAAATAACACACCCTTGATTGACATTAGGTGGAGTCCTCATTTTAAATAAATATTACTGTGCCAGGAAGGCCCGCTCCTCCTGAGTGATTCATAAAAAATAAGTGGGTTACACGTTACTTACACATAGCTAAGTATGCTCTTTAGGATGTACATTTCACGAAAATTAGAAAGTGATGTTGAATTAAATATTTTTTATTCCATTCTATCGCATGTAGGTAGTCATAGGCAGGCAGGCAATAACAGAGAGACTGTAAATCACTCACATCACGCGACAGGGCTTTCTTTGTCTGGGAAAATCTGTACAAAAAAGAAGAACGAAATATCACTTTTGTCGTACAACCCCTAGATACGTGAATTTGGTTGGAACTCAGATCTTTAGATGGAATATTTATAACGATTTTCTCTTATAGGCTGGGTTGGTTGGTTCGGTATTTGCATAATGTTGATGAAAGCCTAGTGAAAGCCGAGCAGAGTTGAGGATCACTTTCTCTATCCACTAGCCACTAGACCGTACCCAACACTTGGCTACAATATTATCATTTACCCTCATATTTAGGTATTGGGCGTTCCCTCGCGTTCGTTTTGCGCACCGTAGGATATAATTCGGGGAATATTATTGTAGCTGACAGAATGTATATTGCCCACAGAACGTCATGTTACGTTAGTTGCGTATGACAAGGGATGGAAAATCTCAGTTTAAAATAGTTCAATATTCATCATTATTGTTTGGTGTTTAATGAGTAGAAAGATCATTACCAGCTGTCTTTCAAGTTCACAATCTACACCGAGACGTGCGGTTTTTCACTTATTTTGCCCGGCGAGATAACTGTCCTGTCCCTTCTACCGTCCACAGTCCGTCATTACCTTGGACTAGGTATCTCAAACACCATTCCTGTCTTTTTCAGAGCTACGCCGCATCGTCCCCCGCCAAGCCGTCATCAGCCCCGCCGCACACCACCCTCCAGCGCAGCGTCCGGGGCGCGGCCAACAGCGGGGCCCCCGCCACCGTCATCCCTCGGTTCCACTTCCCCCAGGGCAGGGCGCCGCCGCCGCACCAGCAGGACCATGCGCTGCATAAAGTGCAGTCCGCCTTCGCAACGTTCCCTAATAGCCAGGTGAGGATAACATTTGCAGTCCCGTCCGGGCGGCCGTACTTCTAGAATGCTTATTGCACGTTTCTAGAGACTAACCGGCACTGCTATAAGGTAGTGTCGCGAGCTGGTCCAGTTACAATTTCTGCCTCTTTGCAAACAGTGCAGGCTTCATCACGCCTTAAGAAGGACAGGAGCAGGTCGGTAGCGGGTGTGTGCTTGCTGTTGTGTTCGTGTGGCCATTTGACAACATCGACCCGCACCCGCAGAATCTTTTAAGATGTCAACAAAATCTATATTCTATTATTTTTTGGTTTTGTTGAATGGTACACAAATTCAGTCAAGTTTTGTGTTATAGGCCATTGCTTGTGGTATGCCAAATCGAAACTGGACTTTAATTTCTTAACGTCTGGAAAATATAACTAAACAAACTTTCTAGCTCTACTTTTATATGATGCAGGATATATAATTTACTTTATGAAGGAAACCTTCTTGCTTTATGTTATGTTATAAATTATAGTAGGTAATCTTATTAACTTTCTCTAATCCTTTCAATGGATCAACTTGCAACGTAACTTACATTTAAGTCGATAAGTAAGTTACAGTTCAAACAGGAGCTAAAGCGCCTCGCCACAACTATCAATATCTTTATCGTATTGTAACAATTTGTTTATTGGTCCTGACACTAAAACTGGCACCAGATACATTGTGCCTAATAGGGCTTAGTATTGGTTATTGTTAAATATAACCGAGAATGTTAACATTTTGTTGTTATTAGTTTAGAAACCTAGACAAACATATTAGAAACGAGGCGGATCTAGGTATATGCTTTGCCTCAACGAGGAAAATTATGCTTGACTAGATTATGCTTCAATAAATGTCAAGACTACTCATGCAGTCAACAAAAAGGCATAAAAGCCAACACATTACATCACAGTAAAATCGAATATACACCTATCAGTTTGTGAATGCTTGTTCGCATTCCTATATCTAATATGGGCATGAGCTCAGCAATGTTTGTTCATAAATTTTCCTAAGGCTGAGACAAACACACAAACACGTCAAATACCATTCTAAATACGTACTCGTAGAAAATAATCCTTTGTTTGGAGACCTTCCAAGACGAGGCGGACAATAACAGGCTGCTGCTAAGTCCAATATCAATATCGATCGATGTAGTCATCAAATTCCTATATATTTTTTGTTTTTTCATCAATTTCATCAACTGATATTTTGTGCGCTGCTGTCCATTCTTGTCACTAAGGAAATTTGCTAAATGGTGGATTCGAGATTTAATGAATTTGAATATGTTTTCGGGAATACAGCCGAATATGGTATGTTTATCCAATATCTAAGCGCCCAAGGTGATTTTCCGACGGCACATCAACGATCGACGCCGCCGGATTCGAATGGAAATTGAATTTCAAACCGCAACGATCTCTCAGCAAGTGTGTGATGCTCACCAAATCCGTATTTTCACCCTGATAACGAAGCTTAAAGCATTATAATGCCGATAGGCCTCACTGCAGTATGCAGCATGAAGTGATACGGTTTGGCATCCCGCCAACAGAATAGCAACGTGCTTCGCTGCTATTCCTTCACTACGGATTACATCGGCCAACTGGAACTGGAACAGATGTATCTTGGATCTCGCATGGATTGAACCCGGCGGGCATCGACGGCATCGGAAAAATACGAAAGACACGACTTATTGTGGAGAATAGTATACTCTTGGGAAGCTTCTCGAACCGGGTGATAATCGGAGAAGGCCGGTCAAGGATGAGGGTGTCACGTGTGTGACGGATGAGCCAATAAATATTTGGTGCATCTGAGTATCTTACGCTCCCAAGATTACGATCGAAGACAAAACTTACAATAGTAAATAAAGCAAGTGAAAAAATTACCTCAAAGGCTTGCATTCACTTTTCAATTCAAATTGCCTTTTCCCATACGAGGTGGCCATTGTGCGCCCTTTTATTCAAGACTCCCTTTTGCGAGACAGGGGGCAGCCCATCGCCGCAGCTATGGAGATTGAAAGTTTCCTCACGATGTTTTCCATCACCGTTTCTTTAAAATACTTAAGATAAATTACTTATCTCATTGGTACATGGTCAGCACCGGGATTCGAACCCGCATCGCTTGCATGAGAAGAGAAGGAAGCGTGAAACCCTCTAGACCACGGAGCTCTTGCTGCTTCACGTTATAAGGGAATTAGAGCATTCTATTATCTCTGTAGATTGTGTTTCTGAAGACCGTATAATCCATAATCGATTCCATTGAGTAATCAAGAATACAATCAACATTTTAGAAGTCACTTATCATGTTGAAAGTGGAAACTTACATTAATTTACTAAAATCTTCCAAAGTTAGTCTGACAAAGTCACCCAGTCTCGCATTAGGATAAACTAAGGCTGAAGGGCACTCGACTTTGAAACTCAGATCCTTCCAGAAGACCCGAGGGATATATATTCCTGGAAAATCTGTGTTTGGAACACGTCGTTAACGAGAATGATATATGTATAGGTGATGGTTGGCTCCTGCGACCTTGGTATAGCCTTGATCACGTAATGATCCAATACCTTTGTGGAAATTGTAGCGTACATTTTCGTGCGTCCTAAAGGGCGACTGGCCATTCTGACGCACACGATCATTCTGCTTTGGTCGAGTTACGACACTCGACGTGAACTTGACTGTACTTGTAGCACAATATATGTATGTCACCGTAAGGTTGTCAAAACCGTTAGTTGATAAACTAACGTTTTGTTTCTCGTTAGGTCTTCAACTATCGACAGATAGTAAACTGTAGCGTACTGCTTACTATATGACGCGTTAGTTGATAAACTAACGGTTAAAAGCGTTAAATGGTAAACTGGTTTAAACTTGAATTGCAAACGAAATACCAGGACAAACACTGCGGTATAAATTAGGGCGAGCGCAGCCAAGCCCCCGAAAAGTCTTCGTGTCAGGTTGACATGTAAGAACGAAAGAAACGTTAATTCTAAACCCTGTCGGTCTGGTTTACTATCTGTCGATAGTTGATCAACTAACGCGTTAGTTTATCAACCTAACGGTATTGACTATCTTACGGTGACATGTACATTACTTTCACAAATACGAAGTTACCGGCTTGGCTTTTCTGCAGTAGGAGAATACTTGAAGCACATTTTATTGTTGAAAATCCAAATCATATCAAATTATTTCAGCATCGTTTAAATTATTTGTCTCGACAATTTTCTTCGAATGTTGCTCGCTTTTGCCAAGAGCTGCAAGTAGCAGCAAGTATTTTATTTAGTTCTCACATCGTAAAGTAATTGAGGTCGCGCACTTTGGCACACTTGAGCAGCCTTGTGACTTCGTATTGCAATTTACAGAGGCGCATTTGTTTTAAATATCAATACATTTATCTGTCAACTTGTTGAATTTGGTTTACATGAGTCTTCCTTTACCCCATCCAGGGCAAAAAGCGGGGATGGTCTAGCCCACTACCAACAACCTATTACAGTCATGATCCCCAATTCCTTAGTCTTCTGTTAGTCTCAAAATGAGAAAGTGCGCGTGTGTGTAGGTTTATTTTCCTTAAAAAAATCAATTGTATGAAATTTCTAAAAAAATATGACCTAAAACGATGTCGATCTCCAACCTTAGGGAGAAATAGGTCGAAAGCGAAGATAACTTTTTTACGGCGGCGCGCGCGGCGTGTTTTTGGAAATGAAAGTTACGAAACCAGACACACAACACTGAATATGATTAATTGTATAGAAGATAATAATAAGACAACGATCTTTTCATCCATTGTAAGACCTACTTTTAGTAAAGTTAATGTACTGCGAACTTACAAAGAGAGTAGTATTATTTAAGGATCACCTATGTTTTTGGTTAGACAAATTATCAACTTGGCTAAGTAAATAAGTCAGTAACGTTATGACAAAAGTGTTAGTGAGCAATTATTTTGATTTTAGAATCGAATTTAGATCCTGAATATTAAGCCAAAGGCAAATCACTGATGTGATGTCCATTGTGGGGTCATTTTTAGGGTTCCGTACCTTAAAAGGAAAAAGAGGAACCCTTATAGAATGACCTCGTTGTCCGTCAGTCCGTCTGTTCGCGTGTCAAGAGCTTTTTATCGGGAACGGGGAGGGTTCCGTTGAAATTGATATCGATCATTATATTATTGATATAACTCAGGTCGGTGATCCTTTAAAGCTGTGAAAAAATCAAGCTTCCAGGTTAACGCACTCAACGAAACGACCGTTTATGCTGTAAAAAAGTTGGTTTTTCATAGTACACTCAAGGGAACCAAAACCAATAGGGTACTTCCCGTTGACCTAGAATCATGAAAGGTATTATAACACAAGTAAAGGAAAAAATCTGAAAACTATAAATGTCTGTCTTTTATCTGTTATTATTGACTAACTGTCTGTAGCACTGGTCTGCACACGTGTTTCTTGATACTGTATGCAGGTAATGCAACTTTTTCGGTCACGTGATTTAGGCCTACCTATCATTCAGCCTACTATTCAAACATTCTGCCTTCAGCCTTAACGTGAGTACAGCTTTGCGTATCTTTTGGCTTGCGGAACTAATGCTTTTCGACTGTTTCGGTGCATTAAGATACGCAGAACTGTAAACGTTACTCACGCGCCAAAAGATCGTTGAAAGACTGCATACTAAAACTTACTAAAGAAAAAAATATATTCCTATTTTCTCTGCCTAGAGTCTGGCTAGCCTAAAAAAATTGCAAAGCGCGGCGATTTAAAAAAAAACTCATGCTTGATTCCCATACATTTCACCGTGTATGAGTCGTCTAACTTAATCTATGGTCTCTGAACACAACCTTATCTACAAGTAAATATGTACGGAACCCTTGGTGGGAGAGTCAACTTCAGTCACTTGACCGTTTTACTGTCGTAAAGGCAAGGTCGTGGGAGTATTCTCACGAGTGTTCTATGTAAATAAAGGCAGTAATATACCGACAGTCATTATGCGGTCATATCGCCTATTGTGTCGTTATCTCGGGACAAAGTGCCGTATTTGACCGGCATATCAGGAATCTTGTAGAGCCGGTGTTTTTCTATGAATGCTGTTGATTCAAGAAGTACATAAAACTTTTTGTTTCTTAAATCAAATCAGAGATCTAACCACCTGATATATACCAAAAATGTCGTGTTAAGTGATAAGATGAGCTAATGTCTTTCTTCTTCTTATCGTACCTTTCCACTATGGAGGTTGGCGGTCAGCTCTACATAGATACTCCAACATATTGATAAGCACATAGAATACGCTTTTTTTTAAAGCGGGTAGTCCTTAAAATAACACATACAATTTAAGCTCCATAAATAAATTTGAAATTTAATTGTTTATAATATTTTAATGGTGAAATATTTATAATACATACAACTGACCTGGACTAAAGAATACACACACTCAGTTAAAGATCCTGGCATTTAATCCACCAAAATACTCATAATCTGCAGCATCACCTTCAACCATGGATCTCTATGTCGAACTCTCCAAAATCATGGACAAAATTGTCTCAACATTCAGTGACCGCATGGGCAAATATGAGAGTGACCCCAAATCCGCAACTGCACTGGACACTCCACCTGATATTGCAGACATTTCCTGGGATTTCTCCGAGTTCAAATCATTTGTGTGCAGCTATCTCGAAATGTTGAAGTGTCACATGTAGCTGCTCACCCGCAGTTTGGACAAGCACGAGATGGGGACCCGCCGCAAGGTATTGCTGCTTAATGGTGTGGAGGAGAACTCTGATGTGGAGCCAGGTGAAGTCATCCGCAGCGTATTTTGTGACAAGCTCAAGGTCTCAACGGAGGCGGCTGTTCACGTCGCCCACAGACTTGGTGCCAAAGGAGACAAGACCAGGCCTATACTTGTCCGTTTCTCATCCCATGGATAGCGTGCGGAAGTGTGGGACTGCTTTTTTCATATTTGTATTAGTTAAGCACAACCTATTTTTAAAAGAGATCTAAAAATAAATCTGTGGGAGTTTCTACGCCCTTCTTCTCCCACAGTGGTCCAATGTAGAGAAGAGGCAAAAAATGACGTTTGCTAAGTATATGTAAATATCTACTGTAATAAAGTACTTTGACTATTGACTATTGACTATTGCTTCCTGTGATAACACATGTAATAAATGTTTCCCTCTCAGAATGCTCCTTCCCTACTATTACGAACTTAATGAAAAATGCACTGGTTTTGGAAAACCCTATAATTGCAAACATGAACTGACAATACGTCCATAAAAACAAAAAGTAGAGAAAAAAGGATAAAAAACATAGACAATAAAAATACTATAAAAAAAGGATGTGCATCTTGCACATTCTCCCCTTCTTTATGTAACTGAAAACTTAACAAGTTTTTTGAGGGGACGTCTTAATTTGCCAGCTGCTGTAGCCACTTCTGCCACTCTAACGATCCCGTCTCTACCAGGGTACAAGGCAGTTATTCGGCCTCTGGGCCATGTGCCGCGTGGCAGGTTGGAGTCGCAGACGACAACAAGGTCTCCTTCAGCTATATTTGGAGCAGCACCTCCTCCCCTTCTGGGTGCTAACATGGGTAGGTATTCTGTGACCCATCGCTGCCAAAAGTGATCAGCTAGTCTTACTGCTCGACGCCACTTGTTTCTGCTCATGAGGTCGGATTCGCCCAGGAGGGCAGGAATAAGACGGCCGGAAGAAGATCCGAGAAGGAAGTGGTTTGGTGTCAAAGCCTCATCAGCATCGGAGTCCAGTGAAACATGCGTCAGGGGTCGCGAATTTACTAGGGCCTCGGCTTCCACCAAAAAAGTGTTCAACACCTCGTCGCAGGGAGCTCGATCGTGGAGAGCCACCTTGAGCGCTTCCTTGACACTTCGTATCAGCCTTTCCCAGGCACCTCCCATAAAGGGCGCTGAAGGGGGGATAAAGCGCCAGTTGATAGACTCGTTAGCGGCGTAATCTTCCACATCATCACCGTAAAGGGTCTTTAATTCCCTGCTGCCTCCAATGAAGGCGGTCCCGTTGTCGGAACAGATCTCTACGGGCGTCCCTCGACGCGCGGTGAAACGGCGTAAGCCCATAATAGCTGCATCCGTTGATAGACTGTGCACCACCTCGAGATGCACGGCACGAACGACTAGGCAGGTAAATAATGCCACGTAACGTTTTTCTCGTCTCCGGCCGACTGAAACTTGTACGGGTCCGAAATAGTCCAACCCAATGAAGGAAAAGGGTCTTTTGTGATGTGCCAAGCGAGCTTCGGGCAGATTTCCCATCGGTGGTTGAAACGTTTTGGCGCGCCTTATTTTGCAAAGCTGACATTCATGAGCTACCAAGCGCTAGAATCCAATATCTTTGCTGCAACTCATTCATGACTAATGCCGAATTTCTATGCGCAGCCTTTTGGTGATATCCGGCTCGAAGGACCACAATATTACGAACTTAATGAAAAATGCACTGGTTTTGGAAAACACTATAATTGCAAACATGAACTGACAATACGTCCATAAAAACAAAAAGTAGAGAAAAAAGGATAAAAAAACATAGACAATAAAAATACTATAAAAAAGGATGTGCATCTTGCACACCTACTGTCTGGAAGAAAGCACATGTCATCCCTCTGCCTAAAACATCCAATCCCTCCTTCCTTTAAAGAGTTTCGTCCTAATTCTATTCTCCCCATACTCTCCAAAGTTCTCGAATCCGTTATCCACACCCAGCTCTCCTGCTACCTCTCCAGAAAACTTTCGATCAACCCGTTTAAATCCGCGTTCCGGTCTGGTCATAGCCCCGTGACCGCCTTACTTAAAGTCACGGACGACATACAGGTTGCCATGGACAATAAACAGCTTTCTGTACTTGTACTACTTAACTTCAGTAGCGCCTTCAACTGTATCGATTTTGATATTCTCGTTGAGATGCTGAAGTCCTTCAATGTCACCTCCCGCTCGGCTTGCTGGCTCGACTCTTACCTAAGAGATCGGCAGCAGCGCATAAGGTCCGAGTAGACATTAACCGGGTGTTGCGATGTTACCGCGGGGGTTCCTCGGGGTGGTATTCTTTCCCCTCTTTTGTTCTCAGTCTTCATCAACTCCATTTCTGATGTTATTTCTTCTTCATTCCATGTCTATGCTGATGATCTTCAGATCTTCCGTCATTTTCTCTTTAGTGACGTGACTTCGGCTATAGATGCTCTAAAGGCCGTCCTCGAAAACATCAGGACATGGGCCTTGTCCTTTGGACTGCTCGTTAACCCCAGTAAATCCCAGGCTATGATTCTGGGATCTAGGTACTTGTTAAATCCACTTCAGCAACTGCCCATTGCACCTGTAGTATATAACGGTACTATTATCACCTACAGTGACAAGGCCAAAATCCTGGGGGTCATTTTCGATAGCCACCTCCTATCATGGTCAATGCATGTCAGCGAGGTTAGTAAGCGTGTCTTCACCACTTTTCACTCACTAAGAAGACTCCAGAACTTCTCACCACGTCAAACGAAAATTACCCTTGCTCAATCACTTCTCCTTCCGTTAATGAATTATGCTGATATCTGTTATGCTAGCGCTAACGAAGAGCAACTGCATGAACAAACTCGAGCGACTTCGAAATCTCGGGATTCGTTTCATCTTCGGACTGCGAAAGTTCGACCATTTGTCAAAGTATCGCAGGGAGTTAAAATGGCTACATATTCGTCTTCGTCACTTTCCTGTATAGCATCTTAACTTAACTTGTATTTCTGCGCGAGGGTCTACCTGTCACTGCTAAGTAATTTATCCTTATCATATTGGGTTTGCTGGAAGAAATCTCTTGTTAGAGATAAGCTTGCCTTTATAAATGCCTTTTCTATAAGTTTGTAATGTGAATTTTCATGTGCAATAAAATATACGAAATATACGAATGCGCAGACACAGCAGGGTTAACAAAGACCCTTTGTGAAAACTAGCTTAGCAGTCCGCTCGAGCGAACACGACCTCTGCCGAGGATCAAACTGATTGCCATTCCAAAAAGAAATTCAGATACTTCTAAGTATCGTCCCATCTCACTTATTAACTGTATTTGTAAGACCTTTAACTTAATGATAACTCGTCGCCTTGAGTACCATTTCGAAAGCAACAAATTATTTAATGATAGCACTTTGGGTTTCCGTCGTGGACTTTCATGCCAGGACAATCTTAGTAGATTTATCGTAGACACCGAAACTACTTTTATCAACAACAAATACCTTTTATGCGCTTACGCAGACATAAGTAACGCTTATAACAATGTGGCAATTGAACCTCTTATTACCTCTTTACTTGATTTTGATGTGGATCCGTTTCTATGTAGATATATAAGAGAATTTTTAAAAGAAAGATATTTGATATACAGGCTTCGGGATGGGAGGGAAATAATAAGAATAAGTAGACAGGGTGATTGATTCCACGCCTCACCGAACGGCGTGGAATCCTGAGGGGTTGTGCCTTTGCCACGTGAGAGAAAAGAAGTGATGAAATTGGTTACTGACCTTGTCTCCGTAGGCAGGAAATCGAAAGCTCGATTCGAGACGGGAATACGGGAAAAGGGCACAGTTTGGGATAGGATATGGAGTGAATCGAAACCTATCGTTGCTGCCGACGCTGTCGCCGGCGTGCTGCCTGCCGTGACCGTGGAGTCGCCGCTACCGATGCGACGATGTCCAATCAACAGGGATCACTTGACCGCTGACGCGAATCTAATTACAATCAATAGCCCGACGCTATGAGGTAGATTTACACTCTGACCAGGCCCGATGCCTGTATGATAATTGGTACACCGAAATACCATCAATTTCACGGGGCCCGAGCCGCCATGTTATTCTCCCGATGAGACCAGACCAAGAGGAAAATTAACCTCCAATTTTACATCTCGTTTCCGATACGAGTGACAGCTGCTAGTCCGTTTTCGCTAGTGATGTCTCGATTACTCGCGATCGATTCGCGCAACAAAAAACCGGTGCGTTTCCGACGCATAAATATTAAACAGTCACCCGCCCGGACAGGCCCGAACCTGTCCCTAATCAATAGGAAGGCGAGAAAGTGTTGCGACCGCTCTCTTGAGGACCGAGTCCCCCACCCTGACTTCTGCTGATCGAGGCGTGCCATCCCGACCCGTGTACAAATTGACGATCCGTCCTCGTCTCCATCTCAATGATGGCAGGTTCGCATCCTTAATCAGCACCAAATCACCGACCTGAGGGGGGCTCGTCCGGTCAGTCCACTTAAGGCGCTGCTGCAAGATGTGCAAGTACTCAAGGGACCACCGTTTCCAAAAATCTTGAGCCATCTGCTGCAACATCTGCCACCTAGTTAACCGACTTAACTTAACATCACCGAATGGGTATTCTGGCAGGGCGTTAAGGGGCTGACCTATCAGGAAGTGACCCGGCGTCAACGCTTCCAAATCATTTGGATCCGAACTGAGCGGGCACAACGGACGCGAGTTCAGTGTCATTTCAATTTTACAGAACAGCGTCACAAGCTCTTCAAAGCGTAGAGAGGTCTCACCGATGATCCTCGTCAGGTGCGACTTAGCCGATTTAACCGCAGCCTCAAAAATTCCTCCCCAATGAGGACATTCCGGCGGACTGAAAACCCATTCAATCCCTCGTCGGGAGCAAGCCGTACCGATGGCGTCCTGGTTACCGTTCAGGAATTGAGTGACCTCCTGCAGATATCGCCTGGCTCCGACAAAATTTGTGCCGTTGTCCGAACGTATTAATGTCGGGAGGCCCCTTCGTGAGACGAACCGATCCAGACATGCGATAAATGCCTCCGTAGTGAGGTCACTGACCACCTCCAAGTGGACTGCCTTCGTGGCCAAGCACACGAAGACGCACAGGTATGCCTTCACTAATCTGGCGTTCCGTAGCTGTGAAGACTTGACCATGAATGGTCCCGCGAAATCCGTTCCGACACCCGCAAAGGGCCGGATTTCGTTAACCCTATCCGAGGGTAAATCGCCCATCTGGGGCTGCATCGTAGCCGCCTTGGCCCGATAACAAGGCAGGCACCGAAATACGACGCTACGCACTTAGCGTCGTCCCGATAGAATCCAGAACTCGCGCTGGAGAAACGCCATCAAGGCGTGGCATCCGACATGCCCATTTCGAATGTGTCGATCCTGTATCAACAGTTCGACCAACTTCCCTTTCCTAGGGAGTAACAACGGGTGGCGAGCCGCATAAGGCAGGTTGGCATTCCGCAGCCGACCTCCTACCCTCAGCAATCCTTGAGGGTCAATAAACGGGTTAAGCCGAGCCACAGCTCCCTTCAGTTGGACGCGTCCGCGTCTCAGAATGTCCAATTCGGACTTAAAGTGCACCGTCTGCACGTTCCGTACCAATGCGAACAACGCATGGTTCCGTTCCCGTGGTGTCAGGACCTGTGTCCGCACTCGTTGCGCCTCACAATTCCGACAATTCCGCGCAAATCGGCAGATCCAGGCGGTCACATTGACCAGCTTGTCGAGCGAGCTGTACCGTTCCAGCAGGCTGAACTCCTCTTCCGGCTCTGGTTGCGTCGTACAGACACCGACTGTCAAGGCGCCGTTCGCCGTGGCAACGCGTGGACTCATTGGCCAATCCGATTCGGCTTGAGTCAACCATCCTGGACCCCAGCACAAGGGATGTCCAACCAACTCCGGAGCGTGACACAATCGACCTGACCGAAGGCGACCAGTATTGTTCCGATAAAACTGTTCACACTCTTCTTCAACCGGGTCCCACCGGCGGACCGTAGGTGGTTCCTCCACCACCCAAAACTTCTGTATCACCTCCGAGAGTACAGAACCGAATAAGGGACTACGAGTCGCTAGGCGTGGGGCAGCCGGCATGACCGGACCCATTACCGCATGGCCCAGTCTGGTGTTGACCGAAACCAGACCAGTCGCCTGCAACACGTGGACACCTGGCACTAACAGGTATCCCAAGGCATCGACACCCAATAAAATGTCTACTGGGCCCGGAATATCGAACTCCGGGTCAGCCAGTGACAACCCAGCGACCAACTGTCGCACCTAGGGCGACAACCGTACGTGAGGGTGTGAGCCCATCACATTAGGCATGACTAATGCCGTGACCGTCAGATTCACCGATGAATCCACCCGTGACGAGAGAGTAATCCGACATACTCCCTTAACGGAACCGACTTCCGTGTTCCCAATTCCCCGAATGGAATGTGGATACTTCCTTACCGAAATGCCCAACCGTCTTACAAGGTTGCACGAGACTAAGCACCCCTGGGCCCCCGAGTCCAATAGTGCTCGTGCCATACATGATTTGCCGTCCGAACTCCACGCTATCACCGAGGCGGTGGGGAGCATGACCGTCTGTGGAGTGGCGGCACCCTGTAAGTGGGCGGCGTGTCCCTAGCGGGAACCTCCGCGGGATCCGAACCCGCTGGGACCTCCGTCGGCCTGGTAACTCGGCTGCTGATATGCCACCGGTGGCATATCAGACCGCATGTACATTAGGGGGTCCCAACCCGCATAATAGGCCCCTCGCTGTCCCGGTACCCGACCATACCGGACTGCGAAAGGTGTGCCCGGTGGCCACCGTGGATGGAGGGGGGAGAGCGGATCCAACCTGGGGCGCTCTAGGAATGGGGGCGACATCCCACTGTTCGCCTCCCTGTTCGCCTCCCAGAGCGACGGGCAGGGTGGCGCAGAAGCTGGTGGGCTCCCAGCCTTCGCGCCACTCATAGGTGCCATCTGACACCCGCCCGTAACACGCGGTGAGCCAGCGGCCCGAAGTCCTCGCTGACCCTGGACAGCGGCGACCGAACCCCGGCTGTCCCGCCTGTTACCCCCCGCGCTGCCCCCTTCCCCTCGAGGGGGGGTCCCGTCCGCGGGTACCCCAGTCACCCCGTTGGTGACTCCCGTTGCCCGGAGGGGGACTGGGTCCGGCCCTGGTTGGGCCCTGTGACCGACCAACCTGAGTCCGGCCCTGGTGACCGTCCGATGGGCCTGACCGGTTCAGGCACAACACGACGTGGTGCCTGCCACCGCAGCCCTCACAGGGGGACGCCCGTGAGCACTCGCTCAGCGGGTGCGGCCCCAAACAACCGAAACACAATCGGTGGCGGAAGACCACCTTCCTGCGGGCAGCCACACCGAGCGCCTTAAAGTTGGCGCAACTGGTCACCTCATGACCGGCACTGTCGCAGTGCACACAGCCGTCACCCGACGGCGCGGCACTCAAAACGCCAAATTGTTTTGACCGACCACCCCCCCGTGGGGGTGGGGGGCGCGGCCCCTCCCGCATCCGCGCGGGTTGGCGCTGCACACTGGCCTCCGAATCCATGGTGTCGCATCGCCTGCATTCACCCTCCAAAAACTCCGTTAATTGGACGAGCGTGGGCAGTTCCGAGCTACCGCCCCCATGCAGCTGTTCAAACCGACTTTGAACAGCTGCAGGCAACCGTGACAAAACCATATATAACACAATATATGACCATTGGTCTACCGGCAGACCAAGGTTCTGAAGGGCCTTAGTGGCCACCAGCACAGGGTTGAGCACCTGTACCCGGATGTCAACATCCCGGGTTACTCTTGGGATGCTGAACAGCTTCCCCAGCTGCGCATCAACCAACCGCCTTTTGTGTTGGTAGCGGTCAAACAATATGACCCGGGCAATCTCATAATTGCCCGCCGTAACCGTTAGGTGACCGACCAACTCCTTCGGTTCACCCCGCAGTGCCATCAATAGCTGGGCCAACTTGTAGGCGCTGTCCAGGTCGTCCCGACCGTGGACCAGGCTATCGAACAAATTGATGAATGCCGGCCACTCATCAATTGCCCCACCGAAGGCCGGAATCTCCAGGTGTGGAAGCCGTCCAACCACACCCTTAGGGGGGGGGTCTCCGCTACCCTCCCCGCGGTCATCCCGACGCGACCGCTTAATTTTTTCGGCGCGACGCTCGATGTCGCCCAAGCACTCCATCGCTTGGTCAGCATCCGCGCAGAGCTGCCTCACTGCAGCCACCGAGGCCTCATCCGTAAGCCCGAGGGCTTCAGCCTCGGCAGCCAGCCGACACACCTTCCCGACGCGTGTCATTGCGTCCTCCACACGCTTGAGCAGGACATCGTCCATGTCGGGTCGCTCCACATACTTGTGAGTATGGGCGAGCCATCTCATCTCCTCACGGACACCATATCGCAGTACCGTCAAGGGCGAAGGTGCCATGGTTACCGATTTAATTGTTCCTGGTCCTATGCTTCACTGCCGAACTAAGCACAGCCAGATACCAGCACTTTCCCGTCAGCGCTGGGCACAGAAATTAAAACTAAGTTGTAAAACCCAAGGCAACCACTAAACAATTAAATCCTAAACAATATTTAATATGGTCGCCCTGTGGACATACACCTTATAATATACACTCTAAATCAATTAGAGAATGCCACCATGTGTTACAATACAAATAACACACAAAAGGTTATTATAAAAAAAAACAAAATAATAAGTGGCTTCTTATGAACCACACTTCCTTTGAGGTCAGCAAATCAGCTTAATACCCCTTAAATAGCCCGACCCTGCTGTGTAAACCGAAATAACACTGTAGGACTACAGAACCCGACGTTCCACCGTAAGTAATACAATCTAGGCTTCGCAGAATGACCGTTCAATCCTTTATGCGCTGGTAACAGTAGTTTCCGACTACAAATTTATAACAACTGTTAACTAAATTGGCACTTATACTTTCACTAACCGAAATGAACTTTAATTGTGGTATACCGACCACAGACTCATTGCCGACTTGAGCCAATCTGACAATGTGACAAAGGCAGCCCTACAACCGTGAATCGATGATTTCCCACTAGGAAACCGCGCTCCTGCTACCAAAATGTTTAATTTCCCACGCCTACCGAACGGCGGGGAATCCTGAGGGGTTGTGCCTTTGCCACGTGAGAGAAAAGAAGTGATGAAATTGGTTACTGACCTTGTCTCCGTAGGCAGGAAATCGAAAGCTCGATTCGAGACGGGAATACGGGAAAAGGGCACAGTTTGGGATAGGATATGGAGTGAATCGAAACCTATCGTTGCTGCCGACGCTGTCGCCGGCGTGCTGCCTGCCGTGACCGTGGAGTCGCCGCTACCGATGCGACGATGTCCAATCAACAGGGATCACTTGACCGCTGACGCGAATCTAATTACAATCAATAGCCCGACGCTATGAGGTAGATTTACACTCTGACCAGGCCCGATGCCTGTATGATAATTGGTACACCGAAATACCATCAATTTCACGGGGCCCGAGCCGCCATGTTATTCTCCCAATGAGACCAGACCAAGAGGAAAATTAACCTCCAATTTTACATCTCGTTTCCGATACGAGTGACAGCTGCTAGTCCGTTTTCGCTAGTGATGTCTCGATTACTCGCGATCGATTCTCGCAACAAAAAACCGGTGCGTTTCCGACGCATAAATATTAAACACAGGGTATAGCTCAGGGTGACCCAATGTCACCTATATTATTTAATATAGTCACAACAAATGTATGCAACACACTCATGAAGTCAGTTAAGGTCTCTCAATATGCCGATGACTTCGCTTTGTATTGTGTTAACCAAAATATTGATTTTTGTGTTAGCACTATCCAATCAAGTCTTAACAGTTTTATAACTATGTTAGAAGAAATTGGTTTAGAAATATCGCTCTCAAAGACTAAACTTTGCCTTTTTACTAGAAAATACAAAGTTCCTCATATAAATATAAGAATAAAAAACATTGAAATTGAGGTGATACATTGTACAAAGTTTTTAGGCGTTTGGGTGGATAGCCGCTTGAATTGGAGTCGCCATGTTTTAGAAACTGCCGAAAAATGTATTGCGTTCATTAATATCCTTAGCTCATTAAGCAGTTCAAAGTGGGGTGTTCATCCGATCCACCTAAGAAGACTGTATTTAACACTGGTACGATCTAGACTCGATTACGGATGCATTATTTATGGCAACGCCAACTCTAGACTTTTGCAAAGGTTAGACGTCATCCAAAACCAATGTCTTCGCCTTTGTGGAAGTTTCATTCGAGACACCCCAATTTTTGCCATGGAAAGCGAACTTTGTATCTTACCCTTAAATTTGAGAAGAATCTATTTAAGTAACAAATACTTTCTGAAACTCTCTTCCAGAGCATCCGACCCCTTGAGAAAACAGTTAGAAGTTTTTGTCAACACATTAAATACAGGCGCTAGCTATTGGCGTAAAAACCAACTTCCTCTTTTGCTTGAAAGTTTCAGAAAGTACTGCAACCTAATTGTGTCAAAATCTGAGATTTTACCCCAATTCTTACTTTCTCACGACATTAAGACTCTCCCTTGGGACAAAATCATATTGCATAGAGTGGACACTATTATTAAACCTAAAGCTCAACTACCCACTCATGACCTTAAACAACTTAGCGAAGATATGATAAACATGCAGTACTCAGACCATTCTAAAATATATACTGACGGATCCAAAACTAGACACGGCTCTAGTTGCGCATTTTATGATGAAGCTGAGAATTTTGGGGTGAAGTTTCTAATTGAAGATCCATGTATATCGATAATGGGGGTTGAACTAACAGCAATTAAAGAAACAGTACACTACATTGAGTCGACTACAAGTAATAAAATTGTAATTTTCACAGATTCTAAGAGCAGTCTACAACATTTAGTGGGATGTGCTAAGGGTAGTATCGCCGGTAGACACGAAACTTACCTCATTATTAAATGTATCCATAGAATGATACGTAACGGGGTTGAAGTTCGTTTACAATGGATTCCTTCACACGTGGGCATCAAGGGTAATGAGATAGCAGACTCACTTGCATCCGAGGCTCTTCGGAACGGCATACCTCTCGACACGGTACCGCACTACACTGACCATCTTCCAAAATTGAAAATCGACAACTACTTTAGATTTAAATCCTATTTCAATGATTGCTCTCAAAACAGAGGCATCTGGTACAGAACCGTTGTAGACGTACCACCTCGCGTACCTTGGTTTGCCTCACGAAGCTTCAACAGAAGAGAACTAGTTCTCTGCTTCCGAACCCGAACTTACCACATCCCACTTAACAAATTTAGTTTCATTATGAATAAAAGAGACGACCCTAATTGTACCCGATGTGAGAGGGAGGAGGACCTCCTTCACTTAGTTCTCGAGTGTAAAATAAATGAACAACCAAGGCTGGACCTCCTCGAAGAAACTCGGTGCTCTGAGGGGGATCTTCTCTTCCTTTTCCATCGAATTCTAAGCTCAGAGTTCACTGTCGAGTATAGTAACAGATTCTTAAGTTTCTTGATAACCTCTTTGAATCTCAGATGGGAACACTACAAAATACTTATGTAACTAACCAATTTTAGATTTATTTAATGTTATTTTCTTTTGTTAAAGTAATACTGTAAGCACTGTAACTTTGTTAATTATTTTTAAGCTGACTTAATCATAAGATGTATGGCTTATAAAATAAATAAGATTAAAAAAAAATATATACGAAATATACGAATACGCAGACACAGCAGGGTTAACAAAGACCCTTTGTGAAAACTAGCTTAGCAGTCCGCTCGAGCGAACACGACCTCTTTACCCTTTATTCAGGTCAGACGGTCAGGCAGGCAATGTTTCTCCACAAGACAATTAATTCAAAAACTAATACCCGGCTACTAAAACATCGGGCGGTCAATACACTTCTAAATATCTAAAACTAAATGCAAGCAAAGCAACAAGCAACCTAGTAATATATATTATGTACATATATTTATATTTCAAATGTGCTAATTAAGCCCTTTTTTGATAACCAACTCAACCCTGTTCTAAAACTTCAAAAATAACTTGACTTTATGCCCTCTGGAGGGCGCCATTGAATCGATTAAGTGTGACGTCACCTATAACCAGTGGACGCTCAAGACGCTTCTAACGATAACTTATTTTTCAAATTCTGATGAGCAATTTGGATGTTCTGGTGACACAAATGAACATACATTTGATCGGTATGTTTACAAACATACCGATCAAACACATAATCCTCCTTTTGGCTTCGCTGCAGTCGGATCAAAAAAGATAGAACCATCTAATGTCTGATTTGTTAACAGAGTATTTTTATAATTAGGCGATTCACTTTGTTCCTCAATTTTTTCGAAGTGTTTATTTAAAGCTTCAGATGTTTAATACGTTGGTCACAATGGAGGAATAAGCTACAAGCTCGTATTATTACCTACCGAAAAAAAAAGGTATAGCATAGCGTACTAGCAAATTAAACATATTTTTAGAATGTCTTAAGTTAGGGTTTCAGTAATAAATTAGAAATATATATGGTTACCTTACCAGTCAGTCAGCGAACTATTTTTCTCCCACTTTCATACATTACCGGAAAAGAAAGCTTAACGTTTTTCCGATTTTTTTTATTTATATATTAGGTACACAAAACAGCAGTGGAGATAAAACATTAAACCAAAACAACAGAACATGTAAAAGGGGGCTGCCTCCAGCGCCAAAAGTATGTGCACACAGCATGGTAAAAATAATGATATAGCTAAAGCTAAAACTACACATATAAAGTGTTAAACATATAGTAAAATATTACGGAACTAAGTAAGATACACTTATAGATTTTTCACTAAACAAATATGAAAATAATAACAAATAAATCCGTTATGTGAGGTAAGAATCAATAATCATATATGCATGAGGATTTTCGCATTTTATATTTTATAGCAAGGCAGTCATGATAGATGTCAGGAAGGTCATCTTCGCTGGCCAAAACCTCATTATATTGTCAGGATATAAGGATTCCAGTAAAAAGCAGAGTTTAACGATATAAAAATATTTCATTTATTAATCGTTGTGTACCAGGAGAGGTGTGTTTCGGTCACGCACTGGAAAAACGACTCGAAAAAGCAACGGAATTCGTGTCAAGTGTTTGTCGCATGCTCAAATATAAAAACGAATATTTACGAGTAGAAAGAGATAGAATACTGTAGCGGAACGAGATGGATTTATTTGTGTATATTCCAACACCGATTACCGCCGCCCGTACAAGTTGTTTACGCCGCTCTCTACCACCAATCATCGCGTTCTTGTCCCCTCGGAAATAAATTACAAAACCAGCAATAACTCTCAATGGTGAATTTGTCTACGGTCTAACATTTTTTCCTGCGCCAGAGCCATTGGTCGTAAGTGAATTCGGTAATTAAAAAGTCCATGAACCCAGCAGGGTCCCTCACCGGGGGTGCCGGGGGTGTTACTCAATGGCCATGGTCACGCAACGAACGCCAGCACACAAACAGTTTTATTCCGTGGTGTGGCTTTGGGTAAAACGCCATAACGTCAAATTCGGTCAAATCTTTGAAGCGCTTTTCCTCCTGAAGGAGACACTTCCCAATTCTCAAAAAATATAGGTTTCGAAGATTTCCCTTTTCTTCAATTTATGTGTTTGATAACACCATATGTCAATAGGAACTATAAGAAAAAAATAGATGCTTTTTACATAGAACTTGATTGGGATCTAAAAATAGTATTGATTCTTGCATCAAAACTCTGTATCTATTCAAAATATCGTAAAACTGTGTTTGAAATTCAGAAATAATCAGTGGTATTATTAAATAGGTATTGGTATTTCTTCAAAAAGAAATACCAATACCCATTTAATATTGGGCAAATGGGCACTATAATACGATTAGTCTCCCATATTCAATACCACGTGACAGGGGGTTAGCCCATCGCCACAGCTACGGAGATATGAAGGTTTCCTCACGATGTTTTCATTTAATTATAACATAACATGTACATACAGGCACATACATTGCTCTTGGCCCAACATTGGGATACCCTGTGTCGTCGGAACCAGAAACAGCGACGTCACAAACATGTAAACATCCAAAGGGATATTTTTTTCTCCCTCCCCAGCCAGGATTAGAACCTGAGACCTCTCGCTTAAAAAGCACAGCCTCGACCTCAACACCATAGAGATAGACACTCTATTGTTTTCAAAATTAAGTTTCTGTAGAAACTTGTGCAGCAAGCAGGAGACTTTTCAACATTCTTCTGACTTGAAACAAATACTTTCGGGCAACACTTTGGGTGTTGCCCGAAACTTTCCTTTCCCAATACCATCCTCAGCAAACCAGGTCACCCACCACTCCATGCTATCGCTCAATCTCCATATAGCGGGTGACTTGCCGATCTACCGGATAACAACCCCGATTGGATGGAACGCAAGCTCCGATAAGCTGTAATGAATGTGCATGATGAGCTCTAAGCAAATTGATATGCTATTACTAGACTAAATAGGTGCTTATGGGTGCTGACCTACTTAGGTTGTCTTGTTGGTAAAGAAACTGGTGCCATGGATGTGAGCGAGGGCGAAGATAGATGGGAACGGATTCTTATGTTATTTATGATTATGAAATGAGTATTGTTTATTGGCTACTGGCTCTGGAACGCTGTTTCGCCCAGTTATTTACCTAAAGCCTTTCCCATGGAATTACGCTGGGGAACGTCAAATTCGTTCGAATGCACATCTTTGAAGCGCTATTCCTCCTAATGGAAACACTTTCCCAAATTCCGAAAATATAAATATATTTTCGGAATTTGGGAAAGTATTTTATAACAAATGTTATGAAAACATCATTTTTCTTCAATTACAAAACATCATAAGTTAATGGGTACTACAAAAAATATATAGATATTTTTTACTGAAAACTGGCTATTTCTTGGAATCTAAAAAGAATATTGATATGGTTCTGGCGTCAAAAGATACGTAATGAAAATATCTTAAATCTTAAAGTGTGTTTGAAATTAAGTAATTATCAGTGGTTTGGAAGAAAAACACACAATTTCGCAATGTTCTGCGGCAGCGACGACGATGACGTACCAGCCATGATGCATTGTGATGTGAATATGTTTGTGTCCATTTTCAACCATCCCCAATCGAGTTGCTAATTTTACCGATAGACGAACCTTAACCCCTCAGTTAGCTAACGCCACTTTTTCGTTATAGGTTTTAAATTTTATTACCATGGCATAGGTTCCAAATTGCGATCCGTCCCAACTAGCCTCGGTTTTTGAGTAGATTAACTACTAAAAAGCCTATACCACACAAGGGGTTAAGCATTAAGCTTAACCCCTTGTGTGGTATAGGCATGCAGATTTTTCATTGGTTATCACCAAGCCATAAGGTTGAAAATATGACGGCAAATGTATTGCCTCTGCCACATAAAGGGTTAAACCGTCTCCAAATCGCAATTGTCAGCATGCAGCCTTGTCGATCATCAAACAAAGTTGCGCATTCCATGATAGAAGAAGGATAATGGAAGAGTTTTCACTTTTCGCAATCCTATGTTCTATGTTGAACTGTTTCGAAGTTTTACTCATTTACATTAGCCTACGTCGATGCTACAAACGCCATAAACACAAGAAACTAATATAAACTTTCGCCTTGGGTGGCCTCGCCCGTAATTTTCCAGAGTCAATGTAGAAAGGATGTAAATTATGCCCGTAAATCATCATTAGACCTCGGCCTTGGCCTTTGTACCTCATCATAAAACCAACAATCAGTCAAGAGTTCCATAACGTAATGCTGCATAACTT
Organism: Argyresthia goedartella; assembly: GCA_949825045.1. Lineage (NCBI taxonomy): Eukaryota > Metazoa > Arthropoda > Insecta > Lepidoptera > Argyresthiidae > Argyresthia > Argyresthia goedartella. The sequence goes on from OX463809.1 coordinate 39,717,673, forward strand.
TACTATACAGCAGAGCCCTAGGAAAATATTCCGTCAACTCTGTACAATTACAATTATGGTAAAGGTCATATTTGAATGTGTAATGTACTTGCATATAGTCCATTGATGACTTACTTTGACAATCATGCAAGAGCTGCTAGGGTACTAATAAACACATTATGCATGCAGGTAAATTGATTCTCATTGACTTCCCAGCCAAGCAGAGAGTGATACAAATTATTATTATTATTACGAGCCGTTTATGTCCCACTGCTGGGTAAAGGCCTCTTCCCCTTTCTTCCACTCCTGGCGGTCTTGAGCGGTGTCCCACCAGTTTTTGTCAAAGAGACCCAATTCGCCACTCCATCTTTTCCTGGGTCGGCCACGCTTTCTCTTTGCACCATTGGGCGGCTCTTTTGGCCCATCGGTCCGGGTGGGTGCATTCGAGCAAATTACCTAAAGGTTTTTAACTCGCCTACGGGAAGGCATACCTAAATAAACATTAAAAGTTTATGCAACACAAAACTAGGGATAGGATAATTGGAAACCCTTAATTGGAATTTCTGTAGTCGGAGCAAACCAAAGTTTAGCAGCAATGAGGGCAAATAATGTAGAATGTTTTCTGTTCCAAAGCTCAAGCTAAAATTTTTTTACCACTAGCTGTAATGCGCTAAGAAGCAATTCAGCAATTTAAAATATTTACTATTTAGGTAGCCACCATTAAGTGAGAAATAATTACACCGAAACTACACCATGCTGATTGCCGTGGCCGAGTCCCGCAGCCCGTACGCATCATGTCAGAGCTCCGTCGTCTATACCCGGCTGTGCTTATAAATAGACGCGTCTATCCGACTTGACCCAGTTACCGCCGGTCGATGACCCCGCATGGGATGAAGGGACTCCCCCAAAGGGAGGGCTATAGGGGTCCCGAATCGGGTACGTCAATACGGGAAAGGAAAAGTCGGTATTTTATGTTCTATTGTGAGTTAGGCCTTGCTTTTCAGTAAAGATTCCTCGAATTTAGACTCGCTCGTAGCCTTTTTTATAATTTAGATAGGTAGGGCAATCTAAGGAAACGTGTGAAAGCGCTACCGAAGCCGAAAAATCCGGGCCATTGGCAAACTTGCGATTTAAAACCGAAACACGTAAATAAATATCGATTGGTGTTAGTGACATAATTCACTCGCACACGTATTACTGTTAGGAATTCGAGCGGTCTGCCCCAGGAATTCTCGGCTCTATTTACATTTTAGTAAAGTCGTTTACGGGTCAGCTGATTGCAACATAGAAAAGTCCCACGTTGTACAGTCAAAAACACATGCACCATTGCAGTTGTAGATATTATTTGACTAGGGATCATGAAAATAGGAACGATTCAAAAACCAAAATGGCTGACTGTACCGCCATAATTAGGTACGTAAGGCCTACATTCTGTCATTGCAGAAACGACGGTCACTAGACCCTTCCTTTGGGAGTCCCTTGTGAAGTGCTGTGGGTCATTGGAGTAGTGAATGCCAACACACGAATAAACAGACGGAAATGCAACGTTCAAGAGACAGTTATCATTATGTTATTATGATGATGATTGTGATATAGGTAGCAGAGTCGCTTTAGTAATTTAAGGGCCGTAATTTTAAAGACGCACATTTCATGGTATTGTTACGTAAACTTAATTTAAAGCAATTTTATTTATATTCATCTGTAGGTAGGTCTACGCAGGTTAACGTGTCAACGCAGTTGAATGTGGCTCAAGCAGGAATAAATACCAGAGTCAAATAGTGTTCGAGTTCAGATAAAATGAACCTTATGTCATGCCTTATGTATATATATAAGAGTCACAGACAGTTCTATTCAATAATGTCGTCAATAAATATTTCAATTCCACCTGAAGAATTTAGCGACTGTCGAAATAATTTTAGATTTGTGGAAATACCACAACAAACTCATGTTGACAATTGTAATACATATGGTACCAACATGCTGTTACATTGACCTTTTAATAAATCCACACCCTATACCAGTGGAGACACTGATTGGAAAATAAAAGTAAACGAGCCCATGCCAACTATGTTATAAGTTCATCTTGGCCTTCTTGTCCCCAGACCGCAGGTACATTAAATCCTTTCCCGCCTTGCTAAATAATTGTCAAAGTGTTGAAGAATGTGCACAAGGAAATACTCAAGGCCTTACCTAACACCGACGTATGTATGCATCCGTCCGTTGCAGGTCCCCCGAGAGAGTTTCAAGCACATCGTGAAGGCGTGCGAGTGTCCGCTGTATTGGAAGATGCCGTTGTTCCTGGCGACACAGCAGAGCTTGCACGCGCCAGTTGATGGACACAAGTTTATTGACTTCTGGAGAGAGTAAGTAGTAACTGTTGTGTATTCATGACTCGAGTGTATTCGATGAAGGACCCCGGTGTTACGTTTGACCCTAAACTTACATTCCATGGGCACATGAGCACTTTAGCCAAGGAATGCTTCAAAAGATTAGGGTTTGTGATACGGAATAGTAAGGGATTCCACGACTTGGGTGTGGTCCAGCTTCTATACACGGCCCTAGTGAGAACCAAACTTGAATCCAGCTCGGTTGTTTGGAATCCGCATGAAAGCTCTTACGTCCTTATGCTCGAGATGGTACACAAAGCTTTTCTAAGGTACCTATATAAGAGGAAATTTGGATACTACCCTTACCTTTATCCGTCCGCTTTTATATTAGGTATGCTCGGATACAACTCACTAGAGGTGAGACGTAACACCGAGCAGCTTCTGACTGTGTGTCGATTGTTGCGAGGCGACAGTGACTGCGCGGCGCTTGTCAGCGCAGTATGTGCGCTATACGTGCCTGACAACTACCTACGCGCGCGCAGGCACCAACTGCTAGCGGGCGGCACGTACCGCACGGTGGCGCGCCGGCAGTCCCCGCTGGTCCGAGCGCGGAACAGCCTCAACGCTCTGGTGGCTGCTGCACCATTGAATGATCTGTTTGGTGAGGCATGGAGGGATATTGTGAGAGAATGTGGAAGGTTCTGCGAGAAGAATGCATGATTTGTTCTTCTGTATTTTTATTATTATTATTTTCTTGAATGTTTATTTTAAATATTGAATATAATATAATAATTGAAAAGAATATTGATTGATATTATTAATTGGATAGTTTTTGTATAATTAACTCGTCTTGGCGGGGAACTTCCGTGGCCCCACATGTAATTGTATTTTATATTAATATTTTTTGATCAGTTTGGATACTTTGTACAACGACCTGGAATTTTCTGTAATGTTGTGCGAATTTATGTCAATAATAAATAAATAAATAAAATAAATTCATTTTATATTTGCTTTCATTGTCATCTATATGGAGTCGATAGACCACGAGCATCTTAAAAAGTCTAAATAGAAAGATTTTCGCGCCAACTGACAGTTGACAGTTTGGTGCGAAAACGGACCCATCAGCCTCTACTCTAGTGATAGGAAGACACTGGAACTAAGGAACCGAGCTAGGCGTCAATTTTTTCCTCGCTCTTTCGCTTAGAAAAAGAAATATTAGGTGTTGGATTCATTAAAAAAAAAACGCGGAAATGGCCATATTACGTCCATGGTTATGGTTGGTTACGTACAAAATTCAAAGACAAATAGCAGAAACAAACTATGAATGAAAGAAGAAGACGTAGTTTGAGTAGAGTGTTGTTGGTTCACTTCACTCTTTTTTAACACTGCTCCAACCTTAAGAAAATTGGATTACAGGAATGTAGCAATATGTGATACCTATTAGAACTTAAATTAGTTGTTGTTAGAACCGTCATAATTTGAATGCGTTCTGTAATTCTGGTGGACGTTTCCTGTTTATTTTTTCAAGGAAATTCGTTTATTTCTATACCAAGTCGTCGTTCTAGTCCAGTTTGCTTACAGATGTGAATGACACGTTACGGCTATGGATATGGAGCAACACTCGAAAATAAGACGCTGGTGGGGCTAACGCTAGATATAATTATATACATATACCTCAATATACCACATGCACGCTGCTGAGAAATGTGTTGCCTTGCTCCTTAAACATGTAAATGTCAGAGAGGCACTTCGATAAAAACTTAGAAGTGATAACATAAAATTGCACAAAATCCACTTTTTTAGGGTTCCGTAGAGCAACAAGGAATCATTATAGTTTCGTCAAGTATGTCTGTCCGTCCATATTTCACAGTTGAAACTTAGTAAAATGTGTGCCCCCGCCCCCTCTAACTTTTAAAGTAACAGAGTGAAAAATCTACAAAAAATATACACTTTCAACAAAAATTGGTTTGAACAAAATAAAATAAGCAGTTATTAAGATATAAAACATTTATTAAAACCGCAAAAATAACTTTGTCATTCATACACACACTATGAAAAACAAAGTTACAACACAAACATCCAGTCACATAATCACTTGCTACAACGGCACCCTTCATGGCCACTTTTTATACACTAGGGATGTTACCAAAACAATCGGAAAGAATCGAAATTGAAAATAGAACATCAAAATCTATCCCAATTTGCTGCATCCAATTCACAAATTTTGGAAAAGTGTATCGATTCGTTGATTAATCGATGTTTTTAAGCAATATACCCTCACTAACAGGCTAAGACTGACACCCGTCAAGCACTATGTTATCTTTTTCATACTGTAGTTATACCTATACTAATAATACCTTGGACACTATTTACAAACATTGATCTAGATCAGCTAGCTAGCCCCAAACTAGGATTCCCTGTATCTTGGGTACTAGGCAACGATAGACGTACTTAAATAGATAACTATTATACTTAGATAGATAAACAACCATGGCTAGGGTTCAAACAACCGTTCTCATCAAACAAATATTTGCCCCCACCGGGACTTGAACCCGGGACCCTTCGCTTCGGTGGTCAATGATCCCTTCTGTTCTACGTTAACAGATATTTGCTCCTAAATCTATCTTTTTAGTTTTGTAATTTGAACCAGTGTATTTTATCTGTGCAGTAAACAATTTCATTTCAGTTCATTTAAATTTCGTGATATTGTTAACGCCACTAATCTAAATTATAAATTTGAATAAGAGCTGCCTTGTACCTTATTTATTACTTGTACCTTATTTATTACTTGTACCTTATTCAATGATTCAGCGAGAGAAAGAGTTCAATCAGTCAATCAATCAATGAAATCTCTTTATAACTGTAGATATTTACGTATACTTAGCAATCGTCTTTTTTTGCCATTTCTCTACATTGGACCACTGTGGGAGAAGAAGGGCGTAGAAACTCCCACAGATTGATTTTTAGATCTCTTTTAAAAATTGCTTGTGCTTAACTAATACAAATATTACAATATGAATTATTATAATTAATAAGCAGGAATAAATAATTACAAAATTAGCAAGGTCTGTGTTGAGCCAGAACCCCATACAGTCCCAACATTTAAGTAATCTTGAACATTGTAAATAATTAAGTTTTCAGCGCTCATAAAATGTTCTACGGCGCATAAAAAGTCATCGGACTTCGTTGTTGTAGCTATGGAGTAATGAAGGTTTCCTCAGGATTTTTTCCATTACCGTTAGAACGTCCGTATAATGTACATAAGATAAATTAATTATCTCATTGGTACATGGTCAGGAATCGAACCTACTGTGTGAGAGTCAAGCGTGAAACCCGTTAGACGACGGACCCCGGAGAAAAAAACATCAAATACTAGAAATATAAGTATTACAGATGACATTTTGGTTTGTGGTTCCCTTCAGTTGTTGTTACCAAAAGTTTTGATGAGGACTTTTCGTGTATAAGCATCCCAACCGGGGAAAAGAAAAAAGTTCTTGAAGTTTAAGTAGTTTTTTTTAAGTTTTTATCTTGGTGAATTATTCCTTCAAAACTCACCCACAACAGAGCTTTTCAAATGCAACTGACGACACGCTCCATCTCGAAATTCCAGCATGGCGTCGCAATGCCACGACCAGGCCTCGCGCTTCATCTACATCCTGACCCGAGGCAAGAGCAGCTGCCTGGCGCCCGAGGACTTCGTGCCGATAGCGCAGGACGTGGTGGACACCCACCCAGGCCTGTCCTTCCTGAAGGAGGCCACGGAGTTCCACTCTAGATACGTACACACTGTGAGTTGACTGTGACGACACATGTAGCGCTGTGATGTCAGGCTCCGACTTGACTGTGACGACGCAGCTGTAGCGCTGTGATGTCAGGCTCCGACTTGACTGTGACGACGCAGCTGTAGCGCTGTGATGTCAGGCTCCGACTTGACTGTGACGACGCAGCTGTAGCGCTGTGATGTCAGGCTCCGACTTGACTGTGACGACGCAGCTGTAGCGCTGTGATGTCAGGCTCCGACTTGACTGTGACGACGCAGCTGTAGCGCTGTGATGTCAGGCTCCGACTTGACTGTGACGACGCAGCTGTAGCGCTGTGATGTCAGGCTCCGACTTGACTGTGACGACGCAGCTGTAGCGCTGTGATGTCAGGCTCCGACTTGACTGTGACGACGCAGCTGTAGCGCTGTGATGTCAGGCTCCGACTTGACTGTGACGACGCAGCTGTAGCGCTGTGATGTCAGGCTCCGACTTGACTGTGACGACGCAGCTGTAGCGCTGTGATGTCAGGCTCCGACTTGACTGTGACGACGCAGCTGTAGCGCTGTGATGTCAGGCTCCGACTTGCAAGCGTGCATACAAAAAAGTCCAGGTCTTGGATTTTTGTATGTATATCCTATTTAGTGTGGCGCCAGAAGCAATGTATAGGTATATGCGTGTATCTTAATGTTTATGTTTTATTGTATATACATAATAATGTATTTATAATAATTATAAACTATCGGTTCGGACAATCTTACGGTGATATATATATATAAAAGGAATACGATTGTAAACGAAAGTGACAGCGTTAATTACTTCCACTTAAGAAAAGAAAAGGAGCGCAAGCAACTTAAACTAAAATAACGTAGCGTCAAACCACATATAAATTGTGTCAAAATAAACTGCGCTATTTTGTGAAAAATATTTTCAAGGAGAGTTTACGAATACAAAATATCCACATTTTGAATGCAATTCCGCAATTAAATTAGTGAGTATTTCAGAATTACAGGAAAAAATAAAATAATTTAGATGTCTTTTCGCAAATTAAATTCTATCGAGAAAATTTCATCCAATCGCGTTTTCCTTCAGTGAGAATCGTAATCAAATACTCAATAAATGTTAACCCAAAAATAAAATCTGTAGATGACTTTATAGTGGAGTAAATGGATTCGAAAAAACCCTTTTTTATCACTAGAAGCAATCCTGGTCGAGATCAAATCTGTAAGAGGCGGAGCTCATAAGCAAACTGTATCAATCCGACCCGAAGGACCAATTTTAAAGAATGGTTGATTTCTGATTTAAGCAGATTTAACCGAAGTTTAGACAGTTAGGTCTGTAGTCTTATTGTGTATGTTTGACATTGCAACACCAGTAAAAAAAACGACCAATCAGAACACGATTATTTAACGCGAGCTATATTTTCTTGCGATGTGATTAATTGATTTCGAATTTTAATGGTATACCTTGCGCCACGAATTAAGAGCGCTGGGCGACGTTGGCGGGAATTACTGCGCATATGTACGCCGCTCATAACTCGTGGCGCGAGGTAGGTATATTACGAATGATTTAAGAAGTACATAATAAGACTAGTGGTGTAGTGCGCTTTCAGTGTTGTGCGCATTTGTCATGCGGAACGCGGGGCGCCATACTGAAAGCGCGTGCGTGGTCAATCCCATAGTAAAGCCTCCGCCACACCAAACGCGGGGCGGGTGCGCGGGGCGGGTGCGCGGGGCGGCAGCAAATAAATTGTATTACAGGCAATCCTATGAAATCCGTCACAACACCCAAAGCAGCGCGACTACCGCGCGGGTCGATGACCTCAGGTAGCGCGCCCGTGGAGTTATATTAGTAATGTAACTCCACGGCGTGAGTTTGAAATGGATTCCGATAGTAATTCTTATTACCGGCGTCAATAAACATCATTTCGCCCCCTTCCACGCGCTTCTCATGGCTTTGCGCCTGAGCGGGATAGCTGCGTCGGACAGGCTCGACTCGGTGAGTTACATTGACGTCAAGCCCGGCAGTGGTCTCACTGACCCCATGTCACCACTTAAGTAATTTTGACACCCTAATTGAACCACAAAACCCCGAAAACAGGCCAAAAACAACAAAAATCTGTGCCGGTTGCCCTTCTAAGTTAAAATGCAAACCGGATTACAAATATGATTCGTAACAAAATCATTTGTGCTTGCATTGTGCGAATAAATTAAGCCCTAAATTAAAGATTTGTCAGACAGCTTCCGCTGAATCGTTTTCCCGTGCAGTGACTTTCAGCATTCGCATTTTTCCACGATCTCTTTTTTTCAACTTGTAAAATTTCTTGGTCCAACTTTTATGTAGTGGCGAAATTGTTTTCTCAACATCTTAAATACCAAAGTTTGACCATTGTCAGTTTTGAGAAATGACACTTGACAAAGCATTAGAGATCTTTTATCGGTCTAACTACGCACAAAATTCAGTCATGACTAGGGTTCATTTAAGCTTCTAAAGCATATTATACCTAGACATATTTCACACCTCTAAACTGGTTTTCAAGAAACACTTTATTTGAACAAATATTATTCGGGCATCTCTATCTATATATGTATTTGGTTGGCTATGTCATACACAAGTTGTCATACTACTTATTGGCAATTTAGCGCCAGAGTCCCGATCCCAAGACTACGGTCGTAGGGCTAAGCAGTCACACTCCCACAACACTACACAACACACACACACCCTCAAACACACCCTAACACACACACAACCTGCACACAACATCTGCTCATCTCATCTGTGCATTAGTTAGTAATTTTTTCAAACTTTTCACTACTCTATCTATTACACTATGCTCAGTACATGTCATAAAATATTTAAGTAAAAAAATGTAAATCCGTTATTGGCTTATATTAAGATAAATTTACTTGCTTGACCTATATGTATTTAGCTGTGGATTGTTTAATATCAATAAATAAAATAGTTATTAGTATATTAACTTTATAGAAAAAAATAATATAATATTTTGAAATAATTTTTTTAGTTCGTAATTGTTGATGTCATCTCCAGTTTTTTTTATTGATAACTCTAAATACGTCGTAAACGCAAGTTCCTAATAAAAATAGTAGTTTTTACGATTGTACCGAGAACATAATGAAAAGCATTAAAATACGAGTGTGGGTTTACGAAACGAGTTTGAACTCATTATGGAGGGTTTATGATATGTGTATAGATAAAAATATTTAGAGTATAGTTTGTTTTATATTATCGGTTAGTAAGTTATTTAACTGTTTTTAAATACTGCGGCATGCTACCATACTTCATTTCTATGCTATCGGCCCAGGTACCGCAGGGGTTTCTCAGACCTCCCGTCATCACTTATATTACACAAAATCCATTTCACCAGTAGAAGGTAAAATCCCGATGATGAAGACAGCATGATACTGAAAGAGCCCTAATGATATTTCAGTAATCTTATGTATCTCGGAAATAGGAATTTCTATCGCAATCCATTTCAAAATCGCGAGCTGTCATCTAAAACGACTGTAATTAGAATATAAAAGGAATCGTTATATGTCAAAAGATACAATAATAGATACAGGTTGCAGATGTTTATAAATGCCTATTATTCTGTTTGCAGGTGATTGCTAGGATATTTTACTGCGTGAATCGATCTTGGTCGGGCAAGATTTCTATCGCCGAGTTGAGGAGATCAAATCTTTTACAAGTTATACAGTTATTGGAGGACGAGGAAGACATCAATCAAGTCACACAATTCTTTAGGTGAGTACTGAAAATCAGCCTTGAGCATGTCCTGCTTTTTTTTATAAGGGATACATACACCTCTGATTTCTAAATTGAGAATTTCACTAATTAAATACTTCTGTCTCTGCAGTATCGTTCTGTCTCTGCAGATGTCACAAGAAAGAACGTGACAGAACGCTACATAAGTATGGAATTTGTGTATTTCTCAATTCAGAAACCGGCGCACAGAAAGTTAGTGATTACTTATAGCAAGTAAAGTAGGTTTAAAAGTTGGCATTCTGGAGAGCATTTCTTTAATTATATAGGCCTGGTATCTAACCTTATCAAGTAATGCTGACATTTACGAATATCAATCGCTTTGGATGATTTGACCAATCAACACGATTATTTCACACAGGCTGTATTTTATTGTGACTTTGCTTATTTATGCGATGTCAGATAATCCTGGAAGGTAAGCCTACTGTTTCAGACGTCTGATTCATAAAAAGGTAACATGTTGGTAATGGTAACATGGTTAACTCATCACTTTTTCACTTTTTCAGCTACGAGCATTTCTACGTGATCTATTGCAAGTTCTGGGAGCTGGACCGCGACCACGACCTGTTCATCGACAAGCACGACCTCGCCCGACACAATGATCACGGTGAGCTACATGTTAATAAGATGTCTTCGTTTTGCTCAACTTAACAAGGCTAACTGAGTTGCTAACTACATTACCTATGTAAGCAAATCAGATAAAACAACATAACATTTTACATACAGGCGCATACGCACACTAGGATACCCTGTGTCCTGGGAACCAGAAACAGCGACGACACAAATATGTAAAGAACCAAGACCTGGTGTTTTCTTCTTCCTTCCCGGCCGGGATTCGACCATGGGACCTCGCTAGGGAAGCACAGCTCCTACCGCAACACCACAGATATAGCAACCGGTAGTTCTCTTTGATAGCAACTCAATGACGACCCGAATGGCCGAGTCGGCAGTGACCCTGCCTACGAAGCCAAGGGTCCCGGGTTCGAGTCCCGGTGGGGCCAAATAGTTGTTTCATGAGAACGGATGTTTGCACCCTAGTCATGGTTGTTTATCTATCTAAGCATAATATTTATCTATATAAGTATGTGTATCGTTGTCTAGTACCCAAGATACAGGGAATCCTAGTTTGGGGCTAGATCAATGTGTGTAAATAGTGTCCAAGGTATTATTATTATTATTATATTTTTATGAATTTTTCATTTCACTCTTGTAATAAAGAGGTTCTGATACACGGGCTTACGCCAAGTGTTTATCTACTAAAGATCACGGTCCTTGCCCATGAATTTTATTATTATTATTATTATTATTATTATTATATAAGTATGTGTATCGTTGTCTAGTACCCAAGATACAGGGAATCCTAGTTTGGGGCTAGATCAATGTGTGTAAATAGTGTCCAAGGTATTATTAGTATAGAATTATATAGCTAGTTCTATTGGTAACTAAGGTTTGGTAACTACTTTGGCGACAAATAACTCTGCCAGAAGCTATGTAGGTGACACGAACAACGTGGTTAGCGCGCCATTCTTATGTTGTCATGAAGTCACTTTGTATTCTAGAAGCATAAATATGGCAAGTGGGCGATGTTCGCTACACTCGATAACAAAATACTGAGAAAACGTTATCTACCTTTAATACATTTATTCTATGCTTTGGGCTACCTTCAAAGGTAGTTTACACCTCTGCTTAGTTTTGTTCATTGGTTTACGATTTCCTGAATCGTGATACCCAATTTTATTACAGTACAGTAGTCAACATTTACGTAGTTACTTAAAATTAAAGGTTCTAATATCAAGAGCACGCCCAAACCACACATAGCGATAGATCTAACGTATTCGTAGGAAGTAGGAATACCTGTGACCTCCTTAACTTCTTCAAGAGTCTCTTCCTATTATTCCAGCCTTGTCCAGCCGGATGATCGAGCGAGTCCTGTCGGGCTGCGTGACCCGCGGCAACCAGAACCGGGTGTCGCCGGACGGAGAGCCGCGCATGTCCTACACCGAGTTCGTCTGGTTCCTGCTCGCCGAGGAGGACAAGGCTCACCCGACGGCGATCGAATACTGGTTCAGGTATGTTGAAGAACTGTACCATCATCAATAGCATGCTACTCAGATCGCAACAACTCACTGATGGGCACAGGCATGTTCTCTGTGGCGTCCTGTGCCAACCGCATGCAGTGGGATTAGTCTCGTCTTTTTTAACTGGATATGTAGGACTGGTCAAATGAAAGTCAATTCGGAAACAGGCGATCATGATGCATGAGACAAAGGTGACCTGAATGGCTTCAAAGTTTGTTCTGAACAATCTCAGATGATCGAAACTCTGTGTTTGTGCAATAGATGTCAAAATAATCTGCGCAGTAGAGATGCGCAAGTTCGTGGCCCGTGGTGCAACTAATATAACTAATCTAAATCTAAAACTTCAACTAATATAATACAGTGCAACAGCACGAAGGCGGAATAAAAACTGAAGTATTTTGTAAACGCGTTTTATTTTTACAGGTGTATGGACTTGGACGGCGATGGCTACCTGTCTATGTACGAGCTGGAGTACTTCTATGAGGAGCAGATGCAACGTATGGAAGCCATAGGGATAGAAACTCTTCCTTATACCGACTGTTTGTGCCAGGTAAGGAAAGTGATTAGTTGAAATCGACAAAATCGAGGAGCTAAGCTCAATTTTATTGACCGAGCAAGCGAAGCGTCTCCCTTCGGCTTGGGCTAAATGCTTCCGCATGTCTGGATCTCTGTCCGGCTGTTCTCCTCCACAGGTCACATTTCTCAACCAACACTCGTGAATTTTGTGAGCAGATTCCATAAATAAATGTTTTATTGTCGATACAGTTTTTGGAAATTGAAATTTGGGTTAAAAGTTGACAGACGGCTTGACAGATTTTAACAAATTAATTCATATGAATTTCTGACTTGATCTGTTGGCAGTTTTATTAGAGTTCTGGGCTAGAATAAAATTAAGTATTATGAGATGATATAGATCTGCCAGAAACCAAGGAGTTCTAGCCTTCAAGCCAATTAAAAAATTTAAAAATATTTATTACTTAGAGTTCTGGGCTCGAATCAAATTTAATATTATAGTTCTGATACAGATCTGCGAGCAACCAACGAGTTTTAGCCTTCAAGCCAATCAGAAAATTTAAAATGATTTTTAATTTTTTTCTGATTTGATCTGCTGGCAGTTTTCCGTGAGTTCTGGGCTCGAATCAAATTTAGTATTATAGGTCTGATATAGATCTGCCAGAAACCAAGGAGTTCTAGCCTTCAAGCCAATTAGAAATTTTAAAAATTATTTCTTTTTAATATTATTTTAATTTTTACTTTCTGACTTAATCTGCTGGTTTTTTTACGTGAGGCTCGAATCAAATTTAATATTATAGGAAGGATACAGATTTGCAAGAAACACAAGAGTTTAAGCCTTCAAGCCAATTAGAAATGGTAAAAATAATTACTTTTTATATTATTTTAATTTTTACTTTCTGACTTGCTCTGCTGGCTTTTTTACGTGAGTTCTGGGCTCGCATCAAGTTTAATATTATAGGTCTGATACAGATCTGCAAGAAACCAAAGAGTTTTAGCCTTCAAGCCAATTAGTAAATTAAAAAAATATTAAATTAAATATTTTTAATTTTTACTTTCTGATTTGATCTGCTGGCACTTTTACGTGAGTTCTGGGCTTAAATCAAAATCAAAATTATAGTTCTGTAACAGATCTGCAAGAAACCATCCTTGGTTTCTATGTTGGTATTGTAGCGGGCCCCGGCCAAAAGGTCTGAGCCGCCGCTAACAGTAGCTATGATCGTCTATTCTTTCTATCCCAAAATGAGAGGACCCGATTCAGCTGTAAGATTTGTAAGTAAGAATGATAAGTCTGAATTTCTCGTTCGTTGAGAAATTCGTCAGGCGTACAATAGTCGAACGAAGATTGGTTCAGGAATTTACAGTTTCAAGTTAGACAGAGAAAGCATATATGTCCGCGAGCCGGTAATTCGCATCAGTCAGCGGTGTATTGCGCCAAAACGATCGTTGTTATATTTTATGTGATGGCACCATCTGGTTTTTGTATATATGAGCGCCTTGGAACATCTTTTGTTTTAGTTTTAGTTTTAGTTTTAGTGATCGATCACAGTTATAGTATAGATATCCGTCGTAGTTTTACGACGTGAGTACTCAATGATATTTCATGTGCTCGCTAGTAGCGGCTTGTGGTGGTTCCAATTATATATTTGATTCACGGCAATAACGATCCGAAAAGACCGGTTTACACAATTGCGATTTGAGTTCTGAAATGGGTTCTGAACTAGCGGTTACCTCAAAAGGTCCGTAACGTTTTGAAACCTTCAACTCAGCGCAATTTGAGCTGGATGTTATCGAAACGCAAGCATTTTTGTTTTAGGATATCTAACCCACACCATAGCGAAGTGCATAATTCGATAAATACCGAACTATGAATTCCACTAGCCGCAGCACGTCCTGGGCTGAGCCAAATCATATATACCGACTCAACTTACACATTAGATATCCAGCGAAATTTACATTTAATTTAAAAATGCAACTTGAATCCAATCTGACCCAAGGCAATGCAAAACACCTACCCGGACCTAAACAATGAACTTTAGACTGTAAATTGATCTCTTCGCGCGTCCCCGATAACACACAAATGTCAAAATATCAACAGGATATGTTATCTGTGCTGACACCGGTTTAACTTTGTTCTGAATTTGTTATTTCCATCCGCGGAACCTCATCGATCAAACAGTCTCCCTATGCCCTGACAACCTAGGTTTAGCCGCAACTAAACTCCTGTCTAGCCTAGTCTAAAACCTAGTGTTATACCACGTCCATTATCGACACCACTCGAAAATGGTTGAGTTTGATTTGAATGTGCTTGAATGTTTAACGACTGTGTGTGTGGGAATTTCAAAGCTCGCTAGTCGAAGGAATGAGGAGAGGATTAGCCCGCGAATATCCTAAGAGCCAATCCAGGAACCCTATGGTGAAGGAATAAGGAATTTAGGGTCGCTCCAAGCCCAGACTCAGACTCAGATAAATTGACTTAAAAGTTCTTTCCTAACGACCCAAGGATAGTTTTGGAATTAGGGGTAGGTTGATATAAAGGTTAGGAACCGAGGTATATCTCGGCGCTTCAGACACTCACGAAAACCCACTGAAACTTCGCAATCACCAATTCGTATAGTTCTGACGCGTAACACGGCAGACAAAACCGTTTAGAACTCGTGAGGACGACTGTCACAGCGGCTAGACGCAGAGACTGAATGAACTCCCCTCCCACGCTCTCGTATTTATATACCTCACATGTCTGAAAAAATAGCGTCCTTTGCGTAACGCTCTGCCCAAGCGAAGCTTCTTATCACTAACTACACAGGGTCCAATTTCAACCATGCCATGCAGATCCGCCGTTCTACAAATTGTGTGTACGCATATTCACTATGATCAACCGTAGGTGATCACTCAAATCATTTGGTACTGCCGATACACAGAATCTGTTGATCGCTGACCAATAAAAGCTTGTTGCGATTAATTAAGCATTACCCGACCACTAGGTGCGCGTAGCAAAAGACCTACCAGAATGATATTCAATCCAGAGGTGTCAGACCCTCCATATCATACCTCAATCGCAATTGTATATTTGCAATCAACATAATAGCTTTCTCCGTTCCATAATAACCTTTCATTATTTAGTTATTCATAATTTTATTCAACGCGCAGCCAAATCGGCTCTGATTTCTACACATCTCGCAGGAATGCGACAAAAAAACTTGGCCTGAAAACTTCCACGAATCAACCCACGCGTCTTTTTTTTGCAAACTTTGCCAGTAAGCTACACAAAACCCTCAAACGTTATCTGAACCGATTCTCGTATTCAAAACAGCGCGGCGTTGGGCTAGCCCTCTATCACGCAGAATGAAGTATCTAATGTACCGACTCTCGTGTACCATTACAGCCCCCTCCCAGACCTTGAGACACTGTTTATCTCAGTTAACATGGCGCAAGGATCTCATTACCACTATGCTACCCATACTTTGTACATATCTACTCTATATGTTCGGACATCTCAAATCATGTACACCGACCGATGAATCTGTCAATTATGTATATAATATTTACACAACTCGATTGAGTTCTCTCCTGTCTTATCTCATTTATCTATCTTACTATACAACCTCGCTTACCCGCAATTTATCCTAATTCGTATTACTATATATATACAAATTGTTTTTTTTTTTTTTTTTGGTTTTTTTTTTTTTTGTTTTTGTTTCCAAACCATGCAAGATCCTTAAATCTACAAAGTAGTTACTCAAATTCACAGCTTACAGCTTAATTATATAACCTTTATACACTATCTTATTTATCTACGCCCTTATTCGTCCTCACATAATACCTGGCTATATTTATAGTATTGAAGTTACCCAATATCTCATTTGAACCCGGATCTACTAACGTATAACAGTTAGGATATACCACTGTCGAAATAACATAAGGCCCTTTATACAACAACGAAAATTTCCGCATGATTTTATGTTCTTTATTTGAACGCACAAAGGTCTTAAGTTTCACATAATCACCTATACGATAGACTTCTAACTTACGCCGTTTGTCCGCCTGTCGCTTACGTCGTTCACTAGAACTTTTAGAGTTTTCTATCGCTACATTCCGCACCCGTTCCGAATTTCGCACACTATGGCCTAATAACCATTCATCGCCTAATTCCTTGTCAATAGTTAACGGTTCCCGCCTACCAAACGCTAACTCATTAAGCGCAAAGCCTGTGCTTGTGTGTTCGATATTATTATAGCAATTTTGAATGTCCGGTAACACGTCTACCCAACTACGATTACTTCCGCCGCAATAAGTTCTAATCAGCCGACCTAGCTCGCGATTCACCCTTTCTACGCTATTAGAATTTGGACAATACACCGACGTATGAGTGACTCGAATCCCTAGCTGTTTGAGTCCAAATTCCCAAACTTTCGATATGAACTGTGGTCCTGAGTCCGTAATTATAGTTTCGATAGGTATTTCCCTATGAAATCTCTTTGTACAAGCGAGCACGCTCCTACCTGTCGCTTTTCGCATTGGATATAATTTTATTACATTACTGTACACGTCTTGAATCACATATATATATTGATATCCGAATTTACCTACGGGCAATGGCCCATAAAGGTCCGAGAAAACTTTCTCACCCAACCTTTCCGCCAACACCGGTGTACAAGGACCAACGGTATTGTTAGTACTTGGTTTGACCTTTTGACATATGTCACAACTTCTTATCACCGCGCTAATCACCCTACTCATATGAAGAAAATAATATCTGTCCTTCATCAGTGCTAATATTTTATATCTGCCGTAGTGACCTATTTCTTCATGTATGTGCAAAATTAGTTCCTCCTGTAGTGATTTCGGAATTACTAGCAACTGTACGTTCCGCTTCGGCACGTGAAAATATAACGTATCACCTACTAGCTTATAATTTTCAAAACCTCTTGTCCCCGTATCTACTACATTACGTCTGATACAACCGCTAATTCGATTTAACCGCTCATCTTCGCTTTGTAATCTCGCAATGTCCCGTAAACTCGAAATAACACTTGCGGTATTCGATGCCTGAAACCAGAATATCCCCGGCTGAACATTTATACTGTCAGTCATACCCCCAGGTCCCGCTATCTGCCTGCTTAGCGTGTCGGCAATTTGATTATCAGTCCCTCGCACAAATTCTATGTCGTAATCGAATTGCTCTAAAAACATAATCCACCTCGTTACGCGTGCACCCAATAAAGTCCACGACTTAATGAACGTCAAACTTTTATGATCAGTTCTAATAATAACCTTTTCTCCCCGCAAATATATCTCAAATCGCTTTAAAGTGTATATAACTGCATACATTTCCTGTTCACTGGTAGCCCATCTCGTCTGAGCACCCTTGAATGCCTGCGAACAGAACCCTATAATTCGTTCCTGGCCCGATTCATCTAATTGATAAACATAACCCCCAATTCCTATAGCGCTGGCGTCACATTGAACATAATATGTTTTTCCCGCCAATGGCTGACTCAAAATTATACTTCCTGAGAATTGGTTTTTTATCTCGTCAAAAGCACTTTGCATCTGCGCACTCCAGACGAACTTGACTCCAGACCGCAATAAATTGTACAAGGGCTGTGTTAATGTTCCAAAATTTTTTATAAACCTCCGAAAGTAATTTATGAACCCCAAAAACGCCCTCAATTGCCTGACAGTTCTGGGTGACGGATATAATTTAAGTGTTTCAATTTTGTCCGGGTCCATCTGCAAACCTTGTGTAGACAAAATATGCCCCAATAACTTGACCTTTTTTTGTGCAAACTCGCATTTTTTTAGTTTGCATGTGAAGCCCGCGTCTTTCAATTTACTCAGAACCGTGTCCACTTGAGACAAATGCTGTTCGAAGTCACCCTCAGTTAAAATTGCCAAATCGTCAACAAAATTTAAACAATATGACCTAACCTCTGGCCCTAGAATTAAATCCATCGCCCTCGAAAATGAACCCACACTGGTTTTCAACCCCTGAGGTAAAACGTTGTAAACATAACTTCTGCCTTGATATACAAAACCCGTGTATCGTTTAGATTCGTCTGATAATGGTATAGAAAAATACGCATCTTTGATATCAATAACTCCTATGTAATTTATCCGGCGCCCGGATTGCAATATCTCACTCATTAAAGGTGTGGTTTCAACCTCACCAACCATTCCTGTGTTTAATTGTCGTGCATCTAGAAGAATACGGACCTCTCCTGATTTCTTTAATGTACAAGTCAATGGACTGCTGAAATCCGTAGATTGCCTGCTAATAATACCTATCAATTCCATCTCTTCCAAACGTTTTGTTACTTTATCGCGATATGCGAACGGTATGGGATAGCTTCGTTTTACGAAAGGCGTTTCATCTCTCATTTTTATCTCATGTATATATTTATTTGTCCGACCTATCCTATCGCTAAACAACTCTGCATGTTTATTTAACACCGGCAATAACCTTGTTTTGTGTTCAACAGGTATTGATGAATTATTCACATATTCCTCTATCATATTTCTACTGGTATCTTGGTTCTGTACTTCCATTGTACAACAGCAAAAATCCTGATTAGGGCCAGTACCTAATGGTATTTCACACATCCGCCCGGCGCTTCGTATAATTAGCCTCTTATTACCCTCACACATTAAACTGGCTCGCGTCTGTTGTATAAAATCAAACCCCAAAATTAAATCTTTAGGCACCCTTGTTAATACTAGCATTGGAGTATCGATAACGCATTCACCTATCGTTAATGGTAACGTTACTAATTTATCAACCTTTTCCTTACTGACTCCAAATGCACCTGTGATTCTCAAACTTGGAATCGGTATTTCCGTCGGTTTTCCCAATTGACTGCACACTTCTTCGTACACTCTCCGACTTATTACGCTGATTTCGCTCCCCGAATCAATCAAACTCCTTACAACAATATTCCCAATACGCACATCTATCTCAGGTAATGTCAAAGTACTACATAACTCGCGCCCACACTCAGTCGAATCGTCGTCTCTGAATATCGTATGTAAACGTCTGTCATTTCGATCTCTACAATTCGATCTAGATTTTTCCTCTAAACACACGGCATATCCGTGCGCTTTATGCGCTAGTAATTGAATAAATTCATTCACACCCACGTTCGAATCCAAATTACACAAATCATACAGTCTATGCTTTTTCCCAATTTGATCGGCTGTCCACCCGAACCGTAATAAATATCTGAGCGCGAACGACCCGCGCGAGTCCACTAGTTTTTTGAATTCTGACTTATCGCATTATTCCTGTCACTTGAACTTTGCCCTGCCTCTGTATCTCCTGAACTATCATTGCCCCTCTGAAACTTTATTGCCTTGAAGCTAGGCTGAGGCTGTCTGCCTCTACCGCGAAAATAACCGCGACCACGCGTCCCAAATTCGTTTTGCCCCTTCGTTCCCGCGTTATAATTATTCCTACGACTCACCGCGTTATAACGTATCGTATTTACCCGCATAGCTCGATATTGCCCCCGCATGTAGCTATCCCGCCTCACGTTATTCGTATTCATAGGTTCCGAACCATGTATCGCACTTAATCCTCCATCGACATTCCGTTCTAAATGCCGAAGGAATTCGACCGCATCCCGTATGGTCATAGTCTCCTTTCTAGCAAAAAACGCTACTTGAATATCACGCGGCAACTGTCTGAAAATCGTGTTGATTTTCTCCGTATCAGTAAACGGTATCGTAAGCTCATATATGCTATTCAATTGAGAGGCAAAGAACTCTTCCATACTTTGTCCTTTCTTAGAATCAAACTTCGCAGTTAGGAATCTTTGCTTAATTAATTCCTGTTCATTATCACCCCAGAATACCTCTCTGAAATCTTTTTCAAAATCCGAATAGGTTCGCCATGAGTCTCTGTATATGCTCATTCGAACTTTCGCAATTCCTACCAAACTATCCGTTGCCCATATCAAAGCCCTAGAACTATCTCCCGAGACTTTAATATAAGCTTTTAAATCTCTTAAGAAAATCATCGGATTTTCCGAACTTCGCCCATCGAATGTCGGCAACTTCTGTGTCATTTTCACAATGCACGATTGACGTTTTTCTACCGATTGTTCAAACGTCTCTAGTTCCTGTCTGTCAGTCTGTCTGTCCGAAGTCCTACTAGCATTGCTCGCGCTGGAACCCCTTTCCAAACTGTCTAATCTATTCACTATTTCAGATAACAATAGCGTCACCTGCCCTGACGCCATTTCACTTGTGTGTGAAAGTGAATTTTGTGCTACCCGACTATCGTTTTTTCTACGCCGGCCGGCCATTATTCCTATTAAACCGCCGTAGCTCGTACAAAGAATTGTGAAAACAATGCCCCTTTTTTGCTTATTTCTTATTTACAAACTGAACTGTTTAAAATCGTTTCTACGTTGTGTTATTTTTAAAGTAACGCGTTAGACCTTGATTCTTTTAGAATATCTAGGAATATCTAGGTATCAGACTATCTAGGATATCCTGGTCACGGCACCAAAAATCTGTAGCGGGCCCCGGCCAAAAGGTCTGAGCCGCCGCTAACAGTAGCTATGATCGTCTATTCTTTCTATCCCAAAATGAGAGGACCCGATTCAGCTGTAAGATTTGTAAGTAAGAATGATAAGTCTGAATTTCTCGTTCGTTGAGAAATTCGTCAGGCGTACAATAGTCGAACGAAGATTGGTTCAGGAATTTACAGTTTCAAGTTAGACAGAGAAAGCATATATGTCCGCGAGCCGGTAATTCGCATCAGTCAGCGGTGTATTGCGCCAAAACGATCGTTGTTATATTTTATGTGATGGCACCATCTGGTTTTTGTATATATGAGCGCCTTGGAACATCTTTTGTTTTAGTTTTAGTTTTAGTGATCGATCACAGTTATAGTATAGATATCCGTCGTAGTTTTACGACGTGAGTACTCAATGATATTTCATGTGCTCGCTAGTAGCGGCTTGTGGTGGTTCCAATTATATATTTGATTCACGGCAATAACGATCCGAAAAGACCGGTTTACACAATTGCGATTTGAGTTCTGAAATGGGTTCTGAACTAGCGGTTACCTCAAAAGGTCCGTAACGTTTTGAAACCTTCAACTCAGCGCAATTTGAGCTGGATGTTATCGAAACGCAAGCATTTTTGTTTTAGGATATCTAACCCACACCATAGCGAAGTGCATAATTCGATAAATACCGAACTATGAATTCCACTAGCCGCAGCACGTCCTGGGCTGAGCCAAATCATATATACCGACTCAACTTACACATTAGATATCCAGCGAAATTTACATTTAATTTAAAAATGCAACTTGAATCCAATCTGACCCAAGGCAATGCAAAACACCTACCCGGACCTAAACAATGAACTTTAGACTGTAAATTGATCTCTTCGCGCGTCTCCGATAACACACAAATGTCAAAATATCAACAGGATATGTTATCTGTGCTGACACCGGTTTAACTTTGTTCTGAATTTGTTATTTCCATCCGCGGAACCTCATCGATCAAACAGTCTCCCTATGCCCTGACAACCTAGGTTTAGCCGCAACTAAACTCCTGTCTAGCCTAGTCTAAAACCTAGTGTTATACCACGTCCATTATCGACACCACTCGAAAATGGTTGAGTTTGATTTGAATGTGCTTGAATGTTTAACGACTGTGTGTGTGGGAATTTCAAAGCTCGCTAGTCGAAGGAATGAGGAGAGGATTAGCCCGCGAATATCCTAAGAGCCAATCCAGGAACCCTATGGTGAAGGAATAAGGAATTTAGGGTCGCTCTAAGCCCAGACTCAGACTCAGATAAATTGACTTAAAAGTTCTTTCCTAACGACCCAAGGATAGTTTTGGAATTAGGGGTAGGTTGATATAAAGGTTAGGAACCGAGGTATATCTCGGCGCTTCAGACACTCACGAAAACCCACTGAAACTTCGCAATCACCAATTCGTATAGTTCTGACGCGTAACACGGCAGACAAAACCGTTTAGAACTCGTGAGGACGACTGTCACAGCGGCTAGACGCAGAGACTGAATGAACTCCCCTCCCACGCTCTGGTATTTATATACCTCACATGTCTGAAAAAATAGCGTCCTTTGCGTAACGCTCTGCCCAAGCGAAGCTTCTTATCACTAACTACACAGGGTCCAATTTCAACCATGCCATGCAGATCCGCCGTTCTACAAATTGTGTGTACGCATATTCACTATGATCAACCGTAGGTGATCACTCAAATCATTTGGTACTGCCGATACACAGAATCTGTTGATCGCTGACCAATAAAAGCTTGTTGCGATTAATTAAGCATTACCCGACCACTAGGTGCGCGTAGCAAAAGACCTACCAGAATGATATTCAATCCAGAGGTGTCAGACCCTCCATATCATACCTCAATCGCAATTGTATATTTGCAATCAACATAATAGCTTTCTCCGTTCCATAATAACCTTTCATTATTTAGTTATTCATAATTTTATTCAACGCGCAGCCAAATCGGCTCTGATTTCTACACATCTCGCAGGAATGCGACAAAAAAACTTGGCCTGAAAACTTCCACGAATCAACCCACGCGTCTTTTTTTTGCAAACTTTGCCAGTAAGCTACACAAAACCCTCAAACGTTATCTGAACCGATTCTCGTATTCAAAACAGCGCGGCGTTGGGCTAGCCCTCTATCACGCAGAATGAAGTATCTAATGTACCGACTCTCGTGTACCATTACAGTATTAAACAAAATATTTAAAAAAAAATTGGCTTGAAGGCTAGAATTCCTATCCTAGCCTTCAAGGCAATATATATATATATATTTTTTGTTTAATATTTTTTTTTTGCTTTCTGACTTGATCTGCTGGCACTTTCACGTGAGTTTTGGGCTCGAATCAAATTTAATATTATAGGTCTGATACAGATCTGTAAGAAACTAAGGAGTTCTAGCCTTGAAGCTAAATAGAAAATAAAAATAAAAAATTACATTCTGACTTGATCTGCTGGCACATTTACGTGAGTTCTGGTCTCGAATAAAATTTACTATTTGATTCAGATCTGCAATAAACCAAGGAGTTCTGGCCTTCAAGCCAATTAGAGAATAAAAGAAATGTATAATATATATTTTTTTCGTATTTTTTTTATATTTTTGTATTTTTTTTCTTTCTTACATGATCTGCTCGTACTGTTATGTGAGTTCGAGGCTCGAATATATTTTTAGATTATAAGTTGATAAAGATTTCTGAGAAACAAAAGAGTTCTAGCCTTCAAGTGGATTTAAAACGATGAAAATAATATTTTAAGTAATCTACCATTGGCTATTGGCATATATTTTTTCTGTTCTGGCGTTTTTTTTTACGCAAAAACGCCAGAACTATTATTAAAAAATATCAGGAACTCCAGAAAAATGCTGTATGCGAGCAGAACTCTTATTTAATTTTGATCTGCTGGACAATGATCTGCTAAGTTCACTAACATAAAAACCTCAGAGAGCTCAGAACAAAAACTAAAGCATAGGAGTCAAAAAAAGTAGCAAAAAATATATATTTCTCTCACGTATTGCTAATGTGACTCCGCACGAGATAAACAGAGAGAGAAAACGTTCTCCGCTCCATCGTTGATGACAAACTCTATCCCTTTCATTGAATGAACGCAAATCTTTTCCTGCATAAATAAGGATTAACATGCCTACCACAAAAACATCTAGATGTGTACGAAATGCTTATAGATAAACTAAAACACGAAGGTGTTCAACAGGAACATGTAATAATGCTACAAAATATTATTGAAAATGACATCATTAAAAGATTTTAACAAAAATAAGCTGTCGATACGCTAAGTAAGCCACTACTGTACAAAACACTAGCGCCATTTTGTGATTCCTTTCTTTTTTAGTGGCAAAAGTCTTCGACCATACAGCCAGATTATATTTATTTATTTCTCAATTTCATAAGTTGGTGCTTTTTTATTTTTATATTCTGCCATTCTGTGCACTCGTGTGTTTCACTTCGCAAATGTGTACTGTACTGCAGGTTTTATTTTTATATCAATTTTTTCAGCAGAGTTTATCAGCAATGTTTTTAATAGCGCTGATCATAAAATCCTTGGAAATTTGAGATCGTTTGAGGGTGAAACAACCTCAGAACAAGTTCTAGGACATTATTAAAGCATATTAACACCGTATGATTTTGATCGTCGTAAAAGTAGAATCGCATAACATCGATATATTTGTTCAGAAATGAAGCCTATATATAAGTCCTAGTTAATTCAAGTTATTGTTAAATGTTAGTACATACATTAAAATTACCGACGCCTGTGTAAACGTGTTTACAATTACTGCGAATGTTGCTCTGTAACAAGTGACAGGCGTTCTTGAATGCTCTTTCTCAATAGATAAATCTAATACGTGTGCAAAGGAGTGTTTTCTTTCTTCTGCCCAAATCTTCAAAAATAAATTAGCTCAATTCACAACATGGTCCAAGATCGTTGCCGGATGCTCGAATACGACATCTAACTTCATTGAATGCTGTTTGCGGAGCTGTTTCGTTGGTGAAAACGTGATAGTGAAAGAACAAAGGAATCCTGAGATCCAATGTGCTTCGTGGACATTAATTATTAGGGTTAGAGGTTGTATTTAATTGGAAAGCCCAGTACTCATTCATATTCAGGTAGTATTAATTATGAAATAAAAGGTTGGTACACTCACTTTAATTACTATTTATTACTTACAAACTAATTAACTCAGTTAAATACTGAGAGGTTAACTTCATTGCCGCTATTGATTAGAACATTTATGCCGTTAATGCGCATATTGTATGACTATTTAGTACACTCATTAATGTTCAAAATCGATATCATTTATTTGTAATGTTTAGCTATAACTGTAAGTAATATCTATTGCACAACTATTGTAGCTAGGCAGGTAAGTAGTTACATTCATTGTGAGATTTATCTGTAAACAAGGTGAGCAATTGATTGCAAGTCAGTAGGTATTGTTATTTTAACCCGTTATTTGAGACTGTAGATAATCCCTGAGTGTTAATGTTCACAATACATTAAAAACATAATAATCCTAATAGGTAATTGTGATCTAGTAGTTATAAATTAATAGTTGTTCATATCTGTAAATTCCAGGCTTGCAATGGCTACCCAGAAAGCGCCAGAACTTGAGGACATGGAGCAGTTAGTCAGAAAACGTGCTAGCTATAAAGGGCAACTGACTACATTTAAGTCCTTTATGACTAAAGTCAGTGATTCATCATTGACTTCGGCAGAGGCAGGCGAGTTACAGTTACGGACAGCTAAGTTTGAAGAGCTATATAACAAATTCGATGAGGTGCAGTTAACGATCGAATGTTTGGAGAAAAATTACACAACTGAAGAACGATCGGAGTTCGAAAATCTTTACTTTAAATTGCTCGCTCGGGCACAGGATTATCTTAGATCTCATAATAAACAATCACCACAGGATGACGAATCGAATTCCTGTATTACAACCGCACAAATGAAAAAACCAAGACTTGTTAAATTGCCTACAATTTCACTGCCAAAGTTTAATGGTTCTTATGATCAGTGGTTGGAATTCAGAGATACCTTTTCCAGTCTGATCGATTCTGTTGACGATATTGACCCAATAAATAAATTCCACTACCTTAGGGCATCGTTAGAGGGTTCCGCTGCTGTGGTAATACAGTCGATTGAATTCTCGGCTAGTGGCTATTCTGTTGCGTGGAAACTTCTGTGTGACCGCTACGATAATAAAAGGTTGTTGATACAAAATCATATTTCATCGATATTCAACATCGATGCGATCACAAAGGAGTCCTCAGTCGCACTCAAACGTCTCACAGACCAAATAAATAAAAACCTTCGTGCTTTAGAATTGCTAGGCGAACCTGTCAATCAGTGGGACACTCTGCTCATTTATATAATCACACAAAAAATTGATGCGAAAACATTTCGAGAATGGGAAGAGTGTAAGGGTCGCTTAGACAAAGAAGCTGCAATCACGTTTGACATATTCTTGAGCTTCTTGCGAAACCACGCAGATTTGATTGAAACGATAGAATCATCTCGTAACAAAAGCCATAATCAAAATCAAATAAACGATAATAAACAAAACCCTAAAATCAAAACTCTGTTTTCTGTCCAAGAAAGTGGAGGTTCTGTCGTCAAGCCATGTCCTAAGTGTAACGGTGAACATGCCCTTAATAATTGCTCACAATTTCTTGCTTTAAGCAATGAGGCCCGTTTAGCAGAATTGCCCCAATTCAAGGCATGCTTTAATTGTTTGCGCTCGGGTCATTTCTCAAACCGTTGTAAAAGACCCGGTTGCAAAATATGTAAACGCAAACATAACACATTAGTGCATGTCTCTAATCATAAACAGGTTGTAGATTATAGTACAACAAAGTCAAGTTCTGTTCCAGTCAGTTCAGTTCAGTCCGTCAATGAGACAAAGGGACCTGAGTCATTCAATGCTTCAATAGTGCAACAGACTCCTAATTTAACGCTCTCAGCGAGCCTCACACCATCGGGTCACAATCAAGAATGCGAGGTTTTACTATCAACAGCATTAGTTAAGTTGTATGACAACAACAATCGCGAGATAATAGCTCGCGCGCTGTTAGATAGCGGCAGCACAGCCTGCTTAATAACCGAGCATTTGTCTAACCAATTAGGTGTGACTATGATGAATGTGGATCAATCCATTGTAGGTATAAACAACATTACGTCACGCATCGGCAAGGTATGCAACGTAACAATGAAGTCGCTTCACGAAAATTATAAAACAAAGTTACGTTGTTTTGTTTTACCTACTATCACTGATAATGTACCGACTCAACAACTGGACGTTGCCACTATCCAGATACCCTCCAATTTGTGTTTAGCTGATCCAAACTTTCATTCACCTGCATCGATTGATTTGATTCTAGGTGCTGATATCTTCTGGGACCTATTAGGATCACAACACATAAAGTTAGGTATGGGTAAACCGGTTCTGCAAGAAACTAGGCTTGGCTGGATAGTATCGGGGCGTTTATTAAAAAATGCGAGTAGTTCGGGTAATACTCCGCTTAAATGTAACTTCGTCAAAACCACTGACATTCAAGACCAACTTACACGGTTTTGGCAGCTTGAAGAAGTGTGCCCTCAAATGACAGATTACTCTCCAGAAGAGAAATTATGCGAAGAACATTTTATAAAAAATACAACTCGACAAGAAGATGGCCGTTTCTGCGTTCAAATTCCTTTAAAAGGGAACCCTAATTTACTTGGGCAATCGTTTAGGAAAGCCGAACATTGCCTGGTTTCTCTTGAACGTAGACTTAAATCACAGCCAAAACTTAATGATATGTACCGCGATTTCATGTCTGAATACGAGGCCTTAGGACACATGTCACCAAGCAACTACAGCCCTGACTCTCACGATTATTACATACCGCATCACGGGGTGCTACGAGAAAGTAGTTCTACCACAAAATTAAGAGTAGTGTTCAACGCCAGTAGCCCCACCACGTCAAGGATGTCATCAAACGACATTCAAATGGTGGGCCCCACTGTACAAGACAACTTGATCTCTTTACTTTTGCGTTTCAGAATGTATACATACGTTCTGACTGCAGACGTGGAGAAAATGTATCGTTGCGTAATGGTAAACAAAAATGATAGGTATTTACAAAAAATACTGTGGCGAAAAAACCCCAACGATGAGAGTCCGACTGTGTATGAATTAAATACGGTGACTTATGGTACGGCCAGCGCACCATTTCTTGCTACGAGAGTTTTAAAACAAATAGGTGTCGAGTGCAATGATAAAAGGATGTCTGACGTCATCATGAAAGATTTTTACGTGGACGATCTTGTTACCGGCACTTTTACTAAAGCTGAAGCCCTTGAAATACGCAAAGGGGTCACTCAGGAGCTTGCGTCTGCCGGAATGAATTTGCGTAAATGGAAGTCTAATGACCCCCAATTAGCGTCAGATATGCCATCAACAAGAGTCAATTTGGATATCAGTAGTGCTGCGAACTCAAGCAAAATTTTAGGTCTTGCATGGGACACAAATAAAGATAATTTTCAGTTCCCTATTAAAGAGTTCATCAGCAATAAAAATACCAAGCGTGATATACTGTCTACGATATCCCAAATATTTGACCCTCTCGGTTTATTAGCACCTTGCGTCATCAACATGAAAATGCTTTTACAAAAGCTGTGGCTGGAAAAACTTGATTGGGATCAACAGATACCACCAACAATTAGTAAAGAATGGGCTGACATCTTAACGAGTTTGGCAACCCTAAATGATTTAAATGTACCTAGAATGGTAACGTGTAATGGTTATCGTAGGTTTGACTTACACATATTTGCCGATGCCTCTGAACGAGCATACGGGGCCTGTGCATATGTTCGCACATTTAATGAGAGCGGCGAAGTTTGGGTACGACTACTCTTTGCTAAAAGTCGTGTAGCTCCATTAAAACCGACCACGATACCTAGGCTCGAACTATGTGCTGCACTCGTTGCCGCTCGTATCTATGAAATGATAACCAATTCACTTCGTGGTATTGTTGTCGGTCAAGTCACTTTCTGGACCGACTCAATGATCGTTTTAGGCTGGCTAAAGATGCTCCCTATAAAACTTCAGCCATTTGTTCGCAACCGTGTAGCAGAAATTTTGGACAAGACTGGCAGTCACAATTGGAGACATGTGCCAACTCATAGTAATCCTGCTGATCTCATTTCTCGCGGAGTAGACGTGAAATTGATTACTTCTATCAAACTGTGGTGGACAGGTCCATCATTTTTGATTCAAAATGAATCAGAATGGCCTGCCATCTCGAAAAATAGTTGCACGCTACCTGAGTTGAAATCTGAAGTATCACTTTATGTGAATAAATCGCAAACACTTCAGACAAATGTCATTATAGATTTCAACCGCTTCTCGAACTATACAAGATTGATTCGAACAGTAGCCTATATACAAAAATTCATCAATTTGTGTAAAAAGCAAATCATAAATAAATTAATTGTAACTAAAGATGAATTAAATAGATCCTTAAAACTAATAATAAAAATCTCTCAACAAGAATCCTTTCCTGAGTACGAATTATTAATAAATCAAAAACAGCTGCCTAAAGGTAGTAGCTTACTAAAACTTAATGTATTTTTAGATAAAGACAACTTAATTCGTGTGGGAGGGCGTTTAGAGAATTCAACATTTACATATGATAAAAAACATCCTATAGTATTACAGTCCAATCATCGATTTACAAAATTACTGTTTAATTATGAACACAAAAAACAAATGCATGCCGGTCCTCAATTACTGTTAGCCACAATAAGAAATATGTACTGGCCTATTGGTGGCCGCAACTTAGCAAAAACTTGTTATCATGCGTGCGTAGTGTGTCACCGTATGAAAGGTCAAGTAGTGGCACCGTTAATGGGAAATTTACCGCAGCAGCGACTTGAATCAGGAGGTCATCCCTTTGAAAGCGTGGGCGTGGATTACGCTGGTCCTATTCTGTCCGCGAATCGTCAAGGTCGAGGTTGTAGACTGGTAAAGGTCTACATCGCTATATTCATATGCTTCGCCACAAAGGCAGTCCATATTGAATTGGTGGGTGATTTAACAAGTAGCTGTTATTTACAAGCATTGCGTAGGTTCATGTCGCGGAGAGGAAAACCGGTGGATATCTTCTCAGATAATGGCACCTCATTCGTGGGAGCTTATAATGAGCTTTCTAAATTCTTGAAGGAAAACTGTAACTTGCTTGCGGAAGCTGGAGCCAGTGAAGGCACAGAATTTCACTTCATTCCTTCTTACTCCCCTCATTTTGGTGGTCTCTGGGAAGCCGGCGTAAAGTCTATAAAATATCATTTACAACGAGTACTGGATAATTGTAAACTTACATATGAAGAGCTTTATAGCACGTTGGTCCAGATTGAAGCAATCTTAAACTCGCGACCCATCACTCCCTTATCATCGGATCCCGACGACATGTATCCACTGACTCCCGGACACTTTCTGATCGGACGTCCAATCACCAGTTTGCCGACACGAGATCTCACAGGCCACTCTTACGATCACTTGGCACGATATGAAAGGATTGAACACTTGCGCCAACAGTTTTGGTCCAGATGGTCGTCAGAGTACGTGTCAGAATTGCAGCAAAGGACAAAATGGAAGACTTCAAACTACCCTCTCAAACTAAATGCCTTAGTTTTAATAAAGGAGGACAATCTTCCACCCTTGAAGTGGCGACTGGGGCGTATAACAGCCATTCATCCTGGAGCCGACGGAGTTTGCAGAGTAGCAGACATTAAGACTACAGGAGGTGTTGTGAGAAGATCTTTCAGCAAAATTTGTCCGTTACCTCTCGATGACGTTTCTGTTGAAAGCGCGTCTTTCAACGTCGGGGGGCATGTTCAGAAATGAAGCCTATATATAAGTCCTAGTTAATTCAAGTTATTGTTAAATGTTAGTACATACATTAAAATTACCGACGCCTGTGTAAACGTGTTTACAATTACTGCGAATGTTGCTCTGTAACAAGTGACAGGCGTTCTTGAATGCTCTTTCTCAATAGATAAATCTAATACGTGTGCAAAGGAGTGTTTTCTTTCTTCTGCCCAAATCTTCAAAAATAAATTAGCTCAATTCACAACAATATTTTATCGTCCTTTTTATCATATTCACATCACTAAGTCATTAACTTCGTGAAGCAGGAGAGTAGATAAGGGCTGTCATCAACAATCTTATTATTATAACAGAGTATGTAATATTTGTCCCTCTCTTACACATCATGTGTGGCATAGATAAAAATTGAGATAGACTGTGTCCCAGAATTGTTATTTTTGGGCTCCTCTATGCTTTAATTAATGTTCTGAATTTTGATCCCTGCGAGTCTCGTTTACAATTTGAAGGTTTGACATAGATAGATCGAAAATAAATAGGTCGTTGAGTTTAAAATTTATCGATATTTTATCATCTCACGCTATAGATTATAAACTAATGGTTTTCACAATCTTACAGTGATAGATATATATCCGTCTGATCTGAAGCAAGTATTTTTTATTTAATTTCAATAAATATAATTCGTTGAACAGATGTTGGACATGGTGCACCCAGCGGTGGACGGCAAGGTGACGCTCACCGACCTGCGCCGGTGCAAGCTAACGCCGATCTTCTACGATACATTCTTCAACCTCGAGAAGTATTTAGACCACGAGCAACGAGATCCTTTCGCGACGCAGCGAGATGCCGACTCGGAGGTTGTTATGATGTTTATCTTCTCTTCTTTTCCTTGGGTACTCTAATGTTTGTGGAGTGCAAATCCTTTTTAAATTTTCTTATACTTTTTCCATATTCCTTCCTTTCTTTTCTTTCCTTCTGGTCTGCCTGACTTGGCATTGACTATTTATCTTAAGCTTAGCATTTTTCCAACACGTAATTTTAACTCTGTGAAAGAATATTCGAAATACTATTCCCCTCTAAACCACTTGGCTCACCTCTCTGTTAAACATATTTTCTCTCATGTGACTGATACATAATGGAGGGCATTAAAACTCGGGAGTTGGTGTATAAAACGAGCCGAAGGCGAGTTTCATAATAATATCACTCGAGAGTTTTTATGACTAATTATGTACAGTTACATACTAGTAGTTTATGTGACTGATACATAATGGAGGGCATTGGAGGCGAGTTTCATAATAAAATCACTCGAAAATTTTAATGCCTAATTATGTACAGTTGCATACACTAGTTTATCTACACACATACCATAAGAACTCTTTGATGTGTTCAGGAACCGCATGTTCGACCGGCATTAAGGCATTGATCATTCTTCTCCACTTATTTAGCTTGTTCAGTAGTACCAACTTTAAAGACAAACTAGGGGCGGCACGCAGGCGGGCGTCGGCGTTCGAAATTTGAATATCATAATATGTAGAAAAATTACACATTGTGGTCATAATGTACAAATTTTCAGATAAGAAATGAGTTTTTATCAAATAGTTTTACATTATGCTGGTCTTAAGGTGCGGTTTTTAGACGCAGTAAAGAGAGATTATGATACGTTTGTAGATAAAGTACATTTATGAGTAGTGTACCGATGCCTAAATATTATTTCTCAAATAATTCCAGATGTCAGAATGGGACCGTTTCGCAGCCGAAGAATACGAACTATTGGTAGCTGAAGAAGGTGGAAGCGATGCACAGGATCAAATGTAAGACCGAATGCATATTACTTGTATCAACATTGCTCACAGAATCAATTACTATTTACACGTATGAAATTAATTGCTATTCTTGTGTTCACAAACAGGGAGTTGTTTAGGATAATGAAGGAATTTGAGAAAAAGAAAACAATGGCCAAGTATTTTGAGTTGTACCGGAATAGCGGATCAGACGGAATCAGATTTTACAGAAAATAATTTTGTATAATGCTATGTGGTAAAGTAAATGTCCAACAATTAGTGATTAGATAGTGATTGCCCTTGAATGAGTCACCTTTGTACATGGATACGTTATTTGCACTTGATTTTTGCATAAAAGAAATCTTTTATCGTTGTTTTGTAGGACATCTGAACATAATCCATATATTTGTCGTTTGACCCCTCTCGTAAATGGTTTGCGAGCTCTCTGTGAGGATCTTGTTATCGTCCCTACTCTTATATGTTCTGAATGCAAATAGTCTATCTCATCAGCCCCAAAATCACTCATATTATCACACAATCATATATTTTTTAATAATTTATTTATATATGTAAGCTACCCTGTATATATTTACATGTAACTGTTATGTATCCCATCATATATACATCTGTTTTTCTTAAACATGTAATTTTTTTCATCAGGGAGGATGACAAAACTGGCTTTGATAGGGTAAGACTCCGTGTACATGTGATGGGTTGTTGCAATATACCGCATTGATTGACTGCAACTTATTTTGAGTGCCACTTGCTTGCGAGTTAAGAGTTCTGATTGCGATATGACATGATCTGTTTGTTCGACGCCTGTTTGTGGGGAAACTCGAATAAGCCACTAGGCTTGTGTTTGGAATGAAAATTTTGCGTTGTGTTTTGAATGAATTGACGATGCCGATTCTACAGCTCTTGTAACAAGATAATGTTCACCCTTCTGATGCTGTCTATGCAGTTGCATTTTGCTTGGCAATGTTTGTCTGCCTTACTGATGAAACCGTATTACACCTGTGAATTATATATTCTGCAACAGATACACATACACTACATTACACCTGTGAATTATATATTCTGCAACAGATACACATACACTACATTAACCCTTCGCTTTGTTTGTATTTATAATGAGAGTCCGATATTCATTCAGGTCAGGCATGTAACATCGACTCGACTGAAACGTGTTCCTTCTCCATGGACGTGAGATCATGGCCGGGATTCTTGCATTCAGTACATATTGTTCGTGATCGTCATTAAAAAAAATTGTATCCTTCTTAACAAAACTAATTAAACATTACAGCTCATACGATGAAGAAGAAGACCGCCTGTCGCCAAATGTAGACGACGTCACAAATGCAGACGTAGTGGACGACTCCAGCGTGGAGGAGTCGACGCTGAGCGACGGCGTGTGCAGTGCCGCGCGGCCGCGAGACCCGGCGCCGTGTGCCGCGCGCCTGCACACCGTCACCACGAGCGGCGCAGGCTACGTCAACCTCAGCTCCATATACTCCATCGGCGACCAGGACAAGTGGACCGGCCACCCGACCCCCGTCAGAAACGGCTACCCTGACAAACAACTGCCAGAAAAACCTGTCCCGCCAGAGAAACCCGTCAGCCTCATGATGGTCAACGGTAAGACCGACCACCGATACGCCGGGTTCGGCAACAACAGCTTCCTATACTCGCAGATGGTGGGCACCAGCGGAGCCCGCGCGAAGGACCCGCCCTCGTACACCGCCGCCACCAGCGGCTCGACGTTCGACAGAACCGGGGAGTCGATGAAGGCGACGTCACCGGTCCGGGCGCTGAGCAAGTCGCCGGCGACGAGCCCCGTCAACGGAGTCAACAAGATATCGGACAACTACGAGCGAGCGGTCGCCGAGAGGCTGAGCCCTCAGAGGGAGGTGGCGAGGCTGAACCGGAGCAGTCTGTTCAGCAAGGTGCACACCGGTGCGGTGGCGAGCAAGGTCAAGCGGAGCAACCCTCGCCACCACGCCGACGACGACGATGAGGACTACGCGCGCGACAGCGACGAGTGTTCCATATAGACCGCGCGCGGGACAGCGGCGAGTGCCCCATATAGACCGCGTGCGGGACAGCGGCGAGAGCTCCATATAGACCGCGCGCGGGACAGCGGCGAGTGCTCCATACAGACCGCGCGCGGGACAGCGGCGAGTGCCCCATAAAGACCGCGTGCGGGACAGCGGCGAGAGCTCCATATAGACCGCGCGCGGGACAGCGGCGAGTGCTCCATACAGACCGCGCGCGGGACAGCGGCGAGTGCCCCATATAGACCGCGTGCGGGACAGCGGCGAGAGCTCCATATAGACCGCGCGCGGGACAGCGGCGAGTGCTCTATATAGAGCGCGCGTGGGGCAGCGGCAGGTGCTCCATGTAGACCGCGCCCGGGACAGCGAGCCCAGTGACCGCAGTGAGTATAGTGACGTAACGGAAGCGAATCTTGTGACGGAAATGACGCAAGTGACGGTGTGACGGTATTCTATATTCCAAATTCTCCCCGTATCTTACAATTCCAGTGAACGCCAAAGATCACATTAACATACTGTGCAATTAACTGAACGGTACTAAAAATGTGAATACCCTTTATCCAGTAGGACGTTGTGTTTTAAATTCAGAGAAATATTTTTCCAGCGTATCGTAGCATACGTGCCTTGTGACTAATAGTCGTGACTGTCGAGATGTAGTTGTACAATTCGGACTTGTGAGATACTAATAGTGGAAATTTCCATGAAGAGTAGTTCAGCTAACCGTGTGATTAGGAAAAATTTTAAACGACAAACAATATTTGTAAGATCTTAGAGACTAGTTCCAGCATTTTTTGTAGATAGTTTTGTATTTTAAGCTGCTTGAAAACCCCGTGTTTTTGCTGCGTATTTAGATTTGTTAAAAAACGAAATTGGCATTTTATCTCAATAATCGTGGGCATATCAAAGAGTGAGTTTTATTGAAAATGTTTTCTAAGGTACAATTTTATTTGAGCCTAACGAACTATTGTATCGTCAGTATACGATTACCACAGAACACTATTTTCACGTTTCACCGCTTAGAATATGATGTCTGTAGGAAGTAGGCCTACTAGCCGTACGATAGGCTGGAATCATACGCCAATTATCCGTCGCAAAATCATATCATCAACATTACTCGCCATCCAGATACAGGTAGTTAGATATATTTACATGTGCAATCAGGTGATGGTCATGAAATATTGATTTCATATTTAGAGATTCATCACAGGTACCTACAATTTGTTTTTCTTAATTGCTGTCAATCATAGCTTAGTTTTGTACAAGTAAAACAATTAAAAGTTTATATTGGACAAAGAAAATCACCTGTGAGAAACTTACCTACTTTACCTTTACTTTACATAGTTAGCGATTGTTACTAAAAACACGCACACAAAAACCAAGTCATGAATATTTTTGATAAATAGTTAGAGCTGTTTTGACCGTATAATATCTAGGTATTTACTTCTGAGTTATGCGGTGTAACTACACGACACAAATTAACTATGACAGCCTATTTTAACTCGCCGCACAAGATTAACTAATCTATATTTTACTTTGGGAAGGAATGACTGGAATAAGTAGATAAAGCTAGTTAGAGCATTCATAATAATATAGTGGGTAGATATTATACTCTAGTCTAGTCTGCGGGTGCTGGAGTTCACCGAAACATTAACGATAGCCAACTTTATAAACATTAACCTGAATTAATTCAGTTAAATTTGCCATTTCCCCGTTATAGATTTTGAATTCTATTACCATGGCATAAAATTCAGAATCCTGATGCCTCAAAACGAATTATTCGCATGGCGTCAACCGGCACTGCATCAATTCGCTTTACTATGCCCCGTACTTTAGCTTCGCAGGACGACAACTTTTCTAATCACTCTATACTAGACTTCGCGTGGCGTCAACTAATTCAGTTTGGTTCGGATTATTCCTGATTATACCTCAGTGGTAAAAAATCCTTTACTGCTATAAGACAGCTGCTTTCGCGATCCGTCAACTATCTCCATCGAGTCTACTTCTAACAAGTTTTACGTGCTTTCTCGAACGGGGTGGAAGAGGCACTTACAACTTCAACTCCATTATGAATTTTTTGACTGGTCACTATTTTTGATAAGTCTCATGGTTTTGACAGGTAACAATATTTTTGACGCGCATTTCAGAAACTCAGCTGTCAAATGTCAGAAAAAACTAATAATATATTGTGCTGCGTTTTGTGTGGGAAATGGACTTTTAAGAAAGTCAAATTAAGAATAAACATAGAAAAAAATCGTTATTTCCCCAGATGGGGTGCCAGATGCGCACAACTTCATAACTAAAAAACTTTAAAAATAAAACTGACAGGTGTCAACATCATCCGAAATGAAGATCTCGTCGAGAGCTGTCATATCTTCATACATACCAGTGGTCTAGGATCAGTAGTTTCAGGTATATGACCTTGTCTAGAGCTATCATATCTCTAGATAAGAAGTTTCCGAGATATGACTATTTAGTGACACCTGTCAACATTTTATTTTTTTTATAGCAAAGCAAAGTAAAGTGACATAAGGGGAAAGTAGACGGATTGGGGAGTAGACTGATTGGGAAAGTGGACGGCTCGGGAAGTAAACGTATCGTGAAAAACCAGTAGACCGATTGTAAAGCCAATTATATTTTGTTTTTCTTTATAATTCGAGTTCAACGTTAGCTAGCAGTAAGGAAGGTCTAGTAAGGTATAAACTAAAAGTTGATGCAGCGCGAATGAATGTGTCGGGCATGGTAAAGCGGGTTGACGCAGTGACGCCGGTTGACGCAGTGACGCCGGTTGACGCAGTGACGCCGGTTGACGCCAGGCGAATATATCGTAACAACCTGGGGCTTTGAGAGAAAGGTTTTAAATGTACGATGCATTAAAACTCAATGGGCATTTGATATGCTGTTAAACTATTCTTCCTATTGACTCGCTTCATTTACATAATTAAGACTAGTCATTTCAATATTACAACACTCACTACTTAAAAATTGTTTATTTACAACGTACAATATTTCGATCGCTACTAACGTTTACCAAGTATTAACCAAAACTATTGTTCACTTTTTAATAAATTTTATTAATATGTTGTGTAACTGTTATTTTAAGTTAGTTATTTAGTCCTGTATCAAAATTAATTAACTATTTACTATATTTACGGTATGTTTAAATACCTACCCTTTCTAATCGTAAGTGTTTTAATTTTAAAGTTTGATTTTATAGGCGATACATCTTAGTCGTATTTAGTTACCGAGTTTTAGTAAATACACTAGATAAATACTTACAGTTGTTTATTTTGTAATGTATACTCCCCTGAAACTTAGTAATTGTAGACTAGAAGCTTGGCCAATTTTTGTGGACAAGCTTTTGAGCGTTTATGCCCAACAGTCGCAAGAAATAATTCTTCCCAAACATTAACGTGGTGCCATTTAGTTTTGTCCAGTCATAAAATCCAAACAAACCACATTAATCCCAAGCTTAAATGTTTGTTTAACTATCATAAAGTAGTGTCATTTGTTTTAATTTTTAGGCTGGACTAAATTTCTATTTTCTTTAATACTTTTAAAGCACATTTATTTGTCTAGGCCAAATTGAGTGATGTTATTGATTTTTTGATGTTAGGATGTTTTGATGTCTTAGGTTACTACTACTAACTTACTACCTACTTTACCTAAGTAGTACGATTAAGATTTTTTACAAGTATTAGCGGAGAATTTAGAGGTGTCGACCTAATCATAAGTGTCCTAATAAAGTACATGTATTTATTACTTACAACAATGTAATTTTATTTCCCTTTTATTCCGCCTGACCCCCTGAAGGAATACTACTACATCGGTCTTACCTACCATAGGTACCTATTCTTGCACTTACTTCAGAAAGACAAATAGAGGTCTCCAGTGTTGAGTTGGAAAGCCATATTATTGTTTGTGTCTACAGACCTCCGAGAGATGAAAAAGGCCATTGCAATTTTGAAATATTCGAGAAAAATATGAAGGAAGCCCTCATTAAACTTTGTAATATAATAACAGAAAAAAGTTAATTATTTGTGGCGATCTTAATGTAGATTTGCTTGTAGATACAACAATGAATCAACGATTAATAATACTGTTAAAATCATTTAGGTAATTTAAAATTCGTCGGTGTTTCCGCGGCACAGCGTATGCTGTATATGTTGGGTAAGAAGGCAATAAATAAGGCGAATTATGCGGCTGGAAATAAATGTTCTAAATAAGTGTTTAGAATGAGAACTGGTCCGAATTGTTTAATCTACCGCGTCCCTAGACTAATTTAGACTAGATTTAGACAGGAGATGCAGGCACGAATCTGATGTTGACAATGTAATGATATAAGTACCTATTTTATTCTAAGTACTTACATTATACGGACGTTTAAACGGCGATGGAAAACATCGTGAAAAAAGCCTGCCACCCCGTATGAAAAAAGAAAGAAAGAAACATTTATTATAAAGACAGTGAACACACTACAATTACAACAAAGAAACAAAACACAGAGATAAATAGTTGCATTGACACATGATATAAAATGAAATGACAGTCGTGGTGTGTCAGTGTCACTGTCATTATAAATGGCGTCTGACTCAGCATTATGTTGAAGGCCAGGCCTTCAACGCTGATTTTCAGTCAGCGCCAAGGGTTACCTCGCGAGCGCCCCAGCGGCCCCGCGGCGTGGTACAATCCATAAATACATAAATATAAAGAATATATAAAAAATAGTTAACAATAATGGTAAATATGGATATGGCTGTTATATATGACACATGACACACACTCTGACGGCCTCTGTGGCGCAGCGGTTGTGGCTCTGCCTACCATGCGAGAGGTCCCGGGTTCGATCCCCGGCTGGGGGTAATGAAAAAAAAAAAAAAAAAAAAACCCCAGGTCTTGGATGTTTATATGTGTGTGAGTAGGTAGATAATGACAGTTTAAATTCACTTCACGATCGTTCGGGCCTACGGGCTTGACAGATGGATCGAAAAACCTATCGACAGATGGATCGAAAAACCTATTGACAGTTCAAATTCATTTCACGATCGTTCGGGCCTACGGGATCGACAGATGGATCGAAAAACCTATTGACAGTTCAAATTCATTTCACGATCGTTCGGGCCTACGGGCTCGACAGATGGATCGAAAACCCTATTGACAGTTCAAATTCATTTCACGATCGTTCGGGCCTACGGGCTCGACAGATGGATCGAAAAACCTATCGACAGATAGATCGAAAAACCTATTGACAGTTCAAATTCATTTCACGACGTAGAGCCTAAGTTCGGGGTCGGATGATTCTTGATCCAGAACCAGGCTGCTACACAATATAATGTTATTAATATTCGAAATATTTGTAGTCTTATGCAGATTCC
Organism: Argyresthia goedartella; assembly: GCA_949825045.1. Classification (NCBI taxonomy): domain Eukaryota; kingdom Metazoa; phylum Arthropoda; class Insecta; order Lepidoptera; family Argyresthiidae; genus Argyresthia; species Argyresthia goedartella. The sequence continues at coordinate 39,757,718 of OX463809.1, forward strand.
CAAGTGAATCATACCGATTTCAATATGAAATTTTTAAAACAAAAAAGTACATTACACTTAGATAAATTATGTACTTCTGACTCAACTAAAATACTTCGCCATGGTAACCTGTTACCAAATTCCATACGATGTCTGATATGCGGGCCGTCAAACTGCGGGAAAACAAATCTGATGGTCGGTCTTCTATTACATGAAAACGGGCTCCACTTCCAGAATGTTTACGTTTATTCAAAAACCTTACATCAACCAAAATACGAATTTCTTGAGAAGGTCTTAAGTTTAGTTCCGAGTATATCGTTCTTTAAATTCCATGCTAATCAGCAAGTACTCAGCACGGAGGAAGCGCAATCAAACTCAGTAATTATATTTGATGATGTCTCATGTGAAAATCAAAACAACATGCGTGATTATTTCGCAATGGGCAGACACAAAAATATTGATTGTTTTTATTTAAACCAGACTTATACTAAAATACCCAAACAACTTGTTAGAGACAATGCAAACCTACTTGTACTTTTTAAACAAGATGACATTAATTTACGACATATATATGATGAACATGTTAACACTGATATGACATGGAACGAATTTCGAGAAATGTGTTCAAAAATATGGAGTGATTCTTATAGCTACTTGGTCATAAACAAAGATTGTGAAAAAAATAAAGGGTGCTATCGTAAACAGTTTGACACGTTCGTCGTTTTTACCTGAGTGAAAGTATATATAAATGCTTTTTTATTCGATAGCTTAGCACTTAGCTTAGAAGAGGACGAGCATACAAGGTATTATTTAGATATGGAAAATAACTTAAAGGAAATCGTAACTGCTGCCGAAGCAGTAAAGAAAAAGTTTAAAAAAATGCGTAACGTTGAATCAGAATATGAAAGAGCTATAGGAAACGTGTTCAAACCAGTTCTTAGCCCCCTTAATAAAATTACTGATGCTATGAGGCAAACAGAGAGCAAAGAAACAACATGTCCTATCAAAAATGAAGAGATGAAATTTGAAAATGAAATCGACGATTCCATTGACTGGAGTGCAGCCGATGACACTTTACGAAATATAAGACGTTCTGATCAATTTATGACACCTACTCATAGCTTAGATCGTGCAGCGGAAATGGAAGGCGAAGATTCTGACAACGACTTTAATGAAGGACAAGAATCTGATATATCTCAAAATTCGATTGAGTCTGATGCAAACACTCAGAACCAAAATTGTTCATCATGGTCGCTTACATCTGAGTATTTAAAGAATACTCCTTTTGGAGTAAGAGTCGAAAGAGGAAAACTTTTGATGGGCTCAGCGAATGTAAATATCACCGATAAAACCATTACAATAGGAACATCTGATTACAATAAGACTCGAGGCTTGATGGAATTGCTAACCAAAAAATTACCAGACTTGGCAGATATAACAAAGGAAGACTTGGCAAATTACAAGTTAATGCTGTTGGAGACAAATGCACATAGGCGAGATTACGACTCAAATAAACCAGTAAAAAGCAACAAAGGAATAAAATACATAAACATTATTAAACCGCTATTTAATAAACATGACAATAGTGAAAGCAATCAGGTTCAAGGTTCAGGTTTACCTGTACTAAAAAAATGGAATAAAAATATAGACTATGTCTACTGGGATGATCCAAATGAGCTAGTGGATAGGTTAAAACTACTTATAGCATCTCGTGACGCTGGAAACACTGGACTTGATAATGAAATAATATCCATCATAGAAGAACTCAAAGAAAGTGGTTTGCTTGGTTAGAATAAATAATCATACTTAAATTATTTTGAGCACTTCATCTTCAACTCTCTACTAATAACTAGGGTAATCTACCTCAGTACTATGAATATTGATAAATTCGGTCACCATGTACATAAACGTTTACGTTTATCTGAATTGTTTGATTTTACTGACAATGCGTTGACCAAAAACGAAGAAGGACTTTTTGATCTTCAGTCGTCACGATTAAAAGGTTTAAAGGCACCACAAGAGTCAGACGACGCCGTAAACAAGGAGTACGTTGATATGAAGAGTAAAGATTTACGGGAAGATTGTCAATTTCTACTGAACGAAGCAATTAAAGATATACAAGGAGTGCTGAATAACTTTATAAAGGATGTTTATACGAGGAGTGAATTAGATAATATCATTAAATCGTTGAACAAAGATGAAGCAGCAGGTGGTAAACGAAATACATAAAAATGCAAGAAAAAATTTTTCTCGTCGATCAGTGCTTCTCAAGGGAATTGATGATTTGTGGCAGGCAGATTTGATAGATGTTATTTCATTGAAAATTTATAATAAAGGTTATAAGTTTATTCTTGTCGTTATTGATTGCTTCTCAAAATATGCGTGGGCTGTACCTCTTAAAACTAAATCTAAACAAGAAATGTGTCAAGTCTTCGAAAGCATCTTGCAGAAAAGTAGAAGACAACCAAATAATCTACAAACAGATATGGGAACTGAATTCTACAACGATGAATTCAAAAGACTAATGAAAACCTACAAAATAAATCACTATTCTACATATTCAGTTAAAAAAGCATCCATAGTGGAAAGATTAATCAGAACATTAAAAGCACATCTCTATAAGAATTTTTCTTTTAAAGGTAGTTACAAGTGGCTAGGTAAACCATTAGAAAGTGTAGTTCATTCTTACAATCATACAAAACATCGTGTTACGCAAGAGGAGCCTGCAAAAGTAACAAAGTTAAATGCAAGCAAAGTATTAGACAATATCAAAAAGTTCCAGAGTAAAACTAATCACGTTAAGAAACCTAAATTTTGTGTTGGCGATAACGTAAGAATAAGTAAATACAAAAGCTGTTTTAAAAAAGGTTATACGCCTAATTGGTCGACAGAAATATTTCTTATCAAGAAGGTAAACAACACGATTCCTGTAACTTATTTGATTGAAGATAGTCGTCGTCAACCGATTTTAGGAAATTTTTATGATCAAGAACTCCAGAAGACCAAATATCCTGATGTATATTTAATTGAGAAAGTCATAAGAAAAAAAGGGAATAAGTTGTTTGTAAAATGGTTAGGTTTAGATGAAACTCAAAATAGTTGGATCGATAAAAAGGTAATAGTATAAACTATAACCTTAGTCTATTATCAGTAATGCATGGCGGAGGTCTTATTAACAGTTTTATCAATAATTTACCGATCGAGTTACATCTACCTGGCTATAATTATTGTGGTCCTGGAACAAAGCTGGTGAAGCGTCTAGCACGTGGAGATAAGGGCATCAATCTATTGGACAACGCATGTATGCATCACGACATAGCGTATACGAAATTCTCTGATTTAGAAAACCGACATAAAGCTGATTTGGATTTACTGAATATGACAAAACAGAGACTACGATCAAAAGACGCTAAGCGTGGTGAAAAGATAGCTTCTTGGTTGGTTAATAAAGTCATGAAGACAAAACTTAAAACCGGCTCTGGGGTACGACGTTTTAAAGATATGGTATCTAAAATAAAAGGTCATCTTCAGAAATTAAAACCAAAAAATAGTAATAGTGCTATTAAAGTTGCTTATGCAGTCGCCAAAAAGTTAATTGATGTAGATACCAAACACAACATAAGGATACCACGAATTATTCCGCTCCCTAAAAGTGGAGGATTTCTTCCTTTAATACCTATCTTTGCTGGGTTGTCTGCTTTAGGAAGTCTTGCTGGAGGGGCAGCTGGAATAGCAAAAAGTGTTAATGATTATAAAGCTGCTCAAGAAAGTTTGCGAGAATCAAAACGTCACAATCAAAAGATGGAATCAATTTCAGTGGGTCGAGGCTTATACATCAAACCTTACAAAAAAGGTAGTGGCTTGTTTATTAAATCAAAAAACTAATAAACAGGCTGCCTAAGCGTGCTCTGACTAATTTAGATATCATCGAATATGGTAGAGAAATACCATATTTCCGTGGAGTTTACATGAAAGATGCTTTACCACGAAAACCAAGAAGTATAGAATGTGGTATTATAAATTTAGACGATTCGCACAATGCCGGAACACACTGGGTAGCCTACATAAAACTGAAAGACTATTATGAATATTTTGACAGCTTCGGAAACTTGAAGCCGCCGGTAGAAGTTGTGAAATATCTCAATACTCCTAATTTGTATTACAATTATACTCGATATCAGACTTATGAAAGTGTGAACTGTGGACATTTATGTTTAAAGTACTTGCAAGATTTTTGGAATAAACATATAAAGTATTGATGTTAGCGTTTATTTTCACCATTGTTAAAATGTCATTCACCATATCAATAACAGGCAATTCGTCGCTTTTAATTACGAATTATTCTCCTACATTACAACTAGAGGGAGAATATGAGTGCGCTCTGCTATACCTATCTACCTTTAATTCAATTCCAAACGTTGATAGTACAAATAACAAGTTTTATTACGGTGAAAATGATGTTATTGAAATTCCTGAAGGAGCATACGAATTGCAAGATATAAACGACTACCTGAAAGGAAAATTGCAAGACATCAACTTTAATTTATCATGCAACAACAATACATTGAAAACGTACATTATCAGCAACAAAGCTATTCATTTTGAGAAAGAAAATAGTCTAGGAAATTTGTTAGGATTTGGTAATCAACCGCTTGAAGCTAATATATTACACGAATCACAATATCCTGTTAATATGCTTTCAACAACTGTGGTGAGAATAGAATGTGATATAGTGAGTGGATCATATATAAATGGCATATCAAGTCACATTATACATGAGTTTGCTCCTAACGTTCCACCAGGTTATAGGTTAATAGAAATACCAAAGAACGTTATTTATTTTCCCGTAAACCAAAATAACATAAGCACCATAACTGTAAGGATATTGGACATTAAGAATAATTTAATTAATTTACGTGGTGAAGAAGTTCAACTGTATTTACACCTTAAGAAAAAATGATTGATTTTAATAAAAACTTATCACGACTACCAAAAACGATTAGTCACACTTCAATCTCTCACAAGGAAAGGACTTGGAAGAAGAAGAAACTAACTGCAAAAAATATAAAATTCCTTAAACAAATTGGACTTTTATCATGAGTAACATTCTAGATATTTTGAGTGCGCCTGTCTATGATAATAGCATTGATGGTATTGAGATTCATTCGTATAAACCTTATGTCACTACATTCAATCGTAATGATGAAATTCGTATACCGATTAATCAACAAGATCTGTACATACTCCCATCGGCGAGCACGTTATATTTGGAAGGTGTCGTCAACGTTTCGAAAAACGCTGCAAAGGAAACGGTTGCTAGTGTGCAGTTTACAAATAATCCGCTGTTATACTTTTTTCAAGATATTCGTTATGAATTGAATGGAGTTGAAGTAGATAAGGTTAAAAACGCTGGAATTACTACTACAATGAAGTCACTGTTGTCTATGAATGATAGTGAGTCAAAGATGTCTAAAGCGTGGGGTTGGGATATCAATGGCACGAAAAACATGCAATCAGGAAAATTTTCAGCGTCGATACCTCTGTGTAACATCCTAGGATTTGCAGAAGATTATAAGAAAGTTATAATCAACTGCAAACATGAACTTGTTCTTCTTCGCAGTAACACAAACCTGAATGCTCTAAAATTAAATACCGGTGAAGTCGTAGAAGACGTAAAAATTCATAAAATTATATGGCGAGTTCCACATGTAAAAGTGAGTGACGCGGAAAGAATCAATCTTCTACGATTGTTGGAAAAGGATAGATCTATCCAAGTACCATTTAGAAATTGGGATTTGTATGAATATCCCTTGCTGCCAAGAACTACAAAGCATACATGGTCAATCAAAACATCTTCCCAGATTGAAAAACCATGATATGTTATACTAGGGTTGCAGACCAATCGCAAAAACGACGCTCACAAAGACATGTCACAATTCGATCATTGTAATTTGCGTGATGTAAAAGTATATCTAAACTCAACCTACTTTCCGTACGACAATATGAACGTAAGTTTTACTAACGACAATATTGCTATATTATACGAGCAATACGTTAGATTTCAGCAGTCTTATTACGGCAGAAGAACTGAGCCATTGTTGAGTGCAAAAGAGTTCAAAGAGTTGGCTCCTCTTTTTGTTATAGACTGTTCAAGACAAAGCGATAATCTGAAATCTGGACCTGTGGTTAATGTACGCCTAGAGCTCGAGAGTGAAGTAGAAATACCTGATCAAACGTCGGCGTATTGTCTTATTCTGAATGAATGTTTAATTGAATATAAACCATTAAGTAATATTGTAAGAAAATTATCATGAATACAAAAACTTTATTTGTAGATGTACAAGGTTTTAAAAATGCTGAGAATGATTTCATTGTTAAAGAACTTGCGTTGGCTACAGCCGAATACACTCAAGTATTTCTCATCAAGCCTCCGTATCCTTATCGATATTTATCAGAAGTGGAAAAGAAACGTGTACAATGGATTGAAAACAGTCTCGGGTACAGATGGGGTGAGGGACACGTTGATTTTCTGCAGTTCAAAAGTATTATCAAACCATATCTAGAGAACAAACTTTTAATAGTTAAAGGTTTAGAAAAGGTAAAATGGTTGAAAGAATTGTGTGAGAACTGTGCAATAATAAACATAGAAGAAAAAGGATGTCCAAATTTAAAACAGTTGTTTGAGATGTTTAAATCACATCTCAATGATTTCAGTTGTATAACTCACAAATCCAATTGTGCTCTAAGAAACGTATTATGTATTAAAAAATGGTTTAAAGATAAACAAATAACTATGTAATTATTTTACTTTTGTTTTATGAGTGTATGTGTTATCGATTAGTTTAAAAAATGATTAATAATAAATGTTTGTTTACCTAAATTATTGATTTTATTTCAGCATCCCTTAAAACTACACAAGGGTTAAAGACTTAAAGTACATAAATAAAACATCAAAATAAATTAATAGTGAATTTTATTTATTTAAATAGAATCATTGCATATTTTTTTACAAATTTTATTAACTAAATTCTCTGACAATTCCATTATTTCATCAACCACTTCCGATTGTATGTACTGTACGCTTACAACACTATCATCTGAATTTGTAGAAGTCTGAGGTCCATTTAAATCATGAATTTCTATTTTAATCATACGAAGAGCTCGTTTCGGGGCCTTTGTTATAACGTATGAGGATAACACTGCAGGATTTAATTTCTTTCTGTCCAATCTGTTCTTCTTCTTCTTTTTCTTTTCCTTAGTGTCTTGAATGGGTGTCGAATCTTGCAGAACGTCGTCATAATTCTGAGGCTGAGCGTGTTGGAACCACAAGGCGGAGGGATCCATTGACTGTAAAACGAAAAACATAATATAGTTTCCTGTGAAAATAAACTTTATAATAATCATATAAAAATAGTCAGTATGTTTTTACCTCGTTTAATATAGACATATTATCTTGGTGTAATGAACCGCGTCCTCTTCTTTAGCTACCTTCTTTAGAAATGGTCATTGTAACGTAATTACACAAATCACCTAACCTTGCATTATTTCATAAAATTATGCTTACGTTCACATGCAACATTGACATATTATCATGTTTTTCAAATTGAGTTCATTGAACGCAACACGTGCAATATTCACGTTGTGATTAGTCATCATAATCATTTCAACGTTATCGCTTTCAAGCGATATGTTCCATCTTTTAGAAAACCATTCTAAAGTACCTAACCTCTACATACAAGTCCACTCCGGCTGATATCTGACATTAAGTAGGGTATGTTGTAACATTAAGCTTAAAAAGAAACACGAAACATAATCCGAGAACACATTTTTTATTTTAATATAACAATATTCACTTAAAAGCTATAGTTTAGAGTCTATGTTGATTCATACTTTATTTTTAAAACAATATTCACTAAGCACGATATTTTATTTTTAAAACAATATTCACTTACAAGCTATAGTTTAGAGACAAGTTATATTCATACATATACAGCTCAAAATGCTGATTCATGACCCCATGAAAGAGTTGATATTTTATTTTTTAGAATGATGCGCTTATCATCATTACTTGAGAGAGCTATTTTATTAAGCGACTGTGTAAAAATTTCATGTTTTAATGACCTGAATACCATATTTTTTTTCCTAACTAAATTATTATCTAATAAAACACCTTTATAGTCCTTAAAACTCAATGTTTTCACAACAGATTTTTTGGTTCCTTTAGCTTTTTTTAATTCAGTATCTTCAGTTTTTATGGAATAAAGTTTAGACCGTAGGCCTACAAATTCGGCTATAAGCTGACCTCCTAGCTCATCTTTAAATAACCCAGGCACTTTTTTATTATGCCTCCTTATACCGTACATATTATTACACGCGTAGTTGCTAGTGTCGAAGTATTGAGGGAAATTGTATTTTATGTCTTTGTAGACATCTTTCGTTGTTATGGAATACAGAAAACTGTCAGTATCTGTGTAACACATTTTTATATTAGGGCCATAAAAAGGTTTCATAACAGAATAGTGAAAGTCGTACATATGACTCTTAGATATTTCCAAAACAGAAAAACCAATGTAAATTGGTTTATCGAGAGTAATTTTTTCAGGATTCATCTGGACCGCTACAAAATTTTCAGTAAAAATAGTTGAGCTATGGTAATTAGGTCGAGCTATTAGTTGCTCTGCGCCTAAATGTTTTTTCGTTTTGTTATGTTTATCAGACCACTGATTTACTAATTTAACATTTAACCTTTTTTCCGTATCCTCAAGGGTTTTACCAAAAATGCTATTGTTTAATAATTTAAAAAAGTCTTGTTCAAATTGAGATTTAGCTTTTTGCCTCAATTCCGTATTTAAATCAATATATTGTTTCAAATATGGACCTTGTTTAAATTTAATAACTCTGTGTATGCTTTTTAATTTAAGTCCATGTTTCAGACACGTTTTCAAATGAATATAGTGCATGACATAATTATATTTGTCATACAAATTCGGTATCAGTTTACTCGTTTTCGATCCAGGCGGTACAAATTTTTGTGGGCAGAAAGGTAAATCGTTATGATGATCATGCAGAGATTCAGGATATTCTAGATCGACATCAAAAATGTAACCTACATCTGAATTGTCTTGTAAACAGAGAATGTCAGAAACTTGAAACACAGGATTTTCGATCAATTCGAAATCAGAGTGTGGTAAATAACTACACATAGCAAATCCGTACAAATTATTACAATCTATATACAATAAGTAATTATCAGGATTCGAGGGGTTGTAGTTCGAGAGGTACTTATTATTAGCACTGGCATAGCGAGTAGAACATAAACAAACACCTCCACGAATACCTTTTTGTATCATTCTGATAATTTCCAGATCATCTATTAATTCTAATTTTACTTCTGTTTTTAACAGCATTGCATCGAAGCTTAAGCTGGGAGCTGTTATGTAAAAGGCTGGGTCTAACCTATAATTAGTTTTACACGTCTTTCTAAAACTCTCAAAAATATCCGTCAACAGCATTACATCTGATTTTAAGTATAGATCGGTATATTGACCAAGGTTTGACAAATGGAATAAGCGCCACACACACTGTGCGTGAGCATAATCTAACTCTGAAATAACCTCATCAGTTAAACTGCTGTAGAAACACTCACGCGGAGGTAATTTATTTTCATCATAACGTTTCCATTTATTCATGTACTCGTAAGGATAAATACCTTTACGTCTCAATAAGTCGAATTGCTGTTTATCGGGGAAGCAACGAGAGAGGTGGATAAAATCTTCGATTGCTAAATTTTCTGCAACTTTTTCTAAACTAGTACCTAAAAATGCGAATGAGTCAACAAAACGAACAGCCATATAGTCATTATTGTTAACAGGAAAGAACTTTGTAAAAGACACATAATTTTCTTTTGTTCTTGCGATAACATTTATGTTTCCGTGCATTTCACCTAGCTCTCGTATAAACAAATGACAGTCATAGCCTGACAGATTGTGGAAAAAAATTGGGACGAAAGATTTAGGGAGCTTAAATCGAAGGTTACAATAATCATGAGCTGCCCCGCGGTAGCGTCCAGTCAAATGACAATGATCTTTAACCTTTCCTTCAAAAATCAACTTATTACAGAGGTAACAATTTTTCGACTCTAAAAAGTTTTTCAGCTCATTTTCATTAAGGGGTAACATGTCGATAGGATCGTTTAGTATTTTACTTATCGTTTCAACGTCTTCGCCTAATATTTTTAAAAACTGTTGAATACAGTCCGGACCTCGGTATGATTGATATCGATTTAAAGACGCATCGTAGGAGCAAACAATATAATATCCGAACGCTACTGGAACGTGTTTTTGAATCGACTCCGTAAAATTCGAGTTTTTCTCCGAACAGGGTTGTAACATAGACTCAAAATCTGCGTAAATGACAAATGGCATATCATGCATGCGTTCGAAATGTTTGAACTGTATCAATGTCCCTTTATCAGGCAATGACGTTTTAACTCCACTGCACACATGCTCATTACGCTTTTTATCATTAGAAAAAAATAACAAGCAATCATCACAAAAAAATATTCTACCATCATGTTTAGTTATCTGAGACCTTACAAGCCTACTCAAATCCTTAATAAGACAATAATGTGTTAGCGCACCCGATTCCAAAAACAATAAATTTATACGATGCTTCCGCCCCTTGTGAACAGATTTGTATAAAGGTCCTACAACAACAGACTTTTCACTGAGACCATAAATATTAATACTTATGTTATCGTTATTCTTTTCAAAAATCTTTACATCCCTGAAACCTGCTGGAAACTTCATGTTTTTTGTGTTAAGCACAGTATCGAAATGAGGATATGAACTCGTTCGGTGTGAATTTTGTTGTGCAGGAAATAAAGCTGCCATTATGCACCATAGAAAACAGAAATTATCTGAGTTCTGAATATTGACACACGCTCGTTTTAATTTAATAGGTCTAGGAAGATCGATAAACCTTGAACCTCTTAGTGGATTATATTTGTTGATATTGACTTCCAGATACGAATTTGCTACAAAACTCCAACCACTGTCTCTCTCCTGAAATTCATCGATTTTTGCAACAATTAAATTTACAGCGTTTTTATAAATATCTTCAAAGTCATAATGTTTGTGAATCACTATATTGGGCGTGGCGAACGATTTAATCTCCCGTTCATCATTCTTAGGTAAGGAGAACTCAGCATACAGTTCAAAATTTACCTTAACGCTGTTAAAGGAGCCGATCCGCGCCTCTATCAGCTCACGTACGCGTGACCGCAGCGAGCGCAGATAGATGTTCGGAGGGCAAGCATTAGAGCCCGCGCCGTCCGCCGCCGCCCCCGAGTCCACGTTGCTTAGTCTGTACGTTGCGATTCGACTGCGGAAAGCACTAGATATCTTCTCAAGACCCTCACCCTTAATAACAGCATTATTATTTTTGTGTACAGTGCTGCGCAAATGAGCTGACAAACTTTTACTTTTTACAGAGACATCACAGGATGTACAATATACTAATCTATTATTAGACATCTTAATTATATGTAAGGACAAAACCTAAGAAATGATAAATAAAACCTATCTAAAGTCTCCACAATATAAAAGGGTCGGTAGCCCAAACTAAATTTAACCTTATTACGTCAGTGACACGGACGCTGTCACCGAGCCTTTTATTTTGTGAAGACTGTACCTAAGTTACACCTAATTTTTACTACCTACCTACCTTTCGTGGGGCCTACAATAAAGGATGCCTGCCTACCTAATAAATTATAAAGTAAACATAGTAAACTTATTAAATAAATTTTATTAACCAATAAATCTAATCTAAGTTTTTCTTATCACCGAAGAAAAATCCCTCTTCAGTAAAAGACGTCTTGCAGAGTTTTAAGAGCTCTCGCAGGAGTCCCAGTTGTGGTGAATTGAAGTCAGCTTGATACTTCAATGCCAGCACCGCCTTCTCGTAGCGTTTGCGAGGTTCCACGTCTTTGATATCCGCCACCTGGTAGAGTTTCAGGTCCAAGTAGAGGTCACCCTCCAGTTTAATACTTCGCCGCACGACGCCGTCGGCAACCCGCTTCGAGTATGAAGACCTCAGCTCTGGTTTCTTACAGATCACCTCGTCCTCGCTTTCGGAATCCAAAGCGCGCCAACTCTCTTCAGGCTTCTTAGTAACAACGCTCTGCTGCACCTTGCGTTTGGCTGGAGGCTTCAGGTCCTTTTGCGGTTTGCGTCTGTGAAACAAAACAAAAGTTATTTACTGGACGTCTAGATACCTAAATTTTGACAGAAAAATATAGAAAGAGAGATTTTAGAAACCCTGTTAAAACTAAAGAGATAATATGTCGTGACATAGCCTTATTTTATTCATACTTGCTGCTCGGTTCGAACTAGGATTCATGAATTTGAAGTCACAAAAAATATTCACCTTTGTACTGTATCGTCGTCAGATTCGGCGGCACGCTTCGATGCTGTCTGCTTAGCGGGAACCTTCCTTTTGTTCCTGAAAACATAAACATCACTGTAGCATATTGCAATTGTGTAGAATGTAATTATCAAAATCTATCGTTGAAAATAAAAACTTAATTACCTCACAATCTCCGATTCCTCATCCGATTCGGCTACACGCTTTGATGCCGTCGGCTTAGCGAGAACCTTCCTTTTGTTCCTGAAAACATAAACATCACTGTAGCATATTTCAATTTTGTAAAATGCTATTTATCAAAATCTATAGTTCAAAATAATAAGTTAATTACCTCACAATCTCCGATTCCTCGTCCGATTCGACTACACGCTTTGTTGACTTTGTAGCGGCTTTCTTTTTGTTGCTGTTAACAATAAAATATGATGATGGTCTATGTGAGTACCAGGGTGACGTAATATTATGAGAGCATAATAAAGATATACGTATAGCAGGTATAATGATATTTACCATAAGAAAGCAGCCTCGTCGTCCGTTTCAAACGAGTTCCGCTTCTCATTAGTCGCAGCCTTCTTCGTGAAGTACTCAGTGTCCGACCTAAAAATAAAAAGAAGTACATATGTAGATAAATGAGAAAATAAAACTAAACTTTAGCTTACCAACACTCTTGCAGTACCTAAGATTAATTAGTTACAATGTAAAAACGTAAGACATGGAGAGACTAGTAAGATATCAAATAATTACATGGTATAGGTATATTCGATTATTATAAGTTATAACCCATTTGATCCGTCTACCGGCTAATACAATGTAGTACCCATTTTACGTACTACACTTGCATTCAAACAGGTTATAAAGCTTTTCGAATAAGTTATAACTACTTATTTGGTCCGTCTTCCGGCTTATACCAGGTAGTTCTCCTTTTATGAACTACCCTAGTATCCAAACAAATAGTTATAAGCTTTGTACACCATCTATGCAAAACAAAAAACATACAATTAGTCAAGAACTATGTCTATAAAAATAACTTAAAAAACTTACTGACATGATTGTAACGCAGTGGATACGCAGCTTGCAGCAGGGATATGAAGACGGGGCGCGGTGGACCTGGAGCGCGAGCACTAGCGTGAACGTCTGTAGCTTGGTGTTACTGCCAACAATGGTACAAAAGTAATTGAAAATTTTTCTTTCGATTTTGGCAGTTTTATTGGAAATAAATGATGAGCATGCAAGTAATTTACAGGGTGTAATAATGAAGTCATTGTTTGTCGATACCTATTCAGTGGCGTGAAAAACTAGATTCATGAGAAAGTTTTATTAGCATTATCTATGCATAACATTTTAATTTTAACTATAAATATATTTTCCTGGTATGTATATTTACAAAACTTCACTGCGGTGTAATGAACAAATAATCATAAGAAAAGTTAATTACTTACGTTTTACTCCTTACGTTTGATATAAGTAATCAACTCATAGGACAAGAAAAAAATAAAAAAATAACACATTTACGTTATCAGTTATACCTTCGGAAATCTTGTTCAGAATAATTACCTAACCTAGTAACAACAACCTATGCTGTTAGCAAAAATAAACTCTATTATATTTACAACATAATACTCATTTACACCCTGTATAAATTTGCACACTTGCGACTATGCAAAAAATAATAGAGGTAAAATAAAATCAATTAAATGTGATGACAAACAATACCGCCAGCGGGTAACGTGAGACCGGCATCCGTCATCGATTGCATTGTTATACGAAAGCAAATCACACTAGGGTTACCAGATACAATTTATTAAAACCGGCATTGGTAACTGTGGCGATGAGCTAGCCCTATCGTACCTACGTCTAACATCACATAAAATGTGTCGTGTAAAAGCTATAATCATTAATTATATGTTACATTACGTACTTTACTTACATACGTTGTACTTACCATGGATATTATACGATTCAATGATTCGCTTTACCATGCGAAGTATATTTGATACTTACAGCGTGCTAGTTGGTGCAGTTAACGTTACAAACTCACTTTAACATTAAAGTTTTGTTTTTGTATAGTCTCATTTCGATAAAAGTTGCAACAGTTAAGGAACATTTAGAAGATGGTAACACCAAATTTTACTTTAAATAGTAGATTTTAAATTTATTTATGTGAAGTGAAGTTAGTGGACACATCGTGTGTTGTTAATCCTTTAAATTATGATCACCTTGATTACAAAACTCCCTGAAGAACCAGGCTTTCAAGAAAGACAAAGCAGATCTGGTTGGGATAAGTACAAAACGAACTTATTTCTTGGATTAATACGCATTGATGGTCTCTGTGTTGCTGAAAACTAATGGTGTAGTTGTTTAGATACTAGGGTAGTTCATGAAAGGAGAACTACCTGGTATAAGCCGGAAGACGGACTAAACAAACATCTTATGTTTCAGCTTCCTTTCAGTTGTTATTTAGTATATATTTACATTGTCAAAGTGAAAGTGTAGAGTCATTTGTGTAGCTGAGCAGAAAAATGGTAAGTTAAAAATAGGATATTATATTGAAAATCTAAAATTACTTGTCTGGATGCAAGTGTAGTACGTAAAATGAGTACCACATTGTATTAGCCGGAAGACGGACCAAATGAGTGATTATAGGTTTCCGAAATTATATTGAAAACTAAAATTACTTGTCTGGATGCAAGTGTAGTACGTAAAATGAGTACTACATTGTATTAGCCGGAAGACGGACCAAATGAGTGATTATAAGTTTCCGAAATTATATTGAAATGAATTTGAACTGTCAATAGGTTTTTCGATCCATCTGTCGATAGGTTTTCGATCCATCTGTCGAGCCCGTAGGCCCGAACGATCGTGAAATGAATTTGAACTGTCAATAGGTTTTTCGATCCCTCTGTCGATAGGTTTTTCGATCCATCTGTCAAGCCCGTAGGCCCGAACGATCGTGAAGTGAATTTAAACTGTCATTATCTACCTACTTGTGTGACGTCGCTGTTTCTGGTTACCACGACACAGGGTATCCTAGTGTGGGGCCAGAAGCAATGTATGTGCCTGTATATAAATGTTTATGTTTATGTTTACATACAAAAAGTTAAATAAATAAACATGGCCCGCGCTTTTCAATCCCTCTTTTCATTAAATTTAAGTGTTGGGTTTTCGGTCCCACTGGCAATGAGCGACCACAGACTCAAGTCTTATTGCGGCGTGAGGTTGGTACGGGGGGGAGGAGTAGTCTCTGCTGATCTAGCAAATGTGCCCTGAGTTTCCGCCCAAAGGCACACCTGCTAGCCGCTTCACGGACTGGAGGGGGAATATCATTCCAACACTTAGATGCCGCAAATCTGAAACTCCCGCGGAAAGTCGCCGTTCGTGTAAGAATTCTAAGCTTGTGCACGCCACGTTGCCTGGTCGCCCATTTTATCTTGGTGTACAAGTAGGTTGGGGTTTCCGTGTGTATTACACCAAAGAGTAGTTTGGCTAGGTGTAAATGCCGACGAGCTTCCATGTTCAGAAGTTTAGCTGCATCTAAGTATGGGGTGATATGGGATCTAGGAGGAATTTTAAAACAAAAACGTATACATGCGTTTTGCACACGTTGAATTAACCTTTTCGACCGACCAAGTATACAGCTACCATATACGACATCACAGTAGTTTATTTTAGATAATATCAATGATTCACTTAGCCTGACACGCAAACCAGTGCTAAGGTAATCACGTATATTATAAAGAATCTTAAGGCGGTAGAAACAATTGCTGACTACGTTTCTGATATGATTTTCGAATCGAAGCTCACCGTCCATCAACAACCCAAGATTTTTTGCTTCTACGACCCTTTCCACTGGGTCGCCCCTGATATTGGGCATTACTTTAGACGCCAAACTACAATGGGATCCTCATATAAATAAATTGTCGAACAGACTGAGTTCGGCAGCGTTCGCAGTTAAAAAAATTAGAGCTCTTACCGACGTAGACACCGCTAGACTAGTCTACTTTAGTTACTTTCATAGTCTAATGACCTATGGTATTTTATCGTGGGGTCACGCTGCGAATGCTAATAGTATATTTATTCTGCAGAAACGGGCTGTTCGTGCAATTTATAGATTAGGGCCTAGAGTGTCACTGAGGGAAAAGTTTAAAGAAATCAATATTCTGACATTTGTGTCTCAATATATCTATGACAATCTTGTGTATGTAAAAAGAAATGTAACAAATTTTCAGAAGTACAGTGATATACACAATTTTAATACTAGAAATAAAGACAAGTTGGTTGCTTTTGTAAGCCGACTACATAAAATTAGTAATTCTTTTAAAGGCAATTGTATACGCTATTACAATAAGGTCCCTACTGATATTAAAAACTTACCTTTAGACAAGTTTAAAATAATAATAAAACAGAAATTGTATAAAAAAGGTTACTATAGGATATCTGATTACTTAGAGGACAGATGTCCATGGGAATAGATTGTTTGAGTAACAGGCTGTTTCGATATATAATTAGCATTCATTTTGTAATTTGACAATATTTTATTTAAAAAAGGAAACGCAAAAGATGCGACGACTGTGGAGTTTCTTCGGTGAGCTCTTCTCCACAGATTCCGCCATTGTGTTAGTGAACTCACCCAAAAAAATGTAATGACGGATCTAAGTGATATAACAACATCCTATGGAAATAAATGATTTTTGATTTGATTTGATTTGATTTTGATAGCTATATCATTGAGGGCTAGGGCTTGGACAGTATTATGGATCTAACATTTTGTACCAAGGATCATGTACTTAGATTTTCTAGGGTTTAGCACTAGACAGCTCCTCTCTGACCATGACGTCACCCGCTCTAGATCGTTATTTATGGACTGGACTGCAGTGTTGATGTCGGAAGGGACGGATGATATATATAGCTGGGTATCATCTGCGTAGAGATGGCACATGCTGCTCTCCACGACAGAAACTATCTCTGCTGTGTAAAGAATAAACAAAAGGGGGCCTAATATCGACCCTTGAGGCACACCCCTTGTTAAGCGCTTTGTCGAGGAAAACAACATAGTACCATCGCTGTTTTCCAATCCAATAACGTATGTTCGATTCAGAATCGATACTCGATCGATGGTTTCGGAACGGCCATTTTGAATTTGAAGTTGCTGCCAACCTGGCAAGTTTTGACAACTGACAGACGAAAAGCCCCCGTAATGTGACGCGTATTGATTTTGGGCATTAAAATTAAATCGTAAGCCATCTGCAATTGTATTCGGGCTCCCCTCAGGATTGTCTTATAGCTGAGTGTATTGTGGTTCTCCGAACCAGATAAAGTTCGTATTTGGAACACTGTGTGCGTCGAAGCTGGCCTGCCAGCCATACCTGGTTGGCTGAAGAACCTGTCTACCAAGAAGAGCCTAGGGTGCACCCAGGCCTTGCAGAGAGACAGGTGTTTGACGGGAACGAAGCACAGACCAGGTCAGATAGAATCTATTACTTAGCTCGGTGAATCACCGACGTTCTTGCTTCTTGGCATCTGATCGCTACGCTACCTCGTAGCTATGGGCCCCTGCGAGGTCATCGGGTGCCGAGAGGCCTGAACATTTTGGTAGCAGAGCGTGGTTTCCTGAGATTTGCAGCCGTCAAGGGCTCCAGGAACCCACGATTTGGGACTATCAATCTGTAGGTATAGGCGGTTATTAGCTAACTTGGTTTTGTTCCTGTATCCACATAGATTGGTAGTGTTGTAAGCTATAAGTCTATTGCTGGTAGTAGACAGACAGATATAACAGTTTTCCCTAAATGACCAGTTGTACTGAGATGTGACTCAGAATAGTAATTACATTACAGGTACATTGTAGGTGAATTGAAATTTGGATTGAAGTACCAGTTACCAGTTAGTCAATCTATTAGTGGTCTAGTAATGCTAATGAATGTTTGGACATTGTTTTCAGTTTATAGCAATTTATAACTTGAACTAATATTGACTATCTGTGTGTGTTATATGATATAGGGAAACTAAATTGTTGTTTACAGAATTTGTGTAGATATAAAACTCGGTTTCTATTGTTTGGGGAAATCAGCATTGTTTAAGTTATAGATTAGGGTTCCCTCGTTTGTGTTGTAGACTGGAGGGTCCAATATAATTGAGTTACTGCAAATTGTGAGTAAGTATCGTTCCGATCATGTCGTTGTCTGAAATACAGAAGGGTGTTTCTAAGGAGCTCAGATGGTTTTCCTCCGCACACGGTCTGATAGACCGTTTAGATAGGCATGATGTGGTATTGGAGCGGTCTATGGACGTTAAGGAACGCTACAACAGGGTGCTCGAATTGTCCGCGCAGGCGGAAGCAGTTGATGGTTGCGCACCTGACAGGCTGTCACGGTTGCTAGGGGATGTCGACCAGTGTATGGAGATGGCAGCTGCTATCACGCAGAAGGCTGCGGACATACGTAGGCAGCGCGAGTCCAGCCATGGTGGTGACATTGAAGCACCTCTGCCGCATCAGGGATCGGGGACCAGGTTACCCGTTATAACTATGCCTACTTTTGACGGAGTGTCCGGTGAATGGATGAGCTTCATCAATCTGTTCGACAGTTTGGTGCACATGCGATCGGACATTACCAAGTCTGTCAAAATGGCTCAGCTGGTGGCAGCATTGAGGGGTGAGCCCAGGGAGCTGGTCGCTCATTTGACGGTTACGGAGGGTAACTATGAAACGGCCAGGCAATTGCTGGTCAGACGTTACCACAACAAACGGAGGTTGGCCGATGCCCAACTGAACCGTTTGTTTAGCATCCCGGTTGTGAACAAGGTCGGGGCCATACAGACGGAGGTTTTGAACCCATTGTTGTCCGTCACCAAGGCCCTAGAGAATCTTGGACTTCCGGTTGGTGAATGGTCGTACCTATTGCTGTACATTGTACTTTCCCGACTACCCGCTGACGTGCAGACTCGTTTCGAACAGTCTCACGGGAGGTCGGCCGAGGACCTGCCCGCCTTCTCCGACTTGGTCGGATTTTTGGAAGAGGAGGCTCGACGGGCAGAGAATTTGGGGTTGACGGCCACCCATCCTTCGGAGCCACAGAGAGCTGCCGGGAGCGCTGTGAGTAGGGGCCCTCCGACGAGGAAGGACCGCACCAACCGGCAGTCGTATGGGACTGTGAGTGCATTGACCCCACATAGTGAGACATGCCCATGTTGTAGGCAGATTGGCCATGCTGTGGCCGATTGCAATAAGTTCGGGGAACTTAGGGTTGAGGGACGGCGCCGGATGGCCAAGCAGCGGAGCTGGTGTTTCCTGTGCCTCGGGCCACACATGGCTAGGGACTGCACGCGCACAAAATTGTGCGGATATTGTGGTGGGGCCCACCACAATTTGTTGTGCATGAACCGGTCCGGCCAACAGCCACCACAGGGCCGTACCCAGGGTGACACGGCATGGGGCCCTGAGAATTCGTTTGCGTCTCGGAGCGCAACTCAGGGGCCAATGTCCCCACGTGCACAGGGCGGTACTAGGGTGCAGGGCCGCACTCAGGGTCATCACATGGGGGGCCCTGAGTTTTCGGTTGCGACTCAGCATCCGACTCAGCGGGCAATGGGGCCACAAGCACGCAGCCACCCAGGGGTGCAGGGCCGCACTCAGGGTCATCACATGGGGGGCCCTGAGTTTTCGGTTGCGACTCAGCATCCGACTCAGCGGGACATTGGGTATGTTGAGCAGGCCGTAACGGGCGGGTGGCATGGGACACCTTCGAGCTATGCGGATGCGGCTCGGACGCCGCCGCCTCAGTTGTCGCCCCGCTCGTCGCCTCGTCCTCGTCGGTCGCATGTGATGTCCCCCCCGCTCATGGAGCGGCCACGGTTGAATTCACGCCCACAACCCTTCGGGGGGCGTCGTAGGGTGGAAATGGAACCGGCGCGTGGGCCATTTGTACAATGGGACTCTCTGGCGTATAGCTGCCTACCTGATCGGTTACAGGCACAGTGGGGCCCCGGGGGTCCTCGCTAGGAATTTGCGGCCCAACAATTTGTTGCCCCCCAACCGGAGACGGTGGTGTTACCGATCGCCTCTGTGCTTGTTTGGGATTTGGCGGGCAACCCAACATACGTTCGCGCCCTATTAGATTCTGGAGCTCAGGGCTGCATTGTATCGAACGATTTAGCAAAATGGTTGGGCCTCAAGGTAAATAGGTATAATAATTCAATACGGGGCGTGGGGAATGTTACGGTTACGAATGTAGTTGGTCAATCGGTGATCACGTTCTCTCCACGTTATGACATTTTGACAAAAACATCCGTGCAAGCTTTAGTAATGACGCATGTCATGGGCAAACACCCCTTGGTGAAGTTGAATCCGGCCGTTCGACTCCTGACGTCAGGACTCAAGTTGGCGGATCCCGATTTTGACACTCCAGCCCCGGTCGATCTGCTACTGGGAGCAGACGTTTTGGGTAGGTTTCTGTTGTCGGATCGGCGAGTTCTTCAGCCGGACGGGTTGATTGCTGTGGATACTAAGTTTGGTCACGTGATCATGGGTCCGGCATTGCCAATGGTTAGGCCTGCCGAGTCAGATGGCATACTTATTGGCTCAGCGTTGTCAGACGCTATCCAACGGTTCTGGGAGATAGAGGAACCTCCCACCGCTCGTCGAGTCGACGCAGACGAAGAAGAGTGCGAGTTGTTTTACCAGAATAGTACTGGTCGCCTTCGTTCTGGTCGTTTTGTAACTCGACTGCCTTTCAGGGCCGATCGACCGCCACTAGGAGAATCTAGGAAGATGGCTGAGACGAGATTGATGTCGATGGAGCGTAGGATGTCAAGGGACGCCGTATTTAAACAAAAATACGTCGATTTCATGAGGGAGTATGAGTCGTTAGGACACATGTCGGTATCGGGTGTGGACTGGAGATCTGAGGATCATTGTTTCCTTCCACACCATGCCGTCCTACGAACCCCTACCGGCAAGATTCGAGTTGTTTTTGATGGGTCAGCACCTACCTCGAACGGGATGTCCCTGAATCAGTGTCTACATTCGGGACCCAAGTTGAGTCGTGATATTTCGGATATTCTCACGAGCTTTCGGAGGCACCAGGTTGTATTTGTCGCAGACATTCGGATGATGTTTAGGCAAACGGTAATTCATCCGGCTGACAGAAGGTATCAGTTGATACTTTGGCGTGAGTCCACGGCCGAGCCAGTCAAGGTCTATGAGTTGAACACGAACACGTATGGGTTACGGTCTAGCCCGTATTTGGCGATGCGTACCCTGCGGGAGTTGGCGTCGCGTGACCGTGTGAGCTATCCTAGAGCCGCCGCTATCCTGGAGCAAGATTTGTACGTCGATGACGTCTGCACAGGGGCAGCCAGTGTAGAGGAAGCTCTGGAACGACGTGACGAGCTCATTCAATTGCTGGAACGAGGCGGCTATGAACTACGCAAGTGGATGTCCAACTCCCCTGAGTTGATGGCTGGTCTCCCAGATGAGTTTCAACAAGACCCGCACGTTTTTGAGAATCCTGACAACCCTAACATGTTGTCAGTGCTTGGAATTCAGTACCGGCCCGTCCATGATGAGTTTACCTATCGGGTGGTTTTAGAAACACCGAAGGCCTGGACGAAGCGGTCAGTACTGTCAACGATTGCGAGAACGTTCGACCCGAATGGATGGATTTCTCCAGTCACCTTTGCTCTCAAATGTTTTATGCAAAGGCTATGGGCGGCTCAGTTGACCTGGGACACCCACCTCTCAGGTGATTTGTTGACTGATTGGACGCAAATGTTCACTTCGCTATCGGACATAAATAATGTATCGCTGCCGAGGAAATTGGTCCCTGCTGGGGATTACAGGGCAACCCTTCACGGGTTTTGTGATGCCTCTGAACGAGGGTATGCGGCAGCGGTTTATTTGCGAACCGTCACCTCCACCGGGGAGGTCGACGTGCGTTTGGTTTTGGCAAAAAGCAAGGTAGCGCCTATTCGGACAAGGATGACGATTCCAAAACTGGACCTGTCCGGGGCTGCTCTTTTGACCAAACTTTTGAATCACACTCTAACAGTGTTGCGTGGGTCAGTGGTTTTGGAGGATACGGTGTACGCGTGGACGGACAGCCAGATTGTTTTGTGCTGGCTGAAGGCTTCGGTCCATAACTTAGAGGTTTTTGTCGCGAACCGTGTCTCCCAGATTGTGTCGTCTGAGGTCCCATTGACTTGGAGACATGTACCAGGAGAATTGAACCCGTCTGATTGTGCATCCAGGGGATGTCGGGCTCCTGAACTCGTTAGACACCATTTGTGGTGGGGACCACCCTGGCTTGCCAGGAGAGAATCGGACTGGCCCCACAGCCATGTAGTAGTATCTTCGGATCATGGCTCCAGAGCGGCCGTGCATGTTACCCAGAAGGCTGAGGACCCTGACGCCGGGTTTCTGCTGGACCGGTATAGCTCACTTGACAAGTTGATAAACGAGTCCACTTGGATTAGGAGATTCGCTCGAAATTGTCGTACTCCTCGCGATCAGCGAACGTTGAACCCTATTCTGACTCCGGCAGAGCGAAACGAGTCGCTACTGAATTTGGTCCGGTTGGTACAGTCCTCGAAGTTTGGGGCAGAATTGGAGACTATACGAAGTGGACGTTCGAAATTGAAGGGAGCCGTCGCGCGTCTCAACCCCTTTGTTGATTCGACCGGGTTACTTCGGGTAGGAGGAAGATTGCGCAATGCGAATCTGTCGTATTCGGCTCGTCACCCACTTCTGCTCCCCAAGGGGGGACAGTTAGTTGAATTGCTGGTGACTGATCGTCATATTAAAAACGCGCATGCCGGCTGTAACGCGTTGTTGGCCACGCTCCAGCGGGAGTTTTGGATCTTATCTGCCCGCCGTGTCATACGGAACATCGTGTTTCGGTGCATGCCTTGTTATCGACTTAAGGCTGCCACGATGCAACCCCTCATGGGGGACTTGCCCCCTGATCGTGTGAATGAGGTCAGACCGTTTTCAGGTGTTGGTACGGATTTTGCAGGACCGTTTATGGTGAAGAGTTCACGATTGCGTAACGCTAAGCAATACAAGGCGTACCTGTGTGTGTTTGTTTGTTTATCCACCAAGGCGGTACATCTCGAGCTCGTTGCTGATCTCTCGACAGAGGCTTTCATTGCTTGTTTGGATAGGTTTGTTTCTCGAAGGGGACTTCCAACTTTGATCCGCTCTGATAACGGCACTAACTACGTCGGTGCGGAACGATACTTACGAGAGATAGTCAACTTTTTGAATGTAAATAAAGTGGATATTGGAACGGCCCTCTCCCGTCGGGGTATACAGTGGACCTTCAGCCCACCGAGTTGCCCCCACTGGGGTGGGATTTTTGAGGCCGTAGTTAAGTCAGCTAAGACGCACTTGGGGCGTATAGTAGGTCAGACCGCGCTGACTTTTGAGGAGCTCGCGACATTGTTTTGTAAGATCGAGGCCGATCTCAATTCGCGACCGTTGTGTCCGCTCAGCTCGGATCCAAATGACCTGGAGGCTCTGACCCCAGGCCATCTCTTGATAGGACAGCCACTTAACGCGTTGCCCGAGCACCCCTTCGAGGGAGTGAAATTGTATCGGTTGTCAAGGTATCAGATGTTGCAGCAGTTTACTCAGAATTTCTGGAAGCGTTGGTCGCTCGAGTATCTGCATATCTTACAACAGCGCCTTAAGTGGACTGACAAAACCAGCCCCTCTAGTGTTGGTGACCTCGTTCTGGTTAAGGATGCTAACCTACCGCCACTGCGTTGGCGCAGGGGGCGCATTGTTAACTTGTTCCCTGGCAGGGACGGGACCCCCCGGTCTGCAGAGGTTCTTGTAGGAGGCTCGGTACTAAAACGAGCGGTAGCAACGTTGTCTCGGCTGCCCGTAGATTAAGGGACAGGTGGGTGCCTGTCCGGGCGGGTGATTGTTCGATTCAGAATCGATACTCGATCGATGGTTTCGGAACGGCCATTTTGAATTTGAAGTTGCTGCCAACCTGGCAAGTTTTGACAACTGACAGACGAAAAGCCCCCGTAATGTGACGCGTATTGATTTTGGGCATTAAAATTAAATCGTAAGCCATATGCAATTGTATTCGGGCTCCCCTCAGGATTGTCTTATAGCTGAGTGTATTGTGGTTCTCCGAACCAGATAAAGTTCGTATTTGGAACACTGTGTGCGTCGAAGCTGGCCTGCCAGCCATACCTGGTTGGCTGAAGAACCTGTCTACCAAGAAGAGCCTAGGGTGCACCCAGGCCTTGCAGAGAGACAGGTGTTTGACGGGAACGAAGCACAGACCAGGTCAGATAGAATCTATTACTTAGCTCGGTGAATCGCCGACGTTCTTGCTTCTTGGCATCTGATCGCTACGCTACCTCGTAGCTATGGGCCCCTGCGAGGTCATCGGGTGCCGAGAGGCCTGAACAACGTATGTATGGGAAAAGGCGTGACGCTATGTTTTTTCTTTGGGCATTGGAAAGTTTCCCTATACATTGATACTATAAAGTCTGGTCCGCTGAGCACCATATATCAACCACCGCGACAAGTAGAGATTTTTCCTCAGAACATTATTTTTCAAGTGAGGGTCTATGTAATAGCCGCTTGTTTCGAGATTGCAGTTTTTAGGCGCCATTTTTCCAATATTGCGGCTACAGCTGCCACCCCTCGAGGTCTTAGGTGTTTTATGAATCCCCTATATTTAAGCAAAGCTATCTCTTAAGGGATTAAATATGGCCAGAAATGCATCTTTAGCTTCAATTCTAGGCTAAACTAGACACCATAAAAATGTAGGATAAATATATGTTATAAAAGGTCTATTAGAGATAAGAATGGACTTTTAAAATTACCGGATATCTGTTATATTTAATACTTAAAAATATTTTTCGCAATGCATTATTATTCAACTAAACGAACAAGCGCTCGGAGACGAAATCAGTTTCCTATATGAACCTTACACGCAAAAATAGGTAAAAAAAAAAACCGGTCAAGTGCGAGTCTAAATCGCGCACGAAGGGTTCCACCGTTCAATGGAAGCGATGGTGTGGAGTGAATAGTTTGGATTTTACACAGCAAAATATTGTTTACAAAGTTATTGGTGCGGTTACTTTCACACTCCATGTACGTAACCAGGTGCATCCATAAGTTTGTATGTGGTATTGAAAGAATTGTTGTATGGGAGCCCCCTTAAATATTTCTTTTATCCTGTTTTTTAGTATTTGTTGTTATAGCGGCAACAGAAATACATAATCTGTGAAAATTTCAACTCTCTAGCTAGCTAGGTTCTTGAGATACAGCCTGGTGACAGACGGACGGACGGACGGACGGACGGACAGCGAATTCTTAGTAATAGGGTCCCGTTTGGAACCCTTCGGGTACGGAACCCTGAAAAAAGGGATTTTTTTTGGTTGTTTTATTTTATTTTTAATGTTATTATTACAGGAGTTTAGTAATATTTTCTATAATTTTCTTGGTCTCGGAGCTCGGGCTGCCCCGCGGGGCTCTGCGCGGGAGCATGCGTCAGTCTGCTTCGACGCGATGCGACGGGTATTTGTTTTCTTTGTCTAATTCTCAATGCCATTGGCCTTTGTTCAGCCCTTAAGGGAGAAAGCTATAAATAGCGCATGCTCTGTCTCTCTTTTTCTTGCCTCGCTACACCCCGCGGTGGTATACGTGCTACGGGCGCACAGACCCGGGGCTCTTTTGTTTCTCCCTCCCCGGCCAGGATTCGAACCCGGTTCTCTCTTGTGAGAGAGAAGCGTGGACTCGGTATGACAGAGTTATATGCTGATTCAGGACTTGAAATACTTAATTGGCTTGCACATCTTGTGCATCCCGTAGATGTGATATGTTGAGGTGTCGAGCGCTTCGCCAGAAAGGCACAGACGGAATCAGAATCCTACACTCTCAGGCTCACAGAGGCAGCGAGAGGCAAGGCGGCGGCGTCGTGGCGTCGTGGCGTTGTCGTGGCGCGGATACGGCGCAGGCGATGTGGTATCGCCAGCAGGAAGGCCGAGGATAAGGCGAATATTGTTACTATACAGGCTGATTTTGTTGAAAAAAGCACGTGTTAGGTTTCGTAAATTTATTTCTTGCAAGAGTTCATGAGTTGTTACGAATCGATTCACTTGGTGAAGCGATTCGAATAGTCGAGTTGAATTCAGTGTTATTATGTTGGCAACGCCTGCTGGTTTCCTATTGGCTACGTCATTTCGCGCTCGTTTTTTAAAATGTTGGCATGACTGTTGGCGCCAGAATTATGTTTTCATGGGAATAGTCATTTGAAACAATCTCTCTTTGGCTGGGATTGTCGAAGAAGGTGGTTGTGCAGAATAAAGTGCTGAAGTGTGAATCTCGCGTATTTGTTTTATTACACACGTTTCCTCTTCAGACGAAGGAGATGCGTAGATACACTCAGCGTCATAAATAGATAATGTATAGTGCCTTCTCCTCACCGCTTCTGTTGGCGATACCATCTTGCCTTGCCTTGCCTTAATGCCTTTTGTGTGAGCGGCGGCCTCATCATCATGGTGTGTGAGATTTGGTTGTCAAATTATAAACTTTAATGCCATAACAGTACATATATGAGCTAGCAGCTTGTCTTTTACAATGATTAAATTATATCTACCTATGATACTTGAACCTTGAATCCTGGTTAGGAATTCAATGCACGGGTCATTATGGCATGGGTGATTTTTATATAGGTAGGTACCTAAAACCAACTGCTTGCCGAGGTTTCGGTTCTAAGAAATCACCTAACCATTACATTTGGTCTGTCTCAAGTGTCTTGATAACGAGGGGCCCCATTCCGCTAGCACAACGACGGGGCGGCGGCGGCGGCGGCGGTCCACTTTAGGTATTAATTGGTATTTAGCGTTTGGAGAATCGTTTTTTTAGGCAATGAATGGTATATGTTGAGCTTATAGCTAATCTTATAAATTAGTGACTAACCAAAGAGCAGGATTACAAAAAGGTCACATCACGTCAGTCTTGTCCCTGCACTGATGGATGAGCGGTCATTATCTAGGTACCGGAATTAGCTGCCGGATCGCTTGCTGCAGTTGCAAAAAAGCTTTGTTGGCATGGGAGGCAGGTATACAAACCTAAAATAATATAAGTGTCAAGTCAACATTCGGGGCCATAAACAGGTAGTTAGTAAGTAGGTAATTTGGGACGATAACTATTAATTGATATATATATTTTATTTGGCCATCTCTGAATGGAAAGTGTTATCTAAGTGGAATAGAATAGGACGAATTCGTAATTTGTTGATCATTGATTGTGAGTCAGTTGAACAGAGAAGTTTTTCTAGACAAGAAGCAGTGATTTTTTACCTTAATATCCATATCAGCGACGATGAGCTCGTCCCCTGTCACGCAAATGGAGTACCTCATTAATTTACAGTATCATCGTGGGCGAAAAAAAAAACAACAAAAAACACTCATGTACACTATGCACGCGCCACGAGTCCACGACTTATGTCCTGCGACGGAAAATGGAACTAAATACTTGGATCTCACTAGCAATCTTTTGTTCATGATTTGTTAAAATCATTTCAGTAGTTCGAAAGCTTAACAAGGAATAGCCGTCAAACGGAGGGACGGATTTTAATGCGGTTTTTTGCAGTTGGAAGTAGAGTTCACTGCGATGGATGTGTAACAAGTAAGAGTCGGAGGTGGTGCGAGAGGTGCACGTTAGGCTTGAAGAGTAGAAAGAGTAAGAAGGCGTTTGTAGTCGTACCAATGAAGTCCGTGTTTATATCAGCCAAATCTGTACATTTATAGGTAAGTGCTATTGATACCTGCAGTTACACAGCGCTATGCGCTTATTGTCGCAGTTATCCTAAACGTTACAGGAAACTCTTATTACTAGTAGTTTACTTATGTTACCACATTACACCTCCCCTTCAACTTCCTTCACCCTCAGGGTTGTTAAAACAATAATATTTACTTTGAGTAAATATTATTGTTTTAACAACCCTGAGGTTACACAAAAGTTATTTTTAACACAAGTCTGCAATTTAATGCTGCTGTGCGCTATTGTCGAATTATTGATTATTATAATTATAACCTAGCTAGATAATGAGTTGAAATTCCAAAGACAATATTTTCTTCCTGGTACTAAGTACTTTAATGGATGGATGTCCACCAAATTGTGTTTGGATAAATGATCACCAAACTTCTTTTTATGTTTTGTGTACTTAAGTTTATGTTTTAAGTATTTTTTGTTGTTCGTACATGTTCAACCTAACACGAAGGATAACGGGGCTTCGCTTCGCTCATCCTCTTTACCCATCACCTAAGCTACCGCAGTATTTTGCCCTGATATTTTCTGCACTTTTGGTGGTCATTTAGCCATTTTGGGTAGGGAAAAAATATTTTGGTGTCATTATATTTGTTGCCGTTTTTAAATAACTACCTAGTTAAAAATACATAGAAATTATATTTATGCCTTTTCGAATTAATTGGTACCTGTATTAATACTATTAAAGATACTCATTTCAAATTGACGTATCTTTTCTCTGTAATTTGTATTATGCTGGTGTTGGATACGTGTTTGTCGTGTCATGGTCTCATTGAGCCGCCGCGCCGCGCCGGCCGCCCCGGTCAGAACGCAATGTGTTTTGTTTATGAAGTCTTTCTTCACGCCCTTCAGCGCTCTCTTGACTTCTCAATGAAGCCATGCGAGATGCGCTGGCAGAAATTCTCGCTTGATGTTCATCATCGCTCTCTTGGCTTCTTAGTAAAACCATGCGACAAGCATTGGCTAGACGTTTTCTTTCCTTTTCATGATCTTTATCAACATGAACCCGTTTCTGAATACGATCATCATTACTGGTTAGCCTCCGATTATTACGTTTTTTATATATGGCGCTAGCTTTTTTAGTTTTCCGACCTAGACCCATTTTTGTTGATACTTTGTGTAACTTGAGAAATTATACTTATGCAATCTAGCAAATAGCATTAACAAATAAACAATAACAATAATATAACTTGAAAAAAAAAAGAGAATACCTATACGAAAAACCTAAAAGTAAGAAAATATGGAGAGATATTCCAACAACTTAGCCTACCACTTATTTTAATTAACCTAATAAATTCAAGACGAAGGTCGAAAAATATTAAAATAAAAATCAGAACCAAAAATCAATACTCTTGAATAAGTTAATGATGTAATGTGGAGAGATATTCCAATTAACCAAACCTAACCTACTTACACTCTCAAAAAATATTGCCATTACAACAAAAAAACTTTGATGCTGGACAGCCGTCAAAGGTGCATAGTTATGAGGGCAACGTTTTTATTGTTACTAAGTAAATTTACCAATTTTGATGTAATGGCAATAAAACATTGTTGAAATTACAATGCTAAAATTGTTCGTGTCACTATAGGATTTCTTGTCCTTTTGTTCCCATGACAAATGCCTTTAGCTATCATATCAAAGGTATATTGTCCCGATGACAAGGGGTTTTGCTAAAAAGACAAAGGTTTACTGTCCGTGGATCTAACTTTGTTTTGTTGAATTAGCTATCTTCCTTTGTGCTTTTATCAATTCACCGTTGCTTCTCCGACAAAGTTACTTTTCTCGTATATATTTTGCTGCTCTAGCAAAGTAACATGGCTGATCTTATCCCTGCACTTTGTTAATGGTACACCATGAATAAATATTATATGCTCCCCGAAGCTTCTGACTATTATTCCAGGAGTATGCAAACCCTGAGCTATGTTTAATGTACACCATATATCTGTATGGTGCATACACAGAGCACTCCGGTCAAGGTACGTATACCCGTAACAATATATAGGCAGAAGCTTCGAGGAATATAGATTTTTCAGTGTACCATTTACAAAGTGAAGGGATTGCAATCTACAATATAGTACATTGCTTGGGTAGCACAAGATACGATAAGAGGATAGAGGTATTTGAGAATCCTAAACGAAAATAAGAAAATATTTGTATCAAAAGTATGTTATAATCTCTACTTTACTTACTTATTCTTATGGCATTAGTAAACAGTTCAAACCAATTTACAAGGGATTTAAGCCACTCGGTGGCTTCGTTAGTAAGCTTGATCAGGTCCTCGGGAGGTCCCCCGGTATATCGCGTTTCTGGGAATTCAGAGATAATATTTTGGATGTCTTGTACTTCAATTCCGCAGGTACAAGCAGGGGAGTCTATCCAGCCGCAGCGATGTTTATATTGGGCACAGCGTCCATGCGTAGTCCCGTGCGTAGTCTGTTGAAGTTACACCAGTCGCGCCTTGGCAGCTGGGACCCCTTTAGTTTGGAGCCTGGAACAAGATCTGAGCCTAATTTGCCGGCCATTGTTGAATTCCATTGTTGCGACCATTGTTGCATGAGGTTGGAGTCTTCTTGCAGCAGATTTATCGCGATTTTGTTTGGTGGGTTTCTGGATTCAAGACGGTGAACGACAACGACAACGGGTCAACGACATGAACCTCATAATTGTATTAGGGCACTGTTACTTACCAAGCATAGACTGCAGCAGATGCCGCAGTTTATTTTCTGTTAAAAAAGTCTCCAATGCCATATTTCATATCACTCTTGAGCACAAACACTACTTCTCTACACGACATCCACGTTGAAACTGGCAGAATAGGAGAAACAGTTCGCGCTTGCGAGAACAATTATAAGACGTCACTTTGTAATTTTATCTAAGAATACTTTGTCAAAACATCTACTTCGTATTTTGTTAGTATATAACGTTGCCGTATCAACAACATCATTTAGCCGTAGTAACAACTGTTATTTTGATAGATAAAACTATGCTGTAACATCACTTCATAACATTGCCGTGTCAACAACACCATTTAGCCATAGTAACAACGCCTATTTTGATAGATTAAACTTTGCTACAATATCACTTCATAACGTTGATAAGTTGACAACATGCCTTTGTTATCCCGTTTAAACATTTTTAACATAGTTACCGTATCTACGTGTCTTTAGCTAAAATAACAAAAATAATTTCAACAATAAAAAAGTTGCCACAGCAACTATGGGCCTATAGCTGCAGCGACGATGCACTTACGTGCGGTAACAATAAAATTCTAACAAAGCTTTTATTGTCGCTTTGTTAGCCGATTTTTCTCTGAGTGTACTTATTCAAATGAAAATAAAAATTCAAGAAATAATGCTACAACTATTACAAACACAACCAAAACTATTACAAATACAACCAAATTTAACAATAATTTGGTAAAACTGAAAATATAGACTTATTATACATATGAATATGAAGTACAATTCACATAATATCTATGCTTGCGCTCTAAAGTTTGAAATAAAAAAAACTTTATTTTTTATTTTTTAAAACCCACGACGGTTAAACCTTAGTTGAAAAAGGATAAAATAATTTTGAAACCCACGACTCAAAGAATATATCCTATGAACTTTATAAAAAAAAAGAAGAAAATCCGTCTAGGGCTGCTACCTCTATTTTAAATAATCAATTTAAATAATAAACAAATAATCAAGTTACTATAAACATGCCAAACTAGTGCATTTAATAGCAGCAAGAATATTCAATTTTGAAATTACACGGATTCTAAATTATTAATCATAAAATTAGAAAAAAATCGTAATAAATAATAAAGGTACCTATTTATCTTTAAGGTTTAACACAAAAATGTAATTTTTATCCAAGCATAGTGGCGTCGGGGGACCGCTAACTATAAAGGCAAATAAATAGTACCTACATAAAAACTACAAGTACATGTAAGAAAAGTGTCAAATAATGAAATCTAAATGCGTAATGTAATGCAAAGCGCTACGTCTCTATTTGTTTGCTCCGTAAATATCTCGCATAGCAGGCACAACCGTCAACGACGACGTCTGCCCTCACGTCACGCGTCTGCCTGCCCGTTCGTTCGGGTAGTTAGTAGGCGTACTTTGTGATGTGAGCGCGCCTCACACCGCGCTCCCGACTCTCCCGAGGACCAACGCCCCACCACCCGTTGTGATTTTAATTTGATCGGACTTGAAGCGCGACTTGGTAAATTTCATTAACGCTCACTAATCAATCAACCATATGAAAAACATAATGGATAGGTACCTCGGAAGATAGGTTAGAACAATTTAAAAAGCTGTTCGCTTGATTCTCGCGGTCCCCCGACGCCACTATGTTTGGATAAAAATTATATTTTTGTGTTAAACCTTAAAGATAAATAGATACCTTTATTATTTTTATCTTTTTTTCTAATTTTATGATTAATCATTTAGAATCCGTGTAATTTCAAAATTGGATATTCTTGCTGCTATTAAATGCACTAATTTGGCATGTTTATAGTAACTTGATTATTTGTTTATATTTAAAATAGAGATAGCAGCCCCCGACGGATTTTCTCCGTTTTTTATTAAGTTCATAGCATACATTCTTTGAGTATCTATGCTATGTACGGGGGTTTTTAAAATTATTTTATTCTTTTTACACACGTTTTAACCGTCGTGGGTTTTTTCAAATTTTTTATTTTGATTTTTTTTATAAGATAAAGATATTTATTTGACGACACATAGGTATTTAGGTTGGTTACCTAGTTAAGTATCACTATGATCTGCCCTAGAACGCTCATATATTGGTAAACGTTCATATAGAAAATGATTATTCAGAAATTTTAATATATTGATGGAGGAGATCCCATGTCTGTTTACCATGTGTTTTTATTAAGAAATAAATAATTTGAATTTGAATTGATTGTATGTATCCACACAACATATTCTACATGCAAACACAACAATATACCTATATTAGAGTTGAGTAACATACACATTTGTCAGTAAATTAAAATTGTTTAATACCTAGGTAGTATATTCATAAAGTATGTACAATGTCAAATGTAATGAAAATATTAATGCCCGTGCAATATAATAATAGAATTTAATATTTATTATTCAAATTTGTGTGTCTAATATTCGTTATATGATAAAACCAGACCTTGTTCTGCCTCATTTACTACTGATTTTTAATAAATAGTCTGAATGGAGCTAAAATTGATATGGTTTCTTGTGCTGTGTGGTTTAGCTCTATGGTGAACTAACACTCTGTTTACTCTACGTGAATATACACATAGCTACTCTTCGTTAATATATATACATATTTAAATAACTTTTGTGACTTTATTTGTTAAGCACCGTATGTATCTTATATCGCAAGGTAATATGTGCAGCTGAGATAAACCACTTGTGGTTTTACAGCATGACAAACAACAAATCTATCAACACTTTTGAGAGAATAAATAAATATTTCAATCTTTGAAAATTGAACAATGTCTGAACCAAATATCTCAGGTCACCTTTCTCATCTTCCACTTTAAAGTCCGGCATTCTAATTGATCAATT
The DNA here is from genome assembly GCA_949825045.1 of Argyresthia goedartella. NCBI lineage: Eukaryota > Metazoa > Arthropoda > Insecta > Lepidoptera > Argyresthiidae > Argyresthia > Argyresthia goedartella. The sequence goes on from OX463809.1 coordinate 39,791,463, forward strand.
GGGGACTCCTTGGAAGATTAGTCATTGGATTAAATTGGAACATACGAATCTGCAACTCTGCAAATAGCAGACAGACAGGCAACATGTAATTAACCTTTTATTATTAATTACTTCATATTCATTCACAGTTTAAGAATGTAGTCAATAACTTTTAATATCGACGAGCCCTTTTGTTTATAAGGCTTCTCCAACTGACATGATCTTTTTAAATCGGTTAGACTACCCCATCTAGTAGCCACACTGTCACTGGAATAAGCCCCATGTGGCGCCCGCCAAGATCACATTGCGAAAACCCACAACTCACAAGTTGTATTAGATAAGTACAGGCAATTTTTAAAGGAGATCTATATATCAATATGTGGTAGTTTCTACGCCCTTCTTCGGCTTGGTTTTAGAATCGTTCCCCCTTAATTTAATTATAATAAGGTGTGCAATCGATATCTGGTAGTCACTTTTCCTAACAAAGCTTTTATTGTCGCTTTGTTAGCCGATTTTTCTCTGAGTGTACTTATTCAAATGAAAATAAAAATTCAAGAAATAATGCTACAACTATTACAAACACAACCAAAACTATTACAAATACAACCAAATTTAACAATAATTTGGTAAAACTGAAAATATAGACTTATTATACATATGAATATGAAGTACAATTCACATAATATCTATGCTTGCGCTCTAAAGTTTGAAATAAAAAAAACTTTATTTTTTATTTTTTAAAACCCACGACGGTTAAACCTTAGTTGAAAAAGGATAAAATAATTTTGAAACCCACGACTCAAAGAATATATCCTATTAACTTTATAAAAAAAAGAAGAAAATCCGTCTAGGGCTGCTACCTCTATTTTAAATAATCAATTTAAATAATAAACAAATAATCAAGTTACTATAAACATGCCAAACTAGTGCGTTTAATAGCAGCAAGAATATTCAATTTTGAAATTACACGGATTCTAAATTATTAATCATAAAATTAGAAAAAAATCGTAATAAATAATAAAGGTACCTATTTATCTTTAAGGTTTAACACAAAAATGTAATTTTTATCCAAGCATAGTGGCGTCGGGGGACCGCTAACTATAAAGGCAAATAAATAGTACCTACATAAAAACTACAAGTACATGTAAGAAAAGTGTCAAATAATGAAATCTAAATGCGTAATGTAATGCAAAGCGCTACGTCTCTATTTGTTTGCTCCGTAAATATCTCGCATAGCAGGCACAACCGTCAACGACGACGTCTGCCCTCACGTCACGCGTCTGCCTGCCCGTTCGTTCGGGTAGTTAGTAGGCGTACTTTGTGATGTGAGCGCGCCTCACACCGCGCTCCCGACTCTCCCGAGGACCAACGCCCCACCACCCGTTGTGATTTTAATTTGATCGGACTTGAAGCGCGACTTGGTAAATTTCATTAACGCTCACTAATCAATCAACCATATGAAAAACATAATGGATAGGTACCTCGGAAGATAGGTTAGAACAATTTAAAAAGCTGTTCGCTTGATTCTCGCGGTCCCCCGACGCCACTATGTTTGGATAAAAATTATATTTTTGTGTTAAACCTTAAAGATAAATATATACCGTTATTATTTTTATCTTTTTTTCTAATTTTATGATTAATCATTTAGAATCCGTGTAATTTCAAAATTGGATATTCTTGCTGCTATTAAATGCACTAATTTGGCATGTTTATAGTAACTTGATTATTTGTTTATATTTAAAATAGAGATAGCAGCCCCCGACGGATTTTCTCCGTTTTTTATTAAGTTCATAGCATACATTCTTTGAGTATCTATGCTATGTACGGGGGTTTTTAAAATTATTTTATTCTTTTTACACACGTTTTAACCGTCGTGGGTTTTTTCAAATTTTTTATTTTGATTTTTTTTATAAGATAAAGATATTTATTTGACGACACATAGGTATTTAGGTTGGTTACCTAGTTAAGTATCACTATGATCTGCCCTAGAACGCTCATATATTGGTAAACGTTCATATAGAAAATGATTATTCAGAAATTTTAATATATTGATGGAGGAGATCCCATGTCTGTTTACCATGTGTTTTTATTAAGAAATAAATAATTTGAATTTGAATTGATTGTATGTATCCACACAACATATTCTACATGCAAACACAACAATATACCTATTCTAGAGTTGAGTAACATACACATTTGTCAGTAAATTAAAATTGTTTAATACCTAGGTAGTATATTCATAAAGTATGTACAATGTCAAATGTAATGAAAATATTAATGCCCGTGCAATATAATAATAGAATTTAATATTTATTATTCAAATTTGTGTGTCTAATATTCGTTATGTGATAAAACCAGACCTTGTTCTGCCTCATTTACTACTGATTTTTAATAAATAGTCTGAATGGAGCTAAAATTGATATGGTTTCTTGTGCTGTGTGGTTTAGCTCTATGGTGAACTAACACTCTGTTTACTCTACGTGAATATACACATAGCTACTCTTCGTTAATATATATACATATTTAAATAACTTTTGTGACTTTATTTGTTAAGCACCGTATGTATCTTATATCGCAAGGTAATATGTGCAGCTGAGATAAACCACTTGTGGTTTTACAGCATGACAAACAACAAATCTATCAACACTTTTGAGAGAATAAATAAATATTTCAATCTTTGAAAATTGAACAATGTCTGAACCAAATATCTCAGGTCACCTTTCTCATCTTCCACTTTAAAGTCCGGCATTCTAATTGATCAATTGGGGACTCCTTGGAAGATTAGTCATTGGATTAAATTGGAACATACGAATCTGCAACTCTGCAAATAGCAGACAGACAGGCAACATGTAATTAACCTTTTATTATTAATTACTTCATATTCATTCACAGTTTAAGAATGTAGTCAATAACTTTTAATATCGACGAGCCCTTTTGTTTATAAGGCTTCTCCAACTGACATGATCTTTTTAAATCGGTTAGACTACCCCATCTAGTAGCCACACTGTCACTGGAATAAGCCCCATGTGGCGCCCGCCAATTTAAGATCACATTGCGAAAACCCACAACTCACAAGTTGTATTAGATAAGTACAGGCAATTTTTAAAGGAGATCTATATATCAATCTGTGGTAGTTTCTACGCCCTTCTTCGGCTTGGTTTTAGAATCGTTCCCCCTTAATTTAATTATAATAAGGTGTGCAATCGATATCTGGTAGTCACTTTTCCTAACAAAGTGCTTTTCTTTAAGTGAGTGAAAAATGGAAAATTTCTGTGAACGAAACGTAAAAATTGTCTTAACGAAATGTCAATAAGATAGATACATACATAGTCAATATTATGACATTATTGTCGATATTATTGTCATTATTGTACGTTTGTGGGCGAAAAATTACCAACCAAAATGGCCGCGTACATGATGACATTCCGTTTTCTAGTAGTTTCGCGAATTTTCTCTTTTCTTGTTCTCTCGATATTTACAAACAAAAACAACTGGTAAGAGTAGGTTATTTTGACTACTTTTCAATCGGGTTATAGGTTAGGTTAGAACGTTGAAGAAGCTAAACCGGAGCGGAGCGGAGCGAAGCGTATGCAAACAAAAACGACTGGCTAGAATAGGTAATTATGGCTACTTTTCATTTGGGTTATAGGTTAGGTTAGAACATTGAAGAAGCTAAACCGGAGCATAGCGAAGCATATGCCAACAACATATGACTGGCTAGAGCTTTGAGTAATAATGTATTAATACTAGAGTAAGCGCGCAAACTGAATTTCTTGCAGCTATAACACAACGGAGACTCCGAGCCCAAGAGAACCTCTCTCTGCGTACCATCGTCGGCGCCCCCCGCTACGTGAGGAACGCGACAATCCAGAGGGACCTAAGATGGGAAACCGTGGACCAGTTTGTCCAGAGGCTGGCGAAGGGCATATTCGCGCGTGCGGATGCGTCACAACTCCCGCACATCGCCGAACTGGCGCCGCACCACGCGCGCCCGCCCGACCGCCGCCGCCTGCCACGCGACCTGGTTGCCTAGCCGGCGATCACCCACTACAAACCAGCGCCACAAGAAGACCACCGCCCGCAAGGGCCATCAGTGGACAGAGGCGATTCTTCGGGAAGAGGTCCGTCGACCTGACCCCGACTCCCCACGCCCCAGAAGGGGTGCGTGAGATGACTACAAGAAGAACACCAATCAGTCTGTCTGTGCCAAGCGCTTGCCGAGCCGCGACGCTTTTGATTGCGAGAGTAAGAAACTAAATACTACAAAACGTAAAAACTACACAGTAAAGACACAAAAAAGCCAAGAAATAACTTTCATACTTAAGTACCCTTATCATCAGTAAAATACGCATATTCAATAATATTTTGTGAATTACAAAAATCAACAAAGCGACACCCATGTTTTCTCTTTGAAAATCAAAGAGTAACAAGATTTTTACATGCAGATGTGACATTTTCGAATACCAAAGTGTTATGCACGTCATATATTTTTTAATTTTTTATTGCACATAAAATTCACATTACAAACTTATGGAAAAGACATTTACAAAGGCAAGCTTATCTCTAACAAGAGATTTCTTCCAGCAAGCCCAAGATGATGAGGATAATTTAGGATTAAGGATTCATAGCAGTGACAGGTAGACCCTTGCACAGAAATACCGCTCATGTTTTACCACCGCAATGAATTAATGATAATTATCATCTGACGACAATTTAAAGAACTGCCAACTTATTATTAAACTGACTGTCATAACATCCCGTGCAATGAAAGAAAAAAATACTTCCATTAAAATATTTGATATGTATTCTCTTTTAATTTATTTCCAAATACACATAATAGGTCGCCTGCGCTTAAAAGTATGCAACCAGTATAGGCAGGATTCACTCGATAGTTATACTTTTGGGAAAAGGAGCTGTAGCATAGCGAACAGTTCGTCTCCATACAGAATTTTGGCATGTCGTATCTGAGAGTAAAGATTTTTATCTATGACAACTGACTCGTCCGCTCTCGCCCCGCGCGTACCCCTCTCGTCAAGAGGCTGGGCACACATTTTGTTCGAGCTAGCGTCTCTAGTATTTATACATTATTACTCAAAGGGCTAGAGTAGGTTATTGTGGCTACTTTTCAATAATCAGGTTATAGGTTAGGTTAGAATGTTGAAGAAGCTACCCACCTCCTACATAATAATTGTTAATAAATAAAACAACATTTATGAAAATATAGCCTCAAATTTGAACATTTCCTCACTTAAAAACTATATTGGGGGGATTGGGAGATCTCCCCCCTCCCCCCCATTCCAAAATTATTGTTTTTATTCATTTATCGATCAAATTACTATATATATACATTTCCTCACTTTAAAAACTATACCAGGAGAGTCGGGGGGTCCCCCCCCCATTATGGTCATAATGTATCAATTTTCAGATAACAAATGAGTTTTTACCAAGAAGTATAACATGACGCTGGTCGTAACGTGCGGTTTTTGAAAATAGGGTTTATGATACGTGTGTAGATAAACAATAATTGCAACTCGCTTTCTAGTTGGCCTGAAAATATCGTGATTTCCTGATGACAATAGGCACTTGAAATCCATAATCATAATCTGTTGCCATAATGATGATGATGAGGTGGGACGTCCGCTGAACCACAGCCGGGTGATCGGTCCTCTACCGTGACTATTTCACCCAATTCCCAGTGTTTGGGCACTGGTTACTGTTGGCTCAACAGATGTCCCTCCCCAAATCTTCTTGTTCCTTTAATGAATTCTAGGATGTCTTTATTTAAACTTTAAGTTTGACAAATCATCTGCTTTAATGTTATCCATCACTAGTGTTCGCCATCTTATGTTTGAATACATTACGCATTCTCCCAAGAAGTGCTGGATACTTTCCTCCAAGCCACAGTGAGGGCATGATGGATCCTGTACGAGCCTTAATGATAGGTGTCTATTTAGGTTGCAGTGACCTGTCACCACACCTACCTGTATTGCTAAGTTTTCCCTACTAAGATTAAGTAATTTTTTTAAGACTGGCCTTACACTCTTTGACCAGTGCAGATTTATTCATTGGTTGCCTAAGCGCCTTTAAAGCTGCCTGACTATCAGAATAAATTACTACTGTCTTGTTTTTTATTTCTGCGGTTTCCCTTAGTGCTTCAGCGCATTCCATTATGACGTATATTTCCGCTTGGGAGACGCTGGCGTATAGCCCCAAGGCAATTGATTTCTCTTGTTTATTGCTGTCCATGATGCAAAAACCAGCTCCTTCTAGTTTTGTGCTCTCTCTTCTTGAGCCATCCGTGAAGCAAGTTACAACCGGTTGGTTTGTTTCTATTTCCCAAATTTCTCTTGTTCCTATATAGATTCGGTATTCTTATCGAATCGTATTTCCTTCTTTATCAGATCGTTGTTTGCCAATAGCAATGCCAACTTTCCACCTGACGTTTCTACAATAGAGGCATGACCTGTGTCTATAAAGTTGCCTTTCCATTCTTTGTTCATTTTCATTCTGTACCATTGTTCAGTTGCTGTCCGTTTTACTTCTACATGCAATGGGTTTAAATTGAGCATTGTTAGTAAGGATGCCGTTGTTTTAGACCTCATGGCTCCTGTCATAAGACATGCCAATCTTTGTACCTTGCCAAACTCATTTTTCGTCGTTGCTAGTTCTGTTCTTTTCCACCGTACAATTGATCGGTATATAATTATTGGTAGAATGATGGCCGTTTAGATCCAATGGACGATCTCTGGCTTCATTCCCAATCTGTTCCCTACAGCTCTCTTGCATTGGAATAAGTCTCTAATGGCCTTAGCGCACTGTGACTTTACATGAGTGTCAAACTTAATTCTCCAGTCCAAGGTCACTCCTAGGTAAATACCTAGACTAGAAGTAGTTCGTGAGATTAAATAATCTCACGAACTATTTCTAGTCTTGTGCCCTTCAACGTAATGGGAAGCATTTCAATATTTTTCCGTTTATTCGTGAAGAGTAGTAGCTTTGTTTTCTCCGGGATTAGGTCAAGGTCTTTTTCTTGACACCATCGGTAAGACCTTTCCTATTACACATCCCGCCGCTTGCACCCAGCGTGTGGACGTCTGTGCGTACGATTTGAATAATCGCTTTGTTTACATCGTCAACCATATAAAAAATATATATATCTTAAAAAAATGGTTCAGTGCAGGAAGTGTAAACTGTTTGTTTCGTTGACTAAGGATGATATTATTCGGTGCAAAGGCCCTTGTGAAGGGGTTTATCATAAAAAGTGTGAACCCAACCTGAAGTTATTCCAGCAGAAACAAATCTGTGAAGATTGTCAGAAAAAGTAGAACACCCCTAAAGCCAAACCATCGAAGATAGACCTAGATCCTAACAAGACCACAGCGGATGTTTTATTGGGAGAAGTAAATAAAAAGCTCGAAGTCATTTACAACATCCAGCAAAAACTTGATGACCTCGCGTCGGATGTCGACTTCAACGCCGAAAAATACCAGACTCTCATCATGTATAAAGAGGCCTCGGAGAAGAAGATCACAGCATTGGAACAGCGGAGTATCTACCTTGAAAAATGCAACAGAGCTCTGGAAGAGAGATTAGTAATGCTTGAACAGAAAGATAAGGAAAAGAATGTGCAAATCGTGGGCCTAGAGGCACAGGAAGGCGAAAACGTGAAAACAATGGCGGTGGCAATCGCCAAAAAATTAAATCTAAAGCCGGAAGATATTGAAGACGCGAAGAGGGTAGGTGCGGAAAAGGTAACAGATAAGCGGCCACCACGTCCTCGGCCGGTAATAATTACGATGCGTGCAAAAGAGGCCCGCGACCAGTGGATAAAGCAACGTAAAAGTCGGCTTACTAACGGCAGTATTTATGGAAATACCAGCGGACAGCCAATTTACATTAACAAAGACCTAACTCGTTACATGCGCCAATTCTTCTGGAATGCTAAAACACAATTAAAAGCCCTATACAAGTTTATCTCGATCCAAGACTCTAACATTCTGGTAAAAAAGAATGAAACCGAGAAAAAAAATCACAAAATCAGCTGCGAAAATGACAAAAAACGCTACATACTTGAAGGTGTGACGGAATAAAAACGCGTGTCTAACGCTGTGGTTTCACACTATGTGATTTTTTCTTGAAGCAAAATTCGATCACTCGGCATACATAAATAAGGACATCGATTACAATAGATACGATAGTATAAAAACATGGAGCCAATATATTAAATGCAAACAAAAGGAGATAGACATAATGCATTTAAACATACGATCGCTACGAAAATATTTTAATGAATTTCTGGTCATACTTAGAAGTTGTGAAGGAAATATAGACATAATTATACTTTCAGAAGTGAATATTAAGATAGACGAACTACCATTTTATAGTATACGAGGCTACAACTTACACGCCAATACCAGAGAAGATCGAAAAGGAGGAGGAATCTTAATATATGTAAAGGAAAACATAAATTTTGTAGCTGATATATGTAATAGAAACATCGGCCTCAGAAACCCTGCACGGGAAAATTAAATTGAGAAATTAAACCCTACACTTACTGGCTACATACAGGCCACCAAAAACTAACAAGTTGCGATTCATAAACGAATTATACAGATTACTTAAGAGTATACCTCCATCGGACGATCTGGTCGTTATAGGAGACATGAACCTAGACTTGCTCGGTTATAAAATAAATAGCACCATCACTCGATACAAAAACCTGTTGTGTGGACTGGGCCTGCAGTGTGCGATTCCCTCAACAGAGCTATCGCGTGAGGCAATAGTGAATGGGCAACTCGAGACTTCGTGCATCGACCATGTGTGGATGCGCCGCCACCGCGCGCAGAGCGCCGACTCACACATGCTCACGTGCAATCTGTCTGACCATCATATGATAGGTCTTCGACTCGATGTTGTGCCGGAGAAAAATGAACCTTTTGAAGTGGAAATGGAGACAAGAGGTATGTGATTAGCAATAAACGAGTTCGAGAGAAGCTTGATTCAATAGAGTGGGCAGAAGTGTCATCATCTGATTGTCCATTGTTCATTTATGAAAACCTGTGTGATATTTTTGGCAGAATTTATGAGGAAAGTAAGATAGAAATTCAAATAAGCCAGAAAAGAACCACCCAGCCATGGGTAAATAAAAAACTTTACTGTATAATCGAGCGAAGGGATGAACTGTTTAGAGCATGAAAGCTATGCCGTATAGTATGAATAGGCGACTGGAATATACAAAATATATAAATAAAGTAAATAAAATAACTAACAAGACTAAAAATAAGTATAGGCAAGATGAGATAACTAAATGTAATGGGGATTTTAGAAAAATTTGGGGGTGCATAAATCAATGGCTTGGGCGTAATAAAAGTAACTTAGATAATATAATAATGAAATACTTGGGAAAAACAGATAATCTACAAAATATTTGTAGTAACTTTTCTAATACATTTACCCAGGAAATAAAGAACATTAAACATAACTGTAGCACAACATTTTTAGAACGCAAGGCATATGTAAAAACTAACAACGTTTCATTTAGATTTAGAAAAGTAAGTAATGTAAAGTTGAAAAGATAATAGACCAGCTAAGTAGCGAGAAAGCTCCTGGTGTGGATAAAGTCAGGGTTCAGGACATAAAATATGTTAAATCGGACCTAAGTATAATTATTGCCAAATTTATTAATTTATGTGTGGAGAAGGGTGTTTGTTTACCCGGACCATTTAAAAAAGGCGATAATTAGACCGATTTATAAGCAGGTAAGTCACTTGGAGTACACAAACTACAGACCCATAGCGATTTTATCAGTTTTAAATAAAATCACGGAAAAGGTGATTTTTGAGCAGATCAGTAGCTTCTTGGAACATTATAAATGTTTATCTGATACTCAACATGGTTTCAGGAAGGGTCGTAGTACTGTTACAGCTCTTAGTCAATTCACGGATTTTGTAAACTATAGCCTAAATAATAAAAAACAGGTACTAGCAGTTTTCATGGACTATAAAAAGGCGTTCGACACGCTTGATCACGGGCAGCTATTACAAGCCATGGAGGAATGCGGTATAAGCGGCCCAACAAACCAATGGTTCCGTAGTTACTTATCAAATAGAACTTTACGCACTGTAATTAATGAAACCGCTGGAACAGAAGCTTGCGTTGATCTAGGCGTACCGACAGGGTCGGTCTACGGGCCAATAGGCTACATCATGCACGTCAATAGCGTGTCGAACGTCATCCAAAACTGTAATGCTTATATGTACGCGGATGATATGTGCATGCTATGTGCTGGCGAAAGTATACCAGAAATGGTAGCGAAGGTACAGGTGACTTTGACAATATTACAAAATGGGCTCATGACTATGGAATAATCTTGAACATCAGTAAAACCAAATGCATGCACATACACTCACCGTATAATAAGAAAGCAAAGTCTATTAACCCAAAAGATATTAAAATATTAGGCCACAATTACCAATGCATTCATAATAAATAATAAAACATCATGTAACTGCAATAGCCTAGAACTTGTAAATGAGTTTAGATACCTCGGTTTGAAGATAGATAAAAATTTCAATTGGAAACCTCATGTCACTGAAGTGTGTAATAGGCTAAGATCAGTACTAGGAAAATTTTACCATCTTAAAAGAACTTTGGACCGACGCACACTATACTCGGTATATTATGCGTTGGCGGACTCATTGCTAAGTTATGGATTGAGCTGTTATGGACTCACTTTTAAAACATACATAGACCAAATTAAACAATTACAAATAAAAATTATTTAGCAAATAGTTGATAAAAACACTAAATTAAAATGTAATAATAACTATGATAAATTATTTGATGCTTGCAAAATTCTTCCCTTCCAGAGTAAAATTAAGTACCTAATTGTGCTAGAAACATACTACAGCCAAAGCTTTAAAGTCCAATCATTATACAAGATCAGTTAAAAAATGTAAACTAACCAAACCACTAGCTAACAATTACTATGGAGAACGAACGAGAGTTTTTATGACTCCCGGAATCTGTAACCAATATCCTCTCTTGCTTGCTGAAGAAAAGCTATGTAAAAATTCTATCAAACATAAACTCAAGCACCTCATGTTACAGTCTGTATCTCCAGCAGGGGGACTGACTGACAGGAGGGGGTGACTGAGTTTAGAAATCTAACCTCACATAAGATAATTATAAGAAATAAATTGTATTGTAATAATATTTTGTTATATAAAGTACCTACATAATAATTATTAGAAATCAATTGTATTGTATTAATATTTTGATATATAAAGTACCTAAATAATTAAATATATAGCTTAATAATATTGTAATAAAATTAGAGAGCATCGCCAACAAAGTGCTTTGCAGTTTGGCGAGATTGTTTGTTATAAATAAGATTAAGTTAAGAAGAATTTAAATAAATAAAAAAAAATGCGTTCTTCATAATATCTGGTTTTGTATTTAGAACTTTTTCTATTATAACAACAGCCCCATCATCTGAATGTACCTGTAGGTATATGTCCATGTTGGCAACGCGAGTTATAAGGGAGTCTACAAGAAGACACCACATCAGTCGAGATAAGCATCCACCTTGTGGGAATCCTCTGTTTGCTGCGATTGAGTAGCTAGTCCCAGCAAGATATGCAGTGATCACCCTGTTTTTGAGCATGACTACCACCCATTATGCTAACTGTTCATGTATTCCGTCCCACTTAAGGGATTCTTCTATTGCTTGAAAGTTTTCCTGTCGAAAGCTCCCTCTACATGAAAGAAACATCCCATGGCAAACTCTTTGTTTTCTAGTGCTCTTTATTGTAAGGTTGTGTAGAGCTGTTTCTGTTGATTTCCCTTCCATATATGCTTGCTGATTGCTATGTAGGGGAGAGGCACTTTCATTGAGTTTTGTTCTTAAGTACTCCACGTCCAACTAGTCCACTATTTTCTCTAGTGATTCCAATACAAAGAAGGAAAGACCTATACACCGGAACGACGATTTCTTTCCTGATTTTGGTATGAAAGCTGCTTTTACTCTCCTCCAATTAGGAGGGATATATTCAAGTGCTATGCAACTCCTAAATAGTTCTGCTAGATGGTTGATAATAAATCTGTAGGCCTTTTGTAGAAGCACAGGAAAAAAACCATCAGGCCCCGCAGAAGGGTAACACTGGCTGTCAAACGGCAAACAGCTGATTTCACTACGTCCCTAGAAAAAATTATATTTTAATATGATTTAGTGTAATTCTGAGCCCAATTTAGTGTTATTTTAGGATTATAGTGTAATGTTAAGTATTTCTATTGTTTGCAGTGTGTTTTAGTGACGTTTACTAGTGTCTCGAAACATGTTAAATTTGTGACCGTTGCAGGTTATAAATTTAAAAGTATTTGTTATTTCCGTACACTTTCGGCGCTTTTTGTTACCTTATTGTTAAATTATTATATTTAATAACGTTTAAAATATATTTCATAGCAATTAGTGATGTGCAAACGCTGAAAAACGTTACTATTCCACGTAAGTAATTTCGCATTGTTTTGGTGTGCAATTCCTTGATTCTTATCTCAACTGTAACCATGATGACCCGCAGAGCTGCTGCTGTCGCCTCCCGACAGCAGGAAAATGACAAGCTCAAAGTTACCTTACTAGAATTAAAAAAATCAAAGGAAATGGTCACCGAATTACTCTGTGAAAGGGAGGAAAATGAGAAAGAGCTATTATCAGTACTTGAAAGTAGAGATAAGCTAAAGAAACAATTATGTGTATTAGAACAAGAATGTAGTGATGTAATTGTTGAGCGGGACAAGCTGCAGGTCACCGTAGATAGCTTCACTGTATGTAGTGCAGAGTACGAGCAAGCCCTGAAATCGATTGATTCCCTGGAGAAAGCATTGTTCGATGCCCATGAACAAATACATGCACTCCAGGAGGAGAAGGAAAACACCGCAGCGTTGCAGACCCAGAGCCTCTACAGTGAAGTCGTAGGGATCAGCCCGCAGCTGGTTACTGTTGCAACTGGAAGCCTTGATGATGTCATTGATTTAACTAATGACACATTGCCCACATCAAGGTTATTAGGTTGCAGCAATAACAAACTAGGTAAAATAAATAGGTATATACGGAAAACTCAGAAATTAATAAAACATAATAAATTGTGTACTAAAAACTTAAAAGTAAGCAAGAAAAATGTAAACTTATTACATGATTTGAATATGTGTGTATTAGAATTAGAAAGTACTAAGTTGATGTATGAAACTGACACACAAAACTTACATTTGAAAATCCAGAGCTTGGAGGATTCATTGAGATCACTAAACAGTGCATATTTGAACTCTGAGAAAGTTATAAATGAATACTCATTGGCTATGGATGATTTAATTCAAGAAATGAACCATAATTGTGAGCGGTTTGAGTCGCTGACCAACAACCATACTTGTCGCTGTGAGCAGAAAGGTGGTTGTTTGACAGCGGGCAACTCTCCGGGCTTGTGTGACAGTTTACCAACACAAGGTGTTACTGATAATAGTTCTGCCAAGTCTGATATGACCACAACACCTGATATTATAATGTACTGTGATGAGATTGGAAGTGGCATGGGCTCAGCACTCCACTCATACTCTAAGGGACATAGTGTTATTAGTAATTGCTCACCTTTTAGCACTGTAGATAATATTATAAATCAAATTTTGAATGACAGCACTATCACAGCCAGTGCCACACTGATAATTTTCATGGGCAATAGGGGAGATGTGAACAAAAATAATTTAATAAAATTTTATGAAACATTGAATGGTCTTAGTGTGAAAAAAATTATATTGTTCACATTTCCCTACTGCAACCAATTGACACAAAATGAAAATGTATATAGACATAATATGAATATAACTATGTACAATTTATGTACATATAATAATAAGTTTGATATTATTGACACTAACAATTATGTTAGTAATTATTTTACTATGACTAAAGGTAGATTTTACCTTTCAAATTATTGTAAACGACAAATAGCTATGTCACTATTATATTTATATGACATTACAGCCAAAAATTTGGCTTCTAACTCTGCTTTTACTGAGCAGCCTAATATGAATCTGGTATCAGACCAGAATAACAGGATGCATTTAAATTAGTTCATAGGACAACAGAGGACCCAGGCTCTGGCAACATATGTTCTAGTATATTAGAAAACCCTAAAAATAAGGGAAGCTCACATGCTAAGTATATAAGCCTGGTTCATCAGAATATTCAATGTATTAGAGGCAAAGATCTACAAATAGAGTTATTTTTAAATTGTAATAAAATTGACATTTTGTGCATAACAGAGCACTGGTTAACTATTAATGAAATTATGTTTAGCTTTAAAGATCACCAGGTTGGTAGTTCGTTCACCAGACTTAATTCAATACATGGTGGGGCATTAATCATACTAAACAATCAAATGAAATTCAAGGAACGTAAGGACATTGTTTCCTTATCTGTTGAACGAACTATAGAACTTGCAGCTGTGGAATTAGAACAGTTCATCGTTATATGTGTCTATAGGCCACCCTTGAGCGACTTTGAAATGTTCGAGAAAATAATGGAATCCGTCCTAACTATTTCATCACACAGTACGAAACGATTAATTATATGTGGTGACTTTAATGTTAATCTGTTAGAAAGAACTACTTTCAGCGTTAGATTAATAAATCTTTTCTCATCATTTAGGCTTAGCCATTTATTTATGGAGCCAACAAGAGTGACTGCTACTAGTGCTACATGCATTGACAACATTTTTACTGATGTTATTCCAATCAGTAAAAGTGTTATCAGTGAATTGGATTCAGATCATTTAGGTCAATTATTTCAATTTGATTCTATTAGAGAACCTGTCATTAAAAAGAAAATTTCGTTTGTGCCAATAACTGCTGACCGGTTAGAAAGAATGAGATACTCTTTAGCCCAGGAACTACCGTTTTTGGCTGCTGAACAGTCTCCTAATATAATGTATAACTTATTCTTTGAAACCTTTATGAAACAGTACAGCGCGATATTCACTTCAAAATCGGTTGTGGTTAGTGGTTCAAACGACTTTAGTACGTGGGCTACTGCAGAGTTGCATAAACGCAGGCAAGCATTGTATGCATTGTATGAGGAACGACGGTTCAACATGAGTGACGAATTTAAAGAACAAGTCAAACAGTTCTCCAAACAATTTAAATTAGACTGTCATACAGCTAAACGTAATTTTCTGAGTAGTAAAATTAAGAATAGTTCCGATGTTATAAAAACGACTTGGAAAATAATTAATGAGGAGGCCGGTCGTAGTAAAAGAGCGAGTCACGATTACGAACTAAAAATCAATGGACAGCTTACGAGTTCTAGCTTAGAAGTTGCAACTGAATTTGAATCGTTTTTTACTAATGCACCGGCTTCCACGACTAAGTATTTAAATTCGTCACCTTTGTCTGCTGTTGCAATATTAAAAGATAATGTCTCAGAGTGTGCTTCATACTTGAATTTTAAGCACGTCACAAGTTCAGATGTCGTAAAGGCATTTAAATTGATAAATGTTAAGAAAACGAATGATCTTTGGGGACTCTCTGTTCACGTCGTTAAATCCCTGATCGAATTAATTGCACCTGACCTAGCGGTCATTTTCAACAATTGTATAGACTGCGGTGAATTTCCTGATTTAATGAAACAAAGTAAGATAATTCCCCTCTTCAAAGCAGGTAGTACTCAAGACCCCACCAATTTCAGACCTATATCAATACTACCAACATTTAGTAAAATTTTTGAGAAATTAATCTTATCACAGCTATTACATCATTTTGAATCAAATAAGCTAATGCATAACAAACAGTTTGGATTCACTCGCGGTCGTTCAACAACAGATGCCGGAATTCAGTTCATTGAAAGTATTTTTGATGCCTGGGAAGAGTCACAAGATGCCCTAGGCATTTTTTGTGACTTATCTAAGGCTTTTGATTGCGTTTGTCATGAAACATTGATCAGGAAATTACATCATTATGGAGTTAGAGACACGTCATTGAATTTGTTAAAATCTTATCTGAACGGAAGAATACAAAGGGTAGACGTAAACGGAGAACGATCACCAGGATCATTGGTTTCTTTGGGCGTGCCACAGGGCTCAATATTGGGACCCTTCCTATTCCTCATCTATATAAACGACTTACCCTATCTAGGAAGGGACTGTCATGATATGGTACTGTTTGCTGATGACACCTCACTTATTTTTAAAACAAAGCGAAACCAACACGCTACTGATGATCACGTGAACAATACCATATCAAGAGTGGTAAATTGGTTTAATGTTAATAATTTGCTATTAAATGAGAAAAAGACTAAATGTGTTAAGTTTCTTACTACTAACGTTAAAAATAATCAGACATGTATAACAATTAAAAATGAGGAATTGGAATTGGTAACCAGCACAGTGTTTCTAGGTATAACGTTGGATTCCAAACTCCAATGGGGTCCACATATTGATAAGCTATCGAACAGACTGAGCTCTGCAGCTTTTGCATGCAGGAAAATCCGTCACTTGACAGATTTAAAAACAGCCAGATTAGTTTATTTTAGTTATTTTCATAGTATTATGTCCTACGGTATTCTGCTCTGGGGCAGTGCTGCTGACATAAATACTATTTTTGTGCTGCAGAAGCGGGCTGTTCGTGCGATTTATAAAATTTATAAAATGAATAATAGAGATTCTCTTAGAAATAAGTTTAAAGAAGTAAATATATTGACAGTCCATAGTCAATATATTTACGAGAATATTATGTATGTCCATAAGAACATTGTTAACTTTCGAAGAAACTGTGATATACATAACTTTAATACTAGAAACAAGGACAAACTTGCAGTGCCCACTACTCGGCTCCATAAAATAAAAAACTCGTTCAAGGGTAATTGTGTAAGATTTTACAATAAACTCCCAAGCACTTTGACAGATCTATCAATTAATAAGTTCAAGAAATACATCAAGCAAAGGCTTATTTCTAAAGCTTACTACAGTATTAAAGAGTACATAGACGATAAAAATGCTTGGGACTGAATTGTTCTAATTAATTGTGAGCATCCTCACTGCCAGAGTTTCTTTTACTGGACACTTGGAGGCCTTTTACACCTCCAAAGATTAATTTAATTATACAACTCTTGACTGTGGGGACCATTTACATCTCCTATTATCATTGTATTATTGACTAAAGAGACTATACATCTCTGTTATTTATATTTTAATTATTTTATTATGACATGAGACTCTTTACATCTCTCAGAAACAATAATTAAGTATTTTTTTTTTTTCTGATAATATGATAATAATACCAAATGTTCTGTAAAAAATGAAATGAAATGACATGTGAAAGTGCCCTTGTGGCCTATTTACAGAATAAACGTTTTGAGTTTGAGTTTTGAGTTTGAGATTTGAATGGTGCAAATGAATTTATGGCCCATTCTAAGTTTTCTTCTTTTATTATATCTGGTATATCCTTCTATGTTTCCTGAGGATCCGATATGTTGCTCTTTTTATATTCTTCGCAGCCCGGGAATTGTGTCTCCAACATGGTTTTCAACCCTGTTTTGGGTTCAGATATACGTTTATCAACTATTTTCAAACTTCTTAGTTGACATGTTTTGTCGCTTCCTAGTAGCTTCACCAGCCGAGCCGCATCTGCATATGTGCTCATCTCTTTGCAGTACAGGCGCCAGCTTTTCCTACTTTCTCTATGTCTTGTTTTGCTACATTCATTCCTGACCCTTCTATACTCATCCCAGCTATCTTCATCAACCCTTGAAAGGGCTAGCCTCATTGCTCTCCGAGTTCTTTTTCTTTGCTTCTTCAGGTCTTTGTTCCACCATAGTTGACCTTTACCTTCCGGAATTTTTCTAAGGGGCATGCCTGCTGGTATGCATATATTAGTGTTTTTCCTAATTCATTCGCTCCCTCTTCTAAATCTTCTCTAGTTCCAAATGTTTATCGGGCTGGAGTCCATTTGCCCATGATGTCGCAGAATATACTCCAGTCCGTCTTCCGAGGATTTCTTATTTTTAGTATCTCAAACTGATACTCTAGTTGGAAGGTTAAACGCCTATGATCAGTCAGAGTATACTCCTCATCTACTCTCCAATTCTTAACTCTTTTGCCTATGTCACCCGATGTTAGTGTTATATCGAGGACCTCTCTGCGAGTTCTTGTTATAAAGGTTGGTTCATTGCTACATTCTTTATATCAATATTATTACTTGTGATAAAATCTAATAATTCTTCTCCTTTCTTGTTAGTATCGGTACTACCCCACACCTCATTATGGGAGTTAGCATCACAGCACAACACGAATGGAACGTCTTTACCTTTATAGTTCTCTACAATGTCTTCTACATCTCGCGGGGCCGGCACGAAGTCGGCCTCGCTCGGCATGTAGCTAAATATGAGCGCCACCTTCATGCTTCCCCCGCCAGCTTCCATCAAATTAAGTTCTATATTGACCAGATCTCTGGTACATGTACCAGAAATACAGCCTAGTGCTTTGATTTTATTGTTGACAAAAATACATGTCCGGGCAGCCAGCTCACCTGAATGGTCATAATAAAGTTTGCCACCCAGGCAACCCAGCCCCGTGACGCGATTTGTCGTCAACATGTATGGCTCTTGTAGCAGGGCTATTTCTATCTTGTCGCGCCCTATGCCATGGCATAGTTCAACCATTGCATCTTTGTAATGGTGTAGGTTCAATTGACAGATTCTAATTTGTGTGTGTGTTT
The DNA here is from genome assembly GCA_949825045.1 of Argyresthia goedartella. Taxonomy (NCBI): domain Eukaryota; kingdom Metazoa; phylum Arthropoda; class Insecta; order Lepidoptera; family Argyresthiidae; genus Argyresthia; species Argyresthia goedartella. The sequence continues at coordinate 39,810,201 of OX463809.1, forward strand.
GTGTTGTGTGTGTTCGTGTGATATGTGTGTCTGTCATTTTAAAAAGTTAATGTTTTTGTGTAGTGTTCTATGTCTTGTTTTGGTCTGGATTAGAAGGCTCGTGCTTGTTACATACGTACTTTCCACGGATACTGCCGACCATGACGATGACCTGGGCCTCGATGCTACTAACTACAAGACTCACACAAGCCTATCGCAGGCTCGGATGTCACGTTTCATCGAGTCGTGAGAGAGAGAGATAGCGCGAGCCTGCGATAGGCTTGTGTGATGCTTGTGCTTAGTAGCATAGAGGGCCTGATATTCGTGCCTCGTGTAAGCCAAGACGGCTGACGGTGCATTTAACGTCACGTAGCTACTTTTTAGAATTTAGGTTTTTTCCATTGTATAGAGTCACTTTATATCTTACATCGATTGAAGTCGCAACTCTGTAGAATTAATTAATAAAATAAGTCAAAAGCATTTTGTTTTTTTTGGATCCTTCGTTGCGACCAAACGTAATTGGCGCAGTCGGTAGGATAGCTGAGTCAGTGCTTCCTGGTTCCTGCCAATCCTGGTTCCTGTGGCCCGGGAAACGTCGTCAGCTATCCCGAAACCTACAAATAAATCACGTCGGTCAGCCAGCGGAGGAGTATCCAGACATTGATACGCCCAGAGATACCAAGATGCTAATGTGAGTACACTTGATTCTTTCTTGTGATTGCTCATCCCCTATTTTAATCCTATTTTTAGCCCTGTATAATATAAATTTTCCAAAATTTTCCACCCACGCGTCCAACGACGACAATCGGCGACTTACTACCCCAGTAGTGTAGTAGGGAACCCAAGGGAGTAGCCCAAGATTTTCTTAGACGAATAGACGAAGTGGAGGAAGACGAACAAGTACAAAGTCATAGATCACGCAGAAGAATGGAAAACATAGGCGTAGATACCATTTACAAGGCCTTAAGGCTCCTTCCCGAATTTGACGGCAACCCCAATGTACTAACTAGGTTCATACAGTTATGCGACCAGCTAGTTAGTGTATATGTGAAACCAGGCCCTGATAATGAGTTAGCGAATTTATGTCTGCTGAATGGTATTTTAAATAAAATCACCGGTGCCGCAGCACGAACGATCAATTCCAACGGCATTCCAAATAGTTGGATAGGTATTAAAAGTGCCCTTATCAATAATTTTGCCGATCAACGAGACGAGACCGCACTTTACAATGACATGTCCCTCCTATCACAAGGCCAAGGTACCCCACAAGATCTCTATGAGCGATGCCAAAGTCTTTTTAGTACCATAATGACCTATGTAACATTGCATGAGAGTGTCGCCACAACGATCGAAGCGAAACGAGAGTTATATAAAAAACTTACATAGCAATTTATGAGAAAGATTTCATGTACATAGAGACAGAATGTCCGAAGACCACTGTATGGTATCTCTGCGAGGAACAATTCAACTACCAGCTTCGAGACCAACCAGATTGTATCCAGCAACTTATTACGGCCCAGCGAATCGACGAGTCCTGCAAGCCGACCACCATCAGTCTCACCAAAGAAGCACTTGAAAAACTCGACGATAAGCACTACACCCTAAGTTTCCCGAAACCTACCAAAATTCAGACGTCCTGCGGACAGAATAAATACGAAACACTCCAAGGCAGCTATCTCGCAGTTTTACCACATGGCTGTTTCCTCCAGACTCCAGAATTCACCATAACTAACAGTCACGACCGTACCAGAGGACAAGTATTGAAGATAACTGAATTACCGTCCAGAAATGAATTAACCAGCACTGCAGGGTTGCAGTCGCATACACTTTTGGAATTGAACTCTATCAACTTGGAAAATCTACACGCTAGCAGCACGAAGATATCCCTACAGTCACCAGTACATTTGAAGAAGGCTACAGATAATAGTCTGTACCATACTACAATACCCATCTATACGATACTATTCAGTGCATGTGCACTCGTTATAGCAGTCATAATTCGGAAATATTACACCAAGACGGTCAATATTAAGAAACAAGTTGGCAAAGCAGAGTCCGATAAACCTAAAGAGATATATTCTGAGATTTCAGAAAGAACAAGATTTGACCTAATCTTGTCTCAGCAACATTTTCGAAGATACCTCTCAAATAGTTCCTGATCTTCGGTGGGAGGTGTTACATACGTACTTTCCACGGATACTGCCGACCATGACGATGACCTGATATTCGTGCCTCGTGTAAGCCAAGACAGCTGACGGTGCATTTAACGTCACGTAGCTACTTTTTAGAATTTAGGTTTTTTCCATTGTATAGAGTCACTTTATATCTTACATCGATTGAAGTCGCAACTCTGTAGAATTAATTAATAAAATAAGTCAAAAGCATTTTGATTTTTTTGGATCCTTCGTTGCGACCAAACGTAATTTGCTCCAGGGTAAGGTTGAAGTCGGTCTGAGTGCCCAGTGTCGACATCACACTGACCTCACCCGGCCCCTTCTCGCTTCGAGCCTTCTCTTCCTCCCCTCTAGTGGGAGCCTCCCACCGCGATCCACACAAACACAATGTGTGTTTATCGAAGAGGCAGGCTTCAGTGGTTCAGCCTTAGTCGCCGACTGGTCACGGATAAGCCTGGCCTGGATTTGCGTTATCTGGAAGCACAAACAAAAGATTTTTGTGCTCCATGATTCGGCATGAAACAGACGGCACACCCTTCAGAAGACGGGTACTCAAAGGCATTTTCTGCCCGCTGATGAGCGTCCAGTCCTGTATGCCCAGGTTAACCCTATCCGTGTTCTGATATTTTATCAGCTTTAGAGGATCCTTCGGAAGATCCTCTTGTTTTCCTGGAAGCCACACTGCTACCCGAGACTTATGTAGCTTCTTTGCTAAGATGTGTACACCGTCTAGGTCACCGAAGTTGGCCCCAAGAAGCCAATCTCTTGCCTCCTCGGTCAGACCCCGGCTTCCATAGCGTTCTCAACCACGTTCTACAGCATTTTCCTAACCGCAGAAGACAGAGCTTCGTCCGTTGTCAGGCCAACCTTACGGCACAAAGCAATCGCTAGCCCACGGTGCTCTTTAGCAGAGCTACGTGGACCCTCGGCCTGCTCCGGGCCGCGGTGGTACTTTAATGGACGCTGTTCCGTCGTTAGAGTCTAATCTCGCACAAAGACTTAGCTCAGCCGCTTTTGCGGTCAGACAAATCAGATATCTTACAGATGTTGAAACTGCCAGATTGGTTTAATTTAGTTATTTTCACAGTATTATGTCTTATGGAATATTGCTCTGGAGGAGAGCAGCAGATATAAATACGATATTTTTCTTACAAAAAAGGGCGATCAGGGCGATATATCAATTAGATGCTAGAGAATCATTAAGAGAAAATTTCAAAGAAATTAATATACTTACGGTTACCTGTCAATATATATACGAGAATATCATGCATGTAAGAAAAAACATAGCTTTATTTAAAATTGTAGGTGATAGCCATACAATTAACACTAGAAATAAAAATAGGTTAGCACTACCATTATTTAGACTAAGTAAAGTAGGCACATCATTCATGGGGCACTGTATTCGCTTCTACAATAAAATACCACAGGAATCATTGATCCTTCCTGAAAAGAGGTTCAAAAACTATGTTAAAAATGAGCTGATAAGAAAGTCCTATTATAGTATTAAGGAATACTTAGATGACAAAACTGCATGGTCCATACCATCTCAGCGCACAGAAATTCGACGAGGGGCGATGGATCAAGTCTATCACTCGCCGGCGAATTTCCTTAGACCGAAACCAGTACCTGTTGTAGTCACTTTTTTTAAAAAAAGGTATGGGGGAGTTTCTTGCCTTTCTTCTTAACCCCGAGGCCCACCTTCCGAAACGGTGTAGTCTTTTTTTTATATAAAAAAAAAATTACTTGTAGTTATAAGTAAGTATAATTTTGACGTTGAATAAGATAATTTATTTATTTATATTCAATAAAAAAAAATGACTCTGACTCTGACTCTGTCTCTTGGCGCTTAAATTTCATGGCATTTCTGGGCGCAGAAGTTGTTGAGGTGGACTGAGCATCAACCCCCGTCCCCTTCTGCGACCTTTCCTGACGTGCTAGTTTACGTCTTTTGAGCTTCTCCCGGTTTTTCTCTGCCCTACTATTATACTTATGTGAGAGACTCCCAATCGCCGCCAACTCTGTCAACTTTATCGCGGGTTTGGGGGCCATCAATAAGCTTTCCTCTCTTGGATCGTGAGATCCCCGTTAAATTGTCTTAAGGAGACTTTGATCCATAGAATCATTTTCCCCCAAGAAAGCTAGCTTGTTTGACGGAGGTTTCCCTACTGCTGGTTCATCAGAACCAGCAGAGGAAATCATCTTCCTGTACTCCTCTCTCTCTTGGCGACCCCCAGAAACGACTCGCCTTTAGCCTGCAGCAGAAGGTCCAATCCGGTCCCCCCACTGCAGGGAGGGATTTTCCGGCTTTTAAATCGCCGCTACCCTCCAGGGTTAGTAGACCTGAAATTTGTGCATCCATAGTTGCCTACCTCGTCGGAGTTTGCAAACGTTATCCGAAACCTGTCGACGGGAAGAAACTTGTGGTCGCCTCCCCCCATCGCCGGTCCGGTACTGTGGGCACTGCGCACGTACCACCCACAGGGCGTGATTACTTTTGGGGTGTCCACGTTCCCATACACCACTAACTATCATGGCCAATCGTCATACCTGATGGAGGTCAGATGGGCTGCCTTCCGCGTGTAATGTATAGTGTCCGCATCGAAAAACACCTCAGCGATCCTCATCTCTTTTCAGAAGATCAGATGGGTCGCCCCCTCGTCCGCGACTGCTTATTCATAGCATTACTTGGGGTAATACCTTTATTCACAGTTAACCTCCTTCCATTTGAAGGAGGCCATTACGCAAGCCGCGACCCGCGAACGCGTCCTTCTAGATCACTACAGTTAGGCAAAAGCCAACATGCCCCTGGTAAACCAGAAAAGACTAGCCGACAGATGCAAACAACGAGTGGGTCCTTCAGGCAGGTCTGTTGCCATGGTGTTTTCCTTATTTCTAAAGCTTGCTTAATTTTGTGATTTTACCATCGGCTTGGTGATATGTTTGGGTTGGGTCTTATATAAGACACATTGAAATTTGAAGATTGGAGTACTTAGGTGGTTAGGGGGGGTCCTTAGCTATCCTCTGATACCATTTTCTGATTTAGGAAACATCATTTTAGCACTTTAATTATAAAATATGTTTATGCGATTTAAACAACTTGGCCAATCTCGGAACGACAAATATCAAATCCAAAAGCTCCAACGTTGGATTGGTACATGATTTTAGTACAAATTACAAGATTTTGTTGTAATGGTAGAAATTTGCATCAGCAATTTTGTATTTTCTGACAAAATGACTTGCTAATTTCATTCAGATTCCTTCCGTGTTTCGTGAATGTTCTGTTGCGCTCTCGTTTTATCCGTGATTCTCTGGATGACTGGCTTTGTTTACATACTAACTACTTTATGGAGTTTATCAGAACCAAATTGGTAGCTTTAGGTCACTTCGTGTTTAAAAACTAAAGATAGGTTTGTTAGGTTCACACGTTACAGCAGACCCGGGAGCCGGAGCGAAGCGGAGCGGAGCGAGGCGACCCCCTACTTGCTCATTTCATTCCGATTCCTTCCGTGTTTCATAAATGTTCTGTTGCGCTCTCGTTTTATCCGTGATTCTCTGGACGACTTTGGCTTTGTTTACTTACTAACTACTTTATGGAGTTTATCAGAACCAAATTGGTTGCTTTAGGTCACTTCCTGTTTAAAAACTAAAGATAGGTTTGTTAGATTCACACGTTACAGCAGACCCGGGAGTCGGAGCGAAGCGGAGCGGAGCGAGGCGACCCTCTTCTCTTGGCAACCCCTCCTCCAACCCCTCTCCTCCTCCAACTCCCCCGAAATCCAAAAAATGTAGGCATTTTCTTCAATCTTTGGACCTCCATAACATAAAAACTAGTGGTTTCCTAAAAGGGGGGGTAGGTGGGGGGTACCTCCCCTCCCTCACCCCTCCCCCCCTCCACGCCCCCCTCCCCCAAATTCAATGTGTCTTATACAAGTACTTACCCATATGTTTACTTCATTCAATTCATACGGATCAGGTGGCGTTTGGGGAAGGGCTAAAATTACTTACCTACCAGATTATCTGGACGGCGATCACGGGTAAACATTCCACTTCTGACTGTTAAGAACAAACTCAGTGTGTAAGACGAAAGTATGTATGTATTTCCATATTTCCATGTATTGTATTTCCATGACACAAAATGAAAATACAATATTGTGCGCGCTACGCCTGCACTCCGACCGTTTTGCAATAAGTAGTATCATGTCTGTGACTGCAACCACCACTCCACGTTTGACAGCTAAGGATGTGAGATTTTGTCTTACGGACTAGTGATGTGCTAAAACAATCAATTCGATCGAACTGAACAGAGCAATATTTAGTTTTAAGAATATGAATTCTTAACACACATTTCTTGCTCTACTCTCTACTGAAAAAAGAATTAAGCGCCTAAATTAGAGTAACATAAAGCATATTAACGTGTACCTAGCACACCACATCCAGGTTAATTACAATGACGGAAAAAAACGACATCTCTCAAGCGACCCGACCGAACCGAAGAGCAGCGCATGCGCAGTGGTTAGACGGACAGAACGCGCATGTTTCAGTTCCCAAAGTTTGCATTGCGTCGGATTTGGAATCTACTAGGTATCTTCGCGTGGTGGGGTAGGAGGGATTATAATCACGCGAGATCTCGCCTCGGTTGCGTTTGTGAATGAATATTTCCCCGGAGGTGATAACTCCCCGGAGGCGGTAAGAATTTGCTGGTCTGGGCACGTGAATCGGCACCGCCATGTTTTGGATTATTATTGTCCTTGACTCCGGAGTTACCCACACCTAGCTAGTGATACCAATTTAGCAACTTTATAGCTAGATTTAGCTATTATTTGGTGACAGACAGCTACAAATTAATGAAATTTGTAGCTAAACTTTTTAACTGAAAAACTGAGAACTGGCACCATTGCAAAAACAAGTAACTGAACTCATTGAGGCGGTGTCCTTTATCGACGGACGTTACGACGATATGAACCGTCAGTTACTGTCACGAGAAGATGATATAAAGGCGCTGCTGGTTTCAAATGAGCTACTCAAGTCGAATGTGAAAGAGCTCTCTAATCATGTCTCACTCATGGAACAACGTGCTCGAGAGGCCAACTTGGAAATAAATGGAATACCCGAATTCAAAACCGAGAACCTTACTCAGACACTGGTACAAATCGGCAAGGTGGCATCACTGCCTGTTGAGGACAGGGACATCTTATCCTGCTTTAGAGTCGCCAAAACGGACTCCAGCAGTAGTCGTCCCAGAACTGTCTTTGCCAAACTACAAAGCCCCCGATGTCGCGACGATCTTCTGCCAGCAGTATCTAAGTACAATCGAGACCATAAGCAAGAGAAGCTCAACAGTAGTTTGATTGGCCTAGGTGGAGAAAAGTCAGCTATTTTCTTGGGCGAACATTTAACTCCTGACAGACGGTCATTGCATGCTGCTGCTCGAATTAAATCTAAGGAGATTGGATACAAGTTTGTCTGGGTCAGGAATGGAAAAATCTACATGCGTAAAGCTGAAAACTTGCCTGCTGTTATAATAACAAGTGTTAATTTTTTAAATAAACTAGTTTAATATTATTTTATGGTTCTGTACCACGTGAAAGTTTATTGTTTTTCCTGTATATAATTCGCGAATATTTGCTATCAAAATCTGAGAGGAATGCGATCTAAAACACATATAATTTACAAGAATATCTTACAAAACAATTATGATATAATAATACTTACTGAAACCTGGCTAAATGACAATATCAATAATTGTGAAATTGCAGACCAAAGATATCAAGTTTATCGACGCGACCGAGATGTGGGGTCTGATTTGGTGAACAAACTTGACGGGGGAGGCGTGTTAATAGCCGTAAAAAAAAAACAATTAACTCTATCAGAATGAAAGATTGGGAAAGTAGCTGTGAGGATTTGTGGATTGTAGTTGGGTTGATGGAGGGAAGGTTCCTTAAACGTATTGGCATAGGTGTAGTGTACCTATCGACACCACCAAAGTGTCCTGAAATTAATGCCTACTTAGAAAATACCACGGATATACTGGGAGTACTGGACGATTACATTGTGGTTGGTGATTTTAATATGAGCTTCATAACCTGGTCTGTAGGTGATGACGCGCAAAGCGAGGGTTTCACACCGAACAATTATCATAACAAGTTTGGCCATGCCCTGGTTGATTTCATGTCCCTAACCGATATGCATCAATTCAATGCAGTCAAAAACTACCAAGGCAAGATCTTGGATCTGGTTCTTAGTAGTTCTCCTTGTGAGGTTACTAGACCAGACCACATCATCAGTTAATTTGGACCCCTACCATCCTCAATTATCCATTAATACACGTTTTAAAAATGTAAACACAAATGTTCTGCCACCTAATCCTAGAACTGACTACAATTTCTTTAAAGCTGATTATGAGAAAATCATACCAAGTCTTAAATCAATAGATTGGCCAAAATGTTTTATAAATTCTGACAATACTGATGCACATGTCGAGATTTTCTACAAGAAATTGAGAGATGTAATTTTACTGCATGTTCCTAGGAGGAAATCTCGCAACCAGACACATCCACCATGGTTCAGCACAGACCTAATTAAGTTGCTTAAAGAAAAAGACAAATTGAGACTACGGGCTCAAAGGTACAAAAATCCTAGGGACAGGCAAGAATACCAAATTCTCCGGAAGCGATGTGACAGGCTTTTTAACACACGTTATAGAGAATACTTGAACAAAGTAGAATGCATTTTGGAGCTATGTAAAAAGCAAAAGATCGGCCAAGGAAATGTTTCCATCCATTATGCACCGTGGCAATCAGTCTGCTGATACAGGTACCGGTGTAGCTAATCTGTTTGCTTCCCAGTTTAGTTCTACTTTTAGTTTTGATACTCGCATCATGTTATCGTCATCCACTGTAGTACCAGCCGGGTATTGGGATCCACAATCGAAACTTATCAACAACATTGTCCTCACCGAAAATTCTATACTTAAGGCTCTCAAAAACCTAAATCAAAATAAAGGAGCAGGTCCTGAAGGTATTCCACCTATATTTCTGAAGAGATGTGCATCTGCTCTGTCTTATCCGCTCTCACTAATATTCAACATGTCTCTAAGGAGTGGTGTATTTCCGTCTGAGTGGAAAAAAGCGCGTATAGTACCAGTGTATAAGAAGGCTGCCAACGATGACGTCAGCAACTATAGGCCTATCTCTATCCTATCTGCGTTCTCTAAGCTGTTCGAAGTATTGATATGCCCTATTGTAACCAACCATACGAGGCACCAAATACGTACACAGCAGCATGGATTTCAGCATAAAAAATCTGTAGTTACCAATCTGGCTTCCTTAATCACTGATGTCATTGAAAGTGTTGATGAAGGAAGCCAAGTTGATGCTGTCTATACCGACTTCAGTAGTGCATTTGACAAAGTCTCACATACTATTCTGATAAGCAAGTTAAAATGTCAATACGGCATTCACGGGACTCTGCTTGAATGGTTCGATTCATATTTGAATAAAAGACCTCAGATTGTGGTTATCAACGGTTATGAATCTCAGAGTTATACCGCTACGTCTGGTGTCCCGCAGGGCTCGCACCTGGGACCAATTCTGTTTGTGCTCTTTGTCAACGACATTGTGTCTTGTATTAGACATAGTGACTGTTCCCTTTTCGCTGATGACATGAAAGTCTACAAGCAAATTGACTGTGAGAGAGATGTTCGCTTACTACAAGAGGATCTGGACCGCGTGCACGAGTGGTGTATCGACAATCAGATGCTTCTGAATACGTCTAAATGCCAATTCATTAGATTCACTCGCAAGAAAAAGCCAATTTTGGCACACTATTGCATAAATAATGATGAAATTGGTGAAATCACACAGATTCGTGACCTCGGAGTAATTCTGGACTCAAAATTAACCTTTATTCCACACTACAATCACATTGTCACCAGAGCTGCTAAAATGCTAGGGTTTCTGAAGCGCGTCACAAAGGAATTCAAGCGAATCAGTTCTAAAGTGTGCCTATTCAATGCTCTAGTTCGCAGCATTCTGGAGTTTGCCAGTGTCATCTGGAACCCAGTTTACAACATCCACAAGGAGAGATTAGAGTCGATTCAGAGATCTTTTACAAGGCACCTTGCGTTCATCAGTCCAGGTATTAGTCACAATGACTGCTACGAAGATAGACTAACCTTCTTTAAAATGGCTGCCCTATCGGATCGCAGACGTATGCTTGACCTTTCTTTCCTCCACAATATATTGAATGGCCAGGTCCAATGTCAAGACATGCTGGAAAAAATTAAATTATCGGTTCCACGCATTAACGCTCGACGAGTATGTCTTAACACTTTCAAGACTCCCAATTGCAGAACCAATCTTCTGAGCCATGCACCACTAACGAGGATGCTCTCTACGTATAATGACATGTGGGCAACGTACGAACTTGATATCTTTCGTGATAGTGCTAGACATTTCAAGCGCAAGCTTTTTGCCCGCCATGCTAATTTTCATTGAGTCGAGTCTGTGTATTCAAAATAACTGTTTTAAATATGTTTTATGTGTTTTAGGTATTTTTGTAAGTATAGGTTTTGTTTTTCTATAAACTCACATTGTATATATATATGTATATGTAAATTCATATTAGTAACTACCTTATTTTTTATTTTATTTTTATATTCCCTTAACTATACATACATAAACAGAAGACAGATTTAAGTATTTGTATTTTCTTTTCTTTTGTCATCATCAATAATGTCATTGATTGATCGATTTGATATATTGTGAATGTTGTGCGCATCTGTTATTGATGCAAACACATGAACTCTGTTAGCATTGTTTATTTTAATGTAAGTGTTTGCATTGTTGATGTGCCTGTCATAAATAAATAAATAAATAAAACTACTTTTTCTAGCAACTTTTCATTTCATCATGAGACGTGAGGCTCTCGAGATTCCTAGAGTAGGGTACAATATGATAAAAATCAGTTAAATATTCGGCTTTTCTCGGATATCATCGCCTAAATTCGGAGACGGAAATGACACGAAATACATTACCACGATTTCTTTTAGGTAGCATTCAATTTGAAGTATCATAAACGCAATTACCTATATAGCACCTGCCAAGATGACATTACTAACGGGTAGACCTAAGAAATTTATTATGCAGAAGCGACATGAATTTGAACATTAATAACATCTATACATCTATAACATCTATACATGGGACCATCTCGGAAGTGTACCCTATCACATACAAAAAGAATTTTCTAAATCGGTTCACGTATCTTCTAAAAAACTTATAACATACATACAAAAAAACATTCACGTCGAATTGAGAACCTCCTCCTCCTCCTCCTTCTCCTCACTATCACTATCTGAATCATTAACATTAATTATAAAACACTCGCTAAACACATCTAATTTCTCTTTTTCTGTTAAGAACACATCTTCACACTTTATTGCATGATTACAGACTTTCGTCCATTCTTCGGGTCCAAACATTACAATTTATTCCATAAGCAGTTTTTTTACTGACGTTTTATTCATTTCGACATTTTTGGAGGCGACATAGCCTTTTAACTGTGCCCATCTATTTTCTATGGGATTAAAGTCTGGGTTATATGGAGGCAGTCGTATTTTTGTATGTCCATTTTCAGCCAAAACTTTATCCACTTGAAAAACGCTAAAGTTTTCTTTGTGACGTTGTAGTATACTATACAGTTCCGGTTTTTTGTTATCAGGTGTAAAAGCAATATCATGTCTTGTTAACCCTCGATCATGTCCACCCTTCGAGTATTGCTGTTAGGTGGGCTTTCAACAAATTTGCTGTGGTAAGAAGCGTTATCTATAACAACAACGCTGTTATCGGATAAATTAGGCATTAGTTGTGTTCTTAACCACTTCTCATACTTCTCAGCATTCATTTCCTTGTGGTAATCGCCATCTGGATCCGCGGACTGATCCAGTAAAAGAGCTCCAGGTACAAAGCCTTTTTCATTACCTGCGTGAACAATAATAAATATTTGACCCTTTGATATAGGTCGCTTCAGATTTTTATTGGCTGCGTCCGTCCAGCTTTTGGCTTTAGTGTGCGTTGTATGAATATATGATTCATCAGTATAAACAATATTTTACCAGTAGCCCTTAATTGTCGGATTTCTCTCAAATATTTTATTATTTTTAAATGGACGTCATGTTTTGCCATCAAAATCCTCCTGTTATTGTCGGTTTTTCTATATCTGAATCCCATGTCTCGGATTATATGTATCTTTATTTCGCAGAGATTTCGAATCCCATTTCCTCTTTTAGTTTTTTGTGTGGTGGTATCGCAACGTAGGAAGCTCTTTAAATCTTTCATGAAAGTTATATATCATTCGTTGTATCACGCAATAATCAAAAATCATCCATTTTTAAACGATATTTTTTGACGGGCACTTCTTTGGATTGTTGATCTTTAGGTGACTGATCTGAGAGCTTGTCGTTTTCCTTCAAAATTTTAACACGCTGCTTTTCGAAACTCCGGTTGCTTCACAAACCCTGTCCAAATTTTTTTGTGATATTTACTTTCTTCCTTTTTAAATATATTAGCTTCTTTTCTAAAATTTTTTCACGAGATTGAGCAACAATTTTTTTACCAAGCTTTAAATTAGTTGAAGCCATGATACATAACTATTGTAAGTTAATTTTGATAAAATTTGATAGAATCGAATATTTTTGCGAATGAAATTAGTGTTCATAAACATAAATGTATCATATACGTCACACTGTTTTTATTGACACTAAGAAGGCAGACTGTTAATGCTTCCAAATAATTTAAATTAGTTCTTAAGACAATAGAGGAAATCTCTAGCATACATAAGCCAATAAATATATCAAGGAAGAATAGAAGATCAAAAATGTGTAATATCTTGCCCGAATTAAATAAGTTAAAAAAGTGTAATAATATCCCAATATTAAATAATTCAGAGAAATGATAAGCCCCACTTAAATATTACCCATCAAAACATGCAGGGGCTACCTGGCAAATAACTTGTCTTAGAATTATTTCTTAATAATTCTGACACTGATGTTATTTGTATTAAAGAACATTGGTTAAAGGAAAATATGATGACTTTTAACATAAATAATTACAAAATTGTCAGTTATTACAATAGAAAGACTGCTGATAGAGGTGGTTCTTTAATCTTAGTAAAAAATAATATTAAGGTGAAACGACGGAAAGATATTCTTACACTTACTGTAGAAAGACAAATACAGGTATCCTGTGTTGAGTTGGATAGCCATATTATTGTTTGTGTCTACAGACCTCCGAGAGATGAAAAAGGCCATGGCAATTTTGAAATATTCGAGAAAATTATGGAGGAGGCCCTCTTATAATAATAGAAAAAAGATAATTATTTGTGGCGATCTTAATGTAGATCTGCTTGTAGATACAACACTGAAGCGAAGATTAATAACTCTGTTCAAATCATTTAATTTATGATGTATTTCTAGAGCCGACTAGAATTACACTTACCAGCCAAATTTGCTTAGATAACGTTTTTTGTGACTGTGCATTCACAAGTAAAAATTTAATTAACTGTTTACCTTCCGATCACGGTGGTCAAACAGTTTCATTCCCAATTACTAGTAAAAATAAGACTGATCCATCATTTTATAGGCCTATTACATGACGTATATGAAAAACTTAGATATATGTTTGCCAGTATCGGATTTTGATGAACAGAACCCGAACAAAATCTATTCTGACTTCTTCAACATTATTCAAACATAATTCAATACAGTTTTTAAATTAAAGAAAGTCAGTGCCAACAACGGTAAATCTAAATTTAATGACTGGGCAACATTTGGAATTCGTAAAAGTAGAGCTATCTTGTATGACCTTTATGAACAAAAAACCTATAACTTTGATATAAAATTTCATGACTATGTTAAAAATATTCCAAAACTTTCAAGTTGGTTTGTAGAACTGAAAAAACTTTACACATTAATAGAAAAATACACAATTGAAATAATAGAATGAAAACGGTTTGGCAAATCATAAACCGTGAAACTGGCAAAGTTATACCAAGGGACAATGATTTCTGCTTAAAGATAGGTTAATATGTTGTTAAATCCAACGCTGAGGTAGCTTGAGCTTTTGAAACGTTCTTCACCAATGCACCCTTACTCACAGCAGAGCGTCTAAATTCATCTCTATATGAAGCAGAAACTTTGTTAAAAAACAGCACTAGCATCAGTAATGTAGATTTAAATTTTATCATGTATATCCCCAGGATATTGTCAAAACGTATAGATTACTTAACTTAAAAAATACTGAAGACCTGTGGGGTATATCAGTCAAAGTCATTGGTTCAATAATACTTGTTGTAGCCCCACACCTAGCTTATATATTTAATAAATGTGTTGATGATGGAACTTTCCCAGACCTCATGAAACACAGTAAACTTATACCTGAGTTCAAGTCGGGAGAATCCGTCAAATTTCAGACCAATATTTATTCCTCCAGCACTAAGTAAAATTTTTGAAAAGATTATACTCAATCAAATGCTCTCACACTTCAACCGTACAAAACAACTCCACGCCAAGCAATACGGTTTCACTAGGGGTAAATCGACTACGGATGTAGGTATTACCCTTATATCTCATATTTATTCTGCATGGGAAGCCGCACAGGATACTATCGGTGTTTTTTGCGATCTGTCGAAGGCATTTGATTGTGTTGATCATGATACGCTACTAATGAAATTAAATCATTACGGAGTTGGAAATAAAGCGTTGGATCTACTAAGATCATACCTAAGCAATAGAATTCAAAAGGCAGAAGTCAACGGCGTTAAATCTGATGGATCGGGAGTAAAAATTGGCGTTCCACAAGTTTCCATATTAGGCCCTTTCTTATTCCTGGTATATATTAACGATCTGCCTTTTATGGTGGAGAAATTGACTAACATAGTGTTGTTTGCTGATGATTCTTCACTGGTCTTCAAAATTGAAAGACAAAAAGAAGATTTTGATTATGTCAATGGAGTATTATATTTAACCTTGAATTGGTTCACAGTTAACAATTTATTGTTAAATGCTGTTAAAACCAAATGTATCAAATTCTCACTTCCAAATGCCAGGCAAGTTGGGACCAGTTTAGTGTTTGACAGCAATACGTTTGAATTAGTAAATGACACGAAGTTTCTGGAAATAACCCAAAGCACCCTATAGTGTATTATTAAAGATATAGTGGCGCTGAGCGTGTTAAGTGGGGACCCCACATAGAAAAATTGGCTGGTAAATTAAGTTCTGCGGCTTACGCTGTTAGGAACATGTTAGGAACTATGAACATGAACGCTGTTAGGAACTTCTACCCCTCATCGATTATGCTGATGTCTGCTGGGTCAGTGCTAACGAAGAATTACTGAACAAACTCGAACGACTTCAAAATCTCGGGATTCGGTTTATCTTCAGGCTGCGCAAATACGACCATGTATCACAGCATCGCAATGAGTTGAAGTGGCTTCCGATCCGTCTTCGTCGGGATTCTCACATCCTCAACCTCCTCTACAAAATTTTGCGGAATCCACGCTAACCAACCTTCCTACGAGACCGTTTTCAATTTGTTTCTTCCAGCAGGCCTCGGAGGACCCACACAGTTTCTATACTCACGACCCCACAACATAACACCGCAACTTACGAGCACGAGTTTAGACTCCGGGCCATTCGGTTGTGGAATGCACTCCCCTGCACCATCAGAGATAGTCCTACTCTCAATATCTTTAAAAGTTGCGTGAAGAAGCACTTCCAATCTCTTTAGAAATATAGGTAGTATTTATGTATTTATAATTTATATATTTATATATATATTTAATATTTATTTATATTTAGGATGTACATTTTATCTATGTAGTTTATTGAGTTGTAATTTAAGGTATGTTGTACACATCGGTCTACCCGTGCTCTGTGATTAACCTATCTCATCCTGACATGGTTTGCTGGAAGAGATCTCTTGTTAGAGATAAGCTCGCCTTTGTACACTATTTTAATGTATATCTTGTCAATACAATTATTTGTGTGCAATAAAGAAATTATGAAATTATGAACATCAGACAAAACACGGATGTGGCTACATCTAGACTAGTATATTTTAGTTACTTTCATAGTGTCATGTCCTATGGTATCTTGTTGTGGGGGGAAAGCAGCGGATATTCAAACTATTTTTATTTTACAGAAAAGAGCTATTCGAGCAATTTATAATTTAAAACTCACAGACTTCTTAAGAGAGCTTTTTAAAGAAATTGACATACTAACTGTAGCTAGTCAATTTATTTTCGAAAATATAATGTATGTACGCAAGAACCTTACTTACAAAATTTCCCAAACTTAGCGATAGCTGTAATGTTAAACCTAAGAAATAATCACAGACTACTTGCGCCCCGGTTTAGACTCGCGAAGGTTAGCAATTCTTTCAGGGGTCAATGCATTCTGTACTATAACAAGATACCTCTGGAGATCTTGAAATTGCCATTTGAGCAATTTAAAAACCATGTTAAAGCGACTTTGTCGAAAAAGGGATATTAATTACAATGTTCAAGATTACTTAAATGATGGGACTGTATGGGGTTAATCTGGCTCAACACAGGCCTTGCTGTTAATAATTTTGTAATGATTTATTCCTGCTTATTAATTATGATAGTGACATATATACACAGTCAGGTCATAAGTTCTGTCACACAATAAAAACTTTTGAATTTAGTACGCTGGCCACAATAGTAGATTTTACAACAAGTGCACAAAACGAACCATTTTTATCCGAGACTTTTAGCAGCCCGAGCCGAAGGCGAGGGCTGATAGTAATGTCGAGGATAAAAATGGTTTTGTGGACGAGTTATAAACTCTGCTTTTCACTTCGATTGCGAGAAAATAAAACAGTAACATAACGTATTAACATTTCTTTAATTAAAATTCAAAGTAAAATTACTACGGCTTCTTTCCCGCTACTTTACTTTTTTTAATTTTCCTGCATAATTTTCGGGCAAAGAAAAAAAATATACAGCCTATTCTTAAATTATTTTGGAATAATGTTTTTTTTTTGTGGTAAATACGTTTTGATATTTAGTTTCTTTTTCGTATTATCTTATTATAAATCAAAAATGCAAATAGGGATGGAAATATTATAAATTAGCAAGTTTTATCCATGTACAATTAATTGTTTTTGGCTGTATGGGCTAAATGGTCACTGCCTTAGTGTAGACACATTTAAAAAGCTACTTTTATGCACAAGAGCATAAAATTCAACTTTATGTCGCCTAGATCCTGCATAAAGTAGTACTTTTTCGAGCATGAGAAGTGAAAAAAAGTTTATTGAATTCGAATTTCGAATTTTTCATGAAAATAAAAATGTGTACTTTTTAGAATTTTCCTCATTTTTAAATATGGAGTAGACACTTAAAGAAGACCGTGTCGCAGTTATTGCGTTGCATCGTTGCGGTTACGCGCCAATTCAGATATTCGACTTACTGAAAAATTTGAATATAACCAAAAGATTCGTTTATCGTACCATAAAACGATACAATGAAGACTCTAGTGTAGATGACAGGTCAAGAAGTGGTCGCCCTCGCTCTGTTAGGACTCCAGCAGTGATAAAAGCTGTGAAGGCGCGAATTCAAAGAAATCCCATACGTAAGCAGAAACTGTTGGCCCTTCAGATGGGGTTAAGCAAGACCACGGTGAAAAGGGTGTTAAATGAAGACTTAGGGCTTAGGGCATATCGAAGAAAAACAGGACATCGTTTGGACGCTCGTTTAATGGACCTGAGACTGAAGAGATGCCGCGCTTTGTTGAAGCGGTATGCGGGAAAAAAGCATCGGGAAATTCTTTTTTCGGATGAAAAAATTTTCACCATGGAAGAGAGCTACAACAAACAAAATGATAAGGTGTACGCACACAGCAGTGAAGAAGCGAGCAACCGTATTCCGCGTGTCCAACGAGGTAATTTTCCACCCTCGCTCATGGTTTGGTTGGGAGTCTCTTATTGGGGCTTAACTGAGGTACATTTTTGTGAGAAAGGCGTAAAATCGAATGCAGTTGTATATCAAAATACAGTCCTCAAGAACCTTGTGGAACCTGTTTCTCATACCATGTTTAATAACAGGCACTGGGTATTCCAACAAGATTCTGCGACAGCTCGTAGAGCGAAAAGCACACAAGACTGGCTGGCGGCGCATGAAATCGACTTCATCCGGCACGAAGACTGGCCCTCCTCCAGTCCAGATTTGAGTCCGTTAGATTACAAGATATGGCAACACTTGGAGGAAAAGGCCTGCTCAAAGCCTCATCCTGATTTGGAGTCACTCAAGACATCCTTGATTAAGGCAGCCGCCGATATTGACATGGACCTCGTTCGTGCTGCGATAGACGACTGGCCGCGCAGAATAAAGGCCTGTATTCAAAATCGCGGGGGTCATTTTGAATAAACTTTATTACCATAAGAATCTATGTTTTATTAAGTTCATTTTGCTATATAAATGTTAACATAAATAATAAACATGTCTAAATTATTTCATATTGCACATGTGACAGAACTTATGACCTGACTATGTATATGTCACTATCATTCTCACTCACTATCAGCTCCCACAGTGGTCCAATATAGAGAAGTGCCAAAAAATGACGATTGCTAAGTATATGTAAATATCTACAGTAATAAAGACATTTGGAATTTTGGAATTTTGTCAAAATAGTCAATTATTTTTCATATTCCAATGTAAAGGTTGTGTTAGTTTTGAGCTGCAAAAGAGGTTTTGTTGCTCATATCGTTCTTGTATTGTATTCAATAAGACAACGAGTAATATAATTAAAGGTCATATCTGTAAATTGATAACTCTATGTGAGTGATGAGGAATTCACTACAATTTCCGAGGTCGGCCGAATCGTTAACTGATTTTAATCGTATTGTACCAAGTCTCGAATGAAAAAATCAAACTAAACGCGAATCAATGGTCGTAGAAGCTATGGTAGGTCGCCGTTGGCCGGAAATTAACCGGTATCTGCTGCGCTATGACTGAATACTTAGTAAACCAAAATATAACTACTCTTGCTTTAACTTGCCTTTCACTGTCACTTCGAATTTAGTTAAAAATAAGCTAAGAAAGAAACCAAATGATGAGTTTGGTAACTCTGTACTCAGCTGCATTAGAATGTGGTAAATGCTGCCATAACTGTGTTTTGCCTAACGATATACTGCATATCTATATATATAAAAATGAATCGCTGTTCGTTAGTCTCGCTAAAACTCGAGAACGGCTGGGCCGATTTAGCTGATTTTGGTTTTGAAATGTTTGTTGTAGACGAGGGAAGGTTTAAAAGTAGGGTAAGATAGGGTAGGGGTAGGGCAGGGGTAGGGTAGGGGTAGGGTAGGGTAGGGGTAGGGCAGGGTAGGGGTAGGGTAGGGTAGGGGAAGGGTAGGGGTAGGGTAGCGGTTGGGGTAGGGTAGGGGTTGGGTAGGGTAGGGGTTGGGTAGGGATTGGGTAGGGGTTGGGTAGGGGTTGGGTAGGGGTTGGGTAGGGGTTGGGTAGGGGTTGGGTAGGGGTTGGGTAGGGGTTGGGTAGGGGTTGGGTAGGGGTTGGGTAGGGGTAGGGTAGGGGTAGGGTAAGGGTAGGGTAGGGCAGGGTAGGGGTAGGGTAAGGGTAAAGTAGGGGTAGAGCTACCCGCAGCGAAGCGAGAGCGGGTCAGCTAGTAACATATAAAACCGGTCAAGGGCGAGTATAACTCGCGCATAAAGGGTACCGTACCACCGTACAATGGTAGGGATGGTGTGGAGTGATTAGTTTGGACTTTATATAGCAAAATGGCCAAAAACCAGGCATTCATAAGTTTATATGTGGTATTGAAAGAATTGTTGTATGGGAGCCCTCTTAAATATTTATTTTGTCCTTTTTTTTAGTATTTGTTGTCATAGCGGCAACAGATATACATTATCTGTGAAAATTTCATCTGTCCAAATATCACGGGTTCATGAGATACAGCCTGGCGACAGACGAACAGACAGACAGACAGCGGAGTCTTAGTAATAGGGTCCCATTTTTACCCTTTGGGCATGGAACCCTGAAAATGGGCATCGCTGAAAAATATTTGAAATCAACGAAAGATACTGAACTGAACTATCGACATCTTCCTCTTTAATTGAATAATTTTAATTTATTGTTTTATTCAATGACGTACACAAGACATTTTTAACTCTCTTGTTGGCATTAATAAAATAAAAATGATTGTCAGAAATTGTCATTTTATTGTAACCCACCGACACCGACCTACTGTAACAATTAGCTATTCTAGCAACTTTTTGGGGTAAAAAAACTGGCAATCTAGCAACATTAAAAAAAAATGTCTAGCAACTGGGTAATAAAGCTAGCCGTTGGCAACACTGCGCCTACCCCCGATTTTCATTTTTAAAAACAAACTAATAAATGTCATGGCAGGGTGTTTTTAAATTATTTCGATCGTTTTCTTTGAATATCAGTAAAAGAATAAATAGCGTCTACTACAGAGTGAATACCGCGGCAAACATGGCTTTTTATTACGCTGTCGCTAGGGGCAGGACCCCAGGAATATTCATGAACTGGGACGACTGTAAAGCTCAAGTCAAGGGATTCTCAGGCGCTCGATACAAGAAGTTCGATCTCATTACCAGTGCACAAGATTTTATTTTAGCAGAAGGTGGTGGCGGCAGTACAAGCAAGAAGGCCTCAACTGCAAGTAAACAACAGACACAAAATAACCTAAAACGATCGTACTCAACCAGCGCCAGCAAATCTCAAAGAAACAGCGGCGTGTCAAGACCGAAACTAATGTCAACACCTGCACGCGACCATTCCACATCTGATGATGGCTACGACGACAACAGGTCTGACTGCTCGGAACTAGATGATTCTCTGAACACAATTATTATAAAACAAATGGATGACATTGAAGAGCGATTGAAAGGTGTCGGGAAAGGTATTGATAAAATAATCAAGAAAAACTCCCAAGCGTCAACAAAGAGTTCACCAAGAAAGTCAGTTTCTAAAGCACCACAGCCCAGTTCCCAGAGGAAATCAATACTAATAAATCCCCCCCAGCCTAAGAAACGAAAGTCTACTAACATAGAGTTTGAGGTTGATGAACATGGCTTCGTCCAGGTTTACACCGACGGGGCATGCTCAGCTAACGGCAGGAGCAGTGCCAAAGCGGGCTACGGAGTTTACTGGGGTGAACGACATCCCTTGAATGTGAGTGAGCCTGTCTCTGGCCGAGCTACGAACAACTGCGGAGAGATTCAAGCTGCCAGTTGTGCCATTAGACTAGCCTTGCAGAACGGTGTCACAAAACTTTCTGTTAACACCGACTCGATGTTCCTCATTAATGCTGTTACCAAATGGATCAGAGGTACTTACTTCTTTATCTCTGACAGGACATAAGTATCTTTCAGCGAACCCAATGTTTTAATTTTATTTTCTCCATAGCTGCAGCGATGGGGTAGCCCCCAATCATGCAAAATGGAGTATCATATAATTGGCACAATTGTGCCACAATCATAGAATCATGCATTTTCCCTTAAAGGGTGGATTAAGGGAAAATGCATGCTATGTTTCACCTAATGTTTTGATAGAACACCAAACTAAGCCAAGCTGAAAATCTGAAATTGATACATTTTTCTTAACAAGGCTGATCCTGTAAGGTGACACTATGCAATTTTCTACAAGATTCCTTACCATAAGTGATTTATTATACATACATTAAATACAAAATGTGTCACACTCGCCAACCATGTTTGCTATGCTACACAAAATACACCTCAATTCATACGAGATAAGGTCTCTTTTAATATAAAAATAGTGTCCTCTGTAGCAGATGTGGCGCCAGCAGCGCAACATTCAGTTGTCGGCCAGTGCCAACTGGGGTGGTCAAAAGTTTATTCAATGTATTGTTTATTTAAAGGTTGGAAGAAAAATGGATGGAGACTGAGGTCAGGGGACCCAGTGAAGAATGAAGTTGACTTCAAAGAGTTGGATGCCCTTCTGGATAACTTAGCCATAAAATGGAACTATGTGGAAGCTCACCGGGGTATCCATGGCAACGAGATGGCTGACCAGCTTGCCAAGGCTGGAGCAGCAAAATATATTATGCAGTGAACTATCGACCGAATCTACAGACAATCAGTAAATCAATATTCATATATACAGACATTATGTTGTACAGACTGGGAGCGAAATATGATATCTGTTTCCATAATGCTGTTTGAATTATGGGTATGAACTGTGGTGTGGGACTGGTCTTCTGTGCCTTTTACCACTTCTAGTTGCAAGTTTTCTGTTCCAACATCCACATTGTGTAAGAATTTAGAACTGATTGTTTAAATTAGGTGCAATTTATTGTTTGAATGATTTAAATAAATTTAATTTTTTAATTTTAGAAGAAGAGTCAGACGCAGAGATATAATCTTACAGGTGAATGAAGCATGCTATATTTGTATTGCTGTGATTAAAATTAAACAAATGCTAATTATATGAGACTTAATTTTTATTTAAAACTAAAATATCTCGTAAATAACATACAGGCAGCACTTGTATGACATATTGATAAATCTATATACAATAAGGTATGATCACTATCATAATGATAACTAAGATGACCAACCACAATGTCCATATCATACATCTAGCACAGTACGCACATCCCAGTACTCTTCAAGGTTGATACAATAAAATACTCCGGGTTATATGTGAGATAATTGATTTTCAACTGGAGGACACTAAATTATATCGCATGGTACATAACATAAATCATGCTTTTTTATCTAATTATAATAAATAACTGAATGATGCACAAATTAACAGCAAACTGATTTACAGAATACTGTTGGCCAAATGACCATATTTTCTAAATATCTAAGCAAGTCAGACCTCAGATAACTGTACTAATCCGAGGTAGAACTGCATTTATGCATAGGAAGATAAATAGGACGACTATTCGAGCAAATTCGTTTTTATAAAATTGGCATCACAATACCTGGTGAACTGAAATGGTCAAATATGTTCATTGAAACCAGACTAGAAAGAAAAGTGCATACGAAAGCGATATTAAACCATACATTTACACAACTTCGTGTTGCTACACATAACACTTTAGTTTAATTCTAAATGAGTTATGATCACGGTGTTTAGAAAAATAGTTTGATACTTCCAATCAATACCTTGCGGATATATATTTTTTACAATATATACAGGAATAAGAAACAGAATGACGAAAGAGAAACTTACTCATAAGAGTATGATAGCATGATCGTAAGATGCAGACATTTACAAAGATCACATTGTACTTAATTTATCACCTAAATGCAAAACCATTTACTTCAAAGTTTTGCAAAACAAATTAAATAATAAAAATTGATGAGAAAGTCAGTCTTAAATTAAAGAGTCGAAAATTTGATTGTGACACGTCATTACATCATGACAGGTTTCACAAGCATCATGCCCCTCGGTTGATGAAAGATGTCACTAAGTTGATGAACTACCTCATTCAGTTCATGAACGACGTCCCTCATTTGGTGAACGATATCACTCTGTCGATGAACTACGTCACTTCCTTGAGGAACGATGTCCCTCGGAAGATGAACGATAACTCCGTTCATTAACGACGTGCACGCTCGATCGATAAACTATGTCACTCAGTTGATGAACGATATCCCTCGGTTGATTAACGAATACATTCAGTTGATGAACGATGAACGTCCCTCGGTTGATGAATGATGTCACGCAGTTGATGAACGATGTCATTTTGTTGATGAACGATCTCCCTCAGTTGATGAATAATGTCACAAGTTGTTGAACTACGTCACTCAGTTGATGAACCAAGTCCCTCGGTTGATAAACGACGTCCTTCGGTTGATTGACGTTGTCACTCAGTTGATGACTACGGAGGGGCTGCCGGTCGCTCCGGCGCCGACTATCAGGTAACCGCCGGATGAGACCATTTTCTTTTGCGAATTCGCGTTCTCTTCATTCATTATCTGCAAAGGGAGCGTCATCATTATCATCAGCAGCTTGTGGGGCGACCCCCATTGCTGGATACGTACTTTAATTCATTTCCAAAAGTTCGTAGGTACCTGTTTGTTGAGGAGCAGCGAGGGGCTTGTGTTGGCGGCGGGTTTGTATGTGCCGACACACTTCACCGTCTGGTTGCCGCCCGTGTCCTCCATCATGCTTACTGGAAGAAACCACGATTATTTTTCCTGAGTATTTTGAATGAACGGCTAAGGAAGGTGTATCATACATTTACAAGATTCGGAATCCAAAAAAATCTGTATGATTATGCCCGTGATGAGGATAAAATGGAGGAATTAGATTAATTGATTTGTTTGCATGTTTCACAATCACAGATGTTAGATAAGGTTGTTTGCACATTTCTTCTTCTTCGACAACTTTAACAGACTATTCAGCCAAATATTCGTACAGATATCCGGCTCTTTATCTGAGGACTAAAAAATCGGCCTAAGATGTACATTGCATTATGTCACTATCACTGACCAATGATGGAAGGCTTCCCCTGATTGGGTTGGTTGGTGTTGGGCACTTGGTACATTCGCGACGGCGCTGGTTTCCCGCTCCCCGAGTTGCTATTTGTTGTGGGCTGGGTGGTTTTCTTCAACGCCTGCAACACAATTGATTATAATAACGAATTTGTGTGACAGTTTTTTATTCGTTTTAAAATTAACTTTAGTTGGTTTTGCATCTTTAGTTTGAAGTACTTTGTAAGCTTTTTTCAAGACTCTTGACTTTATGTTCAATAACGCCACCACCACCTCCTGAGGACTTGAGTTCCTACTTACTGGAGGATTTTCTGGAGGCTGCAGTCTGTCATCGCCTGTTAGGTCTACGCTGTTATCGCCGTTATCCTGTAAGCAGTCAATACAAACTTGGTTAAAACAGTCAAATAAATTAAGTCCATTAGGTTAGTTAGGTCTGTGTAAGCAGGCCACCAATTGTGGTCGGACGACAATATAATATTGCTGGGCACCAGTGGTTGAGGTTGTGCCAGTGGTGGTCAACTACCGGATGTAATCATGATTATGATGATATCGTCTAAAGAAGTCGATACGGCTACGGCGATTGCAGAAGATGTGCGGGCTATCGTTAATTCACTCTCATGCCTGGATATTGCTGACGTAGCCGAGCATGGCAGTGAAGGACATTCTTACGTGCCGATTTAAACAGTTTTCACATTAGGGCGGCAGTCCACACAGTACCAGACATGCCTTCACATTACACGCAACACGGCAGTCCGCGCAGTACCAGACATGCCTTCACATTACACGCGACACGGCAGTCCGCGCAGTACCAGACATGCCTTCACATTACACGCGGTGGCGTCACGGGGTGGCGTGCTTCATTTCTCAGATAGATTCCAACGGGGAAACATCATAGCTTTGGTTCCTGCTTTTGATGGTAGCCTGTCATGTGTTAAACAGTAACGGGTGCATACGTGCGCGGCCGCCACGCCACGCTACGCATGCTTATATGGAAATCAGCAGCGCGACAGCCTGACCTGCAGTCAGTCGCGCTGCTTAGTGTGAAAGCGCTCTTATTCTTAGTCATACAAGAAATAGGACTGTCCTGTTTCATAAACACTCCTGTCTTGCCTAGGTTTGCTGGAAGAAATCTCTCTATGGAGATAAGCTCGCCTTTGCTTATACAATTTTTTGTAACAGTCTGTTTATCTATATTTTCTGTGCAATAAAAAATATGAATATGAATATAGTGACCTGAGTCCTCGCCTGTGTGCACACGGAGAAGTGCTGGGCCCAGTGCGCGCGCTGGCACGGATAGTCGCAGTAGGAGGTGTTCCAACAGCAGTAGAACTGCGCTTCTTGCTGGCAGTTAGCGCACCTGGAACAGACAAACCGATCAATAAATGTTCCCACCAAGAAGCCTACTCGCATTCGAGAAATGGCTCATACACAAGGAGGTTCTGCCTAGGATCGGCCGTCGGATGAGTCTTTACACTGCTCTTGCTACTATAAATGGTCAGACAAATAATGTCTTATGTGGGTACTACTTTTAATTCTTAAACTCCCTGTATGTTTTTTTATTTGTTGTTATAGCGGCAATAGAAATACACCCTCAGTGAAAATTTCTCTTTCTCTCATTCTACATTGAGATCACCTACCTATTTCGGTTGATCCGGTAGAGCCCGGTGACAGGCGGATGGACAGACAGCGGACGCTTAGTAATAGGGTCCCGTTTGGCACCCTTTGGGTAAGGAATCCTAACAAGTATGAGGCTATGCCCTGTCCACTACACCGTTCCGTCACTGAACACTGTCGAGTGCCGTGCCATGTACGAAGCGTCCTATTGTTGGCGAGAACATTGCCAGTGCGGACATGACACGTGCAACGTGCATGGCACGCGACGGTCTTGGTCGGTTGCGGAACGGTGTTGTGGGCATAGTCACATACTTTTCAATACAAGGAATATTTGTACGTATGATGGTATACGTGGATGATTCGCGGATAGTGCGGTGACTAAACCCGTTATGTAGGGGTATGATACGCTGTTGATACGTTCTAGTGGGCATAGTAGTCAGTGTCGTGTTAGTTTCCGCGCCTGATACATACGTATCACGATCATGGCATGGTAAAAAAAGCGAGAGACTTCCCACTCGCGTAATCACTCCCTCCATATGAACGATGACAGATAATATAAAACTCACACAGGCACACCTCTTATACGAGCGCGCTTGCCGGAAGCCGCCGCCCCGTTTGGAAATATTGATCCTGTGCGAAGCCATACTATTTTTTGTTGCAGTTAATACTTACCGGAAATAGAGGAATGATGTACCTCCCTACCAAATTTCAAAGAAAAAGCTCTCGCCCGCGCAAGGACAACCTCAGTATAATGGATTTCTCATAGGGTTGCACCATATTACCAGGGCATAAGATTGAAATTAGCAATGCATTTTTGCATTTTCACCGCCATGACTGCTCGGCTTTTTACCGACATATCGGTTAAGCTCTCTAGTACGACGGAAAGAGTTAAAGGCTACCGCCGTATTCATAAACGTCTAATAAAACTATTTAAACTATAATGCCGTTATAATTCGTTTGTCTTTGTCTGTCACTTTGAAATTTGTGTTTGTGAGAAAAGGACAAATAACATTTCAGCTATCATAGGTTTGATAAGTTTTATGAATAAGGAGATAACAGTCTTACATATAAATAAAACAAATTTATGTTTATAGACCTGTTTTAGCAAAATCCTCTTTAAACCTTAATGGGCTTTTTATGTGTTTGTGATTTATAAAAAAAGGACAGCGTGTCAGTTTTAACTAAAAAGTTGGTTATTCTTGTGGATGTCAGCTTAAGGACGAGAATCCAAAGCCTAATAAAAAAAAGTTCTGTGTATGTAAGCAATGAGTTTCTGAGGTGTATGTATGTGTCAAAATTTACTCACGTGTTACAAGAAAAAACAACCAACATAAATTCATACATTGGCAACTGACTGAAGTTTCCTTTTGGCATTTGGTGTACACCAAAGAGAATATAACGTGTGATAATGCCTTAAATGGGCTTTATCTACACACGTATAATAAACCCTCTTTACTGCGTACAAAAACCGCAGGTTACGATCAGCATAATGTTAAACTATTTGGTAAAAACTCATTTCTTATCTGAAAAATTATACATTATGACCATAATGTGTAATTTTTCTACATATTATGACATTCAAATTTCGAACGCCGACGCCCGCCTGCGTGCTGCCCCTAGTTTGCCTGTGAAGTTGGTACTGACATTCAAATTTCGAACGCCGACGCCCGCCTGCGGCACGTTGGTACTACAGAACAAGCTAAACAACTGCAGAGCCACAATGCCGGTCAAACATGCGGTTCCTGAACATATCAAAGAGAGTTTATGATATGTGTGTAGATAAACTAGTGTATGTAACTGTAAATAATTAGGCATTAAAACTCTCGAGAAGCCCACTCTCGAGTATTAATGCCCTCCATTATGTAGCAGTCACATAAACTACTACTTCAGACAGTTATAAAAGGGTCTGAGCTACATTATGTTGTAGAAGGTTTATATCGAAATTAAAATACAGATTTTATTTTATACTATCACCAGTCTGCACCGCGATACTGTATATCGGGACACACTCTGATATGTATGAACGTGTATGTATGAACGGTCTACGGCAA
Organism: Argyresthia goedartella; assembly: GCA_949825045.1. Lineage (NCBI taxonomy): Eukaryota > Metazoa > Arthropoda > Insecta > Lepidoptera > Argyresthiidae > Argyresthia > Argyresthia goedartella. The sequence goes on from OX463809.1 coordinate 39,838,554, forward strand.
AACCATATCCCACCAAAAAAAATCTGTAAAAACCTAGCCAAGTCTCGATGGAGCTGCTTGTTTATCTCTAAAAAGTACTGCGTTACTGCGATTTCTTTATTATTCTAGTTAATGTTGTGTGACTTGGCCGTTGAACATTATTTATACGTTAGTGGGTACAAGTCAATTTTGTTAACACGTAATGTTATATCTGTTACTCTCAATGTCAATAAAAAATAAGTCATGGCAAAGTTATTTTTATTTTACATACTAATTTGCTTAAAATATAATTCCTTTGTATACCCTTAACGAGCAGCATAAAACGATCACGGAAGGCGCCTGCAGTCATTTTCTAATATTTCATAACGTGTCCCTATCAGGAAACTTGCAGCTTGTAATTTATTGTAATTAAATACGACGCAGTCCAAAATTTACGTGTACCCACTAACGTATAAAGAATGTTCGACGGCCAAGTCACACAACATTAACTATAATAATAAAGAAATCGCAGTAATGAACCTTAGACTTGGCACGACTTTGTCTAGATTTCATTACTTTTTAGAGATAAACAAGCAGCTCCATCGAGACTTGGCTAGTTTTTTACAGAATGTTTTTGGTGGGATTTCACTTCTTTTTGTAGAAACGTGGGCATATTTATTTATTTTATTAGATTTTCGGGAGATATCCGGGAGATATGAAAACGGTATACACCGAATCTATACCAAGACAAAACCAAGCTCTTGTGTTTTCAAATCAGGGTCACCAGGTACTCCAGATCTTCGATTATCCTAGTTTTTATAGTTTTCCCTTTATTTGGCCCTCAAACCCTAACTCTGTACCAAATTTCAGCTCTCTGAGTTTATGAGAAGTACTAGTTCTATTCTGATGATCATGAGGAGTGAGTGTCATAAATGCGAAACTATGCTTTCGCTTAACTTCGGAACTAAATGACCTACAGACTTGAAATTTTGGATTTAAAATTTTTAAGTATGTGAGTGTCATAAATGCGAAACTATGCTTTCGCTTAACTTCGGAACTAAATGACCTACAGACTTGAAATTTTGGATTTTAAGTATGTGATGCTCTCTGAGTTTATGGGAAGTACTAGTTCTATTCTGATGATCATGAGGAGTGAGTGTCATAAATGCGAAACTATGCTTTCGCTTAACTTCGGAACTAAATGACCTACAGACTTGAAATTTTGGATTTTAAGTATGTGATTATAGCTTACTAGATGACCAAAATTTCTGCGTTCTGGTCTTATCCAGAGGTTCTCAAATAGGGGCCTGAAAATGCGGCGAAATGGTTCCAGTAAAGGATGGTACGGCAGTGTTTGCTTCGCGCTCGACTTGGCGGGGGCACTGCCGTGCCCCCCGATGACACAACAAAATAATTGAGAACTTTAAATAAAAATGAATTATCATTTGTTTTTAGGCTTATAAATAAAAGGATGTTCCTTCTTTTGCTCGGCTTGCTTTCTTACTTTGAATTCTGCACGTAATCACGGCACACGACGGCATTTTTTAATATTTTCCACAGTTCTATTCACTTACTCGCCGTACACCAGCGACTACGAGCAGTGAGCGCGTGTTTTGCTGGAAGTATGAGTGTTCACTCATAGTTGTGGCGCGCGTGGCACGCCTCCATAGCCTTTCTATTGAATATTTAAAGTTCTGTGAGCCTGCCTAGTCAAGCTTCATTCACCAACTTATCACTCGCTACGACGACGCTAAGAAAATCTATGCGATTTTACGGTTGCCTCACAAAGTAACACGTGACTTAGCATAGCAAACGTCAAATCGCTTAATTTTTTTTACTTCCCCCTTCCCCCGGACCTCGACTTGAGCTGACGTTCCAAACCTATATATACACAGTCAGGTCATAAGTTCTGTCACACAATAACAACTTTTGAATTTAGAACGCTGGACACAAAAAAGTTTATTGAATTCGAATTTCGAATTTTTCATGAAAATAAAAATGTGTACTTTTTAGAATTTTCCTCATTTTTAAATATGGAGTGGACACTTAAAGAAGACCGTGTCGCAGTTATTGCGTTGCATCGTTGCGGTTACGCGCCAATTCAGATTTTCAACTTACTGAAAAATTTGAATATAACCAAAAGATTCGTTTATCGTACCATAAAACGATACAATGAAGACTCTAGTGTAGATGACAGGTCAAGAAGTGGTCGCCCTCGCTCTGTTAGGACTCCAGCAGTGATAAAAGCTGTGAAGGCGCGAATTCAAAGAAATCCCATACGTAAGCAGAAACTGTTGGCCCTTCAGATGGGGTTAAGCAGGACCACGGTGAAAAGGGTGTTAAATGAAGACTTAGGGCTTAGGGCATATCGAAGAAAAACAGTTTGGACGCTCGTTTAATGGACCTGAGACTGAAGAGATGCCGCGCTTTGTTGAAGCGGTACGCGGGAAAAAAGCCTTGGGAAATTCTTTTTTCAGATGAAAAAATTTTCACCGTGGAAGAGAGCTACAACAAACAAAATGATAAGGTGTACGCACACAGCAGTGAAGAAGCGAGGAACCGTATTCCGCGTGTCCAACGAGGTCATTTTCCATCCTCGCTCATGGTTTGGTTGGGAGTCTCTTATTGGGGCTTAACTGAGGTACATTTTTGTGAGAAAGGCGTAAAAACGAATGCAGTTGTGTATCAAAATACAGTCCTCAAGAACCTTGTGGAACCTGTTTCTCATAACATGTTTAATAACAGGCACTGGGTATTCCAACAAGATTCTGCGCCAGCTCATAGAGCGAAAATCACACAAGACTGGCTGGCGGCGCGTGAAATCGACTTCATCCGGCACGAAGACTGGCCCTCCTCCAGTCCAGATTTGAGTACGTTAGATTACAAGATATGGCAACACTTGGAGGAAAAGGCCTGCTCAAAGCCTCATCCTGATTTGGAGTCACTCAAGGCATCCTTGATTAAGGCAGCCGCCGATATTGACATGGACCTCGTTCGTGCTGCGATAGACGACTGGCCGCGCAGAATAAAGGCCTGTATTCAAAATCGCGGGGGTCATTTTGAATAAACTTTATTACCATAAGAATCTATGTTTTATTAAGTTCATTTTGCTATATAAATGTTTACATAAACAATAAACATGTCTAAATTATTTCATATTGCACATGTGACAGAACTTATAACCTCACTATGTATATATTTTAAACATTTCGAGGTTTTCATTTCAATTTAATATGCGCTTAAAAATAGGAGTGCATAAACAGCCAGGAGCCTGCGGACGCTGTCTTCGGTCGCGCGTGAGTCACCCAGTCCTGTCACTCAGACCTTGGCCGACCCCGCATATCTGCCCCGCCCTGACACACCTGCTACTGCTGCCGGTGGATGGTAACTTGCGCAAGAGCATAACCCCGCCTCCTGACCATTCACTGAACGCTTGCCGACTGAGTAATTGATCATATTGGACAGTTTTGCTATCCTGGTAAATTGGTGGACACTACTTGATACATCACTACTTTGTCTATGGTATAACGCTCCCTTCCCACCACGCCCCAGGTTCGAAGCCTCGCAAACATGGACGCGTTGACAAATAAGGATGGCATTCACAATGAGTGTGGAGTCTCGTCTCGTCTAAACGCTCTTCAAGATTAAATGACGGTAATTAGAGACCAAAATAACGAAATAACAAAGTGCATCGACTTTATATGAGACAAGTATGACGAATTGCTAAAGCGTATAGAGGACTTAGAGCAGGAAATGCGACAAGATAAGAAAACAACACAGGCCCTAGAAGAAAAGCTGGAGTTTATCGAGCGAAAATCAAGATCATCGTGCCTCGAGATCCGCGATATTCCATGCGAACCGGCCGATGGCAAGATAACGGAATCGAAGAGTGAACTATAGTGGTCGGGTTCTGTAGCATTATCAAGAAAGATAACGTGATGCAGGCCGTTAATAGTAGTTTATGTGACTGCTTCATAATGGAGGGCATTAATACTCGAGAGTGGGTTTATAAAACGAGCCGAAGGCGAGTTTCATAATAATATCACTCGAGAGTTTTAATGTCTAATTATGTACAGTTACATACACTAGTTTATCTACACACATATCATAAGCTCTCTTTGATGTGTTCAGGAACCGCGTGTTCGACCGGCATTGTGGCATTGATCATTGCTCTGCAGTTGTTTAGCTTGTTCTGTAGTACCAAATTCACAGACAAACTAGGGGCGGCACGCAGGCGGGCGTCGGCGTTCGAAATTTTAATGTCGTAACTTGTCAAATTTTGGTACATTATGGTCATAATGATCAATATTCAGATAAGAAATGAGTTTTTACCAAGAAGTTTATCATTATGCTGGTCGTAACGTGTGGTTTTTGGATGCAGTAAAGAGGGTTTATTATAAGTGTGTAGATAAAGATTTTAATAAGAACAAATTTTATGATAACAAACTTAACACCGCACATCTCAAACTAGCAGGACCGAAAAAGGGTGTGTTTGTCTCGGAATCACTTACATACAAAACACAGCAACTGTTCTACACAGCGCGTAAATTTGCTAAAGAGAATAAGTATGTCTACTGTTGGACATCACGTGGATTAATTTACCTTCGTAAAGCAAAAAATCTGCCTTATTACGCACTGTAATAGAAAGTGAAATTGAAAAACTTAAAACGAAATGACTCTATTAAGATAACATTGTACCAGCTCTAAGCAAGTGCATGCATAGACTCCTAAGCTTGGCCATTCATTTTATATCTCTCGTAACTGACTTCAATATTACCTGTGTCTCAAACTATCTTAACAACATAACTATAGTAATGTTGTTAAGGTAGTTTGAGACACAGGTAGTCACATGTATTCGTTTCCAGGTACCAAGGGGTTAAGTTATAAAATAAAAGTGTTTAGTTTATAAAATAAAACTGTTTAGCGACGTCGACAAACTCTTGAAATTTCAACTTCTTTAGACTAGATTTGGAATTCGAAAATTGGATGAGAATGTGGATTGACAAACCAATTGTTAATAGTGGTTCAAAATAGTTTCTTGGCCATCAACCAAACCATGCAATATCGATCCCAGACTATGTAACAAACAAAACATAGTATGACATGTATACGTCACCATAAGATCGTGAAAATCGTTAGTTTATATTGTAACGTTTTTTTTTCTTGTTAGTTTACAAACTATCGATAAATGGTAAACTGTGCCGTACTGCTTACGATATGACGCGTTAGTTTATAATGAAACCGTTAAATTGTGGACTGGTCTAAACTTGAATTGCAAACGAAGTACCAGGGCAAACACTGCGGTAGCTTAGGTGAAGACTTGAGGGGGCGAGCGCAGCGAAGCCCCCGAACACTCTTCGGGTTAGGTTGACATGTAAGAACAAAATAAACATAAAACCCTGTCAGTCTGGTTTACAATTTGTCGATAGATAACAAAATAACGCGTTAGTTTGTAAACTAACGCGTATATTATATATTTAGTTACTTTCATAGTATATTTTAGTTACTTTCATAGTGTCATGTCCTATGGTATCTTGTTGTGGGGGGAAAGCAGCGGATATTCTAACTATTTTTATTTGACAGAAAAGAGCTATTCGAGCAATTTATAATATAAAACGCACAGACTCCTTAAGAGAGATTTTTAAAGAAAACTAACTATTAAATTTATTTCCGATAATATAAAAATATAATGTACGTACGCAAGAACCTTATAACATTTTCCAAACTTAGCGATAGCTGCAATGTTAAGAAATAATCACAGACTATGTGCGCCCCGGTATTTGACTCGCGAAGGTTAGCAATTCTTTCAAGGGTCAGCATATATTATCTACTACAACGAGATACCTCTGGAGATTTTAAAATTGCCATTTGAGCAATTTAAAAAGCATGTTAAAGCGACTGTCGAAAAAGGTTTATTACAATGTTCGAGATTACTTGCTCAACACTGACCTTGCTGTTAATAATTTTGTAATGATTTATTCCTGCTTGATCATAATAATTAATATCGTAATATTTGTATTAGTTAAGGACAACCAATTTCTAAGAGATCTAAGAATCAATCTTTATACGTTTCTACGCCCTTCTTCTCCCACAGTGGTCCAATGTAGCTAAGTGGCAAAAAATGATGTTTGCTAATTATACGTAAATATCTACAGTAATAAAGAAATTTTCCTTTGACTTAGAATCTTCTTCTTTTCGAGTCGACGGTCATCTCAGATAGGGGCGGCCCAAAAAGCCGCAACCGCAATAGCTCGCTCGGTAGCCTTATACAGCTCCTCGTCCGTGCAGGTTGTCGGGCACGCAGGGCACGCAGGGCACGCAGGGCACCCAGTCATGTGCGCAATCGTCTGTCTCGGGTATCCACAGACGCACGCCGTGTCTAGGTCCGAGATGATGCCCCACCTCGCCAGGTTAGCTCTGGACCTCCCCACTCCAGCTCTGAGACGGTTGAGAGATTTCCAGATCGGCCAGCTGAGCTTGTATCCTTCAGCTAGTTTATCTTTCACGCAGTTGCTTGGGTCTGTAGGGTTCAGTCGCGACTGCCACTTGGCGAGGCGTGTAGTTTGAGCTGGTCGACTTAGCGGCTGCACTGAGTGCAGGAAGCTTTTTCTGACTTAGAATGAATGAGACAGACAAAGCACGGATGTGGCTACATCTAGGCTAGTATATTTTAGTTACTTTCATAGTGTGATGTCCTATGGTATCTTGTTGTGGGGGAAAGCAGCGGATATTCAAACTATTTTTATTTTACAGAAAAGAGCTATTCGAGCAATTTATAATTTAAAACGAACATACTCCTTAAGAGAGCTTTTTAAAGAAATTGACATACTAACAGTAGCTAGTCAATTTATTTTCGAAAATATAATGTATGTACGCAAGAACCTTTCCAACTTAGCGATAGCTGTAATGTTAACCTAAGAAATAATCACAGACTATGTGCGCCCCGTTTTAGACTCGCGAAGGTTAGCAATTCTTTCAAGGGTCAGTGCATTCTCTACTACAATAAGATACCTCTGGAGATTTTGAAATTGCCATTTGAGCAATTTAAAAAGCATGTTAAAGCGACTTTGTCGAAAAAGGGATATTACAATGTTCAAGATTACTTAAATGAAAGGACTGTATGGGATTAATCTGGCTCAACACAGACCTTGCTGTTAATAATTTTGTAATTATTTATTCCTGCTTATTAATCATAACAATTAAATTTTTCATATTTGTATTAGTTAAGCACAACCTATTTTTAAAAGAGATCTAAAAATAAATCTGTGGGAGTTTCTACGCCCTTCTTCTCCCACAGTGGTCCAATGTAGAGAAGAGGCAAAAAATGACGTTTGCTAAGTATATGTAAATATCTACAGTAATAAAGTACTTTGACTATTGACTATTGACTATTGACTATTGAGGTACATAGGTATCATGCATGGGTATTTTTTGTTATAAATTATTGTAATTAAAGGAGATTGACGAAACAGATTTATACAGCGGGTGTGAAAGAAGCCGTCGGGCGGGGACGCCCAAGAAGGTCCTTTAGAGACCAAATCGGCGATTTGTTAGTGAAGGGGCAAATACGAAGTACCCGTAACCGGCGAGCTTGCATGAAGAGACTTATGAATGTTGAGGAAGCGAGAGATGTATGCCAGGATCGTAGCAGGTGGAGGTCTTTGGTCTCTGCCTACCCCTCTTTCGGGAAATAGGCTTGAGCATATGTATGTATGTATGTAAATTATTGTAATTCATAGATTCGTTCATCAATCACCTTTTTGCAATCAGTAGATTGTGCGAAACCATTCACTTCTTTCCTGAATATACATATACAACCAAGTTGCAATAGTAATCTTGGGCCACAGCTTAGAGTATCATATGAATAATTCGAGACAAAAATAGCACATAGAAACGGGTCATTCATCGAGTTATCGTTTCTGCCAGATGTTAACTAACACGCACGTTCGTTCACGATGAACGCGTACCGCTGAGCCACGATATTCATAACCAAAGAAAAGTCAAAGTGAATATACTGACCACTGTCGAGACTTGGCGTGCTTGACCGCATTCACGAGGTCCTGCTGCACGGCGCGCCGCGACTCCGCCACAATGCGCAGCTTGTCCTTCTCGAAACTCATGCGCATCTCCGTCAACAGCAGCTCTGCGGACACAACGTCAATGTTATACACTAGTGGAAAATGCAACGAATACTGCTCACAATGCAAACAATACTGTCGCCGCCGGACTGTACAGCTGCTGCCTGTGCCGCCACGTCGCCTGCTCGAGCTGCGCCCGCAGCGCCGTCGCTGTCAGCATGCTCAGCTGCTGGTACACTCACCGTGGTTGTGCTTCAGCTCGTCCAGCTGCTGCCTGTGCCGCCACGTCGCCTGCTTGAGCTGCGCCCGCAGCGCCGTCGCCGTCAGCATGCTCAGCTAGCTGCTGGTACACTCACCGTGGTTGTGCTTCAGCTCGTCCAGCTGCTGCCTGTGCCGCCACGTCGCCTGCTCGAGCTGCGCCCGCAGCGCCGTCGCCGTCAGCATGCTCAGCTGCTGGTACACTCACCGTGGTTGTGCTTCAGCTCGTCCAGCTGCTGCCTGTGCCGCCACGTCGCCTGCTCGAGCTGCGCCCGCAGCGCCGTCGCCGTCAGCATGCTCAGCTGCTGGTACACTCACCGTGGTTGTGCTTCAGCTCGTACAGCTGCTGCCTGTGCCGCCACGTCGCCTGCTCGAGCTGCGCCCGCAGCGCCGTCGCCGTCTGCATGCTCAGCTGCTGGTACACTCACCGTGGTTGTGCTTCAGCTCGTCCAGCTGCTGCCTGTGCCGCCACGTCGCCTGCTCGAGCTGCGCCCGCAGCGCCGTCGCCGTCAGCATGCTCAGCTGCTGGTACACTCACCGTGGTTGTGCCTCAGCTCGTCCAGCTGCTGCCTGTGCCGCCACGTCGCCTGCTCGAGCTGCGCCCGCAGCGCCGTCGCCGTCAGCATGCTCAGCTGCTGGAACACTCACCGTGGTTGTGCTTCAGCTCGTCCAGCTGCTGCCTGTGCCGCCACGTCGCCTGCTCGAGCTGCGCCCGCAGCGCCGTCGCCGTCAGCATGCTCAGCTGCTGGTACACTCACCGTGGTTGTGCTTCAGCTCGTCCAGCTGCTGCCTGTGCCGCCACGTCGCCTGCTCGAGCTGCGCCCGCAGCGCCGTCGCCGTCAGCATGCTCAGCTGCTGGTACACTCACCGTGGTTGTGCTTCAGCTCGTCCAGCGGCTGCCTGTGCCGCCACGTCGCCTGCTCGAGCTGCGCCCGCAGCGCCGTCGCCGTCAGCATGCTCAGCTGCTGGTACACTCACCGTGGTTGTGCTTTAGCTCGTCCAGCTGCTGCCTGTGCCGCCACGTCGCCTGCTCGAGCTGCGCCCGCAGCGCCGTCGCCGTCAGCATGCTCAGCTGCTGGTACACTCACCGTGGTTGTGCTTCAGCTCGTCCAGCTGCTGCCTGTGCCGCCACGTCGCCTGCTCGAGCTGCGCCCGCAGCGCCGTCGCCGCCGCCGCCGGATTGTCCAGCTTCTCCAGCGAGTCCGTGAGCAGCGAGCGGAAGAGCTCTGCTAGCTGGAATACCACAACATTTAATGGTTATTGAGGATATTGTCTTGTCAATTATTTCGATTATGGGATATGTGGAGTGGCGATTCAGAGCGTTTCGACGTAAAATATAATCCGTCTATTCATTCCGAAAAATCCGAGGCGATGTTTGATCAATTTACTTAGTACCTAGACACACAACGGGAGGATAAATAATTGTATGATGACACAAATGGATATTGAGCTCCGAACATACTGAAGGATACTAGAGGATATTCGGAGTGCGTCAAACATGCATCAAACAAATAATTTCGGTTCCGCGAACGTACGTTAGTCGAGGAGTTTCGTACCTTGGCCGCGTTCTGGTTGAGCCGTGCGGAGACGGGCCCGGCGGAGGACGGCGCGGTCACCTCGCTCGGCGGCGTGCTCGGGTCGAGGGGGTTCGCCAGCGGAGGCTTCTGCAGCGGCCGTGGCGGCTGCTGATGCAACAACCAACCGGGTAAGGAACAAATCGTCCGATGATCGGATGACGTATCCTACATTTCAGGGCACCAGCATATGCAATTGACGATAATGTACATAAAGACGTAGTGACGTGGGCTTCATAGAATTAAAAGCTACGATTGCACCTCAGATCAGCCCTGAAATGCTACCTAAAGGGGAAACGGAAGACAGTTCGCTCCAAAAACTCTCAGCCACGTTCAAAGAAGAATGATGCCGCCACTGTGGGAGCAGTCTCTGGGCGGAGCTATACAGCAGTCTCTGGGCGGAGCTATACTAGGATTTTTAATTTGAGGCCAAATATATAAACAAAGAATCGTCACGTCAAAATGACATTCCAGTTGTTTAAAACTTTTTTTTTTCTTTGTTATATTTCAGAAACAAGGCAAACACAAGAGTGTGCTCATCACACAAATGTTTACCCTGGCCGGGGTTCGAACCCGCCTACGGTGCCATCGATATCGTTATCGGTGTAATATATTTTTCCCGTGAAAAAATATCTAGCTGATGGTTAAAACCGAATAAAAATCGGTTGCGTGGTTTAGGAGTAAACAGATATACAGACAGACAGTCAAAAGTGCAACTAAATACGCTTATCTCATTGGCGTCCGCGAAAATGGTGTCCGCTGAGTTTTTTTGGCTTTGGCAGATTCGTTTTACATATGTTCAAAAAAGAATCAAAAGTTTACGAACTTCTTTAGTGTTGCAAGCACCATATTTCCTTTCCCCGGAAAGAACTGTTTTCATTTACAGAAAATGAATGTTACATCTATTTACAAATCTGTCTGACTGAGTATGTTTAGTTGTTTCAGAAGTTTTAAAACAGAGATGATAATAAATTATAGCTATTTTTTTCTCAATAATAGTAACCATCGAGCTAGCATACATTTTCTCTAATGTCAACACCTTTGTTTAGATATTTGGCCTCAAATTAAAAATCCTAGTATAGAACAGATGGCCCAAGATGCTAGTCTGTTCTGTGAGCCCTACACAAGATCTCACCTCGGCCGGAGCAGTCCCCGCGGTCCTGTGCGGCAGCGGCAGCGGCAGCGGCAGCGGCAGCGGCTCGGCATCGCAGGCGGGCGACGCGGCGGGCAGCGACTCCGCCACGCCGTTGACGAGCGGCGGCGGAGTCGCGCGCGGGAACACCGACACGGGCGCGCCGTGCATCAACTCCTGCGGTCGTCAATGGCTTGTCAATAGGCAGACTGGCTAAAGATTGTTGAATAAACTGTGGTTGTTCAAATGCTATCCGACTTGAATTAGTTTCCAATTTTGAATAATTGGCTTGTTAAGCTTTTGACCGCCATACATAAAATGCAAAAAGTGTCATTCTACCAAACATGTTTGCTATCCTGTGCAAAATACATCCTTATTCATACGAGATAAGGTCTATTTTAATATAATAAGTGGCGCCGGTGGCACGACTTTCAGTTATCGGCCAATGCCGACTGGGGCAGTCAGAAGGTTAATGGTAATTTTCCATTTCAGTTAATATCAATACCTCAATAGGCATTGATCCAACTAGAAGTGTGATAGATAATGTGGGTAATCAACCAAAATAGTAGTTTATGTGACTGATACATAATGGAGGGTATTAATAATATCGCTCGAGAGTTTTAATGCCTAATTATGTACAGTTACACACACTAGTTTATCTACACACATATCATAAGCTCTCTTTGATGTGTTCAGGAACCGCATGTTTGACCGGCATTGTGGCATTGAGTTGTTTATTGTTCTGTAGTAACAACTTCAAAGACAAAGTAGGGGCGGCACGCAGGCGGGCGTCGGCGTTCGAAATTTGAATGTGAATGCGGCGTTCGAAGTTTGATATGAAGAAAATTTACACATTATGGTCATAATGTTCAATATTCAGATAAGAAATGAGTTTTTACAAAGTAGTTTAACATTGTGCTGATTGTAACGTGCTGTTTTTGGACGCAGTAAAGAGGGTTTATGATACGTGTGTAGATAAATATTTAAATGAAACTCACATCAACCCCACCGACGGACATCATCGGCTGCAAACTGAACGTCCACTGTCCGTTCACCGAGGTTATCAGCGGCACTGTGTGCACCGTCGTCGGCACCTGACCCATGCCGATTGGACCCAGCGTACCCATCGCACCCATCGAGCCCATCTGGGCTATCGTCGACTGACCGATGGAGCTGAGCGGCGGCACGGCGGCGTTGGAAGAGCTGGCCATACTTGATGGGACTGATACGACCGTCATTAGAGGTGTAGTCACGGTGTTCACTTGGTTGTTTGCTGTGGAAGTAAAATTATTGTAATAAAAGTACTTGGGATTAAAAATGTAGCTTTGAATAGGATATGCTTAGTTACTTAGTTGAATGTTATACATTCAAGGAGTTAATTGAGCGGAGCAGTAGAAGTAGTAGAAAATGAGTACTGTCAAAACAGAAAAAAAAAACATTATGACCGCCAAAGAACTCACCACCCTTTTATTGCAGTAATACCATTGCACAGTACCATCAATGGAACTAGTGAGACACTTTTGTGCTATAGTACCATTAAAACTACACTAAAAATGTCCGGGTTTGATTGCTAAACGAATGCCATTGGTACTGGCGCGACGTATACCAAAGCTCACCATATTTCTGTAGTAACATTTATTTATTTCAAGATACATCAACAGTACGTAAACAAATTCAACAAGTTTTGACACCACGCATTTTCCCAGATGGGGTGGCAGAAGCATAACTTCATATAAATTAACATTTTGTTTTTTTTGACAGGTGTCATGATTTTTGTTACTTGTCATGAGTTTGACAGGGGTGTGACGATTTCGGCAGGTGTTCAGTTTTTAATACTACGGTTTTATGAGACATGTTATTGTAACTGCCATCCGTCAAAAATCGTGAAACCTGGCAAAAATAGTGACACCTGTCAATAAAAAGACATGTGTCGCTAGCTAGTACCATCAATGGAACTAGTGACACAAAGTGATGGTACTAGAGCAATAACGGGCTCACCACTAACTATGAATGTAAGATTATATGATATGAAGTCATGGCATGTCGACTTTGTGATGGAAAGTTACAACAGGTAAGTAATGTACTTACAGCTACTAGCACTGACAAGCACCGGCGGCCTGGCCCCGGCGGGCCCGCTGGGCCCTGCCTGCGCCCCTGCCTGCGCCCCCGCCTGATGCGCCCCTGCTTGCGCCCGCGCCGGAGGCCGGCCCGGGGGCGGCTGGATGGGGATGTACACCATCGAGTTCTTACTGTTCAGCTCCGACCTCCCATCCGCCGCCTTCTGAGGCTGAGGGAATGTCTTCCGAGCTTTAGGACGAACATCGGCAGGTTTAACTATAATAGGTTTTTTTACTGGCGCCGATGTGCTCGGTACGTTTTCGATTCTAGTTATCCGCATCTGGCGCAGGTTGGCGGTGGTCGGGTTGGAGATGGTCGGGTTGGCGGCGATCGGGTTGACGGTGGTCGGGTTGACGGGCCGCAGTTGGATCGAGTTGAGCAGGTCGGCCTTCTGTCGCTCGAGCTCGTCGACGTCCATCGGCTCGGCTTTGACCTCGACCTCGACTTGGTCTCTCTCCTTCTCGGCGGGCGGTGACGTCATCCGGGCGAACGACCGCACTCCGACCCTGCCCACGAGAGGGGAAGTGGTCTCGGCTTCGTGCCGCAGTTTCTGCAGCTTCGCGAGTGCGTTGTCCGTACTGGTTGGTGTTCTCTCTGAGTTCCTCTTCACGGCCACGTCGGCCTGCGTGAGGCTGCGCACGTTCGATATGACCATCGGTCCGCCGGGAACGTTCTTCTTCGCGAGTACAGCGAGACTCGTGTCGTCGTCGTCGAAGAATATGTTGTCTTTTATAGATCTGGTCTTGTTCTTGGGCGTGGACGTCGCCGGGACGTTTTTGCTTGCGTTCGGTTTCAAAAGACTCTCGTTGGGTTTTGCTTTAACGGTATTTGTGTTTTCTTGACTGCTTACGTTAATGGCCGCACTTTTCTCCGGTTTCGAAGGGCCGGCGCTTGTAAGAGATGTGTTAACTCTAGAGGCTCTGTCTTTTTTTGGCTTTTGTTTGTCGTCTGCAGGTTTCTCTGTCTCGCTCGACGTCGACTTCTCTCTTTGGGCTGCATTGATTTTCTTCACGCTGTCAGTGTCCTTAGGTGTTCTATTGTTGGCTTGCTTGGTGGCGGCAGCGGCAGAAGGTGTGGCGGAGCGGGTCGCCCTGGGAGTGGTGTCAGTTTTTTTCTCCAGATCACTTTTCGAACGAGGCGTGGATGTTGCTTTAGCGTCCGCTTTCTCAATGAGTTTCGGCGTGGGCGTTGCTTTAGCGTCCGCTTTCCCGACCGCCGTAGGGGTTGTCGCCTCGACTTTATCTACTTTAGGCGAAGCTTTAACATCACTTTTAATAATTATTTTAGGCTTTGCCCCCCCTTTGGGATCTAATTTTACGATGATTTTCCCGATCTCCGGTTTGGATGTGGTTGTTGATACTTTATTAGCTTCATTCTTTGATGAGTCCATGATGGTCATCTCAGCGCTGACGAGACGGCTCCGTTTGGCCGAGGCGGGGCTCATGACGGTGAAGGTGGAAGCCTCCTCCATGGTCGACTTGCGACGCTTCCGTGGGCCTTCCTTCACTAACGTCGCGTCCACTTCCATTGGCTTTGCTCTGGAAACAACACAATTATTACAGCAACATTTCGGAATTATGTGGTTGTCATTGTTTGCGTGTGTTATTGAGGATGTGTTGGCTCGGGTTTATAACTACTAATTGGAATTTTGGAATCTAGGCGCATTTTATATTTATTTGTATAGCATATTTATGTATGAAAGTCACAGGAATATCTCGATTTTTTTTAACAGTTAGAGCGGCAATGATGTCATCTGTATTTCCAGGGTAAGCCCGTACACGGCACCCACGCACTATGTGGTTGAATGTCTGGAACTCGGCATGAGGCATTTAGGCATTAATTAGGTAGTTTAAAAAACTAAAAACCACGCATGTATTGGTCACGTTAAAACAAATCAAACAAGTCCAAACTCGAATAGTTTATTAGTAGCCGTTGAAGAGTTCCCCTGTCCACCTTCAAGTCCCAGCATCTCACTGATCCATCAACTACTCATTGAGACAATTCTAAAGAACCCAAACTAGGTAGCCAGCTCCATCATCAATCAGATCAGCTCGATGGTATCATAATATTGCATTATCACCGAACTTAAATAATTATTCCAAATTTTAGCTCAATCGGAAACCGGGAAGTGGGTCAGATTTAACTTGCAAGATTTGTTTACATAGTTACTTCCTTAGTTACAGGTGCACCTAATTAAAGCGTGTTAAAACGAGATTCAGTTTTGAAGCGGACATTACCTTTTGTCAGTATCTCTAGGTTCAGATGCATTGTCGGCACCTTCCGCGATCTTGCGTCTCTTCTCTGATGTCGGTTCGTCGTCATCACTCTTGCCACTGAAACGAACAATTTAAATTAGTACAATTGTCAAAATCACGTCAGCTAAATCTTACGCATGAATCATTTGGTTTCAATATACAAACAAGCAAATTACAATGGCGCAATCTTCCTGAAGTCCTTTGTTTCATCTACAAATGTACACAGAGCATGTAAAGGAGCTTACCCTTCATTGATTGAATCCTTGGAGCCCTTCGGTGTGGACCTGCCCCTCGGCGAGGGCGTGCTGGCACCCTTCTTACGCGGGATCACGTCACCCTCGTAGCTAGGGATCTGGAAACAACGTAGTTATTTTATGTATTGGTCGATGTGAGTGTGCGACATTATATGAATTGGTCATTTTGCGTATCTAACATTATATGAGGGTAAATAATTGGCTACATGACAAGGGTGCTCCATATTATGAACTGTCAAAACACTTATTTTTTTGCTGAAAATTGCTTAAAATTTACAATTCTGATATCGACAAATAATTTTGTTTATAAATTACTAGCTGACCCGGTGAACTACGTACCGTATCACCTAAAGATTGATTGTAAAATAAGTAATATGGTCATACCCTAAACGGTCGCGTTGGCGAGATAATTAATATAGCAATTTTACCTGAAAATAAAATTGTTATTATACATACTTACCTGGCTTTAAGCCTAATATTGAGAGTAGCATACTTGACTTCCTTTCCGGTGCGACGAATTTAGCCCTAAACAGCTCACTTCCTGTTTAAAACTCCTAAAATACATGTCATATCCGTTTGGAACCTCAGCAAAATTGCGCGCGTAAAGTTTCAGAAATGGCGGCAATTGTAGCCAGCGTTATTGCGCGCGCTCAATTTTCAGGTCATTGGCAACTCAATAAAGAGCTGATCGTGTCTAAGAATGTGTCACGATCATGCAATGCACAGTAATGTGCACAGTAGGCAGCGATTTACCTAGGCTTAAAGCCAGGTAAGTATGTATAATAACAATTTTATTTTCAGGTAAAATTGCTATATTATACCTGACGTTACCTGGCTTTAAGCCTAATATTGAGTAGTGTTTGGTATCGACTGCTGAGTTAAAAACGCCAATGTGATATGACTAGGAGTTCATTTATGGAAACCTTATATAAATTATGATACTGATGTGTATGGATCATCGTGTACGTGATGAAAAGATAGGCTGCGCAAATGCAACTCAAAAATAAGGCAAATAGATATAAACAAACACAGACTTAAGAAAGGTCTGATGAAGTCATCTTTTGAAGCCAGCCGAGTTTCGGGCTGGCTAGGTTAGACTTGGTTAGTTAGTTTCTGGCTATCAAGACTCATCTGATCTATATGAATCTAACAATATGCAAAGCTTTACCTCCAGTAGGTTTTCCCTTTAGTCATCACTTACGTACAAGTTCACCGAGATTGGTGCTCGGTGGTTGGCTGCTAGTTCGCCATTCTGTTCGACGACTACCAAGACCACAGTTGTGAGGTCAGGATATCAGGTCGGTCGCCTGACCTACGAAACTCGGAGCTAGAGACGTAGGCGTGCCGAATCGAATACATGTGAAAATGAGTTATTATAATTTGTACCTTGCACAGACAGGGCCAATCTGATTTAAACACAAAACATTGATGAAATTAGTGATTAGCAGTAGGTATAATCAAATTACAATTGCTGTATTTTGAATTGGGAGTGCGCCTCCTGGATGCATTACCACTGATTATGTACTTCCACATATGATTGGTCTTTGCAAAAGACTGGCGAACCACTCTGTAATCTGACTTTAATGATAAAGTTACTCAATTAATCTAAATACCTTTTCATATCACTTCTGAGAAGAATAGCTAGATGTGGCTGATTCTATTACAGGAGCTAGTGTGGCTATCTGACTCAACTGAAGATGCTTCTACAGTGGGCAAGCATAGTGAAAAAGACAAGTTTACGCGTAATAAGCATATTTGTAAATGCCTACAGTGATAAAGAATTTTAGTATTCATCGTATTCAATTATCATTGATCAGATACCTAATACAAGTATCTGAACGCGTTTTCATTATTACCCGCAGCTGTGTAGACAACATTAACTGAAACCATGTTACCTAGGACTGGACCATAAAAGTCAAATATACATACTTCATCGGGATAATCCAGCATGGCCATAACATTCATTAAAATAATAATGTGTAATGGTTATAAAAGTTTTGAAAAACTGTCATTATGCTAGTTCACTGGTAGAAATACCAGGTTGGTGTCCTAACATAACATAGCGTCACGCCTTTTCCCATACGGGGCGGCAGAGGCACAATGGCGCCCACGCTCAATATGCTAATGTATATCATGCTCAGTCCGATATTCAATACTCCATTGCTACTTTATAATTATTATTCCTTTACTATGTAGGTACTCTACGGAACAGCTGTAGAAATATTAAGGAACTCTGCTTGTGGGCTGTATGCCGCACCGGCCACATCCAAGACACATTATGGTTAGATTACCTCGATTTCGTCGACTTGGTTAAAGCTGCCTTTGCTGTTCGCTTGGGATATGTCGAAGTAAAGCGACTATTGAGAAACAACTAAATAAATAGTGGATGGAATGATGTATATATAATCTCAAATTTATATTAATGTCCTGAGAGACTCGAGGACTGTCATCAGCTCCTTTTGGATAATATACTGAAAAGTGCATTCTTACAGCCACTTACCTAGTGAATTATGAAGACCTGCGCGGTCCAGTGACACGTAGGTCATTTGTGAGAAGTAATGTAGATAACTTCTCTATATGGCTCCGACAATATCCTGGTGGATAACTGTCTGAATAATATTAGCAGACTATATCTTTGGATAATGAATCTGAAAGGTGACTGCTACAATGATAATTGTCTGAAGCAGTGAAGTAGGCATATTGCCGACCATATACTGCCGGATTGATGAAAGTAGTCGGGTTGAAAAACGACGGCTCTGTTAGATTGTAACGCGTTGTTATATTAGGGGTTGGAGGAAATCAGCTAGGTAGGTACTCAAAGTTCTTTAACAATGTGGTTTAACTTATTAAAGGTAAGACCAACACCACAATAAGAGTAGTTTATGATTACCCTTTTACCCTTTGAGTATTGTATTATATAGATAGCCGGTCCTCCAGCCACATACCTAATGTTTAGAACTCCCTTTTAATCCCTTAAAAGCAGCAGCGCTAAAATGGAAATTATTGATTTCAAAGTAAAGAAAGTTACATAAAGTAATTAGTATAAATGGAATATAAAATAGTGTTGATTTTATATTTCTTCGTCACTGGCTTAAAAAGGGTTAAGATATCACGTAAATGAGTAAAACGTTACAATAAAACTGTAGGAAAATTGTTTGCCTCCACTCTGTCCGCCTCGTTCTACCAACATCAGGCGATGTTTCTGTATGAAAATGTCGCTTTGAACTTTGCACAGATGGAAACGTTGCAGAGACTGAGTTAGATCTCAAGTTTCGCCGGGATAATAGAAATGCACGACAACCAGCCATCAGATATCTACATCTTTGCGCAAGATGTTTAATTGAACAGTCTCGCATAGACTGATTCATTTCATACTCACACGAGCGTTTAGTAGCGATGTCCCCTTACGCGCAGGCACTACCGGCATAACCGCGAACGGCTGACATAACTGCATGTCAATGTCGCTTTAAACCTTGCAGGTGGACTAAGTTGCAGAAACTGTATCAGCGGTATCTTACCATCGAAGATTGATCAACAGGTCCCTTCACGCGGGATTTTCAATTTCTCTGTAGCCAAGCCGCGCTGATTGGTGTACTCATGGCGCTCAGACTGGGCTGCGGTACCAACACGTGGCTGCCGCTCGTAGTCGCCGCGTCGTCGTTCGCCTCCTGCTTCCCCTCCGCGCACGCACCAGCCTTGCGCAGGCTGGCGGCCCGGAGCGCTTGCCGTATGCCGGCTCCGGGCGGCGGGGGCGCGTCACCGCTGCGCGCGGGCGCGGGCTAAGTGTAGCAGGAGGTCGAACTCACGAAAATGCACGCAGTCGCCGTCTCGTCGTTTGTCTCCTGATTCCCCTCCGCGCACGCACCAGCCTTGCGCAGGCTGGCGGCCCGGAGCGCTCGCCGTATGCCGGCTCCGGGCGGCGGGGGCGCGTCACCGCTGCGCGCGGGCGCGGGCTAAGTGTAGCAGGAGGTCGAACTCACGAAAATGCACGCAGTCGCCGTGTCGTCGTTTGTCTCCTGATTCCTCTCCGCGCGCGCGCCAGCCTTGCGCAGGCTGGCGGCCCGGAGCGCTAGCCGGGCTCCGGGCGGCGGGGGCGCGACACCGCTGCGCGCGGGCGCGGGCGTACCGTCTCTGTTTGCCTTGCTCTGGATGGCAAACTCACGAAAAATCTCCAGGTTTCTCCTTCCTCGGACATAAAATCTGTAAAACTGGGATAAGTTATGGACTATCCACCGAGGGCAAAATCTTGCACGAGGTTACCATTACGCGATGGTCGTGAATGCATTGAGTATAGATTGAGTAGAGATCCACTCGTCCAACATCAATAGTTCGCAATTGATAAGAATCGATTTTATTATTTTCCCCCTCGGAAGACCTCTCGTTGATTGTATTACATACCTTATCCCTGTAGCCGGAATCTGCTTGGTGCTAAACAAGCCAAGACATGACCGTCGAAAATATCCCTTTTTGCGCCTCCTTCTGCTTGATCAAACCATGTGGTATAACCATGGGCGGTCACTACGTTCCCGCCAAGTATGATTGCCATCTAAGGACTCGGCGCACTCGAATTCAATGAACCCCAGCACAGAAAAATAAAAGTTTGTAACTCATGCGAACGGCAAATACCTAACCTGATTGGATTGGATTTACTTATGATTTTCTCGGCATGAGATTCGGATAAATGCAATGTTTGTACTTTCGAGGGTAGTTACAAATAGCTACTTATAAATATCACTCCTATATCAAAGGGAGTGATATTCCTATCAAATTCAATGTCAGAATTAAACATATCTTATTGCGAGATTGTGTGAGTAACTAAACATTGCATCACTCGATCGGTTTAGCATACGATCATGCATTGCCGAGATGTTACTAGCTGAATCTTGGAACGATTTTTCCAGATTACTTGTCCTTGAATTCTTTCTTACTCCCCCGATGTCTTCTCCTCCGGCTGCTCCTCCTCTCCGGAGACGTGGAAGTGGAACTGCTGTAGCGATCACTCCTCGATGATTCACTACGCGGGGCTATTTACCGCGGTTTTTATTAAACGGATTATTTTTTGCTGTTACACTGAACAATTAACACTATAACCGTATTCCAAGGATATTTCGAAAAGTAACTTGGAATATTTTCAAATTTGTTAAACGCGTGCCCACGAAAAGAAATCCAAAACGCCAATGACCTGAAAATTGAGCGCGCACAATAACGCTGGCTACAATTGCCGCCATTTCTGAAACTTTACGCGCGCAATGTTGCTGAGGTTCCAAACGGATATGACATGTATTTTAGGAGTTTTAAACAGGAAGTGAGCTGTTTAGGGCTAAATTCGTCGCACCGGAAAGGAAGTCAAGTATGCTACTCTCAATATTAGGCTTAAAGCCAGGTAACGTCAGGTATAATAATAAAATTTCGTCATATAATAGTAGTTTATGTGACTGATACATAATGGAGGGCATGAAAACTCGAGTGGGTTTACTCGCCTTCGGCTCGTTTCATAGTAATATCACTCGAGAGTTTTAATGCCTAATTATGTACAGTTACATACACTAGTTTATCCACAAATAGCATAAGCTCTCTTTGATCTGTTCAGGAACCGCATGTTTGACCGGCATTGTGGCATTGAGTTGTTTAGCTTGTTCTGTAGTATAACTTCACAGACAAACTAGGGGCGGCACGCAGGCGGGCGTCGGCGTTCGAAATTTGAATGTCATAATATGTAGAAAATTTACACATTATGGTCTTAATGTTCAATATTCAGATAAGAAATGAGTTTTTACAAAGTAGTTTACAAAGTAGTTTAACATTATGCTGATCGTAACATGCGGTTTTTGGACGCAGTAAAGAGGGTTTATGATACATGTGTAGATAAAAGTTAGTAATTTACATGTAGGTATGAAAGAGATCCGCTACGATCTATCGTTTCCGCAGTAACTGAGTATGAATCGGACAGCTGAGGAACATAAAGTCCGTTACTAATAGTAGTTTATGTGACTGATATACTACTTGGTAAAAACTCATTTCTTATCTGATTATTGATACATTATGTATCAATATTTCGACATATTGAAATTTCGAACGCCGACGCCGGCCTGCGTGCCGCCTCTAGTTTGTTTGTGAAGTTGGTACTACTGAACAAGCTAAGCAAGTGCACAGAAATGTTGATCATTGATTGCCACAATGCCGGTCGAACATGCGGTTCCTGAACACATCAAAGAGGGCTTATGATATGTGTGTAGATAAACTAATGTATGTAACTGTACATAATAAGGCGTTAAAACTCTCGAGTGATATTATTATGAAACTCACTCTCGAGTTTTAATGCCCTCCATTATGTAGCAGTCACATAAACTACTATTTTAAATCTCTAAAATGGCCATTTTAAAGATAAGACTAACAAACAGCGATTTATTTGTATACATATAGATAGATAGATAGATGAGGCTTCAATAATTATTATACTTGTTAAGACTACTCAGCTTATCAGGCAATGTTGCGTGGTGTGTCATATTATGCACATTGGTAATTCTACGCGTGACCGGTCTGGTAAACTCACCATAAGTTTCAACTGTTCGTCAATCTTGGCCGGGTTGAGCAGAACTTTGTACTCTTGGTAGACGAATTTACCGAATTTGCGCGATATGTTCCGGATGTGCTGCTCCGCTTCCTGACAAAAAATGAACATTACAGATATCAATGATCAAGGAAACAATGATAAGACAAACACAGCCAATGTCGCGGGTGACAATGATGATATGACTCATAACTCATACCCGACAAAAAGCAGATGTAAAGTTGCTCCCACGACCGATATTTAACTAAATAAATGAATACTAACCTGCATACTATCAATAATGTCCTGCCGCTTCGCTCTAAAGTTGTTCGGATCCTTCTCGGAGTAGAGGTAGCAGTCCCGCGCGGGCACCCACGCGCGGTCGTGCGCACCGAAGAAGCGCACGTCCACCATGCCAGACGAGTTCACTGACATGCCCTTTGCCGGCCAGTACGGGAAGCCTGCGAAACGAACACTTTTTAAAATCGCCTGCATGTTTATCACTTTGCTGCTTTACGGAATTTAGGCCGCCACCTTGCCGCACTCGGCTCGAATTAGAGTCCTGCCAAGACATGTTACGAACCTTTAAGCTTAGCCCACAGCAGTATATGCGGCGTGGAACAAACGTCTGTGAACCATGTAGGCCTGCGCGCATGCGCCGCGGCGTAGCACTCCGGGCAGGCCTCCACCTCGCCGCACTCGGCGCGGCACGAGCGCACGAGAGCCCGCGCGGCCGCCGTCAGCTTGCTCTGTGCTGCAACACACGTCGCTGCGGTTAGCGGGCGGCGCGACACGTCTGCAAGGTACGGGCGGCCGTGCAGTATGTAGTCAGTTCACATCTAGATTAACATCCATGTCACACGTGACTCGGCATCATCGTGCTCAGCCCCTATCAGCCAATCCACTGCTGGGTATAGGCCTCTTCTCTATGGGGTGATAAACTATCAATCGCTCAAAGTTTGTAGATAATTAACACGGAGTAAGTAAACAAAGAGTTTGGTGGATCTGAGTTTACTTACTAATGAATCACAGAGTAAGTAAGTAAAGCTTTATGCAAAGTATTTAGTTATTCAGAGAAATGAATTGTCAATATCCAGATATCCATAAAACCTCAGACGAATGAAACTCTTTGTTGCTGTTGACAATGTTTATCAAATCACAAACGTCTGATGAATCTCTTTGGGTTACAAACAAAAAGTTTTGCATTATCTTACTGATTTCCACATCCTGCCCATAGCTTCGTTTACTGATAGTACTGTGCAGCAGAATCAAACCGACTAGGTTTGTGAAAAGTACATTTTACATTTTAATATGTGTTGAGAAGATAATCAATACCAATATATACTAAATACAAGTAATTTGTACAAATTAATCTAATTATTCATAATTCTTAACGATTCTAAGATAACCAGGTCTAATAATAACAATGTTCATGCAACACACTTATCATTATCACCATCATCATCATATTCAGCCCACCGCGACCCACCGCTGGGCACAGGCCTCTTCTCTATAGCGACAATCTCCCCGGTCCTGTGCTAAAATGAGCATAGAAGTAGTAATCATGCACCACAACAGAATTGATTGGTTAAGCAGATACTAACGTAATGAATAATAGAATGTTTGAAAAAAACCTTTGTACGGATATGAGCATTTGACCTACGGTTCATAATTCCGATTATATACCGAAAATTAAGAAGCTAAACTAGTGTAGCTAATGAGTCATTTGAATTATACAGTTTATATAGTTTGCGGTCTGAACACAAGTACGAAAAACTGCGTCAGATAGCGAACTGAACTAAAATATGCTTAGCTGTAGTTCAGTCTATAATTCACAAAGTACAGAATTAAAGTTACATAGATTTCTTCACATATCAGAGAAGATTCACCTGCCGTGGTTCAATCAAGAAATTAGTGATGTGCCTAATCTATGGGTAGTATTTAAACGTATGACTGCAAAAATCCTGGTTTTGACTGACTGAATTAGACGCGACTAGAAATCTAAAAAGAGCAACTTAAAAACCTTAATTCGAGTAACATCAAATACAAAACGAGTATTGGATTTTTTTGTTCCACCACTAAACCACCACTTCGCCCAGACAGTCTTTATTTAGCCAGTCAGCGGAGTCTAAACAATTCAGTAATTTAGTCGCGCAAATTAGTAATTTTATTGCGCATTCAGTATTTTTTTCGCTCATTGCAGGAAATTTCGCCGTTCATAGTAATTATCTCAATTAGTGTTTTATTCGGTCGTTTTATTATTTTCCCTAATCTATTAGCAAAATAATTGAATCGGCAAACAACAAAAAACCACTACAAGAAATAAGAAAAGAAAAAGCAACTAACCACCAAACTCACGTGTATTGAATATGATACTGTTGTGCAGTATCCACTGCGCGTCGCCGACGAACGCCTCCGTGCTGCCGTACAGTCCCGCCGCGATGTTTGCCTTCATCAGCGAGAGGTCGACGGGGTGCACGATGTATTTGTCGTAGTCGGGGAAAGTCGCGCGGTCCACTGGGCCAAGGAAAGGCTCCATCTGGAACGAGATGGAAGGTGGTGAAAACTGGTGATTAACTATTACTAAGTCTGAATCAAAAACTAAAACTTTCAATGACATTCAGTGCGATTATTCAGGTGTCAAAACCAACTAACTAAGGCACTAAACTGACAATCTTGAATTCGACAGCTCTTATGCAGTAGCCATAGGTTCCATTTTCAAATACGCTTTTTTAATTAGTTTAGTTCCCATCGCCACACTTGGCACAACGTGGGTATCCGGGTAGTAACCGATTTTCCACGTGAAACACACAAGAACCGTGCTTTCATTTTCACGAATATCATTTCGAATAGACCAGGAGAATAATAAACAATTAGAATACTATAATGTATAGCCAAAAAACGCGGGTTAAATCTGAAGTTCCGATGACTTTCCATCAGCAAAGTTGTCAAAACACAATACAGCTTGACATTTCTAAGTTAGAGAAAGAGCGTCTATCTATTTCTCATTCTTTCGCTTAGAAAAGGAAAGAGAGACTGACGTGACGCATAGCTCTGTCCCTTACATAGGAGTGTCATACTGTGTTGTTTTGACAACTTTGCTAATGTGACGTCACTAGACGCTGATGGGTGTTATAATACCTTTCACACTGGGTGTTATAAAACCCGCAAATTTCACATTACTTTAATTCGTATTTTTGTTAAAATCCAATACTAAATAAAATAAACACGTGCAAAAGAGGGACCTTATATCTTTTTAGGTCTCAAAATAATATTAAATGTGACAAATGTCTTAATTGAAGCATCTCCATTTTATTATTTGGGTTCTAATTATACTTTTATTTAAGTTGAAGAAATGCGGGTCATACATCATGTCAGTATTTTAGTCCTATCGCTTTTGTAATGTATAGAAGCTGATGAAGATAACAGCGCTTGTCAATAGATCTTATGTATATCAGATTTGGTAACTCTTATAAACTTGAATGTATATCCTAATTTATTCTATTAGTTTTGTAAATCAAGTTGGAAGAACTATTGAAATTGAGGTATGGAAGTATTCATTCAGTCAAATCGGTTTAACAAATGTAGGTATGTAAGTATTCATTCAGCCAATTGGGTCTTACATGTTTTGACAAAGACATGACTTGGCTAGAAAAGGCCTGCCTTTGCCACCATATCTGGTAAATCTTCAGAAATGGTAGCACAAATCTCGGTGGGTTCGTATTGCTTTCAATTCTTGATAGATAAGTAAACTGTTACGTAAGCTGATATTAAATGTTGATGATGTTTATCTATGTTCTTCATATCTACGAAATTGTCATATTTTTTGTGTATTTGGCTAATTTTATTAAATAGTTTCTTGTAATCAAACTGTTCAAGTTGAATTCGTATTTGATAGATATTTTCAACTAACTTACGATAACTGTGCTAACTGTGATTCAACAATGGACCTGTTCGTTAATTAAGTTATTCAACATGACATACATCATCATATTGCCCAACACCCAAGCAGACAATTAAGAAGTGCTGAAGTACATATGTGTATGTATCATCATAAATATATAGAAACGTCACTATCTATCATACCATTCGCTAGACAAAATCGAGTTGGTTGCTACAAAAGCAAATGTAGCATTTCTACATCACGAACGTAGCGAAAGTCACCCGACACAACGACAGACAAGTGTTGTACGTGAGGTTCGCACACACAGGCATGCGCGATTATTCTTAGCGCCGAGCGAGAGGCGGCGATATCGATCGTTGACTGCGCGAGCGAGACGGCATGCTTGGGTCGGGTGAGCTAGGTAGGACGGTGTAGGTAGAGTCAGCTACAAGGTCACTGCTTGCTCGATTGGAACAAGTTCGCATGGCGAAGCCGTGCCGCCGCCGCCGCCGCCGCCGCCGCCGCCGCGCTCATATACATTTCAATGTGCCACCTGCAACTGGCGCCGCTTCCAATTCCAGTGAACACATTCTTCTTGATGCTTGTTCGGTTTATATGCTTTGAGAGCTAATGATGGATTTATATTATTAGTATTACTACCGATTGATTGACAGGTTTCATCACGCTGTTTGTTTGGATGAATATTGAATAATCTTGTGCTTTTTAACACACTTGGTAATTAATGGTTTAACTTGTAAAATTATTTAGATTAACCTCTTTGGGTTAATAGAACAAGGTTACAAAATATTGGTTGTATCTTCAAAAAATACAAATTAAATGTGTTTGTTATTAACGCAAATCTCAATTTAAAAGGAATGACATCCTAACCTAAAATAATACAGTAAATAAAAACCGGCCAAGTGCAAGTCGGACTCGCCCACGAAGGGTTCCGTACCAACGTACAATGGTAGGGATGGTGGGGAGTGAATAGTTTGGATTTTACATAGCAAAATGTTGTTTACAAAGTGCAGATACTTTCACACTCCATGTATGTAACCAGGTGCCTATATGTGTATGGGAGCCCCCTTAATTTTTTATGTTATTCTGTTTTTTAGTATTTGTTATTATAGCGGCAACAGAAATACATCATCTGTGAAAATTTCAACTGTCTAACTATAACGGTTCATGAAATACAGCCTGGTGACAGACGGACAGACAGACAAACGGACAGCGGAGTCTTAGAATAAAAAGAGTTACCCCATTCAAGTCCATCATTCTCTTGAGCGCGTAATTGAGCAGTTCGCACAGCATGCCCAGCGAGGTCTTGCGCATCAGCGGAGACCTGGAATATAATACGTATACATTGTAATCTTTACGAGATGCAACGAATATTCGACAACTATTCGGTATTCGGAATATGCGGACATTTTTTGTATTAATCAGTATTCGGTCGAATACTTCGCAATATATAAGAGCCATTATTACCCAACAAACTAAATTGTATGGAACTGTCACGCCTATTAGAATTTAGCGGGCCTCATACCAGTAATACATCTGTAACACATTCTGACATACTGATAGAGAAATAATGCGTGTCGTGACAAAGATTACATCGCAAATAAAACAAATACAGGTTTACAATTTATTGGTCACCCGCGACATGTAAAATTACCTACATTTTTATGTGCATATCGGCGCGCCCAATAATCGTCAGCCGTATATTCGGCGCTTCGGCAAAGAACGTGACCGGATATTCGGTATTAGGCCAAATCACTATTCGTTCGTGTTGTATAAAAGCTTTTTTTTTCAAAGCCCTAATTCTTTAGGTACAATAATTTCGGTATTCAAACTGAAAAACGAAATAGGTAGTTCATGACAGTAATCTTCACTCACCTAGTCTCAGAGCTCTCGGCATGCATCACAGTCAGGCACTTAGGGCAGACCCAATTCTTCTCAGCAGCCAGTTTAGCCCGTTCTGGCAATGACAAACATTTGTGGTGGTATGCTCGGGGACAAACCGTGCACCTGCCTGGAGGTTGAGCCTTCTCACTCAGTGATGGCTCCAAGGAATAGTGGCACCTCCAGCAATGTAGGTCTGACGTGAGTTTGCCAGACTTAGGAGACTATTGGATAAATATTAAGATTAGTGTCATGTTCTTGTACAAAACTTACCCAAATTTAACTTTGCTAAAGACATTCTAACTATCACATAAAAGTTATGTAATAAACCATGTAATGTAATGAAAAATGATATACCATGTTAGTTGTTTAGCATCTTGAAGACAGAACCATAATATTATTGGCAGCCATTTTGTTTTGGTGAGGAGCAGAATGTGACAGAAAATGCACATTTTCCAAAAAACAAATGACTGTTGCCTACTAGCCATCTAGATTAAAAGAGTATCAAACCATGATAGACAAACTTACATTCTCTATGGGATTTTTGTTTTTAGCAGTGCTTGGTGAATTATCAGACTGGGTTTCCGTCTTCTTTCCCTGAGTGGGTGAAACATCTACAGCATCTTTTGATACACCATCATCCTTTTGAACTTTCCCAATCACATTAGTAAGGAACTGTTTTTGTTTATTGACAAATTCAGGGTTCTGAGACCTCATGGACCTCTTCAAAGCTGCTTTGTCAGACTTTTCACTTGTGTTGCTTTTCAGGGAATTAGTGCTTTCTCTTCTGTTGCTTATAATCTTTTCAGCATCAGAGTTGGAACTATTCAGATTAGTATTTGAACTATCGTGAAAAGTCCGAGACTTCCTGGTTTTGGTCTTCAAGGCTTCGCTGATAATTTTTGACTCCTTCGCAGAGTTTATTAGGGACTTCATTTCTCTACTGATACTTTTATTGTGTTCCTTCTCAGAACTCTCAGAAGCTACACTTGCCATATCTGTTTGAGAATCATTAGATGCCTCTTTATCAGCATAAAATTCTACAGGAACCATGACTACAACCTCTTCACTGCTCTCATTTAAGTTTTTATTTGCTTTAGGAGTTGCCTCTTGCTCCTTTGCTGGAGTCGTTTCAGTAAATTTGGTAGGTGTCTTTTCAGAAGAATTATTGAGTGGTGTTTCAGATGTCTTGGTAAGGGGCTTCTCAGATATTTTAGTCACTATATTTTGAGGCACTTTTGCCAATGAATTTGCAGATGTCTTAGTTGAAGAGTTTTCAGTAATCTTATCTGGTGATTTTTCAATGATCTTAATTGACGAGTTCAGGTTTGTCAGGGTATTTACTGGTATTTCAGGCATTTCCAAAGATGTGGTTTTTGATACCTTTTCAGGTGAATTAGATGGCAAATCAGGCAAGGCTGAAGCTTGTATTTTTTCTGAAATATTAGAGGATGACTTACTTGTCTGCTCCGTTGACTTAGTTGGTAAATTTGCTGACATAGCAGGGGCCTTTTCAGGTATCTTAGTTGGTGATATTTCTGAGGATTTTTCAGCATTTTCAGACTTAGTTGGTAAATTTGCTGACATAACAGGAGCCTTTTCAGGTATCTTAGTTGGTGATATTTCTGAGAATTTTTCAGTATTTTCAGACTTTGTTGTCGACTTTTCAGTAGTGGATGACGGACTTGTCTGTACTGTTGTCTTAGTTGGTGAATTTCCTGACATAACAAAAGCCTTTTCAGGTATTTTGGTTGGTGATATTACTGAGGTATTTTCAGCATTTTCAGAATTTATTGTTGACTTTTCAGCAATCATTTTTACAGGACCATCAGGGCTCTTTTGAAAACTTCCAGGTGGAGTTCGCTTTAACTTAATAACTTTGTAAACTGGCTTTTCAAGAACCTTTGCTGGAATCAGATCATGAGTCTTAATTGATATGTTACCACAGATATTTTCCATTTCTATTGGTTTTACAGGTGACCTTTGTAATCCTACAGCCTTTGCTGTGACTAAATTTGCATCAGGGATAGTCAAAGAATCTGATTTTAAGCCATCAGGCTGGTCCGCTACAGATGCCACAGCTTCAACAACTGATGTTGAAATAGGGTTCTCTGTAGTACTGTTTGAGTCAATATGTTGATTTTGAGTCACCTCTGTGACAGTGGTTATGGGGGCCTCTTCTGCAAGAGAAGTCCCGGTGACCTCCACAGAAACCTCCATGCTGCTGGTGGGTTCTGATAGACCTTGTGGAGGCGGGGTGTCCTGTGTTGTCGACGAGACATCCGTCTCCATCTGACCATCAGCATTCTCCTCCATGACAACTGTGACAGAAAGGAGTATAGTGTATAGTTCCAATCTAAAATTTGCGTGTTTATGCTATCTTTGAGAGAAAGATGTAACAATAGACGGCTTGATAAATTCAGGAACCGGTCATTAGCCGAGCTCGGTGGCCCAGCCAGTCCAACACTTGCGTACTTTCATACAAGCAGATAAATACATGGGAAGGCTTACCTCAAGCTCAGCGCTTGCTGTGGCCCACACTCACAGGAATCGAGTACTGTTCTATAGGATATGTATCAATCTATGTCATGTACGTGTAATAAATCCACAAACAACTCTCTTAGGACAAAAAGAAATATCAGCACGGAAGAAATAATTCACACATCGCTGAAGCACCTATAGCTGTCTTCTATTTCATTGGTTGTTGAAAATGTAGAGGTTGAGCTGCATACCAATATCTTCTTCCCTGTCTAACAATACAGACCGTGTCTCGCTCGCTCATGATGGTAATCAAATACAGCAGTGGTTCATTGTACTCTTTCTAAATTCAAGTGGGCTGCGATTATAGAGAGATCTCTTTCTATCCCGTCCCTTTACTTTTCCGTTATTTTTTGGCATGAAGTATGCGCGAGAACTTCATGGCAATCTTTTGGGTAGTGATGATTCAAAATAACTGGAATTCGTTACGATCGTGATTATGATATCGATCGATGATAGGAAAATAGTAACACTGAAAGTTTTTTTTTAACCCCCACATTTTTTGACAGTTTTGACGTTCAGCTGGTCGAATTTGTTTTAAAATATCTCAAGTTAAGAACTCATTTGTGAAATGGAGTTTATAGAATTAATTTTAATAAATAAATTAGATGGAGTAATATTGAAGTATCCACATCATGAGAATATCGACGGCACGGTGTGCATTACCGGGCATCACCTTATATTGAGCTCAAGAAAAGAGGGCGTACGTGAATTATGGGTACGTATTAAAGAGTCACTTGTACTAGCAATTAAAAATATACCAATTGACGTTTTTTTATTGGTTCTAATAACCCCTTAATATTTCTACCAATGTCTAGATGCTAAGATAAATCATCATCTCAATCCATGTTACGGTCAGGCTTGCCTCCTATCATGTAGGAATATTTGTTGTATTACCCTGATAATTTGTTTGCACTGTTAAGTTATTTATTTTATATTAAGTTACCTATAATCATATCGAGGTTTCCATCATCCTGTTATCAGAGGGAATATAAATAATATAAAAAATGTTTTTGACTACAATAGTCATTCTATGTAGAATGTAGTATTTCCCACTGCTGGATCCCTCCCCGGAAATTATATTACACAAGCTTTGATCTTGTAATATAATTTCTCTGTTATCAGAGGGAATATAAATAATATAAAATATGTTTTTGATGACAATAGTCATTCTATGTAGAATGTGTGAAAATTATATTACACAAGCTTTGAAACAAATAAGAAAATATAAGTAAACCAAACTGATAATTAAATTATTAAAAGTTCCCGAACTATTTTCAGCTGCTACACAAAAATATTGACATCATAGAGAAGAAAGACAACAAGCCTGTCAATGGAGTCCTCCAGGGAGGGTCTCTCTTCCTCCGGTGCAAGGATCTGAAGATCTATCAGCTCGACATCACCTCCAACAGTGAACTGAACATGCTCGCACAGACCCTAGAAAACCTATCCAGCTTACAGGACCCCAATCTAATGTATCCATTTTTTTATAGACACATGCAACCGATCTTCGAGGATGGTCATACTTTGTTCAGGTAACTTTTGTGAAAAATAGAAAATAAAGATATAAAGGGTTAATGAAATGTTTGCTATTGAGATTGATTATATTGCTACGGCGTGACACTCATTGAAAAGGCGAAATGCGAAGCAAGGCGGCGCGGCGGCGTGGCGCGGATACGGCGCCGACGATGTGGTTTCGCCATCACAAATGGCGAGTATAAGGGGAGATTGTTACTATACAGGCTGATTTTATGAATGGAGGAGCACCTGAGCTTTCCCAATTAAGTAAGTCTACTGTCCTTTAGGCGAATTACTCAGCGTCATTTATAGCTAAACAAGCTTTCTCAATCAGGTACTAAGATCTACATGTTTCTACTCATATAATTAGATTTTATTTAGGGATTTTATTTATACACTATATACATCTTGTATATCAAGCGGCGAGTCGCGCCTTTCCGCTCGTTCTCGCTGGCGGCGACACGCTGCTTGATATGCAAGCGTGTATGTGACCGTAAGATTGTCAATATCGTTAGTTTATAAACTAAAGCGTTATTTTGTAAACTATCAAAAAATTGTAAACCAGACTCGCCCCCTCTAGTGTTCACCTAAGCTACCGCAGTGTTTGCCCTGGCAAGTATTTCATTTGCAATTCAAGTTTAAACCAGTTCACAATTTAACGTTTTTTTTATAAACTAATGCGTCATATTGTAAGCAGTACGGTACAGTTTACAATTGATCGATAGTTTGTAAACTAACGAGAAAAAAAACGTTAGATTATAATAATAATCTAACTGTTTTGACAATCTTACCACATATATAATGCATACAGAACTGAATACAACACATCCATTATAATTATATCCTGCCCTCTACAAAGCTAAGCTTAGGTAAAGTGATCTAAAGTTAACAGTATCAAACAATAAATAAAATTTAATTATATGAGTACCTACATCTATCAAATATAGAGGAATACTTCAGCTTGAGCACCTGAGATGAGTAGATCTACATACCTAATTGAGAAAGCTTATGCTAAAATATATGGCGCTGAGTAATTCGCCTGGAGTAGTTGCGTAGATACACTCCAGAACAAAATAAGCCTGTATAGTGCCTTCTCGCTGCATCTGTTGGCGATACCATCAGGCGATACGTCAGGTCTAAGGTTACCAATGAGATAAGTAATTTATCTCAAGTACATTACATGAACGTTCTAATGGTGATGTGTGATCGTGAGGGAACCTTCAATCTCCATAGCCGCGGCGATGGGCTAGCCCCCTGACACGCAAAATGGAGAATCGAATAACTGGCCAAACTTGAGGGAATGACCATGAACCGAGGATTTTCCTAAAATAAACAAAAAAAATAAGGTATTGCGCGACATAATTACTCATTTGCGCGACTAAATTAGCCACCGCTTATTGGCTAAATAAAGACTGTCTTGGCGAAGTGGTGTGTCAGGGTAGGTGGTTTCACTTTGCTCAACCCCTTCATCCTTCTTGTTAGGTTGAACACGTAAGAACAATAAAATCCAATGCTCGTTTTGTATTGTATGTAACTAGAATTAAGGTTTTCAAGTTGCTTATTTTAAAAACCAGTATTTTTGCCAAGCAAATACTGGTTTTGCAATCATACGTTATTTTTTTATTTATTTTTTTATTTAGCCATTAAGGTGTCCCACTGCTGGGCAAAGGCCGTTTAAATACTTCCCCTATTTAACTGACTGCTTTTTAATCGACTTCAAAAAAGGAGGGGGTTCTCAATTCAGTTGTATTTTTTATATTTGTTACCTCCTAATTGGGAATATTTATGAACCAAGTTGAAAAAATGATTTTTTATTTGAAAAAAAGTAGACCTCCAGTTGGGTCCAATTTTTTTGGTTACCTAAATCTTTACTCTTCTTTTGCTCCAGCGTGGAAGAGGAGTTCACAAAGGTGTTGGCCACAGAAGAGTGGCGTGTCTCCAGAATCAATCATCGGTATACCGTCTGCCCGAGCTACGGCAAGAGTGTGGTGGTGCCGAAGTGCATTGACGATGAGACACTAGCCGCTGCGGCATCCTTCCGTCAGGGCGGAAGGTTTCCCGTACTCTCTTATCGACATAGTAATGGCGTAAGTTGGTTGAACTTTCTACAGTGCATTAATTAAATATGAAAACTCCACAATCATAGTGGACTTATATCAGACTTTTAGTGCCAACTTGTAAATCTAAAACAAACAGAGCGTCAGACCTCTTTCCATAAGGGTAGCGCCCACGTTTATCCGGTCATTCAATACGCCATCTTGCACCTCAGGGGATTAGTCCATCGCCACAGCTATAGCGATATAAAGGTTTGCTCACAACACGTTTTATTTTTTTGGCTATCTATAGAAACTACAGAAAATGTATGTTTCTCCAGGCCGTGCTAATGAGAGCCGGCCAGCCGCTCTACGGGCCGAAGCATCGTCGCTGCAGACAGGACGAGGACATACTGAACTGTATAGTCAACGAGGGCATGAAGGGAATCGTCTACGACTTGAGGAGTAGCAACTGCATAGCGCAGCAACAGAACAAAGGTATACACGACTTGAGGAGTAGCAACTGCATAGCGCAGCAACAGAACAAAGGTATACACGACTTGAGGAGTAGCAACTGCATAGCGCAGCAACAAAACAAAGGTATACACGACTTGAGGAGTAGCAACTGCATAGCGCAGCAACAGAACAAAGGTATACACGACTTGAGGAGTAGCAACTGCATAGCGCAGCAACAAAACAAAGGTATACACGACTTGAGGAGTAGCAACTGCATAGCGCAGCAACAAAACAAAGGTATACACGACTTGAGGAGTAGCAACTGCATAGCGCAGCAACAGAACAAAGGTATACACGACTTGAGGAGTAGCAACTGCATAGCGCAGCAACAAAACAAAGGTATACACGACTTGAGGAGTAGCAACTGCATAGCGCAGCAACAAAACAAAGGTATACACGACTTGAGGAGTAGCAACTGCATAGCGCAGCAACAAAACAAAGGTATACTGCTGTAGAGAACGCGCGGGCTACTCGAAGGACACCCAAGTTTGATACCCGTTTGACGTCGTACAATCTCGATGGGTCGCCTGGGTGGGTGAAGTGCGAACAACAACGAGATTGTATGGCGGCGACTGAGCTACGTATCTAGGTACGAGGTACGAGGTATGAGCTAGGTATCAATTTCGAGTCGTATCCCGTCTACGCAGGCCTAAAGTACGATTTGTCGCTGTAAAAAACATAGTGGCCGGTTTTTTCCCTTGTGAAGTGGACGAGTCCAGTAGTATACAGTACAGATCTAAACCCAAAGTGGGCTGATAAACCGATTATGATTTATCAACAAGTAATCAGACAGTCCGTTCGGCAAATGGACTGTAGCATAGCAGTCTTGTCTCTTCACAGGTGGAGGCACAGAGTCCACGTCAAATTACTCTCAATGGAAAATATACAACAGATCCATGGACGATGTGGACAACCAGGAACAACTGCAAGCCAGCTTCTCCAAACTTATAGAAGGTGGGTAACATTTGTGTGCTGCGTATATGTCGCGCCACACGTTATGAGCGGAGGCCTTGAATGCGCTGTAGTCACTTTTCAATACCTGTACATATGCGCAGTAATTACCGCCGGCGTCGCCCAGCGCTCTTAATTCGTTGCGCGACTTATATATGACTTCAAAATGTGTAAAATTCCACAATTCACAAAGGCGATTTGATCTGTATCAATTATACAGATCAAATCGCCTTTGCAAATTGTGGGAAAATAAATATAATGCAGATAACAGACGCGCCATCCACGACGACGCGACCCACTCATCTTCCTAATCGCTTGCAGTATATGTGTGCAACCTTTTATGAGTGTAGTAGTTGTGTCTGTACACATTAATTGTCTATGAGTGAATACGCACAATACCATAAATTGACTAATCAGGAGAGAGCATTATGGACAGCTCGAAAGATTCTCTACTTAATTTTTATAATTTCTTGTTGTATAATATGAATATTATAATTATACTATTAACGGTTTTATAACAAATAAGTAATGCTAACTAGTATTATAAATGTGAGTTTATTTGTGGGATAGTTTTAGATCTGAAAAGCGACATGACGCTGATGATGATTCGGTACTTTTTATCGCAATGTATATGGAAATAAAATACGCAAAAATATATATTGAAGTGGCTCATCGGGTTCTGAAACAGATGTTATTCTGAGTCTGAATCTTCGCTTGTTTCAGAAATATTCGCTTCAGGGCCCGAAGAATCTGTGACATTTATAATAAAACTGAAAACGAGATCACAGTCTTTTAGGTACCTACTCGTCTTCAATTTTTTCAACGTGCTGACACGTTGTACGACAGAAGTCTAGAGTCACTCAATCAAATGTCTTCATTTAGAAATGGGCATTGATGAATCATTTTGATTTTCATTGCGACTCGCAACGTCGTATTTTTACAATGCCCCCAATGCTTTCTATTGGGTTTAAATCTGGATGATAAGGAGGCAGCCGGAGTACTGAGATATTGTTTTCTTTTAATAATTCGTCAACCTTTTACTTGCGGAATCTTTCTTTATTTTTTGACTTAAATCGTACAGTTTAGGTTTTTTTTAACCACTCGGGACCCCCAGGCATGTATGATGCCCGCAAAATGTTCCGTCAAAGCTCCTGGCATCATATGATGCCAATTTAATTTTTATTTAAAAAAAACTCGCCCACACACAGGCGTTATATTGCCGAGATTTGTATGTGTGTGGACGTCTGATGAACCAACAAACTTAATCGTTTAATCATTAGTTTGTGGTTCTTTCATAGTCAAAGTACCGGAAATAGACATTCGACAGGTTCCTTTCCGTATTTTTTTAAATTTCAAACGCTGAATAATTGAATTGTTTCTATGTGAACACACTAATGTTTTTATTAACTGGTCTACAAAATGGTTTCGTTAGTGACTGATTTTGTTTGCTGCAATGTTGCATCTACCGCGCGAGCGTCTCGTCGGTCATCGGGCGAGTTGAAATGAGTTGCCTTCTTCTTCTAAAATATACTTGGTGCTCTTGACTTGACATGATCGTCTTTGATGTGTTTATGAATAAAGCTTATACAGGTATTAATAACTCAGATGGATGTTTGTTTACTGCAATACGACGACGCTTGTTTGTTTGCGTGAGCTTGACGGGCCCGATTTAGCTAGCAAAATGACCGCTCGATGGCAATGACGCGACGACGACGCACAGTGGTCTAAAAATCGGCCTCCATACTCATAGGCAATTAATGTCAGGAATTAAAAAATTGGAAAAACATTGGAATTTCTCCGATATACCTCCCTAAACGCCATATTAAAATATGGAGTGAATTACGATATATATTTTTTGTATGGTAGAAAAAACTTAAAGTACATATTTTCGGAAATGATTGACGGGGATATATTGAATGCAAAAAATAATAATATTGAAATCATTATAAAAATGAATTGGTGTACGTTAGTCTTACTAAATCTCTAAAATGGCCCGACCAGTTTAAATAATTGTTTAAACATTTATTCTCATTAGTCCGGAGGAGGTCCCCGCACCCCGCCATCCCCTCGACCAAAAAATAGTGGGGCGCGTCGTCATGGATGGCACTATTTGTACTTGACGAATGACGATAGTGATGAGAACATCTATCCAAAAATGTAATGACTCCTACTTATGATTTGCTCAGGATGATTGGCTTGAAAATGTTATACTGGCTGAACCACCAATGATTTTAGTTATCCTTATTCATTAGTTTCCACATTTCCTCTAACCTCCTCTTCTCTCCCAGAAATAATCATATTTACATGGTTTATTGAAACGATTGTTGCTACTTAGCGTGCACGGACCGCGAGATATCGAGCGACAAGTGGATATCGCGGCTGGAGTCCTGCGGGTGGCCAGAGTCGGTGAGGAACTCCCTGCACACCGCCTGCATCATCGCACAGCACTTACATCAGGTAATTGTTATAGGCACATGGACTATCTAAGTGCAGAATTAACATGGCGAGGTATTTAATCGCACATCAAAAATACTGAATTGCAAAGCAAAAAAGGATCAACAAAAACACTTTCTATGTTTTGAATATTTTGTTGTTCTTACATGTTCAACCTAACACGAAGGATAAAGGTTTCCTGGAATTGGATTTCCTGAGATGAGCGAAAAAAATTCTGAATTGCGCGACATAAACATAACATAAAACATAAACATTTACATACAGACACATACATTGCTATTCCCCACACTAGGATACTAGGATCGAACTCGGGCCCTCTCGCATGGTAGGCAGAGCCACAACCGCTGCGCCACAGAGGGCGTCGACAAAACTACTGGTTTGCGCGACAAAATTACTGAATGGTTTAGCCACCGCTTATTGGCTAAATAAAGACTATAGGTAGGGCGGTCAGGGACTCAGGGTAGGTATCAGGTATCCTTCATCCTTCATGTAAGGTTTAACAAGTAAGAACAACTAAACCCAACGCTCGTTTTGTATTTTATGTTACTCGAATTAAGGTTTTCAAGTTGCTGTTTTTATATTTTAAGCCGCGCAGTTCATTAATTTTGTCAGAAGAAGCCAGTATTTTACTACCTGTAAAGAAAGCCAACAGAAGCCGTGCAGCCAAGTCATACCGAATTCGACGATTCTATTATTTTTGGCGCGCCCTTTTAAAGATCACGATTTGGTCAAGTTCTCTCTCAAACTCCTCCAGTCTCATCATCGCGTTGAATCGCAATAATCGCATCCTAGAAATGACCAATCACAACAAGATCATTTGACCCCAGCTGTCCTTTATTGCAACTTTGCTTGTTTAAGCGATGCTATTTTGACAGGAATTGCGATTGTTATCAGAAATACATATAAGGCACTGGAAATTAACAGCTCCAAAATATCTTATCGCACTGTATTTGT
Organism: Argyresthia goedartella; assembly: GCA_949825045.1. NCBI lineage: Eukaryota > Metazoa > Arthropoda > Insecta > Lepidoptera > Argyresthiidae > Argyresthia > Argyresthia goedartella. The sequence continues at coordinate 39,877,477 of OX463809.1, forward strand.
TGCGTTAGCACTACCTACCTAGGGCAGAGGGATCCAAGTATGCCCTGCCGACACGAGCAACTACTCAGCTCTGCTTATTGTGCAACAATGTAGGAAAACATCTCTATATCTGCGGCGATCGGCTAGCCCCCTGTCACGCGAAATGGACTGTGCCTCTTTCACCGCGTATGGTAAAAGACGTGACGCTCTGTTATGTTATGATTGCAGAAGGCCGAGCCCGTCCTGATCCACGGCACGCGGGGCGAGGACGCTACCCTGCTCGTGTGCTCGCTAGTGCAGATTATACTCAACCCAGACTGCAGGACTGTGAGGGGGTAGGCTGTCGCTCTAAATTACATATTATAGAAGGCAGAAGATAGGGATGTGTGGAATAAAGGGGGGAGGCCTTTGTCCAGCAGTGGGAGACACTGCAGGCTACATTAAAAAAGTAGCACCAGTGTTGTTTCCTCTCTCACCAATCTAGGATAACCTGACGTCATATTTGCAGCTGGAGAACTATATAAAACTAAAAGGAAAGGAAGGAAGGTTCATAATTCATAATTTCTTTATTGCACACAAATAATTAAAATAACAGGATATACATTAAAATTGTTTACAAAGGCGAGCTTATCTCTAGCAAGAAATTTCTTCCAGCAAACGAAGTCAGGTTGAGAAAGGTTGATCGCTGAGCTCGGGTAGACCTATGTGTACGACAAACCCTAATTATATTTTTTCTGGTATGTACATACATAATATTACAACTCAATAAACTACTTCGAGTGCCTACAATACTACATAAAATATACAATCTAAAAATAAATAAATATTAAATATATATGTATATATTAATAAATACATAAATACTACCTATATTTCTAAAGAGAAAGGAAATGCTTCTTCACGCGACTTTTAAAGATATTGATAGTAGGACCCCTGATGGTGCAGGGGAGTGCATTCCACAACCGAATGGCCCGGAGTCTAAACCCGTGCTCATAGGACGCGGTGTTATGTTGTGGGCTCGTGAGCATGGAAACTGTGTGGGTCCTCCGAGACTTGCTGGAAGAAACAAATTGAAAACGGTCTCGTAGGAAGGTTGGATACCGTGGATTGTCTAGGTTGAAGTTGAGGATGTGAGAATCCCGACGAAGACAGATCGGCAGCCACTTCAACTCTCAGCGATGCTGTGATACATGGTCGTATTTGCGCAGCCCGAAGATAAACCGAATCCCGAGATTTGGAAGTCGTTCGAGTTTGTTAAATAATTCTTCGTTAGCATTGACCCAACAGACATCAGCATAATCGACGAGGGGTAGAAGAAGCAACTGAGCGAGAGTGAAAAAGTACTGAACTCTCCTGATAGAAACGCAAATACTCGTTGACAGACCTCGTTGACATGAAATGAACAGGACAGCTGGTTGTCGAAATTGATCGGCTTGATCGTCCACTGTCCATTGTCCAACTCAGGAGCAACTCTCACTCAGCAAGAATGAATATGAAGGGAACATGACGCATTTACAACTCCGTATTCGATTGCTACAGGCTTCGTTAGAAGAAATTACTACGAAATATGCATCTGTTGAGACTGAAATCTCTACGGGCTCGAGTAACTGAATTACTCAACACTTCAGTTGATGATACACAAATTACTATCATTCGACAGTGCTCACCAACAACATCTCAATCAAGACAACTCAAGATAGATGAAGCAGGTCCCCAACCACACTCACCAGGGAAGACCATGCCAACACGTTTGACAAACAGAGATCCAAAATGGTCTCCAACAGTTACGTCGCCCACGTTACCTATGAATAGAGTGAACTTTAAGATATATACTTGGAATGTATGGTACGTACACAACTGCCTCCAGGAGTCATCAAGCGACTAACAGCTCTCCTGCTCCATCGATTATGTCCAGTTACATACACTAGTTTATCTACACACATATCATAAGCTCTCTTTGATGTGTTCAGGAACCGCATGTTTAACCGGCATTGTGGCATTGAGTTGTTTATTGTTCTGTAGTAACAACTTCACAGACAAACCTAGGGGCGGCACGCAGGTGGGCGTCGCCGTTCGAAATTTCATAATATATGAATATTCAGATAAGAAATGAGTTTTTACCATGTAGTATATCATTATGCTGGTCGTAACGTTCGGTTTTTGGACGCAGTAAAGAGGGTTTATGATACGTGTGTAGTTAAAAACGGCGGTTTATTATACGGCGTTCCCCGGGAAGCATCCTGGGGCCGACTCTTTTCGTGATATAAATCAATGATCTGTTTCAAATAAACCCTTAACCCCTCAGTTACCACCGGCGTTAGCTAACGCCACTTTTTCGTTATAGGTTTTAAATTTTATTACCATGGCATAGGTTCAAAATTGCGATCCGTCCCAACTAAACTCGGTTGTTGATTAGTTGAGTAGTTGAGTGGTTAAACGGTAAAATAATAACTTTTGCTGACGACGACACAGCTCTGCTGTTTCAGGGTGGGAGCTGGCCTCAGGTGTTCAGAATGTCGCAACTAGGTTTAACGCGGTAGCTGATTGGCTACGTATGAACTTATTATCGCTTAATGCCATAACAAAAATTAATACAATAAAACAAAGTACGCTTTTCTATTCTGAATACGTCAGACCCAGACATGACGTGTGACCCCATTATTTCTCACTCTTCATCCTGTCTCTCTCTCTCTCGTTATCGTCAACAACTGTGATTGCCGGGCGCTTCAATGTATTGACACCATTAAATATCTAGGTGTTCAAATAGATAACCATCTCTCATTCAAAACCCATATCAATCTGCTCACACAACACACCAGAAAGTTAACAGCGGTATTCAAAAACGTTAGACATATACCTAGTCGGTCCATAAGTTCTGTCACAAATATTTTGCCGCATAGTAAATAATACCAAGTTTTATTTTATTTAATACTATATATGGTTTGATAGCTCATTAAATACTGATAAATTAGAACGATTATTGGATTTAAATGCTTAAAGCCATATTACACAAATGCTAGTTTCTTCAGAGATTTTGCACTTTATTACCCAATCAAAAATACGGACGTGATTCACTTTATGTTTTTTCCATGACTCTTAAAACCTTTCAAACTTACGTGAGATTTTAGTCAGAACCCTCCCTGAACCCGTTACCTTCATTTTGAAGCATAAGATAACTAAGTCTGGGTAAAACTAATTTTCATATTCACATTTTACGTAGTGTACTTGTTGCCCACAAGATCATTTTTATACGTTTTTCTGAAAACGTAAAAAGTACGTAAAGTTCTCTTTGGGAGCAGTTGGAACTGAAAGCTAACAGAAAATCAAATGCTAGTTGTTAAGCATGGTCTAAAATCGAGGTTTCAGAATAAATAAAAAAAAGCTTGTTGGTTATCTGGAACACTGTTTTTTATTAAATTTGTGGTAAGTGGTATTTTTGTCAGTTGCGGCGTGTTTTGGGTTCGCGATTGTCTCAAGTTATAAGTTTTTTTTTATCATATTGCGATAATCGTACAAAATGTATTGTATTGCAATTTGATTCGTATAAAATAAGCTTTTTAATCATGTATAATACGAATAAGAAAATTTTTATTGCTGAGTTTTATCTATCAAAAACCTTGTGACAGAATTTAAGGACCGACTATGTATACCTTTACCAACAATTCTCCAATACTGTAGGGTCTTGGGGCGGTGCAGCGAAGTCCCACCTAATTCAACTAGAGAGAGCCCAAAGAGCCGTACTTAAAGTAGCTACATGTCGTCATTATCGCTATTCTAAAACTGACTTGTATAAAAACTGTAATGTTTTTATACAAGCCAGTTGAAGGAAAATAAGAGACGGAAGGGTAGAATTTTCAGAGTAGAAAAGTTTAATACCGAATTTGCGTGGAGATTCCTCTGCTATCTCGTCTCAACCCTCTATAACAATATTAGTAAAAAATAGAACTCCTACGCTTTTATAATTACGAATACAAAAACAAAATAACAAATTGGTTACTCTCTCTTGACTATGAGCAAACAAAATTATTGCTAGCATGTTTATCGTTGCCTATTAATCAATTACAATAATATATGACGCAACTACTCTATACACATACCACACGCACACCCGCTACACATTTACACTTCACACAACACCACACTCACAACAAATACTTCCTTTCTTACAGTTTTCTTTATACTTACCTATATTTTTTGAAATGAAATGCAGGTACAGTAACAAGTCTCTTTTAGATTAGCGTTGATGTAGACTGTTTTTTTAATTTGAGCACAAATGTAAAAAAACGAAACCCATGTATTTTAAAAATTGCAACAACCATTTACCACACCTTGACATTCAAGTAAATCTGTTCCGCATGCAAAATTATTGGACAACCACACTGACTGTAACCTTAATTGGAAACGACACGTTGCAGTTCTTGAAGGACGAGTGAAGACTCAGCAGGTTCTACTACGCATTGCGATCTTTGAGGAGGATATCGAGAAAAACCGCCGCTCTAAAGGCTTTCTTTGGATTCTTTCAGTCTAGGGTTCTTCTATATATTTTCTTTTAAAGGCAATTTGAAAAAAATACTTTTGGACCAACAACGAGTGCACTGTTGATGGTCATACTTATGACGGGTTGGTGGTTGGTGGTTGGTGGTTGGTGGCCAACTAGCCAGATGTCTGACAAGAAAATAACATAAGTACCTATAATGCGATGGGTAACTAGCTGACGAGACAATTCTTTATTATTTTTCTCTATTATTCAATCATTCTCTGCCTGTATTATTATTGTTTTTATTTTGCGATCGTTCACCAATGCATATGTATTATATACAATGCACATAGTAATTACTATTATATTATACACACACACACACACATATATGTATATATTGTTTTGGTATTAATTTTGATAATTTGTAAGTATTCCACACATTTTATTGCAAACCAGACACAACAACACGTCCACTGACTCACACATACCGGTCCGGCAGAATATCAGCGTACGCGCACCCCGTAACATATGCTGAGCCGTACCGTTTCACTGCCGCGTTGTACGCCGCATAGTATTCTCTCTCTGTTGTACTACTTTTGTTTGTTTTTTATTGTTTTTGTCTTCCTATAACTTGTCTCTGTATGTTCCTCTCCTTTGATGTGTAATGTGGCTTAGTGAATAAACAATTTTCTATTCTAGTCTATTCTTTTCTATGGTCTAGTAGTTTGGGGGGGTTGTGTCGATATTAAAAAGATTTTTATGTTACAAAAAAGGGCCATTTGTTTTCTTGATGACCTTAAGACCAGCATGGATTCATTTAAAAACCTCAGGATTCATAAATCACTCTACATAACAGAGGTATGCAAGTATTGAAATATAAACCAATCATAACCGTAATAAATTATAATATAGATTATTTCAAGATCAAGTAAAACATCATTGTATTACATATTGACACAGAATACTACATTTCATATTTCAAATTCTTGCAAACCAGCATATGACAAAACAGTAACTAAGAAGGTTTTAACACTGCCCCTTACTCGAGCAAACTAAGTAAAATTAATACCTAATGCGAGACTACAATACTAAAATTGAGCAACAAATAAATTAAATTAAATTATACCTGAGCACTTAATAAAATAGTTGTGTTTCACCTTAGGTAAAGCTTTTGTAAATAGATCTGCCTCCAACTCTGAAGAGGGCTTGTAATCTAAACGAATCAGTTTACGATCTACACATTCTCGAATTAAGTGATGGTGCACGTCTACGTGCACGTGTTTGGTCCTACGAAAACTCTCATTCTCTACCATTTTAACGTATTACGATTATCATTGTACCTTTGATTCTAACAATTCTCTATAGTTGAAGTCTAGAGCTCCTGTAAAAAGTTGCGAAAAAATTTCGCCTCTTTTACAGCATTGCCAAGGGCATAATATTCAGCTTCTGTACTAGAACAAGTTTTGCTGCATGTGACTATGCCAGTTTATAATGCAGCCTCCTAACAAACTTACGAAACCTGAATAAGATTTTCTATCGTTGGTATCCCCCGCCCAATCTGCGTCGGATGAAATAATAACTGAAATGAGATATAAGGGTAATACCTGCATCCGTAGTCGATTTACCCCTAGTGAAACCGTATTGTTTGGCGTGGAGTTGTTTTTTACGGTTGAAGAGTGAGAGCATTTGATTGAGAAAAAGATTTCAAATAGTTTACTTAGTGCTGGAAAAACAGATATTGGTCTGAAATCTGAAGGATCACCCTTGTCTCCTACTTGAACAGAGGTTCACTGCGTTTCAGAAGCTCTGGGAAAGCTCCATGGTCACACAACACTTTTAACACTTTTGGAACACTTTTATTGAATTACAAGCTAAGTGTGAGCCTTTAATTATAATTACGTAACCAATGACTTTGAATGATACACCACACAAGTCCTCAGTATTTTTTTAAGTTAAGTAATCTAACCGTTTTGTTTGTCCTAGGGATATACATATTCATATTCATATTCATATTCTTTATTGCACAGAAATCTTAATAGTAAGGTAACAAAACATTTAATGAGCAAAGGCGAGCTTATCTCTAAAGAGATATTTCTATCAGCAAACCTAGGTAGGACAGGAAAAATTGTGCAACTGGAGAGTCCTAGTGCGCAATAAAACTGTACACATCTAATTGTTTACAACTAAAACATAATAATGTAATAAATTATATATACTAAATAAAATACAAAAGCAAAAAATTTAATATATATCAAACATATACTACTTATATATACATATATAAAAGTACCTATCACGAAAGAGAAAGGAAATGCTCTTTCAATCTTTTCTTAAAAGTGAAAATTAGTAGCGCAGGGAAGTGCGTTCCACAGTCGGATCGCCGTTAACCTAAACGAGTGTTTGTAAGCGGCAGTGTTATGCCGAGGAGTAGAGAACATCGTGTGGGATCTCCGGTTGCTATGCCTGGAGGAAATAAACTCGAAACGTTCTCGAAGATATGAGGGGTAGCGGGGATTTCGCAAAATGTTGAACAGATAGAGAACGTGCATCGGACGAAGGCGGATCGGAAGCCACCCCTACTCCTTGCGATACTGTGAGACATGGTCATACTTGCGCAGCCTTTAGTCTGCTGCGGCAGGAAGTGCTGCAATCTCCGTAGGGAGTGAAATGACGCAAAGACTCGTCTGCTGACCTCACAAACATGGGGCGACCAGGACAACAATTTATCAAATACAACCCCAAGATTCTTGGCCTACATGATTAAATTTAAAATCTAATTGCTCATGCTAGTGCTATTTTCTTATAAAGTCTCTGCTAAATAAATGACAAGAATGCATGGTGTTAATCATTTTGTTGTTCTTTATTCCTGCATTTTATTTATAATATGTAATATTTGTACTAGATAAACAAAACCTATATTTAAAAGATAATCTAATAATCAATCTGTGGGAGTTTCTTCGCCCAGCTTCTCCCACAGTGTTCCAATGTAGAGTAGTGGTAAAATACGTTTTCTAAACGTATGTTAATATTAACAGAGAATAAAGTTTTTTTTTGTGACGACGTGAATTCCATACGGCGCCCTTTAGAGGGCATAGAGTACTTTATTTAAAATATAATAACAGGGTCGTGTTGGTTATCAAATGAAAGGGCTAAATGAGCACATTCTGAAATACTCTTGCCCGCTACTTTGCTTGCTATACGTTCGTTAGAAACGTATTTAACCTCGAATACCACCAGCGTTAGATAACTTTTCACTTTTCCGTTATAGTTTTTAAATTTTATTACCATGGCATAAGGTTCAAAACCGCGACTCGTCCCAACTACTCTCGGTTTTTTAGAGGTTAAGCGCGCTTATTGATCGCCCGATGGCTATATGTTTCGAAGTCGAGTTTTAGTTTTTAGAGGTTAAGCGCGCTTATTGATCGCCCGATGGCTATATGTTTCGAAGTCGAGTTTTAGTTTTTAGAGGTTAAGCGCGCTTATTGATCGCCCGATGGCTATATGTTTCGAAGTCGAGTTTTAGTTTTTAGAGGTTAAGCGCGCTTATTGATCGCCCGATGGCTATATGTTTCGAAGTCGAGTTTTAGTTTTTAGAGGTTAAGCGCGCTTATTGATCGCCCGATGGCTATATGTTTCGAAGTCGAGTTTTAGTTTTTAGAGGTTAAGCGCGCTTATTGATCGCCCGATGGCTATATGTTTCGAAGTCGAGTTTTAGTTTTTGTACTTATCGTTTTGTTCAATTCTTCTTACAGCCTGCAAGCCCTCATCCAGCGCGAGTGGCTGTGGGCCGGCCACCCGGCGTCCTCGCGCCTGCGCCGAGCGCTCGCCCCCGCGCCCCGCGCCGCGCCCACCCTGCCCCTGCTGCTGGACTGCATCAGACAGTTCCTGGAGCAGTTCCCCTGCTCCTTCGAGTACCGGCAGGGCTTCCTCATCACGCTGTTTGAGCACGCGTATGCTAGTCAGTTTGGTGAGAACAACTGGGGTTACCACAACCTTTAAGGCTTCGGCACATCGCCGGCGGGTCGGTAGCGGGGCGGTTGTCGATTTCGTCAAATGTATGTATGTATGTAACACAACAGTGTGGGCACGCTTTCGAACCGGGGCGCCACATACTTCATAGAGTTTCTTGTATTTACCTCCCGCCCCGCTACCAATCCGTCGGAACTATAATAAGAATCTCAATGGTGAGGACAACTCTACCCTATTGCTATCGCTCACCGTCCGTCCGTCAGTCCGTCGTCTGTTACACAGGGTTTACAGCCAAATGGTTAAAGCTACAGTGTTCAAATTTTCACAGTATAACATCTTGTTGACATACCAAATTGTCATACAAATTGTCCAAGAATATTTTTATCTACACACGTATCATAAACCCTCTTTACTGCGTCCAAAAACCGCACGTTACGACCAGCATAATGTTATACTACTTGGTAAAAATTCATTCGACAAATTATGACATTCAAATTTCGAACGCCGACGCCCGCCTGCGTGCCGCCCTTAGTTTGTCTGTGAAGTTGGTACCACTGAACAAGCTAAACAAGTGCAGAGCAATTATCAATCCACCATGCCGGTCAAACATGCGGCTCCTGAAAACATCAACCTTATGATATGTGTGTAGATAAACTATTGTATGTAACTGTACATAATTAGGCATTATGTATCAGTCACATAAACTACTATTAAGGGGGGCTCCTGTACAGCCACAGGTTGTTTAGAGCTCGTTGACTTATCAACGAACAAAAAATATTGGAAAAACAAAGGAATGAGAAGCCACTAAAGTCAGCTCTTTTTATATAATTTTGTGCCGAAGATATTTTAACTTTCATTGACCTATCTTAACATTTGGTGATAATGTTTAATATCGGCCATAAAGTCGTTAGAGTTGCTATTATTCGAGCATGAGATGTGAAGAGTGTACGTGTGTTTGTATATGCGTGCGTGAATTCATACATACATGCGTGCGTGCGTGTGTGCGTGCTTGTGGGCGGGCGGGCGTGCGTGCGTGCGTGCGTGTTTGCGTGCTTGCGTGCGTGCGTGCGTGCGTGTTTGCGTGCTTGCGTGTGTGTGTATGTGTGTGTGCGTGTGTGTGAGGGTGTGTTTGTTGTGTCTGTGCGCGTGTGTGTTTGTCTGTGAGCGTCTTACTCTAGCGCTCTAACGGGTGGACGGTTTTTAATGCGGTTTTATGTCAATGGTAGTGGACTTCCCTGCGATGGTTCTAAGGTTCATTTTTTTATTAAAATCGGTCAGTGGTTCGAAACTTATTAGCTTAACAAGGGTACAAGTCTGCAAAATTTTAGATTTCATTCATTTTGTTATAAAGGTTTTAAATTTCTAAAGTTCTGTACCCGAAGGGCGCCAAACGGACTCTATTACTAAGTTTCTGCTGTCTGTCTGTCTACTAAGTTTCTGCTGTCTGTCTGTCTGTCTGTCTGTCTATCTGTCTGTCTATCTATCTATCTGTCTATCTATCTGTCTATCTATCTGTCTATCTGTCTGTCTTCCCGTCGCCGTGATCTGTCTGATAAACCGTAATAGGTATATAGAGAGTTGAAAGTTGTTTTATTGTTATTTTGTCCTTAAGTGTTCCTGTACGATGGTACGAAAGTGCGGAACCATTCGTGTGCGACTCCGGCCCGCTCTTGACCGATGTTATAAATCGATGTCCAGGCACGTTCATCGGCGACAGCGAGCAAGAGCGCGATACCCTCGGCGTCGCCGCGCAGACCACGAGCCTGTGGTCGTGGCTCAACCAGCCCGCCGAGATGCAGCGGTACCTGAACCCGCTGTACGAGCCCACGCCGAACGTGCTGTGGCCGTCGGTGGCGCCTATGAGCTATGTGCTGTGGGAAGGTACTATCAACCTGAAGCCATTGACCGAGCTGGCGAAGCGCGTGAAGCGTCTCCGTTTCAGCTTGGTCGAAAATGTTTTCGTATGTCTGGATTTCTGTCCGGCTGTTCTCTAAATTTTGTGAGCAGCAGACCTTCATATAACGTTATTATCCTCACAACGTTATGCATCATAGCGCTGTGGAAGGCGTCTTATAACGTTATAATTTCTAAACGTTATGCGACTATAAATGTATTACCTTAGTTTTATAGCGCTATATTCAGGAGCGCTATTCACAACATAACGTTAGGAATAACCTTATCATAACGTTATAGGACATCTCTTTCACGCCCACACTCCGTCGTTATAGTCCATCTTTTCACGCATCGCGTGAGTAGTGTAGGTACCTAAACAACACACAGCAGACATAGCGCACGGCAACTGTGCAATAACTTTATTCATAACATTATTTTTATTTCCTTATGTTTCTCCTACAGTTTTGTTACCATAACATTATAATAGCGCTACAATAACAGAACGAATTGATTTTAACGTTACATAACACAATACTGCGTTATATTTTATAACGTTAAGAAGGTCTGTGATAAAAGATAAAAGATTTTTTTTTGTAGATTCATTTTTTGGAAAATTTTCAGAACAGATTTTATCAAATTAGGTATCGTTGGATTTGTAGAGACCGCGAGTTTGATATGCTATATTATTTTAGTGAATAGTCAATAGGTTGTATTTGAGATCGCAAAATGTAGTTTACAAAGTAATTGGTGCGGCTACTTTCATACTCCATGTACGTAACCAGGTGCATTCATAAGTTTATATATTAGAAGTTGAGCTTTCAACCAATAGACTCGCGAGTCTACAGCTCACAGAACATAATCATGTGGTTCTGGCATCTAACGTTTGAAATTCCTAGATGTCAGTATTACATAAAGTTACTGTTTGGACAATTTAAAAAAAGCGAAATTGAATTTAATTTTCGAAATATCTAGGGCTACTTGTTCTGGAACGCACTGTTGAGTCTAGCAGGTACAGTTAGACAGGTACAGTTAGAAACGAAATTAGCTGGGCCGGCTTACTGTACACGTTGTAGTCTTGTATTGTAGTTGCTATGGCAACTAAGATGATAAACAGTTGTGATCCAACCATCTTTTTACAACGTAGTGATAGAAAGACGGTTTGACCAAGACTGTTCACTACCATAAGTTGCCATATCAACTACAACACATTTGTGGTAACCCCACCATAGTCACCATGTAGTAATAGAAAGATAGCTCGAGCAAGACTGATAGTTTTTTAATGTTGATATGGCAACTAAAGCGGAGCCATTCTTAGAAGTCTCATTTGACATCTGTCAACAGTAGGAACAGAGGAGAAGGAGACTGACGCATCTTCTCCTTGTTTCGTTTAGAAGGAAGGGGACCAACGCATAGATCTGTTCCTACTTTATACATATATTTAGACAACACTTTACTCAATTTGATCGTGTGCAACCCGCGTCCATTGTTTCCTTGACAACTTCTGTGGCGTAGCCAACTACACGATCGAGAGACTCGAATCCCGTTTTGAAAAAATACTTTGGGTCTTGGATTATTATGAGTATGTCGGTCTCTCTTTATTTGTGGTATCTTATTGTGTCGTATAAAATCCAATTGCAACCGACAATAAACTGGGTAAGCGTGGGCACACCTGTGCTTCTGCCACTCTGTAAGGGAAAAGGCGTGACGCTATACATAGCGGTCCTCCTGTCCGGTCCTATACTGTCCCGAACTATACATAGTTCGGGACAGGATGGGATGGCAATCGGGGAAGACTTTGTACAAGTGTATTTGTCGCCCCCATTTGCCTATCGTATTACCCGTCCACTTCATTCGCAAGTTACTCCCCAATACATCTCACTGTGACCTTTGTGGACGACAGGGAAGCCACAACTTACTTAAATCATAACTTATAATGTCTCTCCGATTGCCATACCGATCTATCGCGAACTGTATGTATGTAAGGAGTTTTTCTGGCACTTCCAGAGATGTACCTCCGCTGGCTCATCGAGCAGCGGACCGAGGCGCGCGAGGAGCAGTACCGCACGATACGCAGGCGCGAGCAACAGCTCCGTGCGCGTGCGCAGGCGATGCGGCGCGAGCTGTTCGATCTGGCGGGGCAGTACTACCAGCCCAGCACCAAGGGATAACTATACTTCACTGTCCTGTGGAAAAATGTAAAGGAGTGTAAATTATTGTTATGAGTAAAGTTAACGAGTATAAGCAAAATCTAGCCATAGAGTTTACTACTCTCGGCTAGACGGAGGCAACAACACAGTCGAACCACCATCAGTGGCCTATACCACAAAATATCTACATATATGTAATTGTATACAATTTTACAAATGACTAGATTCTTAAAATAGAATACAGCTTTTGTTAACGTCTTGAAAATTTTGAAATAGATTTGTAGAATTGTGTACTTATATAGGCTTCATGTCATCTGCCACGCCGCCACCGACCCGCCGCGCCGGCCGTTCAACCTTTAGTCTCGGCGCACACGGACCACTAAACGTCACCACAAAATGTACATATATGGACTCGCCGCACACGGTGATCGCCGCTGGCCGCCACACGCTACAAACCGCCGCTGCTCGCTTCTTGTGGCGCCACAAAATGCTGACAAACGCTAGTAGTGCGATTAACACATGCCTGTGTCCCTTAGCTTCGGTCAACCCGGGCAAAGTCGTTTATGACATCGACATCATAATAAAATTTACAATTCTTTTGAGCAGTTACATTAAAAAAACACATGTACAAAGGCTAGCTTATCTCTAAAAGAGATTTCTTCCAGCAAAATAAGGCATTATAGAAAAAAGTATATAAGTATACATTAAAACAAAACACATACAAAGCTGAGCTTATAACTAAAAATAGATTTCTTCCAACAAACTAAGACATGATAGAAAAAAGTATCATGAAAGGGTAGGCAGTGCACAATAACTAGTATCATGAAAGGGTAGGCAGTGCACAATAACTAGTATCATGAAAGGGTAGGCAGTGCACAATAACTAGTATCATGAAAGGGTAGGCAGTGCACAATAACTAGTATCATGAAAGGGTAGGCAGTGCACAATAACTAGTATCATGAAAGGGTAGGCAGTGCACAATAACTAGTATCATGAAAGGGTAGGCAGTGCACAATAACTAGTATCATGAAAGGGTAGGCAGTGCACAATAACTAGTATCATGAAAGGGTAGGCAGTGCACAATAACTAGTATCATGAAAGGGTAGGCAGTGCACAATAACTAGTATCATGAAAGGGTAGGCAGTGCACAATAACTAGTATCATGAAAGGGTAGGCAGTGCACAATAACTAGTATCATGAAAGGGTAGGCAGTGCACAATAACTAGTATCATGAAAGGGTAGGCAGTGCACAATAACTAGTATCATGAAAGGGTAGGCAGTGCACAATAACTAGTATCATGAAAGGGTAGGCAGTGCACAATAACTAGTATCATGAAAGGGTAGGCAGTGCACAATAACTAGTATCATGAAAGGGTAGGCAGTGCACAATAACTAGTATGAATATAATACGGTTCGTGGTGGTCAGTGGCCGCCGTTTTGTCACGACATTTAGGGATCCGTGTGCGGCGAGGCTTAATGATATACGCTAACTCTCAATATACCAAACGTTAATATCGCATTTGATGGTCTGTGCTCACTCACAAACATACACAGCAGGTATTTAGGGCACAGTTTTAATAGTGCGTACTGTATGCCTGTGAAAAAGTGCAAATGAGCTTTATATTTAAGATGGAAGAAAACATGGAAGTTGTAATATGTTATATATCTTGTAAAGCTACGGAAACGTCTCTCTAGAGCAGTTGAAAATGGATTAAACTAACGACACTTTGCTTTGAAAATGGCCTCATGATGTTAGATATAAGTGTAGATAGATGATCTATTTGCCTGGGTGCTACATTTTAGCTAGTGTACGTAATTTTATTGATTTACTCTGTTGTCGTTTTAATGATTTTATTATTGATTTTTGTGTGCGCACTTTTACGGCAACTAGTTAATTGTGGCAGCGGATCGTTTGATCACATTTATGATCCATCTTGCCTAAAGTCTGAACAATGTAAGAAACATGGCCTTTTCCCTTATCTATTCAAATTATGTCAATTTTGTCGGTGTGAGACTCCGCAACGAGCTTACGTTTCAATAATAAATAAATAATAAATGCAGCTCATTAATGTCTCCACTGAGCGGCACGGGCCTTTACCCGAATACGAGTTAGATTGAGCCATACTCCACCACCCTGGCTCAGTGCGGGTTGATGGAGCGGCGTCGGGCAATTAGGGTCTCTTACAGAGATGTACGACTACTCTACCGCGTAGCGTTGAGGTGATCGCTAACTTAACCTTGCCAGCCGGAGTCGGCGCGGCGCGACGTTCCGTCCCGTCCCGTCCGGCGGCGGCCAGTCGGTCCGCGCTCGCCGTGCGGCACCTGACTGGCTAGGCATGTGTTGTGTTGCGCAACTGGCAACACTTAGAGCTATGAGATTGTACGGCTGAGTAGCTGATGGCAACACTTAGAGCTATGAGAGTGTACGGCTGAGTAGCTATGAGAGTGTACGGCTGAGTAGCTGATGAAATTTTCTCTTAGTCTATAGTAAAAAAGTCATTGTGACAACTGAGAATCCCGGCCTTCTAAGAACGTGCTCCCTCCATTGGTGATATTCTGTACATTTGGTTATGTTTCACTACGAATTGTGGCTTGTTGAACAGTGAACACATTGTAAATTGTAGAAAATTAAAGTCTCTCGGATATTTTCACCGAAAATTCTCTTTCAGTGAAAATATCTTCAAAACTTTCAGCCTGCACACGGCGTCTCAAAGCAGAATGAAGGCTTTCTCGTTGTGAATGTTTTTTTTCTACGAAAGACTGTTGACCAATCACTGAAACGCATAGTGTAGTCCTCATTGGCTGATGCATGATTCATTCTCTTTCACACCGTACTACCGTACACAAAAACTGGTCTTACTGCCGACACCTTAAGGCTCCCATGCTGAAGGGGTTAAACGGCTTCACTCACACCCGGTAAAAAATGTTCTTTTAAATATGAGTTTTAGGTCGTGATCTGTAGGTATACTATCGATTGGTACGTTTGCGGCATGACAATGTAAAGTATATCTACAGAACACAAACTAAAAACCATATTTGTGTTTTTTGCCGGATAGGAGTGAAGTCGTTTATGTTAGCGATAATCTTTAGTAGTAGAAACACACACTAACATGCTATATAACTCCGAACCAAACAGCCGAAACGAATGCCATATACAAACGGAACGGACACCCATCCAGTACGGATCGGCCGCGGTCGCTTAAGTTTTACTCTTACCTAAATATATTTATTAATCGGTTTCCAAAACGGGTCTCAATTTTAAGGCCGACTTCTGTCATTTTACGACCATATGTGTATACTATACTTAACGTAGGACTAAGCTAAATTATTATTTAATTATATTAATCAAACTTTCTTTCAGCAAGTGCAATTTTGGAAACCATTGAAATTGTATAACGAAATGGACGCTAGATAAATAATTATTATAATAATGTAAATGCAAACTCGGCACCGAGAGGCATAGGCCTTTAAGCTGGCTAATTAAATTATAAAGTGCTAACAAAAATACGATAGTAAGGGATACCTTCAATTGGGTAGTAAAAAGCACCGCACAAAGATCCAAGTGTATCCAGCGGACCCCCAGTTAATACTATCGTATACTATGATGCCAGTGAGAAGTGAAAAAAATGATGTACTTACATAATACTAAAATACGTGTATCTTGATTTGTGTTCAAATAATGCGGGCAATGATGACAAACTTGTATTCATCTCTTCATACGTCTACTCAAGTAAGTAACATTGAGCAACGAGTCCAACATTTTGTATCCGAACCAAGACCCTTATGTTTATATACCTGTCGCCCCCATTTCGATAAATTCGGTATTCAGCCCGGGCCGTTATCTAAGGTAACTAAAGTGACCTAAAGCAACCTATTCGTATCCGGCTAAGTTGACTCTGAAAAGTATCAGCTGTTGCGATGACGCCATCTTGCAAAAATTAATTGGGCCGGTTCTCCATTCCTTTAAATCAAAAGGCTCGCTATCGGCAAAGGTGGTTAAGACGTTAACTCAACACAAAATTCGCAAGTATTTAATCGCACAGCAAAAATACTGATTTTCACAGCAAAAAAGGATCAGCAAAAATACTTTTTATGTTTTAAGTATTTTTGATCTTACATGTTCAACCTAATACGAAGGATAAAGGGGGCTTCGGTTCGCTCACCCCCTTTACCCTTCACCTAAGCTACCGCAGTAGTTGTGCAAATCAGTATTATTGATGTGCAGTTTAATATTTCCCTTAATAATCTTGTAATTAATTATAGTAATTAATATTGTAATGGACGGAAGATGGGGCTCTAAAGTTCTGTCCTGGAGGCCCCGTAGAGGAAAGAGAAGTGTCGGAAGTCCTGCGGCACGATGGTCCGATGACATCAGAGGTACAGCTGGCCCGACATGGACGAGGATGGCCGCAGAGCGTACGAACTGGTGGTCGATTTGGAAGGCATATGTCAGCAGCGGATAAGAACATGCTGAAGAAGTAGAAGATTATTCTAATATTAGAGTACTAGAGTACTAGTACTACAACCAATTTTTGAAAGAGATTTAAAAATCAATCTGTGGGAGTTTCTTCGCCCTTCTCTCACACAGTGGTCCAATGTAGAGAGGCCAGCAATTACATTTGCTAAGTATATAAGCAGTAATAAAGACATTTTGATTTGATTCGATTTTCCGTCGATGCTTTATTTTAATCAAAAGACTAGTCGGCGGTCCTTAATGAACGGCACCGGCGCCAACGGCTATTAAGTACCTCATTAAGGGCGATACGTCGTCCGTGCAAAGGTCTCCGTTACTCCAGACGGAAAGACCCGTAGTGTGAGAGGGACTGAATCGAGAAAAAATGAAAAAAACCGGTCAAGTGCGAGTCTAAATCGCGCACGAAGGGTTCCGTACCTCCGTTCAATGGAAGCGATGGTGTGGAGTGAATAGTTTGGATTTTACACAGCAAAATATTGTTTACAAAGTTATTGGTGCGGTTACTTTCACACTCCATGTGCGTAACTAGGTGCATCCATAAGTTTGTATGTGGTATTGAAAGAATTGTTGTATGGGAGCCCCCTTAAATATTTCTTTTATCCTGTTTTTTAGTATTTGTTGTTATAGCGGCAACAGAAATACATAATCTGTGAAAATTTCAACTCTAGCTAGCTAGGTTCTTGAGATACAGCCTGGTGACAGACGGACGGACAGCGAAGTCTTAGTAATAGGGTTCCGTTCTTACCCGTTGGGTGCGGAACCCTAAAAACGTAAACCACAGAATAATTGTTTAAAAATAAACTACGCTATATTGTTAAAAAGTTTTTTAAGGAGATTTTGAGACATTTTATCTACATTTTGAAAGCAGTTCCACAATGAAATTAGTTAGGATTTCAGAATTACAAGAAAAAATAAAACAATTTAGAGGTGTTTTCGTAATTAAATCTATCGAGAAAATGTCATCCAATCGCGTTCTTCTTTAGTGAAAATCTTAATCAAATACTCAATAAAAGTTAATACAAAAAATTAAATCTGTAGATGAGTTCATGATACGAGTAAATGGATTCGAAAAAGCCCAATTTTTTTTTTCGTGGCACCTTAACCAAACCAGACTGCTGCTTAAATAAAGCTTCTCTTAAATGTTACATTTCACAGGTGAAGGTGACCTTATGGTCGGTATAGAGTTGCATGCATACCCAGGTAATCGGTGCCTGATATGATCGACATCAAAAAGGATTGCCCCATAGGGTGAGTATGAGTAGTTACGGAGATAAAACATTTTGGAAGTTTTGAGTTTGTAAGTTTTAAGCTTATAAGTCCTCAGGGACCTCATGCTTGGGAAGAACAGCCCCTACAGACGCAGCACCTTAGCGGTCGTCATACACTATTTGCTTTACATGGATGGCATAATAATTCCAGTTTTTTTCATTAAGAAGTGTATCTAGTGGCGTATTTGTAAATTTCAAAAAATTAGGTCTCAAATAAATAAATATTTTTTGAAAAAGTTTTATAAATGAT
The DNA here is from genome assembly GCA_949825045.1 of Argyresthia goedartella. Lineage (NCBI taxonomy): Eukaryota > Metazoa > Arthropoda > Insecta > Lepidoptera > Argyresthiidae > Argyresthia > Argyresthia goedartella. The sequence continues at coordinate 39,895,937 of OX463809.1, forward strand.
ACCGTTTCGAACACACGTTAAAAAAAACATACAACCATATTGAGAACGCACTCCTTTTTTTAAGTCAGTTAATAACCGGAAGTAGCCTCATACATTATGTTTGATACTGTTGTAGCAAATACTAGTACTTGTACGAGAATCAAAGACGTTGAAAACTTATCGAGAAAAATCGACGAAACGTCGAAACTATCTTAATGTAATTATTTTTTTGAAAAACTTAAGACATTCCAAATCAAAGCAGGGTCTAAATTTTCGCAGTTTTCAATGTAATTTATCTTAGTTGTAAGTTATTCTAAATGTTTTAAATTGTAATTGGCTTTTAAAAATTAGATTTATATTAATAGATTTCCTGTTCTCAATCTTTGCTATCTACAGCAAGTATAATGTAACTTGGAAGAGCGCTGAATCTGAAATACAGGTTAATCACCTAGCTCAGGTTCAGATGTTTCTGTTTTGTCTGACTCAAAATGTTTTGTAATAATTATGTCTGTAACTATATTGTGAATCATTAATGATGCAATAATTTTTTTATTATTATTATATTATTATTATACGCTTAGTTAATTATTGCTCTTTAATGTTTCATAATGTATTTATGTAAGTAAACGCCATACCCAGAGTCGTTTAATGATTCATTAAGGATTACTTAGTGAACGATTTTGTATAAATTCAAATTTGAAATTGGATTAATGGTTCATTAAATGATGAGTACGGCGGTAAGAGTTGCTGAAGGCATTGATTTTTTATATGTTTGGCCTGTAGACTTATTATCTATCTCTGAAATCAACGAATTTCAATCGAAATACAATTAAAATTGACAAATCGACCAATTTAATTTCAGAGATACTACTAAGCGCGTAAGGATTGCTTTCGAATTTTATTTTAATTAAGGATAACGAAACACATTATTTAAATACCTAATTATGTATAAACTACGTACCTACCGCAGCATGAATGTTTGTGAACCCGTAAGAATAAATTATAATAACAAACAATTATACCATACTGCCCATAAATGTAATACCTACCTACCATAAAATATACTATACAATTGTGCAATATTTAAACATAATATTTATTTTGTAAATTACAATCATGATATAAAATGTTGAATGTCAATTTGTGATGAACATATTTGTTGGTCAATTAAATGAGCATATAATTTCTTCAGATTTTTATTGCAATATTGAGAACTTGTGAAGAGAACTGGTACCTATTGATTTGAAGATATGATAAAATTATGTATTCCAATAAATTTCTCATGCATATGTGATAAATATTCTGTAGATATTTTCATCTGGTGGCAGGTTTTAACGATTAAGCGACATTCGTAGCATTAACTAAGAGGTAAAGAGAGAACAAAGGGCCGATAGTTCACAAATGAGTGACTTTCAAACCCATATCACTAACATGAGATTTCTTCCAATAAACCGGGGCGAAGATGGAAATTAGGTTTAAGATTTTTTTCACCACATGGCGCACCTGGTCCTACCAAAAGTCCCTCATAACTCTACACCACATTTTAAACCGAAACCTATTCCTTCCTACATTGGATATGTAATACTTTTGAATGCGTCGGGCGTACCGCGTGCCAACAATGGCTTGATCTGACGATAAGCCTCGGACCTTTGTTGGAAGGTAGTATATCTATTATTATACCTACGTGCCTTCATTTGGATACCGCGGCGAGATTGTTACTTAGTCAGTTCACATTTTTGTGTTTAACTGAAGAAGAGTTCAAATAAGTATAAGTCCGCCTATTACTTACGAGCTGAGCTGATCAGGTGCAGGTGCAGGTGCAGATAATCAGTGGGATCCTTCCTTATGTTTACACTTTGACTGGGTTCTAATTATCTATATTTTATTTTAGTCTAGGTTCTACGATAGCTTACTAATAAAGTCATTCGTAACTTAGCACAGAATGGTGAGCCACTATTAGTCTGCTGCTAGAGGTAGCGCCATGATATTATGATCCATGTCTTTGTCTGATCCGCCGTTTGTTTGCACGTGTTATAGTAACTTCATAAGGCGAGATTGCTGTAGAAGCTTTTTGTAATTCAAATAAGTCATGTTTAGAAGCGTGAGTGATTTAAATAACAAAAGAGAAGACCTTTATTAACTCTAATTTGGCTTAATTTATTCTAGCTACAAGAAGTTAAATGTGAGTTTGTAAGGAAAACAATTTTTTTCTTAGTTCGGAAAGATGTCACGTATGGTACAGGGATTATTCAAATTCAGATTCTAAGGGTTCCTTTAGGGAGACACGGGGCGTTGAGCGGCGCGTCAAGCAGCGCGTGGCGCGATCTCATCAAACATGGTAATATACCTAGTCGGTCCTTAAGTTCTGTCACAAGGTTTTTGATAGATAAAACTCAGCAATAAACTTTTTCTTATTCGTATTATACATGATTAAAAAGCTTATTTTATACGAATCAAATTGCAATACAATACATTTTGTACGATTATCGCAATTTGACAAAAAACCTTATAACTTGAGACAATCGCGAACCCAAAACACGCCGCAACTGACAAAAATACCACTTACCACAAATTTAATAAAAAAACAGTGTTCCAGATAACCAACAAGGTTTTTTTTATTTATTCTGAAACCTCGATTTTAGACCACGCTTAACAACTAGCATTTGATTTTCTGTTAGCTTTCAGTTCCAACTGCTCCCAAAGAGAACTTTACGTACTTTTTACGTTTTCAGAAAAACGTATAAAAATGATCTTGTGGGCAACAAGAACACTACGTAAAATGTGAATATGAAAATTAGTTTTACCCAGACTTAGTTATCTTATGCTTCAAAATGAAGGTAACGGGTTCAGAGAGGGTTCTGACTAAAATCTCACGTAAGTTTGAAAGGTATTAAGATTCATGGAAAAAAGATAAAGTGAATCACGTCCGTATTTTTGATTGGGTAAAAAAGTGCAAAATCTCTGAAGAAACTAGCATTTGTGTAATATGGCTTTAAGCATTTAAATCCAATAATCGTTCTAATTTATCAGTATTTAATGAGCTATCAAACCATATATAGTATTAAATAAAATAAAACTTGGTATTATTTACTATGCGGCAAAATATTTGTGACAGAACTTATGGACCGACTAGGTATATGGGAGCGTAGGGTCAATAACCCAATAGTTGACCAGTTAAGCGGATTTATGATTAATGTGTTCCATAAATAAAATATTTTTAGTTTGAGCGATACCAATTTTGGCATAATGATTCTACAAAAGGTCCTTAGATGAACGATGCAAATATACATATAAATATGTATATAGTTTTTTTTTCACAATTGCCTAAAGTGAAAAATTTAAAATTCACCATAACCTGACCACATTACACCAAAAATTGACCATCTGATGCACCAATACCTGACCACTACAATAAAGGCTTTAAACATTACCTAGGCTAAATCATCAGATATATATATAGCTTCTAAATATTATATAAACTTAATATATAAAATGGTTTCAAAGGTATTTTTAAAGAAAACACTATATTTATTACCGTTATTTATATATTATCAGCATTTATGCGAAAGAAATATTCAACATCTAACAATCATAAGAATCAAACTGAAGTGAACAGGAGGAGCTATGGTTTTAAATATATTCTCTATATTTTTCAAATTCAGAAACGTGATAGAGTCCTCTTTTTTGGTGAATTATTTGTGGATTTTGAATTTTTTCTTCAATATCATCAATTCGGTATAGCATCAAGTCCTCTTTCTCTGGCCACTTCCAATTTTTGAGCGACTGATGCATTGATTTGATCAATGCTCCCTCTTCGGAAATTGATATGATTTTGCCAACAAAGTGTTTACCTTCGTAAACAAATATTACAAAATGCCCCACCTCAAAACATTTTGAATCCACGCTAGCACAAGATGCCTCTACCTCGTCTTGTTTTTCAGATTCTGTTTCTTCGTCGCTTATGAGTACTCGCTCTATCCTCTGTCCTGGTTCCTCGTCTGATATATCTTGACTGGTATCACTGCTATCGCTCCTAATGATTCTGACTATTTTCTTTTTTTTATTGGTTCCTGGACTGGTCGTCCCTCGTCTCATTCTCTTTTTAGATATTTGTTTACTTTTTTTTACTTTATTTTCTTCACGTATACGTTTTCTGATTTCAATCTTTCTATTTTGCTCGAATTTTTCATTTTCTTTTGACAACCAATAATCTTGCCATTTTTTTGAAGTCGTGGCGAATGGCAGTCGTTCCTTTTTGAGTTTTTTTATTGGAGAATCTGAGGGCCATATTATATGTTTTCCAAAAGCAGGACTGACCTGTTTTTGTTTCTCAGTCAAAAGAAGAAGTTGCCTGGTGGAAGGTGGTGGTTGAGGAAGGCTCAATGATGAACTCAAGGATTGCTTTTCAGCTGCTGGAGGTGTTATGGTGTTATGCGTTTGCATTATAGGAGTATGGCATTCAAAAAGGTTTTGAGATGTCTCCAAGATTTGAGTTGGAGTTTCGGACTTGTCTGGAAGATATGGTGTCCTTGAGACCGGAGTTGAAGATCTCGTGGGAGTATCAGACTCCTCTGGAAGATGTGGTTCGTTTGAGACCGGAGTACAACATCTGGTTGGAGTTTCTGCCATGTCTGAAAAAAAATGTGCTATCGAGATCGGAGTACTACATCTGGTGGAAGTTTCGGATTCCTCTGGCAGATCTGGAGCCATCAAAACTGGTATGGAAGTTTTGAATTCTTCTTGTAGAACTGGTATCGTCGAGACTGGTGTACTGCACCTCGTGGGAATTTTTGTTTCTACCGGTACAGTGTAGTGCTTCTGAGGTGATGGTTTCGGTTGGAGTCTTGGTGGAATGGATAGTTTATCAGAAACTGGCGGCGTTCGTATGATGGATGTAATATCTTTGATGGTAGATGTGACATTTTCTACGCTGCACGGGGAAACCTCCGACAAACAGTGTTGACGAAACTTTTTCCATACATAGAATAACTCCTTCGCGGTCTCCTCCCCTTTCCACTCTACATTACTGTGTCTAAATTGCTCTACACGGCCTCGTCTCATAAAAGACTCGAACAGCAAGAGTGTTTCCACTCCGAGAGGGGCCGATACAGGTGCAATTTTTCGAGTGTCATTATCGATGCATCTTGTCAAATCTACAGCAGTGACGTCAAATGGATAGATCCCACATCTTTTGAAGCCATTCATAACGACATCGGGAGTGGCCTTGTCTTTAAATACTTTGGCGAGCAAGGGTGCAAATCCCGCACGTGTAATCTGTCTATTCCCAGTTATTTCCTTGTACTCTGTAACTGTATTTTTCCAGCCACTTTTTAAGCATTTGAACACGGATACGTCCGCCGGCTGAGAAATATGTGTCGAGTTCGGAAAGAGCGCGTAGGCTATAATTTGATTTTCAGCACAGTACTGGGACACTTGTAATGTTAAGTGAGAGCGATGCCCATCTATTAGAAGCAAGATAGGTTTTTTTATATTGTTCTCCTTCACCCATGGATCAAGGACATTGGCGATATATTCAAAGTATAAAGGTCCGGTCATCCAACCTTTCCGAGATTTGCCGATCCCCCAGCTTTCCGGAACATTTGTTGATATTTCTTTTGAAATGCGAACTAGGGGATAAACGACCATGGGTGTAACCAGTTGACCTGCAGCGTTGATAGTGACCATGACAGTCAGTTGTTCCTTCACTTTACCCGATTTTATTTGGTAAAAATTTTTCATGCCCACCGGCCCTAGCACTTTGCCTGACTCTGGGCATGTCTGGAAACCTGATTCATCTGCATTAAATATGCGTTTGGGCTCTTCCAAGATATCCAAAGCATTTTCTTCGGCCAAATACTCTTTGAGGGATTGGTGCCACGTCTTGATATCGTTTTCAGATACAGTAGCTCGTGCTGTGGAGATCCCTTCAGCCTTTCTTTCAGTAATTTCCGGGTGTCGATTGCAAAATAACGTGACCCATTTCTTGCCTGGTCGATTATTTTTGAACGGCGTCACTCTCTTATCGTCATCTAATATTTTTTTTACTGTTTCTAACAATGTTTTTATTTTTATGGGTATGCCCTTTTTTGCGCTTGCAATTATGTATTTCACCAAAAGATTTTCTTCATGTGATGTGAAATAAGTATCGCGTCCCATTTTTCGCACTTCTGGAACTCTGCCTTTTACTTTGTTGATAAGAGTGCTATGTGGCACGCCAAAATGACGTCCAGCTTCTCTTATTTTAAAACGTCCCTCTCGCACTGCAGCGATCGCAGATTGCATTGCGGAATCCGGGTAGCGCAATATCTTTGAATCTTCAGGTTTTTTCTTTCCTAAAACGAAAGCAAAAAGTCATCACAACTGCACCCATTATGTATTCAACGTGTTAAAAAAATGCAAGGACAGCTAAAGGGTAGTTAATAGGCAGAACACCCATAAAACTACCTTGGTCAGCCTTTGGAAAAAAGTTACTTGATGACTAATCTTTTAAAAATATATAAGATAGATAAATAATATTATGTTATGCCAGTGAAAAGGTTGAACGTTGATTAAAACAATATTTTTCCCAATACATGACCACACTTTTTAATATCATGTGCAAGGTGGACAGCTAAAGGTCAGTACGTAAGGGCGTCGCCAAAACCTGACCACTTCAATTTCATTCAAAATATTTCTCCGGTCAGCCTTTGGAACCAATGTACATACGAGGTTGGGGTTTTAATAAAATATAATATAGCGTGATATTTGTATAATTACAATGAAATAAATTATCTAATTTGGTTCCTAAACCTGACCACACTGGTCAGCACTACGCAAGTTGCATTATCGGTGTTCCAAAGGATGACCATCACTATAAAAACCACGTCGCGAAAGAAACCTCATAAATATTGATATGGTTTGCTAGATACATAACTCAGAACCTTCTCTGACGTGTACTTAATCAAATAACATCAAAAGCATTGAGGATGGGCTTGGATTCCCAAAGCACGACTAAAATTTAAGTCTTAGCAAAAATGGGAATACGCGGAGCCATCTTTGCAGCGGAAAAACGTCACTTTTTTCCACCAATAGGAAGCATCTTCATACACGACATGGCAGATAAAGTGTTGCCCTTGAAAAAAAAAACAAAAACTACCATCGGGTGTTGCCGTAATTTATCAAAACTGTAGTATTGATACATTTTGGTCAGGGGTTGGTGCTTGGTCAGCTTTTGGGTCAGTAACCCTATATTATGTATAAGCGTTGTTACAAGCGTTTTGTTAGAATCTGGCGGCGCTCACGGCGGACACTCATAATAATACTTAATAATCATTTATATACATGTGGTGCAAAGATGACAAAATAAGGTTAAGTCCCACAACATTCGCCCTGCAAGGGCATTGCAAGATTATAATTTTTGATTAGGTTTAAGGTAAGACCTTAGGATATATAATCAGTTCCTATTTTAACGCATAAGCCACCTTAATAACAGTCTAGATATTTATGAAATAATATTTAATTTGAATAAATAAAATATGTTTTATGTTTTCATTGGATTAATATATCATTCAGAGTAGGCATAAGGTACTGACGCGTACGCCGCCGCCGCGCGCCGGCACGGCCACACTTCACGTGCCGTGTAACGTGACGCGTCGCGCAGCGTCTCATTGATCGAGACCATACATCAGAATATGTTTGAACTTAAGCTTGTGACCACCTTGTGACGCCGCGGGCTGTGCCGTTGCACGCGTCTGCACTCCACAAATGGATAAAAATCATGACCCGCCGCGCCACGTCACTTCACGCGCCGCGCGACGCCCCGCGTCTCCCTAAACGAGCCCTGAATCTTAAGTTGAATTCATAGGAATTGTGCCAAAATCATAGTTTTTTAGTCGAGAATTAAGTGCTTGTTGCTAGCACAGATACTACCCATAATACTATGTTGCTAGCGGTTCACGTTCATCGCAAGCAACGTACTCTCGTTGTTGAAGGAAGGTAGTTGCATGGAACAGAAAGCGCGTTACTTGTTGGTTCAACGGCCGAGAAGCCGTGCTTGAGACCGCATCATTACGATGGAATATCAAGCGGATAGGCTCCGATCAGAAGAGAAAGGTCGTATAGGCTGCTAGTGAAATAGGCTTTGCTGTAAAAAACACGTTTTCGTAGGCAAAGAAAACCTAATAAGAGATCTAGCTAGGCACCCATCTGGCTCTTCACATTTTGCTGAACTGAACTATGAACGGATTAATTGTGTATTCTTGCCACAGCTACTCACTAAAACTATGTATCTTTATTGCGCTAAAGTGGCTGGAGCTTCCTTTTCGTGGACGAAGCTATGGAGTTCGTGCATCAGGGTGTAGTGTAATGTAACAGGTCACGCTGCCGCTGCTCCATCAACACCTTGTCTCTTAAGTCTTAATTAGTGGCCTAATTACCCGGGTTCACATTTTGCTGATAGTACCTTGTCCTAATCCATAGTATTCGAGCGGTATCCGCGCAGTAAACTGACCATTTGATTTAATTTAACTAAAACGTGATCTGGAATTCCTATTATGTACTTAGGTATTACATACGACATAATTAAGACTAAATTGGCCTTGATTCAGATTTACTGCCCTATTCAAATGAAGAGAAGGGCCGATATAGTAGTGCCTAGGTATATACCTAGAGCAATTTTAATACATTTGCTTTAATTTTAAGGCCCGATTTTAAGGGTAGGCGTGGCCCTTAACTATATTACGCTGTTTATGGTTGTGACGACAGGGTATCCTAGTGTGGGGCAAAGCACTGTGCCTGTGCCTGTGTTTTTTTTTCTATGAAGGGCCTAACGCCCAAACTTCTATGACTACTCTGATTTTGCTTTCTTCTTCTCCTTCTCAGCCTCCTTCTTGTTTTATACTAACATTAGGAACTCCTTCCCGTTTACCGGGTAGTCTAATAAGCCTTTATCTTGATAAGGCGAAACAATGTGTCGGATTGGAAACAAAGATAAAAGCAAGTCATGCTTTAAATAATATGCATAAATTAATAAGACTATTGTTCATAAATGACTACAAATATTGCAATTGATCTTTTAGCAGTAAATATCTCGGATATTTATTCTGATATTAAGAACTCGTTAGCCTAAACTAAACTGTAATAACATAAAACAAACATTTACAGAAAGGCACATATATCGCTTCTGGGCCCACACTACAATACCCTGTGTCGTGGGAATCAGAAACAGCCACGTTACACACATATAAACATCCAAGACCTGGGGTTTATTTTTTCATCCCCAGTCGGGATTCGAACCCGGGACCTTTCGCTTGGGAAGCACAGCCTCGACCGCAACACCTCAGAGGTCGTCAACAATGTGGTATTATCTTTTAAATTGTTCGACTCAGGCTCCCCCTTGAGGGCGAATATTGAAACTGGTCCAAATAAAGAAGAAGACAACCATGCTTATCCCAAACATGGTCACTCTATACAAAAGTCAATGTACCTATCTACATTTTCCATCTGTTTTTGGCATCTGAAGCAATGGCCAAGGAACAAAGCTACAGTAGGCGTGGCTACGTCTCAAAGAGCACACTCTTACAAATACAAAGGATGTACTGAATCTGTTGTATTCACCGTGGGCAGAGGTTAAAGTTCGATGCGAGGTATGCTCGGCAGCAGGTAGTACCTACTTTACATTGAAGACTTTAAAATGTAAGATATGTTGCAATAAAGTTTTCAAGCGCTTTAGAGCTAAATTCTTGTATAGTGTGTGTTCAAAGTATAGAGCCATTTTTGAGTGAGGCAGAGTGCTATTCAACTGTCGATTCCCAATAACTTTTCATGTCGAAATAAAAAGTGGGATATAAAGCGTGTCGCGAGAGCGCATTGGGACGGCTGAGTGGATAGGTATAGGTAAAACTTAACTTTCTTTAATGTACTATTAGCTTTTACTGGTACAGTGCTACTGGTATCTGAAGGATGTATGGTACAATTGTTTCAACATTACCACTCGACACTTCTGGGCTTTTTGATTATTCTTTTAATCGTAAATCAATCAACTGTTTTCAGGTTGTTCCCTTAATATACTCTTCATGATACCTCTGTGCCAAATTTCAAGTTTCCAAGACATTTTGATCACTGTCAGCAACTAAAACGAGACGTGAGTGGTAAAGTTAAATATGTAAAAAGTATGTAGTATGTATGTAAGAATTTTGTAGTAAAGTTAAAGTATCGTACTGTACCTACCTATGATACCGATACAAGAGGTTGTCAGCCCCTTAGCCCGGGTGGCTGCTGGTGCCATTATCCCGTTATAGGTTTTGCATTTTTACTACAATGGCACGAAGTTCAAAATCGCGGTGCCTTATAACCAGGTCTAGGGCTCGAGGGGTTAAGGAAGTGTGCCTCACTCATGGCGACTGTACGCCGTCCAGGTCTAGGGCTCGAGGGGTTAAGGAAGTGTGCCTCACTCATGGCGACTGTACGCCGTCATTATCAGATAGATACTGAATCTATCTAGCAGTTAACACCGCCAGCCATTCTATAATGGAATGTTGCCTCAATACTGTGAGTTTTATTCCCTTTGGGCTTATATATTTAGGGTGAAAAAAGTTTAATTCTCGAAGAAACTGTTTACGAAAGGTTTAGAGTATTCTGAGATTCATTTCACTTAAGAAATCCAAGTCGCACAATAATTTTCATTCCCGCGTTACTTACTGTATTACCTATATTGAGCAGGTACAAGTATACGTATGATATAAAGAAATATGCAATTTCTTAGCTAAATTAGATTGAATAGACCTACGGGATGAGGTTAACTTAAGCCTGTAATGGTAGTTATAAAATAAGTAAATAAACAAATAATTTCGATTGGCTGGTGTTATAGGTACTTAAAGTAGTGTCGTGCGTGACAGAGCTATGCGCTGTAGTATAGGTAGCTCTGTCTCTCACTTTCCTACAATATTACCATCATAACACTATCATACAATTGAGGAATAAGACGAATGTTTTAATTTTTGGCCTTAAATATTTATGATTTATTTTATCTAAAATAAAAAATATTCCCAGCTGTGGTATAATCAAACTGGGGTAATATCAAACAGTCCTCCCGGAACCCCTGAAAGTTGCGCTTGCGCACGGACGCGATGCAATGATTTCTACAGCACGCGCACAGGTAGTGAACACAGCCCCGAGCCCGCTGACTATCGGGGAAGAAAAAAGATTGCAAGCAGTGTTGCAAGAGTGTGTGAGCGAGGCACCGATTGTAGTTACTACTACCGCTGTCTTGCTCACTCGCGAGGTAACTACGCTCGCTGTCACGCTCACTCGCGAGGTAACTACGCTCGCTGTCACGCTCACTCGCGTGGTAACTACGCTCGCTGTCACGCTCACTCGCGAGGTAGCTACACTCACTCGCGCGGTAACTAAGCTTGCTATCTCGCTCACTCGCGAACTAACTAAGCTCGCTGTCAGGCTTATTCGCGAGGTAACTACGCTCGCTGCCTCGCTCACTCACGAGTTGACTAAGCTCGCTAACCCTCACTCGCGAGGTATCTACGCTCGCTGTCTCGCTCCTGAATTTCTGCTGGTTTTAACAGAAACGTGTAGTCATTCCCTACCCTTTTATCCTTTGAAAGCTGTTTCCATGAGGAAAACAGCTTCTAGCCAAATAAAGAGATCAGTGTTTAAATCTAAGTGCTACCTTAAACTATTTGCAACTGTATGATGTTTCACTTCATTATGTTTTTAAAGCGACCAGCGTCATCAAATGATCACACGAAAACCGCATAAAAAGTTGTTTACTTCAGGGCTCTAGAAGCTGATGTCATTGTCCAGTGCAGATTGGACCACCATACTATTGCTACTGCAGGAGTGAAAAATAGCCCCTAACACACTGTAATAAGAATTGTACTTTTTTGTATGCGTATATTTGTCGGTACAGTCATCCATCATCAGAAGAAGTATGATAAACAGTACAAGGAAATCGAAAATATAAGTTACATCCGCAACATTCAACAGGGTACCTACAACACGCTGCTAACTAAAGCTGATATACTTAGCATAGTAATGTACTCTGAGATTATACCTAGTCTGTATAGTGTTTAGTGGTATAATGTAGCTTGATGAGAATAACAGCTCAAGCTGTTCTTTTCTGTATAATATTCTAAGGTCTACCAAGGTAACAAAAAGGTTTATCAGTCAACTTTCTTAAAGTTATCTCCGATAATATCCCATCTAAAGCGAGAGAGAGCATTCCCTTGCCATTACCAATATATGTTCTCCATGCTGAGGGGAGGGGTCATCGCTACATTCTTGGGTGTTTGTGTATCTTATTAACTTGCGATTACTATACTTGTATAAAGTACCTATACAGAGGTCAGGTAACTTACCTTCTATTACTAAAATGGGTACTTTTGGCTGTTGTCATCGTATAGTCTTCGAGAATTCGCTACTTACGATCTTTAGTAATTATTTCCAGTCTTCAAACTCTTACATCAAGTGAAACTCTTCTGCAGTTCACTTGGAGTTTAATAATCTAGAATAACAATAAAAATATCTGTGTTAAAAGATGGCCCCACGATTTAAAAGCACTTAAAAATCACGACTTTCAAAATTCCATACTGTCTCAAATTAGCAACTCAAGCAACATAAAGAAGTATAAATAACCGCCTAGCCTAGCAACAAACCTGATTTATAGGTTCAACCCATGGCATTACTTGTCCCACCTACAAGCCATTTTAAATTTAATGAATATGGACATAGAGTTCCTAACTACCTATGTCCCTATTGAAGCGAAGGCTGTTTAACGAACAGATCGATTATAATAAGTAGACTTATTGTTATTTGTCGTTGTTATTTATAGCTGTCTAGCTAGCTAGACAAAACTCCGATAAAAAATACCAAAAGGAAGACTAATTAAATTTAAACTCTTCGTGAGTAAAATTGTTCCTTTTAAAAATGATACTTCAAACAAGATTGTATCATATTTGGGAGACGTGGACGTGGTGGTGGTGGTGGGGGGGACACGGTATATAAAGTGTTTTAACCGACTTCAAAAAGGAGGGGGGGGGCCTCTGTTCTTCGGGATATTTGGTTTTTATCGATTCAGCGATTTCTCAAAGACTGCTGGACCTATTTGAATTTATTTTTATTTTTATTGAAAGGGTATATTTTTCAATTGGTCACAATGACATCAGAACAGGATCTGATGATGAGGTCCTGGAGAAATCGAGCGAACTCTTAAAATACCTACTATAAAATTCAAAATTCAAAAAGAATTTATTTCCATAAGAAACACACAGGTTACATTTGGAGAATGTCAAATCTTAAACTAACACATATATAAGGTATAGGGAAATATAGAACTCAATTTAAATTCCGTCACCTCAATGCTGGAGACAAAGAGGCGACTATAAACCTCCAGCTTTATACGTTATTTTTTACAGAATTGGAACAAACACCTTCCCATGCTTTCTTGTCTTCTACATAAATTTGTAGTAAGCCTTTTTACATAAGTGATTTTTAACAAAAAAAAATAATTTATTTAAAGAAAATTCTTGTAACTCAGTCGGGATTTTGTTGTAAAAGCGAATACATTGCCCTTTAAAAGATACATTAACCTTATGGAGCCTAGTAGTAGGTATAGCTAGTTTATTCCTATTTCTAGTGTTGACATTGTGCCTGTCGCTATTCTTAGGAAATTTATCAATATTTTTGTGGACGTACATTAGGTTTTCATAAATATACTAACACGGCACTGTCCATAATGTTATGTTTCTTACGTTTACAACGCATATAGGCAGACTCATAGCGAATTTTGTTTTTTTTTCATAGGAACTCCTGCATTTAGTCTCGGGAAGCATCATTTTGTGGAGTGGATCTGATGATGATGACCACAGTGGGCTACCGGAACTGCTCAATAGTTTCTAGGTCTTTCTTTCAGGTATTTTAGTTTTTGTTCAAATTATTGTGTAGTCAATATCATTGCCTTCTCATTGATACTTATCAGTATCCCTATCGTGGGTCCCAAATAAGATTAATCATAAAACGTCTTGTCTAGAGTAGGTAGGTTATATTTGAAAAGGTGCGACTTTTTATATCTGAAAAAAAAAATTGTTCTGATAGCTGTTTAAACAGATATAAAGCTCAGGAATTATTACAATTTAAAGGTTTCATGATCAATGATCATATAAATATTTACTAAACTTGCAATTGAAATTGAATGATTGTGGTAAAATATAACAGTCAATTTAAAACAGATCTTATCTAATTTCAGATAATCAGATTCATAAAATAACTTTATGTTTTTATTTAGTTAAGTGATCTATTTAGTTAAGTTGTAGAGGTAATTAAAGCCATCAGAATCGGTACCTATAAAGCTATAATTATAATTGCGTATGATTGAACTTAGTGGCTGAGTAAACATCCTAGTTAAGACGCTTGTTTTTTCTGTCTAAGATTGCCGAAAGAGTGGTCTGTATGCAAATGACCGAGTATCTGGAAATAAATAACATCTTGCCTGAAAAACAATCTGGCTTCAGGAAGTCACGCAGCACTGCTACTGCTCAGATCGATGTTGTTGACAATGTATTGACAAGTCGGAAAATGGGGAGGGGTCTATTTTGGTCTTGTTGGATTTCTCACGAGCTTTAGACACCATAAATACAACCATACTTCTAGCTAAGCTTGCCTACTATGGATTTGATGATCCAGCCCTAAAGTGGTTTGCAAATCACGCTGCGGCAGAACAGCACGAGAATTGTATATTAATTATTGAAAACCACTTAATTATTTAACGCCAAACATACTGTTTTAAGCACATGTGGTTTTAAGATATTTTGAATATATTTCTTTTGACACAAGAACCATATCAATATTATTTTTAGATACCAAGAAATTCATTTATTTTCATATAGTTACCATTGATATGTGATGTTTTATTTACTTACAAATTGAAGGAAAGTAATGCTAGCTCCTGCATCGAACTCCAAGACGAAGAACATATTACATAAATGATCTCTGATAATATAGGGCTAGGCTTAGGTAAATGATGCTCGATGCAGGGGCGGATCCAGCTTTCAATTCAGGGGAGTCATATATTGTAGGTCTAGTCAGCGTCGGCTCCTTTCATTCATCTCAAGCTGCAAGCGCAGACTCCATTTTTTATGTGGCCAGCCGTCGAGTAAAATGTTTGCAATGTGATGTGTTAAAAAGGGCATCAAATGGAGTAGTGATTAGCCGGTAGGAATCGTAATAGGGGTGAAAATTACACATGGCTATCAGTATCGAGTAATGAACATCTAATATATCCTGATAGCAAGATATATTATATGCCCCTTAAAGGTGCGGTGCAAGACGCCCTGGAAATTTTACATGGCTAACAGGACGTATCCCACCTCCACCCAACCTCACTCCGACTTCATGTCACTATGGGACAAACTCAACTATATGTGTTAAGAAGGCCGGTGCAAGACGCCCTGGAAAATTCACATGGCTAACAGGACTTATCCCACCTCCACCCAACCTCACTCCGACTTCGTGTCACTAAGGGACAAACTCAACTATATGTATTAAGAAGGCCGGTGCAAGACGCCCTGGAAAATTCACATGGCTAACAGGACTTATCCCACCTCCACCCAACCTCACTCCGACTTCATGTCACTATGGGACAAACTCAACTATATGTGTTAAGAAGGCCGGTGCAAGACGCCCTGGAAAATTCACATGGCTAACGGGACATAAGCCAACTCCACCCAACCTCACTCCGACTTCATGTCACTATGGGACAAACTCAACTATATGTGTTAAGAAGGCCGGTGCAAGACGCCCTGGAAAATTCACATGGCTAACGGGACATAAACCAACTCCACCCAACCTCACTCCGACTTCATGTCACTAAGGGACAAACTCAACTATATGTATTAAGAAGGCCGGTGCAAGACGCCCTGGAAAATTCACATGGCTAACAGGACTTATCCCACCTCCACCCAACCTCACTCCGACTTCATGTCACTATGGGACAAACTAAACTATATGTGTTAAGAAGGCCGGTGCAAGACGCCCTGGAAAATTCACATGGCTAACGGGACATAAGCCAACTCCACCCAACCTCACTCCGACTTCATGTCACTATGGGACAAACTCAACTATATGTGTTAAGAAGGCCGGTGCAAGACGCCCTGGAAAATTCACATGGCTAACGGGACATAAACCAACTCCACCCAACCTCACTCCAACTTCATGTCACTATGGGACAAACTCAACTATATGTGTTAAGAAGGCCGGTGCAAGACGCTCTGGAAATTTCACATGGCTAACGGGACATAAGCCAACTCCACCCAACCTCACTCCGACTTCATGTCACTATGGGACAAACTCAACTATATGTGTTAAGAAGGCCGGTGCAAGACGCCCTGGAAAATTCACATGGCTAACGGGACATAAGCCAACTCCACCCAACCTCACTCCGACTTCATGTCACTAAGGGACAAACTCAACTATATGTGTTAAGAAGGCCGGTGCAAGACGCCCTGGAAAATTCACATGGCTAACGGGACATAAGCCAACTCCACCCAACCTCACTCCGACTTCATGTCACTATGGGACAAACTCAACTATATGTGTTAAGAAGGCCGGTGCAAGACGCCCTGGAAAATTCACATGGCTAACAGGACTTATCCCACCTCCACCCAACCTCACTCTGACTTCATGTCACTATGGGACAAACTCAACTATATGTGTTAAGAAGGCCGGTGCAAGACGCCCTGGAAAATTCACATGGCTAACAGGACTTATCCCACCTCCACCCAACCTCACTCTGACTTCATGTCACTATGGGACAAACTCAACTATATGTGTTAAGAAGGCCGGTGCAAGACGCCCTGGAAAATTCACATGGCTAACAGGACTTATCCCACCTCCACCCAACCTCACTCCGACTTCATGTCACTATGGGACAAACTCAACAATATGTGTTAAGAAGGCCGGTGCAAGACGCCCTGGAAAATTCACATGGCTAACGGGACATAAGCCAACTCCACCCAACCTCACTCCGACTTCATGTCACTATGGGACAAACTCAACTATATGTGTTAAGAAGGCCGGTGCAAGACGCCCTGGAAAATTCACATGGCTAACAGGACTTATCCCACCTCCACCCAACCTCACTCTGACTTCATGTCACTATGGGACAAACTCAACTATATGTGTTAAGAAGGCCGGTGCAAGACGCCCTGGAAAATTCACATGGCTAACAGGACTTATCCCACCTCCACCCAACCTCACTCCGACTTCATGTCACTAAGGGACAAACTCAACTATATGTATTAAGAAGGCCGGTGCAAGACGCCCTGGAAAATTCACATGGCTAACAGGACTTATCCCACCTCCACCCAACCTCACTCCGACTTCATGTCACTATGGGACAAACTCAACTATATGTGTTAAGAAGGCCGGTGCAAGACGCCCTGGAAAATTCACATGGCTAACGGGACATAAGCCAACTCCACCCAACCTCACTCCGACTTCATGTCACTATGGGACAAACTCAACTATATGTGTTAAGAAGGCCGGTGCAAGACGCCCTGGAAAATTCACATGGCTAACGGGACATAAGCCAACTCCACCCAACCTCACTCCGACTTCATGTCACTAAGGGACAAACTCAACTATATGTGTTAAGAAGGCCGGTGCAAGACGCCCTGGAAAATTCACATGGCTAACGGGACATAAGCCAACTCCACCCAACCTCACTCCGACTTCATGTCACTATGGGACAAACTCAACTATATGTGTTAAGAAGGCCAGTGCAAGACGCCCTGGAAAATTCACATGGCTAACGGGACATAAGCCAACTCCACCCAACCTCACTCCGACTTCATGTCACTATGGGACAAACTCAACTATATGTGTTAAGAAGGCCGGTGCAAGACGCCCTGGAAATTTCACATGGCTAACGGGACATAAGCCAACTCCACCCAACCTCACTCCGACTTCATGTCACTATGGGACAAACTCAACTATATGTGTTAAGAAGGCCGGTGCAAGACGCCCTGGAAAATTCACATGGCTAACGGGACATAAGCCAACTCCACCCAACCTCACTCCGACTTCATGTCACTAAGGGACAAACTCAACTATATGTGTTAAGAAGGCCGGTGCAAGACGCCCTGGAAAATTCACATGGCTAACGGGACATAAGCCAACTCCACCCAACCTCACTCCGACTTCATGTCACTATGGGACAAACTCAACTATATGTGTTAAGAAGGCCGGTGCAAGACGCCCTGGAAAATTCACATGGCTAACGGGACATAAGCCAACTCCACCCAACCTCACTCCGACTTCATGTCACTATGGGACAAACTCAACTATATGTGTTAAGAAGGCCGGTGCAAGACGCCCTGGAAAATTCACATGGCTAACAGGACTTATCCCACCTCCACCCAACCTCACTCTGACTTCATGTCACTATGGGACAAACTCAACTATATGTGTTAAGAAGGCCGGTGCAAGACGCCCTGGAAAATTCACATGGCTAACAGGACTTATCCCACCTCCACCCAACCTCACTCCGACTTCATGTCACTATGGGACAAACTCAACAATATGTGTTAAGAAGGCCGGTGCAAGACGCCCTGGAAAATTCACATGGCTAACGGGACATAAGCCAACTCCACCCAACCTCACTCCGACTTCATGTCACTATGGGACAAACTCAACTATATGTGTTAAGAAGGCCGGTGCAAGACGCCCTGGAAAATTCACATGGCTAACAGGACTTATCCCACCTCCACCCAACCTCACTCTGACTTCATGTCACTATGGGACAAACTCAACTATATGTGTTAAGAAGGCCGGTGCAAGACGCCCTGGAAAATTCACATGGCTAACAGGACTTATCCCACCTCCACCCAACCTCACTCCGACTTCATGTCACTATGGGACAAACTCAACTATATGTGTTAAGAAGGCCGGTGCAAGACGCCCTGGAAAATTCACATGGCTAACGGGACATAAGCCAACTCCACCCAACCTCACTCCGACTTCATGTCACTAAGGGACAAACTCAACTATATGTGTTAAGAAGGCCGGTGCAGGACGCCCTGGAAAATTCACATGGCTAACAGGACTTATCCCACCTCCACCCAACCTCACTCTGACTTCATGTCACTATGGGACAAACTCAACTATATGTGTTAAGAAGGCCGGTGCAAGACGCCCTGGAAAATTCACATAGCTAACAGGACTTATCCCACCTCCACCCAACCTCACTCCGACTTCATGTCACTATGGGACAAACTCAACAATATGTGTTAAGAAGGCCGGTGCAAGACGCCCTGGAAAATTCACATGGCTAACGGGACATAAGCCAACTCCACCCAACATCACTCCGACTTCATGTCACTATGGGACAAACTCAACTATATGTGTTAAGAAGGCCGGTGCAAGACGCCCTGGAAAATTCACATGGCTAACAGGACATAAGCCAACTCCACCCAACCTCACTCCGACTGCATGTCACTATGGGACAAACTCAACTATATGTGTTAAGAAGGCCGGTGCAAGACGCCCTGGAAATTTCACATGGCTAACAGGACTTATCCCACCTCCACCCAACCTCACTCCGACTTCATGTCACTAAGGGACAAACTCAACTATATGTGTTAAGAAGGCCGGTGCAAGACGCCCTGGAAATTTCACATGGCTAACAGGACTTATCCCACCTCCACCCAACCTCACTCCGACTTCATGTCACTATGGGACAAACTCAACTATATGTGTTAAGAAGGCCGGTGCAAGACGCCCTGGAAAATTCACATGGCTAACAGGACATAAGCCAACTCCACCCAACCTCACTCCGACTTCATGTCACTATGGGACAAACTCAACTATATGTGTTAAGAAGGCCGGTGCAAGACGCCCTGGAAAATTCACATGGCTAACAGGACATAAGCCAACTCCACCCAACCTCACTCCGACTTCATGTCACTATGGGACAAACTCAACAATATGTGTTAAGAAGGCCGGTGCAAGACGCCCTGGAAAATTCACATGGCTAACGGGACATAAGCCAACTCCACCCAACATCACTCCGACTTCATGTCACTATGGGACAAACTCAACTATATGTGTTAAGAAGGCCGGTGCAAGACGCCCTGGAAAATTCACATGGCTAACAGGACATAAGCCACCTCCACCCAACCTCACTCCGACTTCATGTCACTATGGGACAAACTCAACTATATGTGTTAAGAAGGCCGGTGCAAGACGCCCTGGAAAATTCACATGGCTAACGGGACATAAGCCAACTCCACCCAACCTCACTCCGACTTCATGTCACTATGGGACAAACTCAACTATATGTGTTAAGAAGGCCGGTGCAAGACGCCCTGGAAAATTCACATGGCTAACAGGACTTATCCCACCTCCACCCAACCTCACTCCGACTTCATGTCACTATGGGACAAACTCAACTATATGTGTTAAGAAGGCCGGTGCAAGACGCCCTGGAAAATTCACATGGCTAACGGGACATAAGCCAACTCCACCCAACCTCACTCCGACTTCATGTCACTATGGGACAAACTCAACTATATGTGTTAAGAAGGCCGGTGCAAGACGCCCTGGAAAATTCACATGGCTAACAGGACTTATCCCACCTCCACCCAACCTCACTCTGACTTCATGTCACTATGGGACAAACTCAACTATATGTGTTAAGAAGGCCGGTGCAAGACGCCCTGGAAAATTCACATAGCTAACAGGACTTATCCCACCTCCACCCAACCTCACTCCGACTTCATGTCACTATGGGACAAACTCAACAATATGTGTTAAGAAGGCCGGTGCAAGACGCCCTGGAAAATTCACATGGCTAACGGGACATAAGCCAACTCCACCCAACATCACTCCGACTTCATGTCACTATGGGACAAACTCAACTATATGTGTTAAGAAGGCCGGTGCAAGACGCCCTGGAAAATTCACATGGCTAACAGGACATAAGCCAACTCCACCCAACCTCACTCCGACTGCATGTCACTATGGGACAAACTCAACTATATGTGTTAAGAAGGCCGGTGCAAGACGCCCTGGAAATTTCACATGGCTAACAGGACTTATCCCACCTCCACCCAACCTCACTCCGACTTCATGTCACTAAGGGACAAACTCAACTATATGTGTTAAGAAGGCCGGTGCAAGACGCCCTGGAAATTTCACATGGCTAACAGGACTTATCCCACCTCCACCCAACCTCACTCCGACTTCATGTCACTATGGGACAAACTCAACTATATGTGTTAAGAAGGCCGGTGCAAGACGCCCTGGAAAATTCACATGGCTAACAGGACATAAGCCAACTCCACCCAACCTCACTCCGACTTCATGTCACTATGGGACAAACTCAACTATATGTGTTAAGAAGGCCGGTGCAAGACGCCCTGGAAAATTCACATGGCTAACAGGACATAAGCCAACTCCACCCAACCTCACTCCGACTTCATGTCACTATGGGACAAACTCAACAATATGTGTTAAGAAGGCCGGTGCAAGACGCCCTGGAAAATTCACATGGCTAACAGGACATAAGCCAACTCCACCCAACCTCACTCCGACTTCATGTCACTATGGGACAAACTCAACTATATGTGTTAAGAAGGCCGGTGCAAGACGCCCTGGAAATTTCACATGGCTAACAGGACTTATCCCACCTCCACCCAACCTCACTACGACTTCATGTCACTATGGGACAAACTCAACTATATGTGTTAAGAAGGCCGGTGCAAGACGCCCTGGAAAATTCACATGGCTAACAGGACATAAGCCAACTCCACCCAACCTCACTCCGACTTCATGTCACTATGGGACAAACTCAACTATATGTGTTAAGAAGGCCGGTGCAAGACGCCCTGGAAAATTCACATGGCTAACAGGACATAAGCCAACTCCACCCAACCTCACTCCGACTTCATGTCACTATGGGACAAACTCAACTATATGTGTTAAGAAGGCCGGTGCAAGACGCCCTGGAAAATTCACATGGCTAACAGGACATAAGCCAACTCCACCCAACCTCACTCCGACTGCATGTCACTATGGGACAAACTCAACTATATGTGTTAAGAAGGCCGGTGCAAGACGCCCTGGAAATTTCACATGGCTAACAGGACTTATCCCACCTCCACCCAACCTCACTCCGACTTCATGTCACTAAGGGACAAACTCAACTATATGTGTTAAGAAGGCCGGTGCAAGACGTCCTGGAAATTTCACATGGCTAACAGGACTTATCCCACCTCCACCCAACCTCACTCTGACTTCATGTCACTATGGGACAAACTCAACTATATGTGTTAAGAAGGCCGGTGCAAGACGCCCTGGAAAATTCACATGGCTAACGGGACATAAGCCAACTCCACCCAACATCACTCCGACTTCATGTCACTATGGGACAAACTCAACTATATGTGTTAAGAAGGCCGGTGCAAGACGCCCTGGAAAATTCACATGGCTAACAGGACATAAGCCAACTCCACCCAACCTCACTCCGACTGCATGTCACTATGGGACAAACTCAACTATATGTGTTAAGAAGGCCGGTGCAAGACGCCCTGGAAATTTCACATGGCTAACAGGACTTATCCCACCTCCACCCAACCTCACTCCGACTTCATGTCACTAAGGGACAAACTCAACTATATGTGTTAAGAAGGCCGGTGCAAGACGCCCTGGAAATTTCACATGGCTAACAGGACTTATCCCACCTCCACCCAACCTCACTCCGACTTCATGTCACTATGGGACAAACTCAACTATATGTGTTAAGAAGGCCGGTGCAAGACGCCCTGGAAAATTCACATGGCTAACAGGACATAAGCCAACTCCACCCAACCTCACTCCGACTTCATGTCACTATGGGACAAACTCAACTATATGTGTTAAGAAGGCCGGTGCAAGACGCCCTGGAAATTTCACATGGCTAACAGGACTTATCCCACCTCCACCCAACCTCACTCCGACTTCATGTCACTAAGGGACAAACTCAACTATATGTGTTAAGAAGGCCGGTGCAAGACGCCCTGGAAATTTCACATGGCTAACAGGACATAAGCCAACTCCACCCAACCTCACTCCGACTTCATGTCACTAAGGGACAAACTCAACTATATGTGTTAAGAAGGCCGGTGCAAGACGCCCTGGAAAATTCACATGGCTAACAGGACATAAGCCAACTCCACCCAACCTCACTCCGACTTCATGTCACTATGGGACAAACTCAACTATATGTGTTAAGAAGGCCGGTGCAAGACGCCCTGGAAAATTCACATGGCTAACAGGACTTATCCCACCTCCATCCAACCTCACTCCGACTTCATGTCACTATGGGACAAACTCAACTATATGTGTTAAGAAGGCCGGTGCAAGACGCCCTGGAAATTTCACATGGCTAACAGGACATAAGCCAACTCCACCCAACCTCACTCCGACTTCATGTCACTAAGGGACAAACTCAACTATATGTGTTAAGAAGGCCGGTGCAAGACGCCCTGGAAAATTCACATGGCTAACAGGACATAAGCCAACTCCACCCAACCTCACTCCGACTTCATGTCACTATGGGACAAACTCAACTATATGTGTTAAGAAGGCCGGTGCAAGACGCCCTGGAAAATTCACATGGCTAACAGGACATAAGCCAACTCCACCCAACCTCACTCCGACTTCATGTCACTATGGGACAAACTCAACTATATGTGTTAAGAAGGCCGGTGCAAGACGCCCTGGAAAATTCACATGGCTAACAGGACATAAGCCAACTCCACCCAACCTCACTCCGACTTCATGTCACTATGGGACAAACTCAACTATATGTGTTAAGAAGGCCGGTGCAAGACGCCCTGGAAAATTCACATGGCTAACAGGACTTATCCCACCTCCATCCAACCTCACTCCGACTTCATGTCACTATGGGACAAACTCAACTATATGTGTTAAGAAGGCCGGTGCAAGACGCCCTGGAAAATTCACATGGCTAACAGGACATAAGCCAACTCCACCCAACCTCACTCCGACTTCATGTCACTATGGGACAAACTCAACTATATGTGTTAAGAAGGCCGGTGCAAGACGCCCTGGAAAATTCACATGGCTAACAGGACTTATCCCACCTCCACCCAACCTCACTCTGACTTCATGTCACTATGGGACAAACTCAACTATATGTGTTAAGAAGGCCGGTGCAAGACGCCCTGGAAAATTCACATGGCTAACGGGACATAAGCCAACTCCACCCAACATCACTCCGACTTCATGTCACTATGGGACAAACTCAACTATATGTGTTAAGAAGGCCGGTGCAAGACGCCCTGGAAAATTCACATGGCTAACAGGACATAAGCCAACTCCACCCAACCTCACTCCGACTGCATGTCACTATGGGACAAACTCAACTATATGTGTTAAGAAGGCCGGTGCAAGACGCCCTGGAAATTTCACATGGCTAACAGGACTTATCCCACCTCCACCCAACCTCACTCCGACTTCATGTCACTAAGGGACAAACTCAACTATATGTGTTAAGAAGGCCGGTGCAAGACGCCCTGGAAATTTCACATGGCTAACAGGACTTATCCCACCTCCACCCAACCTCACTCCGACTTCATGTCACTATGGGACAAACTCAACTATATGTGTTAAGAAGGCCGGTGCAAGACGCCCTGGAAAATTCACATGGCTAACAGGACATAAGCCAACTCCACCCAACCTCACTCCGACTTCATGTCACTATGGGACAAACTCAACTATATGTGTTAAGAAGGCCGGTGCAAGACGCCCTGGAAATTTCACATGGCTAACAGGACTTATCCCACCTCCACCCAACCTCACTCCGACTTCATGTCACTAAGGGACAAACTCAACTATATGTGTTAAGAAGGCCGGTGCAAGACGCCCTGGAAATTTCACATGGCTAACAGGACATAAGCCAACTCCACCCAACCTCACTCCGACTTCATGTCACTAAGGGACAAACTCAACTATATGTGTTAAGAAGGCCGGTGCAAGACGCCCTGGAAAATTCACATGGCTAACAGGACATAAGCCAACTCCACCCAACCTCACTCCGACTTCATGTCACTATGGGACAAACTCAACTATATGTGTTAAGAAGGCCGGTGCAAGACGCCCTGGAAAATTCACATGGCTAACAGGACTTATCCCACCTCCATCCAACCTCACTCCGACTTCATGTCACTATGGGACAAACTCAACTATATGTGTTAAGAAGGCCGGTGCAAGACGCCCTGGAAATTTCACATGGCTAACAGGACATAAGCCAACTCCACCCAACCTCACTCCGACTTCATGTCACTAAGGGACAAACTCAACTATATGTGTTAAGAAGGCCGGTGCAAGACGCCCTGGAAAATTCACATGGCTAACAGGACATAAGCCAACTCCACCCAACCTCACTCCGACTTCATGTCACTATGGGACAAACTCAACTATATGTGTTAAGAAGGCCGGTGCAAGACGCCCTGGAAAATTCACATGGCTAACAGGACATAAGCCAACTCCACCCAACCTCACTCCGACTTCATGTCACTATGGGACAAACTCAACTATATGTGTTAAGAAGGCCGGTGCAAGACGCCCTGGAAAATTCACATGGCTAACAGGACATAAGCCAACTCCACCCAACCTCACTCCGACTTCATGTCACTATGGGACAAACTCAACTATATGTGTTAAGAAGGCCGGTGCAAGACGCCCTGGAAAATTCACATGGCTAACAGGACTTATCCCACCTCCATCCAACCTCACTCCGACTTCATGTCACTATGGGACAAACTCAACTATATGTGTTAAGAAGGCCGGTGCAAGACGCCCTGGAAAATTCACATGGCTAACAGGACATAAGCCAACTCCACCCAACCTCACTCCGACTTCATGTCACTATGGGACAAACTCAACTATATGTGTTAAGAAGGCCGGTGCAAGACGCCCTGGAAAATTCACATGGCTAACAGGACATAAGCCAACTCCACCCAACCTCACTCCGACTTCATGTCACTATGGGACAAACTCAACTATATGTGTTAAGAAGGCCGGTGCAAGACGCCCTGGAAAATTCACATGGCTAACAGGACTTATCCCACCTCCATCCAACCTCACTCCGACTTCATGTCACTATGGGACAAACTCAACTATATGTGTTAAGAAGGCCGGTGCAAGACGCCCTGGAAATTTCACATGGCTAACAGGACATAAGCCAACTCCACCCAACCTCACTCCGACTTCATGTCACTAAGGGACAAACTCAACTATATGTGTTAAGAAGGCCGGTGCAAGACGCCCTGGAAAATTCACATGGCTAACAGGACATAAGCCAACTCCACCCAACCTCACTCCGACTTCATGTCACTATGGGACAAACTCAACTATATGTGTTAAGAAGGCCGGTGCAAGACGCCCTGGAAAATTCACATGGCTAACAGGACTTATCCCACCTCCATCCAACCTCACTCCGACTTCATGTCACTATGGGACAAACTCAACTATATGTGTGAAGAAGCAAGCCGCCCTGGAAATTTCACATGACTAGGCAATCGAGCAATGACCTGACTGGTTCTAGCAATGAGCTATATACAGCGTGTTTGATAGGTCGATGTAACGGCTTAAAGCGAAGCCAGAATAGACCATATAGAACCATTTGAGCCAACATATCACTATGCTGAAGTCTTATCGTTTTTATTTTATTGATGATTTATTGTCTTAGGCGAAAATTCCCCGATTTTCATAGTTCATCGAAAATAATTGCGAAATTAAACAATGATTGGATTATTTTGAAATTAATTCTAATGAAACACTTAATTTTATTTATGTTAAAAAACGTAAATTACGACCAGTCTAAAGATAAACTATCTTGTTAGAACACATTTCTTATATGTGCAAATGTTGTCATTGCTTCATTATAACATCGAATTCGAACATCTCTGAAAAACAAAGCAATTTGATTTGACCTCACCAAAGAGACCAGGGCAACTGTGAGGCAAACAAGCTAGCAAAATTAGGGGCAGGAAGGCCAGATTGTCCCTCCACCATTCTCGCCCTTATCAGCGAAAGCTCTACAAAAAAGGCTGAAAGAAGCCACAGTACGGCAACAAAATGAATAATGGTCTAGCAGAGAAGACTACAAAAACACAAAATTATTCATAAATAAGAATAACCATAAATTTACTAACTACCAAATGAGACTGCTACGCAGTAAAATAATAATACTAACAAGCCTAATAACAGACCATTGTACATTCAACAAGCACTTGAAAATTACAGGTGCAATAGACAGCCTCCTATGCAGGGGGTGTATGGAAGTGGAATAAATAGTAGAGCACATGCTATAGAATAGAAAACCTCAATTCTAATATCAGTCGAGAACAAATTAAATGTCAATGTCGCTATGCCGGTCATAACATGCGGTTCCTGAACACTCCATATACCTAAAGCTTTTAATACGAGTGTGTGTAGATAAAGCAGTATATGTAACTGTATATAATTAGGCATGAAAAATACGAGTGTGGGTTTATGAAACAAGCCGATAGGCGAGTGTACATGGCGTGCCTTTTATGTTCTGTCGTTTACATATTTGGCAACAATTTTGAATTTAGAACTGTTCAATATTAAAATTAAAATTTGTTGGGGTTCAGAATATCAAAACAATTGAAAAAAAATGGATTTATGCATTTGTTCAGTCACAGCGTTATTTTGAAACTGTCAGGTAACGTACGAAAATGAATCTTACTAAGGAAAATGTCCGAGCATTAATTTTCTATAACTTCCGAAGGGGCCTAACACGGCTTCAATGTTTCTAAGAGGTAACATCTGTGTTCCGTGATAAATTCCCATGTCTGCGGACTGTCGAACGCTGGCATTTAGAATTCCAACGTGGACATACCAGTCTTAGTGACAAATCTCGTGAAGGACGTCCAAAATCAGCCTTCATTGAAGATAACATCGTTGCTGTCAGACAACTAATCCTCGAAGATTGTCGTTTGACATATCGGGAGATAGAGGCGTTATTAGGCATTTCAGGGACAACCATTCAGAAGACCTTGCATAAGGCGCTTTGTGTGAGAAAGCTAGTTTCCCGTTGGGTCCCGCATTTGCTTTCCGACGATCATAAGGCGGCCCGCGTCAGATGGTGTAAGAAAACACTTCAAAGGTTGAACCGAGGAGAGTCAAATGACGTCCACAATCATCAGCGGTGACGAATCTTGGATCTATGCCTACGAACCTGATTCCAAACAACAATACACAATCTGGGTCTCCCAAGACGAGCCAAAGCCGACTAAAGTTGTTCGCTCTCGAAGCACTTCAAAGAAGATGGTGGCTACGTTCGTGGCGAAAACCGGTCATATTGCGACAATTGCACTTGAATATCGTAGAACGGTTAATGCAGAGTGGTATACCACAGTTTGTTTACCATAAGTCATCGCCGAACTTCGGAAATCTTACCTAAAGAGACGCATCATCCAACACCATGACAACTCAAGCCCACACTCGTGAAACGATTGAGTATTTTAAGCAGGAAAACGTAGAAATTCTTGACCATCCAGCATACAGTCCTGACCTAAGCCCTAACGATTTCTTTAGATTCCCTAAAATTAAGAAAACTCTTCGTGGTCAAATTTTGCAATCAGGTAAAGTAGCAGTCGACCTTTTCAAATCAGCCATTATGAACACCCCCACTTTGGAGTGGAATAAATATAGGGAATGGAGAACTGTATTAAACTACGTGGTGAATACTTTGGTTCTAGGTTCTAGATGCTTTTTTTCTACAAACGACAGAACTTAAAAGGCACGCCTCGTATTAGTACGCTTATTACTGTAGTTTATGTCACAGTTATATAATGAAGCTCGTGCCTGTGTGAAGAAGTTAAGTTCTTGAGCAAGAATAAAATAAATTAAAAACGTTCATATCTGTCGGTCTAAAAAACTATTCATCTCCCTCAATCTGGTTAAAATTCAAGGATGTATGAGGTATCCGCGTAACAGGTACCTCAAATGATAGAGCAATAACCAAGCATATATTTAAAAAGACATTGACATAAAAAGCTAACACCGTTTTTAAAAAATTGGATCCCAAAAAAATATTTTTCAGATGATTGAAATTTGTCGTGCTCTTCAAGGGTCTGTAAAACCAAGTCTGAAGTATCAGTGCACTAATCAGATTTATTAGAATGCTTAAGTATTAAGTGTTTTATTAGAATGAATTTAAAATAATCTAATTATTGTCTGATTTCGCAATTTTCATCGATATATGTGATAATCTGGGAATTTATACCGAAAAACTAAATCATCAATTAAAAATAAACGGTAAGACTTCACCATGGGCGTATTTTTGCTAATATATACTTCATGAGCTAGCGCCGTCTCGATCAGCTACCAAGTCGAGTAGTGAGCACCTGATAAGATCTGTTATGAGGGGAGGGTCAACCACTCGTGAATACTTAGTTAAATCACAGCATAGAGCAAATGTGTGGACTGCTGAATACCATCTCCGCACTTGCATCATAATTTCGCATTATTCAAAGAAGTATTTGATCGATTTACGGCTTTGGTGTCATCTTAAACCTGAAGAAGCATACAATGACATACGATTTTTCAGTTTGAGTTCACGAATTTTGATGTAAGACTCCACTCTTGCAGCATGAGTAGATTTGTTTGGAACTTTTTTATTGTTACATAGGCAAGTCCGTTAATTTTATGTTGTACAAAGAGATTTGAAAAATATCTTTAGTCTGCAAAGATCCAGCCCGGGGGCGGGGGGGGGGATATATGACCACATGACCCCCCCTCCCCCCTGGATCCACCCTCGGCTGGATGAGTGTTTGATTTTCCGAATGCTGATCATCTGTATGCCCGGTTCTTCATACACACAGCTGGTAGAATGCATTTTCAAGAGTGGGTCAGGTCAATATATCATGTCTATGTGACAGAATGTTTAACTTGACATAAACATATTTATTTCTGAATTTAGGCATACAGAAGATAATCTTTATCTTGCTGACTACTGCAGAAGACAACTTGCTTTGTATTAAACATTTAATTTACTATATGTAACTGTACAGTTACAGAGGTTGCCAGTATAGTATTTTATCTACACACGTATCATGAACCCTCTTTACTGCGTACAAAAACCGCACGTTACGATCAGCATAATATTAAACTACTTGGTAACAACTCATTTCTTATCTGAAAAAATACACATTATGACCATAATGTGTAATTTTTCTACATATTATGACATTCAAATTTCGAACGCCGACGCCCGCCTGCGTGCCGCCCCTAGTTTGTCCGTGAAGCAGAACAAGCTATACAACTGCAGAGCCACAATGCCGGTCAAACATGCGGTTCCTGAACACATCAAAGAGAGCTTATGATATGTGTGTAGATAAACTAGTGTATGTAACTGTACATCTCTGTAACTGTACAACTCTCGAGTGATATTATTATGAAACTCGCCTTCGGCTCGTTTCATAAACCCACTCTCGCGTATTAATGCCCTCCATTATGAAGCAGCCACATAAACAACTATTATAGTTATATTTAATAGTTGTACTAATATTATACGCCAAAACACGCTACAAATTGAATTTGATTCGCGAGTATCAACTGTTGCATACAATTTTTGGCCATTCCGATAAAGGGCATATAAAAAATGTAGGAGCTGCCTGGCAAAGAACTTGATTTAGAATTAAGTATTTTTTAATAATTCTGACATCGACGTTATTTGTATTGCAGAACACTGGTTAAAGGAAAATGTGATGTCTTTTAAGATAAATAATTAAATTGTTAGTTGTTACTATATAAGGACTGCTGATAGGAGTGATTCTTAAATCTTAGTAAAAAATAACATTCAATTAAAACAATGGAAGTATATTCTTGCACTCACAGAAGAAAGACAAATAGAGCTATCCTGTATACAGTTAGTTAGATAGTCATTGTTGTTATTATTATTGTTAGTGCCTACAGACCTCCGAAGGATGAAAATTTATATAATTTAACCTTTATCATGTAGTTTTAGAGCCGCCTAGAAATAATACTGACTAGGCGAACCTGCTTAGATAACGTTTTTTGTGAATGTGCATTCACAAGTAAAAATATTATGAACTGCTTACAATCTGATCAAAGAGGTCAAACAGTTTCATTCCCAGTCTCTTGTAAGGCTGATCCATCATTTTAAAGGCCAAATACAGCCCATAGACTAGGACCGTATTCGCAAAATAATTATATATATTTGCCAGATTTTAATGAACAGAACTCGAACAAAATGTATTCAGACTTCTTCAACATTATTCAAACAGAATTTAATAATTCAATCAAAGAAAGATACTGCCAACAACGGTAAATAAAATTTTAATGAATCGGCAATTTTAGGTATTTGTAAAAGTAGAGTAACTTATATGACCTTTTTAAATAAACAACCTATAACTTTGATAGAAAAATTAATGACTGTTAGAAAATATTACAAGATTTTCAAGTTGGTTTGTAGAAATGCAAAAACTTTACACATGCATGCATGCATGCAAAAAAATACAAAATTCAAATAATAGATAGAATGATAATGGTTTGGCAAATAACAAACCGCGAAACTGGCAAAGTTATAACAAGGGCAATGATTTCTGCTTAAAGGTAAGTGATGATGTTATTAAATCTAATTAATATCCCCAGGACATTGTCAAAACGTAACTTAACTTAAAAAATACTGAAGACCTGTGGGGTACATCAGTCAAAGTCATTGATTCAGTAACACTTGTTTAACTTACATAGCTATATATAAAATTCAAAGTCCTGACATAGTGACTGATCGAATGGCTGATATTACAATCCATGGCCTCACAGTTATATCGAAAGATAACTGTTTCTCAACAGAGGGGTTGATTTTTAGTCCATATACTACACGAGCTGATGCCCGCTCAATGTGTAGGGACCCGGACATAGCAGGGAGGTCTGACCCCGGGCATGCTTAATTCCATTTTTTCCCTCTTCCAAAAAAAGGGTTGATATTACAAAGCACAGCCTAAACCGCTGGTTCTATAAACAGGAAACTTTGTACAGGGATCCTATTAAGAGCATAGGGTAGCACTAAGAACGGGAGGGATTGGGAGGGGGGATGAGGAAGGGGCGTTAGTGTTAGTATGGACTAGCCATTTTTATACGAGCTTATACACGAGCGAAGCCGCGGGACCTGCTTGTATTCAATCAATTATTGACGATGGGGCTTAACCAGACCTCAAGAAATATAGTAAACTGATACCTCAGTTCAAGTCGGGAGACAAGGGAGATCCTTCAAATTTCACCAATATATGTACTTCCAGCACTTAGTAAAATATTTGAAAAGATTATTCTCAATCAAATGATCTAACACTTCAACCGTACAAAACAACTCCACGGCAAGCAATACTGTTCCTTCTCACATTTCCTCGGCATGGGAGGCCACACAGGATGCTATTGACGTTGATCATTTTTGATCCATATTTGTTGATCGATTGTGTTGATCATGATATGCCACTAATAATATTAAATCACTTTATTTCTAACTCCGTAGTTAGAAATAAAGTTAGATAGATATTTAGAAGGCAAAATAAATATTTCGAATCCCGGTGCTGACAATGTACCAATGAGATAAATAATTTATCTTTAAAACACTATACGGACGTGATGGTGATGAAAAACTTCGTGAGGAAACCTTCATTACTTCATAGCTGCGGCAATGGGCTAACCCCCTGTCACGCAGAATGGAGTATTGAATAACTCGCTAAAAGTGGGCACAATTGTGTTTCTACCATCCCGTAAGGGAAAAGGCGTGATGCTGTTTATTGTATGTAAGTATGTAAATAAAATTTCTTATAAATTAATTTCAGATTCACGTATGACGTCACACTACAATATAGAATTCCTCAGATGAACGAAACTCTTTCCACTTACCTACTTACTCTGGGCACAAATAAATGTAACCACTGAGTAAGTACATAAATAGAGGGATGGCTATTTTTCATGAATAAAATTAATATACCGACACTCTTAACTCATACGACTGTTTTACTTCGTTGGTTGAAACCATTTGAAACCAATATAGTTAACAGGAAAGGTAGGATTCTTTTCGCCTACAATTATGGTGACAGACAGCGATGGGGTAAGTATCGATATCACAGAGTAAGTAATTAAATAGAGGGAGGGCTATTTTCCATGCACAAAAGTTAATATAGTGACACTCGTTACTCATACGACCGTAATACTTTGTATGACTGAAACCTACATAGTTTCAACAAGATAGGCAGGATTCTTTTCGCGAACAATTTTAGTGACAACCAGCGACGGGCTAAGTATCGATATAAGTACGGCTATCGACAAAAATTATAGATAGTTTACCTACTTTGTTTATCGATATTTTAGAAGACTGGTATTTATATTTGAGCTAATGATCACTGTTTAAATAATATCTGAGCCGAGCGATCCCCGCAGCGGACTGCCTACAGAGGTCTGGCCTTCCTGGTCAAGTGGAGTGTCGTCCACCAACCCATCGACTTCGAGCACACCGCCATCTAAGCCCTTGGCGCCTAAGTCCAGCTGGCCAGCAACGTTGTTCGACTCTATGCCGTTTATCACCCACCGGTGAAGGACTCAATCCCAGGGAGCCGGGGGCTGCTGGAGTCGCCACAACCGTCTCTCACCGCCAGAGACCTCAACACCAAACACCCACACTGGAACTCCTCGAAAGTGTGCCCTGCTAGACGCGCACTTCTCGCCGACTCCGTGAGCCACAGCTACGATGTCATCGGACCCTATGAGCCTCACTACAACACGGACGGCTGTGGGGACATAATCGACATCGTAGTCTATAAGGGAATCCGGACCCAGCCAAGCCAGGAAGTCCTGCCAGATCTTCCCTCAGACCGCAGACCCGTTATACTCCTCTTTGCTAACCTGCCCATCAGAGTTTCGCCACCAGCGCCACGTCGACGGTTACGACTGGGCTTCCTTCTCGGCCGCACTCGCCGAGAACTCCATCTCCCGGACAGCAACCCAGCCAGAAGTCGTCGAAGCACTGATTTCAGGGTCGACTATCAGGATCTAGGACGCGCTCTATACATCCTCGTACACCGTCTCTAGCCGGAGGAAACCCCAACCCTTCCCGGCGAAGATTCAGGCACTCATCTGCGAACAGCGTCGTCTCCGGAAGCTATGGCGTCAAACCCGGTGCCCAAGTCCCGCCTCAACGCCATGACGGCCACCACCAAGCGATGGCTTGCTGACCACGCCGAAGAGTCTTGGGAACGCCACATCGAGTCCGTAGGCGACCACGTCCCCTCCGTGCATCGCTTATAACGGCAGCTGTCGTCCACCCCGACTCCTGTCCGACCACTGCTGTGCAGCGACGGCTTCCCGAGATTTCGAGCAGAAGACCGATCTGAAATCTTCACCGAATGCCTGGAGAGGCATTTCAAGCCAAACCCCACCGACGACGCCAAGCACCCCATCTTGATCAAGTACTGCGATTGATCAGGCGCACCACGCCCAGGAAAACCCCGGGCGCCGACCGCATCACCAACATAGTGCTGCGCAACTTGCCGCCTTCGACTGTGGTGGCCGTGACGTGCCTGTTTAACGGCATTTCCCAACTCCATGGAAGGAAGGCCTAGTCACAATTCTCCCCAAGCCGGGCAAGAACATCAAAAAGCCTCCTGATCACCAGACAAAACACAGATAAAACACGGATGTGGCTACATCTAGGCGAGTATATTTTAGTTACTTTCATAGTATCATGTCCTATGCTATCTTGTTGTGGGGGAAAGTAGTAGATATTCAAACTATTATTATTTTAAAGAAAAGAGATATTCTAGCAATTTATAATTTAAAACGAACAGACTCCTTATGAGAGCTTTTTAAAGAAATTGACTTACTAACTGTAGCTAGTCAATTTATTTTCGAAAATATAATGTATGTACGCAAGAACCTTACAACATTTTCCATACTTAGCGATAGCTTTAGACTCGCGAAGGTTAGCATTTCTTTCAAGGGTTAGTGCAACCTCTACTACAATAAGATACCTCTGGAGATTTTGAAATTGCCATTTGAGCAATTAAAAAAGCATGTTAAAGCGACTTTGTCGAAAAAGGGATATTACAATGTTCAAGATTACTTAAATGACATGAGTGTATGGGGTTAATCTAGCTCAACACAGATCTTGCTGTTAATAATTTTGTAATTATTTATTCCTGCTTATTAATCATAATAATAAAAAAAAAACATATTTGTATTAGTTAAGCACAACCAATTTTTAAAGAGATCAAAAAGTCAATCTGTGGCTGTTTCTAGGCCCTTCTTCTCCCACAGTGCTCCAATGTAGAGAAATGGCAAACAATGATGTTTGCTAAGTATATGTAAATATCTACAGTAATAAAGTACTTTGACTTTGACTTAGACTTTGAAACCATATTAAAGGTGTTCGAGAAGCTACTGCTAGGAAGACTGCTACTGCACACCCAAGCTCGCCCGGAACAGTTCAGCTTCAGGCCAGAGCATTCGACTACGCTCCAGCTCACCAGGGTGATAAACGACAGGACGGTCTGTCTGAACAAGGAAAAATACACCGTCGCAGTACTCCTGGACATGGAGAAGGCGTTCGACAGAGTATAGCACGAGGGTTTGCTATACAGCCCCACGACGACTCATCCGCGTCGTGGCCTCTTTTCTTCAGAGTCGCCGCTACAGAGTGGTGGTGGAGACGCCGTGTCTGAAGCCCGCCCTAACGAAGCCGGTGTCCCGCAAGGATCCTGCATCTCACCCGCCTGATACTCCCGGTACACGGTTGACATCCCAGGTGGCCCCGGTGTCCAGCTGGCCCTCTTCACTGACGACGCAGTATGCTATGCGCCGTCTTACAAAGCACCCCATGCGCTGTCAAGATGCAACGCACGCTGGACACCCTGCCTGAATGGCTGGCGAAAGGGAGGCTCTCCGTCAACGTCGGGAAAGCGCAGGCGATGATCACCGTCCAGAGCATCCTGCCATCACCACTAAACCTCCAGGGGAAGAACATTGGGTGGCAGCACCACGTGAAGTATCTGGGGTTCACCATAAACCGCCGGCTCTCGATGAAGAATCACGTCGTAAAGTAGGTCTGGGCTGCACGGGTGAAAGTTCGTCCACTCCTGGACTCCAGCCTCCCACTCCTGGACTCCAGTCTCCCCCTGCGGTCGAAGCTCGGGATCTACGGGACTACCTCCGTATCATTGTGATCTAAATGCTATTGAGCTGATAAGGAGCCTGGCAAAATGCAGAGTAGCAAATAAAAATATAAAACTGACCACGGAGCAATTAAAAATCATCAAAGAGTCATTTGAAAATGTAACAGCAGAAGAATGGAAGAAAATGACCATGTTGTAATGGTGGAAAATAAATATATAGAAAGGGACGGGATTACGGAGGAAAATTTAGACAGTTTCATAATTATTCACAATTCACAATTCTTTATTGCACAAAACATTACAACAAAACATTTTACAAGAAATTAAAAGGCAAAGGCGAGCTTATCTCTCAACAGATATTTCTTTCAGGAAACTTATCAGGATAGTAAACATAAAAACTGAAAAGGGTAGTCTAGTGCAATTATAAAATTACCAAATACCAATAAAACATAATACTTACTATAAAATACATATAACAAAAGAAATAGTAGATGAAATAAAAATAAACAAATAATAATTATAAACAGATAAATACAATTACATACTTATATATACAATACTTATGATGAAAGAGAAAGTAAGTGCTCTTTCATGCGATTCTTAAAGGAGAAGAGAGTGGGACTGTCCCTAATAGTGCAGGGAAGTGCGTTTCACAGACGAATGGCCCTCAGCCTGAACGAGTGCTCGTAGGCGACGGTGTTATACTGCGGAATACATAGAAGACACACCGTGTGAGATCTCCGCTCCTTGCCTCTGGAGAAAAGGAACTCAAAACGTTCATGAAGGTAGGAAAGATATCTGGGGTTTCTCAAGATGTTGAAGAGTAAAGCCAATATGTGGAAATCACGGCGAAGTAATGTGAGAGACAGTGATACCAGCACCGACTCTGATGAATCTATGCATGTTGATTTTTTAGACTCGGCCTTTGATTATTCTGAATAAAGTTTTATGATTTTTGTAATAAAATAGTTTTGATTCCGACGACGGCTTATCAACAACGGCGTTGTTCATTATTTTGAAACAACGCATTACGAAATGCGTATTTCGATAACCGACGCCGTTGTTGAAATATGTAGTAATTTTGACAGTCCTAAGCCTGTATAAAGTATGAAGGGAAGTTTATTTTATCGTTATTACGTTTTAATAAATATCTAAAAACAATGACGAACATAACATAACCCACTTTGACAATGACAACAACAAGTGTGAATATAATATTAATTGCCAAAATAGCGTCTGACTGGCTGTCGTCAAAAGTGGCTGTAAGAAAACAACGCAGCGGCTGTTTCCATTATTTAAAAACATCCGTTATTCACATCACTACTCTAGACTAGACAGTCAAATTTTCATTATGGCTGTTGTCAAACAATCTTTGAGGGATACCGGATACCATACAAATATTTTTTTGGATTTACCGCGCTTTTTCGTAATATATCTACTTTCGTTAGCCAGACTCTATTAGGATATTTTGACGAATAGTGAATGTTTAATATTTATGCTTCGGAACGCACCTCTTTTTGTTGCGCGACTCGGAGCGCGAGTGATCGGAAACGGAACTAGCAGTTGTCACTTGTATAGAAACGTGATGACGAGTTAGAGCTTACTTTCTTTTGACATGGAAAAAATGTCGGCACATGGCGTTCGGGCCTTGGCTGTATTTTAGTAGTAAAAATTGTCTAACAAAGGTGTCGGGCCTGGTCGGAATGTTAATTATAATAAGCACGGAACAATCGTCGGGAAATAAGTAGATTCAAGTCATCGGAGTGAGTGCTTCGTGTTGTGAAAGGTTAAAGTGGTTCGGTCCCCAATTCGTCGCATTCGGACAGCGACTCCTCGTGTCGGCAAGCAACACGACGGCGACAGCATCGGGCTACGACGAGAGTAAGATTCGACTCCTCTCCCCCCACCCCTTGTGCTCCTCATCCCGTGTTCCTGCCTCGAATTGAGCTTTCGAATTCCGGTCCACGGCGTCAAAGGTCAGTACCACTTGTGATACTCCTGGTGAAAACCAACCCTACCCCAAGATTCCACGACCTTTCGGTTAAGGCGTGGAATTTAATCATTTTGGTAGCAGGCGCGGTTTCCTAGTGGGAAATCGATTAACGGACGGTTGTAGGGTTTTTTTTTTGCCACATTGTAGCTGGGAGAGGGTGGATACCTCAGATTGGTCGGCAACCATTTTGTGAGTGAGTCGTGTGGTCGGTATACCACAATTTAGGTTCATTTTCGGTTAGTGAACGTATAATTGACGA
This sequence comes from Argyresthia goedartella, assembly GCA_949825045.1. Classification (NCBI taxonomy): domain Eukaryota; kingdom Metazoa; phylum Arthropoda; class Insecta; order Lepidoptera; family Argyresthiidae; genus Argyresthia; species Argyresthia goedartella. Next base: position 39,934,383 of record OX463809.1, read on the forward strand.
TTTAGTTAACAATTATTATAAAATTGTAGTCGGAAACTACTCGGTGTGCATAAGAAACAGTCATTCGGTCGGACTATAGTATTGCAGTCGGGTTCCGTAGCATTGCAGTGTTATTTCGGATTGCAGAGCAGGGTCAGGCTATTTAAGGGGTATTAAGCTGATTTTGCTGACCTCAGTGGAAGTGTGGGTCATATCGGAGGGGCCACTTCTAGAAGGTTCACAGCTACCTTCATTATATTAAAAATAGCCTTTTTTCTTATAATAAATTTTTGTGTGTTATTTTTTATTGTGCCTTATGGTGGCATTCTCTAATTGATTTAGATCTTTTTTAGGATTTAATTGTTTTTAGTGGTTGCCTCAGTTTTGACAACTTAGTTTTAATTTCTGTGCCCAGCGCTGACGAGCAAGTGCTGGTCTCTGGCTATACTTAGTTCGGTAGTGAAGTATAAGACCAGAATCTATTAAATCGGTCAACATGGCACCTTCGCCCTTGACGGTACTGCGACATGGTGTCCGGGAGGAAATGAGATGGCTCACCCATACTCATAAGTATGTGGAGCGACCTGACATGGACGATGTCCTGCTCAAGCGTGTGGAGGACGCAATGACACGCGTCGGGAAGGTGTGTCGGCTGGCTGCGGAGGCTGAAGCTCTCGGGCTTACGGATGAAGCCTCGGTCGCTGCAGTGAAACAGCTCTGCGCGGATGCTGACCAAGCGATGGAATGCTTGGGTGACATCGAGCGTCGCGCGGAGAAAATTAAGCGGTCGCGAAGGAATGACCGTGGGGAGGGTAACGGAGACCCACCCCCGAAGGGTGTTGTTGGACGGCTGCCACACCTGGAGATTCCGGCCTTCAGTGGGGCAATTGATGAGTGGCCGGCATTCATTAATTTATTTGATAGTTTGGTCCACGGTCGGGACGACCTGGACAACGCCTACAAGTTGGCCCAACTATTGATGGCTCTGCGGGGTGAACCGAAGGAGTTGGTCGGTCACCTAACGGTCACGGCGGGCAATTATGAGATAGCCAGGTCCATATTGTTTGACCGCTACCAACACAAACGGCGGTTGGTTGATGCGCAGCTGGGGAAGCTGTTTAGCATCCCAAGAGTAACCCGGGATGTTGACGTCCGAGTACAGGTGCTCAACCCTGTGCTGGTGGCCACTAAGGCCCTTCAGAACCTTGGTCTTCCGGTAGACCAATGGTCATATATTGTTCTATATGTGGTTTTGTCACGGTTGCCTGCAGCTGTTCAAAGTCGGTTTGAACAGATGCATGGGGGCAGTAGCACGGAACTGCCCACGCTCGTCCAATTGACAGATTTTTTGGAGGGTGAATGCAGGCGATGTGACACACTGGACACGGAGGCCAGTGTGCAGCGCCAACCCGCGCGGATGCGGGAGGGGCCGCGTGTGTGCACTGCGACAGTGCCGGTCATGAAGTGACCAGTTGCGCCAACTTTAAGGCGCTCGGGGTAGCTGCCCGCAGGAAGATAGTCTTCCGCCACCGATTGTGTTTCGATTGTTTGGGGCCGCACAAGCTGAGCGAGTGCTCGCGTGCGTTCCCCTGTGAGTGCTGTGGTGGCAAGCACCACATAGTGTTGTGCCTGAATCGGTCGGGCCCTTCGGACGGTCACCAGGGCCGGACTCAGGTTGGTCGGCAACAGGGCCCAACCAGGGCCGGTCCCAGTCCCCCTCCGGGCAACGGGAGTCACCAACGGGGTGACTGGGATACCCGCGGACGGGACCCCCCCCCCCCCCCCGGGGGGAAGGGGGCAGCGCGGGGGGTAACATGCGGGATAGCCGGGGTTCGGTCGCCGCTGTCCACGGTCAGCGAGGACTTCGGGCCGCTGGCTCACCGCGTGTTACGGGCGGGTGTCAGATGGCACCTATGAGTGGCGCGAAGGCTGGGAGCCCACCACCTTCTGCGCCACCCTGCCCGTCGCTCGGGGAGGCGAACAGGGAGGCGAACAGTCGGATGTCGCCCCCATTCCTAGAGCGCCCCAGGTTGGATCCGCTCTCCCCCATCCATCCACGGTGGCCCCGGGCACACCGTACACCGTCCGGTATGGTCAGATACCGGGACAGCGAGGGGCCTATTATGCGGGTTGGGACCCCTTGATGTACACACGGTCTGATATGCCGGTGGCATATCAGCAGCCGAGTTACTCCACGGCCGACGGAGGTCTCAGCGGGTTCGGATTCCGCGGAGGTTCCCGCTAGGGACACGCCGCCCACTTACAGGGTGCCGCCACTCCACAGACGGTCATGCTCCCCACCGCCTCTGTGATAGCGTGGAGTTCGGACGGCAAATCTTGTGTGGCACGAGCACTATTGGACTCGGGGGCCCAGGGGTGCTTAGTCTCGTGCAAACTTGTAAGACGGTTGGGCATCTCGGTAAGGGAGTATCCACATTCCATTCGGGGAATTGGGAACACGGAAGTGGGTTCCGTTAATGGAGTATGTCGGATTACTCTCTCGTCACGGGTGGATTCATCGGTGAATCTGACGGTCACGGCATTAGTCATGCCTAATGTGATGGGCTCACACCCTCACGTACGGTTGTCGCCCTCGGTGCGACAGTTGGTCGCTGGGTTGTCACTGGCTGACCCGGAGTTCGATATTCCGGGCCCAGTAGACATTTTATTGGGTGTCGATGCCTTGGGATACCTGTTAGTGCCAGGTGTCCACGTGTTGCAGGCGACTGGTCTTGTTTCGGTCAACACCAGACTGGGCCATGCGGTAATGGGTCCGGTCATGCCGGCTGCCCCACGCCTAGCGACTCGTAGTCCCTTATTCGGTTCTGTACTCTCGGAGGTGATACAGAAGTTTTGGGAGGTGGAGGAACCACCTACGGTCCGCCGGTTGGACCTGGTTGAAGAAGAGTGTGAACAGTTTTATCGGAACAATACTGGTCGCCTTCGGTCAGGTCGATTTCTCACACGTCATCCATTCCGGAGTGATCGCCCACCGCTGGGCAGTTCACACCATGCAGCCGAGACGCGGCTTCTGTCGATGGAACGACGCATGAAGCGTGACGGGATTTTCCGGCAGAAGTACGTCGACTTCATGCGGGAATACGAGTCGCTCGGCCACATGTCGGTTTCGGGTATCGACTGGAAGCGTGAAGACCACTGCTTCCTGCCTCATCACGCGGTCTTGAGGACCCCGGAGGGCAAAATACGGGTAGTGTTCGATGGATCGGCATCAACATCTAACGGCATGAACCTGAACCAGTGTTTGCATTCAGGGCCGAAGTTGAACCATGACATCGCGGATGTTATCACACGGTTCCGTCGACACAATGTTGTGTTTGTAGCTGACATCCGGATGATGTTTAGACAGACGGTCATTCACCCTGACGATAGACGGTATCAGCTGATACTGTGGCGAGAGAGCCCAGATCAGCCCATCAAGGTGTACGAGCTGAACACCAACACGTACGGGCTACGGTCTAGTCCTTATTTGGCGATTCGCACTCTGCGGGAGTTAGCGGATCGAGAACGGTTAAATTTCCCTAGAGGAGCAGCGATCCTGGAGCAGGATCTCTACGTGGACGATATCTGTACCGGTGCCGATTCCGTAGAGGAGGCGCTCGCTCGTCGGGACGAGCTAGTTGAGCTCCTACGGGGTGGAGGTTACGAGCTCCGGAAATGGATGTCGAACTCTCCAGAGTTACTGTCTGGTCTTCCGGATGACTACCAGCAGGATCCCCACATTTTTGAAAACTTGGAAAAGCCAAATATGTTGTCGGTATTAGGCGTCCAGTACCAGCCGGTGTCAGACATGTTTTCGTATCGGGTCGAGTTGGACTCCCCGAAGGTCTGGACGAAACGGAACGTCCTTTCAATGGTGGCTAGGACATTTGATCCAAACGGGTGGATCACCCCGGTAACATTTCAGCTCAAGTGTTTTATGCAGCAATTGTGGTCTGCTGAGCTGAAATGGGACGACCCGATCGGCGGGTCATTGAGCTCAGAGTGGGACTCGTTCTTTTCGACCCTCCCTGGCATCAATCGGATTTCACTGCCACGGAGGTTGGTCCCCACCAAACGATACACCGCCACCCTGCATGGGTTTTGCGATGCCTCGGAGAAGGGCTACGGAGCTGCGGTATATCTGCGTACGGTCGACTCCTCGGGGGAGGTTGATGTGCGGTTGGTCATGGCCAAGAGCAAGGTTGCGCCGTTGCGCACTCGCCTGACCATTCCCAAATTAGAGCTTTCGGGAGCGGCTCTCCTGACTCGTCTGCTCAACCACACGATGACGGTTCTTCGTGGGTCAATAGCGTTAGAAGATACGGTCTACGCTTGGACGGACAGCCAGATCGTGTTATGCTGGCTGAAGGCTTCAGTTCACAAGCTGGAGATTTTTGTGGCGAATCGGGTTTCGCAGATTTTGAATTCGGAGGTTCCCTTAATCTGGAGACATGTTCCAGGGGAAATGAACCCAGCAGACTGTGCGTCTCGTGGGTGTCACGCTCCGGAGTTGGTTGGACATCCCTTGTGGTGGGGTCCAAAATGGTTGACTCAAGCCGAATCGGATTGGCCAATGAGTCCACGCGTTACCACGGCGAACGGCGCCTTGACAGTCGGTGTCTGTACGATGCAACCAGAGCCGGAAGAGGAGTTCAGCCTGCTGGAACGGTACAGCACGCTCGACAAGCTGGTCAATGTGACCGCCTGGATCTTCCGATTTGCGCGGAATTGTCGCAATTCTGAGGCGCAACGGGTGCGGACACAGGTTCTGACACCACGGGAACGGAACCATGCGTTGTTCGCATTGGTACGGAACGTGCAGACGGTGCACTTTAAGTCCGAATTGGACATTCTGAGACGCGGACGCGTCCAACTGAAGGGAGCTGTGGCTCGGCTCAACCCGTTTATTGACCCTCAAGGATTGCTGAGGGTAGGAGGTCGGCTGCGGAATGCCAACCTGCCTTATGCGGCTCGCCACCCGTTGTTACTCCCTAGGAAAGGGAAGTTGGTCGAACTGTTGATACAGGATCGACACATTCGGAATGGGCATATCGGATGCCACGCCTTGATGGCGTTTCTCCAGCGCGAGTTCTGGATTCTATCGGGAAGACGCTTAGTGCGTAGCGTCGTATTTCAGTGCCTGCCTTGTTATCGGGCCAAGGCGGCTACGAAGCAGCCCCAGATGGGCGATTTGCCCTCGGATAGGGTTAACGAAATCCGGCCCTTTGCGGGTGTCGGAACGGATTTCGCGGGACCATTCATGGTCAAGTCTTCACAGCTACGGAACGCCAGATTAGTGAAGGCATACCTGTGCTTCTTCGTGTGCTTGGCCACGAAGGCAGTCCACTTGGAGGTGGTCAGTGACCTCACTACAGAGGCATTCATCGCATGTCTGGATCGATTCGTCTCACGAAGGGGCCTCCCGACATTAATCCGTTCGGACAACGGCACAAATTTTGTCGGAGCCAGGCGATATCTGCAGGAGGTCACTCAATTCCTGAACGGTAACCAGGACGCCATCGGTACGGCTTGCTCCCGACGAGGGATTGAATGGGTTTCAGTCCGCCGGGATGTCCTCATTGGGGAGGAATTTTTGAGGCTGCGGTTAAATCGGCTAAGTCGCACCTGACGAGGATCATCGGTGAGACCTCTCTACGCTTTGAAGAGCTTGCGACGCTGTTCTGTAAAATTGAGATGACACTGAACTCGCGTCCGTTGTGCCCGCTCAGTTCGGATCCAAATGATTTGGAAGCGTTGACGCCGGGTCACTTCCTGATAGGTCAGTCCCTTAACGCCCTGCCAGAATACCCATTCGGTGATGTTAAGTTAAGTCGGTTAACTAGGTGGCAGATGTTGCAGCAGATGGCTCAAGATTTTTGGAAACGGTGGTCCCTTGAGTACTTGCACATCTTGCAGCAGCGCCTTAAGTGGACTGACCGGACGAGCCCCCCTCAAGTCGGTGATTTGGTGCTGATTAAGGATGCAAACCTGCCATCATTGAGATGGAGACGAGGACGGATCGTCAAATTGTACACGGGTCGGGATGGCACGCCTCGATCAGCAGAAGTCAAGGTGGGGGACTCGTTCCTCAAGAGAGCGGTCGCAACACTTTCTCGCCTTCCTATTGATTAGGGATAGGTTCGGGCCTGTCCGGGCGGGTGACTGTTTAATATTTATGCTTCGGAACTCACCGCTTTTTGTTGCGCGACTCGGACCGCGAGTGATCGGAAACGGAACTAGCAGCTGTCACTTGTATAGAAACGAGATGACGAGTTAGAGGTTACTTTTTTTGAGATGGAAAAAATGTCGGCACATGGCGTTCGGGCCTTGGCTGTATTTTAGTAGTAATAATTGTCTAACACAGGTGTCGGGCCTGGTCGGAATGTTAATTATAATAAGCACGGAACAATCGTCGGGAAATAAGTAGATTCAAGTCATCGGAGTGAGTGCTTCGTGTTGTGAAAGGTTAAAGTGGTTCGGTCCCCAATTCGTCGCATCCGGACAGCGACTCCTCGTGTCGGCAAGCAACACGACGGCGACAGCATCGGGCTACGACGAGAGTAAGATTCGACTCCTCTCCCCCCACCCCTTGTGCTCCTCATCCCGTGTTCCTGCCTCGAATTGAGCTTTCGAATTCCGGTCCACGGCGTCAAAGGTCAGTACCACTTGTGATACTCCTGGTGAAAACCAACCCTACCCCAAGATTCCACGCCCGTTCGGTTAAGGCGTGGAATTTAATCAGTGAATGTCGGATCCCGCGTGAATGAGCTCTTACTCTTATAACAGATGTGAACGGGAGATTAGTATTGGTATTTTAGTTTTTATTAGTATGCGATTTTTTATTGCTGGTAAAATCATTTTGCAGTAAAATCTTCTTGATAATTTTCACATATTTTTGCCGTCCAGTCGGATCCGCGAAATACCACGCCATAAGGCACACATTCAGCAATAGTTTTCACCAGGAAATCTAAAATTAAAAGGGTAGGGTATTTATATTAATTTATATAATTAATATTTATATCAATTTTCACAAACAATGTTACTTTGTGGAAAAGGTTCATAAATACAAATCGAATCATTGCAATTAAGCACTATTATCTCTTACTACACAATTTATCGATAATAATCTTTTCTCATCACTATCGATATTTCTTGGACTTTGTAAATGATAGATAATTGATAAATTATTTTAAATACTCTACGTTAAACGTATTTCTGATATTTCTGGGCCGAAATAATTTGGGAAATCTTGCGATATCGTAATGTATCCAATAAAATGTATAAAATACAAGAAAATCTACGAATAACATCAATTAACCTCTTGAATACCAGCGGCGTTAGTTAACGTCACTTTTCGGTTATGGGTTTAAAATTTTATTACCATGGCATAAGGTTCAAAATCGCGCCCCGTCCCAACTGCCCTCGGCTGTTGAGAGGTTAACAGTTACCTGTACTTAGTAGCTGATGAACTCGCCTAAGCTCTTATGATTTCTCACGTTAATTTTACTTTGTATGCACACTACATGACAAATTACATTCTAAAACAATTTTATAATTTAAATCACTTTTATAATTCAAATAACGTTTCCCGAAAGTATCGATTTGAAATATTAACTGCCTTATTCATAAACTACATTCAAAACCTATTTTAACTATAATGCCGACTTTGAAATTTGTGTTTGTGAGAAAAGGACAAAGTACATTTTAGCTCTCATAGGTTTGATAAGTTTTATGAATAAGGAGGCTAGTTCTTGTTTATGTTATGACTATGAGAGCTGCTGTTCAATGCAATTGAAGAGGTCGTTGTTTTCTGACAAAATATAGCAACAATAAACCAAAAGAAACCAAACCAACAAAAGTGTACGCCAAAGAGTATATAATTTACTACGAGTGTACGCAATCCAAAGAGTATATAATTTACTACGTGTGTACGCAATCCAAAATTGACGCTACATTTATTTAAGCAAAAAGTTTCGTTTATCTGAGGCTATAGACAAAATGATAAGATAGCTTACCTACTTTGTTTATTGATATTTTAGAAGACTGGTATTTACCCAGGTACGATCACTGTTTAACTAATATCGATAAACAAAGAATATACATACTACTACTATTACTACTATTTTATTACACACTACGAAAGAAATAAACACATGTCTTTAAATGAAATTATGTGGTAATACTTAATAACCAATTTCAAATACCGTGGTCATAAAGTGAGTGACCGAGGACCTAGACATCTGCAGCGGGAGCGCAGCGCTCTGGAAGTTCAGGCGGACATGTTGGCTCGAACGTTGTACGAAGCCGGTAAAAATCACACTCTTCAAGGCCATATGGGTCAATCAACTATACCCAAAAGACTCTCAACACACCGTGCGTCCAGTATGCTTTTAGGATGTCGCTGGAGCTTCTGCGCTTCTGTAGTACTGTAGACTCCACGCCATCGTACGTGAGAGAACGGCCTCCTTACTGAGCAGAACGCGTGGCAGGCAGCACCAACAGCATCCTAGAGGTCATTGCGGGTCGGCTCGAGGGCCCAATACTGGGTCACTGGCATTGTGTGCAGCGAAATTGATAGCTTTGCTTGATTCTCGCAAGGGAATCAAAACCTATAGAGTGCTTCACGTTGATCTACAATCACGAAATTTGGTAAAAAAACAAGGTTTTAAAGCACAACTAAATGAACAAATCGGAAAACCGTAAATTTGTAGTTCCATCCATGTAGTTTAATATTGTTATAAAAATGTTCTTGTACGATGGTACGAAACGATTTTTACTTCCTAACCAGTACAAATATTTATATTTGCGCTATAAAACTTCAAGGTCAACGAAATCAAAAGATACGGCCCTTCAAGCCGCTAAGTTGCCGGCTTTTCTTGATACTCGCAAGCGCAAGGGAATCAAAACCTATAGGGCGGTTCCCATTGACCTAGAATAGTGAAACTTGGTGAGAAGAAACATCTCAATCATAAGTAAGGGAAACAATCCGAAAACCGTGAATTTGTAAATCCATCACAAAAAACGTAATTACAATCGCTCTGTAACCTGCATGGCCTACAACCTGCATGGCCTACAACCTGCATGGCCTACAACCTGCATGGCCTACAACCTGCATGGCCTACAACCTGCATGGCCTACAACCTGCATGGCCTACAACCTGCATGGCCTACAACCTGCATGGCCTACAACCTGCATGGCCTACAACCTGCATGGCCTACAACCTGCATGGCCTACAACCTGCTTGGCCTACAACCTGCATGGCCTACAACCTGCATGGCCTACAACCTGCATGGCCTATGTTTCCATACATTACAATGTAACAAGATCCTTTTAAAAGGTACAATAAAACGAAAGGTACTTCATTGGACGTGTTATTAATTCCTTTAGTTAGAGATTTTGATTTTGATCAATAATTTGTATTATTCGTTATGTTTAGCTGAAATATATCCTTTTTGCGATACGACGTGGCAGCTATTAGGGTTCCGTACCCGAAGGGTTCCAAACGGGACCCTATTACTAAGACTCCGCTGTCCGTCCGTCCGTCTGCCACCAGGCAGTATCTCACGAACCGTGATAGTTAGACAGTTGAAATTTTCACAGATGATGTATTTATGTTGCCGCTATAACAACAAATACTAAAAAACAGGATAAAAGAAATATTTAAGGGGGCTCCCATACAACAATTCTTTCAATACCACATACAAACTTATGGATGCACCTGGTTACGTACATGGAGTGTGAAAGTAACCGCACCAATAACTTTGTAAACAATATTTTGCTGTGTAAAATCCAAACTATTCACTCCACACCATCGCTTCCATTGAACGGTGGTACGGAACCCTTCGTGCGCGATTTAGACTCGCACTTGACCGGTTTTTTTACATATGCGCAATAGTAGAGTCCCTGCCACCACTAAAATCCCATAGCCGCGGGGCGCCACCGTGCCGTCTCTTGGCAGTGAGATTCACTTATTTAGTTCCACTTTCGGTCGTAGAACATGAGTGCTGGCGCCGACTATAGATAAGTTGACCGCGCGAGTAATATTTAAAGTAAGCCCGCCATTTTACGAATTTCTTGTTTAGTTCCATAAATATGTAGGTATATTTTTTATTTCCTCACAATGCTTAGTAAAAAATTATATGATACACGCGCGTAAGATGATTTTCGACCTGTGTCGACTTATACTACGACTTATACGAGCGGCATTTACATTCACGAGTGAGCAAAGCGAGGGAGGCTTTGCTCGCACGTGAATGAAAATTTCGCTCGTCGGCAATCACCTACTTTCCACACTAGTAGCATATATGTATAGCTATTTTCGCCTCCAGTATTCGATAGTACCTACTACTACTACTACTACTACTACTACTACTACTACTACTACTACTACTGGTATTATGTATTATTAGTTTATTAGTTGAATCGTGTTTCGGGTTGGAGCCTAGTAAGCCGTTGCATCCACATGTAGTCAGTAACTTCATAATTTTTATGTAACAATAATCTTTTCCCATATATCTCAACGTATTATGGTCAATATGGTCTTATGTAAAAATTGTGATAACCACCATCCATGTTATACATATAATCAGGAACGACTTGACGACTTCTGTCATACGATTAAATCATCTCATCTTTCAAATTTTAAATTGTTATAATGTCGTACTGAAAGAGTTACATATTTTTTACTTCTCTAGCTCAAATTATATCTCTTGAAATTGAATGAGCTTACTGATGCACCCGGATCCAAGAACGCTAGTTTGGACGCGCGGATCGGCCGTCCAAACTAGCGTTCTTGGATCGAGACGCGCTGTACCACCGTGCTTTAACGAACGGGCGTCCAAACAAGCGTTCTTGGATCGAGACGCGCCGTACCACCGTGCCTTAACGAACGGGCGTCCAAACAAGCGTTCTTGGATCGAGACGCGCTGTACCACCGTGCCTTAACGAACGGGCATCCAAACTGGCGTTCTTGGATCGAGACGCGCTGTACCACCGTGCTTTAACGAACGGGCGTCCAAACAAGCGTTCGTGGATCGAGACGCGCCGTACCACCGTGCCTTAACGAAGGGGCGTCCAAACAAGCGTTCTTGGATCGAGACGCGCTGTACCACCGTGCCTTAACGAACGGGCGTCCAAACAAGCGTTCTTGGATCGAGACGCGCCGTACCACCGTGCCTTAACGAACGGGCGTCCAAACCAGCGTTCTTGGATCGAGACGCGCCGTACCACCGTGCCTTAACGAAGGGGCGTCCAAACTAGCGTTCTTGGATTGAGACGCGCTGTACCACCGTGCCTTAACGAACGGGCGTCCAAACAAGCGTTCTTGGATCGAGACGCGCCGTACCACCGTGCCTTAACGAACGGGCGTCCAAACCAGCGTTCTTGGATCGAGACGCGCCGTACCACCGTGCCTTAACGAAAGGGCGTCCAAACAAGCGTTCTTGGATCGAGACGCGCCGTACCACCGTGCCTTAACGAACGGGCATCCAAACAAGCGTTCTTGGATCGAGACGCGCCGTATAATGCGCGGCGTATAAGTTGGACCAAAATGGCGGCGTCAGCGCAGGTAAAAATGACTGTTTTAGATACATTTTACCCTGCGCAGACGCTGCCATTTTGGTCCAATTTATACGCCGGGTACTGTACCACCGTGCCGTACCGCACGGGAGTCCAAATTAGCGTTCTCGGATCGCGACGCTGCGCTATACGATACGGAGGTACGTCACGGACAACAGAACCTGTCTGAACCCACCTTCAGCTACACTGCCTGCCCCCGTTGCCCTCGCACATATCCTCATGCAATTTTTTGGAGCGCAAAAGATAAAATGAAGTTTTTTCCAAACCGCTGGTCATTTCTTAATTTCAAACACACATTTAAGAAATTTTGAATATCTGTTTTTGATGCAGGAATAATATCAATATTCTTTTTAGATTCCAAGAAATAGCAAAATTTATTTTAAAATCATCTACTTAGTATTGTTTTTTTTGTATAGTTTTCAAACATATAATGTTTTCAAACACACACATTAAAGTAAACAGACGGCTTCATATATTTTCGGGATTTGGAAAAGTCTCCTTTTATAGGAATAGCGCTTTAAAGATGGGCCATTGACAATACCCTGCCTTAACTGAAACGCACTTTAGTCAATGCCTTAAACTTCCATGGCGTAGAGCTTAGCACTCAGAACTCACAAGTGTTGATATTGTTAGCGCTTTAAATATGGGCTTTTGACGTTACCCAGCGTCTTTGCCTGACAAGTTTCATGGCTCAGAGCTTAGCACTCACAACACAAGTACTCACTACTCACAAGTGTTGTTTAGTTTCACGCTGCATTTTAAAGACCTATCAGCCCATTGCAGTAACGATCTTTATTCCTTAATTGGGCTGAAGGATTCTACATCCCACCAGATTCAAATGTAATGTAAATACTTCCTTATGGCTACTTCTTTATGAATTGGTAATAATTGCGCAAACTAATGAAAAATTCTGCATTCTCAGGCTAATTAGGGTTAGTTCATACGGATCCCGGGATCAGATCAAAGTTCATACGGATCCCGACGATTCGTTCACACCGATCCCGGGATCAGAGTGAACGAAAAAAATATAATATTTTAGTTCACACCGATCCCGAATCCCAATGTACAGAGACACGAAATAAAGAATAGCATTTTATCGATGTAGGGTTTTAGGTAAATAATAATACTGGTAAATTAGAAGCCGTGTGAAGCGTTAATGAACAGTCTATAATACAGGGTGTACGGGGTAATGTTAAAGATGGCGGCGACTTTTTCAAATCCTGATTTCAGAGTAATGATTAGACTCCAACTGGATCCTCAGATATCGATTTTGAAGCAAATCGGTTAATTAACTAAAAAGTTCAAGATGGCGCCGTGAATTTTTCAAAATCTGACTCATGATTGGACTCTAACCGGATCCTCGGATATCAATTTTATGCATATACGACATCAGTTGCGGCGATGGGCTAGCCCCCTGTCACGCAAAATGGAGTATTGAATCACTGGCTAAAAGTGAGCACAGTTGTGCCTCTGCCACCCCGTATGGGAAAAGGGGTGACGCTATGTATGTATGTATTGTATGTATGTACGACATCCGTTTTTATTATTCTTTATTTCGTGTCTCTGTACAACGGGGTCAGTGTGCACTGCTACATTTTATTACGGGGCCAACTGATCCCACGCGGGATCGGTGTGAACGAATCGTCGGGATCCGTATGAACTTTGATCTGATCCCGGGATCCGTATGAACTAACCCGCTAATTAACCTCCTGAATACCACCGGCGTTAGCTAACGCCACTTTTCCGTTACAGGTTTTAAATTTTATTACCATGGCATAAGGCTCAAAATCGCGTCTCAACTACCCTCAATTTTCGAGAGGTTAAGGGTTAAATTTTAAAGCCCCACTATCACTAATGACGTGTCATTTACATAAAATGTATTTTTTTTTTATAAAATATGGCTTTTGTTTTTGAGTAGGACATAATGTCCATGACAGCTCACACGCCTTGAGGTTATTATGCCCATTAGCGTTTAAAGGGGCTTTAAAATGTATGTATCGGTTCTGTAGCTGGCTTTATCTGCAAATAGTGAACACAAGAGGTTGTACCATCTTCATTTAATGGAATGGTTCGATTTTGAAACATCTTTATACAGTTACCAACCTAAGTTTAAAGATAGTGGATTTAAATTGGCTACCTTGCTGCATATGCACCATCATCAGCAGTTGTGGGATATCACTGTAAGGGTTCTCTTCTTTTCTTTGCTATACATATGTAGGGTACAAGAAAGTATTTATCTTCATTTAAACTGTAATCCCATTCTTTACTTTATTCACTTGACTTGGACCACCGAACATTCGTTATGGTGTCGAATTCCTTCTCAAAAAATTCGCAGATAATTAAATATGATATAGTAAATTCATTCAAGTGTCAAATGATGTTCCCAAGCCACTCCGACATATTCATTCGGAAGATGACTATAAATCATTGAAACAAATGAGAACGGCAAACGTTCCTCAATTTTAACACACACAACGATCTCTACTCACAGTTCAAACTTCCGTGTTACCACAAAAAATATTAAACAGCGTTTAACCTCAAAACAAACGTCAAATTCCATACGTTTTTGTTTTTAAACAAGTGTTGAACAGTAGTTTATATTTTTGTGGTAAGGCCCGAATACTTTGAACCCTATAAATTTTGTGTGAAGTTTCAATCCATTACGAAATACATTGCTTAAAAATATTAATAATAACTTGGACATTATTTACACACATTAATCTAGCCCCAAACTAGGATTTCCTGTATCTTGGGTACTAGACTTCGATACACATACTATATAAATATAATACGGATAGATAAACAGCCATGACTAGGGTACAAACATCTGTTCTCATCAAACAAATATTTGCCCCCACCGGGACTCGAACCCGGGACCCTTGGCTTCGTAGGCAAGGTCACCGCCGACTCGGCCATTCGAATCATCGTAAAAAAAAAAAAAAATCTACATCCATCAAACGGGGCTCGCGAGGCATTGCGTGTCTGCGGCGCGGGGCGGCGCGGGGCGGGGCGGGCCTGGCTAGGAGCTCGGATCAAGGAAATTTGAGACCATCACCTTACTCTTCGACATCCATTCCATTCGTATTTAACGCTCAAGTAATGTAACAAATAAAGGAGGAGGTCGATGCCCCACAGACACGGACGCAACAGCGAGCGCTTGCCACAAAAGAAATAGTTAATATTAGAGCCCGCCTCTCGAGCAGTGTCATTAGCTGCGGCACAAAGCTCCGAACCCCGAAGTCATTCCATCCGCTTACTATTTGTCAGACGCAGAGGCAAAAAGTACCTTGTCCACAATAATTACGGGCCCGACCTCGGAGAGCTCATAATTCGTCATGTTGTCGGCCGGCAACTCTTCCAAACTGAACGCATCCATAATTATTTGAAGTTTCCCGCCAAGAGACAACCGTCACGAAGAGCGCGGGAAGATATGGCGCCGTTTAGGCAACAAGGTACATACCCCTAATACCACGAATTAAATTTTCTCACGCATTACAAGCGACAACAACTTTTTCTGAGAGGTTGAAACTTTTCCGGAGTGTGACGAATTATTAAGTTGGAGAAGTCGCCCGAGTAGAACATGAGAAATTTCGGAAGTTTCTATTCAGATTGTCTGGCCTTTCTGTGTGTAATTGGTGTATCGCAATCATCCAAGATATTTTTCCTACGATAACATAGCTCACCAGTTGTTTGCGGTTTGGGATCAAATTGAACTATTGGGGTTCGCTTGAAGGTTCGCCGACCCACGAGATGCTTCCACCACAAACAAAGAGCATCGCGTCTTCAGCGCCTCCTAGCTAGGCAATAACAAATTCAACTAGAAGCCGGACGGAGGCATGCCATTCGAAGATAAAGAAAAGAAGCAACAATAGTAACGGTAACTAACACATACAATTAAGATTTCCTTGAGATATCAATCCCTGTAATTAAACAATATCAGTGGGTATAATTTAGAGTGAGAGATATATCACACATCGCACAAGAACTGTTGATACATTCGTATTTGTTCTTGTTACATTTGGTAGTAGAAATTGGATTTTGTTTGTTACCGTCACCTGAGTTATCATCAACATCCTCCGTGTTATTTTAATTTCTCCATTCCATTCCAAACGGGTTCGATATAGTTATCTGACGTGACTACACGTGAGTTCACGTGACGCATCAGAACACAATCGGTACCATACATTTAGTAGGTATGGCAACGTTCACACTAAAAATGAGATTGCGCAAATCTGATGTGATAAGTATGACGTGTTACAAGCGTGAAAATTACCATACTAAATGGCACGGTACCGATTCTGTTCTGATGAGTCAAGTCGTCGTCACGTCAGACAAATGTGAATGAATCTAGCTTAAGACTATTGTTGAAATGAAGAAACTCTCTCAACTATATTCGTTTCATAATTCCAAGCCCCCGAATTCCAAATTACTCAAACTTAGAAAAGATGCTTTGAAATTCAGTTCCATCTCTGAGATGCTATGCAGCTCTACACTAATGGCTCTACTTGATAAATTCTTCTGAGACGACAGGAACAAATATATTGTCTCTTAAGGTTAAGAATATTTCTTACTATGTAGCCAGACAGTGTTTATTACGAAGGGGGTAAACGGTTCAACGACCTCGGCGCATCGAAACGTGGTGGACGTGGTAATTCGTCACCTGTCACCTCCTTTCACAGCGGAGACGATTATAATATGGCAGCTCGCTTCAATGAGAGAGAGATGTGACATGACACCTCATCATCACGACACGACCATCACAGATTAACGTGGCTAACCAATCCTTCCTGCAACAGCTTAGCTCCGGTTTAGGCATAAGTCGACTGTCCTAAAAGTTATCATTTTAGGTAGACATTTGGCCAATTCTAACAGGCGTAATTAAATCTCCAAGATATGATGAGATACATATATATATACATACCTACTTTGATTTGACCACACACTTTGTCAGTTTATACAAAATCTACCTGCAGTTAAATCAAAACACAATTATGTACTCCTGTTACAGTTAGTAGTAGGCACTGTGCCACTCAGATAATCTTTTGTTGTTGTACGAGTACCGTTCTGTTGATAACAAAATTATATGCTACACGTACCTAACGGCAAATCGGGCGGCGCAAACATTTCGTGTGAAAATCTAGGGTGATGGGGGTACTTCCGCTAACAGCACCAACATTACTGAGGGATTGATAACAGCTTGTTCTTTATTTTGAGTGGGGCCCGCAGTGAGTCACGTGGCGCGGCTGGTGACGTCACAGATTACGATGCGGGTGGCGCACGCGCACCCTCTGACCAAATCCAATATAGAGCTAGATTGATAAACAAAACATGAAGGCACGTGGACGTGGTTGAGTTATGGGCTTCAATTAATGAGTTGGTACTTCATCGGT
Source organism: Argyresthia goedartella (assembly GCA_949825045.1). NCBI lineage: Eukaryota > Metazoa > Arthropoda > Insecta > Lepidoptera > Argyresthiidae > Argyresthia > Argyresthia goedartella. Next base: position 39,951,329 of record OX463809.1, read on the forward strand.
TCTTTGTAGCGAGCTGCTTACGGGGTGGTTAATATAGGCGCAGTCCGGAGTAGATTTGGTCGGACATGTTCTGAGTAGAAGTACTAAAATGTAGTGCACAGCTACTCTGGTTCCCAAGAGAAGGTTAGACTACACTGTGACTTTGTTATATATATAAATAAGATGTTATATATAATAAGAATAAACATAGAAAATAGCACATTTTAAACCATATCTTATCAATAATTTTGATCCAGATATGTTTATTTATCCGGCTCTACGTCTATTTCGCACCTTCAGGTTGCTAAACATGCTAATTCTGTTCAAAACTTCAAAATATCTTTACTAAGCAATTAATGGCTAGTAACTCAAATAGCAAACTCAATTCATCATTTATTTATTCTTGTTCCTTGGCAGTTGGCACCATCTACAGTAAAACCTGCCGTTTACCCTGAGCCCCGAGGGAGGTTCCGCAGCTAGTTTTGCCAGTTTTTATTCACATAAAATGGAGTTGGCTGGTGAAAGCCAATAGCCAATGAAAGCCATAGGTGGCGCCACGTGCATTTCGTTCCTTCATTCAGTTGCCAATTTCAACGATCGACTGTCTGGATCTGGGGTTTTTTCTGCGATAATTGGTTATCAGAATTTATTTATTACACAACAAGTGCTGTTTTACGAGAGTGTGATAAATTTCATGTAATGATGAAACTACTAAACAACTTAATTTTGTATTTTTGGCAGCGGTTTTTACAATACACAGCACTTGATTGGCGATTGATGGAACCTGGAAACGTACTGGGAACACAGAAGCGTGATATTGACGTAAGGGGCGTAAGCGTGACAAGACGTAAGGTTGACATTGACCAACGATTTTGACAGTTGATGAGCCCATTTTAATAATTATTCCAAACCTCTCAACGACCCGGGAATTTTTGAGGCATCGCGATTTCGAACCTCAATGGAATTCAAAACCTCGATTTTCATATTGACTTCAAGTCTTGGTGTACGGCTGACTGTACTTTTTATCTGCTTTTTACGGCTGGTGTACAAATAAAAGCCTTAAGAGTTATAAAAAAATATGGCGCCAATCGCCTCCCACGTGTAGTACGTGCTGTACGGTGCCAAATTAGCTGAACCACATGTGCATGGGAAAGGAGCTGATGAAAAGTCGGCTTGTAAACACTGTTTTATTTACTGCTTCATACAGGCCGTCTTAAATAGTACGCGTAAGCAGCACGTCTAGTTTAGGTAGACCTCTTGAAACACGATTCGTTGGGAATTGTGTAGGTCGTCGTAGGTTTGGTGGATGGCTGGAGGAAAATAGACGAAGAGGAACGATCCTATCACGTGGAACTCGGTTGAGGGCAGCAGGAACCGGTTCTGTAGTAACCGGCGGCGGCGGCGGCGGCGGCGGCGGCGGCGTAGGCCACTCGCCGCGGAGTCCAGAGCTGGCTCTAGTGAGGGGCTCTGTGATGTCGATGTTAGCCTTAGTACCTACCAACAGGCAGGCGAAGCTATCATCCTCTAATGCACATTATAGGAGGATGATGGTGATGACAATTTCAAGATCTCCAGAGGTATCTTGTTGTAGTAGATAATGCAACCGAGGCTACGCAAAAAAAATGGAACTGTAGATATGTAAATATTTCTAATATTATAATAAAGTCGCGAACGACCAATATCCCGACCATTGTAGAGACCCTACAACCTAGACAAGCCATCACTAGTCGTTCGTTCGCACGTCCTCAAACAAAGGAGTAGGTAGATAACCAACCTGGAATCCGTCAAGTCACGGCGACTCCGAGGGCCTCGTCCCTCCCTCCCCGCAACCCGCCCTCCTGCCTACCTACCCCGCCGGCAACAAACCGAACACTAATCGAAAACACCCGGAACCAATCTTTTTCCAATTCAAAATTCACTGACCTGAAATTCCACGGCGCGCTCACGCATCCGAAACGAGACGAACAAAATTTGAAACAATCGCGCCGGCAAAATAGATTAACCGAAAATCAAGACAACACGGCACTGCCCAGCTACCATGAGACAATTAAAATATTGCCATAAAATAACCGTTAACAAAGAGCTAAATAACTGCCGCCAGCTACCCACGTGACCCGGATCTTCCCGCATTTTTTCGCGCAGTAGGCACACCGCACGTGTCGGTTTTCGGCGCCAACAAAAAATACTCAATAGGTATGTGTTTAATATGGAAATTTACCCGACATAACGTGATTTTTAGACAACAGACTTATAGTACGCGCAATGTTGCTAATTTGAACAAAAGTAGCAATTTAAACTTAACGGAACGGAACTCTTACAAGGATTAAAAACATCGCTACCGCGGTCATAGGCATTTGAAAATCGATAGATAAAGCCGTGTGAACATAAACAGGCATGAAGTGTATAAATTAAAAAAAATGTTATAACAAGACGCGTGTGAACACTTCTCCGACTATCGACCCGTCCCGCAGCGCCCGCGCACCCTACCAATAGGCTCATTGCCTTTCATTGTAATGTGCATCTAGTTCTAATTCTTCTGATCGACTTTTATATTAAGTTTATACAGAGCCCCACTTGCACCAGAAGTAGAGAAGTGCCTCGACAGCCACTAAGTACAGTTTAAACACGTTTAAATACTACCGTCTATGTTAAGTGCGAACCTTGCTGAGAGGCAATATTCTTGCCGTGCTTGTCTACGTAACTTGACCGAGTTGTTAAGTTGTGTTAAAAAAATATATATTTAGCGGCTGTCAAAAGTCTAGTGCAGTCGCTCTAAAGGTAGCCAATGTATATATAACAGTCCAGTGTTATCAGTTGCGGGACAGCATTGTTTTATGACCTTTCTATCTCTTGATAGGAAATTATGACTATGAAATTGCTATGCCACTATTGGTAAAATTACGTTAGGACATTGTATTTAACTACTGACATCTGTTAAAATACTGTAATTTATTGCAATAAACATTGAATTGAATTGAGTTACTGTCTGTTATTTTATTAGTTTGTCTTTCAATCCGACTATAAGCTAGCACTAGGTATCTGCACTCTTCTTATTCAACATCTACATATGTATTTTATTCTTCTTGAAGGGAGTTATAGCGCCTGCACCAGGTCAACTTGCCAACATCTAGATATATGTAGAGACGAGGCTTTAAAGGAGATTGGAGAACTCTCCATAGGAGTCAAGACAGTGCTAGGCTTAGGTTCGATGATGCTGAATGAGTGTTTGAATCACCAGGTGATGAACATTTGTATGACCGGTGCTTCATACAGGCAACTGGTTGGTACAATGCATTTTGAATGGAAGTTGTAGCAAATGCTGTACAATAACTTTGTTGTTGATAATTGCAAAGGGGACAAGTAGACCGAATTAATTATTTAGATTAGCTGAACCATCTGAACCATCTTATGTGTGTATCAGGTCAATTATGACAATAATGTTTATCTTGACATAAGATATTTATTTCTGACTGACTTTCTGGCAGACAAAGATAGTGTTTATCTTGCTGAACTACAAGACAACTTGCTATGTATTTAGCATTTAATTTACTATAAGTTCCTGTTATAAGTAGCTTGACAGAGATTCCTAGTGAAGTAAGTAGTTAGTATCAAGTAATAATTGATATTGACATGGTAGGGCCTTCCTGGCGAATAACTTGTTTTAGAATTATTTCTAATTCTGACACCGATGATATTTCAGATCACTGGTAAGAAAAATATGATGTCTTCTAACATAAATAATTAAAAAATTGTCAGTTGCTACAATAGAAAGACTGCTGATAGCGGTGGTTCTTTAATGTGAGTAATACATATAAAATAAAATAAATAAACACCCGGACATAATCATTTAAACCTGTCTTAAAGGCTGACTTATTTTATTTTTAAGCTGATAACTTTCGATCCACTGTACCGATTTTGATAAAACATTGCTAGGAACCATTGCAGGGAAGTCTACTATAATTTACAGAAAACCGCGTTTAAACCCGTCCACCCGTCCACCCGTCCACCAGCGCTAGAGATCCACAGGCGCTTCAAACTTATAGGACCCCCATTTTTTAGTCGAGGGTGCAAAATAATATTAAGGTTAAACAACGGAATAGGTAGAAAGACAAATATAGTTATCCTGTATTGAGTTAGATAATCATATTACTGATTGTGTCTACATGCCTCTTAGGGATGAAAAAAGGCCATGGCAATTTCAAAATATTTGAGAAAATTATAAATAAATAAAAATAAAATAATAAAAGTTGTTTTATTTCATAGAAACTGCTAACATAGCATATAACAAGACTTCCCAGTAAGTAATAATAATACTTGTGTTGAGAATGACTCGCAACTTCTCCTAAGATTCTAGCGTACAGTTAAAGGTAAGCATTTTTACTTTTATTAAATATTAACAAATAAGGGTATATGTGTTATGTGTATGTATGTGTGTGTGTGTGTGTGTGTGTGTATGTGTGGGTGTATGTGTGTGTGTGTGTGTGTGTGTGTGGGGGGGTGTATACATATGTGTGTGTGTTTTGTGTACCTATGCGTGATAGTAACTGTTCCCATGCCCTACGGTTGCACTATAATGAACCTTGCTTGGGATCGGGTGTGTAAACATCCACATATGGTAACAGTTAAACCTACCAACGCCTTGCGGTTGTACAAACCTTGGGGTCTATTAAAATTATGGAGAAAGCTATCACTAAACTATATAGGTAATTACAGAAAAAGGTTGGAACAATGATTAATAACTTTATTTAGATCATTCACTGTAAGTATAAGTATTTTGATTGCCGAATAGAATTACACTTACCAGCCAAGCATGCTTAGATATGTAACATTTTATGTGATTGTGGAATCACAAGTAAAAAATGTGACGAACCCTCTGTCTGTGAGAGTGCCAGGAGCCGGCGATGACACCTTATCTTTAAAGCTCATTACAGATGGCGCTGGGGTAGTTGGAGGCTGTCTATCTGTCAGAGTTGTCAAATTATATTTACTTCTTCTTATAATATATGGCGGGATAACCCCATTTGAGGTTAACTTTGCCAGCGTCAAGTGTATAGCACATGCTGTGAGCACATGTGACGTGTTTTTGAGTCTAACCTAAGAAGAATGAAACTCTGTGCTCCAACTACGCCAGCACCACCAAACGGGAGAAACGGCGTACATAGATGCCATGAATAAAAAATGAGAACAATTCACCAAATATATTTTTTCTTACCCAAAATTGGTAAATTATCATCAAAAGTTGCAGAAAATATCAGGGCAAAATACTGCGGTGCTTAGGTGAAGGGTAAAGGGGGTAAGCGAAGCCCCCTTTATCCTTCGTGTTAGGTTGAACATGTAAGAACAAAAAATATTTAAAACATGAACTTAAGTATACAAATCATAAAAAGAAGTTTGGTGATCATTTATCCAAACACAATTTGGTGATCATTTACCCATTCTGGCAATCATTTCGAAACAAAATTCTATTGGTAGGAAATTTTCGAATTTTTTGGTAATCTTTTAAACACAAGCCATTAAAAATTTCAGTTGCCAGTAAGGCTAAACCTACAACATTGTATGGACCAATTGCATCCCATGGACTAGAAACGTATACGAAAAATTTAATTTCCAATGGGTAATATTTAAAGGTGAAAACCCAGTTTTTGCTTTTGAAAAATATTGATTTTGTCTGACTGAATTACTGAATAGCGACAAATAATTCACCAAGTTAAAGACTTAAAACAAACGACTTCAAGTTCAAGTCAAGCCCTTTTTCGTCCTCCCCGGTCGGTATGCGAAAAAAGTCTATTTACATGAAAAGTCCTCATCAAAACTGCACGGAACCGCAAACCTTTTGTTTTGGTAGGTTTTTTCAAAAAAAGCTAAATCAATTTTGATAAAATTTATATGGAACCACCTCTGAAGTATGGCCTTTAATCAAAACATGAATAATCAGCATCGATTCATAATTGACGGAATAATCGCGTAACAAAAATATTTAAAAAATCAGTCGAATTGAGAGCTCCTTTTAAAGTCGGTTTAAAATGGGCGCGACTAGAAATTCTGGCGTTTTCGACAAAATTACTGAATTGCGCGAATGGAAAACTAAAAACAGCAACCTGAAAACCTTAATTCGAGTAACATAGAATACGAAACGAGCGTCACCTACCCTGACCCACCTCTTCGCCCAGACAGTCTTTATTTAGCCAAAGGTGGTTAAACCATTCAGTAATTTAGTCGCGCAAATCAGTAATTTAGTCGCGAAAATCAGTAATTTAGTCGCACATTTTAGCAAATAACGCTGTTGGCTAAATTGTTTTTATTAGGTAGTTTTATTATTTCCCATTTACAATCATTAATATCTGGGACTACAGATATAAATTCTGATGTTACTCGGTAAGATAAACAGCCACCGAATTGATGTTGCTATCGGTAGGTATCTCTATTTATAAAATGTTATTGGAAATCGCTTGAATGGCGCTGTTTCCTGCATCCTTCTTTGAGGCACTGGTAATAGCTATCCATCAAGCAAGAGCCGGATACCAAACAACTTACCTGGAGAGTTGGATCGTTCGTCCACCTGACTACACCGGCACCGGTCGGAACGGCTAGGAAATCGACTAGAACCAATTCCGTGAGTTGAACCGAAATGTTCTCTTTAGAGAAGGAATATTTTTGGAATCATTCAAAATACTTATATCATTTAGGGTAGCATTAATATTTTGTGACATAGGCGGAACCAGTAAATCATGACTTTATGTCAATGTCAAGCACACCTGTCACAAAAGCGGTCAATGTTATCTATAGGGTACGTAATATCCCTATATAGTCTGTGTCTATAGGCATGCCGCGTGTGTTTGCGAGAATGTACAGAGTATTCCATTTTTTAGTGTCAACAAAGTGAATAATCAAATAACAAAGTGAAACGCTGATCCAATCCATGTCGATCCAACTCGTACATCTATTACCACGTTCGCTCAGATCCAATCCATGTCGATCCAACTCGTACATCTATTACCACGTTCGCTCAGATCCAATCCATGTCGATCCAACTCGTACATCTATTACCACGTTCGCTCAGATCCAATCCATGTCGATCCAACTCGTACATCTATTACCACGTTCGCTCAGATCCAATCCATGTCGATCCAACTCGTACATCTATTACCACGTTCGCTCAGATCCAATCCATGTCGATCCAACTCGTACATCTATTACCACGTTCGCTCAGATTGGTCACTTCTTGGTTTCTAGCATATTATGGGTGTGCCTTCAGGTATGTCGATCCAACTCGTACATCTATTACCACGTTCGCTCAGATTGGTCACTTCTTGGTTTCTAGCATATTATGGGTGTGCCTTCAGGTATGTCGATCCAACTCGTACATCTATTACCACGTTCGCTCAGATCCAATCCATGTCGATCCAACTCGTACATCTATTACCACGTTCGCTCAGATCCAATCCATGTCGATCCAACTCGTACATCTATTACCACGTTCGCTCAGATTGGTCACTTCTTGGTTTCTAGCATATTATGGGTGTGCCTTCAGGTCATTCGGGCAATTTTCAGGACACTGAGCCTGAGATTAAAGGGTCGTTACCGCCATTAGATCTAGTAACACTCCAAGGAATTCCTCTTTGCTACCGGCGGCGGCGGAGTGTAGTGACGCAGCTGGTAGAGTCATCACATCAGCTCAGTCTTGACCTGATTTCAGGATCATTGACTGCTGGATTGTGTATCACTTACTTGTCTATATGTACCTACTTATTTAGGTTAAAGTGCCTTCGCTAAAATAAAACCCAACATTGCACGCGTCCATTAGCATGAACAAAAAGCTAACAATCACGAAATTCCTAATATGCAACACTGAATTACCATTACAATGGCATCATGATAGCAACACTTAAAGTATTCCTGAAACGGTGGGCTAGATGGTCTTGTATTCCATATTTTGAAGGTTTTGTGTCGCAGCGGTCACGGCCGGCTGGAGTTGTGATTCGTCAAGGTTTGCCGTTGCCGTTGCCGGTAAAAAGAGGCCCAAAACGTAGTTGCCCAAGCAGGGTTAGTGAACGCGGCTCTGTTACGTACCATGGATGGACGTAATATCGATAGAAGCGTTATAGTAAATCGGCTGTGGCCTGTATCCGAGTGCGGCTTCTACACGTCGAATCGTGCGCATCTTCATTGACTTCGCCTTGTCGATGAAGAAGGACTCAACTACAAAACAGATACTATGTTGCTTTTATTACATTTAGCTTCTCGCTGGTGTTGTTGGTAAGATTAGGTAATCCTTATTTCAAAATAGGCTGGAAATATACTGCGTGATGAGATCGATTTTGCCTTCCCACTCACATGTTGAAGTAAACACGAGGCGAAGTCTATGAAGTGTCCAATTACGGTACCTACATTAATATAGAAAACAAACAAAACGTAGGCTGTGTGTAGACTAACTACATAAACAGCGAGTAGTTTCTGGATTTTCCATAAATTGGGCAGTTATCGTGAACAACGTCTACAGTACATACCTGACTATTCAGAGTGATGCCAGCCAACAGACTTCGACTAAACTATACTATATAGTACTTATATTTAATGCATCTGTTCTGCAAATAAGGATTTCCAGAAGAATATTTCTCCGATTCATTCGACCGTATTTGAAACTTGTTGTCTACCATTCTTAACCTACAAGTAAATTACTGGTACCTAAATAGGCAATTTACCTTACTTACCTCTCTATTTCGCCGAAATTCGTGCCTCGTACCCGGTCAGGCTGAGCGTTCGGCGTAGAGACTCGTGACGCTGAGTCACGAAGATCGTTGAACCTGCACGTCGGACGCCATCTTGGAGGGGGGGTGCTGCCCTCGCACCCCTCCCGCGCGCCGCTCACCACCCTCATGAAGAACCCTTCAACTGTAGTGGCTTCGAGAATGATTTGGATTGGTTATGCATGACATGACAGGTAACTTTGTGTCAAGCGTGAAAGAAACGGGCGCTACAGACAGGTAGATTTTGTCGTCCCGTTAGTTATGCTATCCGTACCCCCTCAGAAATGCGTCGCAAAGCAAAACCTACAATTAGGTATCTAACTTTGATAATTCCATAACTGTCAGTAGAACATAAAGGTGGTGCCATGGCTACATAGGGTACAATACAATCGAACGCAATGTTTATCAAGATTTCATTTTAATGGTGATGTTGGTGCTCAAGTTTACAGCACCTTTATAAAACTAGTGATAAGTCTACAGCAGATCTAACTATACACCTCTATTTATTGGCGATATTGCGGCATGAGTGGTTTTACGGCGTGGTAAATGCGGCAATCTCGACGCACGCAACAAAGTCACTGATGATGACATCAGCCTTCCAACACGGTGGGAGCAAAAAGACCCCAAGAACCTATTCACGCACGGTTACAAATTCAGAATTCAAATCATTTTCCCTATACAAACCCATTCGGCATTTTGTGTCTACGAGTATTTATAACAGTCTCACAAACAATTGACACTAATTTTGCTAGGATTAAATAAATGAGTCGTACCAGAGGCACCAAGTTTGAAGTTAAAAGTTTTAAGGTAAAGCTGGATTCGGAATAGACCAAAAAATATTGACTACCGCAGTCGACTCTTAGGTCTGTATACCACTCAAAGTTATCTCTAGCTTGACCACGAAAATAAGCTACAAGAAGTGAACCGAGTTCATTGTCAATGCAAGCAAGCACAACTAACAATCAAACTCTGTCATGTAACTGCTTTACATGATTTACGTATGTTTTTAAATATCGATTCTCGTATCTAATTTCGGGGTTAACAATAGAAATAGAATTTTCATGCTTGCTTGTCACACGGGAGATGCAGGTTCGATTCCTGACCATGTACCAATGAGATAATTAATTTATCTTAAGTACACTATCGGACGTTCAGTGTTTCGGATGGCACGTTAAGCTGTAGGTCCCGGCTACTATCGCTACGTGGTAGTGGTCGTTAAACCCCTCCATCAACCTGTACTGAGCCAGCGTGGTGGAGTATGGCTTGATCTTACTCGTATCCGGGTAAAGGCCTGTGCCCCTCGGTGGGGACTATAATGGGCTACATTATATTACACATCGAACGGATCCATTTGTTAAAATATTTCTTAATTCCTTCCAGATGGAACGTTGGTACAATACAATAGACGCTAATTGTAATCATCTGCTGTGATTGCAATTTAACATTTCAGTTGATTCCTGCTTTAGTTGTCGGTATCTACCGGCCTTTTACACCTATCAATAATTACAATCAAATTAGCATATTATAATAATTTATTCAGTGAGAAGTTTTACAACAAATACTTGTTTACACATAGTAAATACAAATACAAATACGTTGATTTTGCGTAGACGTGGTAACATAACAGGTGGAAAAGTAGAAGGCATATTCACTCTCCCTAAGAGAGGGCGGACCCTGGAGAAGGATGAGTGCTAGTAAATATAATTAAAAACAAGGATGTTGTCCATATGTACCTGCTAATATATTTCTTAATTGCTAATTAATATGTTTTTCTCTTTCTACGAGTGTGTTTAAACTGGGAACAAAGTGAATCAAGTAATTTGATTTATCTAAATAATCAAGTGATCTCTTTGCCAAGTGCTAATTACGATTTGGTTGGCTTACCTAACTTGAATATTTAGGCTACTTAATGCATTTGCATAGAACACGTGTTAATAAATTAATGAGAACGTACGTAACATGATACAATATTGATCGGTCGCCCCGTAACGGATTTCCGTAATAGTCAACTAATCATATTATTTGTAATAATCCACCTTAAGCATTTTTTCAATATTTCAATATCATCAGATGGAATTCCTTCAGAGACCAGATTGCCGATTTATTTGTGAAGGGGCAAATTAGAAGCACCCGTAACTGGCGAGCTTGTATGAAGAGACATAGGTATGAATGTTGAGGAAGCGAGAGATGTATGGAAGTGGAGGACTTAGTTTCTGCCTACCCCTCTTCCGGAAAAAGGCGTGAGCATATGTATGTATGTTCAAAAAATAGGTGAGGAACGAACGAATGAACGAATTGTACCACTCCAGCCGGGATTGTACCTAGTCCGGTCATATGTCCGGCATACCAGAGGTGACCTTTTTTTTTGGGGGGGAGAGACCTGCTCAATTTATAAGGGAGGAGTGTGAATAGAATCGACCGATTAAGGCAACCTTTAGCCAAATAGGAAGTTTGGACAGGGTAGGGTATTAGATGGAAAAGTAGATTACATAAAAATACCAACATAATACATATTAATACCTCTAATAGGCTCAAAAAACCACAATTTTCTTTTTTAACGTTATTTGACATTGACATAAATGTTTATGTTTTTTTTATTTATTGACCTAAGCGTCTCCATCTCAGCTTGGGCAAAAACTTACGAAAATCCTGTGTCGCTCGCAAAGTGTACACGTACAGCTCACAGAGCCAAAGTGTACAGCTCACAGAGCCAAAGCAGTTGGATGGGTACAGACAACAGCACTAAAGTTTTACACTTTGGTATTTTTATTTGAAAGCTGCTTAAGGCACTGGCGTTCAAGTCCTATTTGGACAACAAGGGTGAAGGTTATTAAGGGTATATTACTCAAGCAGGTTTACGATCCGGATGTTAACATCCTTTACAAATGGCGCATACATTAGAGAACGGACTGAGTATTTTGCGTTTGTCTTAATATAAATGCATACTTTAAAGAAACTGGTGTCAAGCTAAAACACTTAAATGGAAGCAGATTAAAGGTGCATATGAAAGTATATGGTTCTATGGTTTAATTTCATTAGTAGCGTATCGTGATAAATTTACTCAAATACCTTCGAAAGATCGCAAAAAGCGCCGCTTGCATTCTGTGCAGCCTCCACCTCCAATGCAGGGGAAATATAAGATACAAGGGTAATGCCTGCATCAGAGTCGATTTGCCTCTGGTGAAACCGTATTGTTTGGCGTGGAGTTATTTTGTATATTTTACTTATTGCTGTATAATCTTTTAAAATATTTTACTTTTCGCTGGAAGTACAGAGGTATCAGTTTACTAGTATAGGAGGTTAATAAAAGCGTGGGGGAAAAACGCGAAGGGAAACAAACATATTGGAAAAATATTATTTTGACAAGATTTTGGCTATTCTCAACTCAAGATCATAGGTCACCGTTTCGAACTTTGTACCTACAGTGTTTATTTCGTTCGCCGTTAGTCTCACTTCATGCACTCGTCTGTGGGGAGAACAAAAAATGGCCCGCGATTTTGAACCTTATTGCTCGGGAATAAAGTTCAAAACCTATGAAAAATAATCAATCATCTGTTGATGGCCCCACAGCTGAGTGGTCATGGGTGTCTCAACCTGGAGGTAGTAAGGCCTGGTTATTTTTAGTCCGTACACAACACGAGCTGAGGCCCGCTCAATGTGTATGGAATAGGACATAACATGGAGGTCTGACTCCTGGGCATCTTTAATAGTTATTTGTGTGTCAAGGGAGCAAAATGATGTGTTTACGGCGAGGGCGGTATATTGAATCCAGAGTGAAGCGAAGGATTCTACGATAGAATCCTGAGTGTAGCGAGGGATTCTGTTAGAACCCTGAGCGCAACGAAGGGTTCAAACGTTAACGCCCATGACGAAAATAATTTTGCTCCTGATTGACACATACAACTTTTCACACCGACTATGAGGAAAATTTAAATAAAATGCTCTAAAAATATAGAAATAACTATACTTTGAATTATACATACTTTCGCCACTTTTACAGTAATCGAAGAACGATAACAAAACTTTTTTTTTTATAATGGCGGATTGTGAAGGATTAGGGAAAGGTCACCACAGATGCAATATTCCTGTGCTACTTTTACCAATATGTAAAAATAATCGAATCGAATTAGGTAATTGTCATTCAGAAATCTGAATTTACACATCATATACACACATAACATAGCGTCTCGCCTTTTACCATACGGGATAGCAGAGGCCATGTTGTGCCATGTTAGCCGGTTATTCAATGGGTACTCCATTTTTGCGTGACAGTGGGCTAGCTCATCGCCGCTACTATGGTGATATGTAGGTTGAAGATCTGTTTTTAGTTGATCTTGATACTTAAGATATGACAGAGTATTTATACTTTTATTGACACGACTAATTAATCGAACCTCATGTTTCTAGAGGCAGGAAACCTAATTAAAAGTTTATCTAAAGCCGCGGTTGGTGAAGTCATAAAAGGTTGTGGCTATGTGTGAGATGATGAATAAAGCTATAAACGCATATTCACAGGGTTGAGTCTTTATTACAGTCCAGCTGGTGTCCAGTAACGCTCTAAATCTCCTCAAAGTCCACGTTATACTAACTAAAGAACACCTAAAATCAACTTTAATTTTCGGGGCAGCGTTGAACTCTTTTGTATGGACGGGCGGACGTTGATAAGTCCTTTATTCCCGCGCCGAACGAGCGTGGCAACTGGGAGAAATAAAATTCCAAACTTTCCCAGAGAAAACGCGTTTTGGGTACTAGACCACGATACAATACTTATAAAGATAAATTTTATTATTAGAAAGGTAAACAACCATCACTGGGGTACAAACATCGGTTCCCATCAAACAAATATTTGCCCCCACCGGGACTCGAACCCGGAACCCTGGTCACTGCCGACTCGGCCGAGCAATGAGCAGCGATCACAGCGCCACAAGCCATTCCCAGTCCCAACCGGTGGCCAACCAGTCCAGACGGTATTAAGGTAGTCTACCTTGAATAGATACATAAGTAAACGTGGACGTATATGTATGAATAGGAAGACGTCGATGCGTTTATATTCCATAATAAAGGATACGGATAGGAACCTACCATATCAATATTCCCAGCTCCAAGCCCCCAGCCCTAGACTGATCGCCTTACAAGGTACCTACACGATACAAGAAACCAGCTCTGACGGTGTAATATCATGTTTTTGGTTTGGATAGCCGGCTTTTTATTACTTAATCATGCGGCGGATCGGACCAGTGGTGTTGTGATCGCCCCGCGTGGTTATGCAGAAGAGAAGAGATTTATGAACAAAAAGAATACTTCGCGGTTTTATGCAAATAAACTTGGAGGGTACTTACATGTACAGTGTACGGTAAGCAAAACATGAGGATCTAACGTACGTCCTTATTGTCATGAGCGCTAAAATTGCTGTTACTAGCTACAAAAATTAATTACTTTGAGTTCGATGACGGTTTGTGGTCTATCAAAAAATATTTCCTCTGAATCCATGTTCTTGCGCACACGCAACAAAGAGAACACTTTAAAAACTTAATTACAGGGTAGGTGGGGCAACAGTCGTCAAACTCCGACAGTTTTCAAAAGAAACGGCCCGTGTAATTCATCAGAGCACAATCTAAGACAAACGCATTCCATCCGTTCAATACACAACTTTACGACATGCCGTGAAGAGTTATGTACACTTCTGGTTTTCTGGGGAGAAACTTAGCCCGTAAGTGCTCGCTTCAGATTCCCAGATAATGTGCCTCGCTCGGCCTTGTCGAATAGGTAAATTAAGACCCTAATGGCTGTATGTCGCTACATTGCTACACTACCATGCAATCGTAACTTTAAGTTCTAGTATAGGCCAACTACTGAGTTAATATTATGTAGATGACTTTTTAATGACCGATTTCTGATTTGATGTCATGACTAGAGATGAAAATGGTTTCCGAATTGTTACACATGGTCTATATCAATCAACATATTACTGTATTGGATCTTATAATTAAATAGCCCACCAAGTTTGTTCTTCCAATAAGCGTATTAGTACATTTATATCTAATCAACTTACCTATAAATACCTACATATACATGTAGTTAAGTGTAATGTCATATAGATGTATGTGATTATTATACTTGGTGGTACAATGTGAGAATCTCATATTAAATTAACAAATTTTTCTACCAAATCCAAAAGTCTAGCCGCGTTTAGAGCACTAGATCGCAGGAAGGTACCGGGGTCCCAGCAGGGGCTAACGAGCACTCTTGTAGTTGAATTGAATGTCGGTTGTATAGTAGGCCAGAAGCGCACTCTTGTCATGGGGGCGGGGGCGCTTCCAAGGAACCGACTAATGATTGTGCG
This sequence comes from Argyresthia goedartella, assembly GCA_949825045.1. Classification (NCBI taxonomy): domain Eukaryota; kingdom Metazoa; phylum Arthropoda; class Insecta; order Lepidoptera; family Argyresthiidae; genus Argyresthia; species Argyresthia goedartella. The sequence continues at coordinate 39,966,398 of OX463809.1, forward strand.
CGTTCTCACACCGACAGCTTGGGTGGCATGGCAATCGGCAATGTTTCCGGATTGTCTCTAAACGAAACTGATCTTTATCCTAGTGTGGGTAAGGCTCCACAGTAAATAGGTGCAAACCTCTGGATGTATCTGCCGGTTTATTTATGACCAGCGGCATTACAGTGTCAGCATTTGGCAGCTCTTGTTCACCACTTGAGACTGATTACAAATAATTGGATGCCATAAATATCATAAGTTAGTGACACGCTCTGACGTCACAATGTATCTAGGGAAGGTGCCTGCCTCCCTTGAATTTCCCAGGTGAAGTTCCTTCAGTTGCGTTGTGATCAAAATGTATTGGTACCGTTCGTTTTAGCACGTATAGGTATAAAGATACTCCATAAGCTCAACGCGCCTACTCCCTTGTTAAATGTTCGCCTGCAAAATCAAATAATTCCCAGGGAATCATGAAATCAACTTCTATCTAATGTTTAGATTATGATGGGTACCAAGCGAGAAGTGAGGGTGAATAATTAAGGCTAACTATAGTTGACTCTACCTAAGAATAACTTATTGTCTGATGCATCAAAGGCTTTTGTAAATTGGAGTCATCATCATTAGGAATTCTTAGAAACTGACCCATGCTGCGATCTGTTTTGGAGCAATCTCCATTTGTAAACTTTCTTTTAGGAGGAGGTCGCTTTGTTCGTCTAAATGTAACGAGTCAAAAATGGATAGTAAATTGTAAAGGCGCGTAGCGGCTTGAGACAGCGAGCCTAGTTACGACGCGAGTGAACTAGACAACGAGCGGAGGGTACCGACTGTTCACTAGCTCTATCTCGCTCACTAGTTTACTACACTCGCTGTCTCGCTCACGCCCTCACGCGACAAGTCGTCTTCAGTTGCGATAGGCTACGGAATTGCATATTAATATAGGTAGCCCTCATTTGATACGAGGCATAGGTTCCAAAACTAAAACCCAACTATGGAAACATCGGCCTCTAAAGTATGAAGCCATAGCCAACGTCTGGTCAACCAAAAACAACAAATTGACGACCCGAATGGCCGAGTCGGCAGTGACCCTGCTTACGAAGCCAAGGGTCCCGGGTTCGAGTCCCCGGTGGGGGCAAATATTTGTTTGATGAGAACGGATGTTTGTACCCTAGTCATGGTTGTTTATCTATCTAAGTATAATATTTATCTATATAAGTATGTGTATCGTTGTCTAGTACCCAAGATACAGGGACTCCTAGTTTGGGGCTAGATCAATGTGTGTAAATAGTTTCCAAGGATTCGACTAAATGCAAACAAATCAGCGAGCGAGAGCTAATCATATACATATATATACCTATAGTTAGCAAATTGTTTCAAGGGTCAGTGCATTCTCTACTACAACAAGATACTTCTGTAGATTTTGACACTTCCATTTGAGAAATTTAAGAACCATGTAAAAGCGACTTTAAGTAAAAAGGGATATTACAATGTTCAAGATTACTTATATGAATGGACTGCATCTAGATCAACACAGAACTCGCTGTTAATGTTTTTGTAATTATTTATTCTATTTATTATAATAATTAACGTTGTTAAAATTGTATTAGTCAAACACAACCCATTTTTAGAAGAGATCTGAAAATCAATCTGTGGGAGTTTCTTCGCCCTTCTGCTCCCGCAGTGGTCCAATGTAGAGAAGAGGCAAAAAAATACTTTTGCTAAGAACATGTAAATATCTACAGCAACAAAGACATCTTGACTATAAATATTGACGTGATACAGTGGATAATATGAATAACCCTCTGTAACGGAAGCCAAAAGAAATTCAGCGGAAGATGGAAATATAGAATGTAGGTCCTAAAAGTCAAGAAATGAAAGAACCCACTCTAGTAATACTCTCTTTATTAGTAGAGTAAGTTCTTTTTATTTTACATCAACTTATCTTACGACTATATATGTTATGGACCATGTAATTAATCGGTCATTATAAACAATGCCCGAGCAGTTTGAATAATCCCCAAAATGCGAGAGCAGTGCGATAACAACTCTTACAATAATCAAATCGGCCGGGCATTTTACATAATGCCGATCACCTATGGGGCAGCACAATGTTTGTTTTCATTGGTACTCTGCTGCCCTATGATAATATTGTGGTTCTAACTCGAAGGATAAAGGGGGCTTCGCTTCGCTTACCCCCTTTACCCTTTACCCTTTACCTAAGCTACCTCAGTTTTATTTTCTCTGTTAGTATCTGTGTTATCACATTGCCCGAAACCCACATGGAAATATTCATAATGTCTGGGCAAAGTGATAAATAAGGAAGTTCAAGTTATATATTCACTATGCCCAAAGTATTTTGGAATTATTTATAATGTCCGGGCATTGTTCATAATGCATGGATTTATCACATATATATATATATATATATATATATATATGTGATATATTTATTTATTTATTTATATATTAGGTACACAAAACAGCAGTGGAGATAAAACATTAAACCAAAACAACAGAACATGTAAAAGGAGGCTGCCAAAAGTATGTGCACACAGCAGCGTGGTAAACATAATGATACAGCTAAAATTAAAACTACATATGTATTTAAAGTGTAAAATATTACGAAACTAAATAATACATATATCTTATTTAGTTCCGTAATATTTTACTGTATGTGTCACTTTACATATGTATTAGGTAATTTTTTCCAACAAATAAGAAAGAATAAGAGTAAGACATAAAGAAAGAAGAAGATATACATGACCTCACAATATATTCAAGGCGTAACAATGTATACAGGACCTAAATATCCAGGCTCTGGAAGTGGCCCATCTTTTCTGACTGATTTCCCTATGAAACACCCTACCCCAAACCTAACCATTTTCGAGATAATCGACTTTTATTTTTTTTGAAAAATTGACAATTTTTTTGCCTTTTAATATGTTATTTTGAAATTGGTGCACCTTATTATTATTATTATTGATTTTTACATGCTGTATTAACTTAGTAACCAAAATCCTACGTAAGTTAACTAAATACGTTGTTCTGGACGATTTAAAGTTCAAAAAGTTAAAAAAAAATACCAGTCACCTTTCTTTAAGGAATATCTAAAAAAAAGTACAGCAGACGTTTGGCAGATGTGCTTAAAAATATCTACGTTTCATCAGCTATCCAACAAGGTATAACACTAAAGGGTCTTATTTATCTCGTAGGAAAAACTTAGTTTCATAGGCGATAGTGGACGTAAAAATAATTACGCTTATTGAGCCTAATTTATTCGTTGGCCCTATAAAGTAAAGCAAAATAATAGGTATGTTTCTACAAAATAACATTTATTAACTTCCTAGATTCAAGTTCGTGTTCAACATGTTCTCCTCTGTTTTTACTAATCTTCGCATTCTTCTGCGAAGCCCAGTTTTTACTACACTAGTAGTCAATTTTATTCTAATTTCGTTTGCCGCGTTGATTATCCTGACTTTCCATTCTTATTCGACAGACGCAATTGGATTGGGCTCGCTGTAGACGAGACTCTTCATGCACCCCCATATAAAAATGTGCAGGGCAGCCACAGGGCAGCTGGAACCACATGTCCCTGATTAGGTTCAGTGGCAAATCATCCATCAAATCGTTGAGGTCTCCTCTCAGGAAGTTTTCATAGTTCTCCCCATCTAAATTATCGGGTAAAAAGTAAGGTCCAATCAAATAATTGGAAATAATGCCAAATGAGCTTAAGTAGAATACGAGTAAAGCGTCACTTGGATTTCCAGTTTTTGTCGAAATCCTGCAGCACATAGGGTAGGGATAACCCTACATTATGTATGTTTATGTCACCGGAACATAGTCAAAACCGTTAGTTGATAAACTATCGCGGTAGTTGATCAACTATCGGCTGATAGTAAACCAGACCAGGGTGTAGAATTTTCGTTTCTTTTGTTCTTACATGTCAACCTAACACAAAGACTATTCAGTCTTCACCTAAACTACCACAGCGTTTGCCCTTGTATTTCTTTTCAATTCAAGTTTAAACCAGTTCACAATTTAACGCTTTTATTATAAACTAACGCGTCATATCAGCAGTATCAGCAGTATCACATAAGCAGTATACGGTACAGTTTACAATTTATCGATAGTTTATAAACTAACGGTTTTGACAATGTTACGGTGACATACATATTTTTTCCCTTCACCTGAGAAACCATAAAATAATGGCCCGTGATTTTGAACCTTATTGCTTATTAATAACGTTCAAAACATATGAAAGCCAGAGACCGGCTCTCGGTCGCTGGCACTGTCAAGGGGGAGATACGGTAACATCACGTGGAGACCTGGACGCTAAGATCAACAGCAGAATCAGCGCTGCTTGATGAATTGAAGCTGGGACAAAGTTTGTTCTCCTCGCATGACATAAGTCGGGCTACCACGATCGCAGTGTACTCAGCTGAGACCTGGTGTTTGTACCGAAGACACATCCGGCCGGACGCTGGATAGTTTCCACCTCAATTGCCTTCGGAGCATCTTAAATATTCCAAGAGATCTGTACGTATAGATTTCATGGAACATTGAACCGCGCACTAGCTAAAGAACATAGATCGTCTAGATATATATAGATAGTCATATATTTAAAAAAGTTTTTGGACATGGCCGTGTTGGGTATCAAATGAAAGCCCTTGATAGCTCATGATGTCCTGCAAGCCGATGCGGCTACGGCGTCTGTCTAACGAATTTCTTTTTTTATGAAATTTTATGTAATGGATGTCTCAATATTAAATTTAAAAAGTGCACATAGATGCACTTTTTAAATTTAATGCCATTATTTTTTCGTGCAAGTGGCAACTCTGAAATTTGACAGCTGTCACCTATGTTTATTCCGATTATTAAAAATGGAGCGCTTTACGAAAGAACAACGCGTTATGATTGTGAAAACTTGTTACAAAAAATTTGGAAAGTTATGCTGAGACCGCTCGCAAACTTCGCCGAATTTTCAGTCGCGAAAGTGCATAATTTATCAACCATTAGGAGAGTGGTCAAAAAGTTTGAAGAAACTCCTGTCAGTAATACTCCTGTGCGTCAATGTACCGGTCGGCCTCTTGATAACATTGCTGCTGTCAACGAGTGTCGCCGAAAACCCGAAAACGTCCATTCGGCATCGTTCTCAACAACTTCAATTTTACTACCTTCATGCGTACATTATTCAGCGTACTCAGGAGCTCAAACCAGCAGACCATATTGCCGGATATTTTATTCCATAATTAATCGGAACATGCCTTCTTTGCAATCCAATAAAAATATCACAACTCTCAAAAAAAAATGCGTGTTTTTATTTTAAAATTAAAAAGTGCGCCCTTACTGTAACGCCTTTAGTAACTGTAACAGTGCAAAACGATAACGTGGTATTTGCCGTTGGTAATTTCTACCACTCAGCAGCGCTTTAAATCAACAATTTAAATCCTTTCCAAAATAAATATACACTCATCAAAATAATTGAACATTTTGTATTGGATTTTTTTTACCTTACCAAAACGGCTAAACTCTCATCATATATTATTTTACTAAAACAGTAATATTACAATCAAAAATTACAGTTCTATCTATTTAATTATACAAACTCAATTCGAAATATATTATTGTAAAACTAAGATTAGAGTCGTTTATAGGTATTTATTCACCCCGCAACCCGCAACCCGCAACCCGCAACCCGCAACCCGCAACCCGCAACCCGCACAGCCGCCACCGGCACGGGACCCTTATAGTTTCACAGAACCGAATTGGTTGCTATAGGACACTTTCTGTGTGAAAACTAATGATAGGTTTGTTAGGTCACAACATTATATCAAAACCGGGAGCCGAAACGAAGCGGAGTGGAGCGAGGCGAGGCGACCCTATGTAGTTTCACAGAATCTAAATAGGTCACTTCTTGTTTGAAAACTAGAGAGGTTTTTTAGGTAATAGGTATTGGTAACATATATTTAGCGATACTATGAAATATTTATTCTGAAATTAACTTTAAAGCCGTTTATATATTTGTATGGCATACAGTAAAAAGGAAAATCGCGGTATTTCTGCTATAGCGCTATTTCGGGTTAACTGAGCTTTTTCGGGTTCCGTACCTTAAAAGGAAAAAAGGAACCCTTATAGGATCACCTTGCCGTCCGTCTGTCCGTCTGTCCGTCTGTCCGTCTGTCCGTCGGTCACAACCCTTTTCATCAGGAACACGTGCAGGTATCAAATTGAAATTGATATCAATTACTCACGTCGTGGACCCTTGGAGCTATGGAAAATTCAAACTTATAGGTCCACGCAATAAAAATACGGCCTTTTTCTGTCCCAAATTTGCTGAACTTGCTGAATTTGCTTGATATTCTCAAGGGAATCAAAACCCATAGGGCACTTCCCGTTGACCCAGAATCATGAAATGTGGCAAAACGCAAGGTCTTGCACAAATAAAGGATAAGATCCGAAAACTGTAAATTTGTGGCTTGATCACAAAAAAAAAGATTTTGGTGAAAGTACATATTGGTCTATCTATAGATCCTATCGTAAACGTATCCAAGAGCTTCCGTATTCTAGTGATTACACCTTCACCTGTCACACAGGAGATGCCAGGTTCGAATCCCGGTGCTGGCCATGTACCTATGTCTCTGTCACCTCTCGTGGGAAAAGGGGTTGCGCTATGTATGAAACTGTACAGTTACCTAACTGTTATATGTATAAATACGTACTTAATTTATACCAGCTGCCCGTGGGCACAGCTTCGCATGTACGCGTTTTTAGACTTCTTATAGCTTACGACCAGAAAATTGGACGTCCATTAAAGTATCTAAGCATCATTATCATCATATCAATCGATATAATTATGTTGGGCACGGGCTTTTCCAGATAGAATCCAAAACAGCTTCGCGTCACAGGTGAGACAAATGGCCGCTTCAAACAGACAAAGAAGGTCGAATTCAAAACATCTTCATAAAGAAGCAAGCATGCTTTTTTTTGGTCACGTGATTTAGGATCAGATATTCAGAGAACAGTAAGTAAACAGCCTATGATTAATGAAAAGCCTGATGATAGTTTAATTGGCTGGGGGGGATTAAATCCCGGTCTTGGACGTTTATGTGTGTGGATCACTGTTCTAGTCCCCACGAAATCGACACAGGCTATCCTAATGTGTGTCCCTGTACACTGGATGTAACAGAAAGGTCATGTCATTCATGAGGGGTTGTTACGGACATCATTCTGAACAACTTTCACTATAAAAGCAATTTTATTTCTGATTCCCGTGATGGACAAACTTTTTCCATTTACATGACATACATACATAATAGGTGTACAAGTGTGTACGGATGCCTTGTCGCGCGAGTGCGACTCGCACCCATGGCTCACAGTAGAGTCTTAGACAGACAACTGTAATCACAAAGGGGTTGTTTGTAGTCCGTATAGCACACGAGCTGATGCCCGCTCAATATGTGGGGACCCCGACATAGCAGGGAGGTCTGACTCCTGGGCATGGACATTCCATTTTTTTCCCCTCCAAAAAAAAATTAAAAAAGTCCGATTGCACTTGAACGTTTATTTAAGTATAACGTTTATGAATAAAAATATCATAAAATCTTAGTGCACGTAAAATGATTTTGGACACATCCGTTAGATTTCACTTTCGTCAGTAATTTATTTTTTGTCTGGAATGACTAAAGAGGAAAACTAGTCAGATTCCAATTTAGTCAGTTATTTATTTTTTGGCTATGTTGGTTGTTTTGTGAGGAATGACTAAAGGGGAAAACTAGCCAGATTCTACTTTCGTCAGTTTTATTTTTTTGATATTTTGGTTCAGCTTCGTCAGGAATAAAGAGGAAAACTAGACAAGACTCTCTTTCGTCATTTCATATCTGATTCCGCATTTGACAGATAGAATGCTGAAATTTCGAACCTACTTTGTTTATCTGACTACTTGAATACTGGCTACTTATACTTGTCTATGATTGATTTTCACGGGGGAATAAGGCCCATCGCCGTCGGTAATACCATCAGGCGAATGGTGTCCAAGATCTGCTGCCACCAGCCGTCCATGCAGCCCGCACCTTTCTGGCTAATCGGGGCGGTGAAGTGTTATTGAAGGTTAACATTAAAAATGCTTTTAATTCGATCGACAGGGGCGCCCTGCTCTCTCAAGTTAAGGAGCACACACCATCCATTTACAAATGGATGGTGTGGTACAAATGCTTTGGCAATGCCACAGCTCAAATTCCAAATTAATCTACAATGACCATCTCCATCATTCAGCCGTAGGTTGCCAGCAGGGCGAACCGCTCGGGCCGGCAATTTTCAGTTTGGCAATTCATCCGGAAATAACAATTCAAAATTCAACGTCTGGTGCCTAGACGACGGGAAGTTAGGAGGCGGAGCAAACACTGTCCTAGAAGATTTAAAAGGGTTGACTACTGATTTCGGCAAAATAGGTCTTGAGCTAAATTATTCTAAGTGCGAGCTTTATCTCTCAGATAACTTACCACAGCCTGAAAAAGAAAAAATAGAACAGGAATTTAACATTTTGGCACCAAATATCAAAATTCTAAACAAAGAGTCACTTCGCCTCCTGGGGTCCCCTGTTCTAGAGGGGATCCCCAGCTACATAACTGAACAAATTTCTAATTTTAACGAGACAGGTGACAAACTGACCGACTTAAAACCACATATAGCTTTGACGATCATCCGTTTCTGCCTCTTTGTTCCCAAATTTACTTATGTCCTCTGTTGCGCCCCCTTATGGGAATTCCCCTCATCCCTCTCTCTATTAGATACTCTCAGCAAAAACACCGTGACTGACATTTTGAATTGCACTTTGGATGTCAATAGTTGGGCACAAGCGTCCCTACCCATCAGACACGGGTTGGGGGTTGGGGATCCACAAACCCTCGGACGTCGCACTCCCCGCTTTCCTGACCTCGACCCATGGTACTGGTACGTGGCCTCTATGGTAAGATTATAAGCCCGTCACTTGGTGACGATGAGGTCACGTGCCTGGATGAGGCCAGGAATGCTTGCATGCAAGTCTGCCCGGGTACAAAATTATCCAATTCAGTGACAGTCAGTCAGTCACTGGCTGCACGCCGTCCCGTCCAGACAACTTGGAACGTTGCTGGACAGGACCAGCCTCACGCGTGAAGAGTAACGAAGTGCATAGCTGCCGTTGTGGTGCCAGGGTGAGCCAACAGGGACACCACGGCCTATCGTGCAAGTTCAGCGCCGGCCGATTCTCTAGACATTCTGCCCTGAACGACATCATCCGCCGGGCCTTGTCCAGCGCAGGTGTACCCTCGGTGCTAGAGCCGTCAGGTATTGCCCGCGATGACGGAAAGAGGCCAGACGGTATGACTCTCGTTCCATGGCGGCATGGGAGGTCGTTGGTGTGGGACGCAACCTGTGTTGATACATTAGCACCGTCCCACCTTTCGGCGACCTCCTTAAGACTGCGGAGGGTCTCAAACGGCGCAAATATGCAGGCCTTAGCGAGGACTACATGTTTGTGCCGTTCGGCGTGGAGACCCTCGGGCCGTGGGGGCCCGACGCTCGACGAGTCTTTAAGGAGATCTCTAAAAGACTCGTCGATGAGCCGGGCGATCCCAGGGCTGGCACCTACCTCGCCCAGCAGATTAGTCTGGCTATACAGCGAGGTAACGGTGCCAGCATGTTGAGCACCCTGCCTCGTGACGGTAGCGACCTAAAGGACATTTTTTATTTAGTTTAGTTGTATATTTTTTATTTTTTATTTTTTACTTTCATTTAGTGTTGTTTAAATAGTTAGTTTAGCTTTATAATTTACCCAGGTATTTTCACAATGTCATTTCCTGGCAAAAATTATTTTCCCATCATCAATAATAACAATTAATATAAAATGGATTATAATAAAAATGTTGACGATGGTATTGTGTTTGTGAAAAGCAATAGAGACAGATTGTATTGTTGCTAGATGGGTATAAAGTATACCTTTCAATGTTGTAATGGCAGTGGCAACACTAACTGACGTTGCGACCGACGAGATACTTGCAGTGCGTCTGTTACTTTAAACTCGGCTCGTAATAAAGTAATTCGGGAACCTAAGCATGCTCAGAATTGCAAGCCAAACCACAACATTCGCGCAATACTGAAGTGCCTGATAATTGTAGGAAAAGGTGTTCTGAAGAATATACACCAATCGAAGCAATATTCGATGACTGCATGAAAAACTTGTTAGAGAGTGGTGAACTTTGTTGAGAAGGCACCTGAGAAGGCAGTTTCTAGGAAAAAAAGCAGAAATGGAATGAAAAATTGCTAAAATTAAATTTCGTTGTTTCAGTGAAGTAAAACTGCCCGAGAAAGAAATATTTGTTTTGTGACTTTGATGATGAACAGTCCGGAAGGAGAATTTTAATAGGCTTGTAAACAGTTTAAACAAACGATTACCAAAAAATTTCAAAATTTACTACCAATAGATTCGAAACGACCGCCAGAATTAGTAAACGATCACCAAATTGTGTTTGGATAAATGGTCACCAAACTCCTTTTTATGTTTTGTGTACTTAAGTTTAGGTTTTAAGTATTTTTTGTTGTTCTTCCATGTTCAACGTAACACGAACACGATAAAGGGGGCTTCACTTCGCTCACCCCCTTTACCCTTCACCTAAGCTACCGCAGTATTTAGCCCTGATATTTTCTGCAACTTTTGGTGATCATTTACCCATTTTGGGAAGGAAAAAAATATTTTTGGTGGTCATTATATTTGTTGCTATTTGAATATACATTAGTTCGAACGCCACCAAACCATTTCAACGTGCTAAATAGATTGGGTGGCGGATCTTTCAAAGTTGTTTCCAAACCGTTTTCTCAACTATACACACTGCACGCAGATGTAGGCAGTGCAAGGAATAGAAAGGTTATTGTACCACCGCCGGCTTTCGCCATTTTACCTAATAAAACCCACTACTCTTTTAACTATTTTAAAAGAAAAGCTGACATTGTGGAACCCGACCGTTTTTAAAAATAACTGCGAAATACCAATGCATAATGTAATAAAAGCAACATTTCCAGATGCTAAGATAAGCGGATGCTCGTTCCACTATTCCAAAGCCATTAAAAGAACGGCGAAGAAACTAAAATTAAGAAACAGTTTGTCAGGCTTTATAAAGCAGCATTAGCACAACTACCCCCACAACGTATTCCAGAAGGATGGTTAACCATTCAATCACTTATTCCAGATTCCGCAATGGCAAAGAAATCTCTTGATTACTTCAGATCATAACATAGTAAGTAGATGGGTAACTAGGGTTCCGTGCACTTAGTTGTTTCAATGAACGCAATCCGACAATAAACAACATATTGGGGGGGGAGGGGCATAATCTTCTCAATCGAAGCATCCCAAAGAACGCTAACATTTTACATCTAATTGACGGTATTGTTACTTGTTAAAGCAAAACATGGGTTAGTATTGTTTGCCGATGATACTTCTTTGATATTTAAAGTTAAAAGACAGCAATCAAATTATGACGAGGTAAACAATGCTATCTCTAGTATAGTGAACTGGTTTACTGTTAACAATTTATTACTTAATGAAAAGAAAACTAAATGTATTAAATTCGTGTTACCCAATGTGAACCCGGTAACTACAGACATATTTATAAAAGGACAGAGATTGGACCTTGTGCAGTCGACTGTCTTTTTGGGTATTACTTTAGACGCCAAACTACAATGGGATCCTCATATAAATAAATTGTCGAACAGACTGAGTTCGGCAGCGTTCGCAGTTAAAAAAATTAGAGCTCTTACCGACGTAGACACCGCTAGACTAGTCTACTTTAGTTACTTTCATAGTCTAATGACCTATGGTATTTTATTGTGGGGTCACGCTGCGAATGCTAATAGTATATTTATTCTGCAGAAACGGGCTGTTCGTGCAATTTATAGATTAGGGCCTAGAGTGTCACTGAGGGAAAAGTTTAAGAAATCAATATTCTGACATTTGTGTCTCAATATATCTATGACAATCTTGTGTATGTAAAAAGAAATATAACTAATTTTCAGAAGTACAGTGATATACACAATTTTAATACTAGAAATAAAGATAAGTTGGTTGCTTATGTAAGCCGACTACATAAAATTAGTAATTCTTTTAAAGGCAATTGTATACGCTATTACAATAAGGTCCCTACTGATATTAAAAACTTACCTTTAGACAAGTTTAAAATAATAATCAAACAGAAATTGTATAAAAAAGGTTACTACAGGATATCTGATTACTTAGAGGACAGATGTCCATGGGAATAGATTGTTTGAGTAACAGGCTGTTTCGATATATAATTAGCATTCTTTTTGTAATTTGACAATATTTTATTTAAAAAAGGAAACGCAAAAGATGCGACGACTGTGGAGTTTCTTCGGTGAGCTCTTCTCCACAGATTCCGCCATTGTGTTAGTGAACTCACCCAAAAAAATGTAATGACGGATCTAAGTGATGTAACAACATCATATGGAAATAAATAATTTTTGATTTGATTTGATTTGATTTATCCAAAAGGTTATTGCAAAAGAAGATTTAAAATTTAAGAAAATAAAATTACACATGCTTGTGAAAAATAAGAGCAGACTGAAGGATATAATGACAACAAAGCCACGTAACGAAATAATTAAATCTTGTTTAGAAGGAAAAATAACAGTTAAGAACGATTGAGTCGATTGTTTTATGTGAGTGATGTTAATTTTTAATGTAATACGAGTAGTGTTGTGTAATGTGAGTCGATGTAGGTAGACATTGTTTTTATTCTTAAATTAATTTTCCGCCGAATCTGGAATTTTTTGACACGTCAGGTTCGTCACTAGATTCAAAATTCTGAGGAAACAACCAAAATAGCCTAAAAATAAATTATTGTCGAAAGTGGAATCTGACAAATGTGTCCAAAATCTCGAAAATACATCAAAAGAACTTACATTTAAAAATTAAATCCAACCTCAACCCAAAATATATTATTGTAAAACTAAGATTAGAGTTGGTTATTGTTATTTATTCACCCCGCAACCCGCAACCCGCAACCCGCACAGCCGCCACCGGTTTGTACCACAGACCAGGTTTGTACACAGATGTCAAGTGTTATCAAGTACCTATCTTAACCGTCCACTAGATGCCGCTCGATTCCCTGAATGATTCGCTTGAATAATTTGAACTATGTAAAGTAACGGTTGTTTAGTATTTCTTTTTGTAAATCTTGCCTTTTTCGAATTGGAATTCTGGTTTTCCTCTGCAGGTGTCGTGGGTCAGTGTTTGGCGCACCCAAAACACATGATATGCCAATGACATAAACAGTTCACATGTATTTCTACCAAAACACTACACTGAATTTGTTTCTTGTTTTTCACTGTGATCAACGGTTTTTTAGTTCCAATAATGTTTTGGTGATATTCGCACTTATGGGTATGCATTGATCACAATGATTTTACGTAAACATTACATTTTACAATTAAAAAAACTATTTTTACGCAGAGCGATGTCACTAGCCGCTGGCTTCGCGATTCGCATTCCTTCCTGGGCTTATTCTAGGGCGAGGTCAAAAGCAGTGTTTTATGCTTAGGCTGGGGTATGCGGAGGAGACGGCGGCGGAAGAGCCCCTAGAGGGCCAGCGGCGGCATTCAGGCATCATAGTAAGCGACAGACTATCTAATGCGAATGCGACACATGCGAATCCGAGTCCATATGAAGAGAAATCTAGGGCGTCCCTCCGAAGCGACGAGAAGACCGACAAGAACAAAACATTTTCGCTGACATGTAAAAACATCAGACTTGCAACCTGGAACCTCGGTACCCTTACCGGTAGGAGCCAGGAACTGTCCAAAATACTGAACATTAGAAACATAAATGCATGCTGCCTGACAGAGACGAAATAGAAAGGTTCCAAATCTAGAGATATAGGTCTAGGCTACCCACTTATATACCATGGCATCAACAGTGGAGAGATTGGAGTAGCTATTGTCCTTGAACAAAAAATCAAGCAGCGGATTATCGACATAGAACGCAAAAGCGACCGCCTTATCGCCGTCCAACTGGCTATGGAAATATATAAAATGTTGGAAAGATTTCGATGACCTTATAAATATGATACCTCCCGAAGAAACTAAGTACATAGGCGGTGATCTTAATGGACACGCCGGTCCTGCAAATCCATCCTACCAAAACACTCACGGAGGGCATGGCTACGGCACTCTAAACCAACCTGGAGAGTAGATCCTGGACTTGGCACTCGTCACAACCTATCTATAGTAAATAAATATTTCCATAAGAAGCATAAGCACCTCATTACATATAAAAGCGGTGGAAAAAAAAATAGACTACATACTTACTGATAGAAGATTACTAATAGTAGATTATTAACCAAGGGGATAAAGCAGTGTCTTCTGTCGCGGGTGACGATTTAAATCACGGGCGTAACGAAGGACTCGAGGTTTACTCCATTTAAGTTCACCCAAGACTAAGACACCTTTATCACCGAGAAAAATACACCACTTTTCGTACCATTTGCGAAAAACATAAAACAATAAAAATATGAGATAAGCCTTTATTACAAATAATGACAATTAAAAGTAAAAGTTGACATTCGAAACATTGGTCCAATTATTGATAGAGAGAGTTATATTTTTGTTTGGTACATTTATTGTTGATGAGTTGATTTGAGTATTTCTCTGTTCTTGCGTCTGAGGAACTTGCGTTTCATTGTAGATAGTATACGTCGGAGATAGTGGTGGTGGTGCATCGTGAGTTACGGACGAAGATAAGATGCCGGAAGTTGATGGTTGTGGCTCTGATGGATTAAGTTTTATATTTTTGTTAATTTGACTGCTTAATATGGTTTTATTCGCCATTGAGCTTTCGATATAACCCTCAGCTACTCTATCAGAGCTCCAACCACCGTGTCTTTTTATTGACGTAATATCCGCCCCTGAATCCGCCAAGAAAGTCGCCGAAGTTCTTCTAAAGCAGTGACCGGTGTAGAGTTCAACATCTTTAAGTTTTAAATATTTAGCAATTTCCTTTGGCATATTGCTAATTTTATTTTTGCCGATAGCTTGTCGAGTACATTTCCCATTCCGATAGTTTATAAAAAATCTATTGTTTTCCATGTTGGTGGGACGTAATGCTTGATATTTATGATTGATTTTAGTATATTGTCCTTGTACAATGAATGACATATTTTTCTTTGTCTTAGTTTCCTTTACATTAATCAGCAGCAACTCATTGGAATGATTTTCAACGTCCTCCACCTTTAAGTTTACAAGTTCACATCCGCGGCAAGCACCATTGAGTCTAAAAATTAAGGCCACCTATAACAAAGATAAAAAACAGTTAAATATATAGAATAATTACCATTACTAAGATACGAAATATTCATAGTTAAATCATGTATACTTACTTTTCTGGGCGGAAAAAATTCGTCAGGAGCTTCATTAAGAAATTTTTCCACATTTTGAGTCGTAAAAATTTTAGACTTCTTTGCGCAATGCCCTTCTGATTTTTTTTTTAAAAAGCCAGTATTTACGTGAATCTATTTATTTCAATGCTATGTTTGATGCTTAATGTAGCTTTCAGTTTTGAGTATATGCACCAAAGTGTATTCGGATTCTTTGTCTTGGATAAATAATCAAAATAGACAAGAAGTACTGATTCTGAAATGATAGGCCTTGCGCACTTCTCCACGTTGAAAATTCTTTATAAGTTTTTAAATAATTTTCCTTGGATTTTGTTGGAAGAAAATTATTTATAATTGCGGCAGCATTTGCACTGATGGAATCCGACAATTCACTGTCACTGTCGCTTTGATTTAACATCGTAACGTATTTTTTAGAACATTAACTTATTTATCTACACACGTATCATAAACCCTCTTTACTGCGTTCAAAAACCGCACGTTACGATCAGCATTAAGTTAAACTACTTGGTAAAATCTCGTTTCGTATCTGGAAAACTACACATTATGGTCATTATCTGTAGTTTTTCTACATATAATGACATTCAAATTTCGAACGCCGACGCCCACCCGCGTGCCGTCCCTAGTTTGTCTGTGAAGTTGGTACTGACATTCAAATTTCGAACGCCGACGCCCGTCTGCGTGAAGTTGGTACTAAAGAACAAGCTAAACAATTGCAGAACCACAATGCCGGTCAAACATGCGGTTCCTGAACGCATCAAAGAGAGCTTATGATATGTGTGTAGATAAACTAGTGTATGTAACTGTACATAATTAGGCATTAAAACTCTCGAGTGATATTATTATGAAACTCGCCTTCGGCTCGTTTCATAAACCCACTCTCGAGTTTTAATGCCCTCCATTATGCTGCAGTCACAAAAACTACTATTAAAAAAATAAATTAAAATAAACTTAACGTTTATGTATTTGAAGAAAACAAAAACGCGGCAAATTCCTAGACTAATATTTTTTTGTCGGAAAAGCAATGGCATCAAGCTCATACGGCCACGTCGGTTTTTGTAATTTTATTTAATAATCATAACTGCATAATAAATGCGTATTCATTTTTCAAAAAGATGTATAAGATGTATATACAAACTCAATGGTGTAAACACAGATGTAGTTCAGTATAAATTTCGGTAAGTATTCCAAATTTAAATCACATTCTCCCCCTAGAGGATGAATGAAATTCAGTACAATTTTCTTTCCCTGTTTTTAACAGATTAATGGCCGGTTTCCTGGGCGCTGATCAAATTAACAAATTGGCTAAACTGATTTCAGCCAATCAGGTGACGCTAATATTCAAAATAGCGGCACGTGATTGGCTGAAATCAGTTTAACTAATTTGTTAATTTAACCAGCGCCCAGGAAACCGGGCTTAAAGTCAAAGTCAAAGTCAAAGTACTTTATTACTGTAGATATTTACATATACCTACTTAGCAAACGTCAATTTTGCCTCTTCTCTATATTGGACCACTGTGGGAGAAGCAGAAAAAAAAACGGTCAAGTGCGAGTCTAAATCGCGCACGAAGGGTTCCGTACCACCGTTCAATGGAAGCGATGGTGTGGAGTGAATAGTTTGGATTTTACACAGCAAAATATTGTTTACAAAGTTATTGGTGCGGTTACTTTCACACTCCATGTACGTAACCAGGTGCATCCATAAGTTTGTATGTGGTATTGAAAGGATTGTTGTATGGGAGCCCCCTTAAATATTTCTTTTATCCTGTTTTTTAGTATTTGCTGTTATAGCGGCAACAGAAATACATAATCTGTGAAAATTTCAACTCTCTAGCTAGCTAGGTTCTTGAGATACAGCCTGGTGACAGACGGACGGACGGACGGACGGACGGACAGCGAAGTCTTAGTAATAGGGTTCCGTTCTTACCCGTTGGGTACGGAACCCTAAAAAAGACTATTGTTATGTTCGCTTTTTGTGGCATAGAATGTCACTTATTTGAGAAAGTGGTACGAAAATATTGTAATGACTGCAAACTTATCCCAGGAGAGAGGAGAGGCGCTTACATACAACACAACACTGAATATCAGTTTCAGTTTTGTCGTGCTTCGCGCTCGCTCGCGAAACAAAGGCTCTCTAGTCGCCACCATAATTGATTGAATTTATATATCTGTTCACGTCAGTGTCCCTTTTGCCGAATTTGTGGCTTAACTTTATTGAGCTTAAAAACGATTAAGCGTTACCCTTAAACACTGTTATTCTTGGTCTGCGCTTAGAGGGCTGATCCCACAGTTAGGCCAGATGTCTACATCTGGGATCAGCCCTCTAAACTACAACAGAGGAGCCTGTTGTAGTTACTGTCTACAGTAACTACAACAGGTCTGCGCTTAGAGGGCTGATCCCACAGTTAGGCCAGATGTAGACAGTAACTACAACAGGTCTGCGCTTAGAGGGCTGATCCCACAGTTAGGCCAGATGTAGACAGTAACTACAACAGGCTCCTCTGTTGTAGTTTAGAGGGCTGATCCCACAGTTAGGCCAGATGTAGACAGTAACTACAACAGGCTCCTCTGTTGTAGTTTTTCTATGGCTATCTTTATGTTTATGTATATTTGTGACCCGTACTAATTATGACTCCTCCGTTGTTGGTCCTACGTAGGCCACGAAGATGCAGTTTCATGACTTCAGGGCGAATGATTTGTTGGACTAATTATTTAGTCTCGTGGCTCAGCTTCAGATGGTCGTAAGGATATATCACATCAGAGCTAAAAGGGTAGAGTCGTAAAAATTTATTCGTAGCTTTCTTTACAATTTCGGAAGAGATGGTTTCCTGAGATATTTTTATTAGTATATTTTATAGCCTCTCAGTTCAGTTTTCAGTTAATTCCTGATTTTCCTCTAAGGTTTGGATAGAAATCCGTGCTTTTATGGCTTTCTGTTTTAGTGACTGGTACTGAACAGCCACTGCATTGGGCTAAGTCTTACCCTACCCTACGGCACAAGTTGTGTATCCGTAGTGTTTGTTCTGAGTTCAATTTACCCTCCGAGCCATTGTGCATATCTTATTAATTTACCCTCCGAGCCATTGTGCATATCTTATTAATTTACCCTCCGAGCCATTGTGCATATCTTATTAATTTACCCTCCGAGCCATTGTGCATATCTTATTAATTTACCCTCCGAGCCATTGTGCATATCTTATTAATTTACCCTCCGAGCCATTGTGCATATCTTATTTATTTACCCTCCGAGCCATTGTGCATATCTTATTAATTTACCCTCCGAGCCATTGTGCATATCTTATTAATTTACCCTCCGAGCCATTGTGCATATCTTATTAATTTACCCTCCGAGCCATTGTGCATATCTTATTAAAACATTGATCAATCGTGCTCATCCAGTTCTCAAGTTCAGCTCCTATTCATGACTGTGTCACAATTGTATTCTACTTTCAACTTAAGAAGTTATCACTTTGCTTAAACTTATGAATCAGCATGCAATTTATGGGTAAGATCGATAAAACGGGTTTAGTAGGTACGATAACAGATTACATATTTATTCACGTTATCTTCCACAACAAATATCCGGCATCCTTCGTGTGAAGATCGTCGGAGTACTCGCTCATCCTTAAATAGTCATTCGGTTCGACGACCTCCGGCGTGGCCTTGCCCTCCACGAAAAGAGGCCATTCCTCAGAGCGGGCATCCGACCGCGGACAGACGACTCTCACTCACCAAAGATTTATGACTCCACGTGCCACCATGCAACTTCGTCGGGTTATAAAATCTGTACTACAGTAGAGCTGGGGCGTCGACGTCAGAGCTAAAAATTTATATACTGAACGCGCGCCTCTTTAATTTGATGGTGTAGTTTTTGAGTAACGTACCACTTAATCTCAACGATTTGGTTGTTATGGGTTCTACCTGGCTTCCAGGAACGTTTAGATGACTAACGAACAGCGAAGCGTTTTCTTTATACCCGCAGGTGTTTTAACTGTTTAGTCGTCCACAAGTCATGGGAAAAGGTTTCGCGCAGTTTCACTGGAATACGAGAAATTGTTGAAGAATTGCTTTCTGAGAAGCTTGGAATGAGTTGGTGGTTGGGTGCGCGTGCGCCTCTAGCGCGGCACGGCCAGTCGTCGCTGGCGCCGCAGCATTCTTGATAACCGCAACCTGCGCACCCGGTGTTTACAAGTCAGTGCCTCCTCTGCTTGTCTATACTTACTAATATTATAATACTAGTAGATTAGTTACAGCGGTGGAACTCCCGAGTAAAATATTGTCTTTTCAATTAACTCTTCGCCTCTGTGCTCGCCAGACACCTTCGTACCACCAATATCGTTACTAAAAGCGGGTTTGGTATCACTTGGACACTGCAGCTCTTGATAAAGGTGGATGATAATGAAGTATGTAGATTTAGTACCTTCCCTACTGATACTAAATTCTAGGCACCCATCTTGAGACAGACAAAGAGATTTCATTTCAGGAGAAGATTTTATATCTATTTAATTATTGTTTTCAACTGTAGGAAAGAATTCATGATTGTGTTTAATTTGGACATTGAGGGTACAATTCAATCTGTATTCAACCGAAATAATGAACCACATTATGAAACAAATCAAGCAAATCTCCAATGACTGCAAAATTTATTTCCGATCGCATGATGGCGGCCTGCATGCCAATCGTAAAAGTTTACGATATGAGTCATACATACATAACATAATGCACACCAAGTCATTCCCGCAAATGCCAGCATTCATTTTCCATTAAGTTAAATTTCCGAATAGATGGGCAATAAAAGCTAACCAGAAGAAGCTCTGGTTGGCGACTTTGACTTGAAAATGTAACCAGCAAGGATAGTGACACAACGAGCTACCTACTTTCTTATCATGCTTGGATCCAAACAAACACTCTCATTAGAACGACACTTAAATGGTGCTGGTGCTTACCATAATAACTGTATCATATTCAATTATTCTGAGCTTTATCAAGATACCATCGTACACACGTGAGAATCATCAACCTTATCCGTCCACTATCGTAAGGATACATCAAAAGAAACCAATTAGGTACCTAATTTTTGCCCCAGTGGCATCGTTTCGCTTCGGTCCTTTGGTCCCCGGTGTGGTGTTTGGGCGTTACAGCGCGTTCCGATTCACAACAAAATCGAATAAATCGCCTACGAGGCTTTTCCGAGTCACCGTTAGCGCGACAATGACAGCTCTAAATGGTTGCTATGACGTCACAAATGACATCATTAACGCTGCCATTTTCTGCTGCTAATCATCGCCCAAGCTTCTGAGCGTTAACACTGTGAGCGAGCGATCAAAAGTGACAGTGACATCGGTCAGCCGTGCTACTCTCATCGTTTAGGCTATCTTCTTCCGAGTCATATTTAAATCAGCAAGCAGCAACTCCTGGTGCTCTATTAGGTTTATTGCAATTAATATTTCCTGTGTATTTACACGAAAACAAATTTTAAATGTGAAAATGTGCTTAATAATGGGTTGTTTATTATCTGTCAGTGCCAACATCTACGTTGCGTTCCAAATGGATCTTAAGTTTAAGCTGTGATGCGGCGCGTTCCGAGTCACAACAAAATCGATTATAGCTTCTACGAGGTCGTTCCGAATGAGATTTAGCGTGACAACGATAGCTCAAAATGGTTGATAGGGCGACATGAATGTCATCATTCACTCCGCCATGTTGGAATATTAATTAAAATCGTTGTGAGCGTGAGCACTCATATCTCGAACTAAAAAGTGAAAGCTGACAATCAAACTTAGAACAGCAACCAGCAGCCTGGCGCTCCATAATTGTTTATTTCCTCACTTATTCACCCAAAACAAAGCTAATTTAGCTACTACGACTGTCTACGACTCGAAATGACAATAACTAAAAAAAGTTGGGTTATAATAGAATCATCTTTCAGTGTCAACGTCTATCGTCGCGTTCAAAGCAATCCGAATGGATATCTATGATGGTCGTCATTTCCCTCTCGGAACGGGCATGATGGTCGTGACGTCACGTGAGCGATGATGTCCTTGTTGACGTGACTCGGAACGCACTACGGGTGCCCATTCGGGATGGCATGACGTGCGTGAGTAGTTTGATGTATTTGTAGTTTTAGTGTTGTTAGCTCCATTCGGAACACGCTGTAAGTAATATCGGTTGTTCCTAAGTATTTATCGAATGTTCAGGTTTTCAAAATAAATTAAAATTTAGCGTCCATACATAACGTCCCTTCTCCTATGCATCTACTTAATAAAACGCCATCCTGGTAGGTATTGTGACTGACAGACAACGCACAGCCTAAACCGGTGGGCCTAGAGTCATAAAACTTTGTCCAGGAGTTACGTATACAGCGCAGGGTAGCACTAAGCGATTTAGCCAAATTCTTGCCATTTTCAAATTTACCCCCACTATGGGGGGATAATCTGGGGATCGGGATTTTAAGAAAATTAAAATAAATACTTGACTCATAAGTCAAGTTCTTTTTTTTTTTTCAAAGTCCGGACTTAGATCTAAGACTTCATAAAGCTTTAGTTAGCTCATAGTTGCGAGACGTCTCAGTTCTAAGCTTTCATTATTCAGGGAAAAAGAAGGAATTCATTATAAGTACATCAAAAACGGGAGGAGGGGGCACAAACGCGAAGTTAATAAAACTAAAGGAAGAATCGTGTTTCTTTCGACGTGTCCGTAAATGTTGTGGTTATTATCAAATAAATCTTGGCACCTACGTAACACATTGTGTCCGAGAGTATGACTCGCCCTTGGCCATCATTACACGAATCCATACGAGCATAGCCGATAGAAACTCGTAAACTTGTAAAGATGTATCCATTTCTTACTAAACCACACAAGTCAAGGTAGACTGATCGAAGGCTCTGAGAAACTGACGTAAGATTTTCTCTAAGAAAATTACATTCGGTTTCGGATAACCTGGCCGGGATAATTGCTTATTGTCTTCTAAACTAAGGCGAAACTTACACGGAAAGTAAGTTTCTCAGTCGAACTTATTTACCAATGGCTTATGTTTAAACTATCACCAAAAACGCACCTTTTTTTGCTACCAATATTTGGTAAACGGCCATCAAATTGAGTTTGGATAAATGATCACCATACTTCTTATTATTTTTTGTGTACTTAAGTTTACGTTTTAAGTATTTGTGTTGTTCTTACATGTTCAACCTAACACGAAGGACAAAGGAGGCTTCGTTTCGCTCACCCCCTTTACCCTTCACCTAAGCTAACGCAGTATTTTGCCCTGGTATTTTCTGCAACTTTTGGTGACCATTTACCCATTTTGGGTAGCATGTACCCATTTCAAGTAGAAAAAAAAAATTGGTGGTCATTTAAAATGTTCTCTTTATCAATTTCGAAATGTTGTTGACCTTATGCGTCAGGGCAGATGTATTTATGGCCTTCTCCAGGATTCTAGACTAGGAGATCGCGGGCAGGCCGGAGCACCTGACCTGCGAAGTCATCACCCCATGTCCATTCACAGGCATCACAACCCCGCTCTCCCTTCATATACGTCACGGCTGACGGCCCACAGCCAGGAAAGTGAATGAAACAGTCAGCGGCGATACGCATGGTGGACCGCAATTTGTCCACTAGCTTGCTAAGTAGGTGCCTACCTGCTTGCCCGGCACGGTTACGTAACGATAAAAATTGTCGCTTACTGACATAATTGTAGTAGGTAGGTACTAGGTAGGTAGTAGCTGTACGCTTCCACCTGTGTGCTACACCTAGTAGCTACCTGTTTCTGGCAGAACAGAGAACTACCGTGCGTGGTCTGCGATGAGGATAAAGGCATCAGGAAACACACGGCTCAAATTAGCGAGTCTCGATCAATTGTCACATACTTTAGTTGTTGTCTGGCTGACCTGTCAGACATGCATGTCCTTACTCTGACATGCATGTCCTTACTCTGACATGCATGTCCTTACTCTGACATGCATGCAAGCAAACGTTGTGTTATTCATTCTTCTCCAGTTATTATTGATCAATACGCTGATCCAATTATGGTGGGATGGATTTAGGTTGATTAGGATAAGTTTAAAAAGGATTAAGAGAAAAGGCACTGAACAGTTTAATACCTCAGCTCCTAAGTAATTAAACTGCACGGTGCAGTGCATGTGTTGTGTGTGTACGCATAAAATTTAACACTCAGTGCCATTTCCTGGGAATTGTTGCATCATAAGTATTATTTACAACTGACGTGAACAAGCAATAAAGGGATCGTAAACAATTCAATTTTTGTTTTTGGTTGATTTTCCCGAACAAAACGACTTTTAATCAGATCGTAAATCAAGGCTGAACAGTCCATAAATACGATTCAAATAAAAAAAATATTTTAGCAGTTTTCACCAACAACCTGTACAGTAGGTAGGTAAGGAAGGTACCTACCGAAGCTTCAGTTTCCCCGTGATGCGTGACATAAGGCATGTTGTGTGACCTAGGATTTGGGTCATGTGTTAAATCTACGAATACAGATTTGTCAATTTTAATGCGTTATCATTAGATCAGAAACGAAATGTCACCGTGTCATTATCCACAAAGCGGTCACAGTCGTCACCCGTGACAACTTGGCCTGGTATGAGGCAACTGCCTGCAATTAGTCCACTCAATTGGATCTTTAGTATTTGCCCGCCTCGGAGCCAGCATAAGGAATTCAGCCTTCGAACATGAATAGACATTCGAGGACATTTTCGCTCGAGATACAATGTTTGCTTGTAATTAATCCGAACAACCCGATGTTATCGCCTCTTGTTACATTAGTTGTGGGTAGTTAACTAAATCCAGATTGTTCGACGGCTCACCTTTCAATCAAAATATTGAATTATGCATTTATCCAGCTTATCTATCAATAACATCGCAGTCGTAGTACTCGTATTTCTAGACAAGTAGTACGTACGTTAATCGCTGCACCATATGGATGAAATCTGTTGTGTCGGTGGTTTGGTTACACCTCGCCCGTCCAATGTCTCAGCTTTGCAGTACACATCCTGGGGGCATATCATCCGCAAGATTCCCTTGATTTTTCCTCATTGATCTAAAACAACTTCTACGTTACCAGCTGATTGTACCAACGTATTAATGGTGCTCCAATGTTACTTCAAGCGAATGTTAACATGTCTACAATGCCTATTTCGTCGACACACTTTTAGAGATACGTTTATCCAGACGAGCAGCCAAGTGTCGTGATACTGCGATTTATAATAACAACCAATAAAATCGTCACGTCAATAGGAAGGACGCATTTCGTACTATTTACTACTATTCGATATACAGTGCTTAATTTACTGTACCTTAGAATTCATTACGATGTAGCCGAGTGGATATTATTATCCACTATATTGATTAAATACTAAATTACCGACCAGCGCCATAACCCATAAGCACAACAGCATTCGCCCCGTCTTTATGATGATGTTAAAATGTCGAGCTCATTCTGCAGTTTGCAAGTAAATTAATAATTATATATCTTAATATTTTGACACAACATTTTCCTAACTTGGTCCTTTATTATACAGGTTGGATCAGAAAGAGAATATTTGAGGCGTAACTTAACAACGCCCTTTTTAACGGCCAACCAACAATGCAACCGTAAATAGAGATTTCTTAGCTGGAACACGCCGCGTCGCCGTCGTCGCGTGGCATTTTACATACACATATCTACATAATCAAATGCCGCCGTCAGAGCTTGTATGCCGCCATGTTTTACGACTATTGCGCAAAATTGGCCATCTAAGACGTGGAATTGAACATCAAAAGAGCAATAATAATTGTGGTGTCACAGCTGATAGCAATCGTGACCGCAATGGTTGGGAATTACTGGCTCAGGCGAGTTGGCTCGGAGGAGGTGCGCAGACGCAACTCGCCACACTCGCCGAGCCCCGGTAATGACAGCTCTGCCGCCATTAGCTCTCATTACCTCGCAGTCACGTACCTCGGGCAGAAATGGATTTGTCTTTGCAAAAATAATGATTGTAGATTGCAGACCGCCTTGAAAGAAAATTGGATTGGAGTGCGGGTAAACAGGATCCAGGATAGTTCGCGTCGCTGCCCTTGGATGCGCCGGCGCGGGGTCGTCGCCCCCTGATCGAAGGCACCAAGCAAGTCGTTGCTCACCTCATCGACCGACCACTAACTGCTAGATGAGGCGCCTGATTTCATACACCGACCAACCGTTTTGAGATCAACTTGAAAGTTCTCTGGAGCTAGTACAGCGGCATCGTCGCCCAGTTGCGAATTTGTGAAACAATTTACCCATATCCATTAACACTTATGTGTATAGTGTTTATAGGTCCCAATACCTTTACATAAAATAGTAATTCTATTTAATTCTCTTCATTGTTTAGATTTTTACAAAAGGTTGCAAAATCTCCATAGCAGCATCAAATACAGCTCTGCGTAAGCACGCTCAGCTAAATGACGCACAATACAATTTACAGCTCTTTTAAACTGTCATATGATTTATTTCTTGGAAATGAAACGCTCGAAGCCGGTCATTCATGATCCGTAATGTTGATGTCTTCGCTGGCAGCGACGTCGTCTTGTAGACGATCTTGTTGTGCCATCAGTCACCAAACAGAACTGAAATTTGTATGATAGGTAGTTGCCTTTACTTTTTTATAATAATCGTGTCCAGTGCAACACAATATATGTATATGTCACCGTAAGATTGTCAAAACCGTTAGTTTGTACATACATTACATATGGTCACGCCTATTTCCCGGAAGAGGGGTAGGCAGAGACCAAAGACCTCCACCTACGATCCTGGCATACATCTCTCGCTTCCTCAACATTCATAAGTCTCTCTTCATGCAAGCTCGCCGGTCACGGGTACTTCGTATTTGCCCCTTCACTAACAAATCGCCGATTTGGTCTTTATAGGCCGATTTATATGTCTTAGTTTGTACACTACCCACAAATTGTAAACCAGACCTACAGGGTTTAGAATTTACGTTTGTTTTGTTCTTACATGTCAACCTAACACGAAGACTATTCGGGGGCTTGGCTGCGCTCGCCCCCGTCTTCACCTAAGCTACCGCAGAGTTTGCCCTGGTATTTCGTTTTCAATTCAAGTTTAAACCAGTTCACAATTTAACGGTTTTGTTATGAACTAACGCGTCATGTCATAAGCAGTACGGTACAGTTTACAATTTATCGATAGTTTGTAACTAACGGAAAAAAACTGTTAGATTATAAACTAACGGTTTTGACAATTTTACGGCGACATATATTGCACGTAACAAAAGCAAATTTTATCTATAATCCATAAATCGTTAGCACGTTTAATTACAGCCGTACAACACTTGAGCAAAGTTTGTACACTTCGTCATACCTAGCTACTAAGTCAGCATTTCTCCGAGTTATGATTACCTCAGTTGTGTAATGTAATGAGGGAATTGCCAATCAGAAACATGATGATATTGTATTTCTTACCCTGAATAATTATTGTGACGACATTTATATTTGTCCACTACTGAATGTGGTAAGTACGGCTAGCGCGGTTATATGTAATCGCAGACGACAAACGCATATATATATATATATATATATATATATATATATATATATACATGAATGAAGGTACCCTTATGAAGGGTGTTGTTTTGTAAAGTTACACCCGACTCAGGGGTTGTTTACAGGAAACATACGCAAAAAAATTTTTTTTTAAATAAAAACATACCTAAAAATATATATTTTTTTAAATCTGTTTATTATTTATTGAGGTCTTTGTACAAAAATTGACTATGTCGCCCTCGTTAGGGTCAACTAATATTCTTACGTAAACAAATTCACAGGCACAACATTGTTTCGTAGTCTAATTCGTAACCTAACTAAACCATATAATATAATAGCCTGGTTTCATCAGACACAGGTCAAGCCAGAACGTTGTTGCAGCCACCCACATCGAAAAACAAGCTATTGTTATAAATTTGTCTCCTCCGAGATTCGTTCCGGACACACTCCACCATAATATGATAGACATCCTCTAATAGGTCACACTCGGTACAGTTCGGAGACAGGACTTTACTCATCAAGAAAGCAAATTTATTTAGTGGAATGTGTCCCGAACGAAGCCTGAAAGCAGTAACAAGCTCTGTTCTCCCCAAAGAGCAATTTTCAAACCAAGGTCTATGGATGGGGTTGCCTAGAATGGTGCGATACCAAATACCCTTCTCCAAAAATCTCTGATCGAAATATTCTTTCCAGAGTGACTGGCATTGGGCACGAATTTGGGTAAATACATCAGTAAAGAAGGGCCGGCACCGCACCAATATACCATCGGTAGATGCTAGGCTGGCAAGTGAATCAGCTATCTCATTTCCTTCTATACCTACATGAGATGGGATCCACTGTAACTGTATTTGAATATCCTTAGCCCTTAATTCCAAAATTGTACCTAAAATGCTGTAGGCTATCGGGGTGCCTCGACGAAAATCATAAAGTTGTGGCCTTCTTTGGCTTGATACCGCGCTCGAAATATCGGGCCCTCGGCGCTTCGTATGACAATTACGCGAGGGACAAACAAAACCATTTATTTAGTTACAAGCGATACGTAGAATATGGTCTCCGAGTCAACTTTACAAAACAACACCCAGTTTATATATGTACATGAATTCTGACGTAGGTGTTCTGGTCACCGAGTACAGAAATCCAAAGTAAAACATACTATATTAGTAATAGGCCGGCCCAGCGAACTCTAGGCTTACTGTACCTACGTCGTTCTTACCTCCGTCGTCCACATATACTGCACTGCATACTGTAAGCTGTCCCTCACAACATAGGTAATTAGTTAATTATCAAAGCAGGATGAAGTCGTGGCCATACACGCTTCGTCAAATTCTGGCAAATTCTGGAAGAAATTCTTTGTAAACTATGAATGATTGCCACGTACCTAGTACATACATACTTTAGTAATTCTGCTGACCTATAGGTGTGTATGTGTGTGCACAGCGAAGGCAGCATTATGCCTGAGCAAGTAACTGCGATTGTTTCTCAAGACTTCTCTTATCATCAGCAAACTGTACTTTACACTGCTCGTTACATAATTCCAATCAATTCCACACAAATCGTAGACTCGAGTACCCTACCTTGACAAACATTAATTGAACCGGCTCGCGGCTAGAAGCTACTAAATTAACGATATGTTTAACTTCATTCAGTAGCGTGTAAAGCATCGACCTCGTTTGTTTCACACATAAATCTTGTTGAGTGTTCGTCGCTCCATGTTCAGCAACATATTACATTCGTAGTTCACCGCCCAGCCACAGAAGGACCCCGGTCTTCACTCGCAAATGCAACCTTCGGAATTATAACATTTGTTGTTCGAATGGAAAATAACGATTCAGTCTGTCGTCGCAGCAATGTCTCAGTACTGGACAGAAAGTACATTTCTGCAACAAAATGGATCGAATCAAAAAATCGCCAAAATACACGATGATGTTGGTTCATTTAGTAAGAAATTCTCACAGCAGCCGGGCCAGTTGAATCATGCTAAGCTGGCAGTTGAGCTGACTGGCAGCGGATCGGTTGGCCGCAGTGTAGTCGGCTACTGGCAGTTGAGCTGACTGGCAGCGGATCGGTTGGCCGCAGTGTAGTCGGCTACTTGCAGTCGTTGCCCGAGCTCGGTTATTACGACTAATTGGCGACAATCAAGCCGACTACTGGCTTTGTACGCTTGTTCTCGCATTGATATGTAATGAAAATGTGCTTTTGAATACGTTGTTCTGTTGTGTGACGTGTATGTTTTTGTGGAATAATTTTCTAATGAGGCTCCTTTGTGTGTGAACTTTACGACAATGCATTCAAGAGATGACTGTATAACGAACAAAAACACAACGACTATTTCACGTCAGAATACTTTCCATTAATCTTCCATTGCCACACCTCTTTCTAAGTCGATTGACCTTTGCAACCCACCAGTGTTGTGCTGTGTCCATTTGAACGACATTCGTGCAGCACATGCGTGCCTCACCCGCCCCCGCCCCCGCCGGCGCCGCGGCGGAATCCATTAGCATTTCTCCGAAGTGCTAAGACAAAGGCAGGTCGCTCGTCCCTCGGTTCACATTCACACGGCCACTCTCGCGGAAGCGCCTTGTTTACAGGCAAAAACTCACCGAGAGGTGCGCGCGCACAATGCCATAACAACGTGGGATCAACCACGGCGCATGAGTTCTTCATCACCTTTGCACCTCCGTGTATCGTTCAAACTATTTCAACAAAAGCGCTAATGCACTTTAGTTTTTGTTACTGCAAATATGTACACAATTCAAACCTTTTGTGTACAGAATGTAAAAAGTTGTGTATTGTGTGTGAGGAGTTACGGTTTCTGACGCCGACAAGGCTTAGATTGTCGGAATAGGGAACTCATAATAGTTTCTGTCACGAAACAAGAGTGCATTATTAAAAACTTAGATACTTACATATCTTTATACATATTTAGACGACATCATCAAAATAAGATCAATGGAGTTAAACATTTCGTCTTGATTAACGATGCAAAGTGCTCGTAACATGTAGACGTAAGTAGACTTCCGGTAGTAACATGTAGACGTAAGTAGACTTCCGGTAGTAAGTATCGGATTAGTTCCATACATCTGAACAGTTAATTAAATTGATGTAGACATTCCGTAGGTTGCAGAATTGACTTGAATATTCAAGTTATTCCTTTCGACCGATTTTTGGAAGCAAGAAAACAGAATGTGAATGAGAAAACACCACTTAAATGCTATCTTCAAAGGAATCTATTGACGTTGAAAATCTATTCAAAGGTCAAGCAGATCAGACATGTTTTCCTCGCATGATGTCATATATCTGCAATTTTTAGGGAAATTTATACCAAAGCTGGCGATTTTTCACAATATTTTGTGAAAGAATGCGTCAATAGAGGAAAAAGTATTCCACAATATGGAGGTGGTCAGTGAACGATGATGTGGTGTCTATACGAGATCTAGTACATTATCAATCATAAAATAAGTTTAAAATTTAGGAACAAATACAACTATCAGTCAATTAAAACAAGATCAGCAGTGTTGGTATCTTATTATAATATTTCCACTTGATATCAACGAAACATGACGGTAAATAAGTTGTTCACGGTCCGAGAGTTCAGAGAGCTCCGTAGCTCAGAGTCACGTAATAAAATTATACGCTAATGTAGGTAGTATGCGACTCCAAATGATTACTAGCCGAGATAGTAATCAAATATACCAAAAAACCTGCTTGCTAAACGAGCGAAATTAAATGTACTGTGGAGAATGGTCTCATTCTCACGTGTAGTCCACGCCAGCCAACAGCGGCTACGCGGTCTTGTAAACGGTGATTTTTTTCAAAGCGTTTCTCCATTCCGCGCCGGGTCTACCTGGTACCTGCCCCACAAAAGTCACTACCCGGAACACTATTAACAAACTCCACGAAGCATAAAAAACTAAATAGAAATAATACGCATTCCCCATTCGTGATGGACGATGGATGGTCAGAGAATATTATTTTTATTCCATTCCATGGCCCGCGAGCCTATACAAAATTGCCGGTCGTTATGTTGTTAGGTTGCTTTTCTACATATTTTAGGCGGGTAGTTTTTTTCTTTGCAACATTGAATACTGAGAATTGAAGAATCTATCGTCTTTGGATTTTGAATTTTGCATGATTTGGTAGGTATTCTAGCAGCGGCGGGGCGTCATATAACATAATGGTTTAATGAATTTGTAACCACTTAAAACTGCTTAAGTAGAAGCAGATTACCAACAATTTTACTGTTGATTGATTGCCAAGTTAATTTAATTTGTACGTATTTGCATAATCTGTGGCGTTATCAACCGGTTAGAGATTTACCTGCGCGGGACTGTGCACCTTGGGAAAGGCAACCGACCGCCGCTCTCTGATGTGTTTGTGAGGAAGCCGTAGCCTGGGAATTCACACGTGGATTTACTTTTGGATTTTCCGAAACCTTGTACTTAATCCATATATATTCTCAAACGAAATAACTTGGATGGATAAAGGGCATGTATTAGATAGGATCATGGACAATTTAAGATATGTCGTTAGAGATTCTATGGAGGAATTTCAGGATCATGATCACAGCACTGTCAAATGTAGGTATGAGTGGGATGTCGAATTTGTGTCAGTCATTGCATATTCAACTATGATCCCGCTCTTTACCATTCACCAACCGATCGTTAAAACTCGCAATAATTAGCATAATAGTGCGAAAATGGCTAACGAAACATGTTACGGCTGTAAAGACCACCTTGTACTATTGCCGGCGACCAAACTTGGTCCCTATCGCGTCGGCTATAAGGAATAGGAGATCTTCTAAGGAGGGGTAAGATAAGCCGAATGCACGTATAATGGTTGGTTGTATGGGGATGTAGCGGACAGATGGCAGGTTGTCGGCCCCTCGCCCGTGACGTCACGGCGGCGAGGCGCGCGGACACAATGCCTTCCTTCCAAGAAGCAGATGCGCCTCCCGCTCCGCTACCCGCACGACCTTCGCGCCAAAAAATCACGTGGAGCTTCAATATCGAATTTTACAATTCGGCTCTAGAACTCTCCATCTCGTTTGGCTGAACAATAAAGATACAAATCGACGAAAACCCCGTCATTCTGAGCTTGGCAACAAGAAAAAAACTCGACAAAAACTCACTTTGAATATAAGCAAATCTTGAGAGTCGTTGGTGTATATCTAAATGTGATTTTTTTGAGGCGTGCTCGCGGCGAGCGAGGGAGGCGTACCTGCGGTCGCGCCGTGTCATTACAGCGCACCGGCGAGTACCGAGCGCCGCGCCGCTGCCGCCTGGCCTTCGCCGCGTCCTGCTGAGTGCCGAGTACCGGGCCGCCCGCCACTCCGCTGCCACGGAGCCACGCCATCGCTGACACTCGCAACTTCCATGGATGAGTGTGGATCTAGTCATGGTGGTAATGAACATGCACTAAACCTCCACTCATCGAAAGAAATTGATCGATTCGCCGCTCGCCATTCCGATGATCCGCCGGCCTCGAAAACACGCACTTATCGTCCGCGACCTCACGTCGTAGCACCGAACCGTACGTTAATTACCACGTTTTTGAACCAACACTAATAAACGCGGCAGCGACACGTCCGCGCGTCCCCGCAGTTCGCCGCGAAATAAACGGTCGAGATTTGAAATCAGAAAATCTAGACGCGGTGCGCGAGCGCCTGCGGGGCGAGGTTCGCGGGGCGCGGGGGGCAGCGGCTCGACCAATCACGAGCTCGCGCGGCGTGCGGCGTGACGCGGCGTGCAAGAAGCGCGGGGAAGCGAGCGAGCGACCGATATTATCTTTTCTACTCGAAGAACGTATTCTCTTTCTTTCCTTCGCCCGCCGCCCCGCCGCCCCGCCCCGCCCCTCCGCAGCCGGGCCCGCGAGTTCAACCGACACGGCGCGGCGCGGCGGCGGAAGTGAAGCCGCGAGATGTACTCGCTCCAGTCCAGTCCAGTCCAGATGTCGGCTGAGTTATTGCACGGCACGGCAGTCGGCAGTCGGCAACACACTTCCTTTCTACGCCTGCGATCGGTGTGATTTAGTAAAACCTCATGTTACGTGCGGAAACGGAATTTATTAAACAATCGCCCGTTCGATAACAAATCTCAATGTGAACAATGCTCGAAAAATCTCAATTGCAAAACACGATATCACGAGTACAAAACAGAATCTTACTTAGGAAATAAGCTGAGCTCGCTTTCAGGTCTCAGGGGTCGCTGTTGGCCATGATGATGGTGCACCCGAGGTCGGTGAGCTGCATCATCTCCGCCCCGCCGTCGAGGAGTCTGTGCGAGCAGACGGCCAGCTTCTCGCTCACGGCGCACTTCTGCTTGTTGGTGAGGTGTCCCGCCGCGACCACGCTCGCGCTGAGCTGCTCCAGGAGCTGCGATGCGGAGTACGCCTCCATCAGGAAACTGGGAACAGCCAAATTAACATTTACATCTAGGCACAAACACTGCTTCTGGCCCCACACTAGGATACCCTATGTCTTTGGCACCAGAAACTGCGACGTCACAAACTGGGGTTTGTCTTCTTTCTTCCCAGCCGGGATTCGAACCCGGGACTTCTCGCTTGGGGAACGTAGCCTCGACCGCAACACCACATAGGCCGTCGAGGCGAAATTTGTTTCACTCTTACTTATCCATGTATCATCTTATAGAACCCAATATGGAAACAATAATAAGACGTCACGCCCTTTCCCAGACGGGGTGGTGGAGGCTTCAATTCTGTTATTCGTGACAAGTGGCTAGCCCATGGCCGCAGATGTGAAGGTTTCCGCACGATGTTCTAGATCACCGTTAGAATGATCAATGTTGATATTTCGGGTCTAACTCCGCACTTCGCTAGGTGGTCCTTTGTTTCTTCAGTCTATCAATGTAATCAGAATACTGTATTTGTAACAGTTATCACTGCAATGCTTAGACTAGATAATAAGATCTCACACTCGGTCACTAAGTACTCATAACTCTGCAACATAACACTGCCGCTTATGAAAATGGATTCAGACTACGAGCTATCAGTCTCTGGAACAAACTCCCCAGCGCCTTCAGAGACAGTCCTTCAGTTTACATTTTTAAAAGTCGTTTGAAAGAACACTATCTTTCTCTTCCATGCCTAAGTATTAGTATGTATTTGTATCTAGTTATGTATATGTAACATATTTATAAAAAGCTTTATTTTTAGTATTGTGTAGACATTGGTAAGAAGTTACATAAGTCTACCTGTATTTTCTTTTTTCCTCTCCATTCAAGTTTGCTGGAAGAAATCTTTTGTTAGAGATAAGCTCGCCTTTGTACATGTTTTTTCCTTTATATTATTTTTGTATTCACTGTTTTTATGCAATAAAGTATATTGAGTACAAGGCTGCGCTAGTTTGCCATGCTGTTTGAATATAGCTTGCAAACGGAATTATTATTATCTATTTAATTTTATCTACTATCTATTTAATTTAAAGTCGGATGGACAAAGCTAGTAATGGATGTGTAGGTAGGTTAGGTGAGTATAAATAAAGAGCGCGGAACTTACTTTTCCACGAATGTCTCCAGTTCACTGTAGTTTTTGATGTTCAGGTAATCTTCAACAAACTTCTCGGGTACCAGACCTGTGACCTGCACGACAAATAGATACATATACCTTATAGACATCAATTGAATAAATACATCTACTGCATGCATCTCGTCCCGTGGAATCGTGCACGTCATATATAAACGAGGAATTTGCCACTAGTTAGTGATAGTTCTTGTTTTTTACAGCTTGTCATGTTTTCCTGGAGCTATGGGATCCTAGTATGATCCTGTAGCTACCTAGCTCCTAGCAATTAATCCTTGAGTATGAATAGTACAGGTATGTAAAGATTTAAACCTAGTCGTTGGCGAATAGTAATGGAGGCCATTTAATAAGAATAAGGTCGATGAGTGGAACGGTGCGGCTTCCTTCGACCGTACAATCAGCGTGTGGTCACCACACTTAGTACAACGCTATGACAATTCCACGAAACATTTAATGTCAGTCAGTACAGCCAGATCTAGGTAGACATTCTTACAAAGACCATTTCCACGCGGCGAGAGGGGCGAAGTATCTCGTCGTGTAAAGATTTAAAAGATGTCATGACCACAGGTGTGGAAACTGATTCCTAATCAAAAATACTGATTTTATTGACTAAAACCATCTAAAATAGTGACCATTTACTAACCCTTGGTCGGTCAATTTAGCATCGAAATTAGAATGTTAGTTCCTGTTAGTTGTTATATATATGGAGAATATATATGTATGTAACATATAGTATGTTAATAATATATGGAGAATGTTGGTGAAGTAAGAAACATGTTTCTGTGTTTGGCTTCCACCATCCCTATAGCCAACCTGCACGCACCGCCGTTTGTTATTACAAATAAAATGAAATGATTACAATATTAATTTTAACAAAACAAATAATCTATATTTTTTATTACAGAAAGAAGTTATTAATTTATTTTTATTATTGTAAACATATTTTTGTATCTTTTCTGCCTCTTTAATTTTCTTCTTCTGGTGTTTCGTTCGCTAATGTACTTACTAAGATCATCACGTTGGCCATATTAACGGCGAACATCTCGTTGTCCCTCAGGGCTTATTCAGACATTCGGCTGATAAATTCAGTAATCTGGGAAATAATATGTTATATATGTAATAATATTATATATTGTATAATATTTTTTATAATATCATTTGAATAATTAGTAATTCGTTTTAAAGTGAAAATTCGTGATCACATGCCTGTTTACTGTTTCTCATTTATTTAAATTTCTCTTTCGATCTCATTTTTTATGTGACTAAGCCGTTACTTTCTTCTTCTTTTTAGATTTCTTCTCTTCCGCAAGTCTTTCTTGTCCTTATTATTGGATACGTTTTTCTTTTTCTTTAATTATCTTCTGTTCCTCACAGTATTATTCGTATCTTATGTGGATTAAGAGAACAAATTCTTCAAAAATACCTACCAAAAAGAAAAAGATAAATAGTAAAAAGGTTTTGAAGGGACTACCACTCGAAAACGGCATTTTAGTCACCTCAATCTACAGAAACCAGACCACTTTTGTGGGAACGTAGGCCCTGATCCTAAAAATACTCGGTCACAAAAAACGGACTTTTATCGACCTTAGCCAAAAAACTGACTCTTTCTGACTTACTGGCCATTTTCCACCCCTGCGATCAGCACGCACGAAATAAGCAAGGTACATGATCAGAATGGGCAACTGAATGAGTTTGTGAATGTACACTTCCGTGTCCAATCCGTTTGCTTCTAGGAAGAGTCAGCACGTGAAACTGTGCTAAAAGGCAATCCGAATCTTTATAACGAACAATACTCGCGTTGAAGCGTCCTTATATAGGTTGCCCAGAGGTTTCAGGCCCCCCCTTCCTTCACCCCAATGTACCAGAGCGCTGGCCCCACAGAAAAGAGGTAAAACTAGGACGCGTCGCGCGTGTGTTGGAGACGCCGCTGTGTCATTGTCAGCTTTCGTTGGAATGTCGGTCTATAGCCATCCACTGACGCAAGAGCGGGTGGTGCTCGCATGTCCCCCTATGCGTGTCCACCGCGAGTGACTCGTCAACTACGCGACAATTAGCTGCTGCTTTGAGTACCCGAGGAGTTAATTGCTGGAC
This sequence comes from Argyresthia goedartella, assembly GCA_949825045.1. Lineage (NCBI taxonomy): Eukaryota > Metazoa > Arthropoda > Insecta > Lepidoptera > Argyresthiidae > Argyresthia > Argyresthia goedartella. The sequence goes on from OX463809.1 coordinate 40,002,964, forward strand.
ACGCACGGACGGTAGGCAATGTGGTGGTAACTCTGCATAGTGTAATACTGAATTAAATAGGGTTTTTTCTGTACTGCTGGACATGCAGCATATTCGGCATCACATGGGTGGACCTCATCACAAAAGAGGCAGTGCTCAAGACCGCACAGTTACACAACATCACCGGAATGCTGAAGGAGGGAAGGCTGCGTGGCTTGGACAAAGATCTTAAGTGAAGTTGCGCACGACCAAAACACCAGTCGGAGGATCCCTGTTGCGTTTCAAAGATTGTGCCCAGCGCGACTTGTCCGCGTTCAAAATACAAGCCAACAAACAGATTGGAAGAGCTCGCCACCAACTGACAGGAATGGAGGAGAGTTGTCGCCGGGGGTTGCACAACATGTCGTGGCCTGGTTTGATGCACTCGCTGCAAAAAGGGTGAAAGTACTTATTCCACAACCCAGTCCGCACGCACTACCAGCAGCGACACTAAACGTGTGCCGAGCCTGCGGTAGTCTTCCGCTCCAGAATCGGACTGTATTGTCACGAGCCGATGTATATCGGACGCTGCTTAAATCATCTATTACAGATGTTATTGGCCTTTTGCATGACAATATTTTGCAAAATGTGCCCTATCTACTTATTAACTTTCACATAATAATTATAGGGATAAGATAGAGGTATAAGTCAGGTCAGATTAGCCACGCAAGGAAATGCGATATCTTGTACTCAATAAAGTCTGCTTATTAGCTGAGTCTACACCAAAGTCACGGTTGGTGTGGACGTGCCTCGCGCGATCGAAGCGGCATCGTTCCTCTAGTTGTCCACTGGTTTTCGTGCATTTGCAAAGGTGCCTTACAGTCGCCTGGCGAGTGCGATGTGGGCATAAAAAAGGTATTCGATAAATTTATAATTTAAAACGCACAGACTACATAAGAAAACGTTTTAAAGAAATTGAATACCGTCAATATATTTTTGAAAATATAATAATGCATTTACGCAAGAACCTTAAAACAGTTTCCAAAATCAACAGTGTTGTAATGTTAACCTAATAAATAAGACAGTATATTTGCGTCCCGGTTCCGATTCGCGAAAGCTAACAAAGCAGTCAAGAGTCAGTGCATTCTCGACGACAACATTATTATGTTGTCGTCGAGAATGGAACCTCTGGAAATTTAGAAATTGCCATTTGAGCGATTTAAAAACCGACTAACTCTAAAAAGGGATATTACAATGTTCAAGATAACATAAATGACAAGACTGCATAGGGTTAATCTAACTCAACATAGAACCCGCTGTTAATAATTGAGTAATAATGTATTCCTGCATGCATATTATTGATCCGCTGGCCCCGCGCGAACACCGCGCGCGAACACCGCGCGCGAACACCGCGATGCATGCTGCTTGCTATTCGACGTGACCGTGATCCGAGCAAGAAAGTACGCTTGTGACAGATTCTGATTATGCACATATTTAGTGTGTTATTAGATATAAATGTGACCGAAAAATTCAGAATTTATTTGCAGGAAGTGTTTTAGTGAAATATTTCAGCCCCCGTGTACAACCAAATTCAGGAACTTCGGTCACATTTATATCTTTATCTACACACGTATCATAAACCCTCTTTACTGCGTACAAAAACCGCACGTTACGATCAGCATAATGGTAAACTACGTGGTAAAAACTAATTTCTTATCTGAAAAATTACACATTATGACCATAATGTGTAGTTTTTCTGCATATTATGACATTCAAATTTCGGACGCCGACGCCTGCCTGCGTGCCGCCCCTAGTTTGTCTGAAAGTTTGTGAAGTTGGTACTGACATTCAAATTTCGAACGCCTACGCCCGCCTGCGTGAAATTGGTACTACAGAACAAGCTAAACAACTGCAGAGCCACAATGCCGGTCAAACATGCGGTTCCTGAACACATCAAAGAGAGCTTATGATATGTGTGTAGATAAACTAGTGTATGTAACTGTACATAATTAGGCATTAAAACTCTCGAGTGATATTATTATATTCTCTACTCCACATTCTGATGTGCAGTAGAGAATTTGTATTGCTGGGCTACAGATAGGGCAAAGCCTCTTTTTTGTCCCCACTGATTGGATAATACGACTTTTAGTCTATTCTATCTATAGTGTGGTGTGGGTGTAGCTGTAGATGCATGCATGCAGACAATTGTGATTAAAGTAAATGGTAAAGGGTTAGTGATGAGGGTAGTTTTGGTTTAAGGTTCTCTTGAGTCTCTAATTGTCCAACCTAACAAATAAAAAGTTTTATCGGTTCACCATCTTTTTTTTTTTTAGGGTTCCGTACCGGCCTCCGCTGTCTGGCTGCTGCCTGTCGTCCGTCCGTCCGTCCGTCCGTCAGCAGGCTTTCTCTCATGAACCGTAACAGGAAGAGTTGAAATTTTCACAGAATGTGTATTTCTGTTGCCGCTACAGCAGATTGATTAAATTAAAGGGGGTCGCCATACTCGAAACGTGCGTAGTACAACACCCCCAGCGATATGACAAACCATATCAATAATTGTAGATTTCGCGGCTTATCACATGGTTGTGGTGGCCTAATTGGCTTGATATCGGTTTCGCAATCTTGGGGTGCTGTAATAATATTAAATATAATAGCTAAATAATATTAGTCACTTTGTTTTTGTTATTATTTTTAGCGGTTAAGTTCTCTTGTACGGTGGTACGGAACCCTTCGTGTGCAAGTTCGACGCGCACTTGACCGATTATTTTACAATCGTGATTCGAGTGCAACAAGATGTCGGACGTGAAAATATTGACCAAAATCTGATTTCGCTCCTTTATTGTCTATTATTCAATTCATGTCACGTGATGTGGAAACCTATTATATTGGCCAGAACGCATGTTGAAGTAGACTCGTTAAAACTATACACAGTCAGGTCATAAGTTCTGTCACACAATAAAAACTTTTGGATTTAGAACGCTGGACACAAAAAAGTTTATTGAATTCGAATTTCGAATTTTTCATGAAAATCAAAATGTTTACTTTTTAGAATTTTCCTCATTTTTAGGGTTCCGCACCCAACGGGTAAGAACGGAACCCTATTACTAAGACTTCGCTGTCCGTCCGTCTGTCACCAGGCTGTATCTCAAGAACCTAGCTAGCTAGAGAGTTGACATTTTCACAGATTATGTATTTCTGTTGCCGCTATAACAACAAATACTAAAAAACAGGATAAAAGAAATATTTAAGGGGGCTCCCATACAACAATTCTTTCAATACCACATACAAACTTATGGATGCACCTGGTTACGTACATGGAGTGTGAAAGTAACCGCACCAATAACTTTGTAAACAATATTTTGCTGTGTAAAATCCAAACTATTCACTCCACACCATTTCTTCCATTGAACGGTGGTACGGAACCCTTCGTGCGCGATTTAGACTCGCACTTGACCGGTTTTTTACTAATATTGTTATAAACTTTATAACAATATTAGTAAAAAAAATTGAACTCCTGCGCTCGTCTCAACCCTTTATAATATAAAGGGTTGAGACGAGATTAGACACGCACTTGACCGGTTTTTTAAATATGGAGTGGACACTTAAAGAAGACCGTGTCGCAGTTATTGCGTTGCATCGTTGCGGTTACGCGCCAATTCAGATTTTCGACTTACTGAAAAATTTGAATATAACCAAAAGATTCGTTTATCGTACCATAAAACGATACAATGAAGACTCTAGTGTAGATGACAGGTCAAGAAGTGGTCGCCCTCGCTCTATTAGGACTCCAGCAGTGATAAAAGCTGTGAAGGCGCGAATTCAAAGAAATCCCATACGTAAGCAGAAACTGTTGGCCCTTCAGATGGGGTTAAGCAGGACCACGGTGAAAAGGGTGTTAGATGAAGACTTAGGGCTTAGGGCATATCGAAGAAAAACAGGACATCGTTTGGACGCTCGTTTAATGGACCTGAGACGGAAGAGATGCCGCGCTTTGTTGAAGCGGTACGCGGGAAAAAAGCATCGGGAAATTCTTTTGTCGGATGAAAAATATTTACCGTGGAAGAGAGCTACAACAAACCAAATGATAAGGTGTACGCACACAGCAGTGAGGAAGCGAGCAACCGTATTCCGCGTGTCCAACGAGGTCATTTTCCATCCTCGCTCATGGTTTGGTTGGGAGTCTCTTATTGTGGCTTAACACCCCACATTTTTGTGAGAAAGGCGTAAAAACGAATGCAGTTGTGTATCAAAATACAGTCCTCAAGAACCTTGTGGAACCTGTTTCTCATACCATGTTTAATAACAGGCACTGGGTATTCCAACAAGATTCTGCGCCAGCTCATAGAGCGAAAAGCACACAAGACTGGCTGGCGGCGCGTGAAATCGACTTCATGCGGCACGAAGACAGGCCCTTCTCCAGTCCAGATTTGAGTCCGTTAGATTACAAGATATGGCAACACTTGGAGGAAAAGGCCTGCTCAAAGCCTCATCCTGATTTGGAGTCACTCAAGGCATCCTTGATTAAGGCAGCCGCCGATATTGACATGGACCTCGTTCGTGCTGCGATAGACGACTGGCCGCGCAGAATAAAGGCCTGTATTCAAAATCGCGGGGGTCATTTTGAATAAACTTTATTACCATAAGAATCTATGTTTTATTAAGTTCATTTTGCTATATAAATGTTTACATAAATAATAAACATGTCTAAATTATTTCATATTGCACATGTGACAGAACTTATGACCTGACTATGTATATGTTACGGCTAAAGCTAGATGTGAAACTAAACTTACGTTTAGCCGGCTAGTGTTAAGATTAATTTCGAGCCTCGGCTAATGTCCGAAATAATGTTCATAGCGATAAATGATTTCAACATTAGTCGGCTAAACTGTAGTTTAGCCTCGACGCTGTTGAGACTAAAGATGGGTGAGAAAATATGGTTGACATTAGCCGACTAAACTTAAGTTTATTTTTCAGTATACCGGGGCTAATGTTGAAAAATTACCGTCTTAATCTGGAATAAGTGATGATAATGATTCGGTAGCCGTAAACACTGCGGTAGCTTAGGTGAAGGATAAAGGGGGTGAGCGAAGCGAAGCCCCCTTTATCCTTCGTGTTAGGTTGAATATGTCAGAACAAAAAATACTTATACTCGTCTTATTATAGTTTTTTTGTTCTTACAAGTTCAACCTAATTCAAGGATAAAGGGGGCTTCGCTTCGCTCACCCCCTTTGCCCTTCACCTAAGCTACCGCAGTGTTTTGCCCTGATATTAGAGATAGCTTTTTCATCTGAATAAAATTACCCCGCCCCGCTCCCCGCAGTCGCACGAATACTTAGTTTTCAACATTAGCTAACTAATGTCCAACATTAACCGAAACGCATCGGCTAATGTGCAGTCTAGCCGATTAAAGATGACATTCGTTATCACAAACGAACATGACTTCGGACATTAGCCGAGGCTCGAAATTAATCTTAAGACTAGCCGGCTAAACTTAAGTTTAGTTTCACACCTAGCTTTAGCCGTAACATAACACAAAAAGATCTTCAGACAAGAATTTTCTCTGGTTTATTTCATGGATCGACTGTTTATTGGTAAAAAGAGCCGGAAAGGAGATATTGCCAAGCATTGTTTTTAAGGTGCAATGTTACAAAACAAAGTAAAATGGCGCATAAACATGTCACCCCTCGAGGTACCTTACATTTTTCATGACTAGGTCTCTTAACGTGGCGCGACGTATATACTTAAGCAATACAAAATAAAATAAAATCTACACCACTTGTTGTAGGGCAAAAATACCTGCATACTGGGCTAGTACCAGATGGTATACTCTTCTAAGGGAAGACAGCACCAAAATACCTGCATACTGGGCTAGTACCAGATGGTATACTCTTCTAAGGGAAGACAGCACCAAAATACCTGCATACTGGGCTAGTACCAGATGGTATACTCTTCTAAGGGAAGACAGCACCAAAATACCTGCATACTGGGCTAGTACCAGATGGTATACTCTTCTAAGGGAAGACAGCACCAAAATTCCAAATGTCTTTATTACTGTAGATATTTACATATACTTAGCATGACCCGCGCGACGCGTGTCTATCGCGGATTCATCGCGATATAATATCAAAATTGCTATGCGCATCTATAATTGATGCAAACTCTTGTATTGTTTTTGTAATATTGTCCGTTTGTGTTTGTATTGTTGAGGCGCCTTATATAAATAAATATAAATAAATAAATAAAAATTCGCGACTTACTCATTCTTTTTTTTTACATAGAAGCGGTAAACGGGAGTCCCGCGGGCCATGCTACTGGTGCAGGTATATATGTCGTAACCATATCGTAGAATTGACTATATCATGAAATATCCAACGATGGTTGAATTAGAACTTTCAATAAATCAAGAAATATTTAGGGCAAAACACTGCAGTGGCTCAGATGAAGTCTAAAGGGGGAGAGCGCGGCGAAGCCCCCGAATAGTCTTCGTGTTATTTAGACATGCACAAAAAACACCACTAATTACTGAATACAAATGCTTTTAAGAAGACATGTTTTCGTGAAATTCTACCCTTTTTGATCATTTTTTGAAATAATTGACTATATAATCAAATTGTTGGCCATTTCATGATATAGTCAATTATTTCAAAAAATCCGCCCACAGACCATGCATAGAAGTAGATGCCGTAAGCACCCCAGTATATGCGAACCAACCGTGACAAATTTATCTGACAGTCGGCATACGGCACAGTCCTCGGTGCAGAACACCAACATTCGGTACACAAAGTAGTTGAATTTGCGGCGTCTACCTAAAGTAATGGTCTGGGTTTGTGAGTCAGTTCGTGATTCCCAAATTCCAATACACAGGGTAGCCTAGTGTATAGAAAATATTTATGTTTATGTTTGGTATTGGGATGTGAATGTACCTCAACTAATCCTTCAGCAGTAATGGTCCCCAGCAGTCGCTGACAGCACTGCATGGCCGTCACCGCTCGCCGCAAGTCGCCCTCGCATGTGTGCACTGCTTGGTGGAGCACCTCTCCCTCCCCAACATCCACTCCTTCCGACTCACAGATTTCGCGAAGTCTAGAAGCATAAGAATTTGGTTAGTTTTTAGCCTTTTCTGGACCTCAAAGCTAAGTAGCTGGACAAGGACTATGGGCCAGAGGGCATCAACAATATTTGATTTTGGTTTATGAACCATAATTTTGATGAACCATAAATTGAAAAAAAAAAAACGTCTTTTTACAGACGTGGAAACAGCTAGACTAGTTTACTTCAGCTACTTCTATAGCTTTATGTCTTACGGCATACTGCTGTGGGTGAACGCTGCAGATATTAACATAATATTTGTGCTGCAAAAGAGGGCTGTTTAAGCAATCTACAATGTGGGTCCCAGAGAGTCACTGCATTATAAATTTAAGGAAATGAACATTATGACAGTGCCGTGTCAGTATATTTATGAAAACCTAATGTATGTCCACAAAAATATTGATAAATTTCCTAACAATAGCGACAGGCACAATGTCAACACTAGAAATAGGAATAAACTAGCTATACCTACTACTAGGCTCCATAAGGTTAATGTATCTTTTAAAGGGCAATGTATTTGCTTTTACAACAAAATCCCAACTGAGTTACAAGAATTGTCTGTAAATAAATTTAAAAAACCGGTCAAGTGCGAGTCTAAATCGCGCACGAAGGGTTCCGTACCACCGTTCAATGGAAGCGATGGTGTGGAGTGAATAGTTTGGATTTTACACAGCAAAATATTGTTTACAAAGTTATTGGTGCGGTTACTTTCACACTCCCCTTAAATATTTCTTTTATCCTGTTTTTTAGTATTTGTTGTTATAGCGGCAACAGAAATACATAATCTGTGAAAATTTCAACTCTCTAGCTAGCTAGGTTCTTGAGATACAGCCTGGTGACAGACGGACGGACGGACAGCGAAGTCTTAGTAATAGGGTCCCGTTTGGAACCCTTCGGGTACGGAACCCTAAAAATGTTGTTAAAAATCACGGCTTACTACAAAATATCAGTTTATGTAGAAGACAAGAAAGCTTGGGAAGGTGTTTGCTCCAATTCTGTAAAAAATAACGTATAAAGCTGGAGGTTTCTAGTCGCTTCTTTGCCTCCAGCATCTAAAACATTGAGGTGACAGAATTCAAATTGAGTTCTATATATATCCCTATACCTTATATATGTGTTAGTTTAAGATTTGACATTCTCCAAGTGTAACCTACGTGTTTCTTATGGAAATAAACACTTTTTGAATTTTGATGGATCTTCTAATCCATACAATCTGTACTCTCTTTAACTTGGCAATGAAACTGAATTTTATGCAAGAATCTTTTATCTTCCTTCAGCTTAAATCTAAAAAAAAATATTAATTATAGGATTAGATTAGAAATTCCATGTGCGTACCTCTTTATTACATTTTCCTTCGACAATGGCTTAAACCTAAACTTTGAACATCTGCTTGTGATTGGTGGAATTATCCGTGACACATAGTTGCAGATCAGACAAAATCGAGTGGATCTGGTTTCCCTCTCCATGGTGCGTCTGAGAGCAGCCTGTGCCGCATTGGTCATGGAGTCCGCTTCATCCAGGATCACCAACTTGTATGGAGGGCATGGCCGACCGCTTAAATGGGACGAAACAAAAATCATCAAACATAAACAAAATATAGGACAAACTTGAAATAACCTATCTAATAATAAAATATTTGTACATCCAACTGGTTTGTCAAGAAGCTGTGACTACTCTGAATAGTCACTATTAATAAAATCAATTGGCCCACAAATGGTTTATATTAAATTAGGTTACAATGTTACTAAGGTACTTACTCAGGTCTGGTACTGCTAGCAGTAAGCTGTGCGAAGGTCTTGACTTTGTCCCTGATCACTTGGATGCCTCTCTCGTCTGAGGCGTTGAGTTCCAGCACTCTGTCACGTGTGATATCACCAAATAACTGTCTGGCGGCCGCTAGAATTGCGCTTGTCTTACCCGTGCCGGGAGGGCCGTAAAATAGGAGATGAGGCAAGTCACCACCAGAAAGACACTCGCGCAGGACCTGCACTACCTCGCCCTGATCGACTATATCGTCAATAGTCTTCGGTCGACTGAAAAAACACGAAATTTTATATGAAACTTCTGCACGGGCGTGACGCCGGTAAAAGTAAATTTGAAATTATACGAGCGAGTAGATACTTACTATTTTTCAACCCATGGCGCTGGAGGCTTCTTTTTGGTTGACTTCGTGCCTGATGAAGAGGGCTTATCATTACTGGATATTTTGCCAGTCTTCAAAAAAGCCTGCATTTTGCGTTTTTCCGAATTCTCATCCTCGATTCGACAAATCCGCGCGGAAATATTTAGTTGGCAGTAGTGTTGCCGATCGATAGGCCACTATCGATAGTCTATCGATAGTCTATCGATAGTTGAGGCAAAAGCAATAGTATCGATAGGCAATCGATAGTATCGATACTATCGATACTATCGATAGTATCGATAGCTTTTTTATTGCAATACTATTGACACACAGCAATACTATCGATAGTATCGATAGTATTGAACTTCAATATCGAAATCACTATCGATAGTATCGATAGTATCGATAGTATTGCTACCGCCTATTGCAAGAACAGTCAATACTATCGATACTATCGATACTATCGATAGTTTTAAACTATCGATTGTGACCTTAAATTCAATAGTATTGGTAAGATAATATAGTCTTAGTAGTAGATTGGAATATAAAATAACAATAATGTAATTTTAATGAAACCTTGTTTGTCGGTCAATTTCTTTTTAAACTGGCAGCATTAAATATTAAGCTTAAGTGGGTACATTGATAAAATACGGGGCATTCAATTTGTGTTTGTGCATTTCTTGACAGCGTGAATCAGTTGGTGGTGTATCTGTTGTGTTGTGTGTATCGTATCGTTAAATAATCGTGTCTAAAATGGAATCAGAAACTCCTGAAAGTGCATCGAAGAAAAGAAAATCAGTTATGTGGAATTATTATGTTAAAAAAGAGAACGAAGATAAAGTAATCTGCAAAAACTGCAGATTAGAATTCAAGTATTGTAATAATACTTCGAATATGAAAGACCACTTGAAAAGGAAACACCCGCAACTATTAATAACATCTGCTTCAAGCTGCGCTGGAAATGAAAATGAAGAGGACAGTAGTGAAATCCAGGCAAAAAATGTGCAAAAATACTCAAATAATTCTACAAGAAAAAAGATGCTCGACAAAAAATTTACTAAAATGGTAGCCATAGACATGCAGCCCCTTCGTCTATCTGACCATGAAGGTCTAAAGGAATTTGTAACTGCTTTGGACGCAAAGTATGAAATGCCTGGAAGGACTATGTTATCTACTAAACTGCTTCCAAAAATGTATTCAAAAATGAAGCTGCAATTGTTGGGAATTATAGAATCAATCAAACATTTGGCCATTACTACTGACGCATGGACTTCAGCGAGCAATGACGGTATTCTTGCCGTAACGGGACATCTAATTATCAACAAAAGGCTTGAGTCTGTTCTATTAGCAGCAGTGGTGGTTGAAGGTCACCACGACGCAGATAATATATCCTCTGTGAGTAACTGTTTCATTATATTTCTGATTTATATGTAAGTAAAAGGGATGATTTATTTTACAACGGGGCGTGTCCGGGTGAGTCCGCGTTTTTGAACTATTGTATGCAACTTGATTGCTAGTAGGTGTCTTGTAGAAAAGGGTCACCAGTTACTATCTCAGACAGATGTTGCTTATCCGCATGATCGTTTGCAATTTATATTCACTAAATAGCATCCGTGGCTTATACTTAAGTGGTACGCGTACAGCATAAGAGATCGTGTGCGTTAAGTAACATGTAAAAACTAGACCACGAAGCTCTCAACACAATAATTGTTGTTTATTAATAATGTGGCTATACCTACAATATTTTTGTTTTGTAAAAAGTGTGAATGAATAAACGCAAAATGAGAAACTACTTCATTATTAAACCGATTTGATCAGAGCAACTTGATTTTTCACTTTATAGTACATTTTGGCCTGAGTGGATCAGCTGATTTGTATGGAGAAAGTGAAAAAAAATTGCTCTGATCAAATCGGTTTCACAATAAAAGTTGCTCAGAATGATGTCCCTAACAAGGTAGTTCTCATTTTGCGTTAATTCATTTACACCTTGAATACCTACATTATTTTATTTTATTTATTTTTTTGTTTGCAGGTAATTGCATCGATTTTAGATGAATTTAAGTGCCGCAATAAAGTTGTTGTTATGGTTACCGACAACGCTGCAGTAATGATTAAAGCGGCTGAAAAGTTACAAATAAGACACCTGCCATGTTTTGCGCATTCCTTAAATCTGGTAATAAAACATACTATTCACGACTTGGAATGCACTGCTCTAAAGGAATTGCTTGATAAATGCAAAACTATAGTTTCATTTTTTAAGCATAGCACTTTAGCTACTGGTCAACTGAAATCTCTCCAAAAAGAACTAAAGAAACCACAGTTAACTTTAATACAGAGCGTTGACACCAGATGGAATAGTTCATACCAGATGCTCAACAGAATTGGCGAAGTCAGAGACGAAATATCAGTCGTTTTAGCCAGACATCAAAGGGCGCCAACGAGTCTAACGGCAGAAGATTACATTCTTCTAGAAGAAGTAGTGAAAATTTTTGAGCCAATTGACTCCTGTACCGAAGCTGTATCAGGAGAAACGTACTGTACTATATCTATGATCATTCCTCTCATAAAAGGGTTGTTGATCAAGTTTGCTCAATTGGAAAGAGAAACATTCTTGGAATCGTCTAGTAAGATTATTGAAACGTTAAGAAAACATACATATGTGAAGATAAAACCGTATGAATTACGAAGCCCATGTATAATTGCCACCCTCCTAAATCCACATTTTAAGAAATTGGGATTTAAAACAGATTCAGAAGCAGAAAGGGCAGTTAATGTCGTTCAGAAAGAATATGCTACCTACTTGGCAATGCAAAACGACATGTCACCATCGCCTAATACAGCAGATGCTGAACAAGCGCCGCAAGCAGAAACGATAAACTCGACACCAAGAAAAAAAAACAAGCTTAATTTACTCTCTTACCTTGATGAGGCATCGTCCTCCACAGTTAGGTCCAATGTAACTGCAGACTCTATTGTCGAAATCAGCCGCTACACATCGAGACCGGTTATTGACAAGACAGAATATCCGATAGAATACTGGTCGTATACACATAGCAATTTAAAAAACATTGCCTTAAAATATTTATGCGTTCCAGCTACTTCAACGCCAGCTGAAAGAATATTTTCAGCGGCTGGTCAGATAATTGTAGAGCGACGCAATCGCTTAGGTGCGGATCATATAAATGAATTAATTTTCATTAAAGAAAACCACAGACTGTTGGAAAATAATGATTCTTAAAAACTATTGAAATCAGCGCGCTTTTAATTTTGTAAGTTGTTCAGTTCCATTAAATTAAATAACGTTCCCCAAGAAACATGGGTAGGGTATGTTAAAGTCAAATATTTTTAACCATCATTGAGTAGGTACTGTAGAGGTAGGCTACATAAGTTTGTACTTACATAAGATTACAGGCCCATGGTTCTTAGGGAAAGTTGTTCTGATTTATATATTTTTTTGCCTGTGAATTTATATATTTTTTAACGTTTATTGGGACAAAAAGAAAGCCAAAATAATTTTATTGTTTATTGTCTTTCAAGCCCAAATATAAACTGTAATCACAATTGTCAATCATTTAACAAAGTAACTTTGTATTTTTAATCTAGTCCTGTATTTTATCATTATGTTCATCTCTATGTTTCTTCTTTAAAGAATCAACATATTTCAAAATTTCCATATATGCTTCTGAACGAATACATGGTGGCAAAAATTGTAATTCACCGATCAATAGATTACCAAAATAATAATTCCTTTTGTCCAATTCTTCATCGAAGATACAATGAACACAAGTAACTGAATTTTGCCCTTCATTATCTTCTTCTGATCCATTTTCTTTGTTATCATCAATTTTTGCATGAGAATCCATACTTACTTCTGTTTGTGTGTAACAGTTTTTTTTAATATTGATTTCTTCTTTGTTTTCATGTTGATTTTCTGCGTTATCTGCAAATGTGATATAAGTTAGTTACAGATAATTTCAACAAAATGATAATATAAATAGGTATAAACAAATCATCATATTTCATTTATCCTGAACCATACCTGCATTATCATCACAAATCGTAAATTACGTAATCTAGTTTATTTATTACTTGATTTAGGAACCATGTCATGTTCTTCACTTCGCATCACATCAGTTACATCAACAACTCATATTCATAACCAATACTATTGAATTTAAGGTCACTATCGATAGTACAAAACTATCGATAGTATCGATACTATCGATAGTATCGTCTATTCCTGCAATAGTCAGTAGCAATACTATCGATACTATCGATACTATCGATAGTGGTTTCAATATTGAAATTCGATACTATCGATACTATCGATAGTATTGCTGTGTGTCAATAGTATTGTACTAAAACAGCTATCGATAGCCCTATCGATATTATAGATGATTTTCGAGGTCAACTATCGATTGTAAAACTATCGATAGTGCGGCAACACTAGTTGGCAGGTAACCAGTGTTGCCAGTGCTTGATGGCCAAAAATAACATGAGGCTCCTCAAAAAGTTACTTATTCATGATAAAAGTAAAATTTTCAGCGGCAGTTATAGTTGTCGTCAAACTTCTTGAACATCGACCTTGATGGCGCAAGCGAGATAAAGGCGTCTCTTTGGCAGTGTTTGAGAGAGTGAGAGTGTTCCCCCACTACGTCAAATCATGCTCAAGAAGTTTGACGACAACTATAAGTAAAATCGAATTGAAAACCTCCTTTTTTAAGGCCTTCCTAAAAAGGAGGTTTCCAATTAGGTTTCACATAATAGCTTTTTTTAAACAACTTCAATAAAAAAGAGGTGTTCTCAAATCGGTTGTATTTTTTTTACTCCGTCATATTCACAGATTGAGTAAGTAAATAGGGGAGGGCTATTTTCCATGAACATAAGTTGACGCTCTTTGCTCATACGACCGTACGCTCTATGACTGAATCACTGAAACCAATATAGTTTTGACAGGAGGTCGCCTACCATTTTATTGATAACCAGTGATGGGGTATTATCGATATAGTACGAGAGTTTCGTTTATCTGAGGTCATATTGACCGATTTGGCAAATTCTTTTATTATTTGAAAGGATTATTCATCCTACGAAATTTTTCGATACGTAACAATAACGCAAATTGACAGACAAAGATTTTTTATCTAGGTAATTAATTCGTTTTCTTCTTTAGATTGATTCGAAGGGGAAACGTGGTCGTCCGAGATGTTTGTGGGGATGTTATTCCTCTTCTGAACTTTCAGCTCCATCATCTTTAGTCTCAAGCATCAATAGATTTTTATCTTGCAAAGACCAGGGCAATATTTCTATGATAAAATTTTACCAGGAATACAGAACTTGTTAGTAGTAAAAGTCTGCCTTTTTATTTAAAATTCAAGTGAAAAGGATAGTATGCCTAAACCATCCCTTTTTGGCTGCAAATGTCAAGTAAAACTACTAACTTAGAATACGATTTTTCTATTAAACAGTCACGTAAATTTTATTCGTGTGTACCTCAGATAAAAGCAGTGCCCGTGGCGAAGACTCAACGTAATGACAATCGTCGATCTACGCTTCGCAGAAGTGGGGCCTCGAAGTTACGAGCGCAATTCCTTAGTGCTAGACCAGTGAGGCGCTCTTGTACAGTTCGGTTGCGCAGGCAGGTCTTAATCTTCAACTATTTTTAAAGTTGAAAATCTTCCTTCGACAGTTGCTGTTGAGACTGGCAACGTGGCCAGTATTAAAACACTCCTGACGTTCCGAAACACTCCCTGACGCCTCTTGATCCAAAAATCCTTCAAAAAAGGTCTGGAACCTCCGTCTGTCCCGAAATTCGTTGCCGCACTGCCTTTGCAAGTCGCCAGTTTACGGCACAAAGCGCCTTTATATACAATAGGATTAATAAAATATCCCCTATCTACAATTTTAGTCACCGTGAGGTTAAACTTGCAATTTTAAAATTGTTACAATCTCTTGATTATTCTAAGACTGAACAACTTCTTAAGGTACTTAGTTAACTAAAATTATTGTTAAAGTTAGCAATATCTTATAAGTTAATTTCTAAAATATTCAAATTATCGTTTAAACCTAGTAACTGTAAAAGCAAATATGTGAGTCAAAATTAAATAAACCCAATATTATTATTTTTTTCTAATTACCTACATTGTTATTATTGTTGATAAATTGTAACAACCGGAAGACCCAAAATCCCTAAGATACAGGTTCATTACCTAGTTTAGGGGTTTGAAGTCGAAATTATATCGATGAGACCATGTACAACAATTTCACTGTAATATTTAAGTAAAAAGTTGTTAGAAAGTACGAATAAACTTTATTATTATTATTATTATACAAAAATTTCAAAGATCTTTTAAATTAAAAAAAAATCCGTGTTCATCATTGTATCATATCATCCGAAGACTATAATCACTTCAGATTTCGGTGTTTCTTGTTTTGCAAGTTCCATTTCAAATAAAGTTCCGAAGTATCATATGTATAACTCGGACGAATTAACTTGAGACGTGAGTTCATGACGTCATTACGGCGCTCTAAGGAAATTGCATTTCAGCGAGGTCTCAACTTAATTGGTCCGGTTAGTATACCAAATTAGGTTCTTAATCTGGTTTTTGGGCTTGTTCACTTTAAATGCTATCTAACAGTTTTTCGACTGTAAATTTTCAGGATTAGATTTTTGTCAATAGTCAATAGTCAATAGTCAAAGTACTTTATTACTGTAGATATTTACATATACTTAGCAAACGTCATTTTTTGCCTCTTCTCTACATTGGACCACTGTGGGAGAAGAAGGGCGTAGAAACTCCCACAGATTTATTTTTAGATCTCTTTTAAAAATAGGTTGTGCTTAACTAATACAAATATGAAAAATTTAATTGTTATGATTAATAAGCAGGAATAAATAATTACAAAATTATTAACAGCAAGGTCTGTGTTGAGCCAGATTAACCCCATACAGTCCTGTCATTTAAGTAATCTTGAACATTGTAATATCCCTTTTTCGACAAAGTCGCTTTAACATGCTTTTTAAATTGCTCAAATGGCAATTTCAAAATCTCCAGAGGTATCTTATTGTAGTAGAGAATGCACTGACCCTTGAAAGAATTGCTAACCTTCGCGAGTCTAAAACGGGGCGCACATAGTCTGTGATTATTTCTTAGGTTAACATTACAGCTGTCGCTAAGTTTGGAAAATGTTGTAAGGTTCTTGCGTACATACATTATATTTTCGAAAATAAATTGACTAGCTACTGTTAGTATGTCAATTTCTTTAAAAAGCTCTCTTAAGGAGTCTGTTCGTTTTAAATTATAAATTGCTCGAATAGCTCTTTTCTGTAAAATAAAAATAGTTTGAATATCCGCTGCTTTCCCCCACAACAAGATACCATAGGACATCACACTATGAAAGTAACTAAAATATACTAGCCTAGATGTAGCCACATCCGTGCTTTGTCTGATGTTCCTAACAGCGTAAGCCGCAGAACTTAATTTACCAGCCAATTTATCTATGTGGGGTCCCCACTGCAATTTACTATCAATGGTTATTCCAAGAAACATCGTATCATTTACCAATTCTAACGTGCTGTTGTCTAACACCAAACTGGTCTCAACTTGCCTGACATTTGGAAGTGAGAATTTGATACACTTGGTTTTACCAGCGTTTAACAATAAATTATTAACTGTGAACCAATTCAAGGTTAAAGACAATACACCATTAACATCATCAAAATCTCCTTTTTGTCTTTCAATTTTGAAGACCATTGAAGTATCATCAGCAAACAACACTATGTCAGTTAATTTCTCCACCATGAAAGGCAGATCATTAATATATACCAGGAATAAGAAAGGGCCTAATATGGAACCTTGTGGAACGCCAATTTTAACACCCGATCCATCAGATTTTACGCCGTTAACTTCTGCCTTTTGAATTCTATTGCTTAGGTATGATCTTAGTAGATCCAACGCTTTATTTCTAACTCCGTAATGATTTAATTTAATTAATAGCGTATTATGATCAACACAATCAAACGCCTTCGACAGGTCGCAAAAAACTCCGATAGCATCCTGTGCGGCCTCCCATGCAGAATAAATATGAGATACAAGGGAAATACCTGCATCCGTAGTCGATTTACCCCTAGTGAAACCATATTGTTTAGCGTGGAGTTGTTTTGTACGGTTGAAGTGTGAGAGCATTTGATTGAGTATAATCTTTTCAAATATTTTACTTAGTGTTGGAAGAACAGATATTGGTCTGAAATTTGAAGGATCGCCCTTATCTCCCGATTTGAACAGCGGTATAAGTTTACTGTGTTTCATGAGGTCTGGAAAATCCCCATCGTCAACACATTTATTGAATATATAAGCTAAGTGTGGGGCTATAACTAGAATTACTGAACCAATGACTTTGACTGATATTTTGTATTGTATTGTATTTTGTATTATGATCACTCAGTCAGATTGTTGGTTTTGTTAGGTTAGGTACTGAATCGATCGAACAGGAAAATAACTATTTTTCGTTATTGCACGAATCGAAAAAGATATTTTTGACATGGCAAGAAATATAGCTAACTGTCACAATCGGTTTTATTGTAATTCACCAGACCTCAACGTTGTTTTGGTGAAAGAAAAGTGTTTGAATAGTTCAGCCATTTCAACAACGTTGCACGTGACATTATGTTCATTCGCAAGTTGACAGCAGCAACAAACAACCGCGAAAATAAATAATAGCATCATCACACACAAGGAAATAATCACACAGAACAAAATCCAAAATAAGGCCTTTTTACTGAATATGTCCGCTAGAATCGGAAAGAAGGCAACAGCCAATAGTCAAACTGAAAAAATAATCACCAAAAGGGTGGAAAGTTCATGGGTTTTACTGGCAAACGGTTCGTTTTTCTATTCGAAAGTTCTAATTCATATCTTAAATCTTTATCATTCTTTTTCTTTATCTTCACTCTTTACAGATTCCTTGTTAGAAAACAACAGCTTTAGCTTTATCACTCTGCCACACCCGGCTAATGGCAAACCCACCAAGTACTGCCTAGATGACGAGCATAGCAAGATGTTCGAAGTGGTCACATTTGATGAACCTCATAGATCCTGGTTCATTGGGGAAACGGTGAAGTCTGACGGCAAAATTATGATGGTTACTCCAATGAACCCTGTCTTCCATGGTAAGCAATAAAACCATCTATCTATTCTTTGCTATCGGTCAGAGTGTCGATAAGGGGGCGGAAGCCCCTACTTGTAAAATATTCAAAAATTATCACTTAATGAGGAAAAAAAATTCTAAGTTTTTTTTTCCTTGGCGCCCCCTTATCTACACTCCAACCCCCTATTATCGATAGAAGAGCTTGTGTAACTTTACTTTTGACAGATTAACATAAATCGAAATTGTGCCTTACTTTTTTTTAGTGCTACCTCGACTCAAAGATCAATGTTGTAGCAGAGCCATCCCATTGGAAGACTTGTTATCTGAAAAGGGGTATGACAAAATAGTTGACTATATTCCCAGCTTGGAGAACTTCGCAGACTTGAAGGTATACAATAAACATCTGCTTTCACTGCTACTACTACTTGAAGTTTCTATAGTATTAGCAATTATATCTACTTTACCATAGATGAATGAGATGTATCATCAAGATGTAAGTCATTGCAATTAATGATTTACCTACCATGTCTGGCAAAAGATATATTTTTTTTATTTCCGGATTTCAGGGGCCTCCAGACATGAAAGCCTACAAGTATAACGAAGAGAAAACATTGATGTGGCTTGAAAACAGAATCCGTAACTTGGCTAAAGTACTAAAGGAGAAGAAAGTGCATGTTCGAGCTGGAGCTATGTCAGCCACCTTTGTAGCTAGCCAAGTTGATAATGACCAAGTGAATGAAGGTAATTGTTGTTCATGGCTTACATTATTATTTAAAAAATAAACAAAAACAAAAATTAGGCATCTGATAAGGCTATTTTATAATGACTCGCGCACAGGGTATACACAGAATACCTCGCTCACTGCTGCCTTTTAATCTAGTTCGACATTCGGGATTGCATTCCCTACTTCCATCATAATCGCATGTTTGCAAGCTGATATCTAAAAATGGGCTTAGCAGTAGCTATTCATCTGGTTCTACTGGCTACTTTAATTGAATACTACATGAAAGTATTTACATATATATAACTTAACCTTTTCTACCTTGGTTTTCTAAACATTAATATTTACAGAAAATAAGGAACAATTAGAATTTGAGCTTTTCTCAGGTCTTGGATGTTTATATGTGTGTGACATCGCTGTTTCTGGTTCCCACGACATAGGACATCCTATTGTGGGGCCAGAAGCAATGTAAGTGCCTGTATGTAAATGTTTTACCTAGATTTTAAGTAAAGGGCAAAACCCAATGACATACATTTATTTTACAGAATTTTACCTAAAGTATGCTCATGGACTCGTATCAGAATACCTACAAGATGAGCTGATGGACTCATTAGAAAGACGGTTTAACTTTACACCAGATCTGATTGAAACATTATCCAAGAAACGGAAGTCAGAGGCTGATGATAAAATGAGTTCCAACAAGAAAGCAAAATGTGATACTTCGATGGAGGAATGTAAGGAAAATGAATTTGCTAGTCCTACACATAAAAGTGACCCAAAGAAACAGAAAACCTTATCAGCCAAAGAGAAAGCTAGACAAAAAGCTGCCAGTGGAACAAAGACCATTTCTTCATTCTTCACTAAAAAGTGACATGACATGATTTTCTTTTGACTGTATTTTATATATGTGCAGGGAGTGCACCATTATCCTTAAATCAATATACCTAATGATGCAAATATCATAGCATAAATATTACATATCAAATTTCACTTCGTCAGCCCACATTCCCCCACTACTGGGTAAAGGCCTCTTCTTTCCCATAACATCTACTCCGTCCTGAGCCTCCCGCATGCACTGCCTACCAGCGACGACGATGTCTTTGTACACCTGGCTGGTGGTCTGTCTGCCCACTGGTTGTTGTGCGGTTCTAGTGATTCGCTCTATGGTCCTTTAGGCGACTTTAATTTGGTGCATATTCGCCTTTGTAAACATCCATGTTTTCCGTATGTAAGTGGGCAGGACACATTGTTGTGAACACTGGTTGGGAACTTGGACTTGAAGACGTTGTGCTTTTCAAATGCGGCCCAAAACAACTGAATCCATCTGGTACTCTCATTTACTAGAGAGTAGAGTCTCGGGCAAAAGACCTACAATAATCACAAGCTTTGAAATAAAAGTCACTTGTTACATTTTTCTATGACAGATTTTAATTCATTATCGGTTTAGAGAAATTTTCATTGACAATTTGAAACTCAACACTTCATGCACAGTGCAGGAAACCATTACGGAGGATCTCTAAAACTATTAAAATAAAATGTAGTAATGCAGGAGCATATAAGTAACTACAAGTTGATAATAGTAAATAAAAAATACCATCATAAAAAAAACTTGTTTATTTACCTGAGATGATTTATGAAATCAAAATAAAAGGATAAAAAAGAAGCAATTACTGCAAAATTAAAGGGTGTGTCCAGTAAAACTAGTGTGAAACTATAACAGATAGATACTCGTTTGTTGATCAACGAAGTCTCTCGTCACACTGTATTTGCACTTATGAGTAGAAAATATTTTAAAACCTTTATTAAAATGTCTTATGTACACATGTTAAAAAATCAACAAGGAACAATTCATATTTATCTACATGTACAGAAATACCGTGAAATAAAAAGGGTAAAATTTGTAATGACAGATATTAACTCCACTATGCTGTCATATGAAATATCAGAATTGAACAAAGTAAATCAATTCAATGTCACGAGAGAAATAACTATAAAACTGTCCTGTAGAAACTGACGATGAAAAATGGCATATAAAATCTCCACACCATACTAATTATGACAATTTTACTGCAATACAAAAGTTACAATAGTTCGTTATTACAGGTTCTTGTTACCTTCATTGATTACTTATTAATTATACACTTTGATGATACTATCGTTATCGATATCGCGTCACGCACAACGCAGTTCAAGTTAATTTCCATATAATATTTATATCTGAATTAACTTCACCAGTCCCCGTCTGAAAGGATCGACTCCTCACACCACAGATTTTTTTTTTAAGATTTATACTTCATTGATTCAGTCCACAAATTTGAAATAAATGTCCACAATCCACTCATCGCCGCGCGGGTATCGACGATTGTTGAATACTTTGTTAAATGTTCTGTTCCACTAGGCGTTTGTTTACAAAAACGTTCTTCCAGTTAAAAATATTTGTTAGCACATTATAATTTGTTGAAAGTTTTTTTTGTTAGTGAAGCACTTTTTTAAAACAATTGATACTCTATGATACATACGAAAGATACTATTGTGCAACGTTCGCGACGTCGCAATGTGTTTGCTCCTCTTGTCCCTGTGGATGCAGTATGCATACACCTGTTGTGTACTGTGGTACCAATTATTTCTTTAAGCACTAGTCGTCTATGGGGAGAAGCAGGTCCTGGAGTTATATCACCAACTAATTACGTGGGCGTCCGCGACCACGGGATCCGTCTCGGTCCTGCGAACAAGAGAATCACTTTAGAAACTGTATTACACGACACAAATCTGTTAAAAGGATAGAAACATCGAGTTAGATAACGGCAATTTTAGAGCTTGCAATGGTACAGGGAGTCTTTTTTGATAGGTGGAGTAGATATCATGTAGCAACCCACCTTATGAGGTCTAAAGTTGTTATTGTCGCGGTACGGCTGCTGGTCCCTGTGGTCGCGCTCGTCCCGGTTATCGCGCGGCGCGTGGTCCCGGTTGTCGCGCGGCGCATGGTCCCGGTTGTCGCGCGGCGCGTGGTCCCGGCTGTCGCGCGGCGGGTGGTCCCTATGGTCGCGATGCTCACGGTTGTCACGCTGGTCGCGGTAGTATCCGCCACCGCCGCCGCCGCCGCCGCCACGGTGGTAGGGCCGGCCGCCTTCGTGGTCGCGGTGGTCTCGCTGGTCTTGCTCTCCGCGGGACGGCGCCGGCTCTGGCGCCTTGCGCGAGTCCTCCTCCTCCTGGCGGCGCTCGTAGTGCACGAAGTCGTCGAAGATGGAGGTGGAGTGGCAGTAGCCGTGCATGATGCGCAGCACCTGCAGCCCCTTGGCGTGCGGCACCTCCTGCGTGTCGCGCGAGTTGGTGACCGGCTTATTCTCGTTGTTCTCGAGGCGGATGTGACGCAGCTGCACATTAGGCACGTCCTTCACGTAGATCCAGCGCACGCGGAACTGGCCCTTCCACTTGTCCTGCGACCACACGCTCGAGTCGGAGTCGTAGTCGACGGCGGAGGTCATGCGCGCCATGCCGCAGAAGTGTCCGCTGCCGTTCACCGAGAACAGCAGGTAGACGAGGCCGCCCTCGCGCGCGCGTTCGCGGAACGCCGCGTCCAGCCGCTTGTTGCCGTGTTCTGTGCTGCACCAGATCTCGTACTTGATGCTGCGGTGGATGTCGTCCTCCGAGTAGGACTTGATCACAAAGAAGCGTGCCAGCGGCGCCGTCAGATCGAACTCCTTCGGGTTGTACTCGTTTTTGACCTGTAGCTCGTCGAGCACCGGGTGCGGCGCGGCAGGGGCGGCCGGGGCGGCGGGCGGCGGCGGCGCGGCGGCGGGCGCAGGCCGGGGCGCCGGCGGGGCGCGTGCCCAGCTGGCCGGCGCCGGCGCGCCCGCGAGCTGCAGGTGCTGCGGCGGCAGCAGCGGCTGCTGCAGCGCGTGGTGCGTCTGCGGGCGCGGCTGCGGCGGCGCGCGCTGCTGTTGCTGCTGGTGCTGCAGCGGCGGCGGCGGTGGCGGCGGCTGCAGCGTGGCGGGCGGCGGCGCGTGCTGTGGCTGCGGTGGCGGCGGCGCGGTGAGGCTGGCGGCGCTCTTGCCGGCGTCCCAGGTGCCGATGTCCATGTTGTGCTTGCCCGGAACGACGGGCGGCGGCGGCATGCCGGGTCCCTTCTTCTTGAGACCGACGCTCTGCGCGGCGGGCGCCGGCTTGGCGGGCTGGCTCGCGATGGAGGCCCACGTCATCTTCTTGGGTTGCGCACCGGCGTCCTTGTAGTCAAGGCGCTCGTCGTCACGCTTGTTGTGTTCTGCGCCTGCGCCGGCAAGCGCCAGCGCCTGCACGCCCGCCTCCACCGCCTTGAGCCCGTCCGGCACATACAGCCCGTCGGTTCTGTAGTAGTCATCATACTGCTTCGGCCGCCCGAGCTGTCCCCAAGTCGAGTAGTCGCCATTGCCATGGAAGTAGTTAAATGCGGAGGCTTGCTGTCCAAAAGCCTGATTCGAGAACGGCGTCGACGACGCTCCGAATACGCCTGGAGACGGAGAAAAGACGTTATTATTTAATTTATACCATAGCTTATTTTATGAGCATACCAATTCATGCGATATACTACATAAAATGCCACGGCAGTACTGGACCAAATACTAGCTACCATCCATTCCATAAGATTCGTGAGGATTGTATCCTCCGAGGAAAGTCATCGGATCTGTTCCGTTGGAAGACCATGTTCCGTCTCCGACTCCAAAAGCTTGATAAGGAAGTGCTGTTGTACTGTAATAACCTGGAAAGGGGAAACAGAATATTAACACTTGTAAAGTAAAACTAGTATTCTAGATTATCAATTTAATTCATAAAGTATGTAAGGCGGGGAGGCAGTTGCTCTCTGTCCGAAGGAAATACTTGGATCGCACAGTCCTTGAGCTTGTGCAGTAGTGCTAACGAGCAACAAATTATTCTCAATCTTTCAAACACTTGACACTGGCAAAATTACAAAAGAGGGGGCAGATTATGCTGCCATGGGCGTCAACAAACAGTTGGGAGATAAGTACCTACCTGCCGCGTTGTAGGGGTCGGCCGACGAGATGGGTGGTGCGTAGGAAGGTTGTTGCTGGTGCCTCCATGACGGCTCGGGCAGCTCGTCGCCTCCGCTCTCTAACTGGTGCTCTTTCGGTGCATTTGTCACTGAAATGAAGTGAGTTTGATTGGGACAAAATTCACAGCCGTTATAGGACAATATAGTATTTTTGTACTAAAACGGTGGAGTACATAAATACTAATTAGACATGCAAAAATATACAAGTACTAATACAAGTATTTTGATCAATAACTGTCCAATATTTTTTAAATTATGTTTAAAATGGCACCCCTCCTGATGGCACTTGATCAAATATTTTGAATGATTACTTCAGGCTGGTTGCTACTGACCAAAAAATTAATGTCAATATTGAACTTTCATATACAACAAAAATATTCCAGACAATTGAGTGATATGTTCAAAAATGGCTCTTCATTTTTTTATTCTGGATGAATTACATTACTTTATAGTTTTTGAACCTGTGCCAAATAATATCAATTGTAAAACTCACAATGAATGCTGCGGAAATGCTAAATATTTTAGGTTGCTTATTCTTTTCCCTGAGTGAACCTTGAACCACTTCACTAAATAAATATTTGTTTAGGTTCTTTGGCATTTGAGAGTAATTACTATTATTGGCACAAATTCAAACAAAGATACACAAAAGAATGTGTTACCTACTAAAAAAATACACAGTTTTAATTTCAAAACAAACATCAAATCTTATACTTTTTTGTCTTGAACTAGTGTTGAACAGTAGTATATTTGTTTGTGGTAAGACCCACCATGTTCTAGTGATTATACAGATTATCTGTGATATTGTGAATAATATCCATTGTATTGTAACTACAGGTATATACCATTTACAATAGGGGTTAACAGATACTGTTGCTATTCCAAAAAAAGCATAATACGCATAATTAGGTTTTAATTTCACAAGTTTTTGATCAACAATTAACCAGTCTACAATTGTCACAATAAGAGAAGAACTTCTTTATCATTAGAACTATGACCCAAATAATAATTTTCATTTTACCAGAGAAGATTACAATCAATATGTAGTAAGAGACTAAAATGCTGAGATGATGGAGAGACACAAATAAATAACAATACCTTGTAGTAAGTATGTAAGTTTGTCTAGTGGTCATATTTGGAAAAACTTAGTTTGTCACAGCTTAGAGCTTTATAAAAAGAAGGTACACTACAGCACAGTATTTTATTTCATGCCTATAAGAAAGGATGCATAGCAATACTTTGTACAGTTGTGTTTATTGTTATTATGTAAGTATGTGAGACAAGACAGATGCATATACAGTATTGACTATCAGCAGACACATGTAATAAAGGACTAATTATAATAAAATTAATTAAACACCCATCATAAGCTATATACTCTGGATGTTAGTGTCAATTGACCCAAGATAGATTTGCCATAAAATGGACTGCCACAATAATCAAACTTTATATAGTAAGGCAGATCACGATAAAAATAACTGTCAATCAATGCTGAAAACTTATCTGGGAAAACAATGAAATTACAATAATATTTGCAATAAAACATCCAGAGATAAAGTAAATGCAACACATCTACCCATGTTTGACGTGGTGTTTCATACAAAATAGAGAGTATAGAAAGTAAATGCTTAGGTTTACGACGAGAATAACAGTGGCGATACAACGCAGACCGGTACCACATCCTCCTACTGAGAAAACTGTTGCAACGTCACAAAGCTATCTCCATTACCTTGGTTCCCTTGCCCTTTCATCCGCTGCTCGCCATTCAAACATGGAACATGAAAAATTCATATTATAATACACGTGTTACAAACAACTTTTCAATGTAAATACTGCAAAAAGTGACGATAAATGAGAAATACCTGATCTGACACGCCTGCTGACATTGGCTAAGATTTTACGTATATCGAGCACTTATTGAAGTCTTTAATCACACTTTAACAAAATAAATCACATCAGGTTCACTACATAAAGTCTACAGTGTCCAATCACCACTATATTAGAGAAAACGTCCGTAATTATACTAAATCCCGCTGACTGAATGTCCAGAACCAGAAAAACTGATGGACGTTTAGAAATGGCCGCCGCTTGATGTTGCCAGAATGACAACCCACAGAAATTATTTTATGAGCACGAGCTATGCTTGAACGGATTTATCCAACAATCGTGTGGATTGAGCGATGTGAGCGTTTTTTGACAGCCGTCGTAGCGTGCAGCCCTTGGGTTGAACGCGATCACGGAACACAACTGACAAGAGTGACAAGTGACAACACACACACGCACAAAATTCTGACAGTCAGTCAGTCGGTTTTCATTCTTTGCTTGGTTCTCGATCCTTGCTAATGCTTCATCAACAAAAGATATTTTGTACGCTACGCATTCGAAAAGCCGCGTTCGAGCGTTAAACTGCTTTCTAAGAGTAAAAATAAATAAAGTGCGCTGAAAATAATGTTAT
The DNA here is from genome assembly GCA_949825045.1 of Argyresthia goedartella. NCBI lineage: Eukaryota > Metazoa > Arthropoda > Insecta > Lepidoptera > Argyresthiidae > Argyresthia > Argyresthia goedartella. The sequence goes on from OX463809.1 coordinate 40,029,500, forward strand.
CAGTCCTTTATCGTGATCGAACTAATGGGGAAAAGATAACCTGATGTGAACTGATGCTACGATTTGTTTGGACTGCTATTTGCAAGGTTCTCCACTAGTGACTGTGGCTAAATGTGATATTATTTCAACAAAATGAGACATGCATTCAGCCGCAATGCAAAAAAGTGTATCAGTGCAAGTAGATAGTGATTTCGCCTTGTTGTTGCCCAGTGGAGCCTATGAAATAAAAAAAATGGAACCGAGATCAAAACTACGAAAAGTAATATTGTTCTGCCTGTTGCTTTCACTATTTGGGATGGTGGCTTTTGGATACTTTTGCCCTGATCAGGTTAGTAGATGTAGGTTATCTAAACCTTAATAAATTCGAGAAGAATCAGTCTGTTACTGCTGTCAGCAAAACCATTGTGACCAAACACAAACACTTAAGTCACACGGAGTAACCGAGTGCCTAATTATTTTCTATATAGTCTTTCCTGTACATAATTGCTTAAGTTGCTGTTGTTTTGCCCACGGACTAATCTGACTTATAGTTCTAAACAAAACTTTAAATATTGCAGATGACAAATTACCTTTGTAGTTGCAGAAAACAGTCCCAATGTTCAAGGGGTAAAAAGTAATGCTTAGTATGTTATGAAACAAATATGACAAGTATATTTATGTCTACTGGACTTGTATCTTATTATGGTATCATTGGTATCAACAAAATTGAAAATATATAAGTGCCTAAATGTAGAATACTTCATCTAAAATGTGTTATAATATAATATAAATTTGAACAGTCTGAAATTAAGATAACCCATTACATAATAAAAATAAATTCATATATTTATTTTTACACATACAGTGGTGGTCATATAATTAAGAACGATTTGTAGTGCCAGATATTTTTTTTCAAAACTATGCTATGTGTACTTTTAAGTTCCTTCTTAAAAGTAATTAGTTGTGTTATGAAATAGCTACATCGATAAAGTAAACGGGATTAGGAGTAAATATTTAAAACATTTACTATTTTTTTTACAAATTTAATTGATTATCGATAATTACAAATTCAAGTAGTAAAAATGCTGGACAAATAATTAAGAACGATTCTTAAGCTGCTCGAGAGTGGTTTCCGTAGATACTTAGATTTTACAAATCACATTAAATAAGACAGTGACAATGTTAAAAATTATAATTTAATACATTTTATTCTAAGTTAATAGTTTGTAGCGTGACCATGGCTTTTAATAACTGCCTTACACCGACGAGGCATTTATTCTATCAATTTTTGACATTTTTCAAGAGAAATAGAGCGCCATTCTTCTAAAAAAACGTTATATAACTCAGTTAGGTTACCACATCGTCGATTTGAAACCTTTTTCTTGACTTCGCACCAAAGATGCTCTATGGGATTTAAATCTGGGCTGTTAGGTGGCCATTCTAAGACAGAAACTGATTGAGATGTGAGGAATTCTTTAACGGTGCGTGCAGTGTGCTTCGGATCGTTGTCGTGTTGGAATGTCCAAATAATCGGAAGTACGTCTTCAGCATATGGTAACATAGTTTCTTCGAGTATATTTTTGTACTGGAATTGATCCATGTTTCCTTCTATCAGTCTAACAGGTCCAACACCATGACCAGAGAAGCATCCCCAAATTTTCACATTTCCACCACCATGCTTTAATGTCATTTTTGTGTACTTGGGGTCGAATGCTGTATTCGGAGGGCGTCGAACATATCGTTTCCCATCAGTTCATACTCTGTTAATTTTTGTTTCGTCAGAGAAAAGAACATTTTTCCACTGTCTTGCTGTCCAGCTTTCATACCTCCTAGCAAATGCAAGCCGGGCTTGCCTATGACACTGTTTCAACTTGGGCACCTTTCTTGCTATCCTTCCGTTCAACTTCGCTTCTACCAATCGCCTTCGGATAGTGCGCGCTGAGATCGCTGAAGGGTTATTTTCACCAAAGTATTCTTTTTTTAACTAATTAGACCCCTTAAAAGGGTATTGTTTTGCCAAACGCACGATATTTCGATCGTCTCGCTGAGATGACTTTCTCTGTTTAGGTACACGAGGAATATTTAAAGTTGTTTGATGTGTGTTAAAATGCTTCACAGCGTGGAATATCATCGTTTTTGAGCACTGCAAATGATTGGCAATCTTTTTATATGACCAATTCATATCGCGAAGTTTTATTATTCCTTCCCTTGTAGATGCATCACAACTTTTATTTTTTCCCATTTTTTTATTATGAAACGATCAACTTTTTGACTTTTACAGAACTAAATGGCGCCAAAATTACTCGAATAGTGGCCTAGTTACAGAGTATTCTCTATTTAAATTTGAATAAAAAAATAAACTATCCAGCGTTCTTAATTATGTGGCCAGCCAGTAAGTTTGCAATAACATGTTAAGATATATTATATACAAAAAGTTTACTTATATAATAATATTTTTGAATTTATCATATTATAATAATAATGCTACGATTGTGTAAAACAGTTTTACGATACCGAGAGAGATACAAAACGATATGCAATAAGTGTTATTCTCGTAAGTTTGAAAAAAGCTTGTTTTCAAATAGTCGTTCTTAATTATATGACCACCACTGTATATGTTCCAGGCTCAAATTCTTGCATATAACTTCTGAATTAATTTAACAAAAAATAATAATTTCCTAACTGCCTAAAAAGCGAATGAGTTGGTCCACCATAACCACACATGCTTTACAGTTCCTCTACCACTTAGTAGTGTCTCCTCAGCTCTCAATAACTGCTTTTATCTGCAGTGGCATAGACACCACACACAACTAGGGGTTATGGAATCCCAAACTGCCTGAAGCTTCTGTTTTAAATAATTTTCTAATCTTGATGGATATTTCCTCAAACTTTTCTTCATTTGCCGCCATAAGTGTTTGTTGTTAAGTAAACAGTGGCCTGTAATGAGGCCAGTTAGTATTTTTATTTTACTGCGTGGCAGTCTCATTATGTATTTCGGGAATTTATGATTATATTCCTTTAGAAATGATTTGGTGTTTGTGCAGTCTACTCTTTTCACCCATAGATAGGGGCGAATTAAACTGAAGTGGGTAAAAGGTCACTAGGACCATTGGTCCTTTGTGGTTACTTTGAGTTTTATCCTTATAAAGCTGATAGCAGTGCGAAAGGAGGGCCAATTGCTGTCCTCCTTGCCCCTGCTTTGGCTAGCTTGACCGCCTCGCAGTTTCCTTGGACTTGATAGTGACCTTTTACCCACTTCAGTTTAACTCTGTTATACTCACCCAGTCTGTTGAGTATCTTGTGACACTCCAATATGAGTTTGGATTTTGTTAGTGGTTTTGTTAGTGCGCAGAGTAGAGATGCACAGTCTGTTTTAAAGACAATGTCTATCTCCTCTATGCTTCCTACTACTTGTAATGCCCCATGTAGGAGACTTAAGTGTTTCTGCCTGAAACACTGTTGTGTCCCGTCCGAAGCTTAGTGAAAGTTTGATGTCCATTTTTCAGTGCAATGATTAGGAACTAGATGAACTATTTTGCTTGCACCAAGACATGGTTAAATCGAGGATTGTAGAAGTTCCTAAAGATATTTATAAAACATGACAATGTTAAAATAAAGAATAATAAAGTGGGATACTTTGATATAATATGTTATGTATTTGTCATAAGCCTACCTACAAAATAATTTGGTTTGAAAAATCTTTTCTCTCAATCAATCTCTCAATCCAGACGAAGTATTCTGCATTTGGGCTCGTAAATAAACTTGTCAACAAACCTACATAGAAATGAAAACAACATTTAAAAGAGTATTTCTTGGTGCTCTGAACTGTTGTGAAGTTATTGTTGTTGAGTTTTTTGTATATAAAACCTTTTTTTATTTTCTGTGACTTTTTGCTTTCTGTTCTCCTTTTATGTTTTATTTATGTGTTTCCGTCCTTCTGAAAACTATAATAATCCTTAAAGGAAAGGCCCTCCCTCCCTCCCTAGCCAAATTGACAGGACCGGAGTAAAAAAATAATGGTGATGGGTTATATAATGATTTAGTTCATTCCATTATCTCGAAATATATGGGCGCCATACTGACCCAACGCATCGTGCACGGCGCGCAGCCAGCCATGCGCAACAGCGCGCGCGCGCCCCCCGCGATTGCTTTTGGTGTTACGGATAGATTAGACATTAAAAAAGATTCAGTCAAAGATGTTTTTAGGGTTCCGTACCCGAAGGGTTCCAAACGGGACCCTATTACTAAGACTCCGCTGTCCGTCCATCCGTCCGTCCGTCTGTCTGTCACCAGGCTGTATCTCAAGAACCTAGCTAGCTAGAGAGTTGAAATTTTCACAGATTATGTATTTCTGTTGCCGCTATAACAAAAAATACTAAAAAACAGGATAAAAGAAATATTTAAGGGGCCTCCCATACAACAATTCTTTCAATACCACATACAAATTTATGGATGCACCTGGTGGGTTTTCCACGTGTTTGTTAAGTTCAGTGAAGAAATTATAAACCGTAAATCCTACTAATATTATAATTGCGAAAGTTTGTGTGTGTGTTTATATGTTTGTTACTCTTTCACGCTGAAACGGCTGGACGTATTTGGATGAAATTTAGAATGTATATAGCTTATAGCATGACTTAACAAATAGGCTATCATTTATTATTATTATTATTACGAGCCCACCATGTCCAACTGCTGGGCAAAAGCCTCTCTCCCCCTCTTCCACTCTATCCAATCCTGAGCAGTCTCCCTCCACTCCTTGTCCCATAGACCCAACTCATCACTCCATCTCTTCCTGGGTCGGCCACGCTTTCTCTTTGCATTTTCTGGGAGCCAGTCTGTGGCTCTCTTAGCCTAGCTATTCGGCAGCATCCGACCAACATGGCCGGCCCAGTCACATTTTAGTTGGGCTATCATTTATCCTGAAAAATAATTACTGTTCCCATAGGACGATCATTGGATGAAATTTGGAATGTATATAGCTTACTAGCTTTTACTTGCTCTTTGCAACGTGCCAGAGTACTTATTTATTTACTTATATAGTAAGTAGATTTCTGGCTCTCCATACATTATCTTTTCCGTGCTAAGCATATTATCACACAAAGTCGTGAAATTATTTACTACCCTCTTCTGGCACATTCCAAAGCATGACGTAAAACCGAATACCACGCGAGCGGAGCCGCGAGCAAGACCTAGTGATTTAGATTTAGTTATGATGACCCCACGAAGTTGTCGAAGGCGTTGTTCCGACTAACTCATAGTCGTAACATCCCCTAGATTTTGTAGAAGTTGAAAATCGCTACTTTTTTTGTTCCTAATCAGTACTTATAGGCTATGTTATATAAAGGAGTCAGTCTTTTTTATTGCGGGAACGAGTAAAGTATTGACAAGATACTGTAAGAATATTGATCTCCTTAAATCGTTCCCGGAGAGAATCGCGGGATTTCATATTAAATATGGAACGAATTGCTCTCTTCTGTAGCACAGATACCGATTGTATATCTGCGGCTTTACCCCACAACAGAATGCCTTATGACATAATGCTATGAAAGTAACTGAAATATAGTAATCTTGCAGTGGCTCCATACACAGTAAACTGTCTAACTTTTCTTACAGCAAAAGCTGCAGAGCTCAATCTTCCAGCTATAGACGATGTGTGAGGAACCCGCTGCAATTGTGAATTACCCAAGAATTTAGTCAACCAATTCTAAAGGCTCGTTATTCATTAAAATACTTAATGTTGGATCCCCTATGACACTGGGTAGCGAGAATTTTACACATTTTGTTTCAAAATCTTAACACTATATTATTGGTTTACTACCACTTAAGGACTAGCGTGATTGCTTTGTTAACATGCCTCGTGCCATGTCGATTGACAGGTCCCCGGTCACTACCAGCAAGGCTGTTGATAATAAAATCTTCAATTTAAATTTAATACTCCTGGGTATCTATGACAAGCACGCACCAACAAAAAAAGTAAGAGTTAAACACCTCCCTGCCCCTTGGCTAACAAACTCTATCAAGTGTCTGATGGCCAAGAGGAACAGAGCCAAGTGTAGATAACGGAAGAATCCGGCAGATGACAATTTCCTCTCTTCCAAATGTCTTCGCAACCGTTGCAATCGTCTCTATGTCGCGATGCTAGTCGTCGGCACATCCAAGAATGCATTAAGAGCTATACTGCAGCTCAGGTGTGGAAATATTTATGAACGCTCGGTGTAGGTAAGTCCCGGGACCTACAAGCTGGTAATGTAGATCTCAACGGTCTCATTCAGTTTCTTTCTGCCCCGCCTGTCGTGATGGATCCCACTGTCAACGTTTCAGAGCCTGCGCTCTGAGTTCTTGCCCGACACCACAACATTCAACCTGAGTAATGTTGGAATCGATGCGGTCAAGAAGGCGCTATTAGCAGTCAACTCGAAAGCTGTAGCCGATGACAAAATTTGCCTTAAAATGCTACTGACAATCCTAGATGAACTATTATCAGCAAAAACACACGTTATAAACTATTCTTTAGCTAATTCTGTCTTCCCCACAGTATGAAAAAAGCACTAGTCATCCCTCCAGACTTATCGCCATTTGTCTCATAACGATGTAAACTCTGCTGTGGAGGAACTGAACGCTGGTCTGTAGGGTGTGAGAAGCTGGGCTTCATCCTTCGGACTCCTGGTTAACCCGAGCAAGCCCCAGGCCATGATTATAGGTACCATACATTCTCTTAACTTGGTGCAGCAACAGCCCATTCTACCTGTCACTTTTAATGATACCACAATCGTGTATAGCGATAAAGCTAAAAACCTGGCTCTTATCTTCGACAACCAGCTGTCCTGGTCATCGCATGTCAATGAGGTCAGTCGACGAGTATTTGCTACTTTTCACTATCTCAGGAGACTTCAGTATTTCTTGCATCGACAGACAAAAATCACTCTCGCTCAGTCTCTCCTTCTACCCCTCATCTATTAGGCTGATGTCTGCTGGGTTAGTGCTAACGAAGAATTACTGAAAAAATCGAACGACTGCACTCGCCTGCACCATCAGGGACAGTCCTTCTCTCAATATATTTAAAAGTCGCGTGAAGAAGTATTTATTAGTACATAGTCAGGTCATAAGTTCTGTCACATGTGCAATATGAAATAATTTAGACATGTTTATTATTTATGTAAACATTTAGACGACCCGAATGGCCGAGTCGGTAGTGACGCTGCCTACGAAACCAAGGGTCCCGGGTTCGAGTCCCGGTGGGGGCAAATGTTTGTTTGATGAGAACGGATGTTTGTACCCTAGTCATGGTTGTTTATCTATCTAAGTATAATATTTCTCTATATAAGTATATATATCGTTGTCTAGTACCCAAGATACAGGGAATCCTAGTTTGGGGCTAGATCAATGTGTGTAAAAGGTGTCCAAGGTATTATTATTATTATTATTATTATTATTATATAGCAAAATGAACTTAATAAAACATAGATTCTTATGGTAATAAAGTTTATTCAAAATGACCCCCGCGATTTTGAATACAGGCCTTTATTCTGCGCGGCCAGTCGTCTATCGCAGCACGAACGAAGTCCATGTCAATATCGGCGGCTGCCTTAATCAAGGATGCCTTGAGTGACTCCAAATCAGGATGAGGCTTTGAGCAGGCCTTTTCCTCCAAGTGTTGCCATATCTTGTAATTTAACGGACTCAAATCTGGACTGGAGGAGGGCCAGTCTTCGTGCCGGATGAAGTCGATTTCACGCGCCGCCAGCCAGTCTTGTGTGCTTTTCGCTCTATGAGCTGGCGCAGAATCTTGTTGGAATACCCAGTGCCTGTTATTAAACATGGTATGAGAAACAGGTTCCACAAGGTTCTTGAGGACTGTATTTTGATACACAACTGCATTCGTTTTTACGCCTTTCTCACAAAAATTTACCTCAGTTAAGCCCCAATAAGAGACTCCCAACCAAACCATGAGCGAGGATGGAAAATGACCTCGTTGGACACGCGGAATACGGTTCCTCGCTTCTTCACTGCTGTGTGCGTACACCTTATCATTTTGTTTGTTGTAGCTCTCTTCCACGGTGAAAATTTTTTCATCCGAAAAGAGAATTTCCCGATGCTTTTTTCCCGCGTACCGCTTCAACAAAGCGCGGCATCTCTTCCGTCTCAGGTCCATTAAACGAGCGTCCAAACGATGTCCTGTTTTTCTTCGATATGCCCTAAGCCCTAAGTCTTCATTTAACACCCTTTTCACCGTGGTCCTGCTTAACCCCATCTGAAGGGCCAACAGTTTCTGCTTACGTATGGGATTTCTTTGAATTCGCGCCTTCACAGCTTTTATCACTGCTGGAGTCCTAACAGAGCGAGTGCGACCACTTCTTGACCTGTCATCTACACTAGAGTCTTCATTGTATCGTTTTATGGTACGATAAACGAATCTTTTGGTTATATTCAAATTTTTCAGTAAGTCGAAAATCTGAATTGGCGCGTAACCGCACCGATGCAACGCAATAAATGCGACACGGTCTTCTTTAAGTGTCCACTCCATATTTAAAAATGAGGAAAATTCTAAAAAGTACACATTTTTATTTTCATGAAAAATTCGAAATTCGAATTCAATAAACTTTTTTGTGGCCAGCGTTCTAAATTCAAAAGTATTTATTGTGTGACAGAACTTATGACCTGACTGTGTATATACAGGGTGGAATTTTCTGACACCACCTGGAGGGCAAGTACTCTAAATAATGGAGGTAGCAAATTTCCCTCAAAGGAAACATTCCTTTATTTTTGAAAAGAAACAAAACTGCATTCAAAGATTTTGAAAAATACGCTTGCCACAACCAGGAATAGAACCGGCTAAAATTCGAAAAAACATCACCTGTACTTTTATGGCGTCAATCGACAGGGTCAATCATAAGGATCACATCTCTCTAACAAACATAGTAAATTAAATGAAAGGAAAACCATGAAAGACAGGATAAGTCACTTTTACTCAGGGATCCATCAGATAGGTACCTTGTGTTGTTCACAATATCATCTTTACGCGTATTTGTAATGCAGACTCTTTTGGATGAGACCTATTTTTTTTTGCCTGTGGGTTTTTTTATTTTTTTATTTGAAAATGGAACAGGGAAAATACGACGTCGCGATAGTCTTTTGCTATTCACATTTGATTGTTGTCAAATTGTTTGTCAGCTGCAGCATTACTAATCGTCAAAATGGCTTATCAAGAACAATTTGATTTAATGCAAGCTTTTATTAAATCGCCAAGATGTCAATTTAGCTTTACGGTGGTACGGAGAAAGATATCGGGACCGACAAGTACCAACTCGATTCGTCTTGAGGCGAATGGTACAAAATTTGAAAGAATTTGGTAGTTACAAAAGTCATCGTCCACAGCTGCTGGAGCGCGAAAATTCCGATTTTGATGACATATTTTTATATTATATTAATTGTGTTGACATATTTTGAAGCATATCCAAAGGCTTCAAGCAGAGAAGCTGCCGAAGAAATTGGAGCCACCCATACTCAGGTACTTAGTCTTGAAAAAGTATAAGTGGAAATGTTATCGTGATGGTCGGTTGGTTCAAAAATTACATCAAGTCAAGTTCAAGTTTTAAGATTTCATGTTTTCCTTTCATTTAAATTACTATGTTTGTTAGAGAGATGTGATCCTTATGATTGACCCTGTCGATTGAAGCCATAAAAGTACAGGTGATGTTTTTTCGAATTTTAGCCGTTTCGATTCATGGTTGTGGGAAGAGTATTTTTCAAAATCTTTGAATGCAGTTTTGTTTCTTTTCAAAAATAAAGGAATGTTTCCTTTGAGGGAAATTTGCTACCTCCATTATTTAGAGTACTTGCCCTCCAGGTGGTGTCACAAAATTCCACCCTTTATATATACCTAGATAGTATTTATGTTAAGCATGTGCGAGTATATTATATAATATTTATGTAAGCAGTTCCTTTCCTATATTTAGTTTATTTTATTTTATGTTGGTTATTTAGATATGTACTATGTAAATTATATTGTTGTACACATGGTCTACCCCTGCTCAGCAATCGACCTTTCTCATCCTTATTTAGTTTGCTGGAAGAGATCTCTTATTAGAGATGAGCTCGCCTTTGTACACTATTTTTATGTAAAACTTGTTGTCTGTCTATTATTTGTGTGCAATAAAGAAATTATGAATTATGAAATTACTCTAGGAAAATGGTTAAACTAAATTTAAAGCAAAATGAATCATCTTACCGAACAACAACGCTCACATTTACATAAATCTTGTCTGGCAAAAAAGTTCCTGATCCAATTTCGACAAATAACAAATACAAGTTGTCGATAGTTGACTTTACCCCACTGCGGGCGGGGCTGATCCAAGTAGGTACCTATCGAAATTTTGGAACATAAATGGTGATGATGTATTTTATGAAGTGAGTGTTCATTACTTAAGTGTCGTTAAAATAATGTAATGTGATGGTGTAATGAAACGAGTTCCAAAGTTATTAGGACAAATGTACGGCTCGGAGCAAGTTTTGAGCCGGCTCAAATAAACGATAGGGACAATCAAATATGTAACAAAATTCGTCCTGAATTAAAGAAAAGGGGGCTAATATTTGTTGGTATTGATATTATAGATGACTTCCTGCTCGAAATTAACACAACTTCACCCACGGGAGTCGTTCATAAAAAAAGATCTTTGGGACGTGTTTAAAGAAAAAGCAAGCAGCCATCAACTAAACCTGTAAACCTGTTTTTTTGTATTATCGGTCATATCACGCAATTTTTTGACAATTACTGAGTAGATCAAAGATTGTATCCTAAGGAACCATCAAGATTTCTATGTCGCACGCAATTACAGACAAGAGTGTTGATGTATAAACTTTTTGTTTGTCTGTTTTAGTTTCAATAGCCCCCCCCCCGACTGACCTAATGACTTCTTATACGTATTTTATCAGTCTTATATATGAAAGTAGGTAGGTATTTTGTAGTGGTTTTTTCATAGGTATTTGAAAGTATTAATAAGAATTTGTTTTACTTTATGTGTAATATTTTTATGTAAGACATTGTTTTAAAAACTAAGAAGTTAGAATAATAAGGATGTACTCGTATATACATGTATTTATTTTCATATCAAGTTAGTATTACATACTATTTCTAATTGGAAAGCTCGACCTAATGTTGAATGGTACTGATTATGTCAAAGCTTCATAACAAAAATCTTTTACGTATATCCTTCCCATATCTAGCTGCTAGACCGTTTAATAAAATGTAACTAAGTCTAAGCAGCACAGCAACCAGCCGGGCCGGCCTACGGGCATATTATATTAGTGTGCAGACCAGATGAAAATGCTTTATTTATTTACCATTCCTTATTTCCGTCCATGGCTTTCTTACAAACGCAACTCAGACCTCAGTGCCAATAACTAATGCGGAGCTCACTTGCTCACTTTTCCGGAGCGTCACAGTACAACTCTATACTTAGTTGTCGACTCGCCTAATTAAAAAGGGTGGCTGCCATACAAGAGTGAGTTTCATTTGTTTTCCACAAGCTAGCCAGAGCGCCACTGGCGACGGCGCTTGAGGGAAAAAAAACTCGTTTGATTTGCAACCGCCGAGACGCGCAAAGTACTCGTACAATATTGCATTGTACACTCGCTTCACTATATATGTATGCAAACTTATGTGAAACAGAAATACGCATCAGTTTTTTCTTTCGATAGGCTTTAAGAGAATCGTGTGGGCGCGAGCTTCCATGCAATAAGCGGTAACCTTTTTCACCCCTTAAACCTTGTCCGATTTTCACAATTTTTTCACATGTTTGAGATACTATGAAAAACTATGCTCGTGCGTTTTTGTTTTTTTTTTTGAAATATTTTGTATTTTAGTAAATATAAGTACCTAAACATTCACTTTTTTGACCAAAAAAAAACCCTCCAGCATTTTATTTATTTTTAACCAATCAAGCCAGATTTTCAAAAAAAGGAAAAACTACAAGCATCGTTTATGATGTGTGGAAACGAATGAGACCAGTCTTATTCCATAAAGGTTTAGGGGTAGAAAAACGTTACCGCCCAAAAGCATAATTCGGCCGAAAATTTAGGCAATTGCGCTCTTATAGCTCTGAGATAGCTTGTATTTTGGTAAATACCTACTCGCGCCGAGTTCTGTCGCCATTCGCTCGTCTTAAGATCTTCTAATGACAGGATACAAAGACATCTTTAGTGAAAATCTGTACTCTTTACCCCGTTCATAATAGGACAGCAAAAAAGCTCGATTGCTGAGTGCGTTGTACCCGTCAGTCACGCTGAAAATTAATGGATTTAAACCCTCTTATACATTAAAACCCTAAACGAAAACCAAAACAGTATCGCGTGCCAGATATGGGGGACGTGAACACGTGGGTTAGGTATCCGTCCGTAGTGTTCGTCAAATTATATTCAGCAACTCACGATAGTTTGGTATGACTGGTGCGATTAGCCAAGTACTGTTCTGCATCGAGTACCTACCTTGACGACCCGAATGGCCGAGTCGGCAGTGTCCCTGCCTACGAAGCCAAGGGTCACGGGTTCGAGTCCCGATGGGGGCAAATATTTGTTGATGAGAACGGATGTTTGTACCGTAGTCATGGTTGTTTATCTATCTAAGTATAATATTTATCTATATAAGTATGTGTATCGTTGTCTAGTACCCATGATACAGGGAATCCTAGTTTGGGGCTAGATCAATGTGTGTAAATAGTGTCCAAGGTATTATTACCTTTGTGCTGCAAAATTTATCGCCATTTGAGCCCTGAGGGAATTCCCACCTCCTGCACGCGTGCCCAATTGAAAGGAATGCTTTGAATATTCACCAGGTGCTAGCTTGTGCTCCCATTTACATTTCCTAGGGACTTTGGAATGTTTGATTGGTTTACGAAGGGAATTGAGACTTGCTTTGCAACAAGGCTGCTGGAAGTTCTCACAGTTCGTTCCTGAGGTAAAACTAATAGATATATATAGGAATAGTTTCAAAAGCCTTTGTACCCGGCGAAGCCTCCAATCGCGTAGTCATCAAAATCCGACGTTACTGTCGAGTTAGATATTGTCATCTGCTAGCGAGACATACCCGATATTCTAAAGTAGCAACCTTTTATAGACATAAACGACGCCGAGCTTTGAAATTAATTGTTATGAAATCTTTCATAATCCAATCTCATAGGTCCAGTTACTCGAAACTCGCTTCGTAATCCATGTGTAAAGAAGCCGAAAGAATTTCCGTCATTATTCTTTTTCCTCCTAACTTTTTGACATCAAATTGCGGCTATGATTTCTGCAGAACTTTCCGACTCCCGAGTAACTTCGTGACGGAGGGGCAAGAATCGACAGAACTTTCATTCGCGACGAGTTTCCTTCTACTTGATAAAGTTTTCAATCCACGCTCCAAGATTACTAGTAAGCGATAACTGGCCGGTGCCTGTTCTAACTGCCACCTACGTGGACATTACGGGTGTAGGCGATGCACGCCAGTGCGAAAATCTGTATTAAACACGAAACACACATTGCAATCCAATTCACTGACGCCTACAACCCTCGCGATACTTACTGATCGCAATGAACTGATACCACTCCACCAGTATTTGGTATTTCACCAGCATTTCTTTGTGAATTGATGCATTTATGAGCGTGCCCTTGAAAGGCAGAAAATATTGTCGGCTTCCTCCATTTCGGATCTCAATGTTGCTTGTCTGGTATGGTCATGCACTTAAAATTCGTCCTGCAAAGAGAAGAAAAGTGGCTTTGAGTTTCTTTGCACGCTTAGCGTGTTTTGTTTTCGGTGCAAGGAGCGTCCACTTATCGTATATGGTGTGGGGCAACTTGTCCCGCCGCTGTCGACGCGCCGGCCCGGTCTGTGTTGGGAATTGATAATGCTCTGGATAACACCTGGGCCGGCTAGAGTTGAGACGCCTACAGCACTCCTGCTAATTTGGATTCAGGTCGCTATCGAGCCACTTAAACGAGTTAGCACGCTATCGACGAGGCAAGAAATTCCTCAAGGTGTTCAATTAATCTACGGAAGCTGAATGATGTACCTACGTCTGTACATCGTGCTATCAATCTGATTAAATAAAATAAAATCAAATCAAATGTCATTATTACAGTAGATATTTACATGTTCTTAGCAGACGTCATTTTTTGCCTCTTCTCTACATTGGATCACTGTGGGAGAAGGTCTGTTTGTACCAAGCCTTCTTTTCTCCAGTTCAATATTGGTCAGCAAGAATCCCTATCAATTACTTCGTTAGGTATGCCGTGCCACAGCGTCAATGCAATTTCGAGCCACAATTCTTTTGAATTGTGCTTGTAATAATACGATTGTGATAATACGATCGTAAGTAAAGATAAAGAGTACCTAGTCGTTCAAAAAGCTCTGTTAACGATTTTTATTTCGCGAGACAGAAAAACTCAACTTTCAACCCTCCATTTCCCCCACTTAAGGGTTGAATTTCGCCAAATCCCTTCTCAGTTACCTTCGCTATATAAGACACTCCCGTACAAAGTTTCGTGTCTCGAGGACCAGCGGCTTAGTCTGTGAGTTGATATATCAGTCTGCCGATCAGTCAATAAGTCAGGACTTTGAATTTTATATATGTTACGGCTAAAGCTAGGTGTGAAACTAACCTTAAGTTTAGCCGGCTAGTGTTGAGATTAATTTCGACCCTCTGCTGATGTCCGAAATAATGTTCATAGCGATAAATGATTTCAACATTAGTCGGTTAAACTGCAGTTTAGCCTCGACGCTGTTGAGACTAAAGATGGGTGAGAAAATGTGGTTGATATTAGCCGACTAAACTTAAGTTTATTTTTCAGTATACCTAGGCTAATGTTGAAAAATTACCGTCTTAATCTGGAATAAGTGATGATAATGATTCGGTAGCAGTAAACACTGCGGCAGCTTAGGTGAAGGATAAAGGGGATGAAAGAACAACAAAAAATACTTATACTCGTCTTATTATAGTTTTTGTTGTTCTTACATGTTCAACCTACCAGTGTTTTGCCCTGATATTAGAAATAGCTTTCTCATCTGAATAAAATTACCCCGCTCCGCTCCCCGCAGTCGCACGAATACTTAGTTAGTTAGTTTTCAACATTAAATAACTAATGTCCAACATTAACCGAAACGCATCGGCTAATGTGCAGTCTAGCCGATTAAAGATGACATCCGTTATCACAAACGAACATGACTTCGGACATTAGCCGAGGCTCGAAATTAATCTTAAGACTAGCCGGCTAAACTTAAGTTTAGTTTCACAACTAGCTTTAGTCGTAACATATACCTAGATTTTAGTATATAGGTACATAATTGAATTAGCTAAATTATTCATTTACCTAGTTCGCAGAAAAACAGAACCCAACTTTGTTATGACTTATATTACGTTGCTAGCACACAGGATATCATATAGTATTACAGTATAGAACGACTGGCGCCAGATCAGATTTCTTATTATCCGTAAGTATCTGAAGTATCTCAGATATTTAATATCACAAGTTATCAAACAAGATAAATTGGGGCAATGTGAATTCTTCCTCAAGTCCAGGGTTCACTGGGGTATTTCAATTCAAACTATTTTGTTGGAAGATTCAATCGGCGAGGTATTTGAGAATCCAATCTGAAACTAAACGACAAACCAATATTCAACAACCATTAGCAATGAACCATCGCGCGTTGAAACAGATTAAATACTTTCATCGCGTCAGTGTTCTTGTACCGAAGGCGATTACTTCTTGGCAAGTCCATATGCCTTACCCAATCCAGAGCCTGGTGTGGCTGTAGGTTACCTACTCTAACTTACCTAATTGTACGTAATAATAATCAAAACTTTATCAACGATATTCCTAAGCTAATATAAATATTTATTATATTACCCTCCTATATCACATCAACAGTTAAACTTTTATCGAATTGACTAAAAAAATACATTTACGTCCCAAATTTACTAAATGGTCATCAAAATTGTACACCCTATTTTATACTAAACTACATGGATCGCCTCGCTCCGCTCTGGCTCGATTCGGCTCAGGGTGCATTATAAAGCTGTGACCTAACAGACCTAACTTTAGTATTCTACTATACTATAACTACATGAGAGCACTAAATTTGATGAACAATTTGTAAATTTGGTAGCCAAAACTGTATTTGGATAAACAATATATGTGTTTGTTGCCATACACACCTAGGTATCGCAACCCATCGCAATACGGTATTTGACAAGGTAGTCCAATAAATCTAGAAACGTGTCTCAAGCTGAACCTATTTCAACAAAAACGTTTGCCGATATCAGAATTTTATATATTTCCAGCAGTTGTATTTTATAAACTCAATTTTCTGTTAAAAAGACAGCATTTGACTGTGACGTCACATGCTAGTATTTCATAGAACTCGTGAACAAAATTACCGTTTGGATAGTTTCTAAAAAGTATCTATTTTGATTAGACTAGACAGTCAAATACCGTTTGATAATGATTCGTCAGCTAGTGTCGATCAGTTATGTATGATTGTGCGGCTGTCTGTCTTTACCCCTAAACTGATTGGAGGGTGTCCTGCCCACTTCATTAAACGAACAAACAATCGAGGGCAGAGGCGCCCTTCATAAGCCTAGGGGGAGACCCCTCTTACCACCCCCTACCACCCCCCCCCCCATCTCTCAAAGAATGCGGAGATATTAAAAAAAAATTTCCGTCCACGCCACGATCACTGTTAATGTAACCTTTGGATTGGTCGAGAGAATTATGGAGAGTAATTTCGGGCAGGAGGAAAAGCTCTTTCCTTGCAATGCGATGGAGTGGTTGCTTGACATTTTGTTTCGCGGATTGCGCAAATTAATAATTCCGTCGGGGCAAACGTTTTATTTACGAGGCTTGTTCGAAATGCGTCAAATGGTTTGGTATATTTACTTTTTCAAAGTAAATAAACAAGTGGGATGTAGTAGTATCAGATTGTAAGAGCTTATTAATAGCATCGGATGGTAAAGGGGTTGTTTCTAGAGGGATTTGTGACTGAAGCCAACTATTGGCGCGGAATGAAGGGCTCTTCAAGGTCGAGGGTAGTGAGGCGCGAGGGTGGCGGGGGCTGCACCGAAGGACGACCTGTCTATGAAAGATTCGAGGTAAATGTTATATCTGTCTGTACTTTGTCCGCCTGATTAATATACAGGGTGTTTGGTAGACCGATGCAAAGCCTTAAAACGAAGAAAGTGTAGAACACTTAGAACAATTTAGGACAAACTTATTTTAGTCGAAGTCACCGAAGTTACCGTCACGTTTTTATTATTTTTTTTATTGTTTTTGACAAAAATCCTCTCTCTCTGCTTTTAAGCAAGGTTTTTTTGATTGCATGTTTCTTAAAAGACAGGAGTTTTTTTATGTGCAAACCTTTTGTAATAACATCCTTGTGTATTGTTCTTTCTTCTGAGAGATCATCGGCACAACGGCATCTCATACATTATTGAAATTAGGATCTCTGTACCGAATCGAAGGAGTAAATTTGTGGTGCACGTTTCTCCCTCAATTTCGTTCGGAGGTCCTAATTTTAATATTTATGAGATACCGTTGTACTTACATTATATCTCAAAAAACCGGTCAAGTGCGAGTCTAAATCGCGCACGAAGGGTTCCGTACCACCGTTCAATGGAAGCGATGGTGTGGAGTGAATAGTTTGGATTTTACACACCAAAAATATTGTTTACAAAGTTATTGGTGCGGTTACTTTCACACTCCATGTACGTAACCAGGTGCATCCATAAGTTTGTATGTGGTATTGAAAGAATTGTTGTATGGGGGCACCCTTAAATATTTATTTTATCCTGTTTTTTAGTATTTGTTGTTATAGCGGCAACAGAAATACATAATCTGTGAAAATTTCAACTCTCTAGCTAGCTAGGTTCTTGAGATACAGCCTGGTGACAGACGGACGGACGGACGGACGGACGGACGGACGGACAGCGAAGTCTTAGTAATAGGGTTCCGTTCTTACCCGTTGGGTACGGAACCCTAAAAACAGATCAATCGCCAAGCATGTTTTTGAAAACGTTCGCTCACAAAAACTTTCCTTTCTTTTTATTTTTTCGCTCAATAGCCAAATCCTTCCTAAAAAGCAGAGGAATTTTTCTAGCGCTTCAAAGGTGTGTAAAAACCAAATATCAATTCACAGATGCCTACTACAAGTTTTGTATGATAACTTAATCAGTATTTGAATAGAAATTAATGAAAAAGAAATCAGTAATTGTTAAAAATCGCATTTATTACCAATTATCTGTAAAATTCTGGATATTTTCGTCAAAAACAATAAAACGTCGATTAAAACGAAACGGTACGACTTCGGCTAACATACTTTTGGCCTCAATGGTATTAAATGGTCTGTACTATACTTCGTTTAAAGGCTTTGCATTGATCTAACAAACACCCTGTATGTATCTATGCCAAATTACAGCTCTATCATTCCAAGAGTAAGCCGCAGACAGACAGGACAGACAGACGGAACGGAGATAGCTAAATATGGCACCCTAAAAACCTCTCTAATCCGTTCGACAGTGTCTGCAAATAACTGTAAAGTGGCTTTTTGCACTTTTTTTGTTTTTGACTCGTATTCAGCTATTTTATATATGTCGGCGGCCGATTGTACAATTGGGCACATCACGATGTGCCGCGCCATATTAAGATTTGGCGGCGTTTCTCGAAATACGACGTCTATGGGGCACATCATGATGTGCCCAAAACCAAAATCGGACAGATCGATGAGAACCAAACGTTTGGCGATATTCCCAGTTAAACGCTTGGCCACATCACGATATGGCCAAAGGATAAAACGTCACTCATAAAATAGTTCAAAGTTTGCGAACAAACAAATCTATTCAAATTTTACAATATTTGTTTTTGTTACACATATGCTAGATGACCACAGATATCGAGAGATAGGTTGAGGGGCGTTGTCACGTGCGAACAAATGTAGCTCCGACAGGTTAGATATTAAAAATTCTCGGTAGTCACCGGGCGACCGCAGTGACGAATTCATTTCCGTTGTTTTTCGAAAATGCCGACCTGTGCAAAAGTAGAAGCGAGATTGTGAACTCCAAGAACGCCGGTGTCAAATATCACTTGTATGTCTCATTCCAACTATTATTTCTTCTTAAAACACAAGAAATAAACATTATTACGAAAATAAATCATTCGCGGAAAATTCGTCACGAATTGACATTAAAGTGACAATGTCATGCTGTTCTCGCTAAGTTTACTATACATTGCTTGTTTTGTATCTTAATTTCACTCCTTATTGCCAAGCTAACACGCAATGAATATTTCACACTTATCTAAGTACGAAAGCAAAGATGCATCGTGATACGGAGGCGAACTGTTACACGCACACAGAGACGACATATAGTGATGGGGATAGTGATAGGAGAATTATGTTTTTGAATCGATAGATTTTATCATTCCGCAATTACTAATATAGTTAATGTAATAATATCGTTATTTTATTGCTCATAATACGTAAGTTTATTGTTAGTTATTCCAATGATTGCCAAACAGGCAGTTTAGATTTTAAGTTTGTTTAAAACCTCGCCCGACGAAGGATAATGGGGTGTTATAAGTATGTATTGATCGGAAATTCCGATTCTTTTCTTCTTTCTTTTTTTCAATTCTTTCAGTCAGGTCCGAAGAGTTCACAGTTATTCTACCTTTAGCAACCTCTTTGCCTCTCTTTCTAGCTGTAAAGATTCTGTTGAAAAAAAGAAGAGAGGCAAAGGGGTCTCGTATGTCGTATAAATATGTCGTATTTACAAACAATTTACTATTTTATTTATAGAACCCGGCATTGTATACGGCTGTCTATAAATTATAATCGATCGATGATACACGCTGTCCTTGCATTGTCCCAACACTAGCTCGGCTAGCTAGTATACCTGCGGTAGTGTGGGTGTGTTCGGACGATAGGTGCATGACATTGCACTGACCAATAAAAGCGGAGGGATTGATGTACGGGTGGTGTAAATGTATGCGTGTTCTTAGTTTTCGGCGACACTGGTCCCGCCAAGGGCCTATCTCTCGATATCTGTGTAGATGACTATAGAAATCACAGGTATCGAATAGAAATAGTACAGAAGTATACTTTAAAAATAATTGTCTATGCACCGATCCTATTTTTATTAATAAAGATAAATTTATTAAAATAATATTTTTTTTATTAAATTCGTAAAATTTTATTGTATAAATAAGGTTATAAACCAAATCAAGAAAAGTCAGATGACTATCACATGGGAGTTGGTGGACTACTATAGGGTATCCGAGTATGATATTTTAGGGATTTATTATCCTTATTATTAAATATTGTTTTTATTTGCATACGCTTCGCTACGCTCCGGTTTTGCTTCTTCTAAGTTCCAACCTAACCTATAACACAACTGAAATTTAGCCACAATAACCTACTCTAGCCAAATTTGGCTTTTCATTACTTTCCGTCGCAAGCTCGCTCCGCTGGTTGCGCATGCACGTTGTAACCTCACGCAACCTACCGAGCCTAATATATTGTCACCCTAGGCTGGCAGACCGTCGAACGTTAAGCTTGAAACATTAACATACGGATATGAAATGCCGCCATGTCATGATATGCCGAGGCACATTATGCTGTGCCGAATTTGACAATCGGCCGACGACATATACACGAATGGAATGTTCTGATTTCATGGGAGCTTTGTTTATCAAACTGTTTTCAGTATTTGTTTGGATCGTATCCCACTTTGATTGAAGTTATCAGGAATCTACACTGCTTTGTGTTGATATAGATACAGACTGTTTACGGTGATAAAACTGAAATTCCTAAAAATCGAAGAATCTTAGAAAAGCAATTTATATTTTAGAGTTACCTATTCAAAGAAGCTGTTCGTCTTTGAACAATTGTTGTTGATGAATATGGCTACGCATCCGAAGAACGTTAGATCAACACACTAGTCAGGACTATTTATCACGTAGCATATTGCTAGCAAGTATTATATTTGACGGGATGACGGACGGTGGACCAAAGCAGTCACCGAGTGGTGGCCAAGGGGAGCCACAAGGCCAGTGGACACCAGGCCTCTGACCACCTGCCCGATGGGCCGACGTTATACTAAAGTCGGCAGGATCTCAAGGAATGCGGATGGCACAGGACCGCAGGGGCTGGCGCTGTAGAGAGGAGGCCTATGCCCAGCAGCAGGGCATGGGTTGATGTGGGCTGAGCATGATGATTATATTTGCTGAAATAGGTATATCACATCTTTGAACGTTATTCGGATCCATACAGTACGTTGTTCGGTATCCTAAACATACATCAGAGAAGCGTGGAGTATTCCATCCAAGTCAGCAAGATTGCAGCTGGATGCGTTATTTATAACTCCCCAACGCCGCTACTCAATTTCCGACCGATTCGTTTCTCATTGCGTCTCTGGACCTGACGGGAATATCTTATTGCTTTGTTATTGCCTGCAGGCAGTTTCATTAAGGCATTTTCTGTGATAACTAATATGTGAGCCGATCGGAGTTTGTTACATTAGTTCCGGTGGTTGCGTTTATTAATTATTTATCGGTGGACTTGTCCCCTATTGCGAAGTAAGATCAAGGGGCAATAGGCTCAATATTAGACATATTTCAGATGATATCTATTTGAGCAACATTTTCCTTTGCGGTGGGAAGCACGGAAGTGCGCTAGCTGATACTGCGTGAGGTCGGTGTTGTTATTATTCAGCGATATAGTTCGTGTATAGTAATTAAAGATCACTCGACCAGATTTCACTACATTCCGAAAGGATCACGCATCGTAGATTACCATAATAAGTTGTAGCCACTAGTTTAATTAAACCATAGAGATAGAATGTATAGAGCAAGGCTGGCCATTAGATATTCCAGGTGCGCAACATTTCTTAGATTGTGGCGGTGCCTGGCCTCCACTATTACTATATTAATAAAATATATAATACAAGAACTAAAAAATAATAAGTATAATATAATAAAAATAAAGTAAAAACAAAAAAAATCGGTATCAGTCCCTACAGATCGCGGATCCGACGTCAAAACAATTGTGCCATCGATGACGGTAAGAGCTACCGCCAAATTTTCAGTGATAGTAGTTCGCAGGCATTATAATGCCTACACGAGATTTTATAAACTAATGGGGAATCCCATTAGTTTATAAAATCTCGTGTAGTTCATTACTTGTTGCCGTAGCGGCATCAGAAATACAGTCAGCCGGACTGCGGAGGCTTAGTAATAGAGTCACGTTTGGCACCCTTCGGGTACGGGACCCTGAAAAGGCAAAATGTGCTAGTCGGTCGACCGAAGTGCTGGCCGGCAAATTCAAATGCCACGGTGGGCCACCTCGTGGCCCGCGGGCCTGGGTCTTTACGTCGCTCTGATGTTTCGTCGCTCCGCACCTACAACATACTGTCGGCACGTCGCTCCTGCCTCCAGCGTACTGTCACTACGCCGCTCCGCATTTTTATTAATATAAGGGCAATAGAGTACCAAAGCCCTAAATTAGTGTCTTTGCGGAGTGTTCTCTCTGTACCGCTAGGTTCTACTACAACTTCTTTGTGATGTTAGCACAGAATAACTAAGGTGTTAGTAAGAATAGCGATGTGCCTGACAAAAATCAAAATTTTATATTCTTTATAACATTTGTTTTACAAAATGTATTTTTTTGCATCTTCTCTACATTGGACCACTGTGAGAGAGGAGGGTGAAAAAACTCCCACAGATAGATTTTTACATCCCTTTTAAATATAGGTTTTGTTAACTAGTACAAATATTACATATTATAAATAAAATATTAACACCATGCACTCTTGTCAATCTTGAATATTATATATACACAGTCAGGTCATAAGTTCTGTCACACAATAAAAACTTTTGAATTTAGAACGCTGGCTACAAAAAAGTTTATTGAATTCGAATTTCGAATTTTTCATGAAAATAAAAATGTGTACTTTTTAGAATTTTCCTCATTTTTAAATATGGAGTGGACACTTAAAGAAGACCGTGTCGCAGTTATTGCGTTGCATCGTTGCGGTTACGCGCCAATTCAGATTTTCGACTTACTGAAAAAATTTAATATAACCAAAAGATTCGTTTATCGTACCATAAAACGATACAATGAAGACTCTAGTGTAGATGACAGGTCAAGAAGTGGTCGCCCTCGCTCTGTTAGGACACCAGCAGTGATAAAAGCTGTGAAGGCGCGAATTCAAAGAAATCCCATACGTAAGCAGAAACTGTTGGCCCTTCAGATGGGGTTAAGCAGGACCACGGTGAAAAGGGTGTTAAATGAAGACTTAGGGCTTAGGGCATATCGAAGAAAAACAGGACATCGTTTGGACGCTCGTTTAATGGACCTGAGACGGAAGAGATGCCGCGCTTTGTTGAAGCGGTACGCGGGAAAAAAGCATCGGGAAATTATTTTTTCGGATGAAAAAATTTTCACCGTGGAAGAGAGCTACAACAAACAAAATGATAAGGTGTACGCACACAGCAGTGAAGAAGCGAGCAACCGTATTCCGTGAGTATAAACCGGGGCGCAAGTAGCCTGTGATTATTTCTTAGGTAAAAATTATAGCTCGCTAATTTTGGAAAATGTTGATAAGTTCTTGCGTCCACAAATTACATTTTTGAAAATAAATTGACTTACTTGCTTGTTAGTAAGTAAATTTATTTAAAAAGTCTGTGCGTTTTACATTATAAATTAATCGAATAGCTCTTTTCTGTAAAATAAACATGGTTTAAATATCCGCTGCTTTCCCCAACAACAAGATACCATAGGACATGACACTGAAAGTCACTAAGAAAGATTATCTTTGCTGTAGCCACATCCGTGTTTTGGCTGATGTTCCTAGCAGCGAAAGCCGCAGAACTCAATCTACTAGTTAATTTATCTATGTGGGGTTATGCACTGGTATTTGGTATCAATGGTTATTCCAAGAAACTTCGTGTCATTAAATAATTCTAACCTGTTGCTGTCTGTTGGAAGTGAAAATTTGATACACTTGGTTTTACCAGAGTTTAACAATACATTTTTGACTATGAACCAATTAAAGGTTAAAGACAATACATTTTTAAGATCATCATTATCTTCTTTTGGACAGCCCATATGGCCGGGTCGGCAGTGACCCTGCCTACGAAGCCAAGGCTCCCGGGTTCGAGACCCGGTGGGGGCAAATATTTGTTTGATGTGAATGGATGTTCGTACCCTAATCATGGTTGTTTATCTATCTAAGTACAATATTTATCTATATAAGTATGTGTATCGTTGTCTAGTACCCAAGATACAGGGAATCCTAGTTTGGGGCTAGATCAATGTGTGTAAATATTGTCCAAGGTATTATTATTATTATTATTATTATTATTATTTCAATCTTGAAAATCAGTGAAATATCATCAGCATACAGCAAACAACACTATGCTAGTCAATTTGTCCACCATAGAAGGTGTAAGAACGGGATTGTCGATGAATGTATTGCCATTAAGGGGGAAATACGAGAATCACTTTCAATTAATTTGGAGGCATAGTTGAATAAACGATCAAGTGCGAGTCTGACTCGCGCAGGAAGGGTTCCGAACTATTGCACAATGGTATTCAAGTTTCTAGCATATTTTGATAGAAAAATGTTTTCTTACAAAGCTATTGGTCGGCTACTTTCATACTTGTAGCAGCAGATTTTCAAGTTTAAAAATAAATAAATAACTACACGTTCATTTTCATATATTTTTTAACGTACAGAATATTAAAGCGGATTCTATAGTTTGAAGACAACAACGTCTAAATAACGCCCGTTTCTTTATAGGCACACTTGCAGCACAAACCTTACATACGCAATCACGCGAGAGCAAATCGCTGGTCTGATTGCAGCAACTTCACGGCGAATATTGTCTTGTCTTGAAAAAGTCACAACAATGGTGTAAGGTCAGGTGAGGTGGCCAGGGTATGTCTCCGTAATTGCCAGTAGCGCATGTTCTGTTTATTAAAATAACCATCGGTATGAAAATATGCTTCGTCACTATACAAAATGTTTGCAAGCGTTCGTGCTGTCCGGTAGCGTTCCAGCATTGTCCCTGAGTAGGTTTTTCGCACAGGATAGTCACTGTCTTTGAGACTCTGCACGATTTGAAGTATTGTATGGGTGTAACTAGTTTAATTTTTCAAAATAATGTGCACTGTTGCTTTGGAAATTCCAGTAGATTTACGAGGATTCGCCTTATTTCGTCTCGAACTCGATCGACATGTTCTGGCGTCGCTGCTGATCTTGATGGTCCCGCAGGAGGATTGCTGTGTTAACCTTCTTTTTTTTTGTTGGAGGGGAATAAAATGGAATTACCCATGCCCAGGGGTCAGACCTCCCTACTATGTCCGGGTCATATATAAGGGGTTATTTTTTGGTATAACCAAAAAAAAACCCCTTATATATTAGAGTTATCTATATTTGATTTAACTGTGAGCAATGGCCTACTGTGAGCCATGGAGCTGTGCTGACCATTGTCCCTTCTTGCCTAAATCTTTGCACCCATGACCATTGCGTGCTCGGCGCATCGTTACTCGACGCATATCAAAATGGGAATGGTCTTTGAGTCTATTTAAATTATGAAATAAATATATTTGAAATCCTCGCAACAAGCCCTTTCATTTGATATACCAGACAATACATTTTTTTCTGATTTCCCCTTAAACTCAAAATGTATGCTTACGTATGTTGCTTACGTAACACGTTCGTGTTTGGGCCACATAAATAAATAGCGTACCAAATTTCAATTGAATCGGTTCAGTATTCGCTCCTTTAATTTTAATTGTATACTCACCTAGGACAGGCATACGAGTAAACCTATTATGGTTTCCGCTTTTCCTTTATAATGTACGGAATGGTTCCGCTTTTCCTTTATAAGATATGGAAACCTAAAATATGTCTCGCAGTTGTATTTCATGCCAGCTAATTGACTTTTGTAGAATACCATTAAATTCAAAGAGGTCAAATGTATTAACGATAATCTTAGATTTTAGTTCACAATAAATAACAATTGAATAAAAAAATACTCGTGTAGCACAGTAGCACCTTGGCAGTAAATGCTAGAAAATAAATGATGGCAACATTTTCATACTACTGCGCATTTTGATTGGTCTATTAGAACACGCCGTGGTCTGCTAATGTGTCAGGTATGTCTTATATATTGCCATTATTTTTTTCCAACATTTCCTGCCAAGGTGTATTGTACACGTCACGTCACACGTACGAACACTCAGAAAAAAATATTGTCTTTGGCAGAAGGTTATAATATATAATAGAACCACAAACACAAGACACGATGAAATAAATATGATTTGGATGTAACATAAAAAGACAGACTTCGTTCATATGGACAGGCAAAACTGTCCATATGAACGAAGAATAAAAAAACCTCAAAACTAATAAAAATGTTTATTTTTAACTTAATTTTTAACAAACCTTCTCGGTTAAACAGCATTTTCAAAACAATACGACGATTCGTCCGTAACCAAAACGTGACGATTCATTACAAATTCTATAAACTTTACCACAAATTCTTCTAAGAAGCAGTACTTCAATAAAATATGGATATCCATCCTCCGTGTTTGAAGTGCCACTTCCTTCCACTCAACACGCACAGCAGGCAGGATTAACTGAAGATAAAATGTAAATGACGAATATATCTAAATATTATTATTGTTAGGGTTTCTTACCCAAAGGGTCCAAACGGAGCCCTATTGCTGTCACTCACGTGTCCGTCTGTCCGTTCGTCGCATAGGTGTGACAGCCAAACGGTTAAGCTAGTGTTTAAATTGTCACAGTAAACATTTTGTTGACACAAAGCCATACAAATTGTGAAGAAATATTTTTAAATGTTTTTAAGGGGGCTCTATAAAGCTAACAGGGCGCGAAAAATAATAATTATCCATCGAGTGGGGTATCGTCGTTTAGGGCTCGTTTTTATTTTGTATTTTGTATTTTTATTTTAAATTTTCGGAAAACCAAGGGTCGGGAAGCCAAACCAAAGTCAGTTTTTTTCCAAAATTTTGTACCGAAGAAATTTTTAACTTCCCATTGACCTATGACCTTTAAATTTGGTGATAAGGTATTACGTATATTTCACTGACAAATGCCAATATATTGATAAATCTGATTATTTCTTTAAAATTTCCTCATATTTAGGCTTATATTCTACATTTGTTACGGAACCCTAAATGTGCGAAGTCTGACAGAATTGACCATAGTCGACCAGTGTCGATACTGTTGGCTCTATACAGTGTCGATACTGTTGGCTCTATACAGTGTCGATACTGTTGGCTCTATACAGTGTCGATACTGTTGGCTCTATACAGTGTCGATACTGTTGGCTCTATCGAGTATCGACAAACTACATTGTGTGACGCTGTGTGAAGCTCTATTCTAAGTAGGTGTAAACATTTGATTGTAACACGAGAATATACATACACAACACACACGAATTTCTTGTATTTTCTGCACTCGTACACCGCTGTCATAAATGAACTAACTACCTCCGTCAAGTGATTATTCATCTGACTATACATACTGTTACATTATCAACATTGTCAACTCACAGAAAAGTATTTAGGCAAACAGGTGAAGGAAAAACATTTTTTCTAAAAATATGGTGTTACAGTATGACTATGGACAATGGACATGTATATCTACCCACGAGTCATACTGATATTACAAATTAGTATGACAACCAGGAAGTAGCTGTCAAAACCAAGATTTGCGCATTCTTTATGCTTGATATATTTGGTGGATAATAATTGGTGTTAATTTTAAGGATTATCTGTTTTGTAACGCTGTTGATTACCTGAATAAATAAATAAATAAATAAAATAAATACAAATTTGAAGCCAACATTGGAGGTTGAACATGACAATTTTATTCACTTTTTTCTGTAAAAAGCGAAATATATAGGCATCCTGTTTTGGTTAATCTTTGACACAGTAACATGTAAAATGATTCAACAAATATGACTGCAGATTTTGCGGTGTATCACAAGATCGTGGTGGCGCAATTGGTTTGATATCGGTTTCGGAATCTTTGGGTTGTGTGTTTGAATCCTCTTCCGCGCATAAATGGTCCCTTTCTCGTTTTGTTTCATTATAATTTACAGCCCTCTCTTTTATAAACACTTTCGTTTCTTCGAAGCTTTTTTCACTAAAAATTCATCAAGATGCAGGTAAAATAAAAATTTAAACAACGAGCAATGCTTGACGATGTGATGGTTCTGTCGGTTGTCTCGATTGTTCAAATATTTCGATTATTCACGATCATTTTTTCAAAGTCGATATAATCATTCTCGGTAGCTTATTACTTGAATCAATAATTATAAAACCGCCATTGTTTAACCGAAGTTAAGTTATACGTAAGCCTTTTTGTTCCTCAAGTCTTCACGAATAAAACTGCATAACTGCAACTTACATAACTCAATTTGGCCACAGATACTATAATATTACTTCGCCATAATGTGGTAAAAATTTCGACTGGTGGGTTTTTACGGCAATATTTTTTGCTATTCGAAAATAAAAGTTATTTTAATTTTACACCGCTTGAGTTTTATTTTGTTTTCTCGAGGAAGACTATGTTTCTAGAAATTTCCTATAAAGCAAACACTTATCCAACGCAACATCACTTGTTAACATCCATTGTTGGTCGGGCTGGACGAGGTTTCAAAGTAAGTAATTATCAAAACATCGATACTTCATTATGATTAGGTATTCACATAGTTACACATCTATGTCGTAACCATGTCCTAGTATTGACTATATCATGGAATAGTCATTGAAAGAAGAAATATTTTAGGGCAAAACACTGCGGTAGCTTTAGGTGAAGACTAAAGGGGGCGAGCGCGGCGAAGCCCCCGAATAGTCTTCGTGTTAGTTAGACATGTATAACACAAAAACCAGTACGCAGTACTGAATAAAATACTTACTAGCAATAGACTTTCCTATACTGACTAGGTTTGCTGGAAGAAATCTCTTTTTAGAGATAAGCTCGCCTTTGCGCGTAAGTGTTCATTTGTTTGTACTCATTATTTACCGTGCAATAAAGTATATTGGATACAAATGCTTTTAAAAAGACAAGTTGTCGTGAAATTCAACCCTTTCTGATCATTTCATGAAATAATTGACTACCTATATCATGAAATGATCAATCCATGGTTGGCTATTTCATGAAATGCTCAAAGTCTACGATATAGCTACGACATCTATACATTTTATAAACAGTACCTATCTTTAAAAACCATCAATACCGGCGCTGATCAATACGAATCCAATCTATTTATTCGATCAATAATGAAACTTTCAATGTGAAATTTTATTGATCCGCCATTGTTGTTTACTACTTAACTCAACTATAACAACATTTAGCGCGTTAGAAGTGTAGGCTTGATTTGCTCTTGATTTTGAAACAGGTCCCAACAAAACTTAATATTAAAAGTACGGTGTCTACTCACCACGAGTCACGACAGAAATATTAAACGCCACGTCAAAAGTGATGGATGACCACGCAGGCATTCTCAGACTTCCAGTTTCATGTTCGAGCCTAGTCCACAGCGTCAATAATGATTAATAAGGCCTGCAAATCGCTCGCCCGAACAACCCTCTTAGCGAGTCCATCAGTTTTATGACACGTCTGAAATTATATCACGTAGTTCGGCCGGGGCTTGTAAGACACTGACTAATGATGTTGTGCCCGGCGCAGGTGTGCGCCGTGTCGCCGCGCGAGCGGGCTTCCGAGGCAGCCCTGGCGGCGGCGCTGAGCTACGCGGAGGCGCCGGGCCGGCCGCTGCCCGACGTGATGACGCAGCCGGGCTTGTCCTATGACGAGGTGCTCCACGACGACTTTCGATTCGATCTCAACGCGCACGACGTGATGGTCTTCCTCCACATACAGAAGACGGGCGGCACCTCCTTCGGGAAGCATCTTGTCATGGATCTAGATCTCAAGGTTGGTTGTCGTGTCACATGCCTCTGATATGATCGCCCGGTTTCCGAAAGGCAAATTAGCTGTTGTCAACTTGTTAAACTCTTGTCAATCACATTTCAGCCAATCACGTGCCGCTATTTTGAATTAATCTTCGATTAATCGGCTATTACGTCTGTCGTCTTCCAGAAACTGGGGGCTCGCTGGTATATGATTCCTGAAACTTAGGTTAACGTTCAAAAACATTCACTCGCGCCGGAAATAATAGATGGTACAGAGAAAGCGCTGATTTATCCGGCCTAAAGGCTTTTCCGGGCGTGAAACGCATCAACGCGGATCAAGCGGGCGAGGAGGGATCCGTCTTCAGCAGGAATCTACATGAGGAATCTTTGAGGGACGTGTCACGTGTCACGTGTCACGTGTGTAGTTCGCGAACCCGGCTTATTGCCCGGCTCCGAGCTGACGTGGCACGATTGATGGCAGAGTGCTCGCCTCGAGGAAAACGTCGCATCACGAAACCCACTTTGTGACTTCCTCCACGCGACTCTTTGTACCCCGCTGTAATGTAGAGAATGAATGACATAATTATAGCACTTGGCTCAACGAGTCGGCTTACTGCCGCAAAAAATGAGTAGACATCTCTCGTGTCCTGTATGAGATGCAATATGAATGAGAGATGCTCGTAGCTTTCCCGTTAATTAATATTAGATGCGTTTCAAAGACAGAACTGAAGTTTTAGACCATGTCAAATAATATTTATAGTTTACGTCTGTTAACCTTATATTTAAATAGTTTTTTATCGATTTCTCTCCATTTCATGCCATACGAAGGAAAATACTTTGAATAAAAATCTAATTCAGGGGAGGAAATGGGCGAACGATTTCCGTATATCTATCCCATCTATGAAATGGAAAGGCGAGCGGGTTTGCTCCTTTACATAATGTTATATCTACTTTCATTGAAATATTTCCCTTCAGATATTGGCATCAGCCCGACAGGAATTTCTGTCATAAATTGTTATTGTGTGAAACGAACGATGCGGTACAAAAATGGCAGATAGTATTGTTATATTGAGTCTCAGAATTATATTAGACGTCGTTAATACTTACATATAACTACGTTAATTTATTTTAAATGACCACCCAGTAACATTTTATCTGAAGTGTTGGTAATTAGACTCTTTATTCACTTTCCTGATAAGGTTACGCGAACAGACATTAGTGAATACAAACACAGGCATTCAGAAAAAAAAAAAACCGGCTAGTGCGTGTCGGACTCGTGCACGAAGGGTTCCGTACCACCGTACAATGGTAGGGATAGTTGGGATTTTTCACAGCAAAATGTTGTTTACAAAATTATTGATGCGGAGCTACTTTCACACTCCATGTACGTAACCAGGTGCATTCATAAGTTTATATGTGATATTGAAAGAATTGTTGTATGGGAGCCCCCTTAAATATTTATTTTTCTGTTTTTTAGTATTTGCTGTTATAGCAACAAAAATACATCATCTGTGAAAATGTCAACTGTCTAACTATCACAGTTCATGAGATACAGCCTGGTGACAGACGGACAGACAGACAGACAGACAAGCACACAGCGGAGTCTTAGTCGTAATAGGGTCCCGTTTTTACCCTTGGGTACGGTACCCTAAAAATACACAGTTGTAGATCTGTTTAGTAAAGTCAGAGGCCATTGATAAATAAATAATAATTGCTTCTGTGAATCTGCGACTGTTGTGGGTGACAGATAATCATGTTTAACCTTTCACGGTGGTCTGGTGGTGGCCACTGGATGTAAATCGAACAGGACCGTGAGGCTTGTCACCTATGAGCCCTGCAGTGCGTCCATGTGGGCTGAGAGAGCATGATGATTGATGATGGTGGTTGAAGGTTAGTCGTGAAGGGACTTTTTAGGGTTCCGTAGAGAAACAAAGAACCCTTATAGTTTCGTCAAGTCTGTCTGTCCGTCCGTCCGTATGGCCGTATGTCACAGCAACTTTATGCAGAAACTATAAGGACTACACAGTTGAGACTTGGTATGTAGATGTATTCTGTGAACCGCTTTACGACTTTTATACAAAAAATTAAAATGATTAAAGGGGGCTTCCCATACATGGAACTGAGACCAAAAATTTTTTTTTTCATCAAACCTATATGTTTTGGATGGATGGATGGAACCTCATGGATGTCTGTAGATAGGTCTGCAGATAGGTCCCAGAAAATGGCGTTGAGGTTCCTCAAACCATTTTTTTCTCAAAGTAAATCGTTAAAGAGACAGACCCTTCCAAGGTGGAAAAATGTAAGTAAGAGACTGGAAAATCTACAAAAAATATATGCTATGTATCTCAATCATCAAACACTTTCAACGAAAATTGGTTTGAACAAAATTAACAAAGCATTTTTTTAATATTTGAAACATTTATTAAAAACAGCAAAGATAACTTTGTCATTCATACAAACACTATGAAAACCAAAGCTACAACACAAACATCCAGCCACATAATTACTTGCTACAACGGAACCCTTCACGGGCGAGTCTGACTCGCACTTGGGCACATTTTTGGGGGTAAGAATTCGTACCAAAACTATCCGCCCTGACCTGACCCTATTTATTTGGGAATAACGAAATAGCAATTCGCTTGACCCAATAATTAGTTAGTGAGATAGTTTGTGGGGTGAGCGCTATTTATAAAAGAGTCGGCTCTGAGAATACCCAGCCTTCAGCCGGACCTCGGCGTCCTATAAAGTGAAATAGTTTAAAGGCTTTCGGGAACGAGGCCGATCTTTTTTGACCGCGTTGTAAATATTTAACATGGGCTGGTTTAGTAGTGCGGTGGTGTCTGCTGAGCTGAGCTGGGCTGCTGATTGGGATGTGGATGCGGCCCCCTGAATGTTTAATCCGGCACCCGTGGCGGCGGATTGGATGTGGCGGGAGGTGCGTGGCGTGCGGCTTCCGCCATTACCGAGTATTGCCGGCACTTGCAGCACTGGCTGTTCTCATCAAACGTAATTGAAACATACAGTTTTCTTACTCGGCGTCTGATGGATTTTTTCCCTGTCTTTTCAGCACAATAATCTTACACAAATCGAACTAGGCCCATAGTAAGGCTCAACATGGCTTGTGTTAAGGTTACCAGACGACGATATATTTAATAGAGATAAATACTTATGTAAATACATAGAAAACATCGAAGACTAAGAAACAAATGTTCATGCTCATCAAATAATTACTATGTCGATGATGTTTTTCCCGTAGTTCCCCACAGTTCCGCGCAGAAACTAAGCTGATTACTATCTAGTTTGAAAGTTACTAACTGTCTATTATCCTAGTTGTCACCTCTCGTTCAACTTTTATTTCGCAAGCAGCAACCACTTTCCAAAGCTCAGCAATTTGGGCACATAATAAATGTAGCACTCCATTCTGGTTAGACCCAACTTTAATTATGTGTGTTTGGGTCTCGGCATTCGGCTTTGTTTTCATTTCCATACCAGAGGTCCCGAAGGTAAGCAGTATCTCAAAGCTGCTGGGTTAACTATTTATCTACGATTTGGCGCATCAATATTTATGTTTGTTACGTGAATTCGATAAACTATTAATCAATTAGTGATGTAATATGATTGGAGATAACCTTCTTATCAGTGCTGATATACCTACTGATACATATACGTACGCCCATGATTCGGTAACTTATCAGTCCAGGGCGCAAAGGATTTGTTAATTTGGCAATAGAAGTCCGTAGATGCAAATATTTAAATGCATTTAAAAGCGGTTTCTCCAAGAGTCCTAAAACTTAAAAGTAAGTCTACTTTACTGCATTTGGAGAAAGAGAAGAACTTCCGGTATTGTTTTACTGTTTAGCGGAATCGCAAGAATCGGATGAGCTCTCCCACTATTGTCCAAAAATTTCCTTCGAGAGTTCGCTTCCCAACTCACAACTCCCTAACTGCCAATTGTCCGAAGCGGATATCCGTTTTCATCTTCTCTCGATATGGATACGAAGAATCGCATCACATCGACATTTCCAGAACTTATCGAGAAGTCTTGTATATTTAAAACCGATGGGAAGTGCGATATAATGGCAACCAGTTATGTGCTGGGCTGGAGACTGACCGTGTTACTACAAAAAATGTTACACATGGTTTAACCTCAAAACAAACGTCAAATCCTATACATTTTTGTCTTTAAAAAAGTGTTGAACAGGAGTTTATTTTATTGTGGTAAGACTCTCAATGATTTATTAACATAACGAAACTTGTACTTGTATGAATAATAAATTTTCATTTATCATTTTACTAACACTTAGGTAGTTGATTTGCAACCACTAATTTATAGTGTGAACCTATTCGTTCTAATTAGCTTCAGTCACGTTAAGTCAATTAAGATAAATTAGAAACGTCTACTTATATAACACAGGTGCTCAGAAAATCTGATACGAGAAAGTTACAGAAGCTGTATGCTGGGCAAGGGCGTAAGAAAAACACGACGTTCAATTAAAGTTCTCCCCAGTATCTGTTGCCAATTCGAACGAATCCAATCTCGTACACAGTGAGAATGACCGGTCTCAGCTCACATTCTTAGGAATCTCGTACCTCCCACGTACATTGTCTGCGACGGACATCCTGTCCCCCTTAAAGTGGGTGCCGGGACGGTCTCCGGTCATTTCCCCCGCACAGACCTGGGCGGAACAGGGACCCTCTCGCGGAACGCTGACCACATGCAGGAAATTGAATCGCTACATTTAAAATCAACTTCACGTGAAAAATCAGTTAGCTAGATCGAGTGAACCCGATTACGGTCCCACGTTTAATGTTAAAAATCGTTCAAGAGCGGGTCGGACCCGCATACGAAAGGTTCCGTAACGTCGTTCAAGAAATTTTAAGGACTAAAAATAATAAAACCAAAAGAAAAATAAAAAATATGTTCGAATTGGTTTCGATACCAATTTGTGGACCCGACGTCAAACCAATGGCGCCACCGATGACAATAAGTGACACCGTGAAATACGCTATTATATCGATAACACGTATCTTGTATAGAACTACATATATATCAGTGTATTCATATTAATTAAATACAACATGAACAATGAAACTCGACTCAAAACTTATTAATGATGTCATTAAGATCAATTGAGTAAGTAACTGACAAAATTTTATGATACCCGTAATTTAACCGGCCTTATATCTTAAACTATTTAATCCGGGGATTTCTCGAAATCAACAGAAATCATGTTATTTATAATACGAAGAATAAGACGATAACTTATTCAAGAAAATGTCTTGAACTTAAAGTTTGAGATAGTTTTTGAATACCGTAATCATTATTGACTATTATAAAAAAGCTTCAGTATTAGTTGGTTGTACTAGTAAATTAATTTTATCTGCTATTTATATATAACAGCTTGACGGATTTCAACAAATGAGGTGTCGTTAGATTTGTAGAGACCGTGAAAATAGAAAAATGAAGTTTTAGTGAAAAGTTAATGTTGAATATAAAAATAATAATAATAAAAGCATAAGACCGCAAAATATAGTTTACAAAGTTGTTGGTGCGGCTACCTTCATACTCCGTGTAGATAACCAGATGCATTCAGAAGTTTGTATGTATTATTAAAGGAAAGTGTCACTTGCGAGGTCTACAGCTCACAGAGCCTCTAGTTATACAGTTCATTATTTGTTGATCTAGCGGCCACAGAAATACACATTCTGCAAACATTTCAATTCTACTATTAACGGTTCATAAGATACGACCCGCTGACGGACAGAAAGACGGAGGACGGATGGACGGAGGGACGGACGGACAGCGGAAGCTTAGTAATAGGATCCCGTTTGGCACCCTTCGGCTACGGAACCCTAAAACAACTGACGCCACATTTTTTTTTCCAGCGCCCGTGTAACTGCCAGCGTGCACGGAAGCGCTGCCACTGTTTTCGGCCGCACAGCAACGAAATATGGCTTTTTTCGAGATACTCGACTGGCTGGAAGTAAGTAACTGCCTTTTGTTCCAGTTTTTCGTGAGTTTATTTAACAAATGCATGCGACACAACCATTCGACACCCTTTAGGCGGCCATGCGTGCGATACTTACCTACTTCGTTACGTTCTCGCCACAGGCTGTGTCAACTCGGCCACATGGTGATAAAGCTGTCGTATGCGCGTCACATACTACCGACCGTCAAGGAGTTGTATCCTTGTCTACCATATTGTATGGCTATAAATCAAAGTCGAAATAACAATTTGGGGGTTCAATCTTTGAATATGAATTAGTGTCCCAGGCGGCAAGACACACATACATCAGCGGGTGGCGTGGCGGTGCCGCTGTGGGTTCTGGGGTCCTCCCGTTTCGGACATGCAAATGTGCCGAATATGCGTACTTTGCATAGGCAAATTAGTTCCCCAGACTATTGTTGTACATGCCCTTGAGGATTGTGCTGTCGTTCGAAACGACGTGGTTAGAATTTTTCATTGAATAGCAAAACCCGATGTGCCGACCGCCTTGAAATCGTTAAACAGTAAGTAACAAAGACAACTGAATTGATAGTACATTACTTCAGAGGGAAGAAAGTGACAGTTCCATACCGAGATTATGCATTTGCGCCACGAGCTTGCGAGGGGCGCAAACCATTTGAGGTATGGAACTGTACTTTATCCTGAGGTATGTATAGTGCTTTTTATTACACCTACGAGGAAAATTATAGACATAAATGCATAGAAATGTTTATATTTAGTTAAAAGTACAATTATTAAAAGTGCAGCTATTATAAGATGTTACATTTTGTCCGGGTACCTTGATATTTTGAGACATGTTTACATCTTGAGTTGTTAGTTGAAGGCTTGAAGAAGGCTGCGGTGATGAGCTACGAGGAACCACTGGTAAGGGCATTAGTGTCGCGCTTGTACTCGGCTGAGGCTGAAGCGATGATGAAGCTGGATTATTAGTGAAAGCTATTGATTCTGTTATTTGTTCGTTGATCCGTTTTTTATTTCCTATTGAGTTCTCTATATAGCCTTCGGCGACTGTGCTCGATTTCCATCCACCGTGCCGCTTGATCGTGGTTAAATCAGCTCCCGAGTCAGCTAGTAATGTGGCAGAAGTCCTGCGGAAGCAGTGTCCGGTGTATTCTTCTGGTTTAGGCAAATTTAAAAACGTAGCGATTATTTTCGGGATTTGACTAATTTTATTTTTGCCCATAACTTGTCTTACGCATTGGTTATTTCTGTACTGCAAAAGAAAGCGCTTGGTACTCAAATTATCAGGTCGTAGTTCTCTATATTTCCTTACGATGGTATAAAAATTGTCACCAATGACAAAAGATCTCTTAATTTTTGTTTTAGTGTCTGGTATCTTCACTAGCATAACATTTCCATGAATTTCGAGGTCATCTGTAGATATGTTGGTCAGTTCTTGGCAACGACAGGCACCATTTACGCCTAAAATCAAGACGACCTGTAAAATTATAGACAAGAATTAGGTAAGTATGTATGTACTACGTGAATGCAAAAGGAAATCATAAACAGGTAAAAGCCAGGACTTACCTTCAGTCCCAAGTATTGGTCATCAGGGGCGTTTTGTAAGAAATTATCAATTTCTGTTGCAGTCAGCACTCTTAACTTTTTACTGCGAAATCCTTCAGATTTCCTTTTAAGGAATGCGGTCAGTTTCGGGTACTC
The DNA here is from genome assembly GCA_949825045.1 of Argyresthia goedartella. Lineage (NCBI taxonomy): Eukaryota > Metazoa > Arthropoda > Insecta > Lepidoptera > Argyresthiidae > Argyresthia > Argyresthia goedartella. Next base: position 40,067,117 of record OX463809.1, read on the forward strand.
CTTTATGTTGATGTTATTTTTTGTTAAAATCGTGGTTCTTAGCATAGAATGCATAGCCCATAACGTGTTCGGCTTATATTGTTTTGCTTGCTCACTAAAATACGAGAGCAATACATTTTCAGAAAATGAAGTCGTTTTCTTTTCCTTTTGCCAACGTATGAAATTTTCATAAGTACTGTTGTATCTGCATTTAGATTTTTCCGGCAACAGATTATCAACAACTTCTTGGGCCGTCTCTAATAGTTCTGGCGGTGTGTTAGGGATAACATCATCACTGTCGCTCGAAGTATCCATATTTTACAAAAAACACAAAGATAAATGCTAAATCAATCGAAGTTTTTGCGAAAATGCGCGGGCTTTTCCTTTTTTTATTCGCCCGTTTCTGGAGTAGGCTAAGATCATAAGGTCATGCAGCCACTTCTTCCGTGATTCCGCGCGTTTTATATACAAAAATAATTTCGTTTTTAATTTTCTGTATGCACCAAGGAGGTTGGTAACTGGTAAAAAAAAACTGTATGTGGCCAGTAACAATTTACTTGAAATTTAATTAGTAGACAGTTAAAGTCTCTTTGCAGTATGACTGCTGACAAATAAAAAAAAAAACCGGGTATGTAATGGAATTTCATACATACTTCCCACCCTTGGGTCGGAAGGATTTTCATACAAACTTCCATACCTTGGGATGAAAGGATTTGAAGGGCGGGATAAAGGCGTTTCTTCCCTCTAATTGGTATAATTAGTATGTATTTTCAGAGCAGGTGTGATAAAATAGTACATTACTTCAGAGGGAAGAAAGTGACAGTTCCATACCGAGATTATGGCATTTGCGCCACGAGCTTGCGAGGGGCGCAAACCATTTGAGGTATGGAACTGTACTTTATCCTGAGGTATGTATAGTGCTTTTTATTACACCTACGAGGAAAATTATAGACATAAATGCATCCATATTTGACAAAAAACACAAAGATAAATGCTAAATCAATCGAAGTTTTTGCGAAAATGCGCGGGCTTTTCCTTTTTTATTCGCCCGTTTCTGGAGTAGGCTAAGATCATAAGGTCATGCAGCCACTTCTTCCGTGATTCCGCGCGTTTTATATACAAAAATAATGTCGTTTTTAATTTTCTGTATGCACCAAGGAGGTTGGTAACTGGTAAAAAAAAACTGTATGTGGCCAGTAACAATTTACTTGAAATTTAATTAGTAGACAGTTAATAGTACATTACTTCAGAGGGAAGAAAGTGACAGTTCCGTACCGAGATTATGGCATTTGCGCCACGAGCTTGCGAGGGGCGCAAACCATTTGAGGTATGGAACTGTACTTTATCCTGAGGTATGTATAGTGCTTTTTATTACACCTACGAGGAAAATTATAGACATAAATGCATCCATATTTTACAAAAAACACAAAGATAAATGCTACAGCTAAATCAATCGAAGTTTTTGCGAAAATGCGCGGGCTTTTCCTTTTTTTATTCGCCCGTTTCTGGAGTAGGCTAAGATCATAAGGTCATGCAGCCACTTCTTCCTTCCGCGCGTTTTATATACAAAAATAATTTCGTTTTTAATTTTCTGTATGCACCAAGGAGGTTGGTAACTGGTAAAAAAAAACTGTATGTGGCCAGTAACAATTTACTTGAAATTTAATTAGTAGACAGTTAAAGTCTCTTTGCAGTATGACTGCTGACAAATAAAAAAAAAAACCGGGTATGTAATGGAATTTCATACATACTTCCCACCCTTGGGTCGGAAGGATTTTCATACAAACTTCCATACCTTGGGATGAAAGGATTTGAAGGGCGGGATAAAGGCGTTTCTTCCCTCTAATTGGTATAATTAGTATGTATTTTCAGAGCAGGTGTGATAAAAAGTCTCTTTGCAGTATGACTGCTGAGAAATAAAAAAAAAAACCGGGTATGTAATGGAATTTCATACATACTTCCCACCCTTGGGTCGGAAGGATTTTCATACAAACTTCCATACCTTGGGATGAAAGGATTTGAAGGGCGGGATAAAGGCGTTTCTTCCCTCTAATTGGTATGTATAATTAGTATGTATTTTCAGAGCAGGTGTGATAAAAACATAATTTGCAACGCTATCTTCTGAAAAGTAAAATCAGCATCCATGTCTTTAATGTTTTTTTGTCAATAAACAGAAATGGCTTTTGAAAAATATTCGAATGGTTGGATAGCAATCTTATTTTTATTTCAATAACTTCTATATCACATTTATTTGTTTGGGATTCATATTGGATCGGAGCATTCGCTTTCCTATCACCTATGCTGCGCTCGCACCGCCCAGACAATCATCGTAGGATTGTGATCAGACCATTCCCGTGTTTGGTCCTTTTGTCTCATTAATATGCTGGTGATCGGTAAGCCTTAAATTGGCCGTCAGATGTACAGAGTCTTACCAAAATATTGGCTACCGCAGTGGAGGTATTCACTAGAGTTTGATAAATTAATTTCAATACAGTTTGTTTAGTGACTGGGGTGTTAAGGTTAAGGAAGTTGTTTATTGAAGTGCCTATAGGGATATTAGTCGTCATTCCGGCATAAAGTTTTGCCCTAAAAAGGATGCTAAAACTGATGCCAGTTTTGAGTACAACCTGCTTCTATAGGATATTTTCAAATAATTATATTAAAATATTTATTTAAGTATGTTCTATTTGAATATCAACAGCCGACTCCTATTCAAAATAGGCACGGAACACGCGTGCCTTTGATACATAACAATGAATATAATTCCAAACACATGTAACATAACAATTGTCAGTTAAACTTTTTATCTCTACAACAACAATACTGTCATCATATTCAAGTATTTCAAACAGATAAAGCGAGGCCTCGTCTCGGCCAGCGGACAACATAACGATCTATTCAAACACCACCTTATGTATGTTTTATATCTAGTACTTAATTTATTCCCATATCGGTTGATGCCGCTTTGTGTGGAGTGCTCTGTGAAGAGGCTCGATGCTCCTCGACACCTCGCGACATGAATCCACGTGAATAAGCGAGGGTTTCCAAAGAGGCGGGATATTGTTTCACACATGTAGTGGATCCCATAGTCGACGAGCTTCTCACGGATTCAAGGAGGTTGTGTATATCTATCTATATGACTGGTATATCCTTGTCAGCTATAAATTTGATGTTTCGTCGACAGCGGACCTCCCAAGTGGCGGTAACGCACCGCGACTATCCTCACGTACTTCTCATATTTGACGAGCGCCTCTTAAAAGAGAGATTACCCATGATTACAATGTTTGTCCACTAATAACCTAGACACCATTACCCGGGGTTCGTGTTGCACCGGTTGCACCTTGTCCTTTATAGGAAACAGGCCCTATTAACCGGTAAGCCGAGTGGGCATTATTTTTCTTAATATAGGATAAACGTCAGATTAAGATCTGGCTGAATGGTGAGCATGAAGGCCGGTTACACGGAATGTTTATGCAGCGACCCATTTGTTACAGAATAGTGTTATTTAAATTTATTTATGAGTTGTCGCACGATTTAATGTTCCCGCGATATGATCTAGCAATAATGGTGCAAGGTGTATTATGCGACAGAGATAGCATGCATCATTCGGATAATGGACTTTTGAATTGGATTACATTCCTACATTACTGAGAATCCCTCATTTCATAAAGATGGTTGATTACTTTATAATTGTGTCTTTAAAATTCCTCGGGTGATATTAGTAGTAATAATTTCCTAACTGAATAGGTACACAACCGTATAGTATAGTTGCTTAATACGAAAGGAAACATGATTAAAGGTTAGATTACAAAAACCTCGCGTTAATGAGTCATCCTCTCTAACTATATGTATAGCGTCCCCGCCTCCCCGTCGTTAATGAGTCATCCTCTCTAACTATATGTATAGCGTCCCCGCCTCCCCGTCGTTAATGAGTCATCCTCTCTAACTATATGTATAGCGTCCCCGCCTCCCCGTCGTTAATGAGTCATCCTCTCTAACTATATGTATAGCGTCCCCGCCTCCCCGTCGTTAATGAGTCATCCTCTCTAACTATATGTATAGCGTCCCCGCCTCCCCGTCGTTAATGAGTCATCCTCTCTAACTATATGTATAGCGTCCCCGCCTCCCCGTCGTTAATGAGTCATCCTCTCTAACTATATGTATAGCGTCCCCGCCTCCCCGCCTCCCCGCCTCCCCGCCTCCCCGCCTCCCCGCCTCCCCGTCGGTTTACGGTACGTTCAAGCGTCAATGTCAACGTATTTTTTGTCATCTTCTTAGATTGGCTTTTTGTTTCTTCCTCATCTACGTATCTTCGGATAGCATCTATCTCGGGGCAGCTCCGGAGCGGTTATCATTAGATCGTAAATTAAGTTAAATTATCTTGTACCGTTCGGGACGCGGCGGCTGCTTATCGGTACGTAATTATGCAAGCAGCCCCTCCGGTACGCACAACACAAGACAAGGTCCTCATCTACGCTTCTACTCTTTGAAAGTCTGGTTTACATCTTTGTACTAGCTCTATCATTGATTAACTAGCGGAAAAAGTTAAATAATTTAGCATTTTGCTTAATTATCGCGTATTCAATTTTCAACTGAAGATCTATAAAACTTTCGAAATAATCGTAAACTCTGCCAACAATTACATTAAATCTAAGACGGCCAGGTTATTTTTCATCAACTCATTTCTAAAACATTTAAGTTCTCTAATTCTCTCCAACCAACCTTTGCTTGTCGAACACTCGAAGTCCTCACGAGTACGATTTACGAGCGAGGGGGTATTTGCTCTCTCACATCTGCAGCCTTATCATCATCATCATGTAATTCTGAAATGTTCGTGTTGTGATTGGTCAATGTTACAAAAGCGATTTGCGATTGAAATTCCTTACTGGTTCCCTCGTCTGTAATGCAAACAATTCTGTGACAGATAATGAATGATGCCTTGGCACTAGAAATGAGCTTCTGGCGTTTAGCTTCATAATGAAATCGATTTTCACAATTTGCGGCTCATTCTTTTGATAAATGAATGAATGAATGGTACGGTATAAATCTGAGTTTAGATTTTTGTCCGTATTACGTCACAACAGATACAGGTCAACTCACCCGGCAATATAAACTCAACTTGTGTACCGGGTGGCTCAAAAACATGTATCGAGGGGGAATACCACCTTTGAGGATGGGACTGGGAGGTGGGCATTCCATCGACGGACTGGGTAGGATCAGGATTTTGGAGAGCTCAATTGTTGAATCTCCTTCTTTTTATTGTAGTCCTCTGGTTAGCTTGATCTCTCTGGGCCGTCGTGGGTGAAGGGTCAGTTTTCTCCTGGTCATCAGAGACTGTTTCATTCATTTTCTGTCAGCTAACTTAAATCTACTAAAAATTTTGTAAATGTATAAATAAATATAAATATATAATATAGAAATAGTAGTCAATTCATGCTTAACCCAAATTTGACACAAAAATCTTATGCTACCGGACATGCCACAATAATACCTGAATAATTTCAATTTGAATTTAAATTGATATAATCTGCTATACGTGTTCCCTTCCGGAATATGAATTCATTGTAATAAGTTATTGAAATTATGTCACCAGCGTGAACGAATACTTCGCCTCATCGCATGTTACGAAGTAGTGAAGCTGGAAATGGTTATAGCCGGCTTTAAAGAGCCCTGGCGAGAAGAAAATAATGTATCTTTAGCTTCAATTCTGGACCAAACTAGTTTGCAGAAAAATATGGGATAAATATATGTTATTTAAAGTTTACTAGGAAAACACTGTCATGACCGTGAAAAATATCAGAGATATATATCTGTTATATTTATAATATAAAAACCTTTCTTCTTGATGCATTATTTTGAACTCAATCTTCAGCGCTCGTACACGAAATCAGTTTCCTAAAAGAAACGAACACGCAAAAAAGGTTGGAAACAAAAAAATAAAATATGTAAATTTTTATTTAATTTTGAAACGAGTTAATTAATATTTTTAATTATTTGTCAACTCGCGGAGTTCGAAATTCCCCGCGGGGTTCTGCGCGGGCGGGCGGTGCGGTTCAGTCTGTTGATTCGATGCTTTGTACGAGTAGATAATGATTGTCGTTTCGGAGCACAATTAATGTTATTAGTGTATTAAAAATTAACATGTTGACTAACTAGAAATCTGAAATTTTGTATCTGGAATCTCTAACATCTAGCGACATTTTCAACTAGAGAGTACTTGAAGGTATCCATGAAGCTGTATTTTTAAATATTAACACCTATAAAGTCATAGAAAACGGGACTCAAATTCAGGGCATTGCTAGCCTGCAGATCTAACTAACAGATCACTTTGTACATGTTAGTTAGTTAGACATAACATCACTTCTGAGGCTGGACTCACTCACTCTATTAGAGTTATACTTACAACAAGGTGTTTTATTGCGTCTTTTCGAAAACCGCTTGAGCTCAAATTCTGAAACTTCGTATTCTGGGAGCTTAATATAAGCTCGCAATGCCCTGAATTTGAGCCCCGTTTTCTATGACTTTCAAGATGTCAATATTCAAAAATACAGGTTCACGGATACCTATAAGTACCCTCTAGTTGAAAATGTCGCGAGTTGACAGAGCAGAGAGTTGAAATTTGCAGCATATAGAGAAAAAGCTTAGAGATTCCAGAATACAAAATTTCAGATTTCTAGCTTTAGTGGTTTAGATAAAAAGTGTAAAAACAAATCAATTTCATCTATTTAGATGATATTGTTGTGTTAAAGGTTTTTTTCTCGCAAACTACTTAAGTTAGAGAAGTTCTGATTGCAGATTCTGGGAGCTCAAAATCATGTCCAAATACGCTGCGAGTTTCACTTCTCTAGTCGGACTTTGCACTGCTGGTGTTTTATTGCGATTTTTTCGAAAACCGCTCGAGCTCATATTCTGAATCTTCGTATTCTGGGAGCTCAAAATAAACTCAAAATCCCCTGAATTTGAGCCCCGTTTCCTATGACTTTGTACTGCTAACTTCACATTGAATAAGGTTACTATAAGTTGGGATGATTTAAATAAGATGATGGTTAGTTGGTATAAGATGAATTAAATCTAAAATTGTCACTATTTGATATTATTATTTGATATTATTCTTTGTTATTATTATTTGTTATTATTATTTATTATTTTTATTACTTTGTTCTAGTGCCAAATCCGATGTAAATATGACGTACTTATTAAAAAAAGGTTTTCATATAAACCGGCCGTCATTATTATTTTACTAATTAACTTTACTATATCAATAATATTAAAATAAAATGAATATAGCAAAAATATGAATAATTACAAAAAGTGACAATAAGATTTTATTCACTAAAAGTTCATATGTTATATAAACGCCTGGAAGACCTTTTCAGAAGGCAAAAACACTTTAGCCATCGAATTTGACACTATTATTTTTTTGAATTACTATACTAATTGAACTCTTTATTTTGAGATAGGTACATTCCGTTCGGGCCGGGCCTGTTTTTTTTTAGACATCTCCTTTAACAGACACCGGGACCGATGAAATAATATAAGGTATAATAATGTTCATCTGCGACATAACGTCATAAAGAAATTGGTTTCTATTGATAAACACGATCATTCCCAAAAGTATTTGTTCAAGAATACCTTCAAGTATAACGTTATTGCATGCCTGCATTATTACCATTATTGCTTGCCACTATTTGCCAAATTTGTCTTTCGGAGACACATTAAGGTTAGGCAAAATCATTAAAGCAAACACCATTGAGTTACATTTACTTATGGCAAACACCCCCTTTTTATCTTTAAACAGTAATCTATGGAATTTTGAGAGTGGCGTTTGTGTTGCCGGACCGAACGGACGTGTCCCCCCGAGATCTCCCAAACGCATTTAAACAAACAATAGTTTTCATCCCCGGCGCGCGCCTTTTGTTCTGCCTCCGGAGGCCCGAAAACGAGCCTGGCTTATACCGCGTGTTACTGTAAGGGTTACCTGGGGAATGTGCGTGATCCATCTAGGCACCCCATCTGTGCAATACCACGCATTTCAGTGATTGTGATGATACTAGTGCGGTCAAGTGTAATGAATGCCCAGAGAACTGCGCGATACTCTTAGGCATCCCATCTGTGCAAGCCCTAGAATTTATTCTAGGCCAGGTGCACGTCTGAGCCACGCAGCGACAGGCCGGCAGCGAGCGACGCCTACGCAACACACCCTCAACGCTACTGCCTCCACCACCACCGCCGCTAAACACACCAACCCGGTGAGATCATTCCGATTAGGACATCATTGATAGTGATTACCTACCTCTAACTTTATTTCTCTCAGCACCACTCGCCGCCTGACAATAATAAACCACCACTTACCGCGGCCGCGGTCGCCCCTATTGACTAAGGCATAATCACATTTATAGGTGCGTCATAGGCAGGATATAACAATTCCCTACCTACGCAATATCAAAATCAACTAATAAAACATTATTATAGCTACATATACTTATATTGCTTTGCCTGAAAATAAATTCGAGATAATTCTCCTCGAGATTTATTTTCTCCTCATCTTCGAAAGACCATTCAAAACAGTCATTAACAATAACCATCCACTAAACCCTGAAACTCAGTGAATAAGCCAACCCAAAACTTAACAATCCTAGAATTATTTTTATGTAGCTAAACTGCAAATATACTAAACCCGACAATAAACAAAAACTAAACAAGTGCAGGCCATAAAAATGCCATCTCACCAAACTCCCAGAAACTAGACAAAACAATTGACTGCTATTTAGGAACAATTGAAAAAGCTCCGAAGCACAAAAGGCTCACAACGTTCCCTCACACATCTGGCACCCATTCTATGGTGTCAGCCCATCTTGGAAATACCGGGAAACATAAGAATAAAAATAGATCGTAAAAAGCCAAACAGCGTCTCTCATCATACCGGCCGTACACCTCTTAGAAACAACCCACACACACACATTCACATTAGCTAAAATACCACGAGGCTTTCTTCTGTAGTAATATCTCACAATCTAAACTCTACCAATGCCCAGAGATGGAAACTGCCTGTTCCATGCAATTGCAGACAAAATCAACCATCTGTTTGGAGCGACATTCAACCATACCCAAATCAGAAGCGACTTAGCTAGATACGTGGAAGCTAACAGCAATTATCCACGCATCAAACATGCGATCGACGCACCAAACGCAGAAGCTTTCACTGAGTACATAAAAAATCTCCACATACAGGGCACGTGGGGCGGTGAAGAAATTATCATAGCAGCCGCGGAGTTCTACGTAATAAGTGTAGCGATCCATCATACCTAAATACAAAACTAAACAGGAACCTACCCAATAATAGTAAAACAAAACATAACCATTTCTAACTTTATCCGGTCCGACAAGCCCACAAAAATAAAACAATAATGCAAGCCCGTCTACTACATAACTGCATATTCTGAGAAATAGCGAGAAACAGCAAACAATTGCACATCATAAAAGGATAATTTCACCATCTTCCAGAAAACAGGCAATTAACAAAAGACTTCCACTGATGAACAATAACAACAATAAAATCGGAGACTTTTTGTCCTTAGCGGCTCTCTACCGAGAATAAGGGCGCACGAAGATACGCACAAACTTTGACAATCGCAACCCGTACGATCTGTTAATCGTAGACAAAGGTAGTTCAAATAAATCACGCTATATCTAAGTTCTTTCTTTCAACAACATCCCAAGAACATAACCTAATGGAAGCCTTACCAACGCTGAGATGGTAACTGCCTATTCACCGCAATTGCTGACTAAATTAATCACCTATGTCAATTAACATGCAACCACACTCACATTCGTAAGGACCTAGTTAAATATGTAGAAGAAAACGGCGATGAACAGAACAAAGCTCGCAATCACCGAGCCTGAAATCCTTAACAACTCACCACTGAAAATCTACGCAATTACGGTACTTGGGCTGGAGAGGAGATTATAATACCAGCTGCCGAATACTTTCTACTTAACGCAACAATCCACCAGCAAAATACACCATCGCTCACATTCACGCCCAAGAATCCAGCGGATGCAGTGAAATCTATCAACCTCAACGTCACAGGACACCACTACGACAGCGTTTACTTGCTTGAATCGCCAAATTTACCCACGGATCAAGCAACCGATAACCAAACTGATAACACCATACTTTCGCCGATACTTAATGCAACACCCATGACCTCCTCAGGGTCAACCATAACATCAACAGAAGACATCCCAGACAACACCGGATATACGATGATACGAAACAGACCCATATTTAAACCACAAGTCACATGCGAGCGTATGCGCATTGCTACTTGGAAGGTTAGAGGATGCGCCGAAATAACTAAAAGACTCAACATTGACGCGGAATTGACTAACAAAAACATACACATAGCCTATATACAGGAAACAAACATGATACATATGTCAAAACACTATCTCTGGTATCTGTATGCTCGCATCGGACAAGACGCTATAAAGAAATACAGGAAAAAGGGAATTATAGGAACAAACCTCCTTCACAATATTGCACACAAATATTTTAAAAGTTACATCAAAAGAAAATGCATGTACAAGGGCGAGCTTGTCTCTGAAAAGAGATTTCTTCCAGCAAAACAAGGCATTACAGGAATTGCTATCATAAAAGGGTAGGCAGTGCACGATAATTACTATAACTAAAATGCCTAGGAATAAATTAAAATATCTGTAAAATACAGATAGCAAATACGAAATAATTACCGATATATACATAAACCTTACATATAATAAAATAAATACAATAACTTTTACGAAAGAGACATGTAGAGCTCTTTAATATGTTTCTTAAAAGAAAAAAGAGTCGGACTGTCTCTTATAGTGCAAAGAGGTGCGTTCCAGAGTCGGACCGCCCGCAGCCTAAAGGAGCGTTTATACGCAGCGCTGCTATGCCGCGGAGTAGCTAAAAGTGAATAATTAAATATCATCGGAGAACTGCTCATGGCAAACTTAAAAGTAGAAAGACGAAAATTCTTATAAGAGACCCCATAAACAACCAGTGAATTGGACGTAGTTCCAATACGAACCGTAAACGAAATCAAATATCTCGGCACATATATTACGGCAGGACATAGGACCCATTAAAAAAGAGGTGCCGGCAAGCCATATGCAATTCCAAGGCCCTAATGCATTTTATAAAGAAATCCAACATAGACTGAAATATAGTGCGCCTGATTTACAAAATGGTCACTGCACTGTTTATAAAATACGGACAAAAAGCGGCAACCCTCACTAAAGCAAACAGTTGACAGTCAGTATATGAACGCCTGATCCTCAGAGACATGTTTGAGAACGCCAGAAGCTATCCAAGATACCACAAAATTCATGACTGACTACAGGACAAAACGATATCCAAACGAATCAAAAACCACCGGATATGTTACTATACATATTCTGCGACGCCCACAACAGCACTTACTACACGCTCCATTCAAAAAAGAAGCAAGGAAGAAGAAAGCCGGCCGACTTATATACACCTGGAAAGATTTCCTTAAGCATGACATCAAACATCAAACACAGTTACTGGACAGAATCATCACACAACAGGGACGATGTCAGGATGGCCTAGAGGCAAATATACCGTATCCCAGAAATAGACAGCAAAAGCGAAACTGGGAACTTACCGGATAACCCAAACGAACACGACTCAGGAAACTCAACTATTAACAATAACTGAAAATAGAAGGAAAACAAGAACTTGAAGAAAACAACAGCTGCTCTCCAAATCCCACATCCTCCCCATTCCACATATCCTATATTGGCTTCAGGCTGAAGAGTCGGTCGATTGAATTCACTATCCTTCCCTTCCTAAAGAGCAGGTCATTCCGCCCCCCCTCAAAACTTGTGCCCTCTGGTATGCCGGCCGAAAGACCGGAACAGGTTTAGAACCCTGGCTGGAGAAGCACCATTCATTCATTCCATTAATTAATAGTAATCTATGGAATTTTGTCTGCGTTTGGCAGAAGAAGAACAATGAGCTTTTAACAGATGGCGTTAATTATAATTTTGTAAATTGAAGGTCGAATGCTCAATGTTCAAGCCTTAATACTAACCATTTGATTTTTTTAAATGTTGCCTGTTGCATAGACCATTGATGGGGGTTTATAAATTATGACTCTTAAGGAGGCGTTTGCCGATATAGTAGTTCCTACAATACAAACCTTCGCATTGTTTCTTCGTAAAGTATAAGTAAAGCTACAGTTTAATTTCCAATTAAAATCACTGTTCGTGTATAGTTCTGTACTATTCAGTTGGTACACAATCGTACTTTGTACGGGCCTTAATTATCTTGTTCCAAATAAATAAATTTATCGTCCTCCGACCTGTCAACACTTTCTATTAAAATATAAACAATAATGATGTACAGAAAATTAATTCAGTTCAGTTGTTCGTGCGATGATTTTGCAGCGGAAGTCATTGGAACACATTCAATGCACGTTTCCGGGAGACACTGGTCTACCCACTAATACTTCTATCTATTGTTTTAGTTATCGTCATTAACTCATCATCAGATATTAAACGCTCCGCAAACTCGTCAAATCCCCTTTAATTTACTTAATATTAGCTAAATCGGGAGACAATCAAGATCAACTCCGGACTCCAGAATCATTATCAATAATTAACGAAATTCTGTCTTCCTCTCTTCAAAGCCCTTTGAGAATAATGAGTTATTGGTTTAAAACAAACAAATCCGCTTGCATGCCCCCCAGTACCCCCCCGCAACCGAGTCTCCGTTGGGGTAACGAGGGTGTGACAGTCGCAAACTTAATTTAGAATCCTTATCTTTTTTCTTCTCTCTAATCTCCATAGCTGCCGCGATGGGCTAGCCCCCTCTCATGCAAAATGGAGTATTGAATAACTTGAAAAGGCGTGACGCAATGTTATGTTTTTGTTCTTAAATACTTGCCAAATAGGCTTAACCCGGTCATACGGTAGCTGTACTATTTAGACTTTAGATCATCATCAGCTAAATACTGCAAACATACATATCCGTAACAATTAATTTGATACAACTGGGGGATTATAAGTGATGTAATATCTATTTGTACACGAATAGCAGAGCACACTAATTGAAGTGACAGGCCTCAAATCTGCGGAATATCTCTATAATAATGATTTATAGTTGTTTCAATTTAGCAAATGTGTTTTACTTCTTCGAACTACAACAGGATTTGCGTTATTTTAGCGATACTATAGTAGAATGTGTGACTTGGACAAGTGGCCGGTCGCTCAAATGTAAACGCAATTGTCGCCGAATGGTTTAAACTCATGATGCCCCACCCAATGTGGTCCATAGCTCACTGTCTGGCGTGGACAAGCCCGCTGATGGATATCAAGGGTGTTATACTCGTAGCCTCGCGAGCATTTAAATGATTTACGTCGGCGGCCATTTTCCCGTTCGCGCCGTTGCTGTTGACGCTGTACGACAATAAATTAACGACAATTGCACTAATTGTGCAGCTAATAGCTGTGCTCAGTGACGCATTGTCTAGTTTTGCTATCCGAGCCCTAATTGCTGACGGTGTACGAGGAATATCTCGACTCGTGGGAATGGCGTTCAAGTCGCGCCTGCTGATGAGTTGGGCAACGATACGCTGTCAGAATCATAATGGCCATCGATTCCTTTATTGGTAGGAAGGAAGTGATAAATTGACAGTATCATATCCAATCAAGAAGGTTTTATTCGACAGCTGGGGGTTGGTGGTGCAAATCAGAGTGCTGTGGAAAATACGAAATTGCTTTCGCCACACGCAGCCGCTCCAATACCGCTCGGATATAAATCTACAAGGTAGCGGTGTTTCAAATAAATTGCAATGTCTAAGAATGCGTAGAATGTGCTCCTTCTTGGAACAAGCGTCCGGTCAGCGTCAGGCGAGCGATATACAATATCGAACCGATCTACAGGATCGAAACTATTTGTCAAGACAATAACCTTCCGAAAAAGTTTCGACAGACATTCGCGATGTCGAACCCTTTCATACAAGATACCCATCGATAATAATCCTCGTAAACATATCTCATGCTCGTACCGGCGGGCGCAGTCTGATAATAGGGCTGCTTGCTGTGCTGGTACTCGACTAAGCAAACACTTTAGGGAAATTGTAAACGCTTCGAGGTGCTTTTGTAAATCTCGATTCTCATTCAATTCGTCCGGCCAATATGGACTATTTATATGATTTGTTTAACTCTCGAAGTCGCCATTTTGTACGACTACAAATACCTTTTCAATTCTGAAGTTTTCTACGCCCTGTTTGTTTGGTTGAGTGAGTAGGGAACCAAATATGCACAACGAATGACACCACACGGGTGAGTTATACCTTCCTTAACTTAACGCCAAGTTGTCGATAACAATAGGTTATTGAGAGAATAGGAAATTGTAATAAAGCTTGTGTCCGGTGTTTGTACAGCCTAAAAAGGCATTTGTGGCGACTACGCCTTTCCGCTGGTGTCAGCAAGCTACTCTTTGTCGAGTTTTATAGCACTGCCTGCCATGTATGGTATCGCTTAGCCTGCGACAGGAGATATTTCTGCATGCAGCTCCATACAAGGCGAATTGTCTGACTAAACAGAGCCATTGTGCTATGTTGCGCGGACAGCCGCCAGCGAGGGTGGGTGCGTACACTGGCGCTGACAGTCAGATGTATGACATTATTCAATGCTGATGAATGACCGGTCGTGAACCGTGAACCCGGCCGTGTCCGCGCCACTCGCAGTTCATTGGAACATTCAATTACCTACCACGCGTTTTGTTACAATATCCAAACGTAAAAGCGAAGTGAGGTTTTCCATATTTATTCTGGTCGGCTGTTCAAATTGTGCTTGTGGGAATGTTTTCGGCCCTCTATCACAGTATTTTCGTTATCATTCTTCATCGAGAGAATAATGGAATGCTTTACAGGAAATGTGCTCGAAATTGCGATGCCAGCGTTTTGTTTGTCATATTGAAATAACAACGTTTATCAATTCTGGCGGTTGATATTTATACAGTTTGAATTGATTCGATTGGCTACACGGTTTAATAATTCGGTTAACCCGGTTCTTCCTTCCTCTTCGGTTCGAAGGACCGATTGATTCAGTCGGTTCCGACTGAATCAATCGGTTCTTCGGTTCGATATATTGACAAAATCGACCCTTTTTGAAGTTATTTCTCTGCTGTTCAAAAGAAGTTCCAAGTTAAATATATTAATATTACAATTTTGGGACCTTTTTCTAGATTTTGTAATAACAGAAACGCGATTGGAGGAATTTCGCTCGATAGAAATAATTATTGAAAGTAGGTCCAAATTTACACTTTTTTATTTTCTGACAAATTGGAATAGCACAAAGAATTCAAAAGTATTTACTAAGATGGGTTTTGACAATACCTAAATTACCTATTATATAGATTTTCATAGCTATTTTAGTTAATTTTGAATCAATTTAAAACGGACTTTTTGTCATTTTCCCCGATTCCGTCCCTCTCACACTGCGGGTCATTCCGCCTGGAGTAACGGGGACCTTTGCACGGTGATATCCCCTTAACCCGCGCCACTCGGTCGCGATCGTGATTTACCTTTGATCGAGGTATTTCTAACATTCAAAAAAGCTTTTGGGCCGCCGTTCTTATCATTAGTCCTGACATGATTAGCGGTTCTTCGGGATAGATACGCCAAAAAAGTTTAGTGTGGGACATGGAAGATGTGCAAGGCCACATACATAATAGCATATGTATGAGTAATTTGCGTGAAGAGCCTTATGATTAAGTTAAGTTTGTTATTTTAATTGCCCTGGTGTTGTTAGATCACGTCTCGTCGCGTCGCTACCGCCAGCACATGTCGGCCCGGCCGGCTGGTTGTCGTCCCTGACAAATAGGGCTGTGTTTGTTTAATGCCTCATCAAATGAAGCTTGAAATTTGTCCAAGACATTTCACACGCTCGTGTGGAGGTAGGTACAGATTTATATATTTTTGTACGCCCGTGGTGGTAGAAACGGTGTTATTCCATTTTCTTGCGTTGTTTGATTTCTTTAAATCCTTGCAACCCGAGTTACCCGTGCTTGAACCCTTATACCTACATCATTCGTCGCCCTGGGCTGGAGGCTGGAGGCTGGAGGGTAAATGTTTGTTTTTGTAGGGCAACAGATTTTAGGATTGTGGGCTGCGGCGTGACCGGGTGTCGAATGACGTTTTATGGTTG
Organism: Argyresthia goedartella; assembly: GCA_949825045.1. Lineage (NCBI taxonomy): Eukaryota > Metazoa > Arthropoda > Insecta > Lepidoptera > Argyresthiidae > Argyresthia > Argyresthia goedartella. The sequence goes on from OX463809.1 coordinate 40,083,320, forward strand.
CCCTCTGTCCTGATGCTTGTTTTGCTGTCGATAGCTGTGAGTAACGTACCACAAATGGTATGTCCATTCGAATAAGGAATGAACACCGCCTCTAAACAAAGCGAGAACATCTTTGGAAAAAATCTACTTTAGTATAAATTTGAGAAAATACGAGTTTTGAAAAGTTAATTGCAAATGGGGCTGAGGCGTGAGGTCTCTCGGGAGATGGCGACCTCTGTAACGAGTCGGGTCACCGCAGTGGCGGGAAGTAATGCCCTCGCTTTGCCCACGTCAGCCAGGATTGCTGTCTGGAGTATGTCGATGTACCCACTTATGTGTCAGCCCCCGAGCGAGCGATGTGCCCCACATTAAACGGCAAACGGTCCCTCGGCGGCAACTAAACTCCAAACTCTATCATTGGCTAGCGAGTTTTGGCCAAACAAAAACAAATGAAGGGAGCACAATTTCAAACAAAGCGATGCCCGGCGCAGCTCGCCGAAGCGAATGCTCTTATTTTGCTCCGTAAGCATTTTTACAATTTCGCCTATTCACAATATATAATTTGCCTGTAATATTTCCGGAGTGGTGGAAACGGAAAATGTCTTTGTTTGGGCGCGGATGCTTATTACGTCAGGTCGGGAGGATTCGTTCCGGCATGAAAGCGCCGGACCGTACTTAAGTGGATGGCGGCCATTGTGCAGCTCACTGCCACCCCCCGCCCCCGCCCCCCGTGGCACCACCGGCATCGTTACCACTACAATGTAAAACACTTTTTGTTTTATCACCGCCTTACATCAACATCGTCGGCACGCGTCTATTTGATGCTCCGCCATAATCTCGAGCCTTCGGTGAGAACCGCCCTGTTTTGCATGGCCATTCCTATTCATTATTCACCACCCTTCCAGAAACGTTTCTGTTATGGTTGGTTACAAAGGGAGTACGTTTGTATGTCGTTGATATTGACGTCACTATTACGATGTGACGGCTGACTATTAGAGTGGGGAAAAAAGGGAGGCCAAAAGTAGTACCTTCAGGGATACCCCGGTTGTACCATCAACAGCAAATGTGGAGACCCACTATAAGGGTCCTTTTCCCAAGCAGCCCAACACTTAAAAGTCATAAAACTAATGGTTTTTGAAGTTCGACAAAAAGTTTAACAAAAGCAAGGGTTTACCGCCACATGCTAGCTGCAAGGTTTTTTTTTAAGGCGCTATCTCGTCCGTGCAAAGGTCCCCGTTACTCCAGGCGGAAAGACCCGCAGTGCGAGAGGGACGGAATCGGGAAAAAATGAAAAAACCTAGCTCTAAACGACAGAAGAGTTGTTTAAAAATAAACTACGCTATTTTCTTAAAAAGTTTTTTAAGGAGATTTTGCGAATACATACTATCTACATTTTGAACGCAGTTACACAATGAAATTAGTTAGGATTTCAGAATTACAGAAAAAAATAAAGCGATTTAGAAGTGTTTTCGTAATTAAATTATAGATATCGAGAAAATTTCATCCAATCGCGTTCTCCTTTAGTGAAAATCTTAATCAAATACTCAATAAACGTTAACCCAAAAATCAAATATGTAGATGACTTCAAGGTGGAGTAAGTGGATTCGAAAAAAACATCATTTTTTTTTCGTATCACCTTAAAGGTTTCTGTCTCCACAGCTGCCAATGATACATCATATTTTGCATCCGATCATGTTCTGGCCGACGGTAGATTCGTAACGGCTTAAAAGCATTTATTGTATTTAATTTCGATAATCTGTATTTTATTCGCTGTAATATATTTCGTTAGAGATTATTAGCTCCCGAAGGTATAGAAAAATTGTTTTGTTTAGGTTCGGTACCCACCCCTACACAAAAGGGTTGTCTATATTTTATGTTAGCCGTATCATAATGTATTCGAACACCGCTATGGTCAACGTGCGTGGTAGAGTTAATCTAGACAAAATAAAAAGTAAAAAAACATTTAAAAAAGCTTTATTAAACGCTCTAAAAAGAAGAAAATCAACTTAAAATTGAGTCGAACCTATCAATTAATTACATAACACAATGTATTATGATATAAAAGCTTGCTGCGGGATTTACATCTCCTGTCAATTCAATATCACGAGGATCTTCTGTCAATTCAATAACACATTCTGTAAAATAGATAGGTAACTACATGTAAATAAGTAAATCTATCAATTTGATTCAATTTAAAGTTTATTTTCTTCTTTTTAGAGCGTTTAATAAGAGCTTTTTCTTATGTTTTTTTACTTTTAATTTATTTTCTTTTTTAAGTTATCGCTGTGTTATTGTATCTAAATGTTTCCGAGCCTGTTCATATCATTTAATTTTTCCCGTTAATTTAGACAGTCTTCTTCAATAAGGAGACCTTCTAGAGATTTGACTCTTTAAACATTAGAATGGGGTTATGAAGAGCAATTGTAAGAGATATCACATAATGAAATCGGGTGATAATTAATAAAATTGGTATTCCGTGCCACCACAACGCTGTGAGGGATAAGGGAAACTCTGAAGACGTCACTTTAAAAAAAATCTAAGCTAGGGCCAAAGTACCGGGGATATCACGAATGTAATCTTTTTACATTCGCGGACGTTAATGCATATCTTTAGAAAGCAGCATTCTAAAAAACTTACTTTAACTTAAATCATATTTTTAATTCTTACTATATAAAAAAGCAAAATAATTAGACCAATAAAACAGCGTTATGCACAGTAATTGTTTTGTTAGTATTATTATAAAAGTATTTAAAAATCAAAGTCCAAAAAAGGCATATCATTTTCAGAAAAGGTAGTATTTCGCGCTCGATCTGCACACATTCGCATTCGCAAAACATTCGCTTCGTTTGAAGCGAATGCGAATGTCGATGAGAATTTTAAAATGCGAATATTCGCGACATTCCTGCAGAGTACCTACCTGTCAAGACGAATCAAATGAGCTCAAACTCGATAGGGTTGCGTCGTTTTGTTACAGAGTTCCCATGGCCACTTTCTGGCTCCATCATCAGCACAGCTGATTTTCATGACATGGAGCTCCATGTCATAGAAATATTGTAACTATAGGACCAAAGGACATGTCAAGAAGAATCAAACGCGCCCAAACTTGATAGAGTTGCGTCGTTTTATTACAGAGTTCTCATAGCCACCTTCCGGCTCCATCATCAGATCAGCTCCATGTTATCTAAATATTGTATTGTCATCCACTTTCCGCATGCATGCGAAATTTCAGCTCAATCGGAAATCGGGAATTGGGTCAATTTTGACCCGAACATACAACATTCATACCTACTTACATACATACAACATACATTGCAAGTTAAATAATAAAAGCTTTTAAAATATCATGTCTACGGGTGAAGGAGTAGACTGAAAGAGGTAGATAAGAAAATGAATTGTGGCAATCGATCACAATTGATTGATTGTGTTTGTCTGATAAATATTAACGATGCACGTAATTGTAGTGAAAACATTACGCGTTTATCGAGTTTACTGATAAGTGTTTCTCGTTTTGTATTGTCGATTAATTTGTAGTTGGTCATTTCGCTCCTCATTTCGTCATGTCATTGATAGCTGTTCGTCTCATACCAGTTCCCTAATAAACCCTAAATTAAATTCTAATACATAGACTCTACTTCGACAAATAAATATCATTATTTATACGCAGTCCATTTGCGGTTGCAAAGCCTAAAGTGCTCATGAATATCTAAGCAGCCTCGCTCGAGTCCCCCTTGCAAGTTCAAGGAGAGCCTTAAACACCAGCACACAACATGTCGTGAACAACTGCACACACAACATGTCGTGAACAACTGCACACACAACATGTCGTGAACAACTGCAATAAAAGCTAATCAAGGCAACATTCAAAGCACTATTTACATTTAACATTAATAAAGGGCAGCATAATTATTACTTAACCGACCGGTCTATGCTTCAGAATAAAGTTATTTTAAAGCAGGTGTAGACAAGGCATACACAAGCAAGTATGGTGATAAACTTAAGCATATTACTTAAAATTTAAATAAAGTCGTAATTATATTCTAGAGATAGAATTACTGACTCCCTCATTGAAGATTGGGTATTTTGCTTCTGTATATCTAAGTTCGGAACGCTCCGAAGGAAGGAAGTGAATTCCACAATTTTTCAGAAGTGAATTCCACACGCACGCGCGACATAACTTGAAATGTTGATGAACACTTTAAATTTCATATCAAGAGTCAAATTACCACATTTTCACCAACCACCAGCTTTTTAACGTGTTCATGCAATATTGAGTTCCGAGTTCGATTCTGTCTGACAAATGGCTATATCTATCGATGCACCGGCTCGGATGCGCTCACCGGTTGGTAACACGCAGCAGTAAATAAACCCGTACCGGCGACATTGCTTTCCCACGGCAGATATCAAAAGTCGCCAGAACCTGTATCCCGCACGCCGCGTCCCTACAATCCACAATCAATATAACGAACTGAACTTTATTAAATTTTCTAGACGCGGGGTGTCCTCTCCGGGAGTCTCTGAGAAATATATTTTCACTTTGCAGCGCGTCAGCTTCGCGTGTTCCGCCAATTTAATAATGTAGATCCGGATCATCGTCTGTATTTTCAGCGGAACGTGATATCTGGAAATCTCTATTTATTTATCCAGTATCCACCCACCCCTTGTATTTCTAATAAACTTTTTCCAGTAACTGGATACCGAGCTGTATATCTTAAACGTTACTAATTGGAGCAACAATTTTGTCTGATTGTACGTCGCGTTACAGAATGGGAAATGTAAGTGGCCAGATCTGGCAGATATTGGTGTTGAGTTACTGGTTTGTATTAGGCGTGGGTACTCTTATAATTAGACCCTTTTTCACTGCGGCCCTAAACAAGATGAATTGCTCCCTGTAGTGTGCGCGTACGTGTCTAATATAACGTTACGGAACGTACACGGCTTATAAAAATATTGCAAAGCCATGTACGAACATCAGAAAGATCTTTATTGATTATTTGTCGCGATGATTAGTAATTGTCAACTATCATTCCATTCCAAAATAGAAACTAATCGTCAGGAGAAATACATTTTATTTTAGATCGAATAGATTGAATTTCATCATGAAATCTTTAAATTAATTCGACATTCAACATTCCATTTATTTCAAACTTGACCTTCAGCTAACGATAGTAAATGTTTGTAACGCAATAATGTATTCAGTAACATTATTCCAGCTGTGGTGAGTGTGTTGATTTCGGGTGTTGTGAACATTAAACTACTTTAAAACTACAGTTTGTTTTAACTAGTTTAGTAGTTTAAATTACTTTTATGTTCATCTAAAACGTTTATGTGAGCTTTCCCCGTTCAAGCGGTAATGTGTTTGGATTGTCGTTGCCATATTTTACTCTGTTGATTCTTTTCCTAAGTGAGGAGAATGTTTCTGCGGAAATGTAGGTACAAGCGTTGGTCGTGCCGTGTTGATACTTTTGAACTTGAAATATACATTTGGGTAATGTTATTGATTCTCGTACTCCGTACGTCCGGTACAGCGCCGTGCAGGTGAATTATGGGTACGGATAAACACTTACGTTACCATAATATATTACTCACATATAAGCGTACCTTCATTCACTCACATTCGACAACACAGCAGGTGCAGCTCAATATAAAAGCAATAAACGAAATTGACACATTTATCATGTTGTCGATGTTGCGTTATACCCGACCTCTTTTCGAATTAATAGCGTTAATTGATATCATCATGTGACATCATGCAAGTGCTCTTTGAGAACGTAAAAATAACTTTTTTTATTTAATATCATTAGACCTCGTCTAGCATTTATTAATCCAGTGACTGTCATAACCATGCAATGTCACGGTTAACTGCAAGATGCATGCTGTCTTCGCTCGCCATCAAATGCATGGCATTCGGTATGAAAGAGAGGTTATGAGACCACCATCCTTCACATCCTACCACGTACGACTATCATTTATTGTCTGGATATTCTCCAATGTCCTCGGCATACGTTACACTCAATGAGCGATTCCACGTTCCAGTCACGTTGGCAATGCTACGTCTGCAGACGACGACGTCACGCGCCCGGCTTCCGGTGTGAACTGTGCCTTAATGACATATGTTCCACAGTTCCTCTACATTTTAAAACAGCTTTTGAGATGCAAATAGAGTCGGCGAGCTTCTAGCTAAAGTACATTTTAAGAATTCTTAAAGGAGGTAGTTTCCGTTCTAAGACAGACTAAAAAGTGTACGGTACGTTTGTGGTGGGTTCGTTTGACTCTATTGGTTTCGAAATGTTGATGACGTTTCGGGGTAAGTTTCACCGGTCACCAGGGGATAGGTTGTAGCTGCTCTATATCTTTTCAGTTTCTACTTTCGGCTGATTAATCCATTTTGTAACCCGTCACCAAACTTAGTTATGTATGTTCCTTTAAATTGATGTTTCGTTTCAGAGTGTATTAGACTTAAGTAAATCTGTAATGCTGTGTAAATATATTTAAAATAAATAAATATGGTGCTTTATCACGTAATGTTACAACAAATCACTAGGACTTTCATTTTGCCTTCAATTAATTATTAAAAAGCTTTGTTGGTTCGTTTTATCAATGCTGCTATAGCCCTAGGCACATGATATATAGGTATGTGTATGTATTTATAGTGGAAAAATTCACGTAATGCCTGAAGCCTGCTGTTGCGGTTATTTCACGCCGCCTAGCTATTCCTCGCCAGTGCCTTTGATGTTGCCACGCCGCCGTCCGTGATTGTCGACGTGCACGCTCACGCAGCCTTCACACTTTTGCGGTTCGCTAATCGGAATTTCAGCACACAAAATTCTCACCTAGATCAAAATCGCTGAGCATGCAATCAGGAATCCACATAATCCTCAAACTTTCGTCCTGTCCTGTGCTCTGCCAATGTTTAACCACCAAGCATTTTCATCAACCATTTTATCTTTGTAAAAAACACATGCATACCTACTTCAGAATTGTGGTTGTTAATTTTGAAAGGCTTCTCTGTCGCGTGCCCATAGCCATAGTGGGCTTAACGACCTCCGCCGTCCGCGGTCTGCCCATTCCAGCCGACTTGACTAAGTGTGTGCCAACGCTTAAATCAGCTTGATTACTGTGTGTTACGGCAAAACTGTTCCCATTCCCATGAATTATTCATGCTCACAGTTGTTGCTTGGTGACCTCAACTAACATTCCCACAGGAGAGTATTTTATTGCTTAGTCCTTGTGGCGTCGCTCGGTTGTCTAAGCATATGGCACATGTTTATTGTAGCGGCAAGGCGCTCCGATTGCATGTGGCAGCGCGGGGCGGATCACCAACCACCAGTGTCGACGTCAGAAACTGTGTATGTCGAGCGATTGAAATGTTTGCAAGTGTGTCAAACAAACCCCCTCGGGCCCAAGCACGCTGCGACAAGCCTGGCGTCACTTCGCAACGCTAACTCGGTGCTTCCATGGAGTTAGTCGGTTCATTCACGTGGATTGAACAAGCATCGATTGACGCAGACGCATGACGACCTGACAAAGGGATTCCACTGACGATGGCGGCCCGAACGATTTGCAATAACGAACCACGCCCGCGGCTCGGCCCTTAGCGTAGGCCTCCCTATTGTGAGTGCGTGCAGCTCTGCATCCACCATGATTGGTTATTGATTGAAACGTTGCGCCGTCAATCAGACACGCTTCCAATAGGCAAAAAAGCTTAGTCTATTCGGTAACTTTGAATCACTTCGAATTTCCCTCGGCACGACGACGCTGAAAGGAGCGGGTCTCAAGTGACGACCCTATTTCCCCGTTAAAGTAGATGTTTCTTTTCACAACAACCACTGTTCCTGATGTTTGTTCAACAGGCAGAAAATTAAAAATTTGCAAACAACCTCAAGGGATTGCTTTTTATTTTCAAAAGAAAAATGCCTCTTGGTGGTGAAGATAAGTTAGTTAATTCATTGATTCTGTGGGTCCTTGGAAGATGGGTTTACAAAGTTTGTTTGTGACACATATTTGACACATGTTAAATGTGTTCGCTTTCAGATTAAATCATGGACGTATTATAATTACCAGGACTGCGCTCTTCTCAAAATGCTAGGTCCAAAAATCAAACCTTCATAAGGTTTATATTTAAAAGTCCGGCTCACCTTTAGCGGATGACCTACTCGCTAGGGCGTCCAAACTTTTTTAGCGTAAAGTTGGGTCATTTGATCATCTTCCTGAAAGTTTCAGGTTGCGGAACTCAATAGTTTTTAAGATATGATTTTTTGAAATTCTGAAATACTTTGTAAAATTATGTAACGAAACGCAAATAATATGTTTAAATCTGGTCTGTGGTCAAAATACATTACCTACGTTTCGCTGTACGCATATTTGAAAAGATAATAATTCTCTAAAAAAAGAAGGAAATGTGGAATCGTTTTTTAATAATACCTATTTTAATAAAAACATTAATTTCTCTCGATATTTACAAGCAAAAACAACTGGCTAGAGTAGGTTATTGTGGCTACTTTTCAATCGGGTTATAGGTTTGGTTAGAACGTTGAAGAAGCTAAACCGGAACGGAGGGTAGCGAAGCGTATGCAAACAAAAACGTCTGGCTAGCGTAGGTTATATGTAAATTTTGATGATTATTATGCATTATGGAGCATTTGTGAAGGAGAAAGGTTTCGAAGCAGAAAAATAACCCTTTCGAAGAAAGCAACTAGGCATTTCCGCGGGGGGGGGGAGTAGTAGGGGAGGCATCTACCCCCCTCCCCCCCTCTCAAGGTCATGGTCAGTCTAAATTTTGTTTTATTTTAACAACATAACTTCAAAACTTTAAAAAATCATATCTCAGCAACTAGGCATTTCCGCGGGGGGGGGGGGGGGGGAGTAGTAGGGGGGGGGGGGGGCATCTACCCCCCTCCCCACTCAAGGTCAAGGTCAGTAGGTCAAATTCTAAAGTCCTTCCAAAAGTCCAACCACACAGGTAAAAACGAGCCGTGTGAGAAGGTTACAATACGGTCTCTGTGTCCCTTTCTCTCAGATTGCCAGCAAAAAATAATTGTAAAAATCCGGTTGATTCCAATTATTATGGCTGGCAACTCAGATCAATAATATATCTTTGACAACACGCGAAGTAGTGTTGTTGCAATAACAATAGTTGACCTTGAAAACAGTCGATAGCGCGACTAGTCTAACGAAAATATCGACATGTAAATATCGTTAATATCGATAGTGATAATTAGGAGATACTATTGAATGTTTTTGATACTATCGTTTCTATTAAGACTATCGAAGTACGATAGTATCGATATCGCTTGATAGTATCGATAGAATTACGTAAAACATGATGAAAAAAAACAATACTATCGATACTATCTATGACCGATCGTCGCGTTTCGATAGTGTCGATAGCTTTGTCGATAGATACGGTAATATAGATGATGTTATTTTAAAACATCTATACATCTATATTACCTTTTATGAGCAAGCAATAGTATCGAAATAAGTTTCGATAGTATTGAATCGTATCCTATTCGATAGTATCGAATAGTGTTACTAATTTTTATCAATCAATACTATAGATAGAATCGCTTATATTGTCAAGGGTCGAGATAGTTTCGATAACACTATCCATAGCATTCAATGACTGATTTTCAAGGCGACGATAGTATCACGATACTATCGATAGGCTATCGCTAACGCAACAACACTAGCGCGAAGTCTATTTGACCTTGTGTTTTTTGTTTGGGTATTCTTAGTGAATTTCTCACCAATTCTACTTTAAAATGGTTAAGTGTTGCGTTAGCGGTTGCGGACGTGAATCCAACGCTGGATTCGGCATATCTTTTTACAGGTAAGCCAACAGTACAACAGTTTAAAAAAAATCAGGAAATAAAACCGCAGGGCAATCAGTCACACCCAGGCTCAGGATATTCTGGTAGGTGGTGTGCAATGGAATTCACTGTTTATGATTTGTGGTTAAATAATTCCCATTTTTATCTCATTTTTAATAAAATTATATCGATACCGATGCCAATAATCGTAAACCCCAGGTTATCGTAATATTTGCCGATCATCCGTATCGTAAAAAGTATTGCAATAAATAACGATTCTCGAAATGTTATTTCTACGTGTCATGGAGCGCGAGACTGCTTTACGCTGGCAACACTTACGACAGCCATCTTGCAATAATATTAAAAATACAAATAATGTTGAAAAATATCTCTATTGACTTTTGTCATTGACATTTGAAACGACAATTCGATATTCGCGTGCATTATAAAAAATGGCCTACAAATATCTGTTTATCAAACCAACTACAGTTGTATTCAGAGAGATTGTTATCCACCGCTGCTAGTTTAGTTCACACGGACATCAGAAATAGACTTAAACCGGATAGTTTAAACATTTGAAGTAAAAAACATTTAAAAAAAAGCTTTTGTTTTAATGCTCTAAAAAGAAGAAAATAAATTTTAAATTGAATCAAAGCCATCAATTAATTACATCACACAATTTATTATGATATAAAAGCTTGCTGCGAGATTTTCATCATCTGTCAATTCAATATCACGATAATTTTCTTTCAATTAAATAACACATTCTTTAAAATAAATAGGTAACTACATCTAAATAAGTAAAGTAAATATCGCAAGCTTTTATATCATAAAAAAATGATGCGATGTAATAAATTGATGGGTTTGATTTTTGAATTAAATCAAATCTTAAAAAATTAAGTTTATTTTCTTCTTTTTAGAGCATTAAAATGAAAGCATTTTTTTCTGTTTCTTTTAGTTATCGCTGTTTTATTGTATCTAAATGTTTCTGAGCCTGTTCATTACACTTAAAGCGTTGACTGGTTGTTTTCCCGTTAATTTAGACAGTCTTGTTCTTCAATAACGATACCTTCTAGTGATTTAATTCTTGAATATTAAATATTGAATTTTAGAATGGGGCTATGAAGAGCAATTGTAAGAGATATCATATAGTGAAATCGGGTGATAATAAAAAAAGGTATTCCGTGCCACCACAACGCTGTGACGGTTAAGGGAAACTCTGAAGACGTCACTTTAAAAAACAATCTAGGACCAGATTACCCACTTGTCAAGACGAATCAAATGAGCTCAAACTCGATAGGCTTGCGTCGTTTTGTTACAGAGTTTCATGGCCACCTTCTGGCTCCTTCATCAGATCAGCTCCATGTTTTAAAAATATTATTTAGGACAAAGGGCATGTCAAGACGAGTCAAACGTGCCCAAAATCGATAGGGTTGCGTCGTTTTAATACAGAGTTACCATAACTACCTTCCGGCTCCATCATCAGATCAGCTCTATATCATGAAGAAAAAAATAGGACCAAAGGACATGTCAAGAAGAATCAAACACGCCCTAACTTGATAGGGTTGCGTCGTTTTATATATTATTATTACGTATTTACATCGTCGCGAGTTCCCATAGCCACCTTCCAGCTCCATTATCAGATCAGCTCCATGTTATCAAAACATTGTATTGTCGTCCATTTTACATATGCATGCAAAATTTCAGCTCAATCGGAAATCGGGAATTGGGTCAAAGTTGACCCCAAAGATTTGAACCGAACATACAACATACATGCATACAACATAAATTGCATATTAAATAAAAGCTATTAAAAAAAATTATGCTTGCTGCATAAAAAATGCCTGAAATTAATTATAAATATTAAATATTAGTTTAATACAGTATGAATCAACACATACAAATGTTTTCATTACTCTATTATCTCGTTTTATTAAAGAAAATCAAAGAATCGTAATGCATTCGTTATCGCATTTGTTACTAAAATGCATCGTAATCGCTATTACGATGCATTCGTCATTCGGTATCGGGATCGTTATCTTAATATCGTTGCATCCCTAAAAAATATTGTCAACCCTATTAAAAAGTGGCTTCTCGCACGGCTCGTTTTTTTGGCTAGCGCACTCTAGTCCTGTTGATTTTAATCTAACCATATGACATAGTTCATTCTTCTAGAGTCACTGACAGTTCAAATCGAATACTTTTTCGATGCCTAATTATTCGCGCTACCCACAGAACTTTACGATGACTTAACAACATCAAAAGCAATGATGTTATATGATTTAGCGCATCCTTTGCCCGACCCCAAAGTCATTTCGTCTGATAAATATTCCAGTCGCATGTCTCTGGTCGCCTTGTCAGTTTTTTCGTGTTCACATTCGATTCGAGAAGTTAACACGTCTCGCATGAGGATGTCGAAAAAACCTGCGCGGCGGCGTGAGTCGTGGGACCCGGTTTCACTTGCATATAAATGTTCCCTCGTTAGCACTCCCCCGACGTCGCTTGACATGAAACGCCGGATACATTATTAGTGGTTATTACACAAATGTACCTATATAAGTTTTCACGGGGCAATTAAGAGATAATGATTATAAAATTCGTAGGTGGACTCGTGCACGGTTTTAACGTTGAATTGAATCATTACGAGTAAATATAAAATAAAATAGTTCCAGTTCCAGCGGAGGTGTTTTGTTACGTAACGAAATTTGTAATACGTTCGACAGCTGGAGTCACGCAAATTTGTAGTTAGCGTTCAGGGCGAGCTCCCCTACCTTTTGACTTACCTACTCCTAGTAGCATAGTGCCGGCATAGTATTTATTATGGCTAAGTATTTCATCGCACATCAAAAATACTGATTTGCACAGCAAAAAAGGATCAACAAAAAGGGAAATATTAAACTGCACATTAAAAATACTGATTTGTACAGTAAATATCCCTTATATTTGCTGCGGCAGTTTAGGTAAGGGGTAAAGGGGGTGAGTGAAGCGAAGCCCCTTTATCCCTCGCGTTAGGTTCAACATGTAAGAAAAACAACAAATACTTAAAACATAAACTTAAGTACTCATTAAATATTTTATCTACACACGTATCATAAACCCTCTTTTTTCTGCATCTAAAAATCGCACGTTAAGACCAGCATAATGTAAAACTATTTGGTAAAAACTCATTTCTTATCTGAAAATTTGTACATTATGACCATAATGTACAAAAATTTGACAAATTATGACATTAAAATTTCGAACGCCGACGTCCGCCTGCATGGCGCCCCTAGTTTGTCTGTGAAGTTGTTACTACAGAACGAACTAAACAACTGCAGAGCAATGATCAATGCCACAATGCCGGTTAAACATGCGGTTCCTGAACACATCAAAGAGAGCTTATGATATGTGTGTAGATAAACTAGTATATGTAACGGTACATAATTAGGCATTAAAACTCTTGAGTGATATTATTATGAAACTCGCCTCTCGTCTTAATCTTACTCGATTAATGCCCTCCATTAGGTAGCAGTCACATAAACTACTATAATGTGTATTTAAGTTTATGTTTTAAGTATTTTTTGTTGTTCTTACATGTTCAAACTAACACGAAGGATAAAGGGGGCTTCGCTTCGCTCACCCCCTTTACCCTGCACCTAAGCTACCGCAGCATTTTGTCCTTATTTGCGTGCGAATCAGTCTTTTTTATATGCAGGTTAATATTTCCCATTTATTATTTTTCCATCCTAGGCTCGATCTGGATTTATAGAAAACATATCGCAAAAGCAATGGTTGGACAAACAATCATCAAATCAGCATCAAACAATCTATTCATTGTTATTTTTAACGAACATAAATAGCATTCATTTTATTCCCGCCATCTCTACAATCATAGTAACCCATCCTTAACAATAACCCTTCATTTATCCTACAATAAGTTTGTTATGCTGTTTTTCTTTCTAGTTGAATCAGAAAAGATGTTGCTCTTAATCAGTGTAAGTATTTTCATTGTTTATTTACCGTTGATTAGATCGTCTTCATTGCTCCGACGGTACACATTGGGCATAATTAGTCCACTACTTCCGATGTTTGTGTTTTGTTACGTTGTAATTAACTGTTATTAAAAACCGCTCCGACATAGATACAGAGAGATGAGTTCAGAGCCTGAGCTTGAGCAGTTAATGATTATCTAATTGTCAGTTCTAACAAAAGGCCTATTTATAGAGTTGTAAGTGTTGTTTTGCTCGTCCCGACGCATTTGTCGTTCGCCTGCTGATGGGCTGCTGTCGATCGCCTATAAATACTTATATCTGGAACTAAACAGGGCTGTCAGTTTATCACATATATATATTGTGGCACTGAATCATGAAAACCATTTCAGAGGTTTGGATCTCACATTCTGCCAACCATTTTTGGTAAATTGGTTTGAATTCAGGATTATTTTTAAAAATCAAGTTTTACTCGTGAACATTAGAGTGACAGCTCTAATTTCTCGGATATATTTTCGTTGCAACGAGAGCTATATCTGTTAAAACTATTGTTTTTGTTTTTTGTTTTTAGGGTTCCGTACCCGATGGTTGCCAAATGGGACCCTATTACAGGGCCTCCCTGTCCGTCCGTGCCTGTCCGTCAGCGGGCCGTATCTCATCAACCGTAATAGGTAGAGAGTTGAAATTTTTACGGAATGTGTATTTCTAATTTCGTTGCAGTAACAAACAACCCAACCGAAGATAGAAGAAAAACAATAACTTGTAGAAAACAACAGTTGCTCTCTAATACGAACATCCTCCCCATTCCACATATCCTATATTATTTTTAGACTGAAGTATCGGTCGATTGAAATCACCGTCCTTCCCATCATTACGAGCAGGCAAAGGTTCCCCCCCCCCTTCATAACTTGTGACCTCTTGTATGCCGACTGAAAGAGCTGAACAGGTTTAGAACTCCTGGCTGGAGACCAGGCAGGAGCCACCATTCATTCATTCTTCGGAGGAACGGAACCCTTCGTTTGCGAGTACGACTCGCTCTTGGCCGATTTTATTTAAACATTCAAAAGTTATTCTCGTTTCAAGTGCCGCCCATTCACCTTTGATGATCGCTAGTATTTTAGGTTTCTTTACGTAATTGTAGTGCCATCGCATTCTTCTAGACTTATGCCAATAATCAAAAAACAAGTGAAGACAGACGCGCGTCTTCATTAAGAAAGCGGTATAGTGCTTTTGGTTTAAGCTCAAAAATGTGTTTGTCTGAGTGGCACGTGTGGATGATGTGAGTGACCTGCACCTGGGCCCTATCATACAAAGCTTACATATGTGTAAGGTTAACTGTTGCATTGCATACCATGAAAAGTAATAATATTTTTTGGCATAACAATAATTTCGCATCGTAGAGAAATATTGTAGGGTTTTCGCTACACTAACCGCTGCACCCTAAAATGACTCACCAAATACAGACAGGGTTTGAAAATTGGTGTGATATCCTCTTCTCGTTTTATAGGACCTGAACCTTGCACTCAAGTAATAACGTCTGACAAATAGTCCAGCCATGCAAACGACTCATGTAATCGACTTGATTTCCAGCTTTCTTCGTAGGAATAACTATGAAAATTGTTATTGTTTACATCTTTGACAGCATTAGTTTTTGACAACTTGCTATTTGATCTATGTTTTTTTAATACGCTTCATATAGACTTTATCTATGGCACTCACTGGCCCCTTGGGTGGAATAATGTCACATTCAACATCAAATGTCACATGTTTGAAGTTTAAAAGATTGCATTGAAAAACAGTTTTCCTCAGACTTGAAAACCAAAAGAATGGTCTTTCTCCAGCTCGCTGAAGCGAGAAAAGAACTAAGTCCCCTGAAGAAGTGCTTTCTCAAAAAAGTATTATGTGGGTCCAAGTGAACGCAAAAGGTACTGGAGGATGTGTTAACCTGATAACTAAACTCTTCACGCTATCACCCCTGACCACCGCACCACTACACGGCCTGGACCCGGATAACCGTACCGCTATACGGCCTGGACCCGGATAACCGTACCACTATACGGCCTGGACCCGGATAACCGTAGCACTATACGGCCTGGACCCGGATAACCGTAGCGCTATACGGCCTGGACCCGGATAACCGTACCACTATAACTCAAACTCAAAACTCAAAACTCAAAACGTTTATTCTGTAAATAGGCCACAAGGGCACTTTCACATGTCATTTCATTTCATTTTTTACAGAACATTTGGTATTATTATCATATTATCAGAAAAAAAAAAAAGTACTTAATTATTGTTTCTGAGAGATGTAAAGAGTCTCATGTCATAATAAAATAATTAAAATATAAATAACAGAGATGTATAGTCTCTTTAGTCAATAATACAATGATAATAGGAGATGTAAATGGTCCCCACAGTCAAGAGTTGTATAATTAAATTAATCTTTGGAGGTGTAAAAGGCCTCCAAGTGTCCAGTAAAAGAAACTCTGGCAGTGAGGATGCTCACAATTAATTAGAACAATTCAGTCCCAAGCATTTTTATCGTCTATGTACTCTTTAATACTGTAGTAAGCTTTAGAAATAAGCCTTTGCTTGATGTATTTCTTGAACTTATTAATTGATAGATCTGTCAAAGTGCTTGGGAGTTTATTGTAAAATCTTACACAATTACCCTTGAACGAGTTTTTTATTTTATGGAGCCGAGTAGTGGGCACTGCAAGTTTGTCCTTGTTTCTAGTATTAAAGTTATGTATATCACAGTTTCTTCGAAAGTTAACAATGTTCTTATGGACATACATAATATTCTCGTAAATATATTGACTATGGACTGTCAATATATTTACTTCTTTAAACTTATTTCTAAGAGAATCTCTATTATTCATTTTATAAATTTTATAAATCGCACGAACAGCCCGCTTCTGCAGCACAAAAATAGTATTTATGTCAGCAGCACTGCCCCAGAGCAGAATACCGTAGGACATAATACTATGAAAATAACTAAAATAAACTAATCTGGCTGTTTTTAAATCTGTCAAGTGACGGATTTTCCTGCATGCAAAAGCTGCAGAGCTCAGTCTGTTCGATAGCTTATCAATATGTGGACCCCATTGGAGTTTGGAATCCAACGTTATACCTAGAAACACTGTGCTGGTTACCAATTCCAATTCCTCATTTTTAATTGTTATACATGTCTGATTATTTTTAACGTTAGTAGTAAGAAACTTAACACATTTAGTCTTTTTCTCATTTAATAGCAAATTATTAACATTAAACCAATTTACCACTCTTGATATGGTATTGTTCACGTGATCATCAGTAGCGTGTTGGTTTCGCTTTGTTTTAAAAATAAGTGAGGTGTCATCAGCAAACAGTACCATATCATGACAGTCCCTTCCTAGATAGGGTAAGTCGTTTATATAGATGAGGAATAGGAAGGGTCCCAATATTGAGCCCTGTGGCACGCCCAAAGAAACCAATGATCCTGGTGATCGTTCTCCGTTTACGTCTACCCTTTGTATTCTTCCGTTCAGATAAGATTTTAACAAATTCAATGACGTGTCTCTAACTCCATAATGATGTAATTTCCTGATCAATGTTTCATGACAAACGCAATCAAAAGCCTTAGATAAGTCACAAAAAATGCCTAGGGCATCTTGTGACTCTTCCCAGGCATCAAAAATACTTTCAATGAACTGAATTCCGGCATCTGTTGTTGAACGACCGCGAGTGAATCCAAACTGTTTGTTATGCATTAGCTTATTTGATTCAAAATGATGTAATAGCTGTGATAAGATTAATTTCTCAAAAATTTTACTAAAAGTTGGTAGTATTGATATAGGTCTGAAATTGGTGGGGTCTTGAGTACTACCTGCTTTGAAGAGGGGAATTATCTTACTTTGTTTCATTAAATCAGGAAATTCACCGCAGTCTATACAATTGTTGAAAATGACCGCTAGGTCAGGTGCAATTAATTCGATCAGGGATTTAACGACGTGAACAGAGAGTCCCCAAAGATCATTCGTTTTCTTAACATTTATCAATTTAAATGCCTTTACGACATCTGAACTTGTGACGTGCTTAAAATTCAAGTATGAAGCACACTCTGAGACATTATCTTTTAATATTGCAACAGCAGACAACAAACTATACGGCCTGGACCCGGATAACCGTACCGCTATACGGCCTGGACCCGGATAATAGTTGCCCACCGTCTCTGGGCCTCACGAAGCTGCCTGCCAGCCCATCTAGTGGACTACTCTAATCACCACGACGAACGCCAGGGGTCAATCTCTAGATTTTTGTGTATATAGTTAGGTAGGTAGTTTAGCTTTTGAAATAGTAGAAAACTTGTCTAAATTAAAACGGACTCATTCTAATTTCTTTCTTTTAGTTCTTTTAGGACCTACTTTCAAAATTACTTTCATTAGGCTTCCGTTACGGGGGGTTATTCACCCCAACCCTTCGTCACGTGACAATATATAAAAGGAAACACCTAAAAATTTAATGATGATGACGATGATGATGTCCTCTGCTGTCTCCTATCATGTGCTCCGTAGTGGCTGTCGAATCCGAAATTGCTTTTAAATGCCATGTTGCATTGGACACAGTATAGTTGCCCCGAATCATTGTAGGTAAGTGTAGGTGCGCTTAGGGCAAAATTTCCTTGTCCGACGTTTCGCTTCTAGATCAGCCAGATGCGTTTTAAAAACATTACACTAAATTTGTATTATAGCTAATATTCGTATCATTAAATGTTGCTTTTATTTGCATACGCTCCGCTCCGCGTCGCTTCGCTACGCTCCGGTTTTGCTTCTTCTACGTTCCAACCTTACCTATAACCAATTGAAATTTTGCCACAATAACCTACCCTAGCCAAATTTGGCTTTTCATTACTTTCAGTTGTAAGCTCGCTGCGCTGGTTGCACAATTCAATCCAAATCATTTCCGATTGCGAAATTGCAATCGCACCATTAGTTCGCTCATTTAGCAAACAATATAATTTAAAAAACAACCATATATGTATAGTCAAAGAAAAAAATATAAGATAACTGCATTCTGATAAATATTATAAATCATTATCAGCCAAAACAATAATATGTAAAACATCCATTAGACGACTCAAAACTAGCCCAACAGAAAATATACTAAAAGGCCGCAGTAATGTTATAAGAAAGACCTATTATGCCGAATACAGTTCTGACTAACTCATTAAGCGAATAAAAATTAGGAAACACAAAATGATGCGGAGGAAAGGGATACAATTTGTAATTGTTAGATTCTACGAATTGACAGTGACAGATTTGTAATTAACACAAGTGTGGGGTACCACAAAACCGCTATGCTATTATTTATAAAATTTTTAAATTGTTTACAATTATGTGTTCATTACAAAAATATATAATCAATGATTATTTAGTAATAACGAAATTATTATGGTACGTCACTTTTTTGATAAGTTAACAATTTGTGGAATTACACCTGTCAAGTTTTGTATTGTTATAAAGACCTGGTTGCTGAATGTCAAGTGATCGATGCATCTCTTCATCAATACTTAATCATCAGCTGCACGAGACCATCTTTGGCCTTAATCGTAAAAAAATAACTCATTACCCCCCCCATCACCCAAAAACAGTTTTTGCTGCCCAATTTTATCGGTCTTCTGTTTTTTCATATATCTTATTGAGCGATCGATTTCCGTCGTCGTAATACCCTAATCTCTTCTGTGTTTTTACAACCCATTTGAGTGAAGCCCTACAAAGGGCACAGACTAATATCGATATATCGATGCGATTTCGTTACTTGAAGTTTTCCGGATTATCTGGGTATTATCCGCAGACCAATTGCTGGAGGTCTTTCCGGAGGTTGTCTAACTTTTAAACTGTGGTACCAGTAACTTAGCTGAGGCAAAATTAATTGCACAGGGTAATTATTGATATTATTATGAATATTATAATTACTAATAATCATCATATTATCAGGCTTCTTCAGTAACAGTTGTGTATAGGCCTGTCTAAAATAAAGCACGCCACTTCTTCCAGTCCCCTGCAATTACTCGAGGCAGTTTATTAACTGTATAACGTCATAATATAGTAAAGTTTAAACTGTTTAGAGCTTGTTAATATTCTAATCAGATATTAGACACTGCAATTATGTAATTATTAAAAGTACTTATTTTTTTACTTAAAAGTACTTAACTTGTCGAAT
The DNA here is from genome assembly GCA_949825045.1 of Argyresthia goedartella. Lineage (NCBI taxonomy): Eukaryota > Metazoa > Arthropoda > Insecta > Lepidoptera > Argyresthiidae > Argyresthia > Argyresthia goedartella. The sequence continues at coordinate 40,103,280 of OX463809.1, forward strand.
TAATTTGGAAATTAAGTAGTTATATGTAGAGTGTACGATATTTTATATAATTTGTTTGTATGGAACCGGACGTAGTCAACTCCCATGGAAATCAGTAAAATTTATGCGTGATATTTCGACTCAATCGGTATTGCTGGTCCAGCGCGAAATATCCGGATTATCTCCGTCAGTTGTCCCTCGCAGCTGTCCAGCTACGCGATAAACACAAACCAACGACTCTACAAATGGAAAATACACAATACAATACGTACGAGTAAACACCGATTGCCTATCTTCCTTTCCGAATCGTGTTCTGAATACTCATTTCGCTTTGTGTGTTCGGATAGAGCTCGGCGAATATTCCAGGCCCTGCCGATATCATCTACCGCGTCGACGCAGATAATGCGATTACATACTAACTGTAATGAATAGATGTCCCCACACTGATTTGATACATCCATCCAACCCTTCACCGCGCGGATTACGACAATAAAGGTTTTCATCAAAGTGGAAATGAGAGGAAAAAAATTAGGGGAAAACGTAATTTGGCTGGCATGTCGAAACCGCGGTAATACCGGCCTGGGTCCCCGGAATCCTTTCTCGGCATCAAATTAGTCTCATCTCAATACGACAGTCCGCTGGTGTGGATTAACGGATTATGTTCCCTCGGGCTCGGGCTTGCTCCGGGACAAAAGACCTTCAAGGGCAATCTTGGACCATTGTTTCATATTTTACAAGTCTTCAATATCGCCCTCTCTTTGCAACGCAACTGATAAATTAAATGCAAGATTCTTATCAGCAGTTGACCGATTTTAATATTTGTCTTAGGTATTTTAGTGTTTTGGAAGAAGCCTGAATTAAGTAATTTGTCCCAAAGACGAATACCACCAAACGCTCGGTTCAGCAGCTTTGCTTAATTTTTATTTATTTTTTCAAGATGGCAGAGCATTTTGTTGAAAAATCTTAGATAAGATCCACCGCAACTCTTATTTTAGATGGAACTTCTTACTATCTTGAAATTAGTGCACTTTATCCCTCTTCGGAAAAGGTGATGAAAGGACGCTTTCATTTTATTTTATTCTGTTTAACCTTCCTCGTCTTACATTTGCATTTTATTTACGAGCGTCTTTCGGATGTAATCTTCTATTGTGAATTGTTCGACAAAGTTTAAGTAAAGAAATTCGAGATTTGACCACAAAGAGATTAAAACTTGTAAAAGCGGGATACGATATAGGTATTATTTGGTACACTATCAAAGATGTTACCAATTACATTTATGTAGTGAATTTTAGAAACTTCGGAGAAAAAAAAAGAGGTCGACTGATTTATATAAATGACCAACAGCTATCGACTAGCAAAGCAATTATTTTTTGCGTTGTGTAGCACACATCTCTTGTTTGCGGACCGCAAAAAAACTTGAGGGTAGCGATTCCTATCTAATAACGTCCGTATATTTTTTGTCGGGCGGAAGAAGTTATAAAAAGTCTGTAATAATGTGGGCAAACGCCCGCAGAAATATGAGACAATTCGAGTGAAATGGGGGACCATAGTCGCTGGTTGCTGCTGGCGGTTGTGTGCGATCGTCGATCGATAAGCTAACGACTCTAATATGTTAAGTCGGATGACAATAAACTGGTGGAGTGTGCGGATCCGCGGCGGAGCGATATCCTGGATCCCGGCTTTACGGGTGCGCGCTGTGGTGAACGAACCACTTCGACGACTCGTCGGTCCGGACACTCGCAGGGAATGTGGCTCACTGCCAGCACCCGGCAAGTATCCTGCCAGAGATGCTCCTCCAAAACTTTACATTAGCGGGCTAATGGACAGCGACATTTACTAGCACCGTGCACGGTAGCGATAAGCCTCTGCTTTTCTTCCTTTACTTATTGTCAGTGTTCACAATCGTTTCGCAAATGTTTATCTTTGCAAGAAAATTCTATTTTTTAAACACAAAGTATAGGCTAATGCTTTCACACGGCAGCTGGGTACTTTATGCTTTCATAAAAAAAAACTTTGTGAAATGGCGGCGCGTTGCCAAAAACTTCAACAGTTGTTAATATGTTGTCAACTCGCAAAGTGCTTTTACATAGTTTAGTTGACCCGCAAATGGTTTTATAAGTTTTATTACTCTATGTTCCTCACATTCCTATTTACGTATATATGTATTAAATTTACATAAGCTTAGATATTCATTTTGTATGAGATTATTGAACAGTTCGCATAAGTAAATGAAAATTAAATCGACATCACTAATCTATCATACTATATTATATATTTGCCCAGGTCCACATCAGATCAGGTTACCTTTCATGTAAAAATACCTAGAAATTTTCCAAGTCCAGGAAAAATTATATAATGAAGACATCCCTTCCTTCAATCGTTGTGTTTGAAAACATCATAATTTCAATAGTTCCCATATGAAAAAAAATATGTCATGGGTGTTTTTCACCTAAAACCCTATTGATATGGTTCCTGCGTCAAAAATAGGTATTCAAAATATCTTTAAAGGTTTAGTGTTTTAAATTATAGAAGTAATCAGAGGTTTTTGAAAAATAGATAAAACACCCAATTTTGGCACTGTTCGACTAACGTAACACCCATGTTGAAGTATGAGCTGTTATGAACTTTATTATATTATGGGTGTGTCCAGAATGACCCTTAAAAAGCGGAGATAAGTTCTTCTCTCAATCGATTATGTGGCTGTAAATTACTACAATACTGTGAGTTATCTTTCTTGTAATTAAATACTTTTCCTTTCAGCGCAGGAAAAATTTACTTGCTTTAATTTATGAACAGCGGTTGCTACTTTTACCAGCGATTTATTTTCTTTTATTTCCTATTTATTGTACATCTTTTATTTCTATAAATGTACACCTCTCAAATAAATGAATGACTAATAATTAGTACGGCCGTGTAAAGAGCGTCATAACTTACAAACGGTGGTCATGTAATATGTTGCGCTGAAGTATAATGAGTATGGCAGGGCGCCAGGATCAGCTCTCTTTATCTGACGCACCTACAGGGGATAGTATACATTTGTATAACATCGCGCGTCTAGCGCCAAACTGTCTGAAGCTTGATCTGCTGGAATACAATTTAGACGAGGAACCATTATACAAACGTTGGTAGACCTTATGATAATTGGCCCGCAACTTAAAATTGTATGAGTAAAGAATACATCATTCTAATTATTCAAACCAAAAACCTCGCTGTGAATATAATAAATGACGTAATTAAAAAAAACTTTAACCCGACTGCGGTACATTAAAACGCACAAAAGAAGCAGATAAAACTTTGACGACGAATTTTAGTTAGCTTAAATTAAATTTAATTTAAATGAAAGCGGAACGGAAAAAAACTTATTTTTTAAATTATTTTATCCGTCACTGGCACTTGCGCTATCAATACGAATCTAATGACGTATCATTTATCAAAATCAGATAAGTCGTTGAGTAGTTACGATGGGACACAGGAACAGACTTACATACTTGCACATATCCATACATACTCACATACACATAGCCACACCTCCTCTTTTCCTCTTCGCTGCAGTCCGGCTTGTTCTTGCGGCGTAAACACGTGTAGTTGTGCAAATGATATGACTTGATCTTAATTATAGCTCCGTAGGTAGGTACCAGTTAATTAAGGACATATCGATTTTGTATGTTAATCTGGGTGAGGTATCCACGAGCAAGGTAGCTGGGACCGAACAAGCTCAACTTAATAAAATTAGTTGTCAACCTCTGCTGTGCATTCATTACTTAAATTAAAAGTACTTAAAAGTCATTCATTCAAGGTATTCCTAAGTAATAACCGCTAGATATTCATTTGCAAGCACTTAGTAAGCACATATTTTATTAGGGTTTCATCGAATAACTCTATTTGATACGACGAAACCAAATAGTGTTAGGTAATATGTTAACCTATGTGTCAACCCTAATAACTTAGGGTTTACGTATGAATCTAGTTCAGTATCCCGTTAAACACCTATATTTAAGTTCACGCTCCATTCCACACAGTATTTAAGCGGCCACATACGTGTTTGTTCGGCGGAACGTCTCGTTCCTTTACTGTATTTGCTCCCTGTGGATTTATTTCATCCACTTTACTGGTTTCCACACCTGTACCTGTAGCCATTGGAGCATCCATCTTCATTCAGGCGAACATCCTCCGCCCACCGAACGTACAATAAGATGCCTCTCATTCAAGTCCATATGCTTTCCACTTGGATAACAATTGTTTGATACCAGAGCGTTCGTTTTGTACCATTTTATGCATATCTTTATTATTTGTGTGCTCTCCCATGCTCGTAATGCCAAATTATGATAAACTCTTCACAATACAGTTCCCTCCCGGAAAATTCCTCCCAGTTCATTGAGCTTTTGTCGTTGTATAATGAACCCTGACTCCGAATTTAATTGTATGAAACTTTACGGTCATTCACTCAATTTTAAACTGGGAAGATAATATTGTTTCGTGAAGTAGTAAACAATGAACATATTTTCTGAAACTTAATTTTCAGAAAAAATCACGTGAGATTTTTTAAACGTTATCATTAGTAAAAAAAACTGAAAGTGCAACATTTTTGCAAAAAAAATCCTAATATTTAAGATTGATTAGATCGTAGTCTAGAACACAGTCATACAGTTTATCAATAAATACAAATGGTAACTACTATGGCCTTTTTCTGACTGACTATCTTTTTACTTATTGATGATTTATGAGTCAAGAAACGATAATTTACTTTAATTTAAATAGTTCTTGCAGTTTTACACTGTTTTAAGGGGCAAATTAAATGACATTTGCCGAGACCCCCAACCACGTTAAATTTGGTGCGATTTGGCTTGAGCCCCCTGAACACCTCACGTAATTAATGGTTGCCCCCTATACGGTCTACGGAATAGAAAGCGGTCTGTCTCTTTTGTCTGGAAATGGCATGTAACATTTTTGGCATACTAACTGTCGAAAAATCTGGGGGCACGGGAGTGCCCCCGCCAAGACGAGCAAGCGAAGCGTAACGGCACTACCTACCTTATGAACCCTCACAACTTGGGTTTGGACTGTAGCAGTTGAACAAAATTCTCGGGATATCATGTCAGTAGTGGCGTTAATATACATATAAAGTTTCAATAGCATTATATTTTAGATTTTATTGATATCTAAACTACTGATTTCGTCACTGACTCACTGATGGTCATCAAAATTCTTAGGGAACTTCCTCAAGTCCTAGAAATCTGAAATTTTGTATGTCAGCTAGTATTAGTAAACAAACTGCAAAAAAAATCTAAAACTTGGAATTTTCACCCCCCAACCCCTTAAACTAGGGGATGGAAGTTTGTAAGAGACTTCCGCAAATTTTGATGCTAGAGGTCTGAAAATTTAAATAGGAACTCCTTGTTATAAATAATGAAACAGGATTTTAAAGGTAGGAATATATTTCAGGATTTTAAGTTAATCACCCTCCACCTTTTAAATTATGGGATGGAAGTTTGTATCCGTTTTCCCATAAAAACAGAATTTCAAGCTAGAGATCTGAAAATTATATATTATATCTAAATAGCCACATCTGTATATTACAACTAAATAGCCACATATTTTGACTAAGGTGTAGAGTTTGTAAAGTTAGGGCTTATAGAGTTAGGGCGTGTAGAGTTAGAGGCTCGTTTCTACATGAGATCTGATAACTTTTTGACAGTGCGACCCATGTTTCGTCTTGGCAACATTTTACATGAAAATGTTTTTGGTGGGTTTATGATTTCTGCAGCCAGTGATGAAACGGGCGTCGATCGAAAGAGTATCATTTTACAAACAAATGTGTGTAATTATAAATTTCTAAAACGATATACTTTTCGAGAAATCTGACTTCAAAGGGCGGCATAAACAACTTTTTTCAAATTGAAATTGAAATTATTTTTTATTAACATACATTATACAGAACAGACAACAGATTATTACATCGTCATAGTGCTAATAGGACCCGGCTCAGCAATGCTGAGCTGAGACGGGTCTTAGCTTAGTGCTGGTTTCAGCCGGACCTTCGGAACACAGGACTACCACATACACACATAATTATGATAACAGTAAAATTTATGAATAACAATAGAGAGAACAAATTTTTCCTGCCAAACAGGTATGTATGAACTTTTAAACAGTAAGAATTTTAAAAACAATTAATGAAAAAAAAAGTACATATACCTATACCATGAAAGTTAAGAGAGTGGCGTTTGTGTTGCCGGACCGAACGGACGTGTCCCCCCGAGATCTCCCAAACGCATTTAAACAAACAATAGTTTTCATCCCCGGCGCGCGCCTTTTGTTCTGCCTCCGGAGGCCCGAAAACGAGCCTGGCTTATACCGCGTGTTACTGTAAGGGTTACCTGGGGAATGTGCGTGATCCATCTAGGCACCCCATCTGTGCAATACCACGCATTTCAGTGATTGTGATGATACTAGTGCGGTCAAGTGTAATGAATGCCCAGAGAACTGCGCGATACTCTTAGGCATCCCATCTGTGCAAGCCCTAGAATTTATTCTAGGCCAGGTGCACGTCTGAGCCACGCAGCGACAGGCCGGCAGCGAGCGACGCCTACGCAACACACCCTCAACGCTACTGCCTCCACCACCACCGCCGCTAAACACACCAACCTGGTGAGATCATTCCGATTAGGACATCATTGATAGTGATTACCTACCTCTAACTTTATTTCTCTCAGCACCACTCGCCGCCTGACAATAATAAACCACCACTTACCGCGGCCGCGGTCGTCCCTATTGACTAAGGCATAATCACATTTATAGGTGCGTCATAGGCAGGATATAACAATTCCCTACCTACGCAATATCAAAATCAACTAATAAAACATTATTATAGCTACATATACTTATATTGCTTTGCCTGAAAATAAATTCGAGATAATTCTCCTCAAGATTTATTTTCTCCTCATCTTCGAAAGACCATTCAAAACAGTCATTAACAATAACCATCCACTAAACCCTGAAACTCAGTGAATAAGCCAACCCAAAACTTAACAATCCTAGAATTATTTTTATGTAGCTAAACTGCAAATATACTAAACCCGACAATAAACAAAAACTAAACAAGTGCAGGCCATAAAAATGCCATCTCACCAAACTCCCAGAAACTAGACAAAACAATTGACTGCTATTTAGGAACAATTGAAAAAGCTTCGAAGCACAAAAGGCTCACAACGTTCCCTCACACATCTGGCACCCATTCTATGGTGTCAGCCCATCTTGGAAATACCGGGAAACATAAGAATAAAAATAGATCGTAAAAAGCCAAACAGCGTCTCTCATCATACCGGCCGTACACCTCTTAGAAACAACCCACACACACACATTCATATTAGCTAAAATACCACGAGGCTTTCTCCTGTAGTAATATCTCACAATCTAAACTCTACCAATGCCCAGAGATGGAAACTGCCTGTTCCATGCAATCGCAGACAAAATCAACCATCTGTTTGGAGCGACATTCAACCATACCCACATCAGAAGCGACTTAGCTAGATACGTGGAAGCTAACAGCAATTATCCACGCATCAAACATGCGATCGACGCACCAAACGCAGAAGCTTTCACTGAGTACATAAAAAATCTCCACATACAGGGCACGTGGGGCGGTGAAGAAATTATCATAGAAGCCGCGGAGTTCTACGTAATAAGTGTAGCGATCCATCATACCTAAATACAAAACTAAGCAGGAACCTACCCAATAATAGTAAAACAAAACATAACCATTTCTAACTTTATCCGGTCCGACAAGCCCACAAAAATAAAACAATAATGCAAGCCCGTCTACTACATAACTGCATATTCTGAGAAATAGCGAGAAACAGCAAACAATTGCACATCATAAAAGGATAATTTCACCATCTTCCAGAAAACAGGCAATTAACAAAAGACTTCCACTGATGAACAATAACAACAATAAAATCGGAGACTTTTTGTCCTAAGCGGCTCTCTACCGAGAATAAGGGCGCACGAAGATACGCACAAACTTTGACAATCGCGTACGACTGTTAATCGTAGACAAAGGTAGTTCAAATAAATCACGCTATATCTAAGTTCTTTCTTTCAACAACATCCCAAGAACATAACCTAATGGAAGCCTTACCAACGCTGAGATGGTAACTGCCTATTCACCGCAATTGCTGACTAAATTAATCACCTATGTCAATTAACATGCAACCACACTCACATTCGTAAGGACCTAGTTAAATATGTAGAAGAAAACGGCGATGAACAGAACAAAGCTCGCAATCACCGAGCCTGAAATCCTTAACAACTCACCACTGAAAATCTACGCAATTACGGTACTTGGGCTGGAGAGGAGATTATAATACCAGCTGCCGAATACTTTCTACTTAACGCAACAATCCACCAGCAAAATACACCATCGCTCACATTCACGCCCAAGAATCCATCCCAACCTCAACGTCACAGGACACCACTACGACAGCGTTTACTTGCTTGAATCGCCAAATTTACCCACGGATCAAGCAACCGATAACCAAACTGATAACACCATACTTTCGCCGATACTTAATGCAACACCCATGACCTCCTCAGGGTCAACCATAACATCAACAGAAGACATCCCAGACAACACCGGATATACGATGATACGAAACAGACCCATATTTAAACCACAAGTCACATGCGAGCGTATGCGCATTGCTACTTGGAAGGTTAGAGGATGCGCCGAAATAACTAAAAGACTCAACATTGACGCGGAATTGACTAACAAAAACAAACACATAGCCTATATACAGGAAACAAACATGATACATATGTCAAAACACTATCTCTGGTATCTGTATGCTCGCATCGGACAAGACGCTATAAAGAAATACAGGAAAAAGGGAATTATAGGAACAAACCTCCTTCACAATATTGCACACAAATATTTTAAAAGTTACATCAAAAGAAAATGCATGTACAAGGACGAGCTTGTCTCTGAAAAGAGATTTCTTCCAGCAAAACAAGGCATTACAGGAATTGCTATCATAAAAGGGTAGGCAGTGCACGATAATTACTATAACTAAAATGCCTAGGAATAAATTAAAATATCTGTAAAATACAGATAGCAAATACGAAATAATTACAGATAGATACATAAACCTTACATATAATAAAATAAATACAATAACTTTTACGAAAGAGACATGTAGAGCTCTTTAATATGTTTCTTAAAAGAAAAAAGAGTCGGACTGTCTCTTATAGTGCAAAGAGGTGCGTTCCAGAGGCGGACCGCCCGCAGCCTGAAGGAGCATTTATACGCAGCGCTGCTATGCCGCGGAGTAGCTAAAAGTGAATAATTAAATATCATCGGAGAACTGCTCATGGCAAACTTAAAAGTAGAAAGACGAAAATTCTTATAAGAGACCCCATAAACAACCAGTGAATTGGACGTAGTTCCAATACGAACCGTAAACGAAATCAAATATCTCGGCACATATATTACGGCAGGACATAGGACCCATTAAAAAAGAGGTGCCGGCAAGCCATATGCAATTCCAAGGCCCTAATGCATTTTATAAAGAAATCCAACATAGACTGAAATATAGTGCGCCTGATTTACAAAATGGTCACTGCACTGTTTATAAAATACGGACAAAAAGCGGCAACCCTCACTAAAGCAAACAGTTGACAGTCAGTATATGAACGCCTGATCCTCAGAGACATGTTTGAGAACGCCAGAAGCTATCCAAGATACCACAAAATTCATGACTGACTACAGGACAAAACGATATCCAAACGAATCAAAAACCACCGGATATGTTACTATACATATTCTGCGACGCCCACAACAGCACTTACTACACGCTCCATTCAAATACGAAGCAAGGAAGAAGAAAGCCGGCCGACTTATATACACCTGGAAAGATTTCCTTAAGCATGACATCAAACATCAAACACAGTTACTGGACAGAATCATCACACAACAGGGACGATGTCAGGATGGCCTAGAGGCAAATATACCGTATCCCAGAAACAGACAGCAAAAGCGAAACTGGGAACTTACCGGATAACCCAAACGAACACGACTCAGGAAACTCAACTATTAACAATAACTGAAAATAGAAGGAAAACAAGAACTTGAAGAAAACAACAGCTGCTCTCCAAATCCCACATCCTCCCCATTCCACATATCCTGTATTGGCTTCAGGCTGAAGAGTCGGTCGATTGAATTCACTATCCTTCCCTTCCTAAAGAGCAGGTCATTCCGCCCCCCCTCAAAACTTGTGCCCTCTGGTATGCCGGCCGAAAGACCGGAACAGGTTTAGAACCCTGGCTGGAGAAGCACCATTCATTCATTCATTCATTCATATACCTATACCATGAAAGTTAAGCTTAGCACACACACAGATGAACACTATTGTTATTGTTATACTTGAATAGTTTATTGTAAGGGTAGGCTTTTTTTTTGCGATTAAAGACACACATAATAATACAGGTGGCACTGGTGGCCTTACAGTTTTGTCCTTTGCTTATCCAGGAGTTTTTTTTAATAATACCTTGGAATATAATAATACCTTGGACACCATTTACACACATTGATCTAGCCCCAAACTAGGATTCCCTGTATCTTGGGTACTAGACAACGATACACATACTTATATAGATACATATTATACTTAGATAGATAAACAACCATGACTAGGGTACAAACATCCGTTCTCATCAAACAAATATTTGCCCCCCCCGGGACTCGAACCCGGGACCCTTGGCTTCGTAGGCAGCGTCACTGCCGACTCGGCCATTCGGGTCGTCAATGTATCTTCGTTCGTTAATGTATCTCTTTAAATAGACAACCGCAAAGTTGGTGGCAGATCATTCCAAATTTTCGCTGATGCAAAACGAAAGCCCCCCCCCTCTGAATCCGCTGCTCTTGCGCCCATGCACAGACACTTTGTTCTCCTGCTTCGAGCGTGTCCCTCTACCCTCTGAATCCGCTGCTCTTGTGCCCATGCACAGACACTTTGTTCTCCTGCTTCGAGCGTGTCCCTCTGCCCTCTGAATCCGCTGCTCTTTTGCCCATGCACAGACACTTTGTTCTCCTGCTTCGAGCGTGTCCCTCTACCCTCTGAATCCGCTGCTCTTGTGCCCATGCACAGACACTTTGTTCTCCTGCTTCGAGCGTGTCCCTCTACCCTCTGAATCCGCTGCTCTTGTGCCCATGCACAGACACTTTGTTCTCCTGCTTCGAGCGTGTCCCTCTACCCTCTGAATCCGCTGCTCTTGTGCCCATGCACAGACACTTTGTTCTCCTGCTTCGAGCGTGTCCCTCTGCCCTCTGAATCCGCTGCTCTTGTGCCCATGGACAGACAGTATGTTCTCCTGCTTCGAGCGTGTCCCTCTACCCTCTGAATCCGCTGCTCTTGTGCCCATGCACAGACACTTTGTTCTCCTGCTTCGAGCGTGTCCCTCTACCCTCTGAATCCGCTGCTCTTGTGCCCATGGACAGACAGTATGTTCTCCTGCTTCGAGCGTGTCCCTCTACCCTCTGAATCCGCTGCTCTTGTGCCCATGCACAGACACTTTGTTCTCCTGCTTCGAGCGTGTCCCTCTGCCCTCTGAATCCGCTGCTCTTGTGCCCATGGACAGACAGTATGTTCTCCTGCTTCGAGCGTGTCCCTCTACCCTCTGAATCCGCTGCTCTTGTGCCCATGCACAGACACTTTGTTCTCCTGCTTCGAGCGTGTCCCTCTGCCCTCTGAATCCGCTGCTCTTGTGCCCATGCACAGACACTTTGTTCTCCTGCTTCGAGCGTGTCCCTCTGCCCTCTGAATCCGCTGCTCTTGTGCCCATGCACAGACACTTTGTTCTCCTGCTTCGAGCGTGTCCCTCTACCCTCTGAATCCGCTGCTCTTGTGCCCATGGACAGACAGTATGTTCTCCTGCTTCGAGCGTGTCCCTCTGCCCTCTGAATCCGCTGCTCTTGTGCCCATGCACAGACACTTTGTTCTCCTGCTTCGAGCGTGTCCCTCTACCCTCTGAATCCGCTGCTCTTGTGCCCATGCACAGACACTTTGTTCTCCTGCTTCGAGCGTGTCCCTCTACCCTCTGAATCCGCTGCTCTTGTGCCCATGCACAGACACTTTGTTCTCCTGCTTCGAGCGTGTCCCTCTACCCTCTGAATCCGCTGCTCTTGTGCCCATGCACAGACACTTTGTTCTCCTGCTTCGAGCGTGTCCCTCTACCCTCTGAATCCGCTGCTCTTGTGCCCATGCACAGACACTTTGTTCTCCTGCTTCGAGCGTGTCCCTCTACCCTCTGAATCCGCTGCTCTTGTGCCCATGCACAGACACTTTGTTCTCCTGCTTCGAGCGTGTCCCTCTGCCCTCTGAATCCGCTGCTCTTGTGCCCATGGACAGACAGTATGTTCTCCTGCTTCGAGCGTGTCCCTCTACCCTCTGAATCCGCTGCTCTTGTGCCCATGCACAGACACTTTGTTCTCCTGCTTCGAGCGTGTCCCTCTGCCCTCTGAATCCGCTGCTCTTGTGCCCATGGACAGACAGTATGTTCTCCTGCTTCGAGCGTGTCCCTCTGCCCTCTGAATCCGCTGCTCTTGTGCCCATGCACAGACACTTTGTTCTCCTGCTTCGAGCGTGTCCCTCTACCCTCTGAATCCGCTGCTCTTGTGCCCATGCACAGACACTTTGTTCTCCTGCTTCGAGCGTGTCCCTCTGCCCTCTGAATCCGCTGCTCTTGTGCCCATGCACAGACACTTTGTTCTCCTGCTTCGAGCGTGTCCCTCTACCCTCTGAATCCGCTGCTCTTGTGCCCATGCACAGACACTTTGTTCTCCTGCTTCGAGCGTGTCCCTCTACCCTCTGAATCCGCTGCTCTTGTGCCCATGCACAGACACTTTGTTCTCCTGCTTCGAGCGTGTCCCTCTACCCTCTGAATCCGCTGCTCTTGTGCCCATGCACAGACACTTTGTTCTCCTGCTTCGAGCGTGTCCCTCTACCCTCTGAATCCGCTGCTCTTGTGCCCATGCACAGACACTTTGTTCTCCTGCTTCGAGCGTGTCCCTCTGCCCTCTGAATCCGCTGCTCTTGTGCCCATGCACAGACAGTATGTTCTCCTGCTTCGAGCGTGTCCCTCTACCCTCTGAATCCGCTGCTCTTGTGCCCATGCACAGACACTTTGTTCTCCTGCTTCGAGCGTGTCCCTCTACCCTCTGAATCCGCTGCTCTTGTGCCCATGCACAGACACTTTGTTCTCCTGCTTTGAGCGTGTCCCTCTATTGTGGATGTTTTCGTAAAACTCAGCTTTTCGAATAAGTAGCCCGGCCTTTTTGAGTATATTACGTTATGGCTAGTATTTAATCGCACATCAAAAAAACTGATTTGCACAGCAAAAAAGGATCAACAAAAACACTTATTATATTTAAATATTTTATTTAAGTATTTTTTGTTGTTCTTACTTGTTCAACCTAACACGAAGGATAAAGGGGGTGAGCGAAGCGAAGCTATATTTTCACCTAAGCTATATTTGCTGTGCAAATCAGTATTTTTGAAGTGCAGTTTAATATTTCCCTTACTTTATGTAATAGGCATTCACTATGAGATTTTCGTCCGGCTGACATCTTTATGACTCCATTTGTGTTTAAATAAGGGGTAACGTGGTCCCTCCTCTTAATATTGTAGCAGAAAATGGCACATGCGTTTTGCATTCTTTGTATTTCTTTTTCAGTCTTTTTAAAGAGGCGAGGCCCAAAGACAGTATCGCAAAAATTGAATAGTGACAAAGCCAGGGTCTCTGTTAGAGTTTCTCTAGTTTTAACACTAAGATTCTTACGTAACCCACATAAAATCTTTAGTCTATAAAAAGCAGTTCTAACTTTAGAGCCTATGCGGTCCTCAAATCTAAGGTCCTCGTCCATGACCAGGCCTTGCTTGCTTGTTTGCTTTTTGCACCTTGAACTCCGATTTCTCGCAAAGGATATCGTTTAAGAAATTCATAATAACACACATGAGTTTCAATCATTTACTCTATCGATGGACATCGGTTTTATCTCTGGCCGCAGATATCAAGATTGTTAAAAAGCAAAAAACGGTCAAGTGCGAGTCGAACTCGCACACGAAGGGTTCCGTACCACCGTACAATGGTAGGGATGGTGTGGAGCAAATAGTTTGGATTATACACAGCAAAATGTTGTGCGGCTACTTTCACTATCTATGTTCGTAACCAGGTGCATTCATAAGTTTGTATGTGGTATTGAAAGAATTGTTGCATGGGAGCCCCATTCAATATTTGTTTTATACCGTTTTTCAGTATTTGTTGTTATAGCGGCAACAGCAATACATCATCTGTGAAAATTTAATCTGTCCAACTATCACGGTTCATGTGATACAGCCAGGTGACAGACGAACGGACGGACGGACGGACAGCGGTGGCTACGTAATAGGGCCCCGTTAGGCACCCTTCGGGTACGGGACCCTAAAAACGGTATGCCAGTCTCCATACAAAAATGTTAGAACCCTTTTCTAACACTAACGAAAGCTACGCTTCACAAGATACACAACTGTTCTTTCGTTATATATTTAAAGATTTATGTGACAACCTGATATGAACTGCACTATAGCGTGTGCTACATATAAACTTTCAGCACGTCCGTATCAGTCTAGGATAAAAACTATTCTCTCGTCTCTACAGCTGTGTGATAAACGGATTTCAACGATACAATTTCCCTCGCCAGTGTTTGTTAGAAGTGTAGAATGGCTTACAGATAAATACACTTCAAATAAATTGAACGGAATAGGAACGGATTTTACGGATAATAATACGAGATTGATTCTTTTGGTTTTAGCAGATATTAAACTAAGGGGAATAATAAAATGAGCTAATAAAAGACAACCGACCATGAACAGCGGAATTACCTGAAATGAGCGAAAAAAATCCTGAACTGTGCGACAAACTGACTGAATTGTGTGACAAACTTACTCAATTACTCGACGAAATTACGAATGATTTAGTCAACGCTTATTGGCTAAATAAAGACTGTCTGGGCGAAGTGGTGGGTCAGTGTATTCGAGCAACGCGGTCTTCCTTGCGTTGCTCAAAGGTTAGTGTAGGTAGATGAAGGATAAAGGGGGTAAGCGAAGCGAATGTATTAAGTTTGTCCGTGTTATAAAGAACAAAAAAAAACAAACGCCCGTTTTGTATTTTATGTATTAGTATTGAGGTTTTCTGGTTGTTTTTCAGTTGCGCAATTAAGGCGATACCAAACTTTTTCCTTTTTTAGAGTCCATTTTCTCCACTATAAAGTCATCTACAGATTTTATTTTTAGGTTAACATTTATTGAGTATTTGATTAAGATTCTCACTGAAAGCAAACGCGATTGGATGAAATTTTCTCGATATAATTGAACTGCGAAAATACCTCTAAATTGTTTTATTTTTTCCTGTAAATCTGAAATCCTAACCAATTTGATTGCGGAATTGCATTCAAAATGTCGATATTCTGTATTTGTAAACTCTCCTTCAAAATATTTTAGAAAAAAAAGCGTAGTTTATTTTTAAACTATTTTTATGTGGTTTGCCGCTAAATTATTTTAGTTTGAGTCGAGCGCATTGTTTGTGCTCTCTTTTCTTTCTTATGTGGAAGTAATTAACGCTGTCACTTTCGTTTACATTCGTATCCCCTTTATATATATATTTACGTATCGCCTTAAACAATGTTGTCAGACAAAACCAGTATTTCCAGTCGCGCTCAGTTTGTCGCGCTATTCAGTAATTTTGTTAGGCAAAATCAGTATTTTTCTCAATCAAATATTGGATTTATGGTCATACGTTTAAATACTACCCTTAAACTGTTAATGTATTTTTATGACAATACTTTTAAGAATCTGATCATTATCTTTCTTATTATTCAACACTTATGTGATTCCCCCGTTCGTCAGTTCATCGGTGCAGCTAATTGAAAATAAAGTGACTAAAAACGTCGCTCTCGCTTGTCCCCAGATGTGGCCTGCACGCAGATTTCACCGAGCTGACCGGCTGCGTGGGCGCAGAGCTGGATCGGCACGAGGGCTCCGCGGTGCACCGCCGCTACTTCTACATCACGCTGCTGCGGGAGCCGGTCGCCAGGTAGGCTATGTGGCCTTGGTACCTTGTCTTAGGGTAGAGATATGGCAATACCGAAAATTTTGTATTTCCTATGCGATCTGCATTCACCGAGCTTACGAGGTGCATTAGCGCAGAGCTTCAGCTTCATGCTGCTCCGCGTGCCTTTCGTCAGGTAGCTATGCGGTATGCCTGTTCCTACAATCTACAATTAGTACTAAGCATACAAACGTTAGCAGAACTTACATTTGTCGTCTATACAAAGCTATATTGTTAAACCCTCTGTTTATGTAGGTCGAACCTCTAGATTGGGATTATGCCTTATTAACTATATTACATAATGGACCTTAATTTTGTCCTCAAATAACCGGCCTGCTCTGACTCCGGAGAATTCCGCAGAAATAATACAAAACGAAATGCGGACGCACACCCGACAAGAAAATAACAGTACCAAACTTGAAATATCGAAATGTGTTTTCAGTTCCGGTTACTCGATTACAGTGCCGCCAAGGGTCGTATATCGAAAGTCAACAGTTACAAGATTGCTTCTGTTCCACCTTTATGCTACCGGTTTTATTTTACCCTATAAGCCCTTCGGTTATTCGGCCAAGGACGATTGTCCTTGTGTTTCATGGGTGCCACACTTCCAGGTACTTGTCGGAGTATCGTCACGTGAAGCGAGGGGCCACATGGAAGGGCTCCAGGCACTGGTGTCAAGGACGCATGGCTTCAGGTAACATAATGAACTGAGGTTATTTGACCTGCTATTATTAAACCGGTGACTGGCAATATGTTCCCTTGATGACACGAGTCGAATAGCTTCAGACAGATTACGCCACAAATTGGGTTATTTGGCTGACATTGTTTTGACTTGATATTATGATCTGAAATCTCTGTAGCTCACCTCTGTTGTTATTTACTAGGTTAATATTAAAACTTTGATACCTCACAAAGTCTTCATAAGCTTTACGGTAGATTTTGTTGGAAGCTGTCAACCTGACGTCTAAATTGAATCGGAGTAAATTGAGAATTTGTGATAATACGCGGACGCGTGTTTGCTACAACGATAGGCAATTTTCTTCTGATAAGCTGAATATGAATACTATACAGACCCGCCTGTGTCGCCAGTAAGAAACGGATTTAGCTGGGCCGGTCGACATACTTAATAAGTATGCACCCCAGCTAATTTCGTTTCTTATTGTACATCCGTGTGACTTACAAAACCGGTGTTACCCAGGTTCGGAGGTGCCCGCCTGCTACACCGGAGAGTCCTGGCGGGGCGTCACCCTCGAGCAGTTCGCCTCCTGCCAGTGGAACCTGGCCAGTAACCGGCAGACGCGCATGCTGGCTGACCTAGCGCTGGTCGGGTGCTACAACGGTACCCTACGGCACAGGTCGGCGGAAACGGACCGCGTGCTGCTGGCTTCAGCCAAAAGGAATCTGGCGGCCATGGCGTACTTCGGGCTGACTGAGTACCAGAAGGTTAGTTCAGATGGATGTTGATTAGAATATATTTTATTAAGAGTTAGGTTAAGTTACACACCGTATTGAACTGCCATTTGTCAGGCTCCAAGAAAGTAAGATTTTATCCCCATAGAGAATTTGTCTGATATCATCTTCCAAGTATCTCTTGAGTTTATTTGTTTACACAAATTGTTCCGCGTGGCACGGGGGGGGGATGTTCACCCCCACTTGATAACAATCAAAGATATTTTCTCAAAGAAAACCTGAAGTAATCCTCTCACGACCTAACCCCACTTTACTCCTACTCAAATATCTCAGGGACCGCTTCCCATTTGTGGCTAACCGTCGACATGGTCTCCATCTTGATTTCTAGACACATTACCTATTCCAGTTCATTGAACCCTAGCTACAGATAAGCGACATTATGTGCACTTGAATCATTGTCACCCCGTATCCGTGTCGCCATTCGAACTAAGACTTACGCTTATAGAGCGTTAATTAAGACATAATTTAATGCCAAGAATTATTTATGGATAGATAAATGCCTTATGATATTATGAATGCTTCAAAACAAAGAACATCTTCTAAAAAGGTACTTCCGCTTCTTTAGATACACTCTGTGTGTAACAACGTCCCACTAGAGTTTATTATATCAGGTCTCTCTCCCATATTATTTATTAGGTTTTGTGATATCTATAAGGCACAGGTCAGTGGCGATACATTTCGTTGGCCTCATTTTCATTCATAGACACAGAGATAGCTGTACCCTAGAGTCGTCAAAGAGATAACAAGCCAATTCGGCTGTTGAAAACTTTTACCAGAATAGACAAAGGCAGTTACTCAGACGATAACCGGGATTTTATTGGATCCCGCATACACAAACGTCTGAATGAAAGAGCAGATAAAATTTTACTTTACTTCGGAATTGCAAATGGTCGAATAGGGTTGCAGTTTTCATGAGATGGGTGATTTCAACTTTTCCGCCTATAGTAAACTTGAAAGATATCTCAAATTCAGACAGTTCCACTGTTACATTTGTTTCCACTTGAGGTCCTAACTTCTTAAATATTTCTTGAGGATCTGCAGAAACACTTTTACGTAAGGCAAATAAGTTAAAAAGTTACCTCGAGAGGGGTTCGGGTGGGTCGCATTCTAGACATCCTCCGAAGAGGGCGGCGGTTCAAGATACGTTATGATTATGATATTGTGATATTATGATAATTATGAGGCACGTATGTGGCACGGGGTTGTATGTCGGTAATAAAATATTATGTGTGACATTATACACTTTCCGTTTCAATAAATGTTTCAATTTATGAGTGCTTTCGCATTATAAGTAGGTCTTACGTAAAATGGGGATTGAATGTCTGACTAAACGGGGGCACACTGTGCCTCTCTCTGGAAAAGGCGGGACGCTATATGTACGTACCATAGATAGGAATTACGGGTGCGATTACTATCTAAAGTATTTAAATGACCAAAAATTCCAAGGATTTCCCAGTTGTCCCGGTTTAGGGTACTTTAAGCTATACCTTAGCAACGGATATAAATACGTTAGTTGGATTAGACAAATGAGGATAATTCTACTGCTTGTAAATAGTATATGCCGTCTTTCCTATTAGAAGAATAACAGGATATTGGTTTACTAAACTAAGTTGGTATAATAAATAAAGTAATCATATGATTTTCAGTATATATTTTTCTCTATTTAAACCTAAAACAAACTAAATGCAATGAACAGGCACGTTAGAAGGAAGTTTGTACTTAAATGTAATGAACAGGCACGTTAGAAGGAAGTTTGTACTTAAATGTAATGAACAGGCACGTTAGAAGGAAGTTTGTACTTAAATGTAATGAACAGGCACGTTAGAAGGAAGTTTGTACTTAAATGTAATGAACAGGCACGTTAGAAGGAAGTTTGTACTTATTAATTACATAAGTTCTTCTAACGTGCCTGTCCTTTGTCCAGATCTCGCAGTACGTGTTTGAAGAGACGTTCAACCTGAGGTTCGCGGTCCCGTTCACGCAACACAACGCGACAGTATCGGGCGCGACGTTGGCCGCGCTATCGCCGTCGCAAGTCGCTCACATCAAGCGGCTCAACTCCTTGGATCTGGAGTTGTATGAGTTCGCCAAGAATCTTATGTTTAGACGGTAAGTCTTTACCAACGAGGATATACTGTGATCCCGGTACTTCCTTCCCGTTATTTCCTTTTGTTTGTCCTCTAATCCATTTTAAACTTACCATATCTCTAACATGATTTTTCTGCTACCATACTTAAAGTCGGCAACGTTTGTTTCTTTATCGATAGTAGTTGTTACTAGTGCTTAGTTTATTTGATTGCACTACTTATGGAGTTAGCTACAATCAACGTAATAGGTGAATGCACTAAAGCCAATGGCGAATTGACGATGGGGCGTCGAGTAAATTAAACTGAATTAACTCAATTATCTGCTGGAAATCGTTACACGCAATACCACGAAATGTGGTTACAAATTAAAATAAAAAATCTCTGATGTCGCATTCCTTCATTTAATCTATCATATTTGTTTTGGGTGGAGCCTTGTTTGAGTTGTTGATAGAAAACACAATGTTGTATTGAAGACTGAAGTCACTGTATTTCACGATATGTTAATTTTAAAATGCTGCCGGCTCGCTCGTCGTTGCTGCTGCTGTTGGTTTCTGGGGTGTTATCCAACTACGACGTGTTCGACGCCATATCCATACCAAAACCAATAGCATCTTAGCTGTTAGGATACCATAGATCAATGTGTAATGGTGTATATCTTAGGGCGAGACCTGCGTTTCATTATCATAACCTTGACTGTGTTTCATCAGCTTCACCTTCGCTTCTATCTCCTGAGATAACTGATCTCTTTCTCTCGTTGTTCCATTTGTCACATTGCCGTCTTCCGTCGCTATCTTTAAAATTTGTTGACTTGGGTGTTTTGCCCATAAATCGTCATAATCATAATCGTCGCGGCTAATGATACTTGTATGCATCAGCTGGTTACCGGACGGGAACTCGATCTCCGCATATTGTTCGCAGTGGACATTTCTCGCAACAAATGTATAGATAATTGTTTTTTTTTCATAAGTCCAACCTAGTTCACTTCTGCTCTCTGTTGGTTCACACAAATCTTTGTCAAACTTCAACTTGTAAATAGGGTTTTGTAGGTTGCACAGGAATGTTGAACTGTCTTCTATTTATGCAATTCTGTGGATTTTGCTGTGTTATGGATTTGTAACTGCCTTTCTGTAGATTTAACGCCTACTACTAACGTACCTACTCTGATAGTAGCTCGTTTGTTGTGATATTTACGTTGTTGCACTTACGGTATTGCTTTTACCTGGTACAGATAATACTTTTCTCTGCTGACAAGGTGAATTCTAATTTCAAAGATAAAATAATCTTGAGTCATTCTTGCTCGAATCTTCAGAAGTGTGTAAAGCTTAATATAGATCACTTAACTATAGCTGGCACGTTCACAGTACTCACACTAATGCAATTTCACTATACAGCACCGGTAGAACGCTGCAACTTTGTCTGCATTTTGAAATATTAGTCGTTTTTTTACTTATTTTAGCGAATCTTCGTATGTTTAACCATTTGAGATGTAAATCTGAACCTTAGCGCGTATGTTTGAGAACTCAAATCGCCATAAAACTACTTGGTACTTAACTATATATGCTTTGAAAGATGCAGGCAAAGTTGAGTCAATACCGCAACTTTGCCTTGCCAAATATCTCACTATTTCAAATATTTTTAACTACTTTTCGCTGCACAACGTTTATCCAGCCTTTTCAGACAAAATTGATTCCAAAACAAAAGGTAGGCATTGATGGGAGGGCTTCCAGAGCTCGTCCATATAGAATAGTTAAAAGTAACAAATTTGTATGGACGAGCTATTAGCGACGCTGATACGAAATACCTCAGTTTCGTATCAGCATCGCTAACGTCGCTGTCGATACGGACAAAACATCATGTCTGGACCCAGCTGTAAGCGTAGGCAAAGTTGTGTAAATTTCTCCCGAAAATACGACACAACATTGCCTGGTAAGACATTTGATAACAAACACGTTACAATGTAGAAACAGACGCAAAACTATGTAAAAGAGCATATTGTTACAAGTATTTTTAAATAGTAAATTAGGACATAAAATACTCAACGATTTTAATTTTGAAGAAGCCGGTATAATAAACTCACATCCTAATAATAATCGAACTGTAATTGATGTTCTATTATTTAATTCAAATACGAAAAACAAAATTCATTGTTTCCATAAATAAAGCCGGATTTTCCTATGGTAAAAGACAATAAAAATGATGCAAAACGGGAAAGTTATGTAAGTTAAAAAAAAATCGGCAAAGTTGCAGCAGTATGTTTAAAAATGTATTATTTTATTCTAACCTCAAAATAGGTAAACAATCACATTAACCGTCGATTGACACGTGACACTAATGCAAAAAGATCACTATATTTATAAGCAGTAGCAAAAGCAAAACAATAACTGTCTCCTTCACACTCATAAGTTTGACCGCGCGCGAGAGAGACGGACAGACTATTCTTGATGAGCATGCTGTGCAACTTTACGCCGCACGCTTATTCACAGACACAACACAAGCGCAACATGTAAATTTGTTGACGTTCCAGCTTTAGTTAACCGATCTTTAAATTCAGTATGTATGTTTTCTATCGGTAATGTCATTTCGCTCGACAATAGTCAATTATTCTTAAAGTAGTTTTGGCGTCATTAGATGAAGGTCAAACGGTCCTTGAAATATGTCTGCAATAGTGATCAGAGTCATTTTCTGGAATGCAGTATGTCCCAGCACACTGTGTAGTCTTCAAAACTAATGTTGAGATGCTGTATCAGACGCTCAGCACGTACTATTCATTTATAAATTGCTTCTTTGCTTTGGGGGTTGTTTTGTCTATATTTGTTTCTGACCACATTTTTGTGTTCATGCTCTTTTTGAGCTTATTGTACTGTTTCTCGTTATTGTTAAATAATGTCTCAAACTGTTCACTATCCTGATCGTTAACCTCACCTAATCACCTTCCAGTTCCCAGCAAAGAATCGATTGTCGACCAACAAACAAGTCTCCAAAGTCTTCAGGGCATTTCTCTGTAATGGCTTCTACATCTATGTTCGATATTTTTCTCTGGAAGGCCTTGTATAGGTAGTTAGCGTCCTGCTTCTCGTCCAGTTTGTTGTCAATGTTGGTGGTGCCCTTCGGCGATCCAGATGTTTGTTGCTGTAATGATGATATTGTTGCTTATGTTTGTTGCTGTAATGATGATATTGTTGCTTATGTTTGTTGCTTTACTGATGGTGTTGTTGCTGATGTTTGTTAGTGTACTACCTTCACATACTTCTCAAAATAGGCTAATAAGTTGTTTTGTCTAGTAATGTTCTCACCCTTGAAGTAATCAAGCGTATTATCTTCGTACTGACTTAGAATGAGATGATTCGCGTGGAAGTCAATTAACAGCTCCGTTGCTTCTCAGTCATTTGAATTGCTTTTTTATTGTTGGTTTACTCTCCGTATTTTATATATTTTATGCAAAAAGACCAATAGTTTTAATTGAGGACAAATCAGAACAATAAAATAAATTTCTCAAAACTGGCTCGTGTGATATGTAAAATTAAAGAGCTTGTTGTGAGGACCACAATTTCCAGGGTTCCGTACCTCAAAAGGTAAAAAGGAACCCTTATAGCAACACTCGCGTGTCCGTCCGTCTGTCACGGGCACTTTTCTCAGTAACTATAAGAGATAGTCTTTAAATCGTCTGCAAACATCCTTATGTTTATCCTGATAACCGCAACATAATTCAAGTCTAATATTTAAAAAAAAACCTACAATAAAGTGGAGGGGGTAAAATGACAAAACGAAACAAAAAAACACCGTAATAAGTCACGTGGGTATCGTTGAAAAGGGCTCTTTATATATAAATATACAGTGGACCCCCGGTAATCCGGCAAACATTATGCAGGGCAGTGTCGGACTATCGAATTTGTCGGATTATAGAGCATTGCCTAAGACCCCTATAGTCCGGATTTTTTTAAGAAAGAGTACCTTGTAATCCGACAAATTACATATCTAATGACGAGAGTCAATATATTATACGTACATACTTTGAAGTACAAATCAGACTTAATTTATGTAAGTCGAATTTAGTAAATTAAATAACAATTGAGAGCTTACGTTTTATTATAAAAATAAGCATAAATGCACATACATACATATCTACCAAAATAATCAAGAATTATTAATCAAAATCATGTAGTGAATACCGCTATCACTAGTAGTCAAATTCAAACTAAGTAAAACAATGCATACGCGTCGAGCACAGTAGCGGTGGCGCGTACGAGTTGTGACTACTTGTGACCTGTTCAAACTTGCGTGATCTATACATACATACATATTAGCAAAGATTGTCAAACATAATTCTGTCATGTCGGATTACAGGGGGCGCCGGATTAGACAGGGGCCGGATTATCGGGGGTCCACTGTATATATTTTAGTTTTGATAACTTCAGAGTTATGATCAAAAAAGTGCAAAAAATGTCGGGGCTTCAAAATATGGTCACGTTGATCAAATGCATAAGCCGTGATAAGCCTTTGTATTTGTAAGAAAACGTCTATCAGTATTCAATTTGTACACATGCCATGATACGTGTAGTTCAAGACAGGAACTATGAACTTTGCTATAGCTCATTGAATGTCAATATTCCACGTACCTATTTATTGCATTCAGTACGATTCATTCATAGCTGGCCACCTTTAGTCAATCAGTAGTCACTCGTGTGTTGTTGTTGTTACCAATGCGAACAAGCGCATCTCGGCAACACTGGCAACCGGCCGGTTGTGCAATGCGAACAAGCGCATCTCGGCAACACTGGCAACCGGCCGGTTGTGCAATTTGCATTCGATATTCTGTTTATTCAGTTTGCGGTTTGCTCACACAGTAACTTAGATTAGAATACGCCACACGTGATCGCCATTAAACAGTATCATCGACAAATGTAGCTAACTCGCACTATATCAAAATTGAATGTGTGCGGTTGAATTATGTACATATTATTTGCATTTTATACTCTCGTCCGCTCCCTAGCCTGAGCCGGCAAATTCGCAAGATTACGCGATATACTCGCGTCAGAGCTATCGTGTGGAATGAAATGGAATGAAAACGGTAAGTTTGCCAACTTTCCGCAGTAACAATATGTTTGAATAGCTGTTTGCTCGTCGGTTAACTTTAGCGGGAGTGCTGGACATATATTTGATGATGTGGTCCCAGCTAGTTCTGAAGCGTTTACAAGAGGCAGGTAGATCTCCCGACAAGAATAACTTCGTGAAACTATGACGTGCAGATCTCCTCCACTCCATATTTCCTTTGCCGTAAGTGACGGCTTGCAGCAGTCCCCAAATTGTACCGTATAATTTAGAAATTATTAATTTAGAGTGTCCGAGTGATCTCGATTCTTCCGACAGGTTTGAAGCTCTAAAGAAAAGAGACTCTGACTTCGAGTACCGTTGGCGACATCTCGGCGAGGTGTCCCCCCGCAGCGGCGTCACCCAGTTCGACTGGGACAGCAACCTGGAGGACGCCACCACCGAGAAGTATCGAGGGAAGTAATTCGGCCCCGTGTGCGCCACCGGTGTGGTGCGGCCCCGGGGTGAAATGGCGGAACGCAGTCACGGACTTGACTAGTCTATACCGAAGAAAAGATGGAACGGAGGGCAATCCGTCTGTTTGATTGACTGTACTATGAATATAAGTTTCAGTGTATGGTTCAACTTGAAAAAGGTATATTTTTGTGACGAGCAAAGGTTATTTTCGGATTTAACTTGATTGTTAGGCAGATTATTGTGTCATCTGTCTATCCGTCTTTTTTAGGCTTCAAATCCAATGATCACATTATACAATTTAAAACGAAAACAAGCTAGTTATAGAATGTATCTATAGATAGATAGTGCTTACTGTATGGTTGAGTAAAGTTGTGCTTTAAGTCCCTCCTCTGAGTATGTATACTTATAGATGATAGTACATATTTTAGAATGCTAACAACAGGGTAGGTTATGGATCCAGGATGAGCCCAACGAAGTTGTATTCTCTAGAGTCTAGTTTATATTAAACTTACGTATGTTATATCGATGTATGTACATAATGTATTATAGTAGGTACCATTGCAGTTACATTAGATAGCTTGCAAAAATATGTATTGGGAATAGCATCTAGTGTGAAGATGTTTGGATGGATGGTGTAAGGTAATTAATTTCTATAATTTATTTTAAGTACCTAGGCACACTTACGTGTATTTTAATGCATTGGAAACAAATTCTCTTAAAAAACCAAAGACAAAAGTGTTCATTTTACTGACACTAAATACTGTATTAGAACAAAATGATTATTGTGTTAGACTGATAAGATAGTTGTAATTGGTTGACATTATTAATCAAAACATTGTATAATGTGCATTTATGACTTCGTCCATTTTATTTCAGCATTTTTATACCAATAAGGCAAGTCAAAATAGATAATTTTTAAGAACTGTCGAATCGATAATTTTATCCATGAGTTGAAATATAAATATATAGTCAGATTCTGTCGTTTTAACCAAAATTGAGTTAATAAAATCAAATTGGAACAATTGAACTATTTTGTACACAATTCTTCAAATTCAGACATGTTCCTAGATTTATTTGTCTACCTTGCCCAATACCGAATGGTTTACAATTTTTCTGTATCTTGACTAATATTATAATTTAATTTTATCTCATAAACGATTGGCTGGAGAAGCTGGAGGGCAAGTGAAATGTTTTCCTACGTTAATAACAATGAAATGTCATATTGTAAGCGGCCTCATGTCATGGTTCGAAATCCCGCTGTTATTATTGAGTTAGACTGTGGCTGCACATACATTATGTATTGTCGATGACTTAGCTTTAAGCGGTAGATTAACAATAGAATAGATGGATTGGAGTGCTTCTAGTTAGTTAATATTACTACGTTGTAATGCATTAATTATTTTATCTACACACGTATCATAAACCCTCTATAATGCGATCAATAACCGCAAATTACGACCAACTTAAAGATCAACTGTTTTGTTAGAACACATTTTCTTATCTGTGAAAATGTTATTATTGAGTTAGACCCGCAACGGTCACAGGCTCAGGACGGTTTCACTTCACACACCCTGTTGTCAAGCCAAGTCATCGAAGTTGACTCACGTCATGGGTCCGACAGTATACAACCGCCTACCAGAACATATTAAATCTGCGCCTAATTCCGCATGCTTCAAAAAGCGACTGAAACACTGGCTTGTCGAGCAAACCTTCTACTCATTCGCTGAGTTCGAAGCGACCAATATGAAATGTGATTCCAATTTAATGAAATGAATAACTAATTTAATTTAATACAATTCAAATTTAATGTAATACTTTATGGCAATAATTTTAAATAATGGTATCTTAATTTATGGAATGCATTTTTATGTGTCTGACATTTTTTATACAGATGTATATTAATCAATTTTTTATTTATAATCTGACATGTAATTGACACTTACCAATAAATATGTTTCAATGTTTCAATGTTTCAATGTTATTATTGCTTCATAATAACATCACAATCTTCTATGTTCTTAAATTACATTCAAATTTCGAAGATCTCTCAAAAACAAAGCAATTTGATTTGACCTCAATTCTGATATCAGTCGAGATAAAATCGAATCGAATAATCGAAATTAAATGTCAATGCCGCAATGCCGGTCGTAACATGCGGGTCCTGAAAATATAGAGCTTATAATATGTGTGTAGATTAATCAGTGTATGTATCTGTTCATAATTACGCGTTATGTAACAGATTCATAAAGAACTGTAATGGCTTCTGTAATAGGCTGTCGAAGGCTAATATGAAATCGGCTGGTCCGACCGTAAGTGATTTGATTGATGAAATACTCGTATGAACAAATCGAAAAAACAAATAGGTTTTTTTCTAAAAAGCTCATTCCCATTAGAATATTAAAGGAATCAGAGTATTTTGCTGGTTTTGGACTTCACTACTTTTACTACGTATGAAGATGTTTGCTTGTTAGCTAAGAGATTTCGTTCAGATTTTTGGGAAAAAATACGCTAAAGTCTAATTTTCAGGAAGTTCATCTTCTGAAATAGAAAGAAACATCAAATATCCTATTATTCTGCCGAGGTTCTGGCTCACGCCAGAATTTTACTTTTAGAATTATTATTGTAAACTATTTATCAATACCATTTATATTTTATCAACGATTCCACTCTGAGAGCACTTTCGATATTAAGAACAAGGGATAGCTCTCATGTAAGGAGTGTATGCATTGTGGCTACTTATTATTATGTATGATATAGTTATGATATTTTACTGGATGTCCATTATATGCTGTGTGTGAGTTGTTTTAGTGGTATCTTGACAATAATTCTCGTAGCACCACCATGAGACGCTCGAGCGTTTGTGCTCGTTATTACCATAAGATTTGGGATTTGTTTCTGCCTGTTGTTGATAACATATTTACTAGTAGTTTTACTGTAGATCTTAATTCACATATTACAAAACCATAGATTCCGAAAGAGGTATTGGTTTTGAGTTTGTATTTTGTTCGTATTTTGTATTGATCAAGTACATATACTCTACGTATGGAAAATTCACCCTGTTTTTTTTTAGTTGAAGTGACGTGTGTTTATAAATGCGCCAAGTTCTGTGATAACAGGTTCAGCAGCATGTACCATCTGTTGTAAAGTATGAACTTCACTTCAGGTTGTTTAGGCGTGTGCTAAATTTGTAAATATAAATTATTTAGGGTAGAACTAAAAGGGTGCATAAGCCATAAATCGAGTTAGCCATACATAGTGCAGATTAATTTGTTTAACGATTGTCAAACCATGTGAAATGTTTTGTTAAAGTTTTTGCAACTTAGCGAAGTCACAGTCGATATTATGAATCTACAATCTTAACATGTGTGTGTAACCACTTCGGCAAGGTTCATAATGACAATTTCCCATTTTAACAACTTCCCCATTTGAACACTTTCGGAACTTGTCTTAACGGGAACTTGTCGATTTGGCACAACAATTAAAAGCTGATGAAGTGGGAAGTGGTCGATATGGACCAAAAAGAAAAGTAAGAGTCGACGAGTTTTTTTTTACAATCAGTTCGCAGTTGCAATAACATTACAGAGTTAGATGCACTCATATAACGCCAACCAAAACTAGTGTTTAGTTGTTTTAAGTTCCCGACTGAACCAAAATATAGTAGGTAACCTAGGTTATGTTATAGTGTGTTGACACCGAGACACCGAGTAATAAAAACCGAAACAAGCTACTAACGATTTTTATTACACTAACACTTGAGTAGGCACTTACTTCCACTTTATTTATGATAGGTTCCACGCATGACGTTCCGGAGCTGAGAGGGTACGAAAATTGAAATTTAGTCTGTATAACGGTAGTACTTCACCGACTGAAATTGCTAAAAGCCAATTAAAGCGGCCTGGCACACACAAACCAATAACGACATTTTTATTTAGGATTTACTGGGAAACTATGGCATAGTGAGAGTTGTAAGGACTCTCGTACAAGGTACAAGGTTACGGTTAATACGATCGCACTAATCCATCCCCATATAAGATAAACGGTATTGTCTGTACAAGTGGTTTGTATATCAAATTATTTAGCAATATCGGTACTGTCCAAGCCAAATCGGTAATAGGTATTCATGGAAATTTGCGTTGAGAGGGAAGTTGTCCATTAAATCGTATATGAACTATATGTGGGGTGCTCAGGGCAGGATGTTTGTCAAGGACATTGGGCGACGACGCCTGAGGGACCGAGGTTTTGACAATCGTTCCGCAGCGTTCCTGATCCAAAGGATCTCACTCGCCGCCGTGCAGCGCGGTAATGCTGCCTGTGATGGGTACCTTTATGTCGGGGATGTCCTGGTCCGGGGGTTTTCGTTGTGTGTTCAGTTTTTGTATATGTGTAGTTTTAAATTATTTAATACTTAATCACTTAGGTTATTTTAATTGAAGTTGCACTTTAGGGATTTGTGATTTTATTTCATGTAATTTTGATTGAATAAATTATTAAACGAAATTGGAACTTGCGAACGCTAACAGAGCATTTATCGAGACGCGAAACCTGATCCTTCGGCCGAAGTCATAAATATGGGACTCAATAAAAGTGGTGCATGTTTATAGTTTTCGTGTATTGGCATACGGGCGTCCGTGTGGGGGGAGGGGTTTGAATGGTCGAATTCGCGTTTATTGTGTCATCAGACCGACATCCGTCCATCACTGAGGGCAGCGACCTCGTCCCGACACAGTGAGACAATCAAAATGGCAAACAAAATCTGTAGGCAATCGAGGATTTAGATCACACTGCAAACACACGGGTCCCCTTGTCAACAACAATTATGTTGATAATTAATGTTCATAATCAATTAACTTTATACCTCCTTTTAAATCGGGATGGTGACGGGCAAGCGGCAACTGCAACGGGGGGGCAGAATGTGGCGCGTGGCGTGGCCCACCCACCTGGCCTACCGAGTAGAGTAGAACTCCAGTTTGGCCCATTTTTGAAATTAGAAATAAACATAATTCACTGATTTAAAAACTTAAATAATAAAACGACTTCAACGCCGATTTCTTCCTCCCCGGTCAGGATGCGAACGTCTCGTTTATATCATAAAAACGAGGCTACGAAATCTGTCTTCTGACCGACAAGTCCACAGATGTTGCACGACCTAAACGAATAACCAGAATTCATCTCATGACAATGACCGTAAACACCACTAAACATTTACAGGAATGCAATAATACGCAAAATGCAATAATACGCAATTTTGTTTATATGGATGACATCATAATTCTATTTTTTATTTTGAAAATAATCTTTTACTCACTCTCTTGGTCTGTATAGATCCTCTACTACTAATAATAATAATAATAGTAATAATAATAATACCTTGGACACTATTTACACACATTGATCTAGCCCCAAACTAGGATTCCCTGTATCTTGGGTACTAGACAACGATACACATACTTATATAGATAAATATTATACTTAGATAGATAAACAACCATGACTAGGTTACAAACATCCGTTCTCATCAAACAAATATTTGCCCCCACCGGGACTCGAACCCGGGACCCTTGGCTTCGTAGGCAGGGTCACTGCCGACTCGGCCATTCGGGTCGTCTAATCCGTCTCTTACTTCGAGGAGTCCAAACTTGGTATGTTTTGAAAATATTTCTTGGATTTTTAGAAAACAGGCGGCCGAAAGGCAATGTTGTGGTATATTTTTAGATCTGGGTCATGAAGCCCTTTATTTTGATACCCCACATGATAGGTCACAGAAAAAAAAAACCATACAAAAAATTAATGACGTCATA
Source organism: Argyresthia goedartella (assembly GCA_949825045.1). Classification (NCBI taxonomy): domain Eukaryota; kingdom Metazoa; phylum Arthropoda; class Insecta; order Lepidoptera; family Argyresthiidae; genus Argyresthia; species Argyresthia goedartella. The sequence goes on from OX463809.1 coordinate 40,134,256, forward strand.
ACTCGCTTGAAAACTGTGGCCCCTAGACCGGAACTGACAGACACACATAGAGACATAGAGAAAGACGAAAGCAAAACCGGCCTCCTATCTTGTCGAAATAGAGCTCATCGCTCGCTCGATCAACTACTGAGGTCTACTCTTTTAAATAAAAAAAGATTTTTTCAAAAAACCGTATTTTGTTCAATAGTTGTTGAATGAAACTAATAACACTGGTTTCTAGGCTCTCAACATTTTTGTATACGCCTGTACGACAGTGTGTTTGTGCCTAGATCTTTTTACCTTTAATTTTATTTTTATTATGTTCAACAGCGAATTTTTGATATAGCATTGATAAATGAAAATGGTCGCCTTCTACTAGGACTTTTTTGTGTACGCTATCTAAACGCCGGCTCGTGAGTTGTTAAAATGTAGAGTTAGATATCTCCATTCCTATAAGAGCAATCATTGTGTAACTTTGCACAGTGAGCGCACTGTTTAAGCTCTATTTTTGTGCGTTAAATTTTTATCTTGGATATTTTTCGTTTTTGCAAACGGTGTTGGGTACGCTAGTACGGTAGCGTACGTAGCGTACACACAAATAATTGTCATTATTTCTTAAACTAATGAGGCCCTATTTTTTTACTTTTGCACCAACTATGCACTATTTATGGGCATAAAACGAAACGTGAATTCACCATGTGTACGCTACCATAGCAGACACCCGTCGCGTCATTGTCACTGAGCGGTCATTGTGCTCGCGGAATTGCTCCCCCCTGATGTGCAAAGGGAAAAGCATCACGACATTCACGAGCCGAGTGTCCGAGTCGGCAGTGACCCTGCCTACGGAGCCGAGGGTCCCGGGTTCGAGTCCCGGTGGGGGCGAATAAGTGTTTGATGAGAACGAATGTTTGTACCCTAGTCATGGTTGTTTATCTATCTAAGTATATTATTTATCTATATAAGTATGTGTATCGTTGTCTAGTACCCAAGATACAGGGACTCCTAGTTTGGGGCTAGATCAATGTGTGTAAATAGTGTCCAAGGTATTATTATTATTATCAAATGTTACTAGCTGACCTCTCTCTCTCAAGGGACTCTTGACCCTTAACATTTTCGCTGCCATATTTTTTTAATGCATCGCGATTTCGAACCTTATATCATGGTTCACACACATCCCATGAAAAGCAAAAGTTCGTTTTTAGATTTTCTACCAGCCAGCAGCCAGCAGGTTAAGGGGATACCTCGTACATGCAAAGGTCCCCGTTACTCCTGGCGGAAAGACCCGCAGTGTGAGAGGGATGGAATTGGGGAAAAATTACAACAAGTCGGTTTTAAATGACTAAAATAGCTATGAAAATTTCCATTACAAGTAATATAGGTATTGTCAAAACCCACCTAAATAAATATTTTTGAACTCTGTGTGCTATTCCAATTTGGCAAAAAATGTTTAGACCTTATTTCAATATTTATTATTCATATCGAGCGAAATTCCTCCATTCGCGTTTCTGATAACACAAAATCTAGAAACAGGTCCCAAAAGTCTAATTTATTTAACTTGGGACTTCTTTTGTACATCAGGGAAATAACTTCAAAAAGTGTCGATTTTGTCGATGTATCACCTTAATTGTAGGTACTTGTATATTGTCAAAATACTACAAACAGAATGGGAATAGAATAAGAGGTACAATTTCATACTTTACTTGTACCTAACTTGAGCTAATGTGGCTCAATTGTATCTACGTTATATTATAAGGTATAGGTTTTCCTTCCTAGACCCTCTTTTCAGGGAGTGTTGTAATGTTTGTGTGCCTTTATTTATATGGGAACATGCTGTATTTATATGGGAACATGCTGTATTTGATTGTATCAAAGTATTATTAAAAAAATACTGAATAAGTTTTATTCACACTTTTGTCACAACATTGTCCAAGGGAAATTCGACGCATCTGCAGTATAAGTATTACGTGTTTTTACCAAAATAGTGGAAATAGGAGAATTATATAAATAAGATATTCATATTATTCTCTTATCTCATAGTGTTTCTTATCGTTTATCATGGGTATGTCCACCAAAACTTCACAACTGGGTTGGTTCTAACCTAATCTAATTCTTCTTGGAAAAAGTTGTACTGAAACTCCGTTTACACCTTAAATTAAACTATGGCTAACGCCTTACAACTCATCATTACACAGAACCAGCGTAAACATAGTAGATTCTCAGAAAAATCTAATTAAATTTTCTTCGGCGTTTCTCTTCATTTTATAGGTAGGTAAACAAACTTTACCCAGAATTGTGTTTCCGGCTACTTAACTGTGTTAAACTGTAGGGGACCTACATCTCAGGATAATTGGCTTCAAGGAGCTCTTGTGTCCCAACTTTTGCTTTCGTGCTCAAGGAAGGAAATCTTATGGTGCTGAGTTGAAGCGAAATAAAGGGCTTTATTTGTAAAATAAGATGTTTTTCGAGTACTTTTACAATAATGCGTTTGAAGTTTCTCAGAAGGGGTTTAAGATAAATCGCGGTTGCTTGAGAGCTTTTTGCCGACGCTTTTGAAGCTTCTAGGGGGCTTCCGTTCGCCCCGCTCCTTGCCATCGCCACTCGCTCTTTGTTTCTGTCTTGTAATGGTTTCTGTAGATATGGTATTGTACTCCTTATCTCTTGCACAAGTTTATGTCGGGAAGCATTCGAAATTCTACTAGGTTTGCTGGAAGAAATCTCTTTTTAGAGATAAGCTCGCCTTTGCTTATTACATTACTTTTAATTGTCTGTAACTTTATATTATCTATGCAATAAAGAATAAAGAATGTTGTGGTTGTTTGAATTCTGATAACGAAAACGGTACAGTCGGGATCATCCCATTTACTTTAGTTTAGGTTCAATATGTGACCTCACTTCGGTCCACATTCATTCATTCATTCATTCATTCATTTTCAATGATTTGCGATGGTTTTTAATCAATGGCGTACGAGTATTAGTTTTTGCTTCAAAAGTGATAGACTGTAGTAGTACCTTAGTAAGTAGATAGTGATAGTCTACCAATATTTTCAGATCTACCCAATCATTTATTACGTTATTTATGCTAGGTCTAAGTTATTGAAATAATAGAATTTCAGTAAAACCTCATAATTAGTGAATTCAGGATACATTATTCTTTGAAAAGATAATATATTTTTTTGTAATGAAATCGTGAAAGAAATATATGAAGGAACCATAACTTAAACTTTCATGCTCTTCATATTTTAATTAATTCGGCGTCCCAGGCAAAGATCGTTAGATCGTTTATATGAAAACGACGTTGATAACTTGGTCACATAGGGGAAATAAATGATGTCTCACTATCAATAGGGCACGTGGTACAAAGGGCTATTGTTGGATGTGTGTAGAGAACAGGCGCCACCATCACCAGGCTGAACCATTTCAGATGGTAATAAACCTTGAAATGGTCTTTTGACAAGGTTGTGGTACTTTCAGATACACCAAGAGTTCTTCAAGGATCTTTTGGCACTTGTATGACACATTGATGGCTCTTACGATAAGATAATTTCCGATAGCAGGCACGTGCCAAAAGATCCTTGTAGCAGTTGTCTACATAGTTATGTATGTACTTACATACGAACACAGTCTGCCGTCCGCGCCATCCCAAGTAGCACAAGCTCCACATCGGTTGATTACCTAAGCACTTTTAGTGACTTATTTATTAGTGTTCACCCGGACTGCAATAGCTGCATAGGAAATGACGAGACCCAATATAATGGATTATTCTGTACTGCGATTACATTAAGCGCTACACAGATACAACAGATTCACTGTTATTCAACGTTAGTAGCGTTGTACCTTATCAGCTGCAAGAGTGCATTTTATGGACACAAGCGGTGTAGTTTTCTGAATAATGGTTCACAGGGATACCTTTAAAATACTTCCATTTTAAGAGAGAACATACGAACCTCTTTAATAACGCATATGAAGTCCATTACAAAGATACAATTCTCTATGCTGCTTATACGTCCACTTTTTCGAGATTACTCAGCGCCGATAGAGTATACTCGTATATCAGCATTGTTGTAGGATAAAATTGTACCAAGTGTAACCTTTTATGCAGTTACACAGCAGGACACTACTATAAATCTGTACACTCGTGCCCGTCATCCAGACCTGGAGCCAAATCTCGCCCAGGCGGATTGAAAGCGTAGGCGTAAAATATGCGTATGACTCGCCATTTGTCGTATGAAATCAAAATTTACGTATTCTCACACAAACAAATGTGCGAATTGACATCATTTCAAATTATTAACCCGCTAAATTTAATAGCTTATTCGAAAGTTGGTCGAGAGCTTAAGGGATAGCCATTTTACCATTTCCCAAAATTTTGATTTTTCATATTTAAATAAATTTTTAAGTTAGGATTTTAGAGTTACAGGAAAAAATAAAGGTCTTTTCGTAATTAAATTCTATCAAGAAAATTTCATCCAATCGCGTTTTATTTCAGTGAGAATCTCAATCAAATAGTTCAAGTTCAAGTTCAAAGATTTTTATTCATAATAGCACAAAAATTGAGACTTATAGAAATAGAAATATTTATTTTTTTATTTAAAAAATAGAAATATTTATTTAAAAAATAAAAATAAGCAGGTTTCCAAAAGAACATTAATAAAGAAATAGAAACCTTAAACGCTACAAGTATGATTAACTGTGGCCCCACACTAGGCAGAGCCTGTATCGTGGGTACCATAATTATGATTCACAGATAGGAGATGGGAGTTCAGCGTGGGTACAATTTAATTATTAAGGACACAAAAACAACAGGAAAGAGTGGGTATTATAACCGAAAATATAAACAAAAAGATAAAACACAGACTAACAAAACAAAGACAGTACATTATTTTAAAACTTAAGAGTACTACAGCATATAATCATGTGGGACATATCGACAGTATTTGCATAATGACGAAAATTCCTATTGAAGGACTCCTAAGACCATTTCAGTGGTATCGTATGTGAAGGATAGAAGCCATTTTTGACACCTACGTTTGACTTCAAAACTACTACAATTTCTAAAGTTACAAAAACTGTTGGCCTTGTTGTACATGTAAGGATGAAGAAAATCAGGGAATCTCTGCGCAAAGGTAGTGTGGACAGCGTTAATAGGAACCTTGTTGGTCCGTTGCATTAGAAGTTTGTTGTATACAGGAGAGTTGGTTATATTTTTATGAACTAAAATAGCAGACCTCAGAATAAACAGCCTACGGATACTAAGTATATCATTTTCACCATGTATTAGATCAGTGGGGTAGTTTTTTGGTTTCCTATACATAACTTTCAATACCGAACGTTGAGCTCGCTCTGCGTCTATTAAGATTGTCTTACTACATCCACCCCATACCGAAATACAGTAGGTAAGAATCGACTCACATATAGCCGTATACACTCCCTTTAGGAGTCCATAGTCGGCACAGTTTCGCAATTGTTTCATGATGTAAATAATTTTACGGATTCTGGCTGTCAATGCTTTTATATGGTCTCTAAAGTTCAGATTTTTGTCAAGTATTATGCCTAGGTATTTAATCGATGTAGTATTTTGTATCTCAGGACATTGACATTGGGTAGAGATATTACCGCATTTGTGAACTTTAATGTTGGGCAACGCTGGTGGCCCGGAGGCTTCGGTCTTATAAAAGCACAGGTACTTAGTTTTTGCAGTGTTCAGAGTAAGCAAGTTTTTTCGTAACCATGTTGCTACATTGGACATACCGTTTTCAGCACTAGCAAAGACATTATTCCAGGAGGTATCGTTAAAAATTATGGCGGTGTCATCAGCATAGCAAAATAGGTCAGCTTTGGGTAGATTTATACTATATATGTCATTAATGTACATTAAGAAAAGAGTGGGGCCTTAGATACTGCCCTGTGGAATACCAAAGCTAACGGGTTCAAGTGGGCTAATATGTGTGCCCACTTTTAGACATTGGAGTCTATTTGTGAGGTAGCTTTTAAACCAAGCAAGAACAGTACCTCGAATCCCCATGTTATGTAGTTTGTTTAGCAGTATGGGTGTAGAGACCGTATCAAACGCCTTTGCCAGATCAAGGAAGACACCAATGCAGGGTCTACCTTCATCTAGCAAGGTACATACACGTCTCACTAGTGAACTTACTGCGTCCTCAGTCGAGATACCCTTCCTAAAACCGAATTGACGGTGGTAGAGCAACCTGTTTTGTTCCAAAAAAACTAATTAGCCGTTTGTTAACTACCTTTTCCAGTAATTTGGAAAAAGTAGGAAGTAACGAGATCGGACGGTAATTAGAGGGTTCATCTTTTGGCCCTGCTTTATGGATTGGGCAAACCAAAGCTGTTTTCCAGACCTCTGGGAATTCACCCGTTGACATACTAAGATTAATTATATGGGTCAGAGGTTTTATCACAAAGTATTTTAGTCTCTTGACGATGCTATTGCTAGTACCATCTATTCCTGGTGCACTACTAGAGGAGAGACGTTGAATCATGCATGTGAGTTCTACACTATCAGTCGGTTGTAAAAATATGGAGTGACCATTTGTTTGCTGATTTGACGTTTTTGATGCAAGACTTTCTTCGGATTCATTGGTATCGTTTAAAATATTTGTGGCTAAGTGTTTACCTACGTTACTAAAGTACTTATTACATTTGCTCAGAGAGGAAATAGGATCATTGGAGATATTCAAAAGTTCAGTGGCTATAGGGTTTTTTGTTTTTGAGTGACATATGTCTTTGATACAACTCCAGAGCTTCTTGGGGTCATTTTTGTTTTCTTCCAGTGCTTTCGACTCGTATTCACGTTTTAGATTGTATAAAAGATTATTGCAGTAGTTTCTATAACGAGAATAAGTCACCTTCAAAACATCGTTGTTGGGGTTTTTTCGCAATTTGTAATGCAATGCATCGCGATTTTTCATGCATTTCATTAAACCTGGTGTTATCCATGGTTTTAGATTAAACTTGGATCTACTTATTTTACCATGTTTTGTGTTTTTCGCAACAATATCAGAGATGATTTTAGAAAAAGATTTGGTGGCCACCTCGACCGATGTTTCAGTCATCACCGCAGACCAGTCGATGTTTTTTATTTCGATTTCGATTGCTTCATAGTCTACCTTCAACCGTGTTCTGGGTACTGGGTCAGATTTGACAGCAGCCTCAATTTCTATCATTGCTAAGTCGTGATCGGTTATATCTGTTTTGCAAACGATCGCCTGTGCCTTAAGAAATGATGATAAAAATATATGGTCCAAACAAGCAGTTAACCGAGTTGGCTCTGTTATAGCTGGTAGCAATTCACTCTCAGCCATCATACAAAGGTACTCCGATCGCTTATATCTTACATCGTCAGAAAGCAAATCTATATTGACATCACCTGCCAGAATTACCGGATGTTTGTCCTTATTAATGTTAACAAGAAGATCGTGCAGAGAGTCAAGAAAAATAAGAGGAGTATCCGCGGGCGATCGGTAGATTGCAACGACAGTTGCGTTCCCAGGCAGTTCCAGTAAAATGCAATTTGCGCCAATGAATTCAGGTTCGGACATAGATGCGCTAAGGACATTCCTTACATATACAACAACACCCCCAGACTTGTTAATGAATCTAGCAGATTTGTAAACTGTGTATCCATCTAACGTTCCCACCAGTGTGTTCTCGCGAAGCCAACACTCAGTGAGTATAATGATATCAAACTCAATGTTAAGTCTCCTAAGTAAAACTTGAAATTCGTCGAAATGCAAATATATACTGCGAATATTATAAGTCAATATTTTCAGTTTTGAGTTATCGTGAAAGAAGCTCTCACATTCTTCAGGCAGATTTAATGAATGGCACTTGATTGAAAGTGCTGCGAGGGAAACTGCACAACCCCCAGATACTACCGTTGTTAGGGCTTCGTGTACCTGACAACTACCTGAGAGCGAGGAGTCACTCCTTATTCTGCGTGCCGATGGCACGAACAAGCGTGCTGCGGGAGGCACCGGTGGTGCGGGCTCTGGCTCTATTTAATCAAGTGGCGGGCAGGACTAACATTGACCTTTTTTGTTGTTCAATGTTGGAGTTCACAAGGGCAGTCACTTTTTGTTTGTGCTATTGAATTAATTGTTTTTGTTAATGAATTATTTTTTTGTTAAATAATTGTTATTATATTTCTAATTTAATTGAATTGTAATATATATTTTTAAGGTGTGTATTCTATAAGTATCCCGGATATTGCAAAACGGTTTGGGTATATATACCTGTAATGTTGTGCAATGTAATTATAATAAATAAATAAAAAAAAAAAAAAAAAAAAAAAAAGAGTATTATCCAGATCATTTGCTAGTTCGACTTTATCCATAGTCAGATATGGTAAAAATTGAGTGGCGGAGTGGGTTTGTTACTACCATGTTTAATGTGAGAGTCTTATGATTTACACTGTGGGAATAATATGTCGAACAGTGATTAGCTGTTGTAATAGGTTTTTGTAAGCTATATGTTTGAATCATTAATGAAAATAGATAATTATTTAGTACAGTACTTAATGAACGTCATAACATAATCAAGCATAATATAACATTAAGTAGGTACCTAATTATTACATAGAACATAATGTAGGGTGCAATGAACGGGTTTAATTCCAGATGTCGGTGTCTTGTAAAAAGTCATTAATTTTGTAGTAGACCTTAGTGCACAAATAATAATAATAATCATCTTTATTTCAGGTTACTAAAACCCATACCTATACATACCTTAAGACTAAAGATACATAACTTATTAAATAAACACAAAATATTATCTAGCCTAGCTAGGGATTTTCTTCCTATGTTTCGCTTCCCTGTAGCGTCGGAAAAGGATGCCCTCCGGCCAGGTACATCGTCTTCAAGTCCGCCGGCACCCGAAGTTTGAAGGACAGGAAGTCCTTGGGTCTTTCTGACTCCAAAATCTCAATCTGTACATTCAACTCCTTGAAACCAGACGGCGGATTTTTCTTCAGCCTTTCCAGGATGTGGCGCTCAACGTCCTCGCAGGTCATTTTCACGTCGATCCTGGAAAGGTATATCTGTGCAGTGAGAGCGGCAGCTTTGAGGCTTCATTCACCGGCTGGGGCTGTGCCACGCTGATTGCGGCTGCGTCTGGAGCGGCGCTTCCTGTTTTGGACCAGGATAAAGCCTTCCCCATCGACTGTCGCGTTCGGCGGGCCACGGGCGGACCTGGCCGGCAGCGCGCGCGGCTCAGCCTGCAGCTTCTGTTGTTCAGCGGCGGGTGGTGCGGGGCGCGGGCGGCGGTGGTGGGCACGGCGGGACACAGCAGCATAGGTATCCTTCTGAGGTTCCAGTTTTTTGGAGATTCTAGAAGAAACCGCATCCGGTGCTGGTTGACTCGGCGTCGTGATGTCACGAGGCGGTGCGATATTTATTAACGTGGGCTTAGCAACTCGCGTAACTAGGTTAGTTGCTGTTGTGGCATTATTGCTGATCGCCGTGTTATCATCGCGCACGTCGACGATTTGTTGCGTCGTCGGCAGCAACCTATCCACCTGACGCAATACTGACAACTCACGTTTCAGGTTAACACAGAAGCCTTCCGAAGTCTCCAACTTGTTTCGGATTTCTGCCTGCAGCCTGCAGCCGCACGATATCCTTCAGCAGCCGAGTGACGTTAACGTGGTCGAATGTCACCGGCGGAAGCTTGTTGAGGTCGCGGGCCACGTAGGTCGGGTCGTCATCGGGTTCGGTCTCCTTGAACACCCGGAAGATGTCCTGGAGATCCTTCTTCCCGCTCGCGTTCCTGCGCGCCACGAGGCGCACGGTGGTGACGGCGGTCTCATGCAGCACTTTCTTAGTGGCGGCGATCTCAGCCTCCTTGAAGCTGGTCGAGCAGATCTGCTCCAGGGAGAGCTCGTCCATCACGTCCAGCTTCTGTTTATGAAGGCGAGCAGCTCGTTCACCAAAATGGTTTCGGAGCGCTTGGTTGGTACAGACGTTGGACATGACGATATCGATATTGCGAAAACTAGGTCGTCGCTGAGTTACGGGGCATTGTTGCAGACGCTGCTAGGAAGCATCCGTACGTGCCGGTGTCGCAGTTGCAACTGAGTGTGCTTTATACATTTTTTGAATCGAGCTTCAGTTAAGTTTTGTATTTCTTGCGAAATTTTATTGTAGAATTTATACAGTGTCCCATAAAAGAACTGCTAACTTTTGTGAGTCTGAACATTGGAAAATAAAGTTTATGTTTATTTCTAGTTTGCACATTGTGGCGGCTATCAATGGTTTTAAAGCTACAGATATTTTTCTATATATTCATAGATATTTTGACTTGCAACTGTTAGGATGATGGTTTCTTTGAAGAAATCTCTCAGAGATTCTCTATTACATAGCTTATAAATAAAACGGATCGCTCTCTTCTGCAAAATGAAGATGGTTTAAATGTCGGCAGCCCCCGTCCCCGAAATAACTAAAATATACAAGCCTAGCAGTTGCAACGTCAGTCGTCATGCGATTCTTTTAACCGCATTTGCTGCGGAGCTAAGTCTAAGTTACTAATTTTAAAATATGGGGACCCCACTGTAGTTTGAAATCAATAGTGATGCCGAGATATGCAGTTTCATCTACTAGTTTTAGTTTGTCTTTCCCCAATACAATGTTACTCTCAACTTGCCTTACATTAGTTAAAGTGAATTTTATGCACATTGTCTTTTTTTAATTCAAAAGCAAGTTATTGGCAGTAAACCAGTCTAGAACTCGCAAGAGAGCATTTTTTTTCCTGTAAGTCATCTTCCTGTGTCGTAATAAAAAAAATATAATGACGTGTCATCTGCAAATAATACTATCTCTGACATGTTTTGTACCATGAATGGCAAATCATTTACATACACGAGGAAAAGGAACGGACCCAGAATAGATCCCTGTGGGACTCCCATCTTCACCTGAGAACCCGACGATTTTGTCTTATTAATGTCAGCTTTTTGAACCCTCCCTTCTAAATACGATCTCATAAGCTTAGAGCTATTGCCTTTTATGCCGTATTGTTTGTTAGTCTTTAAGATCAATGTTTCGTGGTCTACACAGTCAAATTCCTTGGACAGGTCACAAGAAACACCTATAGCGTCCCTACGATCTTTCCACGCATTAAACATATGTTAAACTAACATGACTCCAGCATCTGTTGTCGACCGCCCATTTGTAAATCCAAACTGCTGGCTATGGAGAATTTGATGCGCATTGAAGTGCGCCAGTAACTGACCCAATATGATTTTCTCAAATATTTTACTCAATACGGGTAGAACCGAAACTGGTCTGAAATTTGTAGGGTCATCCCTATCGCTGCTTTTAAATAAAGGTACTAGCCTGCTGTGTTTCATGAGATCAGGGAAAGTACTCTATCTACACATTTATTGAAGATTTTAGCTAAATGAGGGGCAAGTTCGTCTATCACCGAGCTAATAATTTTTACTGACATGCCACAGAGATCCTCGGATTTTTTAAAATAAAATAACTTAAATGCTTTAATTATGCCATAGGGCCCAATATATGCGAATGAGAAATTTTTATTGCACTTTTGAACATTGACTTTTAAAAGTGATGCAGCAAGTTCGGGAGACGAGTCTAAAGAAGCAGTAGTAAAATTTGTAAAGAACTGTTCAAATGCGGCCGCGATGACATCGTTAGAAGTTATTAGTTTATCTTCAATCTTAAGTAAATAGCTGCGGTCTCCTGATTTAGTTTTACCTGCTTCTCTATTTATGGTATTCCAAATTGTTTTACTTTTATTCGACGATGTAAGGATCTTCGTTTTTATGTGTTCGCACGGCATTATGGCAGACGGCCCTAAATATTTAGGAATATAATTATACATGTTGGATAAAAATTGGGTCATGTTAGATGTTTTTTTGCCATAAAGTGCATTAAGTGTATCCCTACTTTTACGAATTCCAAATACTCAATAAACGTTAACCTAAATATGAAATCTGTTGATAACTTTTAGTGGAGTAAATGAATTCGAAAAAGATCCCCATTTTTTTTCGTATCACCTTAAATTAAAGTTGACACTGATCACTCGTTTATCCACAATTTTTAAGTATGTGAACGCATATTATTGTAAAGATTTAGCTTTTATCCAATTGATTTATTTTAGAAAGTATTGTCTGGAACTGTGTTAGATCAAGATAAATGAATATGAAAACATCTTAAAAAAATTGTTCACGTATTTGTGGAAATAAATAAAGCGCGTATAAATTTTGACCTAAATATGATTCTTCTTTCTTCTTTATCGTTCCCTCAATGCTGAGGATCGTGACCGCATGCTCTCCTCCGTTGCTGACGGTTTTGCGTAGTATGGTACGCGTTGTATAAGAGTACCTCCTGTCGCCTCTCTAATCTGGTCGGACCATCTAGTTGGAGCAGGTTCTCTGGCGCGTTTGCCTTCGAGTTGGTGCCTAGGTGAGCGCATAATGTGACCGAAGAAGCTTAGGGATCTTTCCCGGCAATTGTCGAGAGCCGTTTCGTGATCTTCAGTTCATTCAGAATGGACACGTTAGTCTGAGTAGTCTTCTCCAGCACCACATTTCGAACGCGTCGATAAATATGTATGGTATTCACAAAAAAGTTACATTCCCCATAAAATTTAACACATAATTGAAATAACCCAAAGTTTTACTTAACTTAGTAACTTTATTATTTATCCACAAAATGGCAACTAAAACATCTTCATTTGGATGCATAATATACTTATTACACTTCAACGCTCTCGTATTGATTAAAAATATAAATGTAAATGTTTCTGTATATCACAATTTCACTTATAATTTACTTTTAGCTTCGATAGAGCATTAATATGTCCTCACTTATTCCAATTTTACGTAAGAATGGCTGCATATTAACGATAATAGGTACCACGTGCCTTTATTAACGCTAATATAATGCTATTATAATTCAATTGTACAGTAATGTGTCACGTAATTTGTGCCCAAATTAGAGTTATATCAGCGCATATAGTGCTGATATAACTCTAATTTGTTTTTACAGCAATTTTTAGCAGCTAATGTGCCCAAGGTGTACTGTAAAAATGCTGTTCTGAAAATACTGAAGAGTTGGTCCTTGGATGATTCTGTAATGATAAATCTCCTGAAAAACACACATGCACATATACACACACACCCTAACACAAACACACACACACACACACACTCACACACAGGCACCCTCACACTTAGGGTATGTATGAGGGTCACCGGTCACCCTCACACATACCCACAGTTAGTGTTAAATAAGTACTACAATAGTAGGTTATCGGAATTTGTACGATCTGAACCGTGTTCAATAATGTAAAGGAGTTGTTGAGTACATAAATCTGAACAAAAAGTTATAGCATTCTGAACTATGTCCCTATTGCACCATGGTATGGGTAAACATGTAATTTTTTTCTGATTATCCATGGTATTCCAGCGAGCATGTCCGTGACAAATGAAGCATTAGTGTTTGGGATATTGTGAAGTGGCTGCAACTGGCACGGACGTGATGAAGCTCCGTGTCATATGCGATGCGATGCGACGAGTTCAAGTGAACACTTGGCACTTGTCTCATTCATTACCTGCGCTTTCGTTCGATTTCGACATAACTAAAATAAATATATTATCTTTTTAAAAAGTCAATTTAAATCGCTACCACGTAACAATTTGGCGCAGCCGGTAGGATAAGTGTGGGTGCATTGACGAGTTGAAACGCAAGCAGAGAAGGACAAGCATCGCCGAGACCTCATGTGGTACCTGAAAGGTTTAAAAGAAAACTCGCCGAACCTACAAATGATCCCGATATTACTGTTACTCTGGTAAGTGGTTGGATTGATTTTGCTCACTCTCATCCCTGTATTTCCCTATCTAGATCTCTAAATCTCTAAATCATAATATATATATACTTTACTTCCCAACACAGACTAAAAATGACTGAAGTTCCTAACGAGATCCCTATAACAACTCTTTTAAAACTGGTACCAGAATTTGATACCAACAAATCAGATCAAGTTTATAGATACATAAGATCTTGTGACTCAGCCTTCGGGCTTGCCTCAGAAAGTCATAAGGAATTCCTTCTGACATACGCACTAAATAAGGTCACGGGACCTCTCTCTTCTGATGTCCACGTAAAAGTATATACATCATGGCCAGAATTAAAAACATTTCTTTTATCAAAATTCTCCCAAACCAAGACACTTGGTCATCTCAATATAGAACTGCAGTCGATGTTCCAAAAGGGAAACGAATCCGTAACAGAATACTACATCCGGGTTGATTTATGTAGAAATAAAATCACGAAAAACTCTGTGCAGAGACTCTTGACAATACGCTCGAGGGCAGAAAGGTCACGACAGAAGAAGCTGCCCTGAACGTATTTATAATTGGATTGTCATCAGACATTGGGGTAATGTTGAGGACAAAAGGTTTTGCAAATCTAACGGACGCGGGAAATTTCGCGATACAAGAAGGTAAAATCAGAAGTATGAACAGGGCTAGGCAATACCTATTTCGTCCTACACCATCTAAACAACAGTCGACCCCCAGCCGCACTTTCACTCCATCTTCCCAACAGTCAACCTCCAATCACAGTTTCGTACCTGCTCAAGTCACCAACCCAAACCGCACTTGCAATTATTGCATGAAACCGGGGCATCTAATACAAGAATATAGAAAAAGGATATTTAATAACAACAAACGAAAGGACCAACAAACGACCAATGAACGTAGCATCAATTCTTTAAACTCACCAGCGTCTGTGGAGGAAGACAGCTTCACGGAAACCGTTTCCCCCCATTGCTTGGATGTCCAACAGAATCAGACCCAAAATCTCATCCAATTTCAGTAAATCCCAGTGAGCGTATAAGCGCACCTGTGAGACCGGTCCATCGGGGACAGTCATGCCTCAAAGGCAGCGATAACGCGGAAAAAACTGTCTATCGAAGACAGTGCCACGACGCTTGTACGCAAACTGAAATCATAGAACATGTTTCCAGAAACCTCACAAATCAAACCAGTCTGTTGGAGACCGTCCTGTGAGGCCTACACACAATGTGAATCCAATGACTCCCAGCTAAATCCAAAATCAGAACCAAATCCCAATTCGGAGTCGAAACCTAGATCCAAACCCAAATCTAAATCAAAAACCAAACCTAAATCCAAAACTAAGTCTAAATCTAAATCAGAACCTCCTAAATCCAAATCAGAACCTCCTAAATCAGAAACATACAAAATCTCATCACTAGATGCACCCCCTGAAAACCTTCTGTATTGCAAATTTCATGTTAATAATCAGCCAGTAACTCTATTGGTTGATACAGGCGCTACTATTTCAGTAATAAAACCTGAAAAGGTTATTGGAATGTGTATTGACCAATCTAACAAGGTTTCCATAGTCGGCGTCACTAACGGTACATCTACCGTCGAAACTGTAGGCACCACCCTCGTTTCCCTCGACCAACTTCCAGGTCACAAGTTCCATGTAGCAAATCTCAACATATCTGCTGACGGAATCATAGGCAACGACTTCATGCTGAAATTTCATGCCAATGTCTATTGTCAATCAAAGACTCTGCGAATTCGCGATCGATCATATAAATTGTTCTTCCTCGGTGAAGAATCTAAGTGTTTCAATGACAAACAACTTATAGACCGCCGGTCTGAAACAGTTATCTCGTGTATTACCCATGACATGGAGAATGGTACAGCTATTGTTGACAAACAATCAATAAACGAAAATATCACCATCCCTAATGCCCTTGTGAATGTACACAATAATATATTCTTAATTACTTGTGTGAACTTAAGCGATGCCGATATAACCATCCCTATTCCAACAATCAAAATAGCCGAATTCACAGACACAGCAGAAAATACTCTATTATACCCCATTAACTCAATGACATCATTTTCTAATGAACCTCCACAAGATAAAAGAGAAAAAGTAGATAAACTCATTAGACGTGACTATCTGAATAAAGAAGAGTGTGACTCATTAGATAATATTGTCTCACAGTTCGCAGATATTTTCTATACAGAAGACGAACCCTTAACTTTCACTAATCACACCAAACACACGATTCCCACGACGTCACAAACTCCTATTAATACCAAAACATATAGATTCCCTTTTGTACATCAACAAGATGTAAAAACTCAAGTTCAAAAGATGCTCGATAATAATATCATACAACCAAACACTTCTCCATGGAGCAGTCCTATTTGGGTAGTACCCAAGAAGTTAGATGCCTCTGGTAAACAGAAATGGCGAGTAGTTATAGATTATCGCAAACTAAATGACGTCACAATCGGAGACAGCTACCCACTACCTAATGTAACCGACATTTTAGATAAACTAGGACATTCAATCTACTTCACTACTCTAGATTTAGCCTCTGGTTTCCATAAGATCGAATTAGACCCAGCAGACATTCCCAAAACTGATTTCAACACCCCTTATGGTCATAATGAGTTCCTGAGGATGCCATTCGGTCTGAAAAATGCACCTGCCACATTCCAACGTGCCATGGATGGTTTTCTTTGCGGCTTACAAGGCGAAAGATGTTGTGTCTATATCGACGACATCGTTGTTTTTGCATCAAGCCTTCAGGAACACGAACAGAAACTTCACGAGGTTTTCATCCCGTCTTCGAAAACACGGTCTCAAAGTACAACCAGATAAATGTGAGTTCCTTAGGAAAGAAGTTGCATATCTTGGTCATATCATCTCAAGCGAAGGTGTCAAACCTAATCCAGATAAAGTCAAAGCTGTCAAAGAGTTCCCCATACCAAAATCCTGTAAGGATATTAAATCGTTCCTAGGTCTCGTTGGATACTACCGCAGATTCATTCCCAACTTCAGCAAAATCACAAAACCTCTTACAGGACTTCTGAAGAAAGATGTCCCTTTCCTTTGGAGTGATATTCAACAGATCGCTTTAGATACTTGCAAAAACATTCTCACTGAAGTCCCTATACTACAATATCCAGATTTCAGTAAATAATTCGTCTTAACTACTGATGCATCTATTCATGCTGTAGGAGCTATCCTCTCACAAGGTGAGATCGGAAAAGATTTACCCATTGCCTATGCTTCACGAACTTTAAATAAAGCTGAATCTAACTATTCTACCATAGAGCGCGAACTACTTGCTATTGTTTGGGCTGTCAAACATTTTCGCCCATACCTGTATGGTAGAAAATTCAAAATCTTAACGGATCATAAACCCCTTACATGGCTATTCTCGATTAAAGATCCAGGTAGCCGATTAGTTAGGTGGCGATTGAAATTAGAGGAATTCGAATACGAAATCGTATATAAAGCAGGAAAGATGAATACTAACGCCGATGCTCTATCACGTCCACCTATCATGCACTCTAACATAATTGATCTGACAGAGAATAACACTACCACTGATCTCATTGATGACGAACCATTGCAACTCAACTATGAACATTATCTATCCCAAGATGTATCCATTGATTCAACAAAAATCAAAACGATTCCAGATAGGCTTCTAGATTCTCGACATAAAGATGTGTTTATTCCCACTTCCTGCGTTAAAAAAGACCAAAACAATATATTCAATGAAGCTATCAATGCCTGTTCCCAAGTAGAACCATTCCTAGGAAAAACTAAATCACTTTACGATTCCGATCTTCTCGTATCGAACGATAAACAAAATCTTTATTTTTGCTGCACCAGATCCCTGGGACTCAGAAAGTTATTTCAAGTCGCTTTTCACTTGCTTACAGAAACAGCATATCAAATCACTATATGTCCCATTATTAAAACAAGACCCCTCTTGCAAGCTCCAAGGTAACGACCAACTTCGAATAACTGCATATCTAGCAGAAATATTTGATTATAATATAACTATATGTGAAAATAAAGTTCAATACCCCAAATCCGACGAAATCTCACACATACTGAAAACTTTTCATGACCAACCTCTATCCGGTCATCGTGGTATCGTAGAAACCACCAGAAAAATACGTGAAGAATTCTTTTGGAAAGAAAGGACCAACGACATAAAAAACTACGTTGAGTCATGCCTAGTTTGTCAGCGCAATAAAACTCAAAGGAAAACATATCAAGCACCAATGGTGATAACATCTCAATCCACTGAACCATTCGAAAGGGTTTCTATGGATTTAGTATCATACTCCGACATAAGCGACAATAATAACAAATACGTTTTGACCCTACAGGACGAACTTACTAGGTACGTCCAAGCCTATCGATCCCCGACAAAGAAGCGACAACTGTTGCCAAACAATTAATTCACTTTTGTCAACATTACGGCATACCCAAACGCTTCCACTCTGATTAAGGCACAGAGTTCTTGAATAATGTCACAAAACAATTAATTAAATTTCTAGGTGCAAATCAAACATTCAATACGCCATACCACCCTCAGTCGAACGGTGCACTCGAACGATTCCACGCGACACTCCGAGATCACATCCGGATGTAAAATATTCGTAGACTGAAAAATTGGGACGAAATCATACCCTTCGCGATTATATGCCATAATACTTCAGTAAACAGCTCCACAGGCTATACACCCCATGAACTCCTCTTTGGTTACAAACCACGATCATTCTATTCAATGAAAATCAACCCCGAATATAGGCCTTGTGATTACCTCAAAGATCTAAATGAACGCCTTAGAGTATCTAGAGTGTCTGCTTTGAAGCATTGCGAAAAGATGAAAGAAAAGGCAAAGGAAAGATATGATGGCAACATCAAAAATGTTGCTGATTACAAAGTAGGCAGCAGAGTCCTTCTACAGGTTCCTACCCCCAATAACTTAGATGCGAAATGGGAAGGCCCATACGAAATAATAAGAGTCGGATTTAATGAAAACTATATCATCAGAAAATCTGGAAAGAATGAATTAGTTCACGCGAATCGACTTCGCCCTTATAATGTAAGATAGCTTAAGCCTCGTGAGCCGTGCAGATACCAGCTTGTACAAAGAATAGTTCTGACGTTCTCTAACGTGTCGTAAAAGGCGACTAACATGATTAAATCCGTAGCATAAGTTCCATATCCTTGACTCCAAATCAATCTAAATCTAGACAAATCCCTGTACTCTATCGAAATTCTAGTTTAATCTAATTATAATCATAAATCTCTTTATTCTAGTTTTATTTTTAAGATAATTATAATAATAATAATAATAATAATACCTCGGACACTATTTTACACACATTGATCTAGCCCCAAACTAGGATTCCCTGTATCTTGGGTACTAGACAACGGTACACATACTTATATAGTAATTAGTAAGTACATAAGATCAACCTTGTCTTATTACAGGACAATTGACGGAATCACATCCAATTCCTCCTGAAAAACCATCATTTACTGATATCTTGCATAATCCATACCATTTGTTTTATCATTTGTTCACTCATTAAATTAATTTTCTACGTCATCTTATACAAAATGTATATTTATGTCCGAAACCATATTAAAAAGGATAGTTCTAACAACGAAGTTATGTCTTTTCAGGGTGATCCCAGTAACCCTAATCAAAGCCAATGACGTTTTCCTTCCTCTTCCAACACATTCAGGCCTCTTCTTCAAAGAAGAAGGTTCTCTTTTTCTACACACGAATCATGGAAACTAGTAGTTTACCCCGACCTAAAACCCCTATTTATAGCAAAAGACTCTTTGAATCGCCTGTCCACGAAATTCCAAGTAGTATCGTCAAAATACTATAACTTCACAAACATCCTATCTATTAAATGACAAAAATTATACAATTCAAACCCTACCAAAAACAACCCCTAAACCTCTCTGATGTTAAAAATCAATTAGGCATAGAAGAACTTAAAGACGCCAAATTATTAGGCCTGACAATAGACTCTAACTTAAACTGGAAATCACACATCTCTTCAATAAAATCCAAAATATCACAATTAATATATGCCCTCTCTATCCTCAAAAGAAACACCAGTAAAGAATGTGCTCTGTCAGCTTATTACGCCTACGCACATTCGTGATTAAGTTACGGGATAATTCTCTGGGGTAATAGCGTCGATGCCAACGACTTGTTTATTATGCAAAAGAAATGTATCAGGATCTTAGTTAATATTCAGCATATAGACAGCTGCAAACCCCACTTCCAAAAAGACAAGATTTTGACTCTACCATCGCTGTACATATTAGAAATAGCCACCTACGTAAAAAAACACCCCGAACAATATCACCACTACACAAACGCTAGACGGAGAAATAATTTAGTTTTACCAGAACCTAAACTAGAAATTTACAAAAAAAGCCCATACTATATGTCAATTTTAATATACAATAACCTCCAAACAATATAAAAAACGAACAAACCGTTAGTTCGTTCAGCATAAAACTAAAAAATCTGCTAATTTCAAAAAGCTACTACACTATAGACGAATTTATGACTGATTCTAAATAAGTGATAGAGGATCTCAGCGTTACAATAATTAAGAATATTAAAACAAGATATTTTGTATATTTTAATTGAAATGTTAACTACTTGTGAAATGTTTTATCTAGATATTAAGCGAACAATTGTGATATCCTTTCAGGGTGCATGTACTTTTACTCTATATTTACATACACCCCCCCCCCCCACCCACCTGTAACCAACCCCCGTGTACATGTTTGCAAGTAAAATGAATATGAATATGAATAAATCGTTTCTCAGTATAAACCTCAATAAAATCGAAAATAAAATCTCTGAGCTTCACATGTACCTAGGACAAAATTCACGCATTCAGAAGAGAGAGATCATTGATGGCCTCGGATCTGTACTAAAATGGCTTATCGGTACTTTAGATGCGAATGATGCAAAGCACTATGAAGACTGTATCCAAAAACTCGAAAAGCGAGAATTAGACTTGACTGACCTTATGTCAAAACAAATCCAGATTACTTCATCAACTATTTAAAACTTTAATGAAACAATCTTCAAAATTACTTATGACGAAGAAATAATTAATGAAAATATCGAAAGACTCAATAACTTCATGAATTCGACATCCAGACTAATACTTAATATCAACGCTTCGGAAGAAATTTCATCAATCTCGTTACAGATTCTAGAACTGGTAATCAGCCTAGAAAAAGAAATAAGTGACTGCTTTAACAGTATCTTATTTGCAAAATCTAATATCATTCACCCTTATATTATATCCATGACTCAACTTCATGAACAATTACTAGCATCCAATCACATTAGAACTAACAATCGACTCGTAGCCCCCATAACTATTAATAGAATACATACATATAATTTATACATACATACATACAATTTTAGACTCTTCTACACTTACATCTTACGTGTATTCTAACAGTTTAGTATATGTAATCGAATTCCCCCTAGTGCAAAACGACCCTCTTACATTGTATCACATCTATTCTATCCCTATCAAACACCCTAACTCCCCCATATTCTCCACAATCCTTGCTGAGCATACATATCTGGCCACAAACCCTGGAGACCTGTAAAACCTATGCAACTGGCAAGAAAGTCTGCGACAACCTGGTGATCTACTACGCGGACATACGCCCGACCTGCGAAACCAAGATCCTGTTCAGTACCACATCAGCGATTCCAGATATCTGCACGACCTCGACATTTCCAGGGCTGGAAATTTATTGGCTGTACATTCTCAGCAAATCAACACCATGTGTATTACAATGTAATAATGAAGCTACACAACACAACCTTAAAGGAGCGGGGTTGATATCACTTCCAAGAGGATGCAAATTATATACCGGACAAAGCACTCTCAGCGCCGTTCACAGCAATGAAGTTAACATCAGTTACCCTATAATCATACCTGACATACGAACCGGAGACTGTTATGAAGACGTTACAGGAGAACTGAAGAATCAAAAACTCATACCTATTACCATGAACGAAATACCACTGGATAATTGAAATCAAATAAAAAATCACATAGATAAATATAACGACGAGATCAAGAAACTGAAGTCATCTAACTTCATCGACAAAAACACTACAACATTTAAATATATTTACTTCACGCTAGGACTATTTGCACTAAGCTACATCATATTCAAGATTTGCAAGAGATGCCCAAATGGCATCATAGATATCCCAAGACGACGCCGCAACAACGGATGTATCCAGATATTTAACAACTGCTTCAGATCTAGAAGAGCACAAACTTCTCACCAGATGGAAATGGTCACTGTACCAACAACCCCTGAAACCACCTGCATATCCGAAGATGAAGATGAAGAAGTATCTACACCAAAAAGATCAGGCTCGCATGCCCAATCTTCATTCTAAGGGGGGAGGTGTTACATGTTACTTACTCTACCTACCTATGTACCTATTGTTATCATGCGTTAGCATTACTCATTAATCTTACTAGTACCTATTTACTTTCTCATATCCTAAATAGTTCAACCTTTGATTCATCCTGTTTTTGTAACTCTCCACTGTTTATGTTCTCATTAGATTAATTGTTTACTTTCCCATCTCATTATGAATTAGTTAGTATTTAAGGCAGAACGATTGTACTATTAAACATTCTATTTCCAAACTCCGACCAGTAAGGAGTAACTCTGTCCAATCGTAAAACTAATTTTAAAGTAAAATAAATATATTATCTTTTTAAAAAGTCAGTTTAAATCGCTACCACGTAACAATTTTCTTTCAATACCACGAAAAACCTAGTTAGTGCTGCATTCATAAGGTTATTTGTGGTATTGAAAGAAAAATGCAATCGCGTTATTTCTTGTAAGAATAATTCCACGTGTTCATCCGATAAACTTTGAGGGGGTTGAAAATAATGAAAAATAACGCAAATTATGGACTGTATTTTAAGCAAAAAACAATTTGAATCACTGAAGTTGGTTCTTAACGACATCACACAAACAAAAGCAATGAGAAAAATACTGGAAGACTGAGAATGATTTATTAATACAATAAAAATGTCAAAGATATACAAAGAATAAAGATGCGGAATTAAAAGGAAATGAAATGAAATGAAATGAAATGAAATGAAATGAAATGAATGTTTATTTGCTTGGAATGAGGTTAAATATATGGTGGTAAATGTTAAATAAAATGCTCAGCACATTCCACCTGTCCAGGTATGCAAAAACTTGTACTTAAATCTAAAATATGTTATTTGAAATCTACTATTTACATTATATTATTATGTCATTCCTTTATATCAATAATTTTAAGATTAAGGTATTCATTTACATTATAAAAACATTCTTTCAAGAGCCATCTTTGTAGTGTGGACTTAAATAGTGTCAATGGCAACGTTTTAATTGGCTGTGGTAGCTTATTGTATATTTTTATTAACATTCTGTAACAACTTCTATTGCAAAATTCGGTCCTGCATAGTGGGGTTACAAGTTTATCTGGATATCTTGTCGTAAATGTGTATGCATCCTTATTCTTTTTGAAAATATTTGGATAACTATGAGCAAAACATGCCATTTCAAATATATAGAGACTTGGCAGCGACAAGATTTTGAGTTGAATGAAAAGAGGCTTACACGAGTCTAAGGGATGTGCATGGCAGATTGCTCTAATGCATTTCTTTTGTAAAATGAAAACTTTTCCAAAATCTCTTGCGTTACCCCATAGAATTAGGCCGTATCTTAGTATCACTCATTAACAATTTAATGAGTCGGACGCTATTGTAGATAAATCATAATTGCTTGTATGTGACGACATCTCCGAGGCTGCAGCTACATTAGTTTAAATGATAATTAAGTATGTTATAGAGGCAGACCTCCCAAGCAGACTGCAGCACTGCTATAAACGAGAGGCCTCGCTTCATTAGGGCCATTCAATCACTATAAATATGTTTCTTTCTTATTTATGCGCTGATTCTACAAGTTAATAGTTTTATTCGCTGAGTACGAAGTAGCATCGGTTGCCTTTGATCGTAAGTTAATACTTGTTACTGGCTCACTGCTGGGTATAAATATTAAATGAACCTAGTAAGAGTTCATAAGCAGTGGTTTCAACGTAAGTCACTATTCGTTTAAAGATTATCCTCGCAGATGAATTGAACAATTGGTGCACATAGATTACCTGCCAGTAGCTACACATCATTTTCAAGCAGGTGTTTGGATTTACGGAGATAGCCTTTGGCTCCCACGAGCTTGAGAGCAGCCTAATATTATTTATAGGTGGAAAGTTCAACACGTAACATTAATCGAACATGTCCGATTGCCCATGTCCTCGCCGCCGCCGCCGCCGCCGGTCGATAACGTCTTCGGATGGTTTTATGAATTCTATTACGTTCGTAAATACTTAGAATTGATGTGCCTATAAATAAATTTTATATACTTCAATAGCTAACGTTCATCGTGATGCAATATATGCCACCATGTGTCATACAAAATTCAAACACATAGTTAAAAAATTTGAAAGTAATTTTTGACTCAAGTAACCTAGTATGTTTACAGCATGTATCGAATACCGACGTACTTAAACGTCTCTCAATACGCTAAGTTAACTAAGCACTGAGATAAGACGCTTCCATGCATATCTAGTTACTTTATTTAAAACGCTCGCAGCCAGGCGCCAGAGATCCCATTAGCTCGGCTATCTGTATCCGCTAAGCTCCCGGGCGTAGAGGGTTCATAATTAACTTAGAAGGTATTACGTATTACCCATATGGGCCACTAAACTTACATAAGTATACCTACCTAGCTGCTTACCGTACAGCCTTTACGTGGTGACTTCTAATTAATTGATTGCAAAACGAAATCTTTACTAGTGGGTGCAGGAGGTTGGATAGAGAGATATATGTAAATTAGTATTCATAAATTATTAAAGACAAGTTTCTGAAATTGATGAAAAATATGTAATTATTTGGTTTCCCTATAAGATGTCTATTAGAACTTGTAGTCCGCTAAAACACACATATTTGTGTGTGTTTATGTTGCCATCATTTATTTTCTTACATTTCCTGGTCTACATTACCACGTAGGTATTTCCACGTGCTAAATGATTTCAATCGTATCCCTAACTGAAGCGGCAGAGCTCGTAATCACTTCGCTCGTAATTCAAATACTTATAATAAAACGCGAAATGAATGATAAAAACATCGCGAAAGCAACATTTTATGTGCGTCCGCCCAAAAGTTCGTGAAAATTACTTGTTCTAAAATTATGCGGTTCGGGGGTGGGCGGGTGCGCGCCGCCCGCCCTGGAGTTGAGATTGTTTAAATATTATTGTCGTTGCGAAATCGCATCCATCACACCATAGTACTGTATGTATATTCCCTTAAAACCCAGACATTATTAGAAATCGCTGTGTTCAGCACATTCACGCCTAACTGAAATCATCTGATATTGACCGAAAATTGTGCGAAAAAGTGTCAGTTTCCCCAAACGCTAAGGCCCGTACTACAAGCCAATATTAACTTGGCACCTCGTTCTGATGACGTCATAGCGTCCGTCACTGACCTACTGACTCGTCGAGGGCGAGAGCGAGCGAGAGAGGGAGGGAAACGCATTCCTCACGGGTGCTAAGTTAACTTTGTGGCGTATAATCAAGCACTCTCAGCTCTGAAGCTTTCATAATTTCATAATTTCTTTATTGCACACAAATCATACAAAAAACAAGAGTTACATAAAAAAAGTGTACAAAGGCGAGCTTATCTCTAATAAGAGATCTCTTCCAGCAAACCAGGCAAACAAGGGAAAAGTTGATGGTTGAGCAGGGGTAGACCTATGTGTACAATATATAAAATAATAAATAAAATAAATTAAATAATAACTATAATAATATACTAAATACTTATTATATACTACAAATACTATTTTCTACACTATACTAATACATACTTACATGCATATTACCTATAACTCTAAAGGGAGAGGTAATGCTTCTTCACACGACTTTTAAAGATATTCAGATTAGATTAGATTAGATTAGATCTCAAACGGGTAAAATGACAGATTTCATATGGCGGAATTGTTATTGTGACATGCTGAGACAGCTCTAAGGGTCAATGTGACGCAAACTGCGTCAATTTGGTAGTGGGTTGGAGGGTTAGATTAGCAGGCTGCGCACGATTCACTCATTTGCACTCAATCACATTAGCATACGGGCATCGTGAGAGTGCAGACAAGGCGCGTGGTCAACTCAACACTTGGCACCAACCTGCTACTAAGCTTTGGGATTTTCAGACTTTGAATTTAATTTGAATTTTAACTATTTTTTTACTTCAAGTATGTAAGAATACGTTTATATAATACTAGTATTAAGCTTATTCTAACTATCAACACAATATGAGTATGATGTAGTTTTCATAGTTTAGGAAAATGACCAGCTAAAGGTAATGTAGGTAGCTGCTTTACTGTAGGTCCTTTGTTACACATTCATACTATCAAAAGATCAAAATAAACTTAGAAATGCCGTAATAACACACGACCTACAAATATTCTCTAACCTTTGGAATGTTGAAAGAAATTCTTCCGACAATGGAACTTATATATAGGGACCTATTAACACGGCAGCAAGTTCTGAAGGCAGCCGAAGAAATGCAAGCTTATACTCGCCCGTTCCCGAGTTCTCGTGTTGCTTTACACCGCTCTCTACAAAACCTCCAGTAAGTATAGGTAAGCCCGCGTATTCGATGCAGCTGGTATTACGTTTGCATGCAAACGTGTGACTAGGCAAAGAGTGTGTATGTTAGTAAATGTATGCATTGGTGAAGTTTGTTTTCTACAAAGGTAATACATATTTGCAATAAGGTAAGTCTATAGCTGCCCGTGCATAGCGTCGAACGAAATTTGTATATCAATAGTGAAGCTAATATTCCCTTCCTTGCCAGCAACGCACCGTTTGCGTTTTTCAAAACTTCTAACCTCGAGCCACCAAGCACCACTTGAGTTTACGTAGCAGTCGTGATAATCACTGTCTATACCAGTGGTAAATATATATATATATAGAAATATATATTGTTCAGGTAAGCTGCCTACTAAATCTTAGCAATAATATGGAACACATCGGGCTGTTCCATCTGTCGTAAATGTCACAATATTTTGACATTTTGGATTCCAATTTGAATCAAAATTTTTCGTTAGGATTGGCGTTAGTTTGCGTCAATTCAAATGAGAACACTAATGTCTGCTGACGCGCAAACATCTCTTTCGTCACTCGTGTCGCGCAGATGATATTCTGACATCTGACGATTATTACAAGTGTTAAGGCGTTTAACTATTTACACACATACCAAGATAAGCCTAACCGAACCAGCAAGAAGCAGTGGGACTTCACGCCGCCGAGCCCAGATCCAGTTTGCGATCGTGAAGAGTCTTGCAGAGCTGATGTAGGTCTCCAAGCGTGAGTAGCCTGACCCAGGTAAGTGAAGCTCTGATCACTCTTTGTTGGGCCTAGAAGTCTAACTGCCACACATACAAACTTTTCTTCACAAACCCATTTCGTTTTTCGTTATACAGTCCGCTATTAGCTCACCCCGGCGCGGCGCACACATATATTTTTAGAGGCAACACTCTTTGATATACAGAATGTTTGGTAGATCGATGAAAAGTCTAAAACGAAGATAGTACAGATCATTTAGAACCATTTAGTATTAAGACTTTGCATCGATCTACCAACAGCCTTTATTTAACGTATAGAAACCCCGGTAACCGGTACTTCCCGTCTGTGGTAAAGAAAGGTTTTGCAAGCGAAAACACTGGACTGTGATTTTCAGAATTGTTGTTTTGCCTGACTGTGACTGAGTATCTTTTTCTGAGTGACTATTTGTTTTAACAAATAGAAGGTTAGTTAAACTAAAAATAATTTGAAGGATTTGTACAGGCCAATGAATCTATGTTAGGAGAGTCTAAACCACTAGTTTTCGTGACATGCATAAAATAACTAACAACTTTTAAACTTTCTTTGGCAACGGTGACCTAAAATTATCTGGATTAAAGTATTGTAAGTAAAAAAAATATTGAACTACTGAATTGGGAACTTGGAACCACTTAAACCACAAACCCTTGTTTCGGGCTAATTAGTCACGGCAGTGCGTGTTGCATAATATACTAAACGCATTAATTGCGTTCAGGGACACAGTTCAATAAATCGTGATAGCCTGCTGTGCCACCACCGCACATGTTGTTGTCTCGCTTTTTCCTCAATAATTAGCCAAAGCAATTTCATATTATAATTCTCTTTACACCAATAAAATTTGGTAACACCAGGGAGATGTTCAACAAATTTGAGGTGGCAAGGAACGGGTAAAAATAGCAAAAGTAGAATCCTTTCAACAAAAATGCGGGGCGCTTGTCTGATATTCAAAGCGATAAATTGTTAAGCATAACCCATAAAACACATGCATCTAAAATCAAAACCAACCGTCGACGCCTGTCCTCTCTAGAGACTAAACGAGAAAACTACAAATAGACGTCAATCGTGCAGACTACAAGGGAGTTTTGCGGGCTCACAAAGGGGGCTGTCGCTTGCAAGATACATGATGCCTGTTCACGCAGATAAAAGGAGGGGTTACGCTCATTATGAGTCTAGTGTGAGCATGATAAGAGCATTAGTGCAACACAAGAGGCTTACCGGTTACCGTCCTGCACATACACTGCAGTTGCCGGAGTTTCAACCCTATAAGCTGTATTGAGGGCGAAATAACTTAACTTACTGAACTTAGTACTAACTGATATGTGGTTATGGGTTCTGTCAGCGCGAATGTCGAAATATTCCAGTTTATTTTGTAAAATATTATCACATTCTTTGCGTAATCTCTGTGTGAACCGCAACAGCATATCGTAAAATATGTAAAAAGTCAGTCTAGTCTAATAGGTCCAGCGGATATTGCCAAGCTTTAAAAACTTTCAAGCTCCCCCCCTGAATGCAATGCATGTCAATAAGCACTTTATTGAGCGCTTGGGCCTAGACTGTTATTACCCGCAGCCCTCATTTACCAACCAGCAGCGGAGGGAAGACTATAACAATCGAGGTAATCCCCATAGAACCACGTTCAATATTGAAATAGCTTTTCTTCTGTAAACGAAATTCAGCGTATCGTTTGATCAAGATGTGGATCGCATAATTGTGGAATTAATTACGGCATCGATCGTGGCGGTTGCGTGTCGAGGCGTAGTCGGCTCACTGTGGGTTGAGACCACTATACCGTCACTAACCTCCTTCAGCGATATGCTCGCATTCCCGACTCGTCTTTACTGGATAGTTGAACAGCTGAGCATGCATGGTAAAGGTCATATAGAAAGGGGTTGCATCGCTCGATTCATCTACTAGCCACAGCTAGAAGTAAAACTGTCCGTACTTGTTTACAAGAGAGAAGGGATGTAGGACGTAGGACGTAGTACTGCTGTATATGCACGCGACTCGGCAAAGTCGGACGAACTATCCATTAACTGCGTGGTGACTAACTTACTCAAAGCAAACTCTAGCTTTGTTCAGACTTCAGTGATATGTACATAAATGTGGGTACTTCAGCTTCTAGTTTAACATTACCTGTCGTCAATTTGTGTTCCTTTGGAACTATACAAGCTAAGGCGAGGTCGACAGATTTTAATTCTATTCATATTTATTTTAGTATTTTTACTCGCATATTTAGTGCTGCTTTTTGTATAGCGTAATAGCTCAAAATTGTAAAAAACTCAAAACTCAAAACTCAAAAACTCAAAACTCAAAACGTTTATTCTGTAAATAGGCCACAAGGGCACTTTCACATGTCATTTCATTTCATTTTTTACAGAACATTTGGTATTATTATTTGTATCATATTATCAGAAAAAAGTACTTAATTATTGTTTCTGAGAGATGTAAAAAGTCTCAAATGTCATAATAAAATAATTAAAATATAAATAACAGAGATGTATAGTCTCTTTATTGAATAATACAATGATGATAGGAGATGTAAATGGTCCCCACAGTCAAGAGTTGTATAATTAAATTAATCTTTGGAGGTGTAAAAGGCCTCCAAGTGTCCAGTAAAAGAAACTCTGGCAGTGAGGATGCTCACAATTAATTAGAACAATTCAGTCCCAAGCATTTTTATCGTCTATGTACTCTTTAATACTGTAGTAAGCTTTAGAAATAAGCCTTTGCTT
The DNA here is from genome assembly GCA_949825045.1 of Argyresthia goedartella. Lineage (NCBI taxonomy): Eukaryota > Metazoa > Arthropoda > Insecta > Lepidoptera > Argyresthiidae > Argyresthia > Argyresthia goedartella. Next base: position 40,164,336 of record OX463809.1, read on the forward strand.
GATGTATTTCTTGAACTTATTAATTGATAGATCTGTCAAAGTGCTTGGGAGTTTATTGTAAAATCTTACACAATTACCCTTGAACGAGTTTTTTATTTTATGGAGCCGAGTAGTGGGCACTGCAAGTTTGTCCTTGTTTCTAGTATTAAAGTTATGTATATCACAGTTTCTTCGAAAGTTAACAATGTTCTTATGGACATACATAATATTCTCGTAAATATATTGACTATGGACTGTCAATATATTTACTTCTTTAAACTTATTTCTAAGAGAATCTCTATTATTCATTTTATAAATCGCACGAACAGCCCGCTTCTGCAGCACAAAAATAGTATTTATGTCAGCAGCACTGCCCCAGAGCAGAATACCGTAGTACATAATACTATGAAAATAACTAAAATAAACTAATCTGGCTGTTTTTAAATCTGTCAAGTGACGGATTTTCCTGCATGCAAAAGCTGCAGAGCTCAGTCTGTTCGATAGCTTATCAATATGTGGACCCCATTGGAGTTTGGAATCCAACTTTATACCTAGAAACACTGTGCTGGTGACCAATTCCAATTCCTCATTTTTAATTGTTATACATGTCTGATTATTTTTAACGTTAGTAGTAAGAAACTTAACACATTTAGTCTTTTTCTCATTTAATAGCAAATTATTAACATTAAACCAATTTACCACTCTTGATATGGTATTGTTCACGTGATCATCATTAGCGTGTTGGTTTCGCTTTGTTTTAAAAATAAGTGAGGTGTCATCAGCAAACAGTACCATATCATGACAGTCCCTTCCTAGATAGGGTAAGTCGTTTATATAGATGAGGAATAGGAAGGGTCCCAATATTGAGCCCTGTGGCACGCCCAAAGAAACCAATGATCCTGGTGATCGTTCTCCGTTTACGTCTACCCTTTAAAAAAATGCTTACGTCAGCACAGGCCGCGCGTTCCCTAATAATCGTGTTATTCGTATACCTACGTCCCACGACGTATATTACTTCAGTTACTAGTTATAAGTGTTACACAATAGTTCGTTCTCTGCCATAAAACAAATTGTAATGCCAAATAGGTAGTTGTACAGACGTTTGTCTTTAATGGGGAGCCGTTTGTATTGTAGCTGTTTATTGAGCACTATAATTAAACCGATAGTTTATGATCTACTCAGTATACCTCGCATTTTGTCGTAAACTTCGATTATGAGGTACAGCGTATAAAGTTAGAGCCTCGTAGTTTTCGCTTGCTTATGGTAAGTAAAATGAGTATTTTTAGGTAAGTCGGTGCGTTGCTGCATACTAATTCGTGCTCTTAATTTTTTCGCTCGCCGCCAAGTACAGTCGCCTTCTTGTCCTGCCCCTGCCATATCCCTTCTGGACTTTGCACCGTGCTTATTTTGTTAGGCAATGCTCATAGAGACTACGCAAGTGCTACATTCTACATCATGGTGACTATACATAGAATAGACCGTCGCCCTGATATACTATGTATATTTCGCAGCCGTTTCGTTTAAACAGCCTAGGCCTTTTAATAAGTGGCAACGATTAATGAAATGCCTAGGATTTCGATCAAAATAAAGCATCGTAGAAAACATTTAACAACCTGCCTAACCTAAAGTCAGCCTTTTGACTAAATTATGAATTGGTTGATGTAAGTCACTTTCTGTACGAAAACGAGTTAAGTTGTGTTAGATCACAAAGTCACAACCGTATGTACACGATGTGGAGTCGAGCTAAGCGGAGCGGAGCGAGGCAATCCCATGGTAAAAGTTGAAATCCGTCTTGTGTTAATTATTAGCCTAGGCACGTTTAGCAAAATCGTTTCGTTCAATCACTTGCCTGACGGACCTTTAGCTATTTATTAAACGCCGACACTTACTCAACGGCCTAGGCGGCTGAGTGCCTAATTTAACAAAATGGCCGCTACATATACAATTATAACACACTCAATTGTAACTTGCTTTCAAACCTAAAGATGTATCCATTATTAAATCACGCAGCGAAATGAGATTCATCGATAGGCACTCCGCACAACATATTGAACTATGGCAGGTATCCATTAACAACCTGCAGAGAACATATACACAAACAAGCTGGATCTATAAATCTACCCGCATAATGTGTTTATGTGTAGCCACAGAATAACTAATGTACTCCACGGCTCTACGTAGAGCCGAGACGTTGGGTGCTTTTTCCACCATCACGGCCGGAAATCGTGCATTACATCTAATGCGCCTTTATACGATTCCACTTGCATCGTGATGTATTACCTCGCGCATTCCCGTGAGAAAATATATCCCATAAAAAAATTATAAACTTTCCATAAATCTCACACCTATAAGAGAGAGATAGGCCTAAATTGGTATATGTAGCAATTAATAAGACATTCTGAGTACTCTGAGTATTCTAAAAGGTGATAATAGGAGTTCGCTAGCCGTTTTCTCATAGACACTGAAAGTGCTAAACAGAAACTGAGTACTGAGTTGCCTTTCCCGTATAGCTGGATTAACTAAACGGTAACGCAATTTAGCAGAAACGGCTAAAAGTTCTTCAGGAGATTGCCTCCGTTTACTTAACCCTACACCCCTCACTAAAACTTCTTTTAACTTTGTTCCCGAAAGTCGTTCACTAAGTTAAGTCCTTCGAATCGTCACGTAGACGAAGAACAACTTAAGCAAGCCAGTAAAATGGTAGTAAACCCTAAGATAACATCGGGGAAACGGAGTAGGAAAACAAGTAGGCTATTGACTTGAGTCTTTTCACTCTCAGAACTTCTTCAGACACAAGTAATAAATTGGCACGTACGGATACGGATTAACCTAGTTTCTTTTAAGTACGTGATGGTTTGTGCCCCGTAATCGTTTGTTCTCCGCCCTACACAGCTTTAAGTTAATTATTGTCTGCCCTTTGAGGGTTAATTAAGAGTTATCTCGACAGCAAAGATTCATTGTTCAGCGTCGACTTTCTTATACTTACTTATTTGTGTGTTTGTTTGTTTGTTTGATCGAGACGAGAAGCGGCCTAGCCGACCGAGTAATGAAATGAGATAACCCTTTCCAGAATTAATTCATGAAACCTTCAACTGTATTCGAAGACTGTTCAGTGTTTCGTTGTTGTTCTCGACTTCTCGCGGTTGTGCCCTCGTTCTGTGTTTCCATAACAGATGCTATTTTAGTTTTTCGTACAAACTATGAACAAACTACTATAAAGGTGCAGATATAGCTGCGTCCTCATCACGTTGAGTTGAGATGATTGAGGTGCGTTCTTAGGCGTCAATCCTCAAATGAGCCATGATCATTCTCAATCATACGGCGACGTTGAGCGCGTCCTATAGTAGTTCATTGCTCAGTAGGGAGTTACTTTTTTCCCCAATCCTTACAGTTACAGGAAATCATCATCTTATCATTATCTTCCTAATTTTATGAAGTAATTATATCTCTTTCTCAATTCTTTCTTCGACAGCTCTTGCGTCTTGATTGTTCTTGCGTCTCCAGGACACAAGTACAAATACCTAGTGTTCAGGCTTCTCAGCACCTAATGACCTCGTAGGGGCCCATCAGCTACGAGGTAGCGTAACGATCAGTTGCCAAGAAGTGTGAACGTCGGCGATTCACCGAGCTGAAGTAATTGGGGTCGATCTAACCTGGTCTGTGCTTCGGTCCCGTCAACCTCCTGTCTCTCTGCAAGGCCCGGGTGCACCCTAGGCTCTTCTTGGTAGACAGGTTCTTCAGCCAACCTCCTATGACTGGCGGCCAGCTTCAATGAGCACAGTGTTCCAACACAGGTTATGTTACGTGGTAAAAACCAATCGGCCACGTAAATGCGAACTTTATCTGGTTCGGAGAACCACAACACACTCAGCTATATAGACAATCCTGAGGGAAACCCGAATACATTCCAGATGGCCTGCGATTTAATTTCAATACCCTAACCAAAACGCGTTTACATTGCGAGGGCTTTCGTCTGTCAGTTGTCATAAACTGCTAGGTTGGCAGCTAACGTCAAATTCAAAATGGCCGTTCAGAAACCATCGATCGAATATCGATTTGGAATCGAACAATCACCCGCCCGGACAGGCACCCACCTGTCCCCTAATCTACGGGCAGCCGAGACAACGTTGCTACCGCTCGTTCTAGAACCGAGCCTCCTACTAGAACCTCTGCAGACCGGGGGGTCCCGTCCTTGCCAGGGAACAAGTTAACAATGCGCCCCCTGCGCCAACGTAGTGGCGGTAGGTTAGCATCCTTAACCAGAACGAGGTCACCAACACTAGGGGGGCTAGTTTTGTCAGTCCACTTAAGGCGCTGTTGTAAGATATGCAGATACTCGAGCGACCAACGCTTCCAGAAATTCTGAGTAAACTGCTGCAACATCTGATACCTTGACAACCGATACAATTTCACTCCCTCGAAGGGGTGCTCGGGCAACGCGTTAAGTGGCTGTCCTATCAAGAAATGGCCTGGGGTCAGAGCCTCCAGGTCATTTGGATCCGAGCTGAGCGGACACAACGGTCGCGAATTGAGAACGGCCTCGATCTTACAAAACAATGTCGCGAGCTCCTCAAAAGTCAGCGTGGTCTGACCTACTATACGCCCCAAGTGCGTCTTAGCTGACTTAACTACGGCCTCAAAAATCCCACCCCAGTGGGGGCAAATCGGTGGGCTGAAAGTCCACTGTATACCCCGACGGGAGAGGGCCGTTCCAATATCCACTTTATTTACATTCAAAAAGTTGACTATCTCTCGTAAGTATCGTTCCGCACCGATGTAGTTAGTGCCGTTATCAGAGCGGATCAAAGTTGGAAGTCCCCTTCGAGAAACAAACCTATCCAAACAAGCAATGAAAGCCTCTGTCGAGAGATCAGCAACGAGCTCGAGATGTACCGCCTTGGTGGATAAACAAACAAACACACATAGACACTGATTCAGGGACATCCCGTTCGAGGTAGGTGCTGACCCATCAAAAACAACTCGAATCTTGCCGGTAGGGGTTCGTAGGACGGCATGGTGTGGAAGGAAACAATGATCCTCAGATCTCCAGTCTACACCCGATACCGACATGTGTCCTAACGACTCATACTCCCTCATGAAATCAACATATTTTTGTTTAAATACGGCGTCCCTTGTCATCCTACGCTCCATCGATATCAATCTCGTCTCAGCCATCTTCCTAGATTCTCCTAGTGGCGGTCGATCGGCCCTGAAAGGCAGTCGAGTTACAAAACGACCAGAACGAAGGCGACCAGTACTATTCTGGTAAAACAACTCGCACTCTTCTTCGTCTGCGTCGACTCGACGAACGGTGGGAGGTTCCTCTATCTCCCAGAAACGTTGGATAACGTCTGACAACGCTGAGCCAATAAGTATGCCATCTGACTCGGCAGGCCTAACCATTGGCAATGCCGGACCCATGATCACGTGACCAAACTTAGTATCCACAGCAATCAACCCGTCCGGCTGAAGAACTCGCCGATCCGACAACAGAAACCTACCCAGAACGTCTGCTCCCAGTAGCAGGTTGACCGGGGCTGGAGTGTCAAAATCGGGATCCGCCAACTTGAGTCCTGATGTCAGGAATCGAACGGCCGGATTCAACTTCACCAAGGGGTGTCTGCCCATGACATGCGTCATTACTAAAGCTTGCACGGATGTTTTTGTCAAAATGTCATAACGTGGAGAGAACGTGATCACCGATTGACCAACTACATTCGTAACCGTAACATTCCCCACGCCCCGTATTGATTTATTATACCTATTTACCTTGAGGCCCAACCATTTTGCTAAATCATTCGATACAATGCAGCCCTGAGCTCCAGAATCTAATAGGGCGCGAACGTATGTTGGGTTGCCCGCCAAATCCCAAACAAGCACAGAGGCGATCGGTAACACCACCGTCTCCGGTTGGGGGGCAACCAATGGTTGGGCCGCAAATTCCTAGCGAGGACCCCCGGGGCCCCACTGTGCCTGTAACCGATCAGGTATGCAGCTATACGCCAGAGGGTCCCATTGTACAAATGGCCCACGCGCCGGTTCCATTCCCAACCTACGATTCCCCGTAAAGGGGGGTGGGCGTGAATTCAACCGTGGCCGCTCCATGAGCGGGGGGGACATCACATGTGACCGACGAGGACGAGGCGACGAGCGGGGCGACAACTGAGGCGGCGTCCGAACCGCACCCGCATAGCTCGAAGGTGTCCCATGCCACCCGCCCGTTACGGCCTGCTCAACACACCCAATGTCCCGCTGGGTCGGATGCTGAGTCGCAACCGAAAACTCAGGGCCCCCCATGTAATGGTCCTGAGTGCGGCCCTGCACCCTGGTACTGCCCTGTGCACGTGGGGACGTTGGCCCCTGAGTTGCGCTCCGAGTCGCAAACGAATTCTCAGGGCCCCATGCCGTGTCACCCTGGATACGGCCCTGTGGAGGCTGTTGGCCGGACCGGTTCATGCACAACAGATTGTTGTGGGCCCCACCACAATATCCGCACATTTTTGTGCGCGTGCAGTCCCTAGCCATGTGTGGCCCGAGGCACAGGAAACACCAGCTCCGCTGCTTGGCCATCCGGCGCCGTCCCTGAACCCTAAGTTCCCCGAACTTATTGCAATTGGCCACAGCATGGCCAATCTGCCTACAACATGGGCAGGTCTCACCATGTGGGGTCAATTCACTCACAGTCCCATACGACGGCCGGTTGGTGCGGTCCTTCCTCGTCGGAGGGCCCCTACTCACAGCGCTCCCGGCAGCTCTCTGTGGCTCCGAAGGATGGGTGACCGTCAACCCCAAATTCTCTGCCCGTCGAGCCTCCTATTCCAAGAATCCGACCAAGTCGGAGAAGGCGGGCAGGTCCTCGGCCGACCTCCCGTGAGACTGTTCGAAACGAGTCTGCACGTCAGCGGGTAGGCGGGAAAGTACAATGTACAGCAGTAGGTACGACCATTCACCAACCGGAAGTCCAAGATTCTCTAGAGCCTTGGTGACGGACAACAACGGGTTCAAAACCTCCGTCTGTATGGCCCCGACCTTGTTCACAACCGGGATACTAAACAAACGGTTCAGTTGGGCATCGGCCAACCTCCGTTTGTTATGGTAACGTCTGACCAACAATTGGCCGTTTCATAGTTACCCTCCGTAACTGTCAAATGAGCGACCAGCTCCCTAGGCTCACCCCTCAATGCTGCCACCAGCTGAGCCATCTTGACAGACTTGGTAATGTCCGATCGCATGTGCACCAAACTGTCGAACAGATTGATGAAGCTCATCCATTCACCGGACACGCCGTCAAAAGTAGGCATAGTTATTGCAGGTAACCTGGACCCCGAACCCTGAAGCGGCAGAGGTGCTTCAATGTCACCACCATGGCTGGACTCGCGCTGTCTACGTATGTCCGCAGCCTTCTGCGTGATAGCAGCTGCCATCTCCATACATTGGTCGACATCCCCTATCAACCGTGACAGCCTGTCAGGTGCGCAACCATCAACTGATTCCGCCTGCGCGGACAATTCGAGCACCCTATTGTAACGTTCCTTAACGTCCATAGACCGCTCCAATACCACATCATGCCTATCTAAACGGTCTATCAGACCGTGTGTGGAGGAAAACCATCTGAGTTCCTTAGAAACACCCTTCTGGATTTCAGATAACGACATGATCGGAACGATACTTACTCACAATTTGCAGTAACTCAATTTTATTGGACCCTCCAGTCTACAACCCAAACGAGGGAACCCTAAACTATAACTTAAACAATGTTGTTTTCCTTAAACAATAGGAACCGAGTTTTATATCTATATAAATTCTGTAAATAACAATTTAGTCTCCCTTTATCACTACAACACACACAGATAGTCAATATTAGTTCAAGTTATAAATTGCTATAACTGAAAACAATGTAATAGCCTGCTATCAATAGATGTAACTACCTATGTTAACCAAAACATTCCTTCAATAGCATTACTGGACCACTAATAGATTGACTAACTGGTAATTCAATGCAATTTTCAATTCAATATCTGTCTATCTACTACCAGCAATAGACCTATAGCTTACAATACTACCAATCTATGTGGATATAGGAACAACAACCCAGTTACCTAATAACCGTCTATACCTACAGATTGATAGTCCCAAATCGTGCCTTCCTGGAGCCCTTGACGGCTGCAAATCTCAGGAAGCCACGCTCTAGCTACCAAAATGTTCAGGCTTCTCAGCACCTAATAAATACCTCGTAGGGGCCCATCAGCTACGAGGTAGCGTAACGATCAGTTGCCAAGAAGTGTGAACGTCGGCGATTCACCGAGCTGAAGTAATTGGGGTCGATCTAACCTGGTCTGTGCTTCGGTCCCGTCAACCTCCTGTCTCTCTGCAAGGCCCGGGTGCACCCTAGGCTCTTCTTGGTAGACAGGTTCTTCAGCCAACCTCCTATGACTGGCGGCCAGCTTCAATGAGCACAGTGTTCCAACACAGGTTATGTTACGTGGTAAAAACCAATCGGCCACGTAAATGCGAACTTTATCTGGTTCGGGGAACCACAACACACTCAGCTATATAGACAATCCTGAGGGAAACCCGAATACATTCCAGATGGCCTGCGATTTAATTTCAATACCCTAACCAAAACGCGTTTACATTGCGAGGGCTTTCGTCTGTCAGTTGTCATAAACTGCTAGGTTGGCAGCTAACGTCAAATTCAAAATGGCCGTTCAGAAACCATCGATCGAATATCGATTTGGAATCGAACACCTAGAGATGTGCTGTAATCTGTAGTTGAATTAAAGACTGTCGACTCAATAAAGGTAATCCTGGTCCATTTCTCTCAAGATCTATTTCCACTATTCGCCTCCTTCTGCCTCAAGCCAGCTGTAGATACCGGCAACTTTGTTAGTATACTTGTTCCTATTAATTTGGCCCAGAGTTTTATTGAAAGAAATTGGCGGATGTTGGAGTTTCGCTGTTTCGAGGAAACTTGGCCCAAGTTCCTTCATTACTCATCGTCTCTGACTGGACGCGTCGTGGTTCGCTGACTGCTCAGTCCTACATAATATCTCCACGGAAATTATTATTTATAGTTTTTCGGCTCGTGAGGAGCTTTGACGGTTCTTTGTTATGGGCTGCTGTCTAAGTACTAATGATTTATTAGCACTTGCATGGTCTATTTCGATATATATATATTCCGATAAATTTAGCTGATTTAAAGTCTAACAAATGTGCTGCTTCTGTCTGCTACATCTTTTGTTAATTTTATAGCAAGGTCAGGTACTACATACGTATTATTACTATGTCAATTACACATGTTGATATGTATGATGCTCAAAGTCAATTACAATAACTCTACTTGGTAGAGGCTATTGTGCGAGTAACAACAATTTTCTTGATTCACATGTGAATTCACAGCTGCAACCACCGAGATTATACAAGAAAGAAATATCGTTTGTCAGCAATTGGACGCCCGTCATTTGTGCTCCCCCAAATGGTGTTCCAGGGGACTTGGTTAGGGACAGAATTAAATCTTAATTGTGGCGGCACTTTCGTTTTTTTGCCGGCGACGCTGCAAGAAAGCGAATGTGCCGAGTCACCAGACGTCACGTTAACGGTTAAGAGCTTAATGATGTCCCAGAGGAACCCCGCTTTAATGAACCACAGGGGTGATGATGGGTAAGTTAGGTTGAACTATGCAGCTGGGGTGAGGTAAGGGTAGTCTAATTGACGCGTTTACGAGTGTTGCTTGGCTCATGATTCACAGGTCAAGTGACTAACTGGCTGTCAGAGTTGCTGACGTCACGTACAGCACGTCGAGGTGCTCGTCAAGTTGTTTTCTACAGGAGTTTAACTTCGGGGCGTTAAATTTCTGCCGAGATAAATAGGTGAATATGTAGATAGATTCTAAGTATACAATGGTATAAATTTTCTGAAGCGCTTGCGTAGTTACGTTACTTTCCTCTTTTATTTCCAGACTTGATGAATGATGACTATATCTATTCAGAATTATCTACTTAATCCCTGAACCCACGGTAAACACGATAACGGTAACGATACCCTACCAATTCCAACCTACTCAACAGCTTAGTATAGCACTCATAAATAACAAACACTGTTAACCACATTTTACGACATTCTTTTTACCTTTTGCCAAAGATTCTGAGCGTACCTAATGCATTAGGTCCACCCGAGAATACCAAAGACAGCAAAGCTTTTAACGATACGAGAGAGCGCGGCGAAAATGTTTTAAAATTATACGGTAAAAATTACGATATTTTAAAAGATTTCACGCTCGTAAAACGCTCTCAGAGGTGTCAACAGTTGTCCTGTACCGAGTCCTCGATTTTACTTTATTTTGATATCGCTTTTAGACTTCTGAGGTAATATAACATAACATTACATTGACATACAGGCACATACATTGCTTCTGGCCCAACACTAGGATACCCTAAGTCGTGGGAACCAGAAACAGCGACGTCACAAACATCCAAAACTTGGGGGTTTTTCCTCCTCCCCAGCCGGGATTCGAACCCCAGACCTCTCATTTGGGAAGCACAGCCTCGACTGCAGCTCCACAGAGGTCACTTTGTAGTAGGTATCACGTTAGTCTGCCGACTTTTGTCAATTGTCACGAAAATCTCTCTCTCACCAACAGAATCGATAATAACAAGAGCGCAATTTCCGTTGAATTGAATAATTCCGAACTACCCACCCAGGCACCCACCCACCATATTAATTCCGAACTACCCACCCAGGCACCCACCCACCATATTAATTCCGAACTACCCACCCAGGCACCCACCCACCATATTAATTCCGAACTACCCACCCAGGCACCCACCCACCATATTAATTCCGAACTACCCACCCAGGCACCCACCCACCATATTAATTCCGAACTACCCACCCAGGCACTCACCCACCATATTAATTCCGAACTACCCACCCAGGCACCCACCCACCATATTAATTCCGAACTACCCACCCAGGCACCCACCCACCATATTAATTCCGAACTACCCACCCAGGCACCCACCCACCATATTAATTCCGAACTACCCACCCAGGCACCCACCCACCATATTAAATCAACTTCGGTAGCTGTACAACAAGAATGAACTTGGTGTACATTTTGAAAGTAATAACTGTAAGCGGTTTTATTACGATGTAGGTACGAGCAGGAAATAAAGGCCACGAAATATCTGCTTTTATGATCCTCGCCCTGAAAACAGAATTGTTATATCTAGTAAACGGTACCCTGAAATAGGTACATACTTGTTACAACCTACATCTACCAATATTGAGTCAGTATATGGCCACAGATTAATTACTGCTTCGTAGGTACTTCCTCAGTGGGTACCTACCTACATTACAGTAAATCCAAGAGGCAGCAGCTCCAGCTTGAGTTTAAATACGACGTTAATAATTAAAAATCTGTCAAGTGCGAGTCGATTTCGCACACGAAGGGTTCCGTACCATCGTACTAATGTCGTGTAGTACGTGTGGACTTGACTGTCACAAGACTGATTTTTAGGGTTCCGTACCCGAAGGGTTCCAAACGGGACCCTATTACTAAGACTCCGCTGTCCGTCCGTCCGTCTGTCACCAGGCTGTATCTCACGAACCGTGATAGTTAGACAGTTGAAATTTTCACAGATGATGTATTTATGTTGCCGCTATAACAGCAAATACTAAAAAACAGGATAAAAGAAATATTTAAGGGGGCTCCCATACAACAATTCTTTCAATACCACATACAAACTTATGGATGCACCTGGTTACGTACATGGAGTGTGAAAGTAACCGCACCAATAACTTTGTAAACAATATTTTGCTGTGTAAAATCCAAACTATTCACTCCACACCATCGCTTCCATTGAACGGTGGTACGGAACCCTTCGTGCGCGATTTAGACTCGCACTTGACCGGTTTTTTTAGTCTCGTTTTGTATATTCGAAGAAATACAGCTTGAAGTTTGACTTTGGGCATTATTTTGTACGAATATTGAATATTGAATGTTTGAAAACATTAAATTGAGGGGAAGAGAAGTCTTCTTAACATACATATATTTATTTGGGATTTTAGAAATGACGAATAACTCTTTAGATATAGATAGATTTATATTTTTACTTTCGAGTTGAACGGAGTGAAAATGAAGGAAGTATTGTAATCGTAAAAAAATCGAGTTTGAGATTTTGATGGGGATAGGTTCTCTATCGTTAACTTAGACGGAAAAAGTGAAAAAATTATCAAATGTGTGTGTGCGTGTGTAGTGTATGTATGTATGTATGTAGGATGGCTGTTTTCCGTTGTCAGCTCTGGAGCCTAAGCCACTGAACCGAATTGGATGAAATTTTGTATTGGGTATTATTTTGTAAATATCTAGAACTTTTTTTTTTGTTTCTGGATAACTTGATTATGTATTTAAGGTAACACATAATAATAATAATAATACCTTATAATAATAAACACATCAAACACATTTATTGAGTGTATTCAAAAACGGGACTAACGATTTTTTTCAAACTTCTCGTTATAGTATCTCTTAATATCATCTATAACATGGCATACTCAGTTATTACCGCAAAACTCTAAAAATAGAAGCTCCCATACAATATGCACACAGTGCCATATATCCCGTACATTAGGCGGCGGGCGGAATAAGCTCATGGTTAAAGTAGAAAGGAGTTGTTTTGTATAGTAGTGTGGTTGTTAGGGACATCATTCTGAACAACAAGTATGGGGCCGGCTTGATGAGAGCAACTTTATTTTCAACTCCACCATATAACTCAGGTGAGCGCTAGGCCCGAAATGTACTGAGATAAGGAAAATAATGTTGCTCTGATCACGTCGGTTCCATAGTAAAAGTTGTTCAGAATGATGTCCCTAAGAACCACCTATCGGCTCGTAACTCCCTTTCTGTTAGATCCTGTATACTTTATCTTAGAACTTCCCTTTACTGCATACTAACCACCCATACATGGTTTCCTAGGTTTTGAACTTTATTATCAAGCAATAAGGTTGAAAATCGCGATCCATTTCGGGTCATGCCATGCATGGGTTAAAACGTCTCCTAAACGCCTGCAAACTATTCACAAACTATTATTTAAACGGAAATATTAAACTGCACATCAAAAATACTGATTTGCACAGCAATTATCAGGCAAAAATGCTGCGGTAGCTTAGGTGAAGGGCAAAGGGGGTGAGCGAAGCGAAGCTCCCTTTATACTTTATGTTAGCTTCACCATGTAAGCACAACCAAAAATACTTAAAACATAAACTTAGTACACATAAAATATTTAAAACATATAAAGTGTTTATGTTGATCCTTTTTTGCTGTTCACATCAGTATTTTTGATGTGTGATTAAATACTAGCCTTATTTGAATAACAACACCGAAAGCATCAAGCGAGAAAGTTAGTACAGCGTGGCCTGCATAATTTATTTTTGCTTCATCCGTATACGGAGTATCTACTGTTTTATTTCTTAGATCATTTGTATTTGCCTTAATCTGCGTTATTGAAATTATTCCAGAGAAGAGATATACCAAGGTATTATATCTTCTTATTTTTCAAAAAATAAGTGGTCTATTTTAAATTGTATCCCCAACGGTTTATGATAACTCAGAGATGCACTATAGGTACCAGTCAGTCAGTCAGGAATTATTTCCATATTAATTACCGAGTGTAACCGTCGTGGTTATAACAGGCGGTTTTAATTTTAATCCAATAATTTTATTTTATTGTATTTGGGACATCAAGAGCAAATAATATAGATAAGTTACAATATTAAACAATACAAGAATAAAGCCAGTTACAGATATCCACAGAAGATAAGTAAAAAAAGTAGAAGAAAAACTTAGCAATAAGAATAAATAAACTAACCCAAGAAAGAAAGGTGACCTACTTATAGAATTACAAGTCAGTAAAAAATAAGAATAATTAATGAATGAAAGTATGTAATATAAATATATAAGTACGTATAACTGTGTTGTGTGCGTGTATGTGAGAGTCTGTGTGTGTGTGTGTGTGTGTGTGTGTGTGTTGTGTAGGATCACTTGTTTCCCTCGTCATATATCAACCAACACATTCATGATATCCTGACGGAACTTGGCTTTAGAGGTTGAAAACGGATCTAAAGTGTTAATTTTTTATTGAATTCAGAGGCAAAGTGAACCATGCTAGAATTTTTGGCATAGTTGTATGGCGAATACGATGTTTTGGAACACAAAAATAAAAATAATGTGATCAAAATATTGTTTATCAAGTACATTCTCACAACATGTGAGAAGATCACAGCATCTCCGAAAACATCGTAAGAAGCACGTTTCTTCTTTAACTTTTAATGTCGTATTTATTTTGTACCCCCACCCACAGTCTCCCACGGCTATGTATGCCATTAGACTTCAAGACACGTTGGGAAACCTTCAATCTCCATAGTTGCGCGGCGATAGGCCAGCCTCCTGTCACGTACAAAATGGAGTATTGAATAAATGGCTAAACGTGGGCCTCTTCTACCCCATATGCGAAAAGGAGTGACGCTATAATATTATATTATGTTATGAGACTTCGTTGAACTGTATTCAAATATTTATAAAACTATTTTTTAAATCGCCTTTATTAAACGGGAATCGAACCGCCAAAAGTGGAAAAAAATATCCCAGTAATTTTACATCTTGAAAAAAAACTATTAATAGTATTGATCCAAATAGGGGTTTTATGACGGAACAAAAAAAAAAGTTCTGAAAGCTGTGACAGATGACGTTGATTCGACAGGCAGGGCAGGACTTTTATTTATGGGTCTGTGATAATAACGAAAGAGTCATGTGGGACTTATTTTTCTAATCTGTTATCGTTGCGACCTCAGCGTCATTTAGTTCAGTTTAGTTTAGTCGTGTATTTTGTTATCTATAACTTGTTGGTCTTTTAAAATTTCCATATTGCGTACATAACATGCAATATTTTTCATTGCAAACGTCAAAAATGTGCTGCCAAATTTGAGCTGTCAAAGAAAAATAAGCGCTGGAACGCTCAACGAAGTTGGCAGCTTTTTTAAAAGTAAGAAAATAATTTTCAAAGTTTTTGTAGATTTCTTGTATGTGTAAATTCTGTAAATATCTTTTATTAGTAAGTGAAGAAATACATACAGTGTAAATATGGGGAAAGGGAAGGCGAAAAAAAGGTGATGAACCAGAAAATGATCATTCGCCACCAGCCCTACTAAGTTCAGGAACATTCACAACCGAAAAAATGAATTCGCAAATCGACCGAAATTTAAACGCAACCAACGCAAAAGATGGATCACGCACACCTAAAGATGGGTTCAAGCCATATAGGGTAAATGATTATACCAGGAGATACCCCGAAGACTCACCAGGAACTGAGTTTGATGTTTTTGTGGAAAGTGACAAAGAAAACTGTCCCATAGGTTTACGAGACATGATGAATCTGATCAACTGCATGGTGCGATTCGTAAATGGAATCTAATACTTCAATAAAATAAATAAATACAAAATTGGAGTAGTGTTTGAGTAACCTACGCTTGCAAGTGCATTTCTAGGCAACACCACTTTCCTGAAAGATTACCAATTAAAAGCCGGCATACTATAGAGATTACTGGGGTTGTAGCGTCTGTTCCAACAGATATGACCAACAAAAATATATTCGAAGCCCTATCTTGTAATAGGAAAATTATTTGTGTACGCAGAATAATGAAAAAAGTTAAAGAAGATGACAAATACGTCTTGCAGCCAACACAAGCTGTCGCTATAACCTTTGCATCTTCCTCTTCACTGCCAGAACATATATACCTGAAGAAATGGAGGCTCCCGGTTGAAGTGTACATCCCACCCGTGAAACAGTGTTTCCGATGCCTCAGGTACGGGCACATGGCCAAATACTGCAAAAATAATGTTAGATGCTCAATATGCACAGAGACACATTCATTCAAAGACTGCTCAATAATATCAATAGCTATAGATTTTTTCGACTGACTGCTCCTGCCGACGTACATTGCTAATATCCCTCCACCACTATTTTTAAACAAAATGGAAACATGATAATTTCACGATTATTATTAACAGGTTTTCTAATTCTAGCAGAACGAGTCTTTCGTGATTTATTATTTAATATATCTGTTTGAGCGGCAGCAACAACCCTTCCCGCTTGATCGTCAGTCAATAAGGAGTCTCCGGATGGTACTGTATCAATAGGCTCCTGGCAATCTGTCCACTCTTCATTGACAGGAGAATGTCCTGGCTCTCCAGTGTCCGTTGTAGGCGCGGCGGATGTCTCTCCGACCAATGCAAGGCCAACGTCTGCCCCAACGCTAGGAGTTGTAACTGGGGTTCCTCCAACCAAAGATAAGACCGGTGGCATATTATCAGCTAATTCTTCTGACCACAAAGACCGACGAGCATAATCAGTGTACGATGCGTTTTGTTCCGACCCGACCGTTGTAGTATACTCTCTTTCTGCTCCTTTTCCCCCTTTTTTAACTCATAAATTTGATTTCTATGACGTTTAATGATGCGCTTAAAATCGTCCAATTTCACCAAATATGCCGATATGTGCATACTATAAAAGTAGCACAAAGAGCGATGGAGCGTTGCATGTTGGGTATCTCTCTCGTTGACCGTGTGCCAACGTCGTAATTCGACGGAAAACGAAGGTCGCAGATGTAGGCAAACGGATAACGAGATTGAAGTGGAGATGGGCGGGACAATTGGCTAGACGGGAAGACGGACGGTGGACCAAAGCAGTCACAGAGTTGTGGCCACGGGGGGCGACAAGGCCAGTGGGCAGACCAACAGCCCGACGATATCATCAACTCGTCGGGATCCCTGTGGGTGCGATTGGCGAAAAGGCCTATGCCCAGCAGTAGGTCTATGTGGGCTGAGTATAATGACGCACAGTGAATTGACTTACAGGTAACCTAGTCCAAAAGCACCCGTTGAGAGACGTTGTGTGAATTTTTTAAGGTCATCACTTCCACCGTGTGGCGACGTTCCGCGCTTTCGTGATGTATTTGTGTAACGTTTTATGACGGTTATTCGCGCCAACGTGTTTAATATGTTGCCAGACGCTTCTAGGACCGACTAGGCAAATCTCGAAACAGATTTTTGTTTGACTGAAAGATTAGGAACTTCTAGGTTTGACTAAAAATACTTTATCAAAGGCCGAAATTGGAATTTATATCGGCGTTTGCCCGAAGACTTTGGTCAAACCTAGGATAAACCAGTCATTCCGGGAAGATATTGTATATCGACCTTTGACTATGACACCTATACACAAAAGCTATTTCTTATATATGTACTTATTACGTAGAGGAGCCTAGTCGATACATTGGTGTTGCATTATAGCTTGCTTATTTTCATGTTCATGTTAAATAAAACTTAATTGCTTAACTTAAGCATCTTTATTGATTATGCTAGACCGAAAATTAACCAACGTTGCGCATATAAAAACAATGTCGGTTGACAATACAATTTCTGTTTAATTCAATGGTTGAGTCAAAATCTTAAGTCTTCAACCCTTTCTACATGCACCCTTTCTATTAAGTATTCTGTGCTTTTGCTTGCCACTTTTCTTTTCCAGCTAAGTTCCGAGGTCTTATTTGATTTCCTTTTTTGAAGAATGATGGCATGTTTACATCGATACCATAGGGTACAAAAATGACTTGGACATTTAACCCTTTAAAACCTGAATAATACAATCATGCGTTCACTTTTTGAGAAATTCTGTAGGTAACCTTTTTTGTTTTATCGCGTGAAACCGGAACGCGTCAATTGACGCGTTCCTGTTCCACAATTGTGCATTTCTGCAAAAAATAGTATTTGCTGTAAATCGGTCTGGCGAATAGCAGGGGTAAGTAAAATCGTATATTTTGTGATGGAGTGATTGTAAGGAGTGAGTCCCCCTAGATAAACTGTAAACAATAGTCAAACTGTTTTTCTGTTAAAATCTCTATTTTTTAAACTTTAGTGGCCTTCCAAATATCCCAGCGCAAGATCGTGCTCTTTTTGATTTTAGAAATGCACTTAAGTGCAGTAAGGAATTTTAATATTTTGTTTGCAATCATGTTGTCTTTTGTTTCCTGCACGTCCCCTTGATTCTGATTTGGAGCATGACTTTCCTCAAGATCTCTCTTTGAGAACTGGAAATGTCAGATGACGAATTGGCAGAAAATATCAACTTGTCGTAGACGAGCCCATTCCGTCGACTTCAGGATAAGAGGTTCGTTTGCAAGAACTATCTGCTACTGCTGTTCGTCAAGAAACATCTATACGGCCACCAAAAAGACCACCTAAAACAAAGGCTGCCACTCGGAGATAAATTTGGAAGAAGGGACATTATTTGGATCAAACCAAAACTATTCCGGATATCCAGCACCAGCTTGAATAAGGGATCCTAATGGAATATTTTGAGGACTATTACGATGATATCTCCTTCGAGAACATTGGGCTTTACACTAATATGTAGTATTTAACCGACTAGCTTAAAAAAAGGGCAAACCCTTCAAGAGAGGGGGGGTCGATCTGCGAGTCTTGGACGATAGCATTCTGTTAGTCGAATGGCTTTCTATTTGACTAACGCAATGCAGGTGCATATTACTGGCTGAAACCGCACAGCCAGTAATGGTATCGAGCTTGTCAAACATTACGACAAGACTACGAAACGATATGTGGACGTCGATGCACCCAAAATTGTAACTGACTACAATCGATTCACGGGTGGTGTCGAAGGTTTGTATCAGTCCATAGAGTACTACCGAAGTTACATAAAAACTTGAAAAGGGACCCAGAAAGTTATACTGCACTTTCTTGATCTGGCCGTGGTGAACTCATAGAGAATTTACAGGCTCGGAGAGGATGGCATCCCGCTTACAAATAGCTGAAACGCTTGTATCTACTCCTGGAAAAGAGCGATGGGAAGCAACCCCACCACAACCAGAGATAGAGCGGATGCTCTAAAACGTGATGAAGGAAATGCAATGTTTACCGGTGTATTACAACGGCTAATGATTGTTTCTATCTGTATCACAGACCTGTCTGTCTGATACATCTCGAAGTTCCTACGTTTGTTTCTATGATTATTTAGGACTGACTGTGAGACTGACTAAAATTAAGAAGTCCTAAAATTATTTTCAATAAACACTTAATTTTCTACCTTTATATTATTGGGTTTCAATTGAGACAAATAAACTCTTAATTTTGACATGAACCTCTTCCTGAAGCATTGCCTCTGTCCACTCCTATGGACAGGTCATCGGGTGGCACTTACGGGCGGTGATCGTCGTGTGGCGCTGGTCTGCAGTGGGTGATCGCCGGCTAGGCAACCAGGTCGCGAAGCAGGTACGGCGGTTGGGTGAGCGCGCATGTTGCGGCGCCAGTTCGCGAATGTGCGGGAGGTGTGACGCGTCCGCTTGCGCGATCATGTCCTTCACCAGCCTCTGGAAAAACTCCCAGGTACTCATGCATCAATAATCACTCCCAGGTACTTCACCTGCGGAGACCATACGATATCTTGTCCTGGAGCTGGAGCTATGGTGGAAGGAGACTCTGGCCTTTGATGAGCGCCTGCGTTTTCCCGACATTGACGGACAATCACCAATTGGCGAGCGAGTCGGGCAAGATGTCCAGGGTGCGCGCAGTTTGATGGCAGCGTGCGGAGCTTGGAACGATGAGCATAGTAGGCCAGCTGGGCACCCGGCCCGACGGAGATGTCGTCCGTGTATCGGGCGAAGCAGTCTGGAGACAGGCAGGACCCCTGGGGGACGCCGGCCGCAACGGGATGTTCCTTGGAGACGGCGTCTTCTACCATCCCTCGGAAGCGGCTATTCTTCAGGCAAGAGGCGATGACCTATACCGTTTTTCTTGGGGCAGGGGACGTCGACAGCTTGTACAGCAACCCCTCGTGCCATACTCTGTCGAACGCCTTCTCCATGTCCAGAAGTACTGCAACAGTGTATTATTTTTTTGTTAAAAAAAACCGTAATGTCTTTCAGTACTCTGGTGAGCTGGAGCATCGTAGAAAGCTCGGGCCTGAAGCCAAACTGTTCCGGGCGCGGCCTGGAGGTGGGGCAGTAACTTCGCTTGCAGGAGTTTCTCAAACACCTTTGAGATGGTAGTCAGTAGGGTGATCGGCCGATAGCTCTCAGGCTGCTTGTTGCCACAGTACATGGCGGAAAATGTAACAACGCCGTGTTGGGTATGCGGCCCATCGGCCATAATAGAATGCGCTGAAGCACAGTAATTTATTCAGGCAGCTTTAAAGGCGCTTAGACAACCAATGAATAAATCTGCACTAGTCAAAGAGTGTAAGGGCAGTCTGAACTCTTTGGGAAGAACATCAGAAATAATTATCGCATGGGTCAGCGGTCATGAAGGGATTCACGGTAACGAAAAATACAGCGAGTATCTACTTGAGAAACCAGGATGCCACTGGTAATTTCAAGGTACAACTACTTATTGCTAAATCTCGCGTAGCGCTGAAGAGGGTCAAGCAAACCATACCAAAACTAGAATTGAGCGCAGCCCTAGTTTGCAAGCTACTCAACCATGTAGCTGAATCTTATGAAGACTCCTTTCACCGGCGGAAAACCGCCGGCGCGCCGCTTAACTGAGTAACACCGTACACGCTGTTCATACTGCTATAAAATATAAAACTACTGTTTAAAAGTGTTACATACAGTGCAAAGTTACTTAATTTTGAAGTGAAACCCAAATCCTACAAAATGATTATACTGTGATGTAAAAATAATAAGTGAATAACTTCAAATCCTAGAAAGAGTGCTAACAAAGTCGTTAAATTATTCAAAGTGCCGATCAGTGAACAAAGGAACTCGCTGACTCATAACTGGTTCAACTCTAACCGGCTTCTAAACAGACAACTCTGCAACCCACTGCGTATTTCAAGCCAACTCTTACAGAGCACGATGGCGCAGTGGTATAGAAGGACCGATTAAAGTGCAAATGACAACAAAGCGCAGGTTCAAATCTCGAGTATATCAAAAATTTTACTTTTTGGATTTTGATATCCTCTAACTCAGACTCTCGCAGAGCCTGAAATCACAGCGGTATAGAAGGACCGAAAATGTGCAAGCGACAAAAAGCGCAGGTTCAAATCTCGCCTTTTATTTATTTTTTGGTTACTACTAGCGTTAAAGGCACATCAATTCTCACTGTAACAAAAAAAAATATACAAAATAAAAACAAAATGGATGACATCAATATCACTTATAGAAGAAAGGACTTGAAGGACTCTATAAATTCAAGCTTTATTAGTCTGGAGTGTAAGGTTCCTATTTTATTTCCCTAATTTTCGGGTATTTTGGCTACAAGCATTACTGGCAACACAGTAGATACTTGGCAGAGCGTGGGCTCGGGCGTCGACTCACTTTGCTTTCAACGACCGAAACGCGCGGACGTAGTCTAAGCCGGCAGTGACAGCTGTTCACGAGTAATACATCTACTTTAATTGTGAGAACCTTGTGTGTTTTAATTATATGTACTACCGCTGGCGCCTGCAATAATATCCAGGCAGTTTACATCTCAGAAGCCGGGGGATGAACTAAAATTGTAAGTACACGCCTGCACCTTATTTTTATCGTGATAAGTTACATGGTTAAAGTACTAAATTGTCTGAGAACTTAACTCGTAGTTATAGCATCCAACGTCTGAAATATTATAGCTCTGTAAATCATAGCATCGATAAACATGCTCGGTTTCCCTATGTTTTCCTATGTCCCGAAGCACGTGGTCAAACACGTGCCGTAACCTTATGAATGCTTCCGGTCCCGTGACACGTGGTCAAACACGTGCCGTAGTACGTAACTTACAAGTAATTTGATTATTTTATTATTAGATTCATTCAAATTTAATTTTAAATAATAAAAAAGTGGCATCCGAGTCATAGTGCTGCAGTTTCAGGGTTTCACAGGGGGTCAAAATTTCGTTATTTTTTGTGTAGGATGCACCGTTTTCGAGATATATCGGATTTTCTCTCGACTCTTAAATAATGTAAAAAAAAAAAAAAATTGGCAACCGGTTCATGGAGCTGCAGTGGGGGGGTATCACAGGGGGACAAAATTTCGTTATTTTTTGTGTAGGATGCACCGTTTTCGAGATATTTCGGATTTTCTCTCGACCCTAAAATATTTTTCCTATGAACCGAACTCACTTCTAATGCACCCAATTTCACGACACGAGTTTCAGAAGATGGAACCGGGAGACAATAACGCAAGGAGCCTAGAAACTCCTCGACGCAACCGTTCGCGCTCCAGGCGTAGCGTTGGTCACGACAGCAGCCGCCGAAGTTGCAGCCACAGCCGAAGCCACAGTCGCCGTTTGCTGGAGCGCGAAGTGGCGCTGAGGCAAGAGCAGGAGCGGGTTCGTCTGTTGGAGCTCGACCTACAACAAGAACGAGACGCCGAGCAACGCCGAAAACAGAGTGAGCTGCGTGGGTCCGGGACGAGGCGCGACAGCCGCAGCCGCCGCCGCGACGGTTGCAGCCGTAGTCGTAGCCGCAGCGGCAGCCGCAGCCGCAGCCGTCGCCGCCGCAGCCGTCTGCCTGACGCAGACAACGAACACCGAGAAAAAAGGTCACGTAGCCCTTCTTTTTCCACCAAAGATATAACCCAAATTATTCAGTCTATCAAAGAAATCCTTCCATCGCAGCCGGGCCAGAGCACACAGTTTTCGAACAGAGACAGTAAAAACATTATTCCTGAGTTTAACCCTTCAGAGAAAAACCAGCGCATGGATACCTGGCTAAAGAAGGTAAACGAGTGTGCAAAAGTCTACGACTGGGATGGAAGGACCGTAGTCCATTTTGCTATGCAGAAACTGTCAGGGTTAGCTAAAACCTGGTACGAAAGCCAGAGTTCGATTTTATTTAATTGGGAAGAGTGGCAAGTCAAATTGTTAAGCGCCTTTCCGTGCGAACAAAACTACGGACAGATGCTTGAGGACATGTTAAAGCGCAAGAGTAGGATTAACGAACCCGTGCAGAACTATTTTTATGAGAAGCTGGCGCTTCTCAATCAGTGCGACATTACCGGTAGACGTGCCGTCGACTGCATTATCCACGGAATTAGTGATAGGACCACAAGATCAAGCGCTTTAGCGTTGCGATGTGATGACCCCGATGAGTTATTAAAGTTCTTAATTAGCAATAATAGAGAGCTTTATGCTCCTCAGCCGTTTTCTAGAGACAGGAATGTAAATACGGGCGACGATAAGTCGAACATACGGGCTAATCACAAATTCAATACGAGCTTGTTCTGTTACAATTGCAAAGAAAAAGGGCACCCGTTTTCTAGATGCCCTAAGCCTCTAGTAAAATACAGTCATTGTAACCAAGTAGGACATAGACCTGAACTATGCCACTCTCAAACTATGCGTATATCAAGTACTAAGCCATGCAACAAGTTTGTGAAAGAAGTAAGCGTGGAAGGGGTGCCACTCGAAGCGTTCATTGATCTTGGTAGTGAAGTCACTTTGATTGCACAGTCCAGCTTTGCAAAACTCGGATTAGCTCATGACCATATCCCATCTTCTATGAAAGGTTTTGGTAACCACCTTGTATGCTCGGTGGGCTCAGCGAAATTGAATATATAAATAGATGCCGTAGGTGCAATCGTTTTGTGCCGAGTAGTAGAGGATCGGTTTTTGGAGAAGCCCTTGCTCATTGGTCAAAGTTTCACGGAGCAACCCCACATAGTCATTTATAAGGACGCCAACAGGCTCCAGTTCATACATGTCAACACCGAAATACCTAATGATGTACAAGATGACGACGATGAGCCGCTGGAGAAAGTTAGGATACTAGCGTATTGTAAGCTCTATGGGACGGCTAGCGTTAGAGCCATGACTGAGACTCCATTCACAGGCAGCGTAATAGTCGACACAAAGGTATTAGGTAAAATAGGTAAGCAATACGTCATCTGCGGCGGGGCTTACGAAGTAAAGAACGGTTCGTTTTTCGTAACAATACAACCCTGCGCGATCCCGTGCTGCCTACAGGAAAATTATTTGTTCTCCAGGGCTGAAAGGGTAGAATCCGTTTATAGACTTGTGAGCACAGAAGATTCTTCGGCTACGGTCACACGTATCGAATCTTCCCCAACTAAACAGCTCGACGAAAATCTTGTACAATTAGGCGAAGCAGTTCCCAATGAGGCCAAAACAAAGCTACTAAACATACTTCGGCGCCACGAACAGTGTTTTGCAAATAACCTGATAGACCTTGGCTGTACAAACGTGACATAGATGAACATTGCGTTGAGCAGCCAGCGCCCTGTAGTTTATAGGCCTTACCGCCTTTCTTACCATGAACGGGAAAAGGTCCGAGAAATGGTTGACGAGATGCTGAAAGCGGGTATTATCCGAGAGTCAACATCTAACTATGCTAGCCCGATCATACTCGTGCGGAAGAAGAACGGTGGCATACGACTTTGTGTGGACTACAGGTTGCTCAATTCGATCACCGTGAAGGAGAGGTACCCCATCCCAATAATAGAGGATGAAATAGCGAGATTATCTGGACAGGCATGGTTCATTACCCTTGATCTTATGTCAGGGTACTATCAAGTACCGATTGCGGAAGAGAGCAAGCATTTGACTGCTTTTGTCACGCCGGACGGGCAGTACGAGTACAACCGCATGCCGTTCGGCTTGGCAAACGCCCCAGCTGTCTTCCAGAGGATGATGAATCAGGTGTTAGGACAAGCTCGATTCAATAAAGCCGCTGTATACCTAGATGACCTGCTGATCTTTGGTAAGACCCCTTTTGAGTGTATGGATCGATTGGAAGAAATCCTCGAACTATTAGAAAATGCGCAACTTAAGCTGAACTTATCAAAGTGTAGTTTCCTACAAAATGAAATTGACTACTTGGGGTACGAAATTAGCTCGGCTGGTATACGCCCAGGGTCAGTAAAAATTCAGAGCGTAATAGATTTTCCTCTACCCCAAAATGTGCACAACGTGCGTCAATTTTTAGGACTTGTGAGCTACTTCCGAAAGTTCATTCAGTCATTTGCTCAGTTGGCTCATCCACTCACCAAGTTACTAAAGAATAATGCTGCATGGGAGTGGACGACTGAACAGGAAGACTCATTCAAGACCCTAAAATCTAGACTGGTTGAAAGGCCAGTCTTGGCTCTGTACGATCCCAGAGCCGAGACAGAGCTCCACACGGACGCCAGCAGGGTAGGTATTGGAGGAATATTGCTTCAGCGTCCGATGGGAAGTCAAGGCCCTTTTCATCCTGTGGCTTATTATAGCCGCCAGACGACTCCTGAAGAAAGGAACTTCCACTCGTACGAGTTAGAGACGCTGGCGGTTATTTGCGCTCTAAAAAAATTCAGGGTATACCTCTTAGGAAGGGTTTTCAAAGTGGTTACTGACTGCAGTGCGCTGCGCTACACGTTTGAGAAGCGGGATCTCATACCTAGGATTGCTCGCTGGTGGATTGCGTTACAGGAGTTTGACTGCTGTATCGAATATAGAGCTGGGACGAAAATGAGTCATGTTGACGCTCTTTCCAGGAACCCTACTCATGCTACCGATACTTCGGATCCCGTGAGATATCCACCAGTGCTGGTTATATCCAATGATGACTGGCTACTTACCCTACAAATGGGAGACCCTGAGTTATGTAGGATACGAGATATTGTCAGCAGCGACTTAGATCCCAAGGGGTTGGATTACATTAAAGACAATTATGTCATAAAGAATAATAGACTATTTAGGTACATTGGGGGTGATAAAGAAAATGTTCGGTGGGTAGTTCCGAAGGGTGCAAGGTGGCAGCTATGCAAGATGAATCATGACGACATAGGTCACGTTGGTTTCGAGAAAACCTTGGAACGTATTAAAAAGACTTACTGGTTTGCAAAAATGAAACGATTCATAAAAAAATATGTTAGTGCGTGTATCGACTGCGCGTATGCCAAGAAAACCACGAACGGGCGAGAGGGGTTACTACACCCCATAGAAAAGGCCGCGATCCCGTTCCACACCTTGCATATTGACCACCTTGGGCCCTTTGTAAAATCTAAGAGAGGGTTCACCCACATACTGACTGTCGTAGATTCCTTCACCAAGTTCCTGTTTATCAAACCTGTTCGTAATACTAACACCCAAAATGTAATAAAGGCGTTACAAGACATATTCGATATATTTCGAGCTCCTGATAGGTTAGTGAATGACCGAGGTTCTTGTTTCACCTCACATTCCTTCAGAAAGTTCTGCCTTGACCGAGGTATAAAACACATATTGAACGCTGTAGCAAGTCCGAGGTCTAACGGTCAGGTAGAGCGTTATAACCGGACCATACTTGACTCTTTGACAGCGCAAAATATAAGGAACAACGAGAAGGAATGGGATAGCAAAATAGGAAAGATACAATGGGGACTAAACAATACAGTGCAGAAAACCATAGGTAAGACACCGGCTGAGGTAATGTTCGGGATAGCGATGAACAGCGAGGTCAAGCCCGCCTTAAACGCGGTTATAGGAGACTCCCGTGGAGCTACCGATCTGTCTTGCCTTCGCACTGAAGTCAAACAGAAAATGGATAAAGCCCAAACCACCCAAAAAGAATATTACGATCGGGGTAGGCATCCTGCGCGTACCTACAATAAGGGAGATCTGGTTAAAATCACGAAAGTAGCATTCCAAAATAAAGGCCAAAGTACAAAACTAATGCCTTCTTACGAAGGCCCCTTCAAGGTTATTAAAGTATTAGGGAATGATCGTTACAAAATCTCCCCAATCGCAGGGTTTGCAGGAATTAAAAACAAACGCAAAACTACGGTTGCCGCTGACAGGATGCAGCCATGGATTCATGTAGCCTCCTTGAGCCTTGAGTTAGACGATACAGACAATGACCAAAGTGCTACTGATGAAGCTGAATGATTATTATTTCAAATATTACATTACCCTGTGTGTTATTCTTCGACTGTTCGGTGTTTGACATGTTCTGTGTTCAGTACGGGCGTCTGATAATTTTATCATAGCAATATAAACATGTCGTTTGTGTTGTTTCCCGTCAAGTGCGAGATGCCGACGTGTTCGTGTCTTGACCTGATACCACACAAAGCTAGGTCGCAGGAATTCAACAATGAATATTATGTTCGTGAACGAAATCGTGTTCCATTGCTGCCTGAAGTTTCATGCAAGCTTACAATACAGTATATTAATTATGTAAAGATGTCACTTACCTGTTAATTTTGTAGATATTTGGGCACAAGGAAATGTGTGTTAGTTGATTATTTGTTTACAAAGCTCCTATTGTTTATTATTATTTATTACTTGGTTATTTGGTTACAAGGTTACAAGGATATAATTTATTTGGTTACAAGGTTACAAGGATATATATAAGTTATTTGGTTACAAGGTTACAAGGATAGCTATAAGTATTTGGTTACAAGGTTACAAGGATAGATATAAGTATTTGGTTACAAGGTTACAAGGATAGATATAAGTATTTGGTTACAAGGTTACAAGGATAGATATAAGTTTTTGGTTGGATACAATGATAAATAGTAATTGTAATTTGGCTATAAGAACAACCTCTAGAATGTGAGTCAGTTTCTTAAAAAGAGTAACTTAAAATTATATTGTTTTAATGTCTGATTCTTGTTATTCTCTAGTTGATTTAACTTAACCTCATTTTGTTGACTTAATTGTTGTGACTGTAGGCTCTATTGTATTAGAATTAAAAACAAAATACCTCGTTCTGCCAAGTGTAAGGTTTTATCTGGTTCCACCTGGTGCATGTACGAGGACATACATGCCATCAGGATGGTCGAGTGTAAGGTTCCTATTTTATTTCCCTAATTTTCGGGTATTTTGGCTACAAGCATTACTGGCAACACAGTAGATACTTGGCAGAGCGTGGGCTCGGGCGTCGACTCACTTTGCTTTCAACGACCGAAACGCGCGGACGTAGTCTAAGCCGGCAGTGACAGCTGTTCACGAGTAATACATCTACTTTAATTGTGAGAACCTTGTGTGTTTTAATTATATGTACTACCGCTGGCGCCTGCAATAATATCCAGGCAGTTTACAGGAGGAAAACAGCATTTTAGAAGAAACATTGAAAAGCCTACCAGATATGACTGCTACTTCTATATGCGACAGTGAGCTTTCGGAATTGAAGCTTAAAGTGGAGACTCTCGAACTAGAATTAGATGGAGCACACGTAGAAATTGAAAATATATTGATGCAGAACATAAAATTAAAACAAGACTTAGAAAAAAGCCGGAAGGTAATTCAATTATATAAAAGACTTGCACCGAACTTGACACCAGCCAACAGTAGCATGAACAATTCAAAAATATTAAGCCAAGATACTACAACAAAAACAATGGAATTGCAAAAACCGACAAATACGATACAAACAACTGAAAAGTACGCAAACCTAGACAGAGCAAATCAAATTGAGATATCAACAAAGCACCAGTCTACCCAGACTATGACTACAGGTACCGATAAAGAATCTGAGATATGCATACAACGGGATTGCCAGACAGAAGCAAAACTCGGTAAAGATAATATTATGAAGAGCACGAAACCAGACAAGGATACTTTCCTGGAGGAAAGTAAGAAGACGAATAAGTCAATGGGAAACCAAAAAAAAAATAACCATCATAGGAGGAAGACAATGCGTTGGATTAGCATCGAGGTTAAGCGAAAACAGATTACATAATAAATATGGACAGTACAAAGTAATGGCTCTGATTAAGCCCAACGCAACATCGCAGGAAATATGCCGATCATTAGATAGCCTGGACAAGACGCTTATGACGGAAGGAGATAAAATTGTTATATCTCTAGGTGAACATGACACCAACCCTAAGATGGTAGAAATAGAATTAGGCGCAGCTCTAAAGTCTCTAAAATATAATAATGTGTTAGTGCTAGGCATTTATAATAGTGATCACTTAAATGAAAGGAAATTAAATGACACGTTACGAGTGATCTGTAAACAGTTCCCAAACTGTACATTCCTAGATGCTGAGGGATTGAAATTGCATTATAAAAATACGTGTACAAAGATTAATGCTGTTGTAGACCAATTAGATTACACTGACACAATGAAACAAAAACTAAGATTGCAGAACATAGTTAAACCAACCAAACCAAACACTCGAACAAATCAACCCAACAAAGAGACACGGAAACTGGGCACTATACCATATTACTTTGAAAGTTCTCATAAAAATAGTACAAACAAATATCCAAAACATAACAAAAACCAAACCGATGATGAAACAAAAAAGGGGACGATTCCCTATTATTTTAAAGTATCTTGTAATGCAGATCTTCATGAAACTGAACCCCAAAAATATACGAGTAGAAGTAGTACTACTAAAAATGAGTTTTTTCGTTCCTCCTAATGATTTAAAGTTTAGAGTATTACATCAAAACATACAAAGCATCAATTCCAAATTGGAGTTACTTGAATTAGCAATACAGGACTTGAGTGACAACAAGGAAGAACCAGACATCATATGTCTTTCTGAAACGTTCATACAGTCAGGTAATGAAAACATGATAAATTTAAATAACTATAAAATGACAACGGCCTTTTCAAGAACCAAAAGAAGGGGAGGCACTTGTATTTTGGCTAAAAAAGAAAATGACACCAAAGAACTTCCTTACATCAAAGATATGGCTGTACCAAACCTATTTGAAAGTTGTGGAATAGAGGTTCCAAAACACAAACTAGTGATTATTTGTATCTATTCTTTTAGGACACAAAAAAATAAAATAGAACAATTCTTTAATAAACTTGAGACCTTATTATTCACATTATCAAAAAAGCAAATTTCTAATATAATTATCACAGGAGATTTAAATATCAATATTCTGAAAAATAACATAAACACCACAAAACTGATTGACATAATGAATACGCATAATCTTAAGGTACTGATTAAGACACCAACAAGGGAAAAAGCCTGTCTTGATCATATTTACAGCAATATTAAGGATGCACAAGGAACGACACTACCTCTCGAATTATCAGATCACGACACTGCGCAAATGGTGAGATTTCCAATAAAATCAAAAGACTACGCGATTAACTCATGGCACATTGTGAAAAGAGACTACAGTGATGACAACATAAGAAAGTTTTGTAGCGCTCTACAAAACATTACCTTCAGTGAAGTATATGAGCAAACAGATGCAAATACTGCATTTGATAAATTCCACGAAATTTTCACTTTGTTCTATGAACTATGCTTCCCGAAAATAGAACGCAAGATAAATGCAATATCAAAAAGAGCATGGGTAACAAAGGGGTTAAAGATATGTTGCAAAACGAAAAGATCTCTGCGCTATAATTTTTATGTTAACAAAACAGAAGCAAATAAACTGCAATATAGAAACTACACGAAACTACTAAAAAAATGCATCTCACAATCGCAAAGGAACCAAAATAGTAAAATGGTTTTGGAGAGTAAAAACATTTGCAGAGCTTCTTGGAAAATAATAAAAGAATAATAGAAGAAGTTGGCCGAAATAAAACAGAATATAAAAACATAAATGCTATCAAAGACGACAATGATCATTTATTAATAAATCCTCTTGACATAGCCAATACATTTAATGATTATTTAATAAATTTGACAAACAAAAATAATTCTGAACTAAATAAAATTTATTTACATAAACGCAATTGTACAGGAACTAGTTTTTTCATCACTCCCGTAAGGGAACAGACATAAAGAAAATTATAATGGGTCTAAAAAATACTGAAGCAACAGGGTACGATGACATAAAAACAGATGTTATCAAGACATGTAGCAATTCACTATGTGCAATTTTATGCCATTTAATAAATATCTCGTTTGAGGAAGGACGATTTCCTGAAAAACTAAAACTTTCGATTGTGAAACCGCTGTATAAGAAAGGGAATGCAGAAGAAGCCAGCAACTATCGACCAGTTACACTGATACCAATATTCTCGAAAATATTTGAAAAAGCTATGCAATTTAGGCTTAATGACTACTTTGAGAAGCATAAAATAATTACAAAGGAACAATACGGTTTCCAAAAGGATAAATCTACAATTCTAGCAGCATTCAATCTAGTATCTAGTGTGGCGAAGGGCTTAGATGTTAAATACAATACATCTGTTTTATTTTTCGACATGACGAAAGCTTTTGATTTTGTCTCGCATGATATTTTGTTAGATAAACTAGAACAATATGGCGTAAGGGGACCACCCCTACAATGGATACAGACCTATATTCGTGATAGGAAACAAAGTGTGCACATAAAAAGATTAAATAGCAATAACAAAGAAATTAAATATGAGTCTGAATATAAATATAATAATTTTGGTGTACCTCAAGGAAATGTTTTAGGCCCACTTATGTTCTTAATATATATAAATGACATACCAAAAGTGACATTACACCAATCCATCTTATTCGCGGACGACATTTCGATTATAGTAAGCAATAATAATAATGACATTATATTTAACAAATCAAATTATAATAATGGTAATAAGGATAATAAATTAATTGATAAACACAGAAATGACATACATAAAACAATAGGGTTAGTAGACGATTGGTTAAATAATAATAATCTAAAAATTAATGTGACTAAGACAAAGTTAATGAATTTCAACAATGTCAGTGATATCACTATAAACTATAATAGCCAAATAATAAAATGTGAAAATAGTGTGACATTTCTCGGTATTGTAATTGACAAAGACCTTAACTGGAAACTGCAAATTGACAAGGTTTGCAATAAAATAAGTAGATTTGTATTTGCACTCTCAAAGCTGAGAAAAACTACCACCCTCCAAACAACACTTGCTGCCTACCACGGATACGTGGAATCCGTGTTAAGGTACGGCATCATCTTATGGGGAAATAGTACAGATGTCAACAGAGCGTTTGTTATACAAAAAAAATGCGTCAGGGCAATCTTAGGAGTAAAACCCCAAGAATCATGTAAAACGCTGTTCAAAAAACTAAACGTTTTAACTTTACCGTGTCTCTATATATTTGAAGTAGCAAAATTTGTGAAACAGAACATGAATATGTTCACGACTGCTAAAGAACAGTTTCCAAGGAATACTAGAAATCCGGATAGATTAGTACTGGAACATAAGCCACGAACAACGCTTTACCAAAAGAATTGTTATGCAATGAGCGTAAAAATATACAACAAATTGCCCACCGACATAAAAAGTCTCCCTTTCATAATTTTTAAAAGAAAGTTATTTCTATGGCTTCAACAGCATAATTTTTATGCACTTTCAGAGTTTTTCCACTAATTTATAAGTCTTAATATTAAATTGTTTGTGTATGCTTGATAGGTCCTATACACAAATCGAAATATACTACTATTTGCATGCTGTATAAATATAGCTGAATAAGGAACTTCTAATATTATTAACATCTGATATGTCTACCTAATTTCATAAGCAAATAAACGAATCTTGAATCTTGAATCTTGAATCTTCACTTGGACAGCATCAACGCGTACTCAGATAGTACCATCGTTCTGTTATGAGGATGATGGATGAGTCCTTTTTTAAAAAATATTTTTATTACACAAATTATTTATTTACGAGAAAACACACACAAATGGAAATAGCAGAAAATTGGATATAGAAATGGAACTAAAAAAATACACGTATTTCATGTCTCGAGAGGTGTGTTAAGATTGACCGAAAGATAAGGACTGACTGCCCGAGACTGATCTAACATAGAGCTTTGTATGAAAGGTGCTTAGGTCAGCATGAACCCTTACAGCGCAAAGGTATAACAACCCCCTGCATAAAAGGAAACTTACGGGTTGAACGGTAAGTTTTCGGAGATTTAATCTATTCTAAGTCGTTCTAGAGGGCTAGTTTCTACATCTGGCTTCGAGACATTCATATTATTTACAAAAATAATAAAAAATAAAACTAACACACAAAGTAATCATTATAATACTAAAAATAGGAAAGCTTACATGATTTGACATTGGACTTGAGAGTTTGACTGTTTTAAGTTCTTCCACAGTTTGATCAGCTAAAAGGGTCAGAGATTTTAAATTGTTCAGGTTTATGTTCGAGATTTTAATATGTGACATGTTTAGATTTAATTTACGAAGTTTTTGAATATTACAGCAATGATCATTGATTATATTAAACTTGGGACTTACATTATTAATCGTTATTCTAGGGTTAGATTTACTTGATAAAATCTTACTTCTACAGTATGCTGTGCAGTTCGGTGCAATGTTGAGTACACCTGTGTTCAGGCCGCTCTGTTGCCTGAGATTGTACGTAGTTATGTAGGAATTGAAGAATAAGAGAACAGCTGTTGTCCACTTGAATGTTTATTGTCAACTCAAAGGAATAATATTGTACATTAGCATAAAATAATTACATAATGCTTAGTATGCACAATATGTCTGACGTCACGTCAATGTGTGAGCACTGGCTCTACAGTACAACCTGTACCGGATATGGTGAGTTCAGTTAAGTTGTTATTGCATTCTATAGAGAGTTTACTTGGTTTGGATTGGATAAATATCCATTTGTTATTATTCAGTTGATGCCAAATGTCGATGTCGATGTATTCATACAATATTTTACTATACCATTAATAATAATAATAATATAATATTTTTATTTATTTCAGACAATTAAGGTCCATAGTTGAGTACTAGTTATTAAGATAATTTAAAAATATTACGATGTTATAATCTGGGTATGGAGTTGCACCCAATGTCGCAGCATTGGGGAGTCCCACCTGTCTATAAACACATTCAGCATCCCGTTACTGCCGCCGCGCCGCGCAGGCGGGCGAGTGCAGAGGCGCTCCGTTTTCTCATTATTGCGTAGAAGTCATCCGTACGCGCCTCTGCGAACATCCCCGAAGCACTGAATCTCCACGGCAGCCGCAACAGGACCCTGAATGCTTTGTTATATTGGACACGCAGGTCGCTGTATGCCCGCTTTGTATAGTCGACCCACAGACTGCAAGTGTAATATGATTGGCAGTAGTCTTTAAAAAGCGTAATTTTGACTGCATTTGTACACTTTGCAAATCTGCGGGTCAACATATTACATCGGACAGCCAGCGACCTGCGTTCCCTCTCAATGTCCATGTTGTCTTTTAGATCGTCGGTGACCCA
The DNA here is from genome assembly GCA_949825045.1 of Argyresthia goedartella. Taxonomy (NCBI): domain Eukaryota; kingdom Metazoa; phylum Arthropoda; class Insecta; order Lepidoptera; family Argyresthiidae; genus Argyresthia; species Argyresthia goedartella. Next base: position 40,198,465 of record OX463809.1, read on the forward strand.
GTGGCCCAGGTATTTAATACTATTCACTCTGCACAAAGGTGTACCGCAGACATCAGAGTATGTTTTTGAGTAGGACTTAAAAATCATATAATCACTCTTTTTAGAGTTATACCTGAGCCCATGTGCCATCGCATACGATTCACAAACATTCAGCAGTCTCCTTAGAGCACCTACTGACGGGCTCAGCAGCACCATGTCATCGGCATAACTAATATTAACTTGGTGCCGCTGAGCTCGCCGATCAGCTGGTTCATGTACAGGTTGAAGAGGCGGGGCGAGCTCTACTCCCCCCCCCCCTGCCTTACCCCGCACTCCAACCCGGACACGTCCGGACATTGTTCAGGTAGAGAAGATAGCGCTTTAGTTATCATTTCCGCTTTACAAGATGGGTCTCCAATAACACTATGGGTTCCTAGGTTTTACACACAAATGGTTCCTTGAAAGTGTTTTTACATAGCTGGAGTTTACCTAATGTGGCATAAAGTGATTTATCCTTAGCTAGTGCTACATATTGTTTTGTAGGTATTATCATTGCATATGTGTCCGGCCTGCTAGCATTATGAGCATATAGGCACACTCTCAAATAAAACAAAATTAACTAATGTTACTAAAGGTATCTTAATTATAAAAACTAACTTATTGTCTATGAAATATGATATTATTTCTAACAAATTCATCAAAAGGTGAATGTTACTTAAATGTAATTCGACAGGGAAATCTCTTTGTTTTGACATGAGATTAAAATGACTCAATTGTTAATCACTCATTAGCATAAGGCGTATTGTCACACACACTGACACAACTGCACTTATAGGTATCCTCAGAAAAAGTACTGGTTACCTTCGATAAAAAATTGAATCTCGCGCGTAATTAATAACTGTTTATCATGTCTCAGGTCAGCTCAAGCGCCATTCATGGCTGATTTGTCCACTGACAGGGTAACAGCGGCACGAGTGTTCTCTAGCGCTAGTAGCAACTGATTTCGCAGGGCCATACTTGATCTAGTTTGATCTAGTTGAACTAGTTTGCTACTAAATGCTAAATCACTAAAAGCTTATTTGTGTATTTTTGTAAGCGAGTTACGAAAGCAGTGCACCTAGAGTTAGCATCATCACTTAGCAGCGACACGTTCAAAGGTCTGCTCTCACCAGGTTTATCAGCCGACGAAAATTGCCTGGCCTTATGGCATATTGCATGGCCAGGTCAGATGGAGGTACGAATTTCATTGGTGCTAACTCATTCCATAAAGAGGTTATTCAGTTCCTACTGGTTAATGAAATCATTACTCAAGAGGAATTCTGTCGTTTACACATTAAGAGTTCAATCCTCCAGGAGCCCCACATATGTCAGGTTTGGTAGAGACTGCAGTCCGACAAAGGGTAAGCCCCACTTAAATATTACCTATCAAAACAGGCAGGGGCTGCCTGGCAAAGAACTTGTATTAGAATTATTTCTTAATAGTTCTGTCACCGATGTTATTTGTATTGCAGAACACTAGTTAAAGGAAACTCTTTTAACATAAATAATAAGGAAGGTCCTTTAACATAAATAATTACTAAATTGTCAGTTGTTACACTAGAAAGACTGCTGATAGGGGTGGTTCTTTAATCTTAGTAAAAAATAATATTAAGGTGAAACAACGGAAAGATATTCTTGCACTTACTGTAGAAAGACAAATAGAGGTATCCTGTGTTGAGTTGGATAGCCATATTATTGTTTGTTTCTACAGACCACCGACAGATTAAAAAGGCCATGGCAATTTTGAAATATTCCAGAAAAATATGGAGGAAGCCCTCATTAAACTTTGTAATAACAGAAAAAAGTTAATTATTTGTGGTGATCTTAATGTAGTTGCTTGTGGATACAACAATGAAACAACGATTAATAACTCTGTTCAAATCATTTAATTTATGTCATGTATTTCTAGAGCCGACTAGATTTACACTTACTAGCCAAACTTGCTTAGATAACGTTTTTTGTGACTATGCTTTCACAAGTAAAAATGGAATTAACTGCTTGCCGTCATTCCCAATTGCTAGTAAAGATAAGAGTGGTCCATAATTTTATTAGCCTAATACATCCCTATATGAAAAACTTAGATATAAATTTGCCAGTACCGGATTTTATTGAACAGAACCCGAACAAAATCCATTCGGACTTCTTCAACATTATTCAAACAGAATTCGATAAAGTTTTTAAATTAAAGAAAGTCAGTGACAACAACGGTAAATCTAAATTTAATGACTCGGCAACGTTTGGAATTCTTAATGGTAGAGCTATCTTGTATGACCTTTATGAACAAAACACCTATAAGTTTGATGAAAAATTTCATGACTATGTTAAAAAATATTCCAAAACTTTCAAGTTGGTTTGTAGAACTGCAAAAACTTTACACATTAGTTGAAAAATACAAAATTCAAAAAATAAAATAAAAACAGTTTGGTAAATAATAAACCATGAAACTTGCAAATGTATACCAAGGCACAATGATTTCTGCTAAAAGATAGGTGATGATGCTGCTAAATCCAACGCTGAGGTAGCTGGAGCTTTCGAAACATTCTTCACCAATGTACAGATTGTTACAATGTACTATCGAACCATCTGAATCATGACCCACCATAAGCTTATTTTGCTAAACCCCTTAAATGCAAGTAGGTCGAAATTCGCTTGAAGGTTTATTTCCTTGGTAACGAACTTGTTATCATTTGATTAGACACTGACATTTTGATAGATCTTACAAGTTTGAAAGTTTCAAACGAATTATCAGGCAAGTGGGTCATGATTCAGTTGGTTCGATTGTACCAATGTACAATGACAGAGCGTCTAAATTCATCTGCATATGACGCGACGCAGAGACTTTGTTAAATAACAGCACTAGCATCAGTGAGGTAGATTTTAAATTTCATCCCCTAAGACATTGTCTAAACGTTTGGATTACTTAACTTAAAAAATACTCAAGACCTGTGGGGTATATCAGTCAAAGTCATTGGTTCAGTTATTCTAGTTATAGCCCCATACTTAGCTTATATATTCAATAAATGTGTTAACGACGGAGCTTTCCCAGACCTCATGAAATACAGTAAACTGATACTCTCTCTGTACAATTCGGGAGACAATGGTGATCCTTCAAATTCCAGATCCATGTTTTGTCGAAGGCATTTGATTGTGTTGATTATGATACGCTGCTAATGACATTAAATCATTACGGAGTTAGGAGTTACTAAGATCATACCTAAGCAATATAATTCAAAAGACAGAAGTCAACGGCGTTAAATCTGATGGATTGTTAGTAAAAATTGTCGATCCACAAGGTTCCATATTAAGCCCTTTCTTGTTTCCGGTATATATTAAAGATCTGCCTTTCATAGTGGATAAATTGACTGACGTAGTGTTGTTTGCTGATAATATTGTCTTTAACCTTGAATTGGTTCACAGTTAATAATTTATTGTTAAACGCTGGTAAAGGAAAAAACTAAGTTTCTTGGAATAACCTTTGATAGTCAATTGCAGTGGGGACTCCACGTAGATAAACAAGCTGGTAAATTAAGTTCTGCGGCTTACGCTGATAGGAACATCAGACAAAGCATGGATGTGGCTACATCTAGGCTAGTATATTTTAGTTACTTTCATAGTGTCATGTTCTATGGTATGGAAAGGTATTTGTTGTGGTTTGCCTCAGATAAACGAAAATCTTTTAGCATTGTGGTTGTGTTCTTTCTTTGGTTGTTGTGAGTGAAACGTATTTATTCACCTCGTATCGGCCGCAGTACCGAATAACTGCCATAACTTGTATGTGAACAGGCAATCCTTTTCCTCTCGTATCACATTTTAATTTTTAACATATTTTATTTCGAAAACCTGTATGTTTATTTAAAAACCTCATCACTTAGTGAAGTACATGGTTTGAATAGCTCTGCATATATTTTTACCCGTCTACGTCGTTAGCTGACATCTTGCAGTTCCTGTAAATCATTTCGAAACTGTCGGATATCGCTAAATACATCCATTATGTGCGTCACAATCACAACAAACTAAGAAACAACACAATTATATAAATCCAAATACAACACATATGCGCGAACTCGATGAGGGGACACACCTCAGATAAACGAAACTCTTTGCTTAAACTTACTCTGTGGGACAGACTTAGGAATAAGTCGATCGGAAAATGACAATGAGGATCAGTAAAGTTGAAGCAAATTCATTAGAAATGTTATTTTTGTAATTTTTTATTACATAAGAATGACATTACAGTTTGAATTATCCAAATCGGACCATTACTTATGAAGATATTAATTAATAAACATTATGCGTTCCTTCCACTAAAAGGCAGTGTGCCCGGGACCGTGTGACGTCACTGTGACGATCGAGCGCGGGCAGTAACTGTCGGCAGTCGGCCGGCGGCCGGCACTCATTCTCTCGTTCACGATTCGACGGGCGGCGACCGACGTGGTTGATAAAGTTACTCTTTATTTGTTGACAATTTATATAAATAACGTGTTGTTGTAACTCTACACCTATTTAATATGAGTACTAATAAAATAGAAGCTGGTTTTGTGCTAGCTCAATCAGATAACCTACCAAAAGTGGATTCTTTCATGGTATTTGACTACCTAGGTAATCATTCTAAGTTCAACAGCGCTGAAATCCGTGGTTGGAAACTACAAAGGTAAGGTTACTGCTTATTTATCTACACTACCTACCTAGGTTCTCATTAGTATTTAGGTCTGGAGAGCTGTTAGTAGTAGGAAGGGGTGTGTAAGAAAGAATGAATGTAAAGTATGGATGGGTACAGGGACGTATTCAGAACTAGTGATTGTTATGCACATAATTTCGCGGATGGCTTTTCACCTATCCACTCATGCGTGGATCAGACTTTAAATGTCTGATTATTTTTCATAGGTTTTGAACTTTATTACCAAGCAATAAGGTTCAAGATCGCAGGCCGTTTTTTGGTTTATCCACGCATGAGTGGTTATTTGCGCTTTATGTATTAAATGTAGGTATGGTTCCCTACACTTGCTGATCTTTGACAGAAACCTTAATGTTGGTTGTCAATGACCTTGTTTTTCATCATTCTAACAAATCATTTCTTCAGTGCCATGTACCTAAGTAGGTAAAATATCTATCTAGGGCTATCCGTCTTTGGAATGCGCTACCCAGCGACATCAGGGATAGTCAATCTCTCCATTTTTAAGAATCGTCTGAAGTAGTATTATTTATCCCTTTCTTAATATTTGTATGTATTATATTATGTATTAAAGTCTTCACAAAATAAAAGGCCCGTTTTGACAGTTCACGCCCATGAAGTTTTAACCCCTAATGCATACGTAATAAAAGCCAACTGTTGCGTACAAGCAAAGCGTACAAGTTGCATCTAGGAAAACCGCTTCTATTACCTATTACCTACGGTTAAAACTTAATGGGCGTGAACTGTCAAAACGGGCCTTTTATTTTGTGAATGGTGTAGGTTTATTTATTATACTATATTATGTAGATTATCGTATGTAGTAGGTAAATCCAGTATTAGTAAAAATATGTCATTTATCTTATTATCATTTTATTTCACTCAAGCACATAGGCATCCAGTTTCTGAATTTTAAATGAATCCTCTCCATCCTGGGCTTGCTGGAAGAAATCTCTTTTTAGAGATAAGCTTGCCTTTGTAAACTCCTTTTCTGTATTGTTTTGTGATTTGATTTGTTATGCGCAATATATACTATAATATACAAATATACTCAAAAATATTTTGTTCTCTGTTTAATTTTATTCTGTTTTATTCATTTCATACAAATCTGCACGTGAAACCTACGGAGATGATGCTGTAGGATTTGTCCAAGTCCAGAGGTCAGGACATGTTTGTACCGTAAAAGCAAAAATAACGCCTGAACATAGAATAAAAAGTAAAGCGTATTGCTGCACATTTACATGTAATGAAAAAGAGGAGACGGTTTTGAACGTGGATTGCCCTGACTGTGCGGCTCAAAAAGGAGGTTGCAAACATAGCGTAGCGTTCTTGATGTGGCTCCATAGACGCAGCGAGGAGCCGTCTCCCACTGAAAAAAAATGTTACTGGGCTAAACCAAAGCTGGCTACTATAGGTACTACTACGAAATTTATAAAAGCTAAAGATTTGGATCCCGGCTCAGTTACTATTTAAGATAAAAACACTGTTAACACTAATGGAGACCAGTTTTTTCTAGCGGTTGTGCAAAGTCTAAAGGAAAATTCTATAAGAAATCAGTTATCAGTATATGTCAGCAACAACGAGTTGAAAAAATTGTCTTTGCATAACCTCGTTCATCAATACAAAAAAGAAGGCAATAATATTAGTAGCGCAGATGATTTTATTGATTATTGCTGTGCAAGCTAGTGCACCTTTATGGCATGAGTTAAGGTATTGTAGAATAACCGCGTCTAAAGTTTACGAAGCTGCACGTTGTAAGACTCCCGATGGTGCTTTGATTGAACAAATATTTGGTGCCTCTTTACCGGAGACTCTGGCTATGAAAAGAGGCAAACGATTGGAATCCGATGTCAGAGCAGAAGTAGCCAAAACAAGGAAAATAGTTATTCAAAATGGTGGTTTCTTTTTAAAGCCTAATTGGCCTCATTTTGGTGCTTCTTCAGATGGATTGACCAGTGAGTACGTAGTAGAAATAAAATGTCCCTCGACAAAGAAAGGAAAGGAAAGTTTCGTAAAAAATAACGTTATTGGCAACAAATCAAAAGCTCAAATTCAACTGCAAATGTTTTTTTGCTACAAATTGAAGGGATTGTTTTGTGTAGCTGATGAAAAGCAATAAGAAAGTAGAAATACTAGAAGAAGATTATGATAAAAACTATTGTACTGATCTTTTAGAGAAGTCCACGCTTTCTGGAAAACATCAGTGTTTCCGAAACTGGTTGAAACTTAAGATTAAGTACATTTTTTTAAATACGTGTAATATGACATATTGTGCATTTGATAACGCAATGTTATCGAAATAAAATTCTATAAAAGAAACGAAAGCATTTTTATTTTTACACTTGATTACTAAATAGGCAATCCTGTAAATTAACTAAACCACAGGCTATTGTTACAATATAATCCAAAAATTGAATGTATGAAATGTCGACACATGCCTGAGGTCCGATCATTTTATAGTCTCTCAACTTCCCTATGCTTCTTTCAACGTGAACTCTTATAGCAGCGATTCTTTTTGTTTGTAAAACTTCTTCTGCTGTAGATTTTGAGTTGGAACTAACACTAGGCGGCCTCAGAAGTGTGCAGCCACGTTGTTCCAGCAAATGGGAAATATTTTTAAAACCCCTGTCAGCTAACACAATACTTCCTTGTTGCACTTTCACTTCAAAAATTGTTGAGTCTGGGGTCCTCCCTCCATATCCCTCTGAGATGAAATTTATTAAACCGTCAGGTGTGATTGAAATCAAGTACTTGATGGTATTGCAGCTTTTATATTGTGACCAGGTAAGCGCTTGGTACAAAGCGTTGCTAGGTTTCTCGATTTGAATTTCGAAACAATCGATTATTAAAATTGATTTAGAATAGCGCTTCCTAAAAGCTATCGGCAAGTTTTCCCTGACATCATCTGCTGATGGCCAGATAATAAGCTGATTCAGGCATAGAGCAACTTTTGAGAGAGTTTTTTTAAAATATTTAGTCACAGAACTCTCAGAAAGTCCAAAATGTATTGCAAGCATTGAGTTAGGTTCATGCCATCGGATTTTTCGTAAAGTCACTAGGATTTCGATAGATGACATTCCCGTGAAATTTTGTAAATGTTTAATACAAAAGTATGAGTGGTCAGGAATGCCTATCAGTAATTTTGGATCTCGAGAGATAGCCATTACAGCGCCCTTTTGCATATGTGCATTGAAGACATTTGTGTTCATCGTTTTTGTTATTTCCAAATCATTCGATTCGTTATCACTAGCATTCTCACCAAAATAATGAGTAATATCACTTGAGTTTGAGCTGCTGATCGTGAAGCTATCGTTTTGGTCACAACTTTGAGGGATTGATTTTTCTTTCACTATGCTTTGTTTCCATTTGATTGGCGTATTACTAGATTTAGTTTTCATTTTTGGTTTAAATTAACCTGTACTGCGTGTGTTTTTTGACCAGTTACATTGTTTTTTGATAATAGGTCTATTTCTTCAGGTATGTTGAGGGGATCATTGTTTTGAATGATATTCGAGTCTTTATTCTCACACTCTATCACTTCAATCGAATGCAACAACAGGTCTTCGTGTCCAATATCCTTACTTAAAACTCTTTCAAAATATTCTATATCTTGTCTTTTTTTAAATCCGGGTCTGTCAATTTTCTTTATTTGAGGCTTTTGACATTCAAACTTATGAGGCAAAACTCCCTTCTTCAGTTTAAGCTTTCCTCCAACCAACTTAAACTTTACGTAATTTTTCATATCTTCTTCCACCTGAAATATAAAAATATAAGTATATTAAATTTATTTGCTTCTAACAATAAACAAATAAATGCACCGCTGTTTTATAAATTATTTAAATAATTAATATTCATTCTTTGCTCTTTACCCGAGTAGGTACGTCCCTGTGTCATTGTTTTGAGACTGAATAACTTTAGCATTAAAAAACCCCCGCATAAAACCAGACTTCCACTTTCATCACTAGGACTCATCATCGGGTGTTATTAAAAGGTCTTATCACAACGAATCGAATGAGCCTAAACTCGATGGGCATACTAGTAAGCATCACAGGGTTCCAGCTCCCACCTTCGAACTTCGCACTCCATCATCAGATCTGCTCAATAGTACCATATTCTCAAAGGTCTTGTCACTACGAGTCTAATGAGCCCAAACTCGATGGGTTTACTAGTAAGCATCCCAGGGTTCCAGCCCCCACCTTCGATCTTCACACTCCATCATCAGATCAGCTCGATGGTACCATATTCCCAAAGATATTGTCACAAAAAACCTAATGAGCCCAAATTCTACGGGTTTACGAATCGAATGAGCCTAAACTCGATGGGTATACTAGTAAGCATCACAGGGTTCCAGCTCCCACCTTCGAACTTCGCACTCCATCATCAGATCTGCTCAATAGTACCATATTCTCAAAGTTCTTATCACTACGAGTCTAATGAGCCCAAACTCGATGGGTTTACTAGTAAGCAAGTAACAACTAGTAAGTATCATAGGGTTTCTGCTCCCACCTTCGAAGTCCATCATCAGACCAGCTTGGTGGTACCATAACAACATGCTCCAAGAAATCTACTTTAAAAAAAAAACAACATTCAAATCGGTTTACCCGTTTACGCTCCGCGAGCTGAGTGACACACTGACACACAGATAGACAGACAGAGTGACTCACACGTCAAACTCATAACACCCCTTTTGCCTTCGTTGGGCGGGGGTTAAAAATAGAAACGGCCGTATGTACTAGGTTTATGCACAAAACTCAGAAAAAGTAAGTAGCTACCTAGATATGTATTTGTTAATATAGCCCAATAGACCAAAAAGAGAATAGATAAGTATTATGTACAATACACGCACTTAATCAACTTATTTTCATAAATCATACGTAGCTAAAGGTATATTTATACCTATCTATTTATAGGTATTATATTATGTAGGTAATACTTACATTGAAATGATCTTCATAGCAATGTCTTGTAGCCTGGGTAGAGCATGGATTTTTATCATCTCTTTTTGCTATGGAATACCATTTTTTACGAAGTTTCGGGTCTTTCGGCACGTTAAAAAATGTTTTTCTGGCGTTTTAAAAGTAGTATTTGTACATTTCGGCACTATACAATATTTATACATAGTTAAGACACAAATTGGACACTTTATTCGTTTCAAATTTACAATTAACCACACAAAACACTGCGCGCCATACCGCTACCAACGGCTGAGTGGCGGCGACCGTCACTGTGACGTCACAGGCAATCGCGCCGTCCGGTCAGTGAACTTTGCTAGTAATTTGGTCCTAACTTCGTCAATTTTTGTTGTAGAATTAAAAAAAAAAACACTGTATGTTATGGATTTCTTAGCTCTATAAAATCGCGCTTTCAACTTTAAACGTTACGGATCGTCAGTCCGGTTTCCGCCATTTAGTGAATCAGTGAGTTAAACAAGGGTCTGAGGGTAATTAAACAGACAGCTACTTACGCAACAGTTTAAGTGGTTTATTAACAAAAAGTAATTTACGTATTGAAACGATGATTAAATTAATTAACGTTTATAAGTAAGGCTGTTAGTCTTTATCATGGATGAAACCTATCTAACCCCACTTCACTGGCGCCGCCGCCGAGGTACAGTTGCAGTAACCCCACTTCACTGGCGCCGCCGCCGAGGTACAGTTGCAGTAACCCCACTTCACTGGCGCCGCCGCCGAGGTACAGTTGCAGTAACTCCACTTCACTGGCGCCGCCGCCGAGGTACAGTTGCAGTAACCCCACTTCACTGGCGCCGCCGCCGAGGTACAGTTGCAGTAACCCCACTTCACTGGCGCCGCCGCCGAGGTACAGTTGCAGTAGAACTTTATCCGGGCTCAGACAATATTGTCAGATCCGTTGTTGAGGACTCAGAATGGTGATCTGTTAGACTAGTCAAATTATGTAAACGATATCTATAGATGATAGTGTATGTTAAATTTAAGTATTTTCTATGTAAGTTACTTTTCATTGTGTTTTATATTGTGTTCATTCTTATCACTGTTATTATCAATGAGGCTTGCATATATTCAGCCCACTGGGGCGGAGGAATGTTTATCCAAATCAACATATTTCATTTTGTAAAGATCGATATTATATATAAAACGACCGATCAATTGACATTCAATCATTATGCTTTCTGTCTCTAAAAACGTTGGTTCATGTCAAGAGGTCACTCAGTCACACATTCTTTCTTTCGGTCGGTCGTGTCATATTTTGTAACTCTCAGTTTGTCAACGTAATATTCTATATTTTTTTATAATTGTACAACGCCCTAGTGTCAACAAATCAGTGTAATAATCAAACTTTCTCACACTCGGTTGCAGAAAAGTTCATTACTTCACTCCATTAACTAAACCTGCTTTAGAGATAAAGTACTAGTTATTGTTACATACGTTGCAGAAAGCCATTTCTGTCTCAAGTTATAGTTAGTTAGCTAAAGCGGGTATTAAAACAGCGTACTCTGTGGTTGTTGAATCTATTCATCAAATGACTGAATGGTTGCGTTTTGTTTCCTTGACTTTTTCAAATTATGGACGAAAATGCGTGATCAAAACGCATTTTTAAAATAATATGTAATGTCAATGTCAAATGTTACATGTTTCTTTTGGACAATTTTGGATTGGATTGTTGTTTATCGTAATCATAATAAAGCTAACGAGCTCAGGAAAATGGAGAATGTAAAAAAAAGGGAACGTGGTGCCAACTACACTCACGACGAAAAGACATTATTGGCAGACCTAGTTTTTAAGTAAGTACCTGCCTACCTACTTCAAGAGGTCTTATCAAGGCAAATAAAATGAGCGCAAAAGCCCCAGGGTACCGTTTTTCATCGTTTGGCTCCATCATCAGGTGATGGTAATCACAAATTACTTCGAAGTTATGACGAAATCGGATGAGCCTAAGCTCGACGGGTTTACTAATAAGTACAACCTAGGATTTCGTCTGCCACCTTCGAGCTCCATCATCAGATCAGCTCAATGATACCATACTGTATTATTATCTGAACTACATACACACACCAAGTTTCTTACTGATAGAAAATCTAGAAGGGGCGAAATTTTTATTTATAGATTTGCTGCACTATGTTATTTAGTTGCACCACAACCTAATAAAAGGGTATTAAAAATGAAGATTCAGACGATGCTATACATGACAAATGCTTGATATTTTTTATTAATATTTCTAGATACAAACACATTGTTGAAGACAAACGAACAGGAGGACAGTTCATTGTTAGGAAGAGGGAAGTATGGGCAACAATAGCAAATAAGTACAATAGTTGTGCCTCAACTGGTCCACGTAGCATGGACCAGTTGAAAATGATGTACGATAATTGGAAACAAAAAACCCGTAAAAGTTTGGCAGAGAGTAATGTAAGTTGATCCGAACAATTGGTTTAACTATTTTTGACTACCTATCTTTCCAAAGGTCATGTGTAAACATTTATTATTTTTTCAGAAAGCAAGATACGCAGTAACATCTGAAGAAATATTGCGTGCTTTAGGTCATGCCAAGGAAGATAAGTTCCAAGTTAATAAAACAGGAGGAGGCGCTTATGACACAAAAACTACAGATAATGACGAAAAAATATTAAGCATGCTAAAGGACCAAATTGAGCCCCTAACAAATGAATTTGACAGTGGGGCATCTTATTTTCGAGACTTAGACAACCAACAAGTACTCGAATGTGAAGTTGTTTCTGTAGAGGCAGAAGAAGCACAGAAATCTATAATCGATGAACAAACAGAAAACAAAACACCCGATAATCAAAATAAAAAGTTGAAAAAGAAGACAGCCAAAAAAGACAATCTACGTACAATCAAAAAGAATAAAAATCTATCCGCAGAATGCTTTAAAAGAATATATTTTAAGAGGAAGTGTCAAGTGGCTAACTTAGAAAAGAAAAAAGTCATGCAAGAAATCTTTCAGAATAAGCAGCACCATAATTTGAAGTTTTAAAAATGAAATTAAATAAATATAGTAACTAGTAATAAGTAAATAAGTAGTAACTCTTGGCAGTAATAATATTAAGATAAGGAATCTCATAATAGATATCTCTAAAGTTTGCCTTTATAAATGACTTTTCCATTTACTTGTCTTGTTTATACTTTACACAGAAAACATCATATATGTATTTATAAAAAAAAAATACATGTGAATAAGAAATAAGGCAGGATAAGTAGACTTGTTTTATTTATTTTATTACAAAGTAGGTAACTAAGAAAATACTGTATTAACAATTGCAGTTCTTGTGGATGAATCAGTTTCTGGCATATTATGCAAAGGTAGCAGAATTTCCTCATCTTCTAAATTAATATCGTTTGGAGGCTCTACCTCATCCAGCTCTATGCACATATTGTGTAATATTGCAGTAGCCACAATCACTTTAAGAATGGTTGATGTTTTTGTCAATGTCATTCCCTTCTGTAAGCAAGGGCTTCGCCTTTTCCACACCCCGAAACATCTTTCGACTGTGTTTCGAGTAGATACGTGACTTTTATTGTATGCCTCTTCAGCTAGTGTTTGGGGCTGTAGGAAAGGGGTAAGTAAATATTTCTTGCAGTAATACCCACTATCGCCTAACAAATGATAGTTATTATATCTACCCATATCAAAATTTGCACACAAGTGTGAGTTGTTAAAAATGGTGCAGTCATGTTCTGACCCTGGCCAACGAGCAATAATATCTCTTATTTTGAGTTGGGCATCACACACCACCTGTACATTTATTGAGAAGTACCCTTTCCTGCATCTGTATACTTCTGAGAGCATCCCTCCTCTAGATATTATTTTAACATGTGTGCCATCCAAAGCACCGTCTACCCGTGGAAACCCAGCTATGTCATAAAAATCTTGTGCCACTGTTCTCAATTCATCTCTGTCTGGCATATTTAAATATCTATGGCTTAATTGGGCAATTGCGTGTGTAATTTTTTGAACAATGCGACAAACGGTCGATTTATGGATGTTGGCTAAATCTCCCATCACCTGTTGAAACGAGCCCGTTGCGTAAAACCTGAGACATATCAATAATTGTGTTATGCCATCTATCGATTTATTCCGGTGTGTCGTTGGTTCCAAGTCTCCAATCATGCTAAGAATCTGTAGTACCGCGTTCTTCGTAAACCGGTATCTGATTCGGAAATCTTCTCCATCGAGTTGATCAAATAAATTGACCCTGTCTGGGATATTGCGGCGCTGAATATCTATTTCAGGATCCGAAAGTGACGAGAGGCTTGACATGGACATCCTGAAAGGAATTGGTATTTAGGTTATAAAAAAACAAGAAACACAATGCATAGTAGGTATGTACTGGAACTTTATTTAAATTCTTACCTGGAAATTTTCCAGTACCTATTACTTTAATTCCTGTATCGTTTGCAGTGACTATATACAATTTCTTGCAATTATCTATGTTTACTGGACACTAATGGGTGCTCGGTGGCCTATTAAATTTTGACATCCATTAAGTTAAAACTATTGTTCCGTTAGGCCTAATGAGCTTTTGTGCAACGTAAATTCGCTCTAATGACACATTTTGACGTTTCGTTAGATAAGTATTATCGCCCAGTTATAATAGCAGTTTAGTTTGCTTTCTGCAACGACTTAACAGAATTGTTAAGGTTTAATGGACAAATAAAACTTAATGACCTTTTCTGCAACCGAGTGTAAATCGTTTAAATTAATCACCATTAACCATCATCACACAATTTTCCCTCGTAGTCGTGGGTGGTAGCCCATATTCGTCCAGGTGCTGCCGGGATCGAGCTGGGAGCTCAGGCCTGGCAGGCTGTGCATCCTTCCTACTGCATTCAGCATTCGGGTGTCACATGGTGAGATCTACCACTTCTCTCAACACTCTTAGATTCCCAGGAGGGATCTAACATCATTTGGTGGCCCAAGAGGGGGGACCTACCGAATCAACTAACAAATAGTCATACTTTAAATCAGTCACTTGTTAAACAACACGGCAATGTCCGTGAAAAGGCTATTTGTTTTCCTAAACATTTTAATGAAATGTTAAACGCAAATTAAGTATGCTTTCAATAAAATGCTTTATCTACAATATTTAAGGTACTTTCCCTCCATGTGGCATAGCCGTGGACGTGGGCCGGGATATCCTGCTTAACCCTTTACCGCACACTAACCCATATATGGTTTCATAGGTTTTGAAATTTATTACCAAGCAATAAAATCGCGATCCATTTCGGGTAAGGCCATGCGTTAAGGGGTTAAAGACAAAGTTTCATGCTCTATGTAGGTAGTCCACCGGCTTAGGCTGCGCGTTGTCTGTCTATGACTAGACTAGCAGAATAGAGTTTTAGTTGTGTATTATATTTATCTTAAACTCGTCACAATGGATAGGAATATCGCAAAGAAAGAAAATTTGGAATGTTACATTCAGCACAACAAAACTACCTCAAAAAACTAAAAGAGGAACTCAAGTGTCGTGAAGATAAAGGTGAGACTGATCTCACAATCAAATATATCAGCGGAACCCCAACAATAATAAAAGTCCCTTCAAAAAACCTCAAATAATAAATCAAAATACTCCTAATGATACAAAGACTAACACTACTACCAACACTTACGAAGTAATAGACAACTACGAACAGTTAACAACAAACAAATCTCGCTTAACATTCCTCTACCTCAATACCCGAAGCTTACGCAAAAAAGGTAGAATTGATGAGCTTAATTGCATAATACATGCTGTATCGAGTACAGTACATGTCATTCTAGTGACAGAAACTTGGATTCGCACAGATACCCAGGCAATGCAGCTACAACTACCCAATTATACACACTACCACAACATACGAACTGATATGGGTGGAGGCGGAGTATCTGCCTATGTTCATAACGATCTAAAACATAGCATAACAGAAACTAAGTACATTGGGGGAAACAACTATCTATGGATCCAGTTGGAGAAGTATGGTGTTGAAATTGGAGTTATTTACAATCCTGGATACACGAATTTTGATGACTTTCTGGAAGTATATGAATCACAACTAGAACACAGACGGAGAGCCATAGTCTTTGGAGATTTCAATATAGCCTTATTGACTAAGAACAAACAAACAAAACAATACAAGGAAATGCTTAAAGGCTCTGGATATAAACTTGTAAATAAAATTGGTAAAAAGTACTGCACGAGATCAGGAGCCACCAAAGATTCTATACTGGACCATGTCAGCACTAACTTAACGAACGACAACTTCCACATGGTAATCGTCAATTCTCCACTATCTGACCACAAACAAATCTACCTAGAAATAAATAAATGTAAACCACCACAAAAAATATACTCCCAGTACAGAGCCGTAGACTACCCCAAACTATTTATATCTATGGAAGAAGTATTACCACAACTTAACAACGAAGACTATAGGACACTCGAAGCAGAAATACAACTTTGCACGGAATACAGTAAAACCACGAAAACGAAAATTCTAAATCCACCACAACAAGACTGGATAAACAAAGAGATAATTAAGGAAATAAACGAAAGAAACTTACTATGGGCAGAACACAAGAAAAATCCAGACGAGACCTCAATAAAAGGAGAATTTAAGAAGAAAAGAGAACACGTAACTAAACTTATACAGGACACAAAAGATTCATACTATTACAAGGAATTCAACAAATACCTAAACAAACCAAAGAAAATGTGGAACCTTATCAATGCTCTGGCCACCAATAAGACTAAACAGTGTAGTGCTATTACAAAACTTGTTGTTAACTCTCAAGAGGTGACAGACCCGAATCAGATATGTCAAATATTCAACGAATATTTTTCGAATATAGGCCCACTATTGGCAGATGAAATACCAAAACAATTTCATGATAACTTCTCCTACGTTCTGCCACATTCCACCTCGTTCGAGTCTATATCGTCTTTTGAACCGTGTACTGAACAAGAAATTTCTAAAATCATAAAAAAGCTCGATCCAAATTGTAGTGCTGGGCTAGATGGAATTAGTACGAAAGTCATAAAATGTATAGCAAATCTTATAACTAGTAAATTGTCCCAATGCATTAACAAATTACTCGAGGATGGTAGTTTCCCGGATACGTTGAAAGTTGCGAAAGTAACTCCTATATATAAATCCGGGTCAACAACAGACCCGGGCAATTACCGGCCTGTCTCTGTGCTACCAGTCTTATCAAAAATTGTGGAAAAAGTCATACATGAAAGACTAGAAAAATATTTGGATGAAATCAATTATATTTCTGACAAACAGTATGGTTTTAGACCTAAAAGTAATACACTTACAGCCTCTATCGACCTTGTTACCCAAATAAAGCGAAATATAGACCAAAATATATAGGACTGGGTGTCTTCGTAGATTTGAAAAAAGCTTTCGATACTATAAGTCACAAACTACTCATTAAAAAACTAGAAACCATCGGAATTTCGGGTACAGCCATTCAAATCATTGAATCATATCTAACTCATAGGTCCCAAATAGTTAAAACTAACAACAATAATAAAAGTAATGCGCTACCTATAACCTGCGGAATCCCTCAGGGTTCTATTTTGGGCCCCCTGCTTTTTGTGACTTATATTAACAATATACAAGACCTGAAGCTACATGGCCGAATTAGCCTGTATGCGGATGACACCTGTTTATTCTACTTTGGTCCATCTATACATGACCTGGTTGCACAGGCACAAGAAGATCTGAACACCCTGTATAACTGGCTTAGAAGCAATTTACTCACCATCAACATCTCGAAAACTTGCTATGTCTTATTTAAAGCCAAAAATAAACCCATACCTTCGCACCCTCCACTTACAATAGACAATGTACCCCTCCAACAGAAAACTCATGAAAAATATCTCGGCCTGTATCTTGACAGCCAATTAACCTGGAATATTCACATTGAGCATATAATTAGCAATCTAGTAGCACTCCGGGGCTCACTTCGTAGCATCGTACGATGCCTGCCTTTTAAATTACGAGTTACATTATATAATTCTCTAGTTAAACCACACTTAATTTATTTAATCGAAATATGGGGATCTGCTACAAAAACAAGGTTAGCTAAATTACAGCGTCAACAAAATAAAATAATTAAATTACTTTTCAATTATAATTATTACACACCAACAAAACAAGTATATGCAGAAACAAAATTAATGGATATTAAAAATCTTTACAAGTATAGCGTATGTATGTTTATTCGAAAATCCCTCAACAGTAGTATCCATACTAACATAACGTTCACCCAGCGAAAACATGTTATAGGCGGCCGCTGTACGCGGCGAGGAAGCTTCCTAGTCATACCCAGACATCGAACTAATTACGGCAAAACGATGATAACTACTGGCGGAGCGCGACTTTATAACCAACTACCCTCATCTATAAGAAACGCTCAAACAATGTATGCATTCAAAAGACTATTAACTCAACATATTTTATCGACAAGTGGGAATGTAACCATAAGTCCTTCGATACTTACATAGTTACTTCATAATTTTTTTGACATACCTACCCGAACTGTACTGGCTGTCACCTCGTATTGTACTTATTAGAACAATGTCGACGACGGACATTTAAATGTATTTTTATCTATGTTATCACGTAAGTGACCTATGTCTTTAGTGATAATAAATTTCATTAAACCTTAAAAAAAAACCTTTAAACATTTCTTTCTTTGTCAAAATTCATTTTTGTCAAAAAAATAAAAAAACCCCCTGCATGAGTAATTCTTCATTTCTGATCCCGCAAAAAAGGTGCGGGATTGGATTCTCTAGTCGTAACGATTAATTAGAATTTCATCTCCCTTTGCTCTTTTTATCCTTCCTTGGAATCAAGTGTATTTCTGAA
Organism: Argyresthia goedartella; assembly: GCA_949825045.1. Classification (NCBI taxonomy): domain Eukaryota; kingdom Metazoa; phylum Arthropoda; class Insecta; order Lepidoptera; family Argyresthiidae; genus Argyresthia; species Argyresthia goedartella. Next base: position 40,217,002 of record OX463809.1, read on the forward strand.
TATTTTCTACAATTCTAAAAATTCTTATATTTCTTCGCAATTCATAGCCTAACGTAACTCGTAAATATATTGTATGAATTAGCACTCTCACCTGAAACACATTGTGACGACACAGGTTCTTTATGTTAAGTTAGCATTAAGATGACTACAAATAGTAATGTAACTAAGTTTTAAGCTTCTCTTTTATTCAAATATACGTCATTACAACGTAATGCTGTTCGACTCGAGCTACCTATTGACCAAGGACCCATTTTATTTCATACTCGATTTTATAGGGTTACTTAATGTGGACAACTGTGCCTCTCCTACTCCGTATGGGAAAAGGCGTGAAGCTCTGAGAGGGCGCCACTGCGTCACTGTTTACATCAGTTCCGTAGAAATAATTTTGATTTAATTACTAATTACGTGTTAAATACTCTGAAATAGTGATATAAGTGAAGTTTAGTGATAATTACGACACGAAAACAGTGAATTATACCCGAAAATACAGAAATAGTAGTTCGAAAGAAGAGATTAATAACATAACGGACTTTGAGTTTGAAAGTGAATAAAATTTTTTAGTTAAAAATCTTCTTAAAAGTGACCTATAAATAACCGTACTAGTGCTGTGCATAATCTAATCATCAAGAACATCACCTTGCGAAGGCTATTAGAAATATATAATAAGATTAATAAGAAACAATTATCCCAAAAAATTGTTCAAACGTCCAAAAAAATTAGCTATGCAAATAAATTATTAAAATCAACAAATGTAACGAAAACTATGTGGCAAATAATAAAAGAACGATCTAATAAATATACCAATAAACCAAAAAATAATATACAATTAAACATAAATAATAGACACACTGACGATCCCCTTACTGTCGCAAACCACTTTAATTATTTCTTTAGCACAGTTGGTGCTCCCGCAAAGGACAAACCTAAACCACTCGGCCGCCCAGTGCAGTCCACCAAAGAAAATTCCATTTACATCCAGCTTACTGATCCAGTAGAAGTCTTCAACATAATAAAAAAACTAAAATCAAAACGTAGCTTTGGTTTTGATGAAATTCCACCAATACTCGTAAAAGAATGTGCTAAAGAACTGATTTCTCCATTGTCGTTTCTTATAAACCAGTCTTTTTCAGAAGGAATAGTGTCTGATTTACTAAAAACAACAATAATTAAGCCGCTACATAAAAAAGGCGACCGTTTAAACAGCAATAATTATAGGCCAATAGCATTACTGCCCACTTTTGCTAAAGTATACGAATCGGCAATGTACCTGCGTGTCTATGCCTTTTGTGAAAAATTCAAAGTTTTTAATGACCAACAAAATGGTTTCCGTAAAGGACGGTCCACAGCTCTGGCTGTATTCAACTACATAAATTACATATTAGACACTATAAATAATAAAAAACACGCAATAGGTATCCTCTTGGATATGACTAAAGCATACGATAGAGTCTTACATAACGTTCTAATTGCAAAGCTAAACGGAATTGGAATACGAGGTTCAGTACTGAGTTGGTTTATTTCGTATCTTTCTAACCGCGAACAATACGTAGACTTGGAGCATCAAAATCATGCCACCGGCGAAATCAGCTACACCAGATCCACAAAAACAATCCTGACACAATCAATCCCACAAGGCAGTGTCCTGGGGTGCTTCATGTTTTTGATCTACATAAATGACCTACCAAAATCGATTAATATCCCATGCACCCTTTTCGCTGACGACATATCGCTTGTACTACCGTGTAATGATGATATCGAACTTGTACAATTATTAAATTCAAATCTAACTAAACTAACAAACTGGCTCAATGATCATAATTTGGAGATAAACTTTAGTAAAACTAAACTCATGCAATTCAGACCTCACCAAAAACGCCCTCTTGACATAAACTACGCTTTTAATAAAACACCAATAGAACTCGTTGATTCCTACTGCCTCCTAGGAATTGAAATAGATAGCAACCTACATTGGAAATATCATATCAAGAAAGTGGCTAGTAAACTATCAAGCTTTACATATGCTCTATCGGAACTAAAGAGAACTACAAACAAAAAAAGTGCTCTATGTGCTTACTTTGCTTACGCACAGTCTTGGCTGTCTTATGGTGTCCTCCTCTGGGGCAACAGCACGGATGCAAAGCAATTATTCTTAATACAAAAGAAGTGTATCCGAATTATCGCTAACATTGACATAATGACGAGCTGCAGACCATATTTCGATAAATTAAATATTCTCACACTAACTTCACTTTATATTTTAGAAGCGTACGCATTTGTGAAAAATAATGATCAACTCTTCCCCTTATACACAAGACCAGAAGGATTAAGACCACATAAAAGATTGGCAACATGCTCATCGAAATTACATTTAGTTCATTCAGGCCCCCGCTCGATGGCTGCCAAAATATTTAATTGTATACCGAAATCAATTCAGTCTATAGAAAAAATTAATGTATTTAAAAATGCCCTTAATAAATACTTAGTACGAAAAAGTTATTATACTCTACAAGAGTTTTTTGATGAACATGGCAAAAACTAGGTTTGGAGCTTGTGAGACTTGTGTTATTATATCTTAAGTAAAAGTAAAATATATTCTGTTATTGTTCTTGTTTTAGAGAGTCTATGAAAATTAATAATAAATAAAATAAGTAATCTAGCTAGTAAGTAAGAATTTAAGTTATAACCTTTTATAATCCTAAGTTAGCAGCGCCCTAGCAGGGTTCTTGTTTGTTCCTGAAAATACTTATCTAAGACCCTATGTACAACAAGAAAGCTAATAAACGTCTATTCTATTCTATTCTATTCTCTGTTTATTTATGCTTTGGGGATTGGATCTTAGCAACTTTATGTTTCAGTCACAAACATATCTATCCCACAGTGGGGTAACAGCAAATTCAATTTGCCTGCGTCGCGTCGCAACAAAGTTTGCCGCCAGCTATTGTTTATTAAGTTACAACTTTACAAGCAACTCCCTGAAATCGATTGTGATGGCGACTTCATAGTTAAATTAACTAACAGGTTTGTCGTAACAAAGTAACCAACTTTAGTACTGTTTTGTATACCTATATATGGAAAACTTTTCCGCTGAATTATTTATCAGACAATCTGTGGGTAAGCATGCTGATCCAGAGAGTAGGTTGTCGTTATGAATAGTAGGTAGGACTTACCGACGGGCTACAAATAGAATTCGAGATAGCACTGAGTTATTTTATTGTCTCTTAGCATGTCCACAAGTAAGTATGTATTCCACCGTTAATTCAAACTTTGGGCAAATAATGAAGATGAATCAAACCATGAAATTAATGGCATGAAATTTTGCACCCACATTATTAACAAAGGCAAAAGTTGTAAGTAAGTACGTAGGTACGTGAAATCAAATCAAATCAAATGGTGACTCAAGTAGGTAGCACGCTGAGACGAGTTCGCGAGAAGTTTAATTGAGGGGTAAAATGTAAGTCCTAAATCAATTAAGAAAATGTTCCATTATACAACCAGACTTACCATAAGCTTACTACATTACAATAAACATGCACCTACTTGTAAAATAGCAAACGAAGCTCATGAGAATAGTTTTTATTACCTATATTATTAACGTTGAGCTTATCTCCATAATTTTAATTGAAACAATTCATAATTATTTATTGCACACAGATATTTAAAAAAATACTTTAAGAGAGAACATAAGTTTAAAGGCGAGCTTATCTCTAAAAAGAGATTTCTTCCAGCAAACCAAACTATTTCCAAGCTATCTATTGCCACATTCATAAGTTACTGTTTGCTGTTTTTGTTTGTCTCATAATTCAATATTACTAGGTTAAGTTTCATACAGATTATTTGATAGGTAGGTTTTAGATGGTTCTCCCAAGAAATGGTTAACTGATAAAATAATTTTATCTCCTAAAAAACCGCAGAACATTTTAAATAAAGTCTGTCAAAGAAGCCACAATTCATTCAGTGTGCAACGAAATTGTTCCGGTTGTAATTTTCTGGGAAAACACTCTAAAGTTGATGCCATCGCGAAATTCAGATTTATCGCGCGAAATGACTCGGAAGAGGCGCGAAGAGTGCTGCCCTCTGAAGTCTAAACCACAAGATGAAAGTAGGGTCGAATAGAAATGAACTTAAAAAGTTTGCACGAGATAAAAGGGTCCGGATTTACAAAGAGATTAAAATAGAAAATTCATTGCTTTCACTGGAATAGGTTAAGTATTTAATGCCTTGGACAAAAACTTCATATCCATACGAAAAAATAACGAAATTAAATGTTGATAGGGTTTTATTTAAATTTAGGGTTTTATTTAAGTCACTGAATGTAAAATAATTCGACCGAAGGATGTTGAAATTATTAACGTTTGCGATACCTAGTTCTACTCGTAAATGTTTTAATCGGGGTTTCGTCATTTGACCCTCGTTGAGTAAACTCTGTCAGGGTGGCCGGGGCGTTGGCAATGGAAACCACAGGACTCTTTTGTTAGATTAAACAACAGCCAAACCAAGTTTAAATCCCGTTTTATACGAGTCTTATAGAGCTTATAGTATGCATAATGTCACCTGCTGCTTTCTAGCCCATGCGATGCAGGTATTTTTGCCCCTACAAAATGTGGTGTAGAGAATATTTAAGTTTGCACTGCTTATGTAGATAACAGAGTGTTCTTTACTAGATAGGTAGAAAAATAAATGAAGATAGATAGTTACACGTGAAAATATTAATTTAATTAGATAGGATAAGTTAGTGGGGTCGTGGGTTTACAGAATTCAAATTTGGCACGTTTTCACTACACGATTACTCTACACGGTCTTCAGGAGTTTGGTAGATCAGCAGGGCAAGCAGATTATAGGAATAGGTGAGGTCCAAGCCAGGGCAGGTGATAGAGTGGAGATCGAAAATATTATAGATATAAGATGAAATAAACAAATGTGTTGCTCTGTAAACAAAGAATATTTTATTTTATCAACTCTGAACCAAAATTATAAGGTAAAGTACAAAAACACAAGATTATAACAGAATTCTCACCTGTAAACAAAGAAACGACATTTAAAGTTTACACTTCACCACTTCATTCGTTTCTATTCAATTATTTCTGTTATTTTATTAAAACGCATCTTTAGTTGAAAAATATTTCACCACAACAAAACATCGTCCATTTTTATGACTTCACGATTGACAGCTAAACGGCTGTCACAAATGTCCCTGTCGATAAACAAAAACTAAAGAAATACTCATTTCTTTATATCTCCCCCCTAAGGCAAGAAAATTTTCAAGAAAATTTTCTTCGGTGTCTTGATATTCAGCTTCACTTTCCTCTGTCTCTTCATCATTTAATACCATAGCTGGAATAATCTTTGTTACATGGAATAGGTTTGATTCCGCCTTTCTATGTCCAGTGTCTATCTTGAATATTGTATTTGATTTCTTCTCTATTATCTTGTGTAGTGTTATGCTACTTACATGCTATTCTTGCTTTTCATGCTTTCATGCTTTTCAGTTGGATTCTTGCTGAGCTGCATAGCTGTATATTTTGTTCACCTTTATTTCCATAGGACCCTGTAACGTTTTAAACCATAAGAACACATTAACAAATCATTTTCGCTTTGTATTTTCATACTATCAGCTCTTCTAAATCGATAGCGAAGGGGTTTACCTTTGGTGACCTTGTATTTGGCTTTCTCCGAAACTCTGCAATCTCGGGCTTCGTGCGCGCTGGTGCGCTACCTTTTTATATTCGTTGTTACTTTATTTACTTCATGGTTTTTGTGTTGTTTTCCGCATTACGAGCCTGAAACTAAACTTTGACATTTGTTGACGTCTTTGTTTATCTGGTTGTCATGGCAATGTCCATTCAAACTCGTTAGCGCTCTGATATGTTTGCTTCAATACTTTTACAAAAATACTCTTTCTCTCTTGGCCACTCACAAAAATTACGTTTAATTTAAATAATTTTTAGAACTCTCCAAAAAGGGTATAAAAGCGGAACATTTCTGAAATTCTGGGTCTCACGTCAGCTTCTGAACTAGAAGTACCACTTAAAGGCCTTATCCCGGGGTCGCACTACCCCGGGATCCTGCGAGCCTTCAAACTCCCTCAAACCTTCAAACACTCCTTCAAACAACGGGATCCTGCGAGCCTTCAAACTCCCTCAAACCTTCAAACAATCCTTCAAACAACGGGATCCTGCGAGCCTTCAAACTCCCTCAAACCTTCAAACAATTCTTCAAACAACGGGATTCTGCGAGCCGTGCCTACGACGTGATCCTGCGAGCCGTAACTACAAGTACGCCCGCTACCTACATCGACGATTTCAACAACATCTACAACAACAAATACACCTGCATCCTGGTCATTAACCCAACCGATCTCCTACTCTCTGTGTCCTCCGCTTCCTTTTTTTTACTTAACCTGTGTTTTATAAAAAACCTGTTCTCACCTCATCCATCCCCATCTTCGTATCATTTTTTTATCGTCTTCATTGTAAATAGCTAATAAACTGTTACTACTAAATTTTGTTCTGGTTGTTTTCTGTTAGGTTCTGGTTAGGTTCGTATAGCTACACGACATTTTGGCGCCCAACGTAAAAGTTCTTCTCCACTCTTCACCTTTTCTGCGCCTTGTCTCTTTCCCTTTGATTTGCTTTCTCTTTCACTCTTAAATCTTTATCTATTCATCCTTTTCACATTTTCCAAATTCTAAAACAAAACTTCATCTAGTTTTTCAACTCATCTGGATTATATTTAGGCCTACATTTAACTTACATTACTACACTTCACTTCATTTCACTTCTATAACACTTGACTCTACACTTAACTATAACAATGGAAAGGGTTATTAAGTACGAATTCCTTAACAAGGCCGAGCTCGAATACGAAGTAAAGATTAGATGTGAGGAACCAGCTAATACTGTTTTGCTTCTTAAAAAACAGGTTTTGCGTTTAGTTGCGAATTCTCACCCCGAAGATATTCTGACTTCTCCAGTTCCGATTGAGGATGACTTGTCTCAAATTGGTTCTACTCTGACTTACCTGGATTGTAAAATTGAAAAATTTTTACAAGGTGAAACCAAATATTTACGATTAATAGAAACTTTTATTAATCATGTTTTTTACAGATTGGAGCGAATAGATACAGACTTATATCCAGACTCTAAAGCTAGTTTCGATACTTTGAAGTTGAAATTTGACGATATTTCTAAACAGTTCGGATCCTTGGCTCCACCTTCAACTGCAAATCACTCTCCATCACTGGACCTTCCTGCTGAACCGACTGTCATGGAACCCCCTCTTGTTTCTCAAACTTCTGTCCAGACCCATACCCCGTACCCTCCACCACCACCTCAATCTTTCCCTCCAACTAACGTCTTCAAAGATCTGAAAAGACACACCTTCAATGGTAAAAGCTGTCCAAGATCCTTTCTTCAAAAACTTGATGAATATAGCTTAGCTCGTGGCTTGTCCAGGGACTTATTGATTTCTCAGGCGTTCGAAATCTTCACCGACAATGCCCTTCATTGGTTCAGATTTAAATATAATCAGAATCCAAACTTAACTTGGAACGAACTTTCTTCTTTACTAATCAAAGACTTTGGTGGTTTTGATTATGATCATAAACTTCTAGAAGCGATTAGGAATCGTACTCAAGGTCATGATGAACCTATCGTCATCTTTATATCCATCATGTCTGGAATGTTCGCTCGCCTTTCAAAAAGATTTTCTGAAACAGAACAATTGGAGATTATTTTGAGAAATATTCGCCCATGTTATTCAGTCTTCGTAGCTCTAAAAGACATTGACTCTATCGATTCTCTTCTGGCCACTTGCCAAAACTACGAAAAGTTCCTAGACAGAGACAAACAATTTAAAGAACCAAATTTGCAACAAAGTCCTCATGTTTCGGAATTCAACTACAAGCATTCCACTTCAAGTTCAGTTGACTCTCCAAACTCTTCTAATAACTCACGACCTTCTCCTCCCTTCATGAATAAATTCACTCCAACCTACAAATACCCTTCTAGACAAGTTAATAGTCTCTCTCAATCTGCAGCTCCCCAAGAAAGTTCTTTTTGCGTTCGCTGTCGTAAACTAGGTCATACTTTGAACAGTTGCACTCAACCACGATTCGTGATTTGTTTCAAATGTGGTCTTAAGGGTTTTAAAACTGCAGAGTGCCCTACTTGTTCTCCCAAACCTAATACTAGTACAAAAAACTAACTGCTGACTTGAAGAGTAACTCAAATTTTGATAAGGACGAGTGGACTAATTGGATCAAAACAATTCAAAACTTCTTTGCTTGCTACAAAATCTGTTCTACACTCTACTCTAAAGAACAAGATCTTAATCGTCCATTCGTTAATGTCAAAATTTATGACTTAACTTTATCTGGTTTACCAGATTCTGGCAGCTCAGTAACTATTCTGGGTAATAATTCTCATTTGGAAATTCTTAAACTGGGCTGCAAACTTTTCAAGTCAGATATTATTACTGTCTCTACTGCTAATAATCAAAAAATTAATTCCTTGGGTTATTTTGACTTACCTGTCCATTTCAATAACGAAACTCACTTGATTAAAGCTTATGTTTTCCCTGAAATATTCCCTTCTCTAATACTAGGTATCGACTTTTGGAGAAAATTTAATCTCCTACCTAGTGTTTTAACTTCTCTTAACTTTACAGATCCTAAATGCTTTGCTATCGACACTAAAGATATTAAAGTTTTACCTTATGAGCATTTAACTCCTAATCAAAAGAACATCGCTAATGACATCATCCAACGCTTCAAGACAATCTCTTTTGAAGAAAAAGGTGTTCTGGGGAACACACACTTAATCACCCACAAGATTGACACTGGTGATTCTCTTCCGATCAAACAAAGATGTTACAGACTGTCTCCTGAAAAACAAAAGGCTTTAATTAATGAAGTTGACAAGATGCTGGGATGGAACGTCATTGAACAATGCGAAAGTCCATGGTTATCTCCAGTCCTCATCACTCCAAAGAAGAATGGGGAATGGCGTTTCTGCGTAGATAGCAGGAAGCTTAACTCAGATACACGTCGTGATGCTTATAGTCTGCCTCTTATAAGCGAAATTTTGGACAACCTGAGAAATGCCAAACACTTATCAAGCATCGACATTGCGAAAGCATTTTGGGAGATTCCCTTGAATACTGCTGATAGAGATAAGACAGCATTTTATGTTCCTGGAAGAGGTATGTTCAGATTCAAAGTAATGCCTTTTGGTCTCACTAACTCACCTGCAACTCAACAAAGATTAATGGACCACCATATACCACCACAATGTCGCAATAAACGTTTTGAGTTTGAGTTTGAGTTTGATACGCTATTTACTCCTGAATTTGAGAACTAGGTATTTTGCTATCTGGATGACATCATTATTATTAGCGAGACTTTTGATGAGCACATATCGCTTCTCATGAAAGTTCTAGAAAAACTTTCATGTGCTAATCTGACTATTAACTTTGAAAAGAGTCAATTCTTCAGGAAAGAACTGAAATACCTTGGTTTTCTAGTGGACGAGTATGGTCTACGTGCTGATCCAGATAAAATAAAGGCTATTCTAGAATATCCTGTACCTACTTGCAGAAAAGAAGTTCGAAGATTCGTAGGCACCTGCAGCTGGTTTAGAAGATTCATTCCAAACTTCAGCACTATTGCCTCTCCACTCAACCAACTAACCTGTTCCGGGAAGAACGCTCCTAAATTTTTATGGAATTCCAAGGCTGCAGCTGCTTTCGAGAAACTTAAAGAAGCTTTGGTAACTGCTCCTGTCCTTGCTTGCCCTAACTTCGAACTACCCTTCTCTGTACATTGTGATGCATCAAATTATGGCATAGGAGCAATGCTTACTCAAAATCAAGATGACAAAGAAGTCGTGATTGCTTACATGAGTAAAGCACTAAACAAAAATCAACAAAACTACTCAACTACTGAAAGAGAAACATTAGCTGTAATAACTGCGCTAGAACATTGGAGATGTTACCTAGACAATGGTAAGGAATTTACAATATATACTGAACACGCTGCACTTAAATGGTTTCAGAACTTATCAAATCCATCTGGAAGACTTGCTCGCTGGACTCTACGCTTATCATGTTTTAATTTTGTCCTGAAACATAAAAAAGGAAAGGATAACGTTGTTCCTGACTTATTATCAAGACATAAGAATAAAGAACGTCCTGATACACGAGAAACTTCACCTCAAGGTGTACATCCTATTAAGATTGAAGAACCACCTGATCGTGAACTTGAACACTACAACAAGATTTTTCTCGGATGCTCGAACAACCCAGACGCATATCCCAACTACACTATCAGGGATAACAAACTTTACCGCTGCATCCATTCTCCCGATCGTCTAAACGAAGACTTTATTTGGAAAGAAGTTCCACTGCCACAAGATAGACATGCACTTATTGAAGTTAGCCATGGTTCCCCTTCAGAACTCCACCTTGGTATCTTCAAAACATTCAAGAAAATATCTTTAAAATACTATTGGCCTGGTATGTTTAAGGACATTGCCAATTTAATCTCGACATGTGAAACCTGCTTAACCTACAAACACCCTAATCATTCTCCCTATGGTCTTATGGGTAAACCTAAACTTTGCTCCAGACCTTTTCAAACTATATCCTTGGATCTTATGGGTCCATTGCCTATGACCCGGAGAAGAAATCAGTATATTCTGGTAATTAACTGCAATTTTACTAAATATACTACTACTTCAGCTAATATCATTAATGTCTTTGAAAATTCAGTGTTTCTTGTTCATGGCATTCCCCAAACTATAATAATGGACAACGCTGTTCAATTTCAGTCGCGAGAATTCCACTCATTCTTAAATTCTTATAACGTTCCTTGTATTTTTCACACAGCTTTATATTGTCCTCAGGTTAATCCTACAGAGAAATTTAATAGTACGATTATTACAGCTCTAGCATCCCTAGTAGGAGACGATCATAGATCCTGGGACAGCCATCTTACTAAGATTCAGTTCGCAATGAACAGCGCTACAAACGTTGCTACTGGCTTTACTCCAAACTTTTTAGTCTTTGATAGGGAAACAATATCTTGTGGTTCCTTATATACTCCAACTCAGAATCTCGAGGAATTGATATTTATGCCTCGTGATATTTACGCGTCTAATGCTGGTCTCCTCTCATCTATCTTTCACAGAGTTCAAACTAAACTTCACATAGCTCACGCTAAAAATAGCGCTCGCTATGATCTTCGCCGGACTTTTAAAGAATTTAATGTGGGAAATACTGTTTGGCGTAAAAACCATGTTTTAAGCAATGCTGGCGCATACTTTAATGCTAAACTTGCCCCTAAATTCATTAAGTGTAAAATAGTAACCAAACTTTCACCATTGGTATACGTTCTAGAAGACCCTAACGGAGTTAGAGGCAAGTGGCACATTAAAGACATTAAATCTTAAATTTTCTTAACTTCTATTAACTGTTAATTTCTATATATGTATAAACATCACCATCATTTTCACCTTAATATTTTATTTCTTCCTTTAATCCAGTGTTCTTCAACACATTTTACTTTAAGACCTCTAATTTTCGTTGGTTAGTCTTCACCTATTTTTTTTAAATCTTTATTTCAGACACATCTCGTTGGCGATGTGGCTGATCTCTGGCTTGGAGCTCTACCGCTCTGGCCGTTCTTAATCTTGTCTTAAGTCGTAGCGACTAAAGCTACCTTAGGATTAATTTGTTTCTCTTTACCTCTACTTATTTTATTTTTTTTTCCCACGCAGGAGCGGATGACAACTCCTTAAGTAAGCCTGAATGTCCTTTTGAAAACACACTTTTAGAGTGGTAGTCATTGAATGTGAACTCTACCCTTACCGGAATGAAGATGATGAATGTAAGAGATGGTATATCTGATTTTGCCTGGTGATGTCTGTTTCTGCAAAGCTGTGTTTTTATGGTTTATTTTTGTACATATCAAAATTTTTGCTGAGTCAAAAAATTTTCCAGGGTCGGGGGGAAAATGTAGTGTTATGCTACTTACATGCTATTCTTGCTTTTCATGCTTTCATGCTTTTCAGCTGGATTCTTGCTGAGCTGCATAGCTGTATATTTTGTTCACCTTTATTTCCATAGGACCCTGTAACGTTTTAAACCATAAGAACACATTAACAAATCATTTTCGCTTTGTATTTTCATACTATCAGCTCTTCTAAATCGATAGCGAAGGGGTTTACCTTTGGTGACCTTGTATTTGGCTTTCTCCGAAACTCTGCAATCTCGGGCTTCGTGCGCGCTGGTGCGCTACCTTTTTATATTCGTTGTTACTTTATTTACTTCATGGTTTTTTTGTTGTTTTCCGTATTACGAGCCTGAAACTGAACTTTGACATTTGTTGACGTCTTTGTTTATCTGGTTGTCATGGCAATGTCCATTCAAACTCGTTAGCGGTCTGATATGTTTGCTTCAATACTTTTACAAAAATACTCTTTCTCTCTTGGCCACTCACAAAAATTACGTTTAATTTAAATAATTTTTAGAACTCTCCAAAAAGGGTATAAAAGCGGAACATTTCTGAAATGCTGGGTCTCACGTCAGCTTCTGAACTAGAAGTACCACTTAAAGGCCTTATCCCGGGGTCGCACTACCCCGGGATCCTGCGAGCCTTCAAACTCCCTCAAACCTTCAAACACTCCTTCAAACAACGGGATCCTGCGAGCCTTCAAACTCCCTCAAACCTTCAAACAATCCTTCAAACAACGGGATCCTGCGAGCCTTCAAACTCCCTCAAACCTTCAAACAATTCTTCAAATAACGGGATTCTGCGAGCCGTGCCTACGACGCGATCCTGCGAGCCGTAACTACAAGTACGCCCGCTACCTACATCGACGATTTCAACAACATCTACAACAACAAATACACCTGCATCCTGGTCATTAACCCAACCGGTCTCATACTCTCTGTGTCCTCCGCTTCCTTTTTTTTACTTAACCTGTGTTTTATAAAAAACCTCCATCCCCATCTTCGTATCATTTTTTTATCGCCTTCATTGTAAATAGCTAATAAACTGTTACTACTAAATTTTATTCTGGTTGTTTTCTGTTAGGTTCTGGTTAGGTTCGTATAGCTACACGACACTTGTATGGTCCAATTCTCAATTCATCTAATTTCTTTCTATTTAACTTATTGCCATTTTCCACATACACCATGTCTCCAACTTCAAATTGCCAATCTTTCAGTTTTTTTCCACTATAGTTTTATTGTAATCATGTGATTTCATTGTATTTTCAAGTGCTGTTTTTCTGTCTTCCATCCAATCATTATAAGATCTTTCTGGTTTTAATTCCTTTGGTAAAATTGATACATCTGTTCCATATAAAAGATACTTCGGTGAAAAGCCAGTAACGGTGTGATTTGTTTTATTGTATCTATCAACACATTCTTGTGCTATCGTTGTCCAAGCTTTCTTTTCTCCTCTTTCATTAATCATGCATCTTATTTTATTGACTAAAGTCTGGTTAAGTATTTTATTTAATCCATTTGAAAATGGTGCATTCACAGCAGTAAATACCATCGTGATTTGTTTGTCCTTCAGGAAATCCTTGAATTCTTTAGAATTTATCCCTGGATATTGATCAGTAAGTAGTAAATAAATGTCTTCCTTTTCCGTAATATTTGTGACCAACTTTATAAAATGTTAATATATGATGTTTTTAGTTAAATTCTTTGCTGAATATACTAGGCTTAGACTTTTGCATTTGCCCAATTCCGACATGACAAAGGTTTTTATGTACTTCTTCCATTAACTTAATACTCATTCTCTCTGACAATATTATCTTCTCCCTCTTCTTGTCAACTTTAAAATATATTCCTTTCTTTTCTATCAGTTTATCTTTATTATTTTGTAAATCATTATTCTTGTTCTGGTCAGCCATAATCTCTTGTAAACTTATCAAGTTTACAACTTTTAACTGTTCATCTTCGTTTTCATCCGGCTCCAACACTGGGTTTCTGCTTAGGCAGTCTGCTTCTTGATCGAATATTCATATTTTCCAAAGGTTTGTGATCCGAGTATACTGTAAACCGTTTACCCATCAACCAGTATTGCCAGTATTTCACAGCTTCTTTGATTGCTAAACATTCCAAGTATATTGCTTTCTTCTTCTTCTGAGATGCATTCAATTTCTTTGAAAAATATGCCACTGGTTTTTCTTTCCCATCTGTTTGTCTTTGTTTCAAAATTGCTCCAACTCCTTCTATAGAAGCATCCGTATAAATATTTATAGGTAAGTCTTGGTCATAAATCTCTAAAACCGGTTGTGAACAAAGGAGATTCTTTATTATCAAAAGATTTCTGGCATTCCTCAGACCAAATGAATTTCTGATCTTTCCTTAATAAATTGTGCAATGGATCCAGTATAATGGCACTTCTGGGTATGTAATCATGATAAAAATTTATTTTTCCAATAAATTGTCTAACATTCTTTTGAGTTCTTGGTACGGGAAAGTTTCTAATTGATATCAAATTATCTTTCAATGGTCTTACCGAATTACTTCGTATGATATGACCCAGGTATTTGACTTCGTGTGATGCAAATGTGCATTTTGTAAATTTCAGTCTGAATCCTTCGGCTTTTATTGCTTCCATCAATCGAGTCAGATGTTCTATATGTGAAAAGTCTTTTGAAAAAATCAGTATGTCATCGATATAATTAACTGTAAAGTCCGTTAGCTGATACTTTCTTAGTATATTGCTCAAAACTCTCTGGAAAATTGCTGGAGAAGTCTTTAACCCAAACGGTAGACATGTCCATTGGTCCACCTTCTTGTGTCACAAATCCCGTTTTTTTCCTGTCTTCAATTCGTAATGGTATAGACCAAAACGCTGAATTAATGTCCAACGTAGTAAATACGGTGCAATTTCTAGTCTTGACTACCAAGTCATCGATGAGAGGAAACGGTTGTGCTTGTGGTACAACGATTTTATTCAAATCTCTGAAATCTATGCAAAGTCTTGATTTTTTGTTGTCTTCTTTTTTAAATGCCAATGTAACTGGAGCAGCAAATGGACTATATGATTCTTCTATTAGTTTATTATCTAGTAACTTTCTTATTTGTTCTTCAATTTCCTTTTTATCTTCTATCGTGCATCTGTATGGTCTTTTACTACAGTAAGTGTCAACCAATAAATCTATTCTTGCTTCATATCCATTGACAGTGCCGATATCAAATTTATTTTTTGCAAAAACTGATTCATATTTATCTATAAGCTTATTTATTTCAGTTCTTTCATATTCATTTAAATGATCAGTTTTCATTCCAACCTCCTCTTCATTCAAATGTTCATTAAAATTAACTCTGTATTCTTGTATTTCTTCTTTGTATTTGTACATTTCATCGGTATTATCATCTTTGTTTAGTTCATTTTCCTGCTTTATGTCATTTGTTGAAATTGTTTGTTTCTGAACTATCATTAGGTCTTCTGTCTGAATAAGTTTAAATATTTTTATCAAATCGAGACCAATCAAAAATTCATATTGGAAGTGTTCTTCATCAATAATGTAAACATTCACATATTCCTCCATTTCAAAGATTTTTATCTTTAAATTTGTCAAACCATTTGCTTTTCTAACACCATTAATCGTTATTAAATTCGCTTCATTAGAATGATTTCCATTACCTTTTAATAATTTCGAGTTTATCAGAGAAACATTTGAACCAGAATCATAAATCCCATATATTTCTAGTGTATCATTTAGTTTCAGTTTGACTTTTATTAATGGTGTGATTTCTAGTTTTTTTGATCAGTTTCATTCAGTTCTGCTTCAATTCTTGTGTTGTTCACATGCTTGATATCATTTCTCCCTTGTTCTTCACCTTTCGTTTTAAACCAGCAGGCATCTTCAGAATGATAACGAGTACCTTTATTCAGTTTTTCACAGGTCTTGCACGGAGCAATTCCATCTTTTTTATTGTTATTCGAAAAGACCTTGCTGGAGTAGCCGTATCCGTTTTTAGGTAGGAATGGTTTGGATGGCTTTTTCTTTATCATGTGTTCATATTTTCTTAACTCATTGAACAAGTCCACAGATTCCTTCAACAATTCTCTGTCCATCTTATTTAGTACAAACTCTGGTAGACCAGCTGCGATAAGATCCACTAGTGTTCCTGTGTCCATAGACCGTCTCATTTCCAGTAAAAGCTTCTCTTTTTTTTCATAGCGTAATCTATTAAAGAACCTTCTTTATATCTGTATGTCAGTGCATGAGTGACTGGATTCCATCCCTTGCTTGCAAATGTTTCACAAAATTTCTTCTTCCATATCGCCCATTCTGATTCCAAAGTAAATTTCATAAGCATAGAACTATTCCAGTCTGTGCATGATCCATCCAGAAATAGCCTAATAATCTCAATTTTTGTTCCATCGGCCACCTCAAATCGATCACATTCTTTCTCAAACATTTCTATCCATTGTTCGGCGTTAGTATTCTTGCTGGTGAATTTCTCAATCACAAATCGTTCGGTTATGTGTTTCAAGTTTTGTGGTTTATTGTTTACCAGTTTCTCAAGCATATTCTCTATAGTACCTGGTCCTCTTGGTTGTGTAGAAGCGACAGTTTGCTCCTGGTTCAGTTTTTCAAGATATTGTCCTCCAAACTGTATATTCCCATCTTCATCCATATGTTTAAGCTCATCACTCAGAGTTATCCAAACTCTTCTGGTTTGGTATCTTTTTGTTAAACTGTTTTTTAATTTGCCATAGGCATTTGTCTTTATTATGTCTGAGTGATTACTCACATGTTTTAGCTCTTCTGGTATTCCATATACAGTGTTTTCGATTGTAGTAATCGTTGTAATGCATAGGATATTGGATTTTCCATCATTACCAGGTAATATTGTGAATTCAAACCGAAGTTTTTCCATGGTTGTTTATAAACAAGAATGTCGTTTTATAAGATGAAATAACCAAATGTGTTGCTCTGTAAACAAAGAATATTTTATTTTATCAACTCTGAACCAAAATTACAAGGTAAAGTACAAAAACACAAGATTATAACAGAATTCTCACCTGTAAACAAAGAAACGACATTTAAAGTTTACACTTCACCACTTCATTCGTTTCTATTCAATTATTTCTGTTATTTTATTAAAACGCATCTTTAGTTGAAAAATATTTCACCACAACAAAACATCGTCCATTTTTATGACTTCACGATTGACAGCTAAACGGCTGTCACAAATGTCCCTGTCGATGGTCGCGGTTCCATAAACAAAACCTAAAGAAATACTCATTTCTTTATATAGAGATTACAAAAAATACAGCATAGAGTTGACATCACTCAAGAAACTTCTTCGTCCTCTATGAAATACACAAACTACAAAATTGTCTTGTTTAACTGGCTTAAGGATCTGCACTATGAGGAAACCAAAGATCTTTTAAACAAAATAACATAATATTATTAACGTACTTAATTGTCGTGTTCTAATAAATAGTAGATTTTACAACAAGTGCACAAAACGAACCATTTTTATCCGAGACTTTTAGCAGCCCGAGCCGAAGGCGAGGGCTGATAGTAATGTTGAGGATAAAAATGGTTTTGTGGACGAGTTATAAACTCTGCTTTTCACTTCGATTGCGAGAAAATAAACGGAGCAAAGCCAATTCAACAATAATTTGAGAAAATTCAATACGAAAAGTTCACGGCTTCTTTCCCGCTTCTTTACTTTTTTAATTTTCCTGCATAATTTTCGGGCAAAGAAAAAAAATATACAGCCTATTCTTAAATTATTTTGGAATAATGTTTTTTTTTGTGGTAAACACGTTTTGATATTTAGTTTCTTTTTCGTATTATCTTATTATAAATCAAAAATGCAAATAGGGATGGAAATATTATAAATTAGCAAGTTTTATCCATGTACAATTAATTGTTTTTGGCTGTATGGGCTAAATGGTCACTGCCTTAGTGTAGACACATTTAAAAAGCTACTTTTATGCACAAGAGCATAAAATTAAACTTTATGTCGCCTAGATCCTGCATAAAGTAGTACTTTTTCGAGCATGAGAAGTGAAAAGTAAATTTTGTGGTGAAGAACTCTTGTTAATGATAATTTGATATCGTAATAAGCTTGATATTGTGTGTAAAATATTAAGTGATAATATAATATAAACTCATAAGGAAAATAATGACAATAAACATAATTTAAGTATACGAACATAATTAAGGTATAATGGTAGACAGTAATGTATATTTAAAATTCAAACCTAATTTAAATATTTGGATATGGAATAATATTTTCATTGCGTGTGAGTTTGCATGTTAGCTTCAGCTTTCTGTTTTTAGGGTTCCGTACCCGAAGGGTTCCAAACGGGACCCTATTACTAAGATTTCGCTGTCCGTCCGTCCGTCCGTCCGTCTGTCACCAGGCTGTATCTCAAGAACCTAGCTAGCTAGAGAGTTGAAATTTTCACAGATTATGTATTTCTGTTGCCGCTATAACAACAAATACTAAAAAACAAGATAAAATAAATATTTAAGGGGGCTCCCATACAACAATACTACATACAAACTTATGGATGCACCTGTTTACGTACATGGAGTGTGAAAGTAACCGCACCAATAACTTTGTAAACAATATTTTGCTGTGTAAAATCCAAACTATTCACTCCACACCATCGCTTCCATTGAACGATGGTACGGAACCCTTCGTGCGTGATTTAGACTCGCACTTGACCGGTTTTTATTATTCTCTAGTTAGCTTATTAAAATAGCTTACAGAAGTAGTACAAGCTGTGTAATTGAAACTTATAAATATGATTTACATGAATATAAACATAAATTGTTGAAAATAATTTACATAATAAGCTTAATAATGTAACTAAACCTAAATTAAAATTTTCCCCGAGATCACTACCGGGCAGCAAGGTGCCCAATATACTGGCACCATTTCCTCGCTGTATCGCTAAACTGATACGTTGAGCGAGGTAGGTGCCATCTCGACGGTCTCCTGAAGCTTCGACGAGTCGCTTAGAGATGATGTCTTTAAGGACTCGTTGAGCTTCAGGGCCCCACGGCCCGAGGGTCTCCACGCACATAGAAATTCTTCGCCTATGGGGTGGCATATTTCCGTCGTTTGAGGCCCTCAGCAGCTGCCACCGCAGCACCACCGTGGTTGAGGTCGCCGGTAGGTTGCATGGTGCCAACGTGTCTCCGCATGTCGCGTCCCAAATCAGCAACCTCCCGTTCTGCCAGGGAATGAGCGTCATTCCATCAGGCCGCTTGCCATCGCCACGTGCCAGGCCATTGGGTTCGAGGATGGCTGGCACGCCACAACTGGCAATGGCCCGGCGAATGACGTCATTCAGGTTGGCATGACGAAACCACCGGCCAGCGCTGCGCTGACAGGAGAGACCGTGGTGACCTTATTTGTCCACCCTGGCACCACAACGGCAACGACGGGGTTGATTCGTCCTCACGCCGAGTCGCAGGCAGACGGCAAGAGTGTCACAGTGGTTTGGTCAAGTAGGGTGTCGAAGTGCATCGAGGGAATAGCGTGCAGCCAGTGTCTTGACTCCGATGTATATATTTTATAAACTGTACTAAAAAATTATTATAACTAGGTATTGATACAGGTATCCATGAAAGTAAGGTGTTGAAATATTTTAATAACCATGTACCCTGGACGAGAACTGATGCCTATATTACAAGTTATGAGTAACTTAGTTTAGGCATCAGGAAACTAAAAAAATGCATTTTGTTAAAATCTACCTCATTAATGTATATTCAACAATGTCTTACATACTGCAATGTAATATTTGTTCTTAAATAAACAATTATTATTATTATTCTATTTTATTCTACTGATATAGACTAAATAAATATATATATTTATTTAGCAAAAAATGGCTTTATAAGTATCCTGGAATCTTATAAGCGCTTATTACACACACTCTTTATAATACTCTCTTCGAATTTGACTTACGACTATTACAGCCACGTAATGGGATTGTATAAAGCCGTTTACACCTACAGAACTTTAAATGTCTTTCAGAATTATTACGCACTCCACAATTCTTCTACAAGTTCTTACTCATTCGGTTACCAAAATATACGGAACTTTGTGCGCCATGTTAATTGTGAAAACAATAAATACCGGATAAATATTTTGGACATAACTAATGTAAATATATTCTATTTTTATTATATTTTCTCAGATTGATCGTTATGTGCTACCCTGAACGGAATTTCTCGCTTATGATAAAATATAATAACTCCTTTCTATTTTACCTATAGCCCGCACTAAGAGCTTATCCCGCCCTGTGCTTCCTATGCAAAAGAACATGTAAAACTGATATCGTATAGGAGCTACATTTTTTGCAGTTGTTCGGTAATAAACGAGTATGCCATGTTATTAACATAAATATTTTTTCTATAAAATAATTAAAAGATACTATGACGAGAAATTTTTAAAAATTGTAGCGCCTTTTTTTAATAAACTTAATAAATTTGATTTGTTTGACAGGCAGGAAGACTCGCCAAGACGCACCGGCCCGCGGCGGCTAGTTATGGCCTAAAGTGGTTTGCCAAATTTGCAATACGCCTGCATTATTTCTTGTCTAGGCGGCATAACGTCTCAAAAATTAAAATGACTTCAAAGGATAGTACATAACACGCCATAGGACTAAGAATCATAATTACTCGCAATCAAAAACGGCTATAAATCAAATTGCCTCAAATTAATATTATACCTATAAAGCAAAGCAAATTGCATAGAAACTTTATGTGAATTCGCTATTTTCAGATTAGATACTGGCCACTTCAATTTGAATTGATTGTTATCTATTATAACTTCACTGTCTATATTGTCAATCGTTTAAATTTGTTCAATTCATTTGTGTCGCAAGCGAAGAATTTACTAATGAAAATGGCTGAAAAGCTGGAAGAGCTGGTTTTCATCAAAAATCAAAAGGGAGGGCAATTTTTGATGTGGTCTGGTTAAAGATTTTAAAAAAAATCATGACAACGCTAGTGATGGAACAACCTTATGGAGGTGTGTTGATAGAAACTGTAATGCATCATTAAAAGTAAATGCAGATAAAAATAAAATTTTGAAAAACAGCATTCATGCTTGTTGGCCCAATTTCACGAAAAATATAATATCTGCGATGATTGAAGAATGCAAAGAAGAAGTTTGCAAAACATTTAAACCAGTGCAACAAGTTTTTGAAAATGTTTATACAAAAATCAACATCACATCAGATGACGAAGATATGCTGCCTATATTTAAGTCAAAAAATATGGTCTTCTACGAGCCAGAAGACGTTTTCTAAAAGCTCCAAAGTTAGTCTTTAAGAATTTAAATGACGTAAAAGTACCAGAAATGTTCAATGATTTTCTTGTTTGTGATCAAGGTAATGACAATGACAAAATTTTAATTTTTTCAACTCCGTTTGGGAAAATGACCCTTCAGAACATGGCCGGTAAATCACCCCAGCTGTTCGCAGATGGGACGTTTAAGCGAACACCAACTCCGTTTTACCAGCTATATTCAATACATATGGATATAGCCAGCGGTGAGGATTCAAGATTCAAGATTCATTTTTTTATTGAATATAAATAAATAAATTATCTTATACAACGTCAAAATTATAGGTACTTACTTATAACTTTAAGTCAATTTTTTGTATAAAAAAAAGAAACTACACCGTTTCGGAAGGTGGGCCTCGGGGTTAAGACGAAACGGCTAGAAACTCCCCTATACCTTCTTTTTAAAAAAGTGACTTCACAACAGGTTCTACTGGTTTCGGTGTAAGAAAATTCGCCGGCGAGTGATAGACTTGATCCATCGCCCCTCGTCGAATTTCTGTGCGCTGAGATGGTATGGACCATGCAGTTTTGTCATCTAAGTATTCCTTAATACTATAATAGGGCTTTCTTATCAGCTCATTTTTAACATAGTTTTTGAACCTCTTTTCAGGAAGGATCAATGATTCTTGTGGTATTTTATTGTAGAAGAGAATACAGTGCCCCCTGAATGATGTGCCTACTTTACATAGTCTAAATAATGGTAGTGCTAACCTATTTCTATTTCTTGTGTTAATTGCATGGCTATCACCTACAGTTTTAAATAAAGCTATGTTTTTTCTTACATGCGTGATATTCTCGTATATATATTGACAGGTAACCCTAAGTATATTAATTTCTTTGAATTTTTCTCTTAATGATTCTCTAGCATCTAATTGATATATCGCCCTGATCGCCCTTTTTTGTAAAACAAATATCGTATTTATATCTGCTGCTCTCCCCCAAAGCAGTATTCCATAAGACATAATACTGTGAAAATAACTAAAGTAAACTAATCTGGCAGTTCCAACATCTGTAAGATATCTGATTTGTCTGACCGCAAAAGCGGCTGAGCTAAGTCTTCGTGGGAGATTAGTTATGTGAGGACCCCATTGAAGTTTCGAATCTAAAGTAATTCCAAGAAAGATTGTGTCCTCAACGAGGTCTAATCTTTCAGATCCTATTCTTACCCTGCTTTCAACCTGTCGTACATTAGGCAAACAAAATTTGATACATTTAGTCTTCTTTGTGTTTAATAACAGGTGTTTACATTGAACCAACTTAACACATGAGAGAGTGTACTATCCGCTAGAGCGAACACTATTTCAAAATATGACACCCGAGCGCACACTGGTTAAGCGGTCGGCGCGCGCACTTTACTATTAAATTCCCAGAAGGATACACATGAAGCTTATCGTAAATGCAATTATTGTGTATGTCACAAGAAGAATAGTGTCACAATAGTGTCGAATAATGTGTTGTGTTAGCTGCCTTACTTTAGATTCTATGGGCGTTTGAATAACAAAATTACGATTTAAATAAAATCTAAAGCGACAACCTATGTTTTATTTTAGTTCATTGTATAGCCTATCTCATCGTTATTTTGATAACATCAAAACATCGTAAGGTGCTGGAGCTAATATTTGAACTATCAAGCCAAATGTAACGCACGCCGTGAAAAAGAGCACATCTACGCAACAGATCGCGTAAGGCTCCCGGCAGACAGATTTTATTCTTCGTCAAAATTACCAAAGTGCAATTTTTGTATGATGAATGAAATAGATAGGTAGGTTTTAATAAAGTAGTAACAGTTACATTTAATATAAATAAATATAAGGTAAATAATAATATTATTTTTATAAAAAATATGCTTTCATGTAAGTAGGTAGGTATTTATTTTTAATTAGAATAGGACTCTGTCATCATTTGAAGTTTTAAAAAAGGGATATCTATAGATGTGCCGTTGCCGGCAATATTGCCATTGCCATTTAATTCCGACAAATGGCAATAATGTCCATCAATAGGGATACCATATTGGGTTCAAATCGTACCTATCCAATAAAAAACATATATAAACTCACAAAACGACGAAAGTAAAAAATAATTATTATTCAAAAAATAAATACTTAATAAATTAATTTTAAAATTATTTATTTGCGTAATTTTTCAAAAAGTAAAGTAACAAAATAATATTTAAACATATCCTTGGTACCTATATAACAAAACTCGGACCATCATTCAACTCTCTATCTATAACAGTTCGTGTAACACAGTCCGCCGACGGACAGACGGACGGACTAGTGGAGGCTTAGTGATAGGGTCTCGTTTGGCACCCTTTGGGTACCGAACTCTAAAATGCAATAAAACAGCTTTGATATTTAGTTATTTTTGGAGGCTCAATAATAAAATATGTACAGTGCCACAAGAATCTTATGGTACGCGGCTGCAATAAGAACTAGCTCTGCCATCTTGTAAATCGTGTTAGAGAGAGGAAGAGAGGTGATGCTAGCTAAAAGTGGCCCCCCTTATTTCAATATCATCCTTATACCATCTAAAGATCCTAGAGGAACTGTAAAAACGTACGTGGTGGCAATTGGTTGCGGAGAAAAAGTCCTTTCGGCATCTTCATATTCACTAAAAAAAATAGAATTAGAAAATAGAAATTGTCATTAAATGCATAAAATAAAATTAAATTTGTCATACGTTATTGCAGATGGCCGGCTTGTACTCGGCACTGGCGAAGTAACTGATCTAAAACCAAAATGTCGTTACACAAATATTTTAGAAAAAGTACTTAGCAGTTATTAATAAAATATTTATTATAATATTTTTTTGACTAAGGACACCTACCTGACTTCAAAAAGTTCACGCTTTGCTTTGCTTTTTCCTCGGCCACGACCACGACCACGACCACGATCCTGACCTTGACGCTTATTTTCCATTCCTGAATACAAAAATATATTTTTATGTTTGTTATTTTCCGATTACTTTTTTAAGTCCCACTCACTTTGTATACCATTTTCTACATACAACATGCATACAACACATAGATCTACCAAATTTTATATCACAGTAAAGAACAATAAAGGACGAGAAATTCGTGTTTGCATATAGCCTTATTTCGGGCCACTTTCATGACTTCGCGCAATCGAGGAATATAGATTTGCCATCAATAATCTATCGGGAAGTAAATTCTATGAGAAATAAGTAGCAAAACATAACAAAATTGGTATTAAACTGTCTGTAAAGACTCAATCAATATTATTTGAACAGATATTAATTTAAATCTGTTTCTGTAAGATATAACAACTAAACTGAACAAAAAAATTGTATAGGCTTTTGAATTAATCCAATTTATTTCATGAATCACTCGTCTAATTCATAGAAACTGCTACATATCAATAAAGCATACTTTGTAGCATAAAGTAAGCTAAATATAATCACACAAATCCAGAAAAAAAACATACTTACTTATTATTTAGTATCGGGCGCCCGAGTACACTTTCAAACACTTTTTCTATTATTATGATAGTCAAGTTAGAATGCCGAAAACATCGAATGATTCCCTTATCCAACGCTTTCTTTCATTACCTTTCCAACAGTGTACTTAAAATTGACAACTGCTATAGTAAAAATGCCAACAATAGCCAACCTACGAAACTATGAATTTGGTCCACGAATATGGCTTCGTTACATCGAGCATTTGAAGAATGAGCCAGTTTCGTGGACATGTTCACCGGAGCGGCTATTTGCGTCGTCTAGAATTTCTTCTTGTCTTATCACCTTGAAAATAATAGATGTGTCATCAGCAAATAGAACAATCTGAGTCATTTTTTCCACCATATACGGCAGGTCATTCAGGTAAACTAAGAAAAGGAACGGACCTAAGATAGAACCCTAGGGTACACCAATATTCATATGGGTTCCAGTGGACTTACATCTGTTTATATCTACTTTTAGTAATCTTTCCATAAGATAAG
Organism: Argyresthia goedartella; assembly: GCA_949825045.1. Taxonomy (NCBI): domain Eukaryota; kingdom Metazoa; phylum Arthropoda; class Insecta; order Lepidoptera; family Argyresthiidae; genus Argyresthia; species Argyresthia goedartella. The sequence continues at coordinate 40,242,308 of OX463809.1, forward strand.
ATTCCATTAATTTTAACGCATTATCTTTGATACCATAATGTTGAAGTTTGAGCAAAAGAGTTGAATGGTCCACACAGTCAAAGGCCTTGGAAAGATCACAGAAAATACCAACCACATCCTGTGATCCTTCCCACGCACTATAATTGTGTTCTACTAGCGCTACTCCGGCGTGTCTTGTTGATCTACCTTTGGTGAATCCGAACTGTTTTTTGTGGAGTAGCCCAGATGCATTGAAGTGAGAGAGTAGTTGACTCAATATGACCTTTTCAAACACCTTGCTCAACACTGGCAATACAGATACAGGTCTGAAGTTGGCAGGGTCTTCTTTACTACCCGATTTGAAAAGTGGTATTAATCTGCTCATTTTCAAGAGGTCAGGAAAAACACCGTTTGCTATACAACTATTGAATGTGATATATGGTGCAATCACATCGATTACTGATTTAACTACGTTAACCGACATGCCCCATAAATCTTCAGTATTTTTCATGTTAAGAAGTTCAAATGTTTTAACTATGGTTATAGAGCCTATAGGTTTGAAGTTAAAGTCATCCTTGTTTTGGGGCACATTTTCGACCAAGATATCTAAAGACTTTTCAGAAGAGGATGGTTGTGCTTCTGTTGTTATTATGGGTATGGTACTGAAGAACATTTCTCGAACAACGTCCTCGTTTGATGAGAGTAACTTGTCGTTAACTTTTAAATTAAAACTAGATTCACCAGACCTAACCTTGCCTGTCTCTTTTTTAATAATGTTCCATGTAGTTTTAATTTTGTCGCCAGAAGCTTTGATTTTATTGTTAAGATGTAGGCACTTAGCTTTGTGGCAGTCTTTCCTGAAATTATTAGAATATTTTTTGACAAAGACGTTAAACTCAGGACTGTGATCATAGGATTTTTGCACATACAATTCATATAGTCTGGACCTGCTCGGTCTTAAATCCTCTGTTGCCCATTCAGAGAATTTTTATTTGTTGTCCGTTCTCACTTTAGTCAGATTAAAAAACCTTTTCAAATTCCGCAGATACAGATGTAAAGAAGCTGGAATATAATGTGTTCGGATCTTCACAGTAAGTTGTTAACGGTAGACTTGACACCAGTCCGCTACGAAATTTTTCCATTTTCTTCAAAGTCACTGGTCTACACAATACTTTAACGGGCTTTATAGCATTATTTTCTTCAAATACTACAATCTGACCAGTGTGGTCTGAACTTAATGCCTTAACTATATGTTTATAGTGAATACTACATTCATAGAATACGTTATCTAGACAAGTAGCGGAGGTAGCCGTTATTCGTGTAGGCTCCAGAAAGACATTGTACATATTGTAAGACTTAAATACTGCTAGGATCCTAGTGCGAATAGAGCGGTTTGCAGTGTCTAGTAAATCTAGGTTAAAGTCGCCGCAAACTATGATGCGTTTGGACTTGTTTCTGGATGCAAGTTGAAGTACTCGTTCCATCACTGTTTCAAAGACTTCAAAATCTCCTTCGACCCTCCTGTACACACTAACAATAGTATATTTTTCCATCTCAGTACACGAGACTTCAGTATTCATTTCACTAGAAAGACAAACAATATCCTTTCGTTCTTTACACTTAAAACCATCTTTTACTAAAATTAAGGAACCACCTCTAGTTTTAGTCTAACATCATTAACAAACGTTTAACATCGTGCCATTGATATATGCCTTATTTCCAAACAAGACACAGGAAACGTACGTTAGATTATTTCTTCTCATAAAAGAACATTTAAATATCGAATTCCATAAAATGAAATGCGATTATGAATTGGCCCAAGTAAACGATTTACAGAAAGTGTTCCCTAACATTCATATAAGTGGATGTTATTACCACTATAATAAGGCTATTTGGAAGCAAGCTGACAAACTCAAGATGTTGGAATCAAAAGAAGGCCCTTATACAACCGCTCTAATAGCAAATTTGCCTCTTCTTTCAACACAACGTATTATGGACGGTCGGTTGGCAATAGTACAAGATCACACCGAAAATAGATATGCTATGAAAAATTTCTCGACATATTTTGAAAGACAGTGGTTGAAATTAGTACCAAAAGTTCTAAGCTGTGCTTTGGAAATGAACCGTACGAATAACGGATTGGAAGGATGGCACCGTAGAATAAATGCTCGCATACCACCAAATGCAACATTTTTACTTTTTCTCGAAAAGTTGTTGATCAAAGCAGAATGGCAAAACGTGAAAATGAAGGCTGCTTTGTTTGAAAAAAATAATATAAAGAAAACTGACATTCAATTGAATAAGGAACACTAAGCAGGAATAATTCGCGTCGAAAAAGTATGCGAATCGAACTGTCAGAGACTCTTATATACGATGACATACGGTTCATTTTATCTGAACTCGAACACTTTTTCACTCTGGTATTTATTCCTGCTTGAGCCACTGAAGTCCGTCTGTACCCTGGTACAGGCGGACTGAATTTGAACCACAACCCAGATGCAAAATGGCAGTCCGGGTGCAGTTCTGAGGCAGTTGACGAAATTGAACTGCCATTTTGCAGGTGGGTTGCAGTTCAAATTCTGTCCGTCTGTACCGGCCCAAGAAGGCCCATTTTACAATCGAGTACCTACCTTTATACATTAACCCGACCATCAACTATGCTTGTTTGTACTCAAACTTGATTTGGTTTGTTGTATTTTGGAGCATTTTGATGTTTAGGACCTAAAACTAATTAGTTGTTTTGCATTTGAGATATTTTTGTCTCTAGGCATCTTCATATACATGTATTTTACTACTGAGAGGTTTTGCGTTAAAGTCACATTGCATTGGTAGCCATTCTGATGTTTGGAAATTTTACTATAAAGTCCGTTTGCATTAGAGGTAGAGTAATAATAAGTCGTTTTGATTTGAGGCATTTTGCTTTGTAGGTGTTTTAAATGTGAGTTATTTTGCGACCAAGTCCTATAACGGTGTAGGCGTAATCCTTCAAAGTCGTTTCGCGGCGTAGGCATTGTGATCAAAAAGGATTATTATTTGGGTCAGGCCGTAGATTTTGCCACATTTTGTAACGAAAACTCTCCGCTACTTTTTTTTCGTACTAAAATACCTCGTAAACATTTTTCAGTCACATCATTGTATAGCCCAAGAAATTGTGATTAACGGTCACTCAAAACATTTGAATAAGTTTATAAACTTAGAAAGTTACACGATGTTATTCTACCAAAATGGGTGAAAATTTGATCAAAAACGCGAATCAGCTTCGGTACCTATACACTTTGAGCTTCGGTAAAATGCATTAAAACAAGTATTTTTGATACTCTGTTTAATTTTTCGGTATGGTATAATAGTTGGCTAGCCCCCTTTTAATATCATTATGTGTTCCCAAAGAAAAAACATAAAATTTAATAAATTTAGAAAAAACTACACAAAGTCAGTTTTCTTGGCAATTTGACTTACGTCACCGATATTTTGCCCATTTTGTAAGCAAAACTTGTAGGATTTGTATCCAACTAGTGGCAACACAAAAGAAACGTAATATGTGGTCAATTTAATTGAAGCAGCCATATTCTTCCCAGTGGCATGTCAAGTGTCAACAGTGATTTGGAGGAAAAGATGTCACGACTTTCGAGGAGGTGATTTTTCATTATCCCAAGGTAAGTTTCCCATGAATATCGGTTATTTGTGTTGCGCATCGTTAAGTAAGTTGTGTGTGATATTACAAGCCTAAATTGACCTGTATAAATAACTTATTTAAGAGTTATTATGAATTTTCTTAACGTCACCGTTACGTTAACACCACTTTATGCCACTTTATGCCACTAAATGCCACTTTATGCGACTAAATCTAACGCCACTTTTTTACGCATTTCAATAAAGCTGCATCGACAGGCATACATAAACATACACATTTACATACAGGCACATACATAGCTTCTGGCCCCACACTAGGATACCCTGTGACGTGGGAACCAGAAACAGCGACATCACAAATATGTAAACCTCTAAGACTTGGGTTTTTTTCTTCAGCCGGGATTCCGTTTATTCCCAGTCGTCAACACCCCCACCATCGACATTGTTACCGTATGGGGGAAAAAATCCCATAAGGTAACAGTGTTGACGTATGGGAAAAAAATCCTATACGGTAACACCGTAGTTCGTTGGTTGCAGTTCATTGCGTGTTCAACGTTCTCAACGTATTCAGTCATTTTGGCTGACAGCTGTCAAACTGTACTAAGAAGAAAAGTGTACTAAGAATGTAAGAATCCTCTTGGAAGTGCTAAATACAGTTGAATATACTGGCGTCTGGCTCGAATGGGAAAAAAAAAATTTCGCTACTTTCAATATTGACCCACAGGCTGCTGATGTAAAAGGTCTGGCAAAAAAAGCTCTGAATAGAGTCAATTTGAAAGACACCACACCTCGCAAAAGTGCGGGCCAGCATGTTGAGTCGGACAGCCCAATATTCCAGCGCTTCCTTTAAATGTCAAATTTAGGAATTCAGTCAATATTTGACAAAATTACACATCATCTAGTCAATACCTTTACTATTTTTAACGTCATTTTAAGCCACTAAACGCCACGGAAATTTTACGTCACCTTTAAGCGGTTTGTGGCAAAATCTACGGGCTGACCCATTTATATCGAGCGAAATTCCTCCAATCACGTTTCTGATAACTTAAAATCTAGAAAAAGGTCCCAAAAATTTTATACGTTTTTTTTATCTTAAGAGTTATTTTGAACAGCATAGAAAAAACTTCCAAAAGTGTCAATTTTTTCGATATGTCGTAGCTATATCGTAGAATTTGATTATTTCATGAAATAGCAAACCATGGATTGACTATATATCATGACATTATCAGAAAGGGTTGAATTTCATGAAAACATTTATATTAAAAGCATTTGTATTCAGTACTACGTGGTGTTTTTTTGTTAGACATGTCGACCTAACACGAAGACTATTCGGGGGCTGCGCTGCGCTCGACCCCTGTAGGCTTCATCTAAGCTACCGCAGTTGTTTGCCGTAAAATATTTCATCGTTCAATGAAAATTCTAATTCAACCATGATTGGCTATTGATGTAGTACATTCTACGATATTGTTACGTCACCGACGGTATTAAATTAGGTAGCTGAAATAATGATGTCTGGATTGAATGATAATTACATAACGGTTTGTACATGAATGCATGAATTAGATAATGATGAAAACATGTGATGATTTTATTATTAAAATTGTTTGTATTGTAGATAATCTTTGCAAATTATCGTGATTGTTTACATTCATGGATAATTAACTGCGACTGACCGGATATTGATTGACGATGTGATTCCATAATTCATAATTCCAGTGTGCAATATAGAATTATGAATTATGGAATCACACATCATCATCATATAAAAAGTTATATTAATCGACAACATAGGTACAAAGGCGAGCTTATCTCTAAAAAGAGATTTTTTCTAGTAAACCAAGGCATGACACGAATATTTACCATGATCTGTAATAAAATACATATAAGTAAATATATTCCTATAAAATATGGACAATAAAATACATTTGTACCAAACTACGAAATAAGTAACAATATATATACATAAACCTGTAAATATAGTAATAATATACATACTATTACCAATATCATGAAAGAGACAGGAAGTGTTTTTTTACCAGATTTTTTAAATAGAAAAGGGTGGAACAGTCTTAAAGTGCAAGGAAGTACAGTTACACTGCTATAGACGAAGTAAAAGTGATTTTACTTGGTTGGTTTACAGACGTGAATGTGATTCCAACTAGGAGAGTGATATGTGAATGTGATTTCACATACTTAGTTGAGGATGTGATGCCACTGTCTTTGATGTATAGACTAACTGAAAATGATTTTGTTTCATTGATTTACATACGTGAATGTGATTTCACATAGTTGAGGATGTGTCTCCACTTCCATTGATATATAGACTTGCAATATGCATCACAGTTTTTAGGGTCCCGTTCCCGAAGGGTGTCAAACGGGACCCTATTACTAAGCCTCCACTGTCCGTCCGTCCGTCCTTCTGTCACCAGGCTGTATCTCAAGTACCGTGATAGTTAGACAGATGAAATTTTCACAGATGATGTAGTCCAATCTCAAGGAACTCAGACCTATTAGTTTGCTTCCCTTCCTTTCAAAAGTGCTGGAAAAACTGGTGCATGCCCTATTTTACAAATAAAGAAGACTCTAATATTTTGCCTGACCTCCAGTCGGGTTTCCGAAGGGGGCGGGGCACAACTACTGCGTTGGTTGATGTTGTGGATAACATTTTGAGCAATATCGATGTAGGTAAGGCTACTATTCTTACACTGCTAGATTATAGCCGTGCATTTGACAGCATTAGCCCGACCTTGTTGCTGTCGAAATTGCGTTACTATGGGCTGGATGCATTATCTGTGGGATGGTTTGAAAGTTATCTCGACCAACGCTTCCAATATGTTAAGCTGACCAATGACAGTGGTGGTGCCTTGTACTCGGATCCAAGCCAGTTTTGCGGGGTGTTCCACAGGGTTCCATCTTAGGGCTTCTATTATTTATTACATATGCAGCAGATTTGGTAAATGAAATCAAGCACTGCAAATTCCATTTTTACGCTGATGATCTTCAACTTTACATTTCTGATGTGCCTTCTAATATTGACTGCATGACAAACTTCATCAATGAAGACCTAAGCAGGTTAGATGCCTGGTCAAATAAAAATTCCTTGATTCTCAATCCCTTGAAATCAAAGTTTATGGTGCTTGGGAGTAAAGTTCAAGTTAAAAAAATTCTCATTTCTAATCCTCAGCTAATCCTTGAAGGCCAGACTCTAGAGCGTGTTGACGAGGCCAGGAATCTGGGAATCATATTTGACACTTACCTACGATTTGAAACTCATGTCCTGAATTTAGTGAAGAGTTGTCTGTATCGTTTAAGGGTTTTGTACAAAATCCGTAACCTTATCTGCGAAAGGGCACGTATTATTCTGTGCGAGTCACTGATTTTATCTCGACTCAACTACGGAGATATAGTTTATGGTCCGCGTCTTCTATTGAAGACTCAGCGTTTAGTGCAGCGCATACAAAATGCCTGTTGTAGGTTTTGCTTTGATGTACCACCTCGTAGTCATATCACCCCATACTTAAACTCTGCTGGAATGCTCAAAATGGAACTGCGTAGGCACTTACACCTTTCAAGTGTAGTGTTTGATGTCATCAAGTTTAAAAAACCTGAGTACCTGTACCTAAAATTAAAGGTGGCAACATCTCACCCCAGATATGGCATGAGGGATATTCGAGCACCTCTTGAAGGTCATATTCACCGCACTGTGGCATTTAGAGGTAGCTTCCGATTCCAAGCTACCAAATGTTGGAATGATATTCCGCCGCCCATAAGAAATCTAACCTCCAAATACACCTTCAAAACATATATGAAGTCGCACCTGATTCAAAAGCAAAAACTAGGAATTTCTCTTTCCAACATTGGATAGTCGGGCTACCTCTGCCATTTTCATATATTTTTTAGTTAGATATCTTAAGATTTTAGTAAACATATTCACACTATACCCATTCTGCTACTCACTACTCACGTGGCATAATATACTTATATACCTATTTATATAATCTTCATGTATATTTTGTAATATCCTACTCATGAAAGTATTGAAACATATTTATGTGCAATGTATTTATTTATTTCCACATCTTTAAACACTTGTAAGGATATATCTATTTCTGACACTTTTTTATTATTATTCTTTTCATTCACATTCACATTCGGATGTACACTCGGCGCCACGAATAAAGAGCTCTCGGAGAAACTGGCGGGGATTACTGCGCATGTGTACAGTCGCGGCATAATTCCGAAGTGCGTTTTTAGGGTTAGTGTGAAGGAATGAGTGTTCAGGACTTTCTTCACTTCTATTTTTTCTCTGTTTGATATTTTGTTGATTGGGATATTAGCCGATGTAAATAATGGACTTTGTGTCAAATAAACTATAGGTACTCTCTATTGACAACATTTGTTAACGTCAAGGTTGAAACCTATATATAAATAACCCCCTAGCATAGAATGCCCCTAGTCACTAGGGCCTAGTGAATATAGATACTTGTAGTAATAGTCCTGCACACTCTTTTCTTCCCGCTGACTAATAATTTGTAACAATTAAACCACAATTAAGTTTTTCATCAGACTTCTTCATCAGTATTTCATCAGACTCTTTTTTGATATAACAGTTCACATCGTAAACCATTTTTCTAGCTTGCCTAGTCAGTACTTTATTTTTCGGCATTTTCGACCGGGGCGAAAGATAACGTTGGGTAATATTGTATGCGACTGTACTCAAGAAGCTTCGAGACGTGCTTTCGGTGCGGGCATCGGGAAGCGACTGATCAACGAATCAGGTGCCGGCGCTGACTACCGCCCCCGTCGCTCCTCACTTCCCCGCGCCAAACACTTGTGAAAAGTGACTACTGCGCATTCAAAGACAAAGCTCTTTAGTCGTGGCGCCGAGACTGCTGAGTCTCCGCGTCTCCTAGGTGAGGGCTGAAAACCAGTGCTGCTCTTAACGAGCAATAAACACTGAGCTTTGACCTTTTCGTGTCAATGCAGCGCGCCCACATACCGACCTATATTCTTCTTTTGTTTTATTTTTTTTATTACTTTGCTTTCATCTAAGTTATTTTATAGTTGCACCTCCGTATCACTTTTAATTTGTATGTGTGCTGCTTTGATGCAATAAACGTTAATCTAATCTAATCTAATCTAGTTCTTTTGCCGCTGTAACAAAAAATACCAAAAAATAGAATCAAATAAATATTTAAGGGGGTTCCCAAACAACAATTCTTTCAATACCACATACAAACTTATGAATTCATCTGGTTACGTACATGGAGTGTGAAAGTAGCCGCACCGAAGAACTTTGTAAACAACATTTTGCTATGTACAATCCAAACTATTCACTCCACAGCATCCCTATCATTTTAGGGTACTACGGAACCCTTCGTGCGCGAGTTCAACTCGCAGGGCCACATACAATATTATATCTAGTCTAATGGAAATAAATACATTATCTATCTTGTCTATTATTTTAAACAAAGTTCACTTTGTCTAAAGATAATAGACAAGATAGATAAGACTAAATAGCCAAGTAAAATCACCTTCAGGTGATTTTACTTGGCTGATTTAAATACGTGAATGTGATTTCACGTAATTGATGAAATGTGCTAATTAATAAATTATTAAATAAATAATTAATAAATAAATAATCGATAAAAAAGACAAAACTGCATGGCCTCAATGCCCCAAGTTCCGTGATAATGATAATAATAACTAACCTTACTTTTACAAATGCAATAATGTAATTTAACCTCTCAAAAACCGAGGGTAGTTGGGATGGGTCGCAATTTTGAACCTTATGCCATGGAATAAAATTTAAAACCTATAACGGAAAGTGGCGTAAGCTAATTAGCGCCGGTGGTATTCAAGAGGTTAATAGTCTGGTAATATAATTAAGTGAACAAAAGTGCTATGTAAGGAGACTCATAACAATTTATTAGTTTTAACGTAGGATACATGTCTGTTACCAAGAAACCAGAGTTTATGGTCATGCTCACTTAAATGTCTTTTCTTGCGGCGACTCTGTGTAGCTTTTTTTTTTTTTTGTTAGAGGGGAAAAAAATGTAATTACCCATGGCCGGGAGTCAGACCTCCCTGCTATGTCCGGGTCCCCACATATTGAGCGGGCATCAGCTCGTGTGGTATACGGACTAAAAACAACCCCTTTGTGATTACAGTTGTCTTACTAAGAATTAACTGTGAGCCATGGCCTCGGTATATACTGAAGGCTTTCTACCTGCAATTTGCCCTTTTGGGCGATATATATGTGTATATGATATATATGGGAGGAGTTTGCCTGCTTACCCGATTTTATGAGCGGACATCAGCTCATAGATAACCCCCGCTACTAAGAGGTGGTTATATAAAATATGGCGAAGGGGGTGATGGCTGGTGCACAAGTCATACTTGTGAACGGCTGCTGCTTGGGGGACCGGTCCAGTCTGGTTTCTCATAAGTTATGTTCATTACAGCTTGTCTTTGTTCTTATTTATTGATTTTGTTAGATTGTTATTTTGAGACATCTTATTTTTATTTTATTTTATTTTATTTTATTTTATTTTATTTTATTTTATTTTATTTTATTTTATTTTTTTTTTTTTTTTTTTATTTTTTTTTTTTTATTTTTTTTTTTTTTTTTATTTTTTTTTATTTTTTTTTTATTTTATTTTATTTTATTTTATTTTATTTTATTTTATTTTATTTTATTTTATTTTATTTTATTTTATTTTATTTTATTTTATTTTATTTATTTTATTTTATTTTATTTTATTTTATTTTATTTTATTTTATTTTATTTTATTTTATTACATCAACAAAAATCCACAGCCGTGCTTACATGTAATCTAAAAAAATGATCTTTGAATGAGGCCAATTAAGGATTTCATTATATAAACAAAATAGGAAATCAAAAAGAAGAAAAAGATAAAGATAAAGGTAAATAACCAAAACAACAGCATGAGTGCCTTACTTATGTCATGTGTGTGTAGGTTGTGTTTGTTATTTGGTGTTGTATACTTGTAAATATGTAATTGAATAAATACATTGTTTGTGTGTGTGCGTGGGAAGGGGAGGGGGGGGGGGGGAGGAGGAGGGGGATGTTTTGATAGGTATGGTTCATAAATTGTAGGTTTGTGAAGCTGAGACCAAAAACTTATAAGCGACTAACTCAATGAGATACTGGAAATCAAGTGGCGATGCAGTAAGGTAGACATGGTGCTACTTTTTGCTGTACTTTAAAAATTAATGTTAGTAAGTTTTTACAGATCAGATCAACTCTGACTTTTACCTTCTATTTCCTTCTATTAAATTCAAAGTAACCATCCGCTTGAAAGTAGGTTTACTTTTGCAGAATGGGTCTAAGCCAGAGAAGAATTTGTTGTACATATGAGGTAGCCTGATACACGTACAGTTTGATGCATAATTAGTGCGAGAGAAGGGAATAGCAAATAGCTTAGTGTGTCTGGTCCGTGTCGACGGTACAGGTCCCTAACAGTTTTGCCTTTATTTATGGTTACATTGTTCAGTTGGTAGTCAAACAGAACCGTTTTGGTTTTTCTTGTAAAACTTACGTGTAAACACTTGGTTGTGTTTACACCTATCCTGTTCCGGGCGTAATATTCGCCTAGACGGTTAAGATCCTCTTGTCGGGTATCAAGAGAAGTTTTAACATTAATATATATCTTTTTGTCATCTGCATAAAGTAAAAATCTAGCATGCTTAAAGAATTGGTTTATATCGAAGAGATATGCTGCATATAATAGAGCACCAAGCAAAGAGCCTTGAGGAACGCCAGATGGTACGTAAATGTAGTTAGATCTGTACCCACCAACAACCACGGCCTGTCTACGCTTAGAGACGTATGACTCCATCCATCTAAGAAGATCCCCGTGTATGCCTAGCGCCTGTAATTTCCGTAGCAGGATGATGTGGTCCACTCTGTCAAAGGCCTTTTCAAAGTCAGTGTAGACCACATCAACCTGTCCATGGGAGCTCATACCACGAAGCAAATCACTGACAAACACAGCTAGATTTGACGTGGTAGATCGACCCCTAATAAAGCCGTGCTGCTCCTCTGGGATACCTTGCATTAGCACAGGATAAATATTATCAAGGATGACTTTTTCAAAGAGTTTTCCGAATGTGTTTAAGATTGATATCGGCCTGTAGTGTTCCACGTGTAATTTAGAGTCATTCTTATGAACCGGAACTATGAGGGCCTCCTTCCACCTTGAAGGAAATACACCTTCATGCACCGAGCGAGTAAAAATAATACTGAGGGGCTGCGACAATGAGTCCTTACATCGTTTAATAAAGTCAGCCGGTATACCGGTATACCGATGTGTATCGTTGTCTAGTACCCAAGATACAGGGAATCCTAGTTTGGGGCTAGATCAATGTGTGTAAATAGTGTCCAAGGTATTATTATTATTATTATACCGTCATTACCAGGACCTTTGTTAGGGTCAATTAGCACTAGCGCCAGGTTCACTTCAAACAAATCAGCGACAACAGCCGCACATACACAGCTACATTGCATTCCGTATAAGCACACGCCACCACACGCACACATTGCCAAGTTTCGGGTTGTTTCGGGTGGTACGAAACGAGGCTATGCAATGCATGCGACGAGTCAACGTCATTCGTCCGGGCGGCACGTGTTAACTTGTTTGTGTGATTTGCGCGCAGATTATTATTTATTATTTTCATGCAAGATGAGTAAATATTGTGCGGTATACGGTTGCCTCAATAAGGATTCTACAAATAAGGATCTAGCATTTTTCAAAGTACCCCGAGATAAGGAAATGTGAGTATCCATCCATACTTATAGTACCTATATTGTTTGTAAAGTAAGTTTTAGGTTTTGCATCGGTGAAATGAGAACACAAAAATGCTACTTTACTAACTCTAATCGCTAATAATAATAACTTATAGGCATACGACCTTCTGTTTACAATACGTAGGTATATAAAAAGCTTTTAGATAACTTGCAATGTATGTTGTTCTACTTATGTAGGTATGTTTGGTCGGGTGGAATCTTGCAACTTAATTTTCAAGCAGATATTTTTTTTAACCGATTGAGCTGTAATTTTGCATTAATATAAACTCGGGTAACAGTCCCAGCAGGTAACTATAATTACCTATAGCGTCCTACACCAAAGTATTTTTTGTTCAGCGATTTTCTTTGTGATACGCGCATTCGTGATCGTCTAGAGGGGGGAGTTGCGGGATGCAGGGAGGTGGAGAGGGGGGAGTTGGGTTCAAATAAAAGGTTTGTCTTCGACCGAGCGAGCGAAGCGAGCTAAGCGTCTCCGTTTCAGGATTGGGCAAATATGCTTTTGTATGCATTTCTTTCAATATTTTTTACTTTAATTGTATCTACTAATTTACATTGTTTCAGACGCTTAAAGTGGCTGAAATTGATGGACCGTGAGGATTTGATTAATTCAACTACACAATCTACACGTGTTTGTGAGATACATTTGAACCACCGGGACATCAGAGAAAATCCAGCTCGAAAATTACTAGAGAAGGGATGTACTCCATGCTTGCATCTACCAAACCTAACTAAACTAGATGAAGAAACACAGACTGAAATACGCATCACTGCATTTTTAAGCCAAACTGTTTCCAGTGCCATAGATTCCTCAAGCCAAACTACAGATTCCACTTCAGACCAAAAAACACTCACTTCGGACCAAGGACCTGACACTTCGAAACAAGGAACCGACGCTCAAGAAATAAATAATATGCGTAAAACATCGGAGACTAAAACTCAAACCTCTGTTCAGCTTTCTGCAGATACTCCTCGTAAAAGAAAACTTAAATCTGACGTATTAGGTTTAAAGAAACGGTTAAAAATGTCAGAGGCAGGAGATTCGCAAAAAGAAATATTCCTTAAATTATGTGATCGCTTGTTGTCCACAAAATTAGCAGAACTGGTTAAAGCCAATCTAACTTTGAAGTCAGGTGCAAGAGGGAACCGATACAGTCTTGCCTATAAAATGTTTTGCTTGAGTCTATATTACGTTAGCCCACAAGTTTATCGATTATTAGGACAAACTCTTAGTTTGCCATCGAGACTTACGTTAAATAGAGTCTATATCCCCATCTCCACCCAAATAAACGATGATTTGTTGGCAGCGCTGAGGTTAAAAGTAAATAATATGTCTGAGCGTGAAAAGCATTGCTCTATCGTCGTGGATACAATGAGTCTGAAAACTAATCTGTTTTATGACATTAAAAACGATAAGATAATTGGGTTTCACGAGATAGATGGTGTACAGTCACCAACACCAGCAAAGTATGCTCTAGTAGTTCTAGTACGGGGTATTTTTATTAAATGGTCACAGCCAATAGGGTTCGCATTGTTATCCAATTGTAAAAATGACAATGACATTTCAAAGTGAATTGATAAAATAATATCGAAACTATTTGAAATTGGGCTAAAAATTCGAGTAATGGTATCAGATCTTGGACCAGATCTATTAAGTGCAACTAAGAAAAGAAGGATTTCTACAGAAAAAACATATTTTGAAGTGAATGGTAATAAAATCTATTACATTTTTGATGCACCTCAATTAATCAAATTAGTGCGCAATAACTTACTGAAATACGACTTCCACTTTCAAAATGATGCTGTGGCAAAATTTGAACACATCAAAACAATTCACGACCTAGATAAAGAAAAAACGTTTAGGCAAGCACATAAATTAACTGACAGCCACATTAGACAAACCAACTTTGAAAAAATGAAGGTTAGTTTTGCGACCCAGCTTCTGAGTCGAACTGTAGCATCCGGCCTATCGTGCTATGTAGATTTTGGAATAATAGAGCAATCAGCTAAGCATACTGTAGAGTTTGTTAAAAAAATGAATGACCTTTTTGACGTTCTCAATTCATCAACACTGCAACAAAGCAATACAAACAAAAATGCATTCTGTGGAAGTCAATTACAAATTGATTTCTTTAATGAAATACTTATGTTGTTTCGAACGTTGAAACTTATCAACCCTCAAACAGGATCCGACGTCACCAAAACCGTGAAATTCATTCACGGCTTTCAAATAACTATCATATCCATTATAAATTTATTCAAAGATTTACAACAAGAAGGTTTTAGTTTTTTACTGACCAGAAAACTAAATCAGGACGTAATAGAACAGTTTTTCGGAAAAATCCGTACGAAAAATGGTATGTCCACGGAGCCAACAAGCAGACAATTCATATCTGCATTTTGAAAGCTTTTATTTTCTGATATGGTTCAGGCACCTAAAGAAGGAGATTGTACTGCAGAATTATCTAAATTCGTTTTGGGCTTAAACGATTTTAAAAGGGGTGTTGAAAACAATAATAATAATAGCACCGACCCTAACGTTGATGGCACTACTACTGTATTACCGGCTAATGAATTACGCGAAATCGTACGTGCAGATTACACAAATTTTGATGTCCCAGAACAAAATGCATTTTTTTATGTTTGTGGAGCTTTGCTAAAAAAATGTATTCAGAAACACGACTGCAGATTGCTGACATCGTATGTAGAAGATCAACCTTCTAATTTAAGTGTCCAGTCAATGTACTTACGTTAATTACAGAAATTACACGGCCGAGAAAAATTTACTGGTAGTGCCACCTGAAAGTTTTGTTAAAAATATTGAGAGGATGGAACAAGTATTCAAAAAGGAGTTCGAAAAAGAACACATCAATTGTAAAATTGGTATGACCATTTATGACGCAATAAAGGTCATACAATTTTCAATGTCCATGCTTTCCAAAGCAATATTTACAAAAACTATTTATAAGAATGAGAATTTATTTTACGTTAAGTAACAATAATAAACCCTTCCGCACCAGCCGAAATCGCCGCAAGTACTTTTCTGTGTCAAATTTATAGATACATATTTATTTTAATAAAAAATAACCATGTATGATTTTCGTAGTATAATTTTACTTGCATTATATTTAATAAAGAAATAATAACTTTTTATAATGATTTTTAATAAAGAACGGGATGTTTCAGTTCGCGTATTCTAAAAAGATCAGGCCTGAAGCGCGCCGGGAGCGAGTTTCGCATTATGCAGTCGCGTTAAAGTCGCTTTTTTCACGTTTGCCTAACTTCAGACATGATCTTTTTACAATACGCGAAGTATACCCCCTCCAAGCGGCACTCAGAGGCAGAATACGGGGCATCACCTGTAAGTAGGTACTTGTTTGACCGTGCAGCGAGCGACGAGCGACGACGCAACCGCACCGCACCGCAACCCGCGGCGCTAAGCGACAACCCTAGCCGTTTGAGCAAGATAAGGTAGTTAGCATGCGAACAGGGGCCTAGTGAACTTACTATTCCTTATTTATTACTATGCTAGCACTTCTGGAAACGATGTTATAGTATTGTCATTAGAATAGATAATTTTTATATCGTACATTGTGTAATAAAAAATAATATGACGAAATGTGAATAAAGACATCCCCGTAGAGTTTCTTGGTGCTATCTTCTCTGACGGGCGTATTTCCGAAGCACTGGTAGTAGAGTAATGGAGTTTCTTTTTCCTGTGCGAGGTTCAGCCATGAATCACCACTTGAAGGAGAAATTTCCTTTTTCAAACTCAAAGCAGTATCAGCTAAGTACTCATTAGTTTAGTTGATCATATTTTTTTTTCCATTTATAATATATGAGAGTTAAGTAAGTGGTTTGACTTGTAAAACTGCATTATTTTGCTTACTTACAATATATTATTTGAGTTTTGAGTTTTTAATGCAAATATTCAGCTATCCATATTATATGCATATTTTAATTAGAGTTCGTCAACTTGGTTAGGTACATGAATGTAATTTATTTTGTTTAACTCCTTTGTGAATGTGTATTATTTGATTGATTTACTAATAAATAAGTAAGAAGAGTCTCTTAAATTTGCATACATTGTAAGTAAGTTTGTACTAAATATTAAACACTTCGAACTGTAATCTAAATAGCTTAATAGTGTGGGATATATTATTAAAATCAGGAATGAATGAATTTATTAGTACCATATGTAATTAATAATGTAATAATGTTAAAAAAAATACAATGTAAGTAAGATTGTACTAAATATTAAAGAGAACAATTTAAATGATCACCAAAACTTGCAGAAAATATCAGGGCAAAATGCTGCAGTAACTTAGGTGAAGGGTAAAGGGGGTGAGCGAAGCCTTCGTGTTAGGTTGAACAAGTAAGAACAACAAGAAATACTTAAAACATAAACTTAAGTACACAAAACATAAAAAGAAGTTTGGTGATCATTTATCCAAACACAATTTGGTGATCATTTGCCCATGATCACCAAATTGTGATCATGTGCGCATGAACACAATTTGGTGATGACACAATGACTATGTAGTCATTTCGAATTTATTGGTAGTAAATTTACGAATTTTTTGGTAATCGTTTAAACACAAGCCAATATTAAACACTTGCCGTGTTACCACAAAAAATATTAAACAGCGTTTAACCTCAAAACAAACGTCAAATCTCATACATTTTTGTTTTGAAACAAGTGTTGAACAGTAGTTTATTTTTTGTGGTAAGGCCCTTGGTGTTTCGAACTGTAATCTAATATATTATTAAAATCAAGGAAGAATTTATATGTTGAAACTGCTTGATATAATTGTTTCTAGTTTAATACTAGAAGTTCACAAGGCGTGAATAATCAGGAAGGCCAAATGTTAGTTTCCATGATTTATTTAAGTTATTGAAATCACAATCTGATTAAAAAGTTAATGTAGAACTTGTTCGCGCGCGTTTGAATGACTACGCGCAACAACATAAAAAAACATCCTTGGGTTATATGATGGATATTTATGCTGGCTTAAATTCATAGCTATTAATTTCAAGTAGCAGTCGTCAAATTACATGCAATTTGTAAAGCGTGGCAACTCGGATACACAACCGCCATGTGCCCTAAATTCGTCTTTAAAAGGCGTTGTGATCCGAGTCTCGTGTTCAGTCTTGTGCTGTTCTGTGGTCTTGTGTCGACCATTGTGATGTGCAGAAGTTCGAGAAATATAGTGTCTTTGAAAGTGCGTGGCAGTTTTACTCTAATTGTAATTGAAATCGATGAATCGTCCCGGTTGTCATGCTTTTAACATCAATTGCAGCCATTTTCATGAGTAGCCCTCGCTGTAAACAAGCTACCCAAACCTAAGTAATACAAAATAAAACATTTTCTACACCACCTGCCGTAGGGCAAAGCCTCTGTTTTGTCCCCACTGATTGGATTAATGTTCTTTCTTTCTTTCATACGGTTTATCGTAAAGTTAATACATGTGTATTCAGTGCCCTTTTAGTTGGTACCTTATCAGATTAACCGTAAATATTGACAAGGTACATTAAGTATGGACAAAGATAAATGGTAACTAACATCCCATTTGAAATAAATTAACCGAACCAAATTGAATTAGCGTAATGTCCTCCGATATTACCTTTATTGGAGGACATTATATCAGTAAAATTGATCCATAGATGTTGAATTGATAAGCTGGTGTAATTCATAACTTTTTATGCATCATTGAGCTCGTAGCACGCACATATTGAGATCAAGAGATGAATGATTCTCGGCTTCTCGTTTTACTCGCGTGTTTTTCTTTCAATCCGCTGACGCCGCCTCGTATCTTCGTAGCTACTTTGCACGTTTCATCGACTATTGCTCTCGTAATCCGATCAGACGCGGCGCGTTTGACGCGAGATCCCTTGATCCTAGAATCCCAAGTCGACGATTCTCTCGTTGCTCGAGCGGAAATTGGCGGAGAATTACTTAGGTATCAAACTGAATTTTAAATGTCGTTAATATTAAATGGTATTAGGTTACTTACAACGAAATTTTTAAGTATCTAGGTATGTATTTTCAGGTTCAATGAGACTCAGAGGTAGGTTAGGTATCTAATAAAACAAATAATGTGGTGCTATGGCACACACTACTAATCAGTCTACTTATTCCCTTACTTGGCAAATTGTTCAGATTATAAAACAAGCCCTATTGTTTAAGGCTAGAGTGACTGGTTGGATATTAAAGCGCCCTTCATGTGTGGTCCTTTATCATAATATTGATTCCCTTGTTCTGGCCCTATCCTATTGTCTACTACACTAAACATTTTCCGGCAGCGGAAGTTTTTGCCTTTTCTCGACGCCGCGATGACGGGTTTTCAATTTTCCGCATGTCTCCCTCACACACGGAAGCGATTTTATTGGCAGACACCGCAACAAAGCGAGAAAAATCGCACAATCCACAGAAATGATGGAATCTACCGTGGAAATCATACTGAGAACCTAGAAATTAAAATAAAAGATGTGTGGAATATCAAAGCAAGAAAATCACACAATGTAGTGATAGTGATTTTGCTGTGAAACCGACTTTACCGGAACAATCTATATGTTTATACCAAGTAGAATTACATGCTCTATGGTAGTATCAATATTTCAGTGGTGCATGCGTGGAGCGCAGGGTTAAGGGAACGATAAATTCGCACCCTTCTATTGTGCCGCATATTTTAATAAAACAGGAACAATAGAGATCATTCGCAGCTCGCGATAAATTAAATTATGAGACAAAAAAGGTGTGACCAGCCTAGCCTGAAAAAATGCACGATGCTGTGTTATGGTCAACTCAATAAATCCCGTTGGTATACGTATTACCGGTAAGTATATATAGTATCCACTGATTTTGGTGATTGTAATAAATATAGCCAAAGTTATTCCATTTAACTATTTTAACAGGTTATAATTAATACTCTTTGCAATATGCTTTGAAAAGTATCGGGGACCATATTGTTAAAGCGATTACATTGGCCGATGAAGGAATTGGAATTTTTGTGGAGTCCACTAGAGTAGTTGGACAGTTTATTGTTATATCTTGTATAAAATGTTTGGTTATTGCAATTTTTTTAATGCAGGTGGATATTTTTCTTGACATACAATATATTCACAAGAATGTACTGAGAAGGCAGAGTCAGAATGTTTATCTCCTTAAACTTGCCTCTTAGCGACTCCCTCGGACCGAGTTCGTAAATGGCACATAAAACCCGTTCCTGGTGAATACATATGCGATTTATATCCGAGGCCTTGCCCACAGCTGGATGCCATAAAACATCAACCCAGTGCACTCCCTCCTCTCAACCAATAGACCCCGATCATCTTAACACGGTCAACTCTGAAGTTGATCATAAAAGCTCTCTCCCTCCCATCGACTCCCTTACCGAGATCACCCTTGAGGAAGTGCAAAAGGTAATAAATCTTTCCCTCTCAGACTCCTCACCACCCTTACGGTAATTTTCAATGCCTCCCTTCGTCTCTTCGCCTTTCGAAGCGCTTGGTCTTCACGTATGCAAGTCCAGTCTTTGCACACTGCTCCCACTCCCTTAAACCACTTCAGGTTCTACAAAACCGCTTCAGTAAAGCCGTAGGTGCCCCGTGGTACATGCGCAACGTAGACCTCCATAGTGACTTTAGACTCCCCACAGTAAAGCAATATATGAAAGAAGCGTCCGAACGCTACTTCATTAATACATTAGCCACCCAAACCCGCTTATCGTACAAGCATCCCTTTATGAACCGACCCTAGACGTCCTCCTAGAACCGGAGAACGATATCACGACAGCTCTTAAAGCCCAACCACCCCCGCCCCTCAGGCACGACAACTTGATGAAGGTTGTTTTCCCGAAGCACTACAGCGTCTCAGATACCCAATTTGGATTGAAAGAGATCACCGTCTTGATGCACCGGACACACAGTCCCCCCCCCCTGAACCGCCCGGACTGAGGTTTGAACCCCCCTAAATATCCCAAATATAGATAAGGTTAGGATTAGAATAGACTTTAAAACATTATATAACTATCTCATAGTAGCGGGGGACATCTGCCCCCTAACATGCCGCTGTCATGCCCTTTGACTATAAGCTGATGTCCGCTCGTAAAAATCGGATAAGAATGCAAATTCCTCCCATACATATTGTACACATATATATATCGCCCAAATAGGCAAATTGAAGGAAGAGAACCTTCAGCATATACCGAGGCCATGGCTCACAGTTAAATTATATCGATCGATTATATCGA
Source organism: Argyresthia goedartella (assembly GCA_949825045.1). NCBI lineage: Eukaryota > Metazoa > Arthropoda > Insecta > Lepidoptera > Argyresthiidae > Argyresthia > Argyresthia goedartella. Next base: position 40,262,996 of record OX463809.1, read on the forward strand.
TAACTGTCACACAACACAACAAAGGGGTTGTTTTTAGTCCGTATACTACACGAGCTGATGCCCGCTCAAAGTGTAGGGATCCGGACATAGCAAGGAAGGCTGACTTCTGGGCATGGGTAATTACATTTTTTTACCCTCCAACAAAAAACAAATATCCTTATCATATATCCATCTTAACCAATAGGCTAGGAAAAACCTGCATAAATGAAAATGGTTTGGCCAGCAATGCAACTGGATCAACAATGGCAAAGGCGTCGAAACAACTCAAACAAGTCTGCCCACTGACACCGAGATTACTCACAACACTAATGGATGATATCCTCAGAACTGAAGAGAACATAAACAAAAACAAACATTCGTTTCAGAGACCCCGTTAAAACTCAAAGCCCACAATTGGTATTGGATAGATTGGAAAGTATTCCAAATAAAATAAAATATCTTAGCACTTACATAAGGCCGATCACAGCAGAAAAGATACAATAAAAAACCGGTCAAGTGCGAGTCTAAATCGCGCACGAAGGGTTCCGTACCACCGTTCAATGGAAGCGATGGTGTGGAGTGAATAGTTTGGATTTTACACAGCAAAATATTGTTTACAAAGTTATTGGTGCGGTTACTTTCACACTCCATGTACGTAACCAGGTGCATCCATAAGTTTGTATGTGGTATTGAAAGAATTGTTGTATGGGAGCCCCCTTAAATATTTCTTTTATCCTGTTTTTTAGTATTTGTTGTTATAGCGGCAACAGAAATACATAATCTGTGAAAATTTCAACTCTCTAGCTAGCTAGGTTCTTGAGATACAGCCTGGTGACAGACGGACGGACAGCGAAGTCTTAGTAATAGGGTTTCGTTCTTACCCGTTGGGTACGGAACCCTAAAAAGAGATGCCAGTAAGCCTTATGCAATTCCAAGGCTCTGAAACACTTCATCAAGGAAATATGGACTGGAAAATAGCTCGCCTGATCTACAAAATGCAACGCCCACAACAATACTTACTCCATGCCGCATCCAAATATTAAGCAAGAAAAAATAAAAAAGCCCGACCCATATCACCTGGAAAGACTATCTCAAACAAAACACACATAGCTGACTGCAAGAAACCTGAAACGAAGAATGATCTCTGTAACATCCTCAAATCCCTGTCAAACACGCTGGACATAAATATCGAAGAACGAGAAATAAAAGACATTTACCGGGGCAGTATGTACGAGGGAAGACGCTATGAGGCCCGTTGTGGTGGATTTACCGGGGCAGTACGAGGGAAGACGCTATGAGGCCCGTTGTGGTGGATTTACCGGGGCAGTACGAGGGAAGACGCTATGAGGCCCGTTGTGGTGGATTTACCGGGGCAGTACGAGGGAAGACGCTATGAGGCCCGTTGTGGTGGATTTACCGGGGCAGTACGAGGGAAGACGCTATGAGGCCCGTTGTGGTGGATTTACCGGGGCAGTACGGGCTATGAGGCCCGTTGTGGTGGACTTCTGTAGTGTCATCAAAAAGGCTAATATGCTACAGGCCGTAAAATATTTAACAAAACAAAACCTACAAAAACAAACTGAAGTCAGTACATCTCAATCTTGCAGGACCTCAAAAGGCAGTTTTTATTTGGGAGACTGACATACAAAACTCAACATCTCTTTTATCAGGCTCGTGAGTTCGCAAAGGAGTCTAATTCTTCGCCTCTGTTGGTCATTGCGTGGAATAATCTATCTAAGTAAAGCCGAGAACCTGAAGCTTTTCATAGATATCTCCCTACTACAATAAATAACCTTAAACGAATAACACAAAATATACGCATTGTAGGATGCAATATGCCTGGACTTATCGCTCATCTGCATAAACTTAAGGCCCCTAGCTGTTGAGGTGAGGGGCGCCGCATTCGCCCGACGTCTTCTGGCGGGGTAGCGGATCTGGCGGGGTAGCGGGCGGCGCGGAATAGCATCGGGCCGCCCGGAAAGGTTAAAAATTAGGTGTTTTTTTCGAATTTACTGAAAAATGGAAATAAGCTAATTGATAAAATTTAAGGATTAATACGGAGCTCTATAAGAGGAAAATTTAGCTACAGAAATAAGAAAAATCAGCTATTTTATATAAAAATTATTGTTTCTCCTTTTTAATATATGTAGACTGTTCAGGTTTTTTTACGATCGAGGCAAACTAATCCAATCGTGTAGCGACATAGAATTTAAACTAGATTATCTCTTTGTGAATAACATATATTTTTTTAAGACCTATGAATGTAGTGGAAACAATTTTATATTTTTTTTTTGTTGTTTTGGTAGTTTTCCCCGAATGGGCTACCAAAATGGTCGTTGATTTGGCAATTTTCCCCGTATGGGTATCAGTCATCCAAATGCCGAACTCCCAAACCGGCTGCTGCACGTGGCTCCGTCTGTTCCAAAACCTTTTGAGTCAGCGGCAATTGGATGCTTGGTAGATGGGCCACCAGTCTCCACCTTCGTCCACGAAGAAATCTATTGCCGCGCCACGCGGCCTGCCTCTTCCAGAGGGCTGGTTGAAGTTTGATGTTGACGAATGCAAACACTTACTTTAGTTTACTGATTTCACGACGTTATTTGAAACTACCGTATATCGTCCGTAATATCGGTCGTTATTAGTATCGATCCGTTACAAATAAATTACCATGTTAATTTGGATTAACAAGGATCATTCACCGGCCTGTTTAAATATTTTATCTACACACGCATCATAAACCCTCTTTACTGCGTCTAAAACCACACGTTACGACCAGCATAATGATAAACTTCTTGGTAAAAACTAATTTCTTATCTGAATATTGATCATTATGACATGATTATGACCAAAATTTGTCAAATTATGACATTCCGAACGCCGACGCCCGCCTGCGTGCCGCCTCTAGTTTGTCTGTGAAGTTGGCACTACAGAACAAGCTACTAAACAACTGCATATCAATGATCAATGCCACAATGCCGGTCAAACATGTATCTTATTATATGTCTGTGGAACATGCGGTTTCCGAATACATCAAAGAGAGCTTATGATATGTGTGTATCTACACACTAGTGTACATAATTAGCCATTAAAACTCTCGAGTAATATTATTATGAAACATAAACTCACTCTTGAGTATTAATGCCCTCCATTAGGTAGCAGTCACATAAACTACTACAAGTTAACGAAAACATGCAAAAATTGTAATAGCAACACCTTAGCAACACTATCCTGTGGCAGCAGATACCTACTCGTCTGTATAATTGATGAAATGGAATTAAAGGAGCTTGTTGCCGTGCTTACTCTTCAAAAATTATTTCCTATATTATATGACGGCCCTAGTTCTGAGTTCTGACATTTCACGGACAACTTGGTAGGTCTTGTGAATGCAGATTGTCCGTGGTGGTGGTGGTGGTGGTGGTGGTTCCTGCCCGCACAGAAGCAGACATACTGCATATTATTAGTGGACCTACTTGGAGATACTTTGTATTTGTCTGCTAACTAAACTCACAGGAACTGACATCACCATGACGTCACACGCCTGCGGGGCTTATTAACAATAAAAAATAGAATTAAAGTTATATTTAATTAATATCACGTTTTTCTTTTTATTCAGGTTAGAGGGTGAGCCCACTTTGGGTGTAAATAGGCCTCCCCTAGAGATTTCCATTTCTCTCTGTCTTGCTTGTGCTGCTAGGAATCAGTCTGTTCCTGCTGTCCCCACGATATCTCTTGTTGACTTGTCCATATTACTAGAGCGATCCTCACAGAGGCGGATAAATATTCTATACATTTCAATACACACATACAGTATATAGTGACTGTTGCTAGTCCAGTGAAATAAATTAATAGGGCTCGCCGCTGTGTTATGTCACGATGAGCGATTATTATTCTCATCGCTCTAGGATTATGAGATAAACGAGAATCTAGACTAGACTACTCGTATACGTAATTGTGTAATCAGTACCATGTAGTTCTGTGGTAACAATGTTATGCACATAGGTACCAAAAAATAATTGGACTTGACTTCCAAAGTGGTCATGTGTAACGTGTGGTCATGTGTAACGTGCGGCCCACAATCTCTGAGTTGTCGCATAGTCGTCTGTCTTGTGTCGTGTGCTAGTTGGGCGGTGGGTGGAGTGATGGGGCGGTTGCCGCATCGATACACCCTTTGTGATTAGACTGCACACAATGCGAAACGAGGACAGTAGAAACTATCACGGCTATAAGCCACATCATGGATGTATTTCATGGTAGGTTGACAACTCTACTCGTTTATTAGTACAATAATCATGATGTGATGCTTCTCCAGCCAGGACTTTATAAACCTGTGCTGGCCTTGCGGCCGACATATCACATATCACAAATTTGAGAGGGGAGGGGGGGGAAGTGAAGGGACCTGCTCTTAAGGACGGACAGGAGAGTGATTTCAATCGACCGACTGTGCATCCTAGTGGAATGGGGAGGATGTGGGATGTGTAGAGCAGCAGTTATTTTCTTCAAGTTCTTGGTGTTCTTCTATCTTTAGGTAGCGTTAGTTGCGTTTAGCTCTCAGTTTCGCTGCCTGTTTCTGGTATACGATATATTTGACTCGAGGCGTTCCTGATTTCATCCTTATTATTATGGTGATTTCGTCCAAAAACTGGGTTCTTTTCCGTAGTATTCTGTTATACTTATAAAATGTTTATTCAGTAAGTATTTGTACAGTGTTGTCATACATTTGTAAAGACAATATGAGTGTCGTTACTCCCCTAAGTAGAGTTCCACCTGTGTTTTAGGAGAAGTAACGGTCGCTCCTCCCTACTTATATGTAACAATATTGTCTATCCAAAAATTGTTCTGTACCTCTGTGTAGGTACATATAGTTAAAATATTTGACTTCATTTAAATTTATAGTTAAATTTAAAAGTTAAATGTTAAGGATCTTAAGTTGATTGAATGAGATAATTTTTTAGATTTGTGACACAATAATTACTTGAAAAAGCATCTAATAGCTATTGGAGAGTGTTAATACTTAGTATGAGTTATGAAAGAGAAGTTGAAAAGTGTAATGTTGTGCTTAGAGTGTGGTGTGTAATTAATGTTATAGTGTATTTGATATACGTTGAACCCACATGTTTACTAAGATTTTAATGAGATATATTATTAACCTAGGATGGTCATAAATTTGTCCGTTGCATCTTAATTATTTAACCTCAACCAATTGTAAATAGTTATTTTCAATTCAAACGTATTTTTGAGTAAATATCTTCAGATTGGCAGATTTTATTATATAAATGTGGACACAAACATTTAAAAATCGCTGCATAAAACTTGTTTTGCAAGAGTTGGTTATGCATATTTTATCTTTGCGACGTTTTGATGTTGGTTGGTAATAAAGTGTTTGGTGTTGCTTTAGTTAGAAGTTTACACTGAATGAATAATTGTCTAACTGACAGGACTTCACAGTAATTATATAGTTCTTCCGTTGGAAACAATCTGGGTTTAATAGTGCACACCTTTAGGACTGCACGTTGAGCACGTTCATGGGTAATAAGAGTAGATTTATTTGCTCCACCCCAGCCAGCATGATTGCTCCACCCCAGCCAGCATGATTGCTCCACCCCAGCCAGCATGATTGCTCCACCCCAGCCAGCATGATTGCTCCACCCCAGCCAGCATGATTGCTCCACCCCAGCCAGCATGATTTCTCCACCCCAGCCAGCATGATATGCAATAGCGTAAGAGGGATTCGCATAGAGCATCATAAGAATTTTTAAGAAGAGAGGCTTTAGTAGTTTGTCGAGGATTTCTAAATATTATATTAATCTTATAACCTTTTAGAACCTTAGCACTTAAAGTTACTATACATTTTATTAAAATTTAAATTTTCATCTTTATATTTTTATCTACACACGTATCATAAACCCTCTTTACTGCGTACAAAAACCGCACGTTACGATCAGCATAACGTTAAACTACTTGGTAAAAACTCATTTATTATCTGAAAAATTACATATTATGACCATAATGTGTAATTTTTCTACATATTATGACATTCAAATATCGAATGCCGACGCCCGCCTGCGTGCCGCCTCTAGTTTGTCTGTGAAGTTGGTACTACAGAACAAGCTAAACAACTGCAGAGCCTCAATGCCGGTCAAACATGCGGTTCCTGAACACATCAAAGAGAGCTTATGATATGTGTGTAGATACGGCTCGTTTCATAAACCCACTCTCGAGTATTAATGCCCTCCATTATGTAGCAGTCACATAAACTACTATTATAGTTGAGGTTCTTTCTAATGGTTTGCAAGTGCAGAGATTTACATCAGTACTTACAACCATGTGAAGTCATTTTGAGGTGTTTAGGGGGTTGCGTGAAATTATTTATAACTATATAATATTAGTTTCAACTTGATACTCCTTGATACCTCCACCCACGCTTTCCCGAGAAAATGCAGACGGACAGATAGACCGACAGGCAGACAGATAGAAATAAAATAAAAAACGGTTTTTCCCTGGCGTCGTGCCAAATGTCATGATTCAAAGTCAACGGGAAGTAGTAAGTACTCTTTAGGTTTTGATTCTATTGCGAATATCAAGCAATTTCAACTAAATTGTGACATATGTCGGTATCTTTTGATTGCGTTGACATTTTAACCTTTGATTTCAAGCCTGAGTAATCGATATTAATTTCAACTTGATATCTCTACGCGTTCCTGAGGAAAGTGGTCTTGACAGACGGATGGACGGAAAAAGAAGTGATCTTATAATCAACAATGATTAACAACGATACTTCCATACTTATGTTACTGAATTTTTAGCCATTTTGCCTACTTCTGGATATATAATAATAATAATAATAATAATAATAATAATAATCGTTTATTGCAGGCATAAAAGCCCATAGAATAAATTACACATTATGTCAACAATAAAATAAAATTAAAATTCAAAAAAATAATGTTGAATCATTTTAACTTTATTCTCGGTACAATAGTGATCTTATTGAAATTGGCACTTCGGCCGGCGGCGCTTCGGAAAATTAATATCTCTCTAGAGGAATGGATTTTGCTTTTGTTTAATGAATATTAATTTAATTGGACTCCCGCCAGCCGCTCTGTCGCGTCGCCCGCCACCACCCGCCGGCCATGGATAAAGGTGCAGTAATTAATATCAATATTTGCGGAGATTTTGTCATAACTACCGTTTAAATAAACACTTATTTAAAGTTTTTGTTTTAACCATCATTTTTGAACAATGTAACGCGTGAAAGAGAAGAGATGGATAAATTACACCTACAACTAACTACAACCGCACGGACACATAACTGAATCAACTGAATTTTAGTAAAGGTGTACTATATCTATAAGAAATAGCAGTAACTCCAGATGGCATCACAAACGCGTTGGTAAAAATAATTAATCTCCTCAGCACTTCGGTTAAACGTTCCGAATAAAAGAACCAGGCACTCTCCTCTCTTCCATGTCCCCCTATCTCGGTCTAACTATGCACAAAGCTCAGTCATGAATAGGTGTCATTTAAATTACAACAAGCTTTCCAAAGATAAGGACCTAAACATTTTAACACCTCTAAACAGGTTTTTAAGAAAAATATTATCTGAAGTATTAAAACAAACAGATACATTGATGATGTATCTGCCGTATCATACGAAAGCCTACTCATCTATACTCACCCTGCTTAGTGGCAATTCAATAGACACAGTCCCGATACCAAGAGCATCGTCGTCGTAGGGCTAAGCAGACACAGGTACAATTACACTCACACCACTACACAACACATACAACCTTCACTACTTACACAACCGGCACACCACATCTCAACTTGCAATAATATAAATTCATTTTTAAAACTAAGTCAACACTAGTTACATATTATATGCATAACTAGTTTTGGTTACAATTTTCATATATAAGTAAGTATAATCTCGCCAAGCACGTCTCTTAAAATATTTAAACAAAAAAATGTAATACCGTTATTGGCTAATGTTAAGATTATTTTGCCTTTTTTATTGCCTTAAATAATTGTATTAGCTGTGGGTTTTTTAAGATCAATAAATAAAATAATTATACTTAGTAGTTTATGTGGCTACATAATGGAGGGCATTATCACTCGAGAGTTTTAATGCCTAATTATGTACAGTTACATACACTAGTTTATCTACACACATGTAATAAGCTCTCTTTGATGTGTTCAGGAACCGCATGTTTGACCGGCATTGTGGCTCTGCAGTTGTTTAGCTTGTTCTGTAGTACCAACTACACGCAGGCGGGCGTCTCGGCGTCCGAAATTTGAATGTCAGTTCCAACTTCACAAACAAACTAGGGACGGCACGCAGGCGGGCGTCGGCGTTCGAAATTTGAATGTCATAATATGTAGAAAAATTACACATTATGGTCATTATGTGTAATTTTTCAGATAAATGAGTTTTTACCAAGTAGTTTAATATTATGCTGATCGTAACGTGCGGTTTTTGTACGCAGTAAAGAGGGTTTATGATACGTGTGTAGATAAAATAAATTAAAACATTTATCGCAAGCGATGAGCGGCGGCGCGGCGACTCAAAAAATACAGAAACCGATCACGCTAAAAATATCGGCATCGAATGGCTCGGCCGTTATTACAATTTCGGTTTCAGTCGGTCAGCTTTTGTTTCGCTTTTTCACGAAGACTAATGGTTTTTCAACACCATCGACGTTTATGAACAGCGATGCTAACGTATGCCTATATCTATCAGCCTCTATTGGATATACATCTATGCACCTGGGTCAATCAACTTTTAAATGTCCGATCTTAAAATTTTTGGTTTTTCATGTTTTATGTTTGTTTTTTCAAATTAATCATTTTATTTTATAGATTATTTAATAAACATAACGATTCTACAAAGGGCAGAGCACTTTTCTTTGGATTTAGAAAGTTATAGCGAAAAAATCCAACGAACTTGGTTAAATCTGTCCCCTGGACCACTAATTCAATAGATTTTTTATTCAATGTAAATATCATTTAATATTAAAACTACCTCTTTGTGTTTGTCAATTTTATAGTTCACTATAATATTTTATACAAATATGAATGATATGAATCCTAGTTTATCATATATTTCTGTTTCCATTGTCTCCTGGACAACGATTGTCATTCCCGCAACGAAACTTTCCAATAAAACAAGAAATAATAATAATTGTTCAACAAAACACCACGAGCTAAATTATTTTATATCGTACTAGTCATCTTTAAAAGTTCAGCTGTCTATTCTATAATTTAATACGAAAAACTAATGACAAATGTATTTCGATTTGGGGACAACTTGGTTGTCCAGTGGACATATTTGGTTGTCCAAAGGAAAGTCTATGGCGATAAATCCTATATTAAGTAGTCAAGTGTGAAATTTTTAAATGGTATAACATTAAATAATATTTCAAAAGTTTCAGAACGTATTTATTACACGTTTTGCTTGCCTAGAACATATTTATAGGACATTTTAAACGAAATCAATCAATATCTCTTAAATATAAAACAAAATAGTACTTTAAACCACTAGCTAACTTTTCTTGCACACCACAGCAGCCTTTATTAATAAACAGTCTCATTTATAACAGGAACTTTGGATCACAATAGACTTTCTTACATTAAATTAACATCTACCTACATCTGCCTGAAAATAAATTGGCCAGGAATTCTATGAATAAAATCAGTCTCCTTATTACAATCGCTTTGGATCACAATAGGCTTATAGCCTTTAGTTACTTACATAATATTTTAAATATTCTTTAATCTTTTATGTTAATTGAGATCAACAAGCTTAAACGACCCTCAGACAACAAAAAATATTTCTCAAAAACATTAATGTCACAAGGAAACATAAAATAATCAACCCCTCTCTTACGTTGAACTTCTGGATTAGGAAGTTTTTTTACAATATCTTCATATGCCACATATGATACATCTTTCTCATCAAGGATAAAAAGTTTTCCTCCTTTGACACATTTCAGGAACGTGACTTTAATCTCTCCGTCGTCTTCTAGATTGTTCTGAGCAACACATGCGTATGTATGGTATGATTTACCTTTGGTGCCAAAAACTTTGACATGTAAATAATCGCCCATTCCAGGTAATTCGTCGTTTTGTCTGGATACAGACGGCTGCGGTTCTGAAATATTCGTTTCATCATCAGAGTTATCAGAAGAGCCATATACACTCTTGTAGATGCTTCTATGCCGAGTCTCAGATAGATCGGTGAACAAAATACCCTTTTTGTTCGATGTTGCCAACTGATTCAAAGGTAGGTCGTCATCACTGGATATATCAATATCGGCTGTTGGAGCTGGCATCAAACTCAAAGCCAAGTCGTCAAGTCGAGGTATGTCTTCACAAGTATTAACAGGAATAGTAGAAGTGTTTCTCGGAGCTGGTGTAGGTAAGAAATTTTGGAAACACTTTAGAAATAAGCAGTCACACAGTCCTCTTGAGCAGAAACAGCTTAAATTTCTAAACATTATTTGTCCACGAATTCTGGAGAATATTTGGTGCACTTCTTTAGTTCCAGACAGAGGACGTAGATTCCTTGGAATATCTTTTTGTACTGCGTCAATTTCTTCTCTAGTTACATAAAACAGTCTAATTTTACTCGATTCTCGGAGAACTTGGTAAAATACGGATGCATCTATTATGTCATTTCCAGTGGCCACCTTATTGTCCGCTTCTCTTTTCAGGTATCCCCCAATACCATCAGCAGGTCCTTTTCCGTGGCCGGCTTCGAAGAATGACCAACTGAATGCTTGGAATCCGTAGTCAAAAGTTTTTGTGCAGGCTAAGTAAAAATTTGCCTTTTGTCTATATTGCGAGAATGAGAAAAAATGGATGGTGTCGTTTGATGGGTAGGTTTCACTGATATTTGTCAGAATCGGATGTAAATGCGCCCATATAGCAGCAAGTTGATGAATGTTGCACGGAGAGACAGAACAAAAGGACAAGGCCTTGTGATTGCTGTCTTTGTCATACACATACACAACAACTGTGTGAAGAGTGACTTGGTTTCGGGATCCACCGAAATGGTGCGCTTGGATTTCTTCCATACATTTGGCATTATAGTTTTCACTAAAATCAACTACTATCACTGCTTCGTTTGCTTTGATCTCATCAACACTTTGCCGAAAGTTTCTATACTGAGTTTTCATATTAAAAATATGTTTTTTCAATATTTTCAGCTCTTCTTTAAAACCTTCTACCAAGCTTTGGACCGTGTCTTCTTTCAGTTTTTTAACATTTTTTACAGCTTTTATTATTTTCCCTTCTTTGATGTAGGTTTCTTCTTCTTTCACCCATTCACACCATTGTATTTTGCCTTGAACTTTGTCGTCGTTTATTTTTATCACTCTGTCTTGACACTGGACACAATTCCCATACATACAATCTAGTTTATTGCTGTCACAAACGGTTTCCAGAATCAGCGTACTTATGTCTGTCGCCTTAATTACTCCTTTCTGTTTTAGTACTCTCGTCTTAGCTTCCGCATTCGTATGTGTCTTACAGAGGCACATTAGCCTTCCATCTACTGTTGGTCTGACTACGTAGAATGGTCGATGTTTGGTGAAATTAAAATAGGAACATTTAACACCTGGATTCTCCGTTTTGAAAGCTTTGAACAGATTTTTCATCGAATCCAAAAGAAAGCGTTTTTGTACCATTTCTCATCCTTTTGATACAGTTTCTTTTTTACCGGCAGTATTTCTTGATACATCATCCCTTATGAAAAATCTTTTTATTTTCATAGTGAGCTCTGTGTTTCCATTCCGCGCATTTGTTGTTGTTCTCATTTTTCCTTCTATACCTAAACTTTCTTTTATCATTTTATTCTTTTGCGACGCTTCTATGTTCTTGAATATACTTTTTAATAGGTTTTTTCCCCTTCGAGCTTTCATTTTCTTGTATTTTTCTTGAATGGCACTGGATAATATTTTATATTTTTGTTGGATTTCCCCATCTCCAGTGTTAGGTTCTTTTTCTTTCATTTTACGTAATTTATTTTCCTTGCGCTGAGCTCTCTTCTTATATTTTTCGCATTTCTCCTTCCACATATCTGCTTCGTTTTGTAATTTTAAATTTTCTTTATATATTTTTGTTCTGTCTCTTCGTATTTTCTTCCTTCCTCTTTCTTTGTTTCCGTTCAAAGATGCATTAGGAGACGCAGGAGGAGTGGGTACATTTTGTATTTTACGTACATTGATTTGCTGCAAAATCGATGGGGAACTTGGTGGTGTATCATTTAGTATATCTTGTACTCTTTTTTGTTTTTTTCTCTGTTCTTGTTTGCGTAATTTCCAAATAGTTCTGGAATGTTTTTGTTCTTCTGGCTGCAAACTTGATATCAACTTTTTGTTTTTATGATAGCTTTCTCTTTTCTTTCTATTCCTTTCTTCCAGTTTTTCTGGATTTAATATAAGTCTTTCTCTATAGCGTCTTGATTTTTCTTTCTCAGTTAAACCCATTCTCTAAAAATAAAAACAAAAAGCACTTAAAATTGCATGAATCACTGAATAAAATGTTACAAAATCTGCGATCGTAATAATTTTGTCCTAGGGACAACCAAAATGTCCTATGGACAACCATTTCGTTGTCCAAGTGACTGGTTGTCCAAGGGAATTTTCGGAAATTTTGAGCCGCCTCTTAAATACTAATGAGATTTTGTATTTTGTTGCACCTTCACAGTAAAATAGAGATAAAACTGAATCTATTGCAGTATAATTTGTAATAAAATATTAAATACTCACGTGAATCTGACGGTGGTCCGAGAGACCGACAATAAAGCCACCCACTCTGTCACATAGTTCTCGGACGACTGATGTGCGACTGATCAGTGTGGCCGTTTTGAAATTTAGAAACATACCATCAAAATGTGCTGCCAGTACTAAAAAATACTAAAAGGAAAATTCAATTATACCAAAATTCTAATAAAATTTTCATTGGTTATTTTGAGAAATATTCTAAATAAAACACACATATTTATCATAGTATAATCGTTATCATAGTAAAATAGTATAATCGTTATTGCTTAATTTGTTATATTTAAGCATCTCGGCCGAGGGTTCAAATGAGATACAGCCATCAGTCCAACCTTGTTTCACGTGTAATATGGAAGAAATATCATCAGATAAAAACCTGTTTCTGTATTTAATTTTGGCCATAAAATGCGGCCATCACGCCACCAGGGAGACTGTATGAGTTACTTACCGGGGGAATACCCGGAAGCTGTGACAAACACCCATTCACTCACTTTGTTAAAAGAGAAGAGTTTATACGAAAAACGCAATGAGAGACAAGGCAGGCGTAATTTAAAAAAAAATACAGCTTGAACACGGATAATTATCAGCTTGAGTGGTTCCTTTTCAGTGTTGTCAGGTGAAAATACCAAAGAAATACCAAAAAAGTTTCAATTCTACAAATATTATACTAAAATTTGACGATGTACTAAACTTATACTAATATCATTCTGCAGTGCCTCAAATATACTAGTTTAGTACTGAAAATACCAAAAATGGTCACACTGCGACTGATGCCGCGGCTTGGGTTAAATAAAATGGCGGCTGAGCGTTTCTATTGGCCAGAGAATCGGACTAGTTATTCGGTATACTTTCACGCCATCTACACTTCGGTTTCGTAACTAATGTGCCGTTGTCCGAGGGACTTGCCTCGTGTGCAAGTTTATAGGGACAGAAGTTTAATGTAAAAAAAAATGTATATTGGTTATAAAAATTCTGTAATCGGCATGTTATCTTGACAATATACATGCATACAAATTATTTTGCAAAATAGCTTTTAACTGTTCCATAGTAATTTTCTTCGCAGTTTCTCATTATTTCGTAGTGCACTGCTGCTTGGGGACACACTGTGATACTATTGAAACTAGCTTACACGTCTTTCGGACAACGAGTGAAAAACAGATAAATAGCATTCATTTTCGAAATATGTGAATGGATATGATTAGAAAATTAAATTGTCTATGCAACAAACAAAATTAAAACCCATGCTTATAATAACAAAAATCATTTTATTGATCAGGGACACGGTTTGGTTGCCACTGAACAAATAAAAGTTGATTGACCCACCTCTATTATAGGGAACAAAGGAATTTGATACTCTCGGTATGCAATGCAGGTACATACCGGGTGTCCGGAAGGTAGGTGCAATCCTTTAAGGGGGTGATAGCTGACATCATTTCGAACATTTTAAGCTTAACATGTATATGGCGATTATCGTTTATTTTTTTTAAATTTATTTTTTTAGTATTTTTTTCAAAAATACCCAAATTTTATACATAGTCGGTTCTACCGCGCCAGTTAGAATTAATGTCAAAGGTGTAAAGCTGTTTTTGTATTGTCTAACGTTTATTTAACCAAATAGTATGAATTCTAAGCATCTGTGTTGACTTTGAGAAAAAATAGAGACATTGATACATGAAAAATAATTGTACAGTTGCAATGTAACACTTTGATTTGAGGTTAAATAAAATAAAATAAAATACTTTTCATCGTTCAAACCTTTTTAAAAACACGTCTGGTTTCTGCTCTTTATTTTAAGCTATTGTTCATGCAGGTGACTGGCCAATTCTCAGAATTACTGAAATATCCATTGTGGAGCGCCGAGCGTCGGGCTGCTTTGTTACCAGAGCTGGCATCGTAGGTTACGATTCGTAACCGGAATCTGCCCTTTGTCTATCTCTCTTTATCAGCTTTATCTAGCTAGTTGGAGTGTCGTCGACCGTCGCGTATACGGACCTGCAGCTCTCGCCGTTCCTCCGCAGTTCGCCCGCCGCTTCGTCGCAAGCGGACGTGCGCAACACGCGCCCGTGCGCGTCGCGATATAACCGTCGCGAGTGTTTGCACGGAGGGGATTACCTTCTAGGAACGGACGCCGGCTTCGCCTAAGGTCGTACCTGGTCGGTACCCCCCTTCGGGCAGCCAACTTGTCCATAGCCCGCTGCTATGGACAAGTTCAAAAGCCCTTCTAAGGGCTACAGTGTAAGTGACAGTGATAGTGACCGCCAAGCCGATGTGACAGGCAGCCCGCCGCTGGGGATCACCCCACGCCGTAGTCGCTTCACCACATCGGCATCCCTGGACCGCCTGCTCCCCGTCTCAACGTCGACGGAATATGGGTCCCCATTGGTGCGCCGTCCGGTTTCGCCGAGAGCGGAACTTGAGTTGGACGGATTATATTTAATCCGGGCCGCTCAAGCCAAACTGTTCTCGCCGGGACTGTTACGCGCCATGGAGGCCTACATCGCCGATAGCCGCGCGGCCCTGGAGGGTATGCCTGCGGCTAGCACCGGCGACGAAATCCTTGACGCGAGACTGCTGGAGCAGGCGCGCGAGCAGCCGCTTATCCTGCCGCCCCCGCCCCGTGGGACGAGGCGGGCGCGCAGTGTAAGCCCGTCGGATGAACTGCTGCGGGGTAGTGGGAAGCGGGCCTTGCTCGCGGACTCACCGTCCCCGCCGCCCCGCCCGCCTGCACCCAGGAAGACCGGACTGGACATGCCGAGGTTGTCGCCCCTGCTGGGCGAGCCCCAGGCATCCGGGTCTGGCGCCGCCGCCCCTGGACTGACCGCCGCGTGCGAAAGAGTGAGTGAGAGTGCTACAACACAAATGACAGGTATGAGTGTTTCAACTAATAAGTGCTCTCCCGCAGTGTCGTTTGCCGCGGCGGCCGCGACCGCAATTCCCGTGTCTGGGGCACCGCGCCCCAGCACCGCGCCCCCCCCCCGATCAGTGAGGCACCCGGTGCCGCCAACCGCGCGTCCGCCCGCCCCGTCGGCGACCACATCGCGAGTGCCCGCCCGCCCCACGCGCTCCGCCGCTGCGCCCGCGATAGTGCCCGCCCGCCCTACGCGCCCCGCCGCCGCGCCCGCGAACCCGCCCACCGCCGCGACTGTGCCCGCCCGCCCTACGCGTCCCGCCGCTGTGCCTGCGAACCCGCACGCCGCCGCACCCGCGAAAGGGCCCGCCCGCCCAATGCCGCCCGCCCGCCCAACGCCGCCTGCCGCTACCGCCGCCCAAACCGCAGCCGCGATCGCCACCACCACCGCCGCCCCGTCGGGAGGCGCTGCGCCACAGCAGCCCCGCCAGCCGCGCTATCCGCCCCTTATTGTGGAGGTCCTTCCCAACTGGGCCGACCACTTCAGGGCGATAGCCAGCGAGCTCGGCCGGGCTCCCAGCGCGCGCGCCTACCAAAAGGGTGTGCGCTTCACCCCAACGGCCGAAGACGAGTACCGGCTTGTGCAGCGTTACCTGTGCAGGCTGGAGAAGGACCACGGAGTTCGGTGGTTCTCTTACTCGCTGCCGGCCGACAAGACCCAGAAGGTGGCGATCCGCGGGCTGCCTTCCAACACCACGCCGGAAGAGATCGTCGCGGCACTTGCGGAACTCGGTGTGGAGGCCGAGTACTGCAAACAGATCCGGGCGCGCAAGGGGCGCCCCGGTTGCATCTTCTACGCGTCCCTGCGGAAGAATCCCGACCGTACCCCCAGTGCAGTATATGAGATCTCAGAGCTCATGTACATGCCGGGGGTGAAGATCGAGGCTTGGCGCTCCAAGCAGGGCCCGGCCCAGTGCCACAGGTGCCAACAGTTCCGGCACTCGTCGCATATGTGCCACCGCCCCCAGGCGTGCGTGCGTTGCGGCGGTCCCCACTCGGCGCGGGAGTGCCCCCGCCCGAAAGACCAGCCGCCGACGTGCGCCAACTGCGGTGGCCCGCACACGGCCAATAATGCGACGTGCCCCGTGTTCCGCCAGGAGGCGCGGAACAAGAAGGCCGGCACTGTGGCGCTCACTAATGCGCCTGGGCCCAAGAAGATGCAGCCCCCCCCTCCGCCACGTCCTGATCTGCAGGAAGAAACGGCGCCCGCCTCGCTTATGGCGCAGGCGAACGACGGAGTCCCCAGGCAGAAGACGAAGCGGGGGGGGAAGAAGAAGAAGAAGGCGACGGCTCCACCTGCCGCCGGCGCCGCGGCGGCTACTCTCGCCGCCAGCGAGACTGCGGCCGCCGCTGGCGCCGCCACTCCGGCTGCGGCGATAGGGCAGCAGGACTTGGGGCACCTCACAGCCCTGCTCGCCCTCCTCAGCGACTCCACTGCCCTGGGCAGACTCACCGCTCTGCTCCGCAATGCATGAGCCGCTCAGGGTCGTCCACTGGAACGCGCAGTCGCTGACAGGGAAGAAGCGGCTGCTCCATGTGTTCCTGAGGGACTACCGCGTCGACGTGATGCTCATCAGCGAGACACACCTAGCCGGAAGCGACAAGCTGTCGCTGCCCGGCTACTTCGTCTACCGCAAGGACGAGAAGACCTCCAGCGGCCGAACCTTTCGAGGCTTGGCAGTCATCGTCGGCAGGAAGATCGTCCACCAGCTCGTCGACGCCCAGGAGTATTCATCCCTGTATGCTTTGGGCGTCGACCTCCAGGTCGCCGGCGAGGTGCTGCGACTCTACGCCGCCTACAAGCCCCCCAGTACACCAATCCGCACCGCCGAGCTACGGGGGCTGCTACAGTCGCCGCACCCGACAATTGTCGCCGGCGACCTCAACGCCAAGCACACCGCCTGGAACTCCACCAGGGTGTGCCCAGCTGGACGCGCCATCCATGCCGACTCCGTGAGCCACAACTACGACGTCATCGGTCCCGACGAGCCCACCCACTTCGACGCGCGGGCCGGATGGGACATCATCGACGTAGTGGTCGTCAGAGGTCTCCGGACACCGCCGAGCCAGGAGGTTCTCCCTGACCTCCCTTCGGACCACAGGCCTGTTCTTCTCGTCCTGGCGGATCTGCCCACCCGGGTATCTCCGCCAGCATCACGTCGCCGCTACCAGTGGGGCGCCTTCACCGCCGCCCTAGACCAACCCTCCACCAGTTGCCCCGTCAACCAGCCGGAAGACGTTGACCGCCTGGCATCGCTGCTAACTACCCAGATCCGAGACGCGCTCGACCTATCATCGCACACCGTAGCTCGCGGGGGGAAGCCCAATCCTCTTCCTGCTGAGCTACGCGCACTCATCTGCGATAAGCGCGCTCTCCGGAAGCAGTGGCAGCAAACCCGCTGCCCCACGATGAAGACCAGGCTCAACGCCATGACGGCAGAGCTGAAGCGCCAACTTGATCGCCACGCTGAAGAATCTTGGGAACGCCACGTCGAGTCCATAGGCGACCACGTCCCCTCCGTGCATCGCCTGTGCCGGGCTTTGTCGACCACTCCTGCTCCTGTTCGACCAATCCTGGGCAGCGACGGCCTACCAAGATTCCGAGCCCAAGACCGTGCAGAGATCTTCGCCGAATGCCTCGAGAAGCAATTCAAGCCGAACCCAACGGATGATGTGGAGCACGTCGCAACAGTCGAGAGACACCTGCGAGAGTACTTCGCCACGCCGATAGCTCCCGAAGAGGACCCCATCGTCGTCACGCCCGGCCAGATTGTGCGTGCATTCCGACGTACCAAGCCCAGGAAAGCCCCGGGCGCAGACCGAATACCCAACACGGCGCTGTTACATTTGCCGCCACGCACTGTGGCGGCCGTTGCGCGCCTGTTTAACGGTATCTTGCGCACGGGTCACTTTCCAACCCAATGGAAGGAGGGCTTGGTTATCATGTTGCCCAAGCCGGGCAAGGACACCAAGCTGCCTGAGAGCTATCGGCCGATCACCCTACTGAGCACCATCTCAAAGGTGTTTGAGAAGCTCCTGTTAGCGAAGTTACTGCCCCACATCCAGCCGCGCCCGGAACAGTTCGGCTTCAGGCCCGAGCATTCTACGACGCTTCAGCTCACCAGAGTACTGAATGACATGACGGTTTGTTTGAACAAAAAAGAATACACTGTCGCAGTACTTCTGGATATGGAGAAGGCGTTCGACAGAGTATGGCACGAGGGGTTGCTGTACAAGCTGTCGACGTCCCCTGCCCCAAGAAGAACGGTCAAGACAATCGCCTCTTTCCTGAAGAATCGCCGCTTCCGAGTGATGGTGGAAGACGCCGTCTCCGAGGAACATCCCGTCGCAGCCGGCGTCCCCCAGGGCTCCTGCCTGTCTCCCGCCTGCTACGCCCGATACACGGACGACATCCCCGTCGGGCCGGGTGCCCAGCTGGCACTCTTTGCAGACGACGCAGCCTACTATGCGTCGTCGTTCCAGGCTCCGCACGCTGCCATCAAACTGCAGCGCACCCTGGACATCTTGCCCGACTGGCTCGCCAAGTGGCGACTGTCCGTCAATGTTGGGAAAACGCAGGCGCTCATCACAGGCCAGAGTCTCCTTCCGCCATCGCTCCAGCTCCAGGGACAGCACATCGAGTGGTCTTCGCAGGTGAAGTACCTGGGAGTGACCATTGATCGCCGGCTCACCATGAAGCAACACGTCGACAACGTCGTCAGCCAGGTCAAGGTGGCACGCGCCAAGCTGCGTCCACTTTTCGACTCCAGCCTCCCTCTGAGGGCGAAGCTCGGGATCTACAAGACATACGTGAAATCCCGCCTCACCTACGCGGCTCCGGCATGGTACGCCCTGTGCTCGGAGACGAACAAACGGAGACTCCGAGCCCAAGAGAACCTCTCTCTGCGTACCATCGTCGGCGCCCCCCGCTACGTGAGGAACGCGACAATCCAGAGGGACCTAAGATGGGAAACCGTGGACCAGTTTGTCCAGAGGCTGGCGAAGGGCATGTTCGCGCGTGCGGATGCATCACACCTTCCGCACATCGCCGAACTGGCGCCGCACCATGCGCGCCCGCCCGACCGCCGCCGCCTGCCACGCGACCTGGTTGCCTAGCCGGCGATCACCCACTGCACACCAGCGCCACAAGAAGACCACCGCCCGCAGGGGCCATCCGATGACCTGTCCACAAGAGTGGACAGAGGCGATTCTTCGGGAAGAGGTCCGTCGACCTGACCCCGACTCCCCACGCCCCAGAAGGGGTGCGTGAGATGACTATGATGATGATCTAGCTAGTTGCTTAGCATCTGCTCTCGTGACTGGTTGTGTGTGGTTTCTACGTTCGTCGTGTTGAGTTATTATTTAATTAAATCACCGTGTCAAGTTGAGTCCGCTCCGGCGTTGAGTTCCTTCACGTGTTGAATTACATTGGACTTTTATTGAACACTTTGTGACATGGCGTTTACCAATGCAGAGTACGCCGATATTGTTTTTATGTACGGACGAGCTGACGGAAACGGTGCTTTGGCGCGCCGCTTGTACCAGGAGCGTTATCCAGATCGGAGAGTACCCAATTTCAGGGTGTTTCAAAACACCTTTCGTCGGCTTATCGAAAATGGCGTTGGAAACAATCCGGTACGTGGAGTCAACCCTGGTGCTGATGTAGATGTAGAAGAACAAATACTGGCAGCTTTTGCTGCGGATCCCACTACGAGCGTCAGAAAAGTAGCTGCTGACCTGGGCTTTTCGAGATGGAAGGTGTGGACGACGATGCATAAAGAAGGAAAATATCCCTTTCATGGTACTGGAGTACAGGGCTTAGAAGAAGATGACCCCATAAGAAGAGTCCAGTTTTGCCGCTTCTTATTAGATATGGACATAGAAGACCGTCACTTTTTGAAAAGTATACTGTGGACGGACGAGTCCAAGTTTTCGAGGGAGGGAATCAATAATTTCCACAACCTCCATAAATGGGGTGACAAGGGCGCAAATCCACACTGGAAAAAACAAAAATCATTCCAGAGAAAATTCTCTGTCAACGTGTGGGCTGGAGTAATCGGTAGAACTCTTATTGGGCCACACTATCTACCCGACAAATTGGATGGACCAAAATACTTATCATTCCTACAGAACGACATACCTGGACTTTTAGAAGAAGCTGGACTATTGGACCTAGAGAGGCCATTGATTTTCCAACAAGATGGTTGTCCAGCGCATTGGACTCGGAATGTAAGAGACTATTTAAGCGACTGTTTCCCGGAGCGTTGGATCGGCAGAGACGGACCTTGGCCTTGGCCCCCTCGATCGCCGGACCTTACACCCATGGATTTTTTCGTCTGGGGCCGGGCCAAAGAACTTGTCTACACGACAGAAATAAGAACAAAGGACGAGTTGGTGCAGAGAATCAATGATGCATTTACCACTATGAAGGAAGAGATGATGCTGAAGGTGACCACCACCACCGTAAGGAATAGGGCCCGTGCTTGTATTAGAAATGGTGGATCACATTTTGAAAATGAATAAAATTATTTTACCAACAATTGTGTTTTTTTTTAAATATTAAACTTTGAAATCAAAATACTTTCCTTCGTTCGACGCAGATAAATAATTCGACATAACTCAGCTATTAAGCCAGTTACCTGCATGAACAATAGCTTAAAATAAAGAGCAGAAACCAGACGTGTTTTAAAAAAGGTTTGAACGATGAAAAGTATTTTATTTAATTTTATTTAACCTCAAATCAAAGTATTTAAATCAAACTGTACAATTATTTTTCATGTTTCAATGTCTCTATTTTTTCTCAAAGTCAACATAGATGCTTAGAATTCATACTATTTGGTTAAATAAACGTTAGACAATACAAAAACAGCTTTACACCTTTGACATTAATTCTAACTGGCGTGGTAGAACCGGCTATGTATGAGATTTGGGTATTTTTGAAAAAAACACTAAAAAATTAAATAAAAAAAAATTAAACGATTATTGCCATATACATGTTAAGCTTAAAATGTTCGAAATGATGTCAGCTATCACCCCCTTAAAGGATTGCACCTACCTTCCGGACACCCGTATACTTACATCAACCGTGCGGTCTGAATAGCGAGCTTTGCTACAATGATAAAGGAAACTCAGCGATTTGAAATGGTTTAATTTGTTACAATAAATATCTTACCGACTAGCTTACTTACATGTAATAATACAATAGTCATTATAATTATGTAATTTGGTTTATACATTTACATTACTCTGGATTTTATTAATAAGCATTTGATGTATGTGCCTGATAAGATAACAGTTAATTGTATTATGCAAGCAGCTTTATGTAGATCCTCTTAAATTTGCATTGTAAAATCTTTTTTATTTTCATATGAATTATTTTAGTACCGCTCGAGATAAACGCCATAAAATTAATACAATGAAAATATGTCAGTTTTGAAGAATGGGAAAGACAAAAAAATAATAAGTGCCCTTTATTGACCAATAAGGAGACATCACTTGACAACTGCGTTATGACGTCGGAGCTTGTACAGTTTCAACTGAAATTGAACTAATTCATCAAAACAACTGATCGCATGTTTTTATGATAACCTACAAAAAAAACACTGAGCATAAATTAATAAGAAAAAGTTGTTCACGGGTATTAGGTACTTATCATTCCCTAAAAAGTGGTCAGCTCATTAAAAGTCACCTGTATAGATTAGTAAAAACTGCAACACATCCGAACATAAATGAATATTTATGAAGCACAGACCAGATATCGAGATAGACAGCGAAAGTCTATCTACTTCGCGTGTTTTTAATAGGCGTACTTCGCTCATCCCGGCTCAGTCGCTCTCTGGCTGTTCGAATGTAAGCCGTGTACTAATAAACATAAAAATGCCTTACTGTGCCGTTGTGAATTGCAAAAACTCAAGCTATGTTGTTTCCAAAGAAAACGACGGCGTTACCTTTCATACGTAAGTAATTTTATTTCTGAAATTAGCCTAATTTATTTAATAATCAATTATTTTTAATTTCGAGTAGCGTCTCCCGTTTTTACTGAGATAGGTTGAACCATAGCATATATTTCCCATGGACTTCATCCACTGCTGCTTCCACTTTACACAATTCATGGATATCACTTTCGTAACCCTCAATGAACAGTGAAGCAAACTATACTTTCGTTAACCTTACAGTTTCATGGTACAGTCGATTTGCTCATTTTTCTGTCGATTTAATCAGACAGTGTTGTACAATGCGACG
The DNA here is from genome assembly GCA_949825045.1 of Argyresthia goedartella. Lineage (NCBI taxonomy): Eukaryota > Metazoa > Arthropoda > Insecta > Lepidoptera > Argyresthiidae > Argyresthia > Argyresthia goedartella. Next base: position 40,285,904 of record OX463809.1, read on the forward strand.
ATTCTTGCAAAATCGCTGGGCGATTCGATTTTGTTGACGGAAGAATGATAATTCTGAGTTGCATTTTCATTGCAATCTATATTTTAGTATATGGGAAATCTGATACTATTCCACAGTTTAAGATCGATTCGAGTTACTGAATAATGCTGGACGGATTTACACATGAATAATAAAAGGTAAATAGGTACTACAGACAAATACATACTTTAACACTCTATGATGTGATATCCGGGTGCGATGCTACGATACGATCTCCCGCTCGAAACACTGCCGGCTTACTGACAAAAAGGCAACGCGGTAGGTACGTGGTCGTGGTAGGTAGGGGATTCCCGCAGCAGCGCTAATTTTGAATCGATTTGGCGGCGCGTCTTTGACTCTGTTTCACGATTAACATGCCAACCCATCACTAAAAGGCGCTCGTGACGTCATAGTAGGTAGTGAAAAAGTTACACGGTTGGTTCTCATACATTCGACCGTGTTTGCTGCGTCTATCTCGATATCTGGTCTGTGGTATGAAGGGACAAAGTATACGAATTCATTTACTGATACTGAGCACTTTCTCAATTTGAATAACAATAGTTATAAGTACACATAGGATATGTTAAGTTATGCTACGACATTTACTATTAAGTACATACATAGGATATGCTGTATAGTAAAATTTAAATAATTGTATTTCTGTGTGTTCGTAGCTAATATTGAACATTTACTGAAGTTTTTTTGGTTCTCTCAGGGTCTGTCTCGGGGTCAGAACTATCAGGCAGTATAGTAAGCAGAACAGTACTGCTAAGTGTCAACAACATTACATTATAGTGATCATGATCCGAATCCACAGTGTCCAATAAATATGGTATAATTTATTTCATTACATCGCCAATTATAGTAAATATAGATCTTTTACAATACATTCATACAAAAATAGCTCTTAGCGATTATACTATAAGTGTTACATGCAAAATCAACTAGCGGTTTTTTAAACCCTCATCCATTCTTCCGAGATCATCTTAACCTGATGCCGACTCCATTGTTCCATGTACTTTTGTGAAAGAAAAATACAAATAAACACTAAAAGTTACCTGATTCAATGGTAAAATATCTAAAGATCTAAGTGGTATATGGCTACTGGAATGTCCTGTATCTCGTCATGCAAGGTCGTCACGTTTATATTCATTTTCGATTCCTAACTAATTGTCTTAACATCAGAGTGGCGACAGTCATAGCAGAAACAAAAGGGAAATATCAAACTGCACATCAAAAATACTGATTTGCCCAGCAAATATCAGGGAAAATGCTGCCGTAGCTTAGGTGAAGGGTAAAGGAGTTGAGCGAAGCGAAGCCCCCTTTATCCTTCGTGATAGGTTGAACATGTAAGAACAACAAAAAATACTTAAACATAAACTTGAGTATACATAAAATATTTAAAACAAAAAAAGTGTTTTTGCTGATCCTTTTTTGCTGTGCAAATTAGTATTTTTGATGTGCTATTTAATATTAACCGAAACAAAATACTGTAATGTAACACCCGTTTCAAACGTTTTCGCATTAACTCATAGGGCTTATGATGGCCAACTTGAATGCAACCTGTCTGACCTGATACCTGATACCTGATACCTGATACCTGATACCTGATACCTGATACCTGCAGTGAACAGTCAAAAAAACCGGTCACGAAGGGTTCCATATCATTGTACTTTGTACTAAGGTTAACGAAACTCTTTGCTCGTTGAAACCGGAAGTGGATAGAAATTGAGAAACTAATTTACAGAAATAAAATCAAATATTTTAAAAAACTTAATAATATTGATTATAATTCGAATGAGCAATTATTAATCGTATAATGACAATAACTAAGCACAAAACTCAATACCTGCAATAAAAGATATTTTCCGATAAGATCGGGAGTCTAGTTTTCATCGATAAACAAATAAAACAAATTGGCCATACCAATAATTTCTTTTATGGGTACTTATTTAAATTCTCAAAAACCGGTATGTTTCATTATTTGTTGTTATAGCGGCAATAGAAATACACTTTCTGTGAAAATGTCAGCTCTCTACCTATTTCGGTTGATCCGTTAGAGCCAGGTGCCAGACGGACAGACGGACAGACGGACGGACGGACGGACGGACAACGGAGGCTTAGTAATAGGGTGCCGTTTGGCTCCCTTCGGGTACGGAACCCTAACAAATAACATGGATAGTTACCAAGAATCAAGATACAATTTCGAAGAAAGTTTGTTTGCTGGTTGGAGGCGAGTTGTTTTATGGAACAGGCCTTTAAGTACCTATGATATAAAATAAATAGATAGGTACTATTTTAATTGTAGCTTAAGGGTGCTATTCCACCAATAGATCGACGTCGATCGACTGATACATTCTACCGTCGCTCGATGCCGTCAATCGATTGGTGTAATAGAAACTGTCGATCGACGTAGTTTGATCCATTCTACCGTCGATCGACGTAGTGTGATCCATTCTACCGTCCATCGACTGGTGTGATAGGTTTGGCTGATCGATGGATACTGGTCGATAAAACGTCGACTGAAGCACGCGAGCCTGGCCTATTTCCGTCAGTTATTCCGAAGACGACGCGTTGTTTTTGTTGGCCTGTACGACCTTACTCGTATAATTACGAAGACGCAAACCCAGCAGACTCTGGATACGACCTTTTTTTAGAGCTAGAGATAGTTCATTTCATTCTAACGACATTTTTATAGCCGTTTTTGGATGCTTTTCGTATGAATAACAATGATATTGAAAATCTCTTAAACATGTGTTCCCATACAATTGCAAAAAGTAATCATCGGTATCGATCGACGTCGATCGAGAAACTATTCCATTCTGCCATTGATCGACGGCATCGAACGACGTTGATCGATTGGTGCAATAGAAACTGTCGATCGACGTCGACTGATTCATTCTATCGTCGATCGACTGTCGATCGATTGATGGAATAGTACCCTCACTCACCACCCAGCTTATCTTGAGAACCGTCGACTTATACTACACTCTGACTATGCGGAATCGCTTTATTTGCCGCTGTCAGTATGATGTAGCCATGCTGTCACGTCATCCCAGATGACACGTCGGCGCTCGTGTGTTAGAGCAGCGACTGCTCGACCATGATCTTCGCGTAGCCGGTGGGCGGCGGGTAGAGGAACTTGTCCAGGATCACGTCTAGGATGGCGCCGTCGTCCACTGGAATGTAAATGTAGAAGTTAGATACGTAGTTAATGTTGTTTTTCGTTAAAGAAACGGGAATGACAGTGGAGCGGGCGCAGACAGGGCCGGGGCCGTTTTAAGCTCTCACCGACCCAATCCAATTTTGAGGCATCGCGATTTTGAACCTCAAAACCAAAACCTATAACCGGAAATGGTCTTGCCGGCAAGACATGGGTCGGTGTGAAGTTAAGCCTCCGGGAGGCTCTAGGGCACACAAGAATTGTAGGTACCTTTGGAATATAAAAGAAGAGCATTTATTTAATATAGCATATTCACATTTTCAACCGACTTCAAAAAGTCAATTAGACTGTTTTTTTGTATGTTTGTTACGCGGTTATTCCGTCAATTATGAATCGATTTTGATGATTCTTGTTTTGATTGGTAGGTTGTACCTTCAGAGGTGGTATTTAATATATAAAATTAATCAAAATTGATTTAGCGCTTTTTGAAAAATCAACAACAACAAAAAAATATACTCATCTGTGTATGTTTTTGTTTTGGTTTGTGGTACCCTGCAGCAAAAGTTTTGATGAGGACTTTTGATGTAAGTATATAGACTTCTATCGAATCCCGATCGGGGAGGACGAAATAGGGCTTGAACTTGAAGTCGGATTATTTTATGTTTTCAACTTGGATGTATTATCATAACTCTGCCCGCGAAAGGCCTTTATAGGAATTTATTGGCTTTCAAGAAACTTCAAAACAGTATCCTGCCATACCATCCATGGGCGGCAAAAATTGCAAGAATATCTCAATAGGCTTCGTTTTTTACGTATCTGACGATGAAAGTAATTTGGTCAACGTGGCGTAAAATCCATTCTAATGGAGTGGTATTTTGCAGATTTTATTTCCTTAACATTGAAACGGGAAATATTAAACTGCACATATATGTAATATATATGCAATAATACTGATTTATACAGCAAATATATTGATTTTCACAGCAAATATCAGGGCAAAATACTGCGGTAGCTTAGGTGAAGGGTAAAGGAGGTGAGCGAAGCGAAGCCCCCTTTATCCTTCGTATTAGGTTGAACATGTAAAACTTAAAACATAAAGTTTTTTGCTTATCCTATTTTTGCTGTGAAAATCAGTATTTTTGATGTGCGATTAAATAAGCCCAATGAAACTAGCAACATATAACGCATTCATTTTCATCATCATTATTAATGCATTCGGAGAGCTGATATTAAGTCAATTGCCAAGATAAGTAGTAAACAGACGGCAGCAATAACAGTTCAGTTTTCTTCAACGGTGAATAAAAGAGCCTTCTACATTCTAAAGACCGAGACCGAGACCGAGACATCAATTTATGGATGAAAATATTTCTACACTACACTGCTCGGAAATGCGACGAAATATGGTTAGTAATGGGGCCACAAAACAATGAATAGTTAACAATAGTTATTTTTGTCACAAGGGAGTAAAATGATGTATTTACGGCGAGGGCGGTACATTTAATCCAGAGTGAAGCGAAGGATTCTACGATAGAATCCTAAGCGTAGCGAGGGATTCTAAGTTAGAATCCTGAGCGTATCGTAGGATTCAAGCGTTAACGCCCATGACGAAAATAATTTTACTCCTGAGTGACACATACAACTTTTCACACCAACTATGAGGAAAAGGCTAGTATTTAATCGCAAATCAAAAATACTGATGTTCACAGCAAAAAATGATCAGCAAAAACACTTTTTATGTTTTAAGTATTTTTATTCTTCTTACATGTTCAACCTAAAACGTATGTTCGCTTTGCTCACCCCATTTACCCTACACCTAAGCTACCGCAGTATTTTGCCCTGATATTTGCTGTGAAAATCAGTATATTTGCTGTGCAAATCAGTATTATTGATGTGCAGTTTAATATTTCCCTGAGGAAAATTGAAATAAAATGCTCTAAAAATAATGAAATAACTATACTTTGAATTTACTTTCACCACTTGTACACACAACAATCGAACAACGAAAACCAAACTTTTTTTTTATAATGGCGGATTGAGAAGGATTAGAGAAAGGTGACCACAGATAAATTATTCCTGTGCTACTTTTACCAAAGTGTATAAAAAAATCGAATCGAATATTAAAATGGGATCGGATATCAATATTCATTACATCACAATAACAGTCATCGATAGTTTTGACTTCAGTAAAACATATAATTTATTGTGACATTTTTTTTAAATATGACGAAAACTTCATAAATTTTCATTCGACGTTGTTAAAGTTAAAACTTGAAACTTGAAACATGTTCGTTTTTAATCGATTGCGATTAAATTAAAATCGATTATTTTATTAAGATCTGTGTTCAATTGGCACATTGCGTAAATGCTAGATGCCAATGAATAAATTAAAAAAGTAGCTTGAACAGAAAAGTAGCATTTTGCTCTCTCTCATCATGGAGCAAAACTTACTTTTCCGAATGAAAGGTGTGAAAAAACATTTCTGGCTTGTTTCAACAGGCCAGAAAAGTTAAACGTGCCCACTTTCGTAATTTTTTTGCTCCGTTCTTAGCATTTTGTTTGTTGTTGTTTCTTAGATTTTGTGGGGAAGTGATTTTGTATTATTATAGACATTTGAAATACTAATTATCTTTTGAAAGCATTAATTAGTAGTTGAGTACTCCTTTGATTATTTATTTTATATTTACTTCAAATAAATTGGTGTACGGCCTTTAGGCTTAGATATTTCGTATTAATCCTGGTATCGCACGGATACGCGTTACAAGAATATCGTTCAGAAATAAAATTATCTTTTTTCTATGCCAAACTTTTGGTATTTTGAGAGTCTAGGCAAAATAATATAGCGGTTCTAATCACAAATTCCTAATTACGCACACATGTAAAATTCATCATAATTAACTTTTTTAACTGTAGATTTTGGACTTAATTAAGTTGGTTGTAAAGGTGGTATTTGAATATACCAGGTTTTATGTTATGTATATCGTAGTCACATAGCGTTGACTGATTGTCAATATTTTTCAATATGTCTTTTGAATTACAATTAGGTAAAGGTATTATATTGGTTCAGGTATAGCCTTGGCCATAAGTATTTACCTGCTATACACTACCCCACAATTTACTAAAATATTTACTTCTTTGGTCAACCAACGGACCATGCAAAAAATTGTCCCCCCACAACCAACAACAACGAAACATGTCTCAACGAATAGGTCTTGATTTTTATTGAGTATTGAATAGGACTTAAATAGAAGTTTTATATATTATTTTTCATTGCTTTTTGACCTTATTTATAATGCCATAAGGTGCTAACTATTTCAGTCACTATACAAATTAGGGCTAAAGTATATATTTATATATAAAACCGTTGTTTGGAGAAACAAATGTGAATACATTTTTTATGAGTTAATCCAAGACTATCTGAGCCGATGTCATCTTTGTTGGTGGGTGGGGACAGTGTCCATACATTTTTCATGGTTTTTTCTCACTAAACCACAAATAAAAGTTTTAATATTATTTAGAAAGCCGAATACAAATGACCAAACAGTGTCTGATAAGATAACAAGATAAACAACAATTTTGTTTACAGTCTACATTTGTTTTATAATCTTTAAAATATGCCGCTATTGTTCTCGCTAGTTAATCATTTATGATCCCAGCATTGTATTCACAGCAAAAAAAATATAACTAACATCTAAAGTTGTTAACTTAAAAGCTGGAGGAAGTTAAAAGTGAAAAAAGTTTGACGTGTGCGATACAAGGCGCTTTCACTTATTAGAAAAGTGTCCGGTTTTAGATTTACACGTGAGAACATCTAAAATAAATCACGCCAATTATAATGGCCGACTTGAAGTTTCATTTCACGCATCTATTCCGGACGTAAAGAAGACGAAATAGTTATTTGTGTCACAAGGGAGCAAAATGATGCATTTTTGCGAGGGCAGTACATTGAATCCAGAGTGAAGCGAAGGATTCTACGATTCTAAATTCGAATCCTGAGCGTAACGAAGGATTCAAGCGTTAACGCCCGTGACGAAAATAATTTTGCTCCTGAGTGCCACATACAACTTTTGACACAAAGTTGACTATGAGGAAAATTTTAATTAAATGCTCTAAAAAAATGAAATAATTATACATTGAAATGTTTAGTTTAGTTTAGTTAGTTCTAGATTTACCTTACACCATGCTGTGTACACATACTTTTGGCGCTGGAGACAGCCCCTTTTGTACTTGTTTTGTTGCTGTAATTTGATGTATTATCTCTAGTGCTGTTTTGTGTACCTAATATAATAAATAAATAAATATACTTTCACCACTTTTACAGTAACCGAACAACGAAAACAAAACTTTTTTTTATCATGGCGGATTGTGAAGGATTAGGGACAGGTCACCACAGATAAAATATTCCTGTGCTACTTTTCGCAATGTGTAAAAATAATCGAATAGAATATTACAATGGTATCGGATATCAATATTCGTTATATCAAAATAACAGTCATCGATAGTTTTGATTTCAGTACAATTTATTGTGCCATTTTTTTAAATATTACGAAAAATTCATAAATTTTCATATAACGTTGTTCAAGTTAAAACTTGAAATAAGTTCGTGTTTAATCAACTACAATGAAATTACAATCGATTATTTTATAAAGATCTGTGTTCAATTGGCACATTGCGGAAATGATACATGCCAATGAATAAATTAAAAAAGTAGCTTGAACAGAAAAAGTAGCATTTTCTCCCTCTCGTCGTGGAGCAAAACTTACTTTTCCGAATGAAAGATGTGAAAAATAAATATTTACCCAATCTTTAAACGGTTAATCGAAAAATGTGGTGAAAAACACACTGTTCTTTTTTTACGGATAGATTAGCCAACTACAAATAGAGAATAGAAGTGGTTTTATATGAGATCGCTAGATGGCGTTGTAGATATTTAATGTGAATTCTGTTGAACTTATTCTTAGTAAAGGCCGACAAAAAAGTTTTGGTGGACGGCGAAATGCGGCACTACGTAATGAAAGCGAATAGAGTGAGTACTGAGTAGGGGCCCCGGGTATTGGGCCCGTGTGCCCTTATAAATAACCCCTCCATTTTAGGAACGGGGAACATTTAATTTTGCTGTAGCCATGACCAACTTAATTCATCTTTTGTAGTCACGAAGCCAACATCAACTCACCATAAAGAGCAGGATACACCGACCCCCTAACATTCCGCACCGGAATCTCCATATTCTTTCCGTTCAAGAAGAAGTTCAGCTCTACGTGGTCGTATGCCACTCCGATCGTGTCCCCTTCTACTGGCATCACGGCCGCCGTCCCGTTCTCCGTCTCGCTCTCTCTCTTGCTACTCTCCTCGTGTGTGGACAGGGCGGAGGATCCGAGCAGGTCAGCTGTCGGAGAGTCCCGGGGGGGCGGGGCTAGTTGGTAGAGCTCTTCGTTCGCGTGCCGGACTGTGCCGTCGTTATTTAGACACCACGAGTCTTTGTCCACGCCGCCTGGAATGTATGGAAAGCGGTTCTTTCATTAACGTAATTTGACAACTGTATTCCCAACTTGGGTTGGGTATGTATATGTCGGCGGCCGATTGTAGAATTGGGCACATCATGATGTGCTCCGCCATATTAAGAAATGGCGACGTTTCATGAAATACGCCGTTGTCTATGCGGCACATCATGATGTGACGAAACCAACATCGGGCAGATCGATGAGAACCAAACGTTTGTCGATATTCGCAGTAAACGCTTCGGCACATCATGATATGGCCAAGGGATAAAATGTCACATCGTAAACTAGTTCAAATTTTACGAAAAAACTATTAAAAATAATTATCCATAAATATACTTTTAGGCTATAAACCAAATCATGAAAAGTAGGATGATCATCATACTGGAGTCGGTTGACTACTATTGGGTATTCGAGTATGATATTTTAGAGACTTTTATTATCCTCAGTATTAAATGTTGTTTTTATTTTCATACGCTTCGCTATGCTCCGGTTTTGCTTCTTCTAAGTTCCAACCTAACCTACAACACAACTGGAATTTAGCCACAATAACCTACTCTGGCCTAAGTTTGGCTTTTCATTACTTTCAGTCGCAAGCTCGCTCCGCTGGTTGCACTTTACGTGGTTGCACTTAACGTGTATGTGCACGTTCTAACCTAACCCAATATGCCGAGCCAAATCTATTGACACTCTATTTTTCTATATGCCGGGTAATAGGCTGGCAGATAGTCGAACGTTGGTCTTGAAACGATATGGCGGGTTTAACATGGCAGATCAAGAAATGCCGCCATTACATACATGATATGCCGAGACACATCATGATATGCCGAGGCACATCATGATGTGCCGAATTTGACGATCGGCCGCCGACATGTATAACCAGAACTGACAGATTGCAAATTTTGGAAGACATGTTGTAGCCAGATGGACAAAATTTAAATTCATATCAAAATTCTTTATTTTCTATAAATATTATCATGTTTAGAAAACATCATTTTTTGCCACTACTATAGTTCAAGTTCAAAGGTTTTTATTCATAAATAGCACAAAAGTTGAGACTTAATGAACGTCATAACATAATCGAGAAAGCATAATATAACATTAAGTAGGTGCCTAATTATTACATAGAACATAATATATAGGGTGCAATGAACTGGTTTAATGCCAGCCTAGATGTCGGTGTCATGAAAAAAGTCATTAATTTTGTAGTAGGCCTTGGTGCACAAAGTGTGTTTTATACATTTTTTGAATCGAGCTTCAGTCAAGTTTTGTATTTCTTGCGGAATTTTATTGTAGAAGCGTATGCAGTGTCCCATAAAAGAACTGCTAACTTATATTATATGCTAATTATACATTGGACCACCGTGGGAGAAGAGCGCAGAAACTCCCACAGACAGAATTTTAGATCTCTTTTAAATATAGATTTTGGTTAACTAATACCTACAAATATTACATTTTATAAATAATATGCAGGAATAAATCATTACAAATGATTGAGCGAGATCTGTGTTGAGTTAGATTAACACCATGTTCTCTTGTCATTTATGTAATCTTGAATATTGTAATTTGTCCTTATTTAGGGTTCCGTACCCAAAGGGTACGGAACCCTAAAGGGCTATAACAACAAATACAAAAAAAAACAGAATAGAATAAATATTGAAAGGGGCCCCCATACAACATTGATTTCAATACCACATACAAACTTATGAATGCACCTTGTTACGTAAATGGAGTGAGAAAGTAGCCGCACCAATAACTTTGTAAAGAACTTCTTGCTATGTAAAATACAAACTATTCACTCCACACCATCCCTACCATTGTACGGTGGTAAGGAAGCCTTCGTGCGCGAGTCCGACTCGTACTTAGCCGTTTTTAGATAAAGTGGTTTTTAAATAATTTTAAATTGCGCATATGGCAATTTCTAAATCTCCAGAGGTATCCTGTTGTAGTAGTGAATGCTTGAAAGAATTGCTAACTTTCGCGAGTCAAACCGGGGAGATTAAAAACTAGTCTGTGAACATTTCTTAGCTAATTTTGGAAAATATTTAAAGGTTCTTGCATACATACATTATATTTTAGAAAATTGACTTGCTACAGTTGGTACGTCAATTTATTCTTCTCTTAGAGAGTCTGTGCGTTTTAAATTGCTCGAATAGCTCTTTTCTGTTATACAAAAATTGTTTGAATATGCGCTGCTTTACCCCACAACAAGATACCATAGGTCATGGACGTAACTAAAAGAGACTAGCCTTGCTGTTACCACATCCGTGTTTTGTCTGATGTTCGTAACAGCGTAAGCCACAGAACTTAGTCCACCAGTTAATTTATCTATGTGGGGTCCCCACAGCAATTTGCTATCAATGGATACTCCAAGAAACTGAGTGTCATTTACTAATTCTAATATGTTGCTGTCTAACACTTGACCGGTCTCAACTTGCCTTACATTTGGAAGTGAGAATTTGATACACTTGGTTTTACCAGCATTTAAAAAAATAAAATAAATGTTTATTGCATTAACCAAATTGTTACATCACTTACAATAACAACTGGGGCTTTCTTTAAAGTATATCAATACCTGTGTCAGAAAACCCTGCTCCTTCAGTCCATAGTTTTTGGTTACAAGTAATAGGTAGGTGCTAGCGAATAATAAAAAGAAATTAAGAAATGAAATAAGAATTTGTGTGTTGTGTATATGTTTGTGTGTGGGTGTCTGTTTGGTGCGTGTATGCCTATTGTGTAAGGGCGGTTTTTAACTACCAGACTTTTGTGATAATAAAATCTTATGTTGCTTGACAGATTAGGCTCTCAATCTCTTCGTAGCTTTTAGTGATTATCCATGTCATCACATGTTTTTTACTTTCTATGTAGTTTTTTGGATGGCATTTATTTATTAAATTATATATGTGGTAGGCTGCCTGAAATTTGTATCGCCTTGAAGCAAATGTGGATTTACAAGCACTTTAATAATTGTATGTTTTTTTCTTTTCTTTAATAATTCTTTGTCAACTACAGATGTTTTATGAATTTTAAAGACTGAGTTTATCTTGTACAGTTTTCTCACAGTTAACAGCTGGCTTAGTACAAATCCTCTGTTGGAAACCTATATGGTTTGAAGTTCATGATTTACTTTATTATTGCTTGTTGAGCTCTTTCTATTTTAATAAATTTCGTTTTAATGGCTCCACCCTAAACTGGAATACAGTAGTTAAGTCAACATATATTTTGTAGCACCTGAGATTTTTCAATATCCAAATGAAACTTCTTACTCTTACACTTAGCATCTGAATGTGTGGGAACCAAGATAGTTGCTGTTCAATCATGACCCCTAGGTATTTGGTTTTAGAAATTTTATCGATAGATGGGCAACTACAATTATGGTTTGTTTGGATATCACAATTATGAATCTTAATAATATAGTCATTAGGAGCTGCATTTGACTATACTTGGTAAAACAGACAAACTTTGTTTCTTTATTGAGTGTCCCACATTGTTTTAGAAAAGACTGCCATAGTATATTCAGCAAAAGAGATGACATTTTCTTCATTGACTTTATATTCAGGTCACATAAATAATTTATATCTATATTAGAAACAGGGGTGGGTTCCCCACAGCAATTTGCTTTCAATGCGTCTCATTTACTGATTCTAACATGTTGGTGTGGGAAGTGGAAAATTTGGCAGTGACAATTTGATACACTTGGTTTTACCATCATTTAACAATAAATTATTAACTGTGAACCAATTCAAGGTTAAAGACAATACATTGTTAAGGTCATCAAAATGTTCTTTTTCTTTCAATCTTGAAGACCAGTGAAGTATCATCAGTTAACAACTCTAAATCAGTCAATTTCTCCACTATAAAAGGCAGATTGCAGAACAAGCAAAAAATCATCTGAAATGTTACTGAGTTTGAATAACCTCAGCTCTACAGATAAATCAATTTTTTGTAAAATTCCTACTCTTTATGTACCTATTCTTGTACGAAATATTTTTCATAAAAATACACACTTTTTCCTGCATCCTCTGGGATTTATATCAAAGCACTTTGAAGGTCTACCCACACCACTATATCACCATCACCAACATGTTGCCAGCAAACAATAACTTTCTCCTAAGAGAGAAGTCACATATTCTTTGCACAGTTAATGAGGCCTTGTCAGAGGTCGGAAACCACTCTGGGTATTTGGTTATGTCACTGTCATGTGACATGAAGGCTATCACTTGTGAGGTCAGCGGTGAGCCATGCTTGCATTTGGTGAATGCTAAATAGCTTGTGACTAAGTTATCTAACATATCAATTAATGGGTGACTTTGATTGCAAATGGACCTTGCATTTGAATTCATGAGAGGAAAAATAATGAGGATAATAATCTATTATTGAGATCACAACAAAGCTTTCATAGATATACCCCTATCATGCCGGCATGAGCAAGTAAGATTCTGTTTTAACTAGTTATAACTTGGATGTTAGCTCAAATAAAATAATTTATTTAAAAAAATATATACATGAATATTAAAACAAGAATGAGCTAGATTCTTTGTTTTTATCATATGTATATGCCCACCATGTACTCTATTCAGATCAGTGTCATGTGTCGCCACCCCAACCGCCCACACTCCGCCCTGCTGCAGCTTCACCTCGAAGTATGACTTATTCTGTACAAGCGGCGCATTCCCGAGAGCACATCCCGAACCACACACTCTCTGCCCACCCTTCACAACAACTACCTCATGACCTGAAACCAAAAAGGATATTTGATTAGTAATGGTGACCAAATGAGAACTATTATTCATAATTCTTTATTGCACACACATATTCAATTTAAAAGGTAACATTAGGAGAAATCATATGTACAAAGGCGAGCTTATCTCTAAAAAGAGATTTCTTCCACCAAACCAAGGCATGAAAGGGAAATGTATCATGAAAGGGTAGGCAGTGTACAATATCTAATATCTAATTTATACTAAAATACATATAATATAAAATACGGAAAATAAAATACTTATATACCAGACTACTAAATACAATACATACATATACCTGCAAATATAGTTTATATATTATAATGATATACCTACATACTATAACTCTCACGAAAGAGAGAGGAAGTGCTCTTTTACCCGGTTTTTGAAAGAGACAATAGTGGGAATGTCTCTTATAGTGCAAGGTAGTGCGTTCCACAGTCGGACCGCCTGCAGCCTGAATGAGTGCTCATATGCCGAGGTGTTATGCCTTGGAGTGGCTAAGAGTGAGACCGTGTGAGATCTCCGGTGCCGATCTCCTGAAAAGAGATACTCAAAGCGTTCTCGAAGGTAGCTGGGGTAGCGCGGGTTTTTCAATATATTGAAAAGATAAGAGAGAATATGAGTGTCTCGGCGACGACGAATTGGAAGCCACCCCAACTCTTTGCGATATTGAGAAACATGGTCGAATTTGCGCAACCCGAAGATAAACCGAATCCCAAGATTCTGAAGTCGTTCGAGTTTGTTCAGTAGATCTTTGTTCGCGCTCGCCCAACAGACATCGGCGTAGTCGATTAGCGGCAGAAGTAGGGACTGAGCATGGGTGATTTTGGTCTGCCGTGGCAAGAAGTACTGCAAACGCCTGAGGGAGTGAAAAGACGCAAAGACCCGTCTGCTGACCTCGCTGACATGTGGAGACCAAGACAGCAGGTTGTCAAAAATAACCCCAAGGTTTTTCGCCTGATCTGTATACTCTATTGTGATGCCATTATATAACACAGGAACAATATGTTTTTGTATCAAGGAAAGCGTGTGCCTGGTTCCTAAAAGCATGGCTTGTGATTTGGTCGGGTTTACCAACAGCCCGTATGATAAGGCCCAGTCTTTCACATTCTCGAGGTCAGCATTCAGTGCCTCCACGGTTGAGGCTACATCGCAGGGGCAAAAGTGGCGATAAATTTGGAGATCACCTGCGTACAGATGATATGAAGAAGAGATAACGTCGGAGATAGAGTTGATGAAGACTGAAAATAGAAGAGGAGAGAGAATACCACCTTGAGGTACTCCTGAGGAAAGATCACACCATTGAGTTTCAGTCTCTTCAGACTTAATGCGTTGCTGACGACCTCTCAGGTATGAGTGGAACCAGTTAGCAGCATGGACGGAGACATTCAGTGAGCTCAATATAACCAGAATGTCAAAATCGACGCAGTTAAAGGCATTGCTGAAGTCAAGCAGGGCTAGGACCGTGACCAACTTGATTAGTCCATGTGCGTATGATGCCTATTATAGGTCGTAAAAATTACACTTGTGACTCCAAAATATATATTTAATTTCTTAAAATCTTCTGTCCTATGTATAACATCAATACCATTAATCAGGAATATTTTGTGACAGTGGAGAATATTTTCTCAACTCTCATATCATAAGTCGTCATAAGACATAAGTTGTCTCTTTTATGAGGGCTCCCATTTTTGTATGATTAAACCTATTGACTCTCATGAGACAAAAAAAAATACCAATCAGAATATCACATAAACAAGTAGTTGCAATAAAAGACAAATCATTGTCAAATAATGGTAGATTTTTCAAATGCGATTGAAATTCCTCAATATCAGAATTACATGATAATGCTACTGATTGACAGAAGCCACCTAGATGTAGAGAAGAATTCAGGTAAATATAACCTACAATACCTACCTATAAACATTAGCAACAGTGGCTCATGGATCAGTCAGTCTTTTGCTTCAGTTAATATTAAATTGCAAATTTAATTTCTTCTTGAGTCAAAAAGTTAAATGATACAAACAGCGGCCCTGCTCTGAATTGATATCTTAAAGGCAACTAAATACTTTTTTTGATGAGCAAAGTCACAACAGAAGAAAGTTGATCAAAAGGGCCACTTGTTTTCACTGGCTGCCACTCAGTTAAGTAAAGATACCTTACAGATAAAGGCCTTTTAGTCCCATTAAAGTTCGTTAGTTGGAGTAGCAATTTAGATTTTGTCTTTCCTTAGTTATAACTATGTTTTATGAAAAATAATTGGAAAATAAAGCAGAAACAGGAGAAATACCCATGTGTAATGTGTCCAACTGAACTGGGTTTTCTTTCAGTCGTATGGGCACAGCCGGCGTCAGGGTGAATCCATTGAGGCATCCTTTAAGGCAGCAGAACATTATTCACTAGATATTAGCATAAAATTGATGGAATTGACTTTATTTTGATATAAAATCTGTTGTTTTCAGACTTTTGCAGTCCACTTCGCTGTATTTACGTCACGCACGTTTATTAACTTGACAGCTGTCTGACACAAGACAGACGCTTTATTCCGAATTGCTTTACACGCCAAACGACGAATGCATAGATAGTATTAGCAAATCTCAGCACAATTCTGTGTATTGATTTGGACTTACCGGGACACGGTGCTATGCCATTTTGGACTGTTAGCGCCGTTAGTTAATTTCGAACCACAGTGTATTTGGATTGCGTTCGTATATTTACTTTTAGATGGGAGAGTCGAAAAATAACAGAAAATCGATTGATTTTAGCGTAGTGGTAGGATACTGCCACTGGTTTTTTGTCTAGTCTAGTGACTAGACAAAAAACTAGACCTTCGACGGAAAGTGGAACGAAATACGCTAATCTCACAGGCAAGTCTCACTGGCAAGATGACGGTGGCGCCGCGGCTATCGGACTTGAGTGGTGGCGGGGACGACCCTATCCTCATTTTTTTTTCGGTGTAAACAGCAAAAAATAAAAGACAGGCAGGGTAAGGGTAGAAGACTCTGGCTAATGGAACAAACCTGACAAAGCGCGCCAAATTCAAATAATCTTATGCTGCCTGGGTACAGTCAGTACGACTAATTACTTACATTAACTATACCGCTCGACACTTCATATTCTTTACTGCATATATATCATAATGGTAAGGTAACAAAACATTTTACGAGCTTATCTCTAAGAGAGGTGGCTACCAGCAAACCTAGGATAAGTTGTGCAGCAGAAGAGTTAGGACTCGACTCGACTCGAACTAGGGTTCTCAATAAAACTATACCTATATCTCTAATTATTTACAAAACTAAAGCATAATAATATATAATTCAATAAACATGTATGTAAAATACAAAAGCACAAAAATTAAATACACATATTAACTTAAGTAAGTACTTATGTTCAGTTGTGGGTACTTTATGTCACGAAAGAGAAAGGAAATGCTCTTTCAATCTTTTGTTAAAACTGAAAATTGAGTGACAATCTCTAATAGCGCAGAGAAGTGAGTTCCCACACTACAGTCGGTTGCCCTTAACCCAAACAAGCGTTCTTAAGCGGTAGTGTTATACCGAGGAGTTGAAAGGAGAGACATCGTGTGGGATCGGTTGCTATGCCGCGGCAGGAAGTAGGTACTGCTATCTCCTTAAGGAAATACCTCAAGCCATTATCGCGTAAGCGCATATTCGGACGATGACTTACACTAACTGTTGTTAATTTCCTAATTTTAGGTTCAACGTCACGGTCTGGGCAGGAAATTCAAAAATTTTACTTATTTTTCTTTGTGATTAAACCGTGTGACTTTTTATCAATTTGATTGAAACGATTCAAAGACACTGTTTCACGTTTAAATGGGTATCAATATCCGAAAATAAAACAATGAATTGAACACACTTGCCCAAATTCGTAAAACGCAGACTCGTCTGCCTGCTGGCCTCCCAAACATGGGGCGACTAGGACAACAATTCTTCGATATAGCTACTTTATTGCAAAAAAACCACAAAAAACAACGGTCAAGTGCGAGTCGGACTCGCGCACCAAGGGTTCCGTACACGCTGTCAGTACCCTATTATATTTTATGATGACGTCTTTGTTTACAAATGTCCAGGGAAAACAAAGCTCAAAACTATGTATATTCTTTAATTATTTCATTAATTTCATTTCAAGTTCTACAACATAAATAGAGACGCAGTAATTTATGAATTAATATTTAAAAGCTGTTGTCTAGTGAGAAGTCTTTGTACTTAATTAATCCCACATCCCCGGTGTATCCCACAATATACACCGTTTCATACATTTTAGTAACGCGTTGAAAAGCATTGGCCGTGGAGAATGTGCCTATGTTTTTGGGGTGTAAATATCTTAAAAAATAAAGAAAATATGGGGTTTTTCTTAAAAAAAATACAAAAAAATTATAGGTATACACTGGCCTGTGAGAAAGCACCCTATGGTGTATCATTAAAGATATACTGGCGCTGAGCGTGTTAAAGCAGACTTTTAACCGTGACCTTTCCCCCCAGAGCGTAGTATTTAATGACTTTATTATAGGCGTGCGTGGTTACTGCAGTGGCCTTTCACACAAAAATTACATATACTACCTATTTGTAATTGAGGATTGTCTGTTCAAAACATTTTCAAAATGTCCCATCTATCTTGCCTTAGGAAAATAGGCTGACACAAAAAGGTCCTATTTCCCTGTGACAAGAATATCCCTATGGTAAGAATGGAGATAAAAAGATTTTGATTGCAATAGCAATGGAGTAAAATCGTAATAATACACTGTTTTCAGATTGTTCTCTTTATTTGTGCTATAAGACCTTGCTTCGTGCCAAATTTCATGATTCTAGGTCAACGGGAAGTTCCCTCTAGGTTTTGATTCCCTTGCGAGTTCCACGCGAGTTCATACAAATTCAGCAAAATCAGCAAAATTATGACATAATATCGCGGTATGTTTTGATTGCGTGGACCTAGAAAGGGACCATAGACCTGAGTAATCTATATTAATTTCAACATGATACCTGCATGCGTTCTTGAGAAAAGGGGTCGTGACAGACGGACAGATAGACAGACGGACAACAAAGTGACCCTATAAGGGCTCCTTTTTTTCCTTTTAATGTGCGGAACCCTAAAAACAGTGAATACAAAACAAATATAAAGTAAATAATATGTACAAAGGCGAGCTTATCTCTAACAAAATATTTCTTTCAGCAAACCTAGAATGGAGAGGAAATAAAAAACTACAGGTAGAAAGAACTATGTGCACAACACAAATTTGACTTTGAAATAACTTGGGCAACTATTATCCCACCTCGACGAAAAAACGGGTGTTATTTTGAAGCGTCTGTCTTTCCGTCTGTCTATGGCACCCTGGCAGTCAAACGTAAATGTGTTTTTTGTAGTTCAGATGAGTTGGTTCTTAGATATGTTATATAATAAACCAGAATTACCGGTCAAAATCATAACCCTCCTTTTGGCTTTCCCGTAGTCGGTTAAAAAGGCATTAAATGTCATGTCAGGTGTGCTGTAGGCGGCTGCTGCAACAGAGCCATCGCAAAGAGAAAGCAGTGTCATCTGCGAGCTTATCAAACAACCACGGACTCCTTCCATCCACCCCTCCCTGTTGGCCCCACACGGTCGGACCGGTGGCAGCCCTACGATAAATCACTTAGCACCAAACCCGTTTAACCTTCAACTCGACCTACAAGTTGCTCGCAGCAAGTCTTACAACATACGAGGAATTCCGCATCAAATATTCGGGATTTTTATACACAATCTGGTTTTATATTGATTTGTCCCTCTTGTTTGTTAGCCTCCATAGAGGGTATGGCGATGAGCCATGCACAGTAGTACTGAATGATTCACCGGATATATGTTACTGCTGTACTGAGCGTACCTACGATGTTTGAAATGACTAGGTCAGGGTATTTCCAAGCAGAAAAAACTCGATTGTTTTCACAGCATAAGAGCAAACAAACGTTATGACTAAATGACCCGGGTCTGTTGAATGGGCGGCTGAACAAAAGAATGTGTTTAACATTGAGATTCTAATGCTGTGGAAATTTTGTTGTTCTTGTAGAATCACGCGTCAAGATTTATAGGGTACTCTTAGTGCAAGGCCACACTGCAGGCCTAGCGCGGTAACTTGCGCGGGCGCGAAATATCAGACGTATGCAACCGCAGTTTGTGGCATACTGAAGTGGCTAAGCTAAGGCCTCAACCACACTGCCACCAGGCCTAGCGCGGTAACTTGCGCGGGCGCGAAATATCAAACGTATGCAACCGCAGTTTGTGGCATACTGAAGTGGCTAAGCTAAGGCCTCAACCACACTGCCACCAGGCCTAGCGCGGTAACTTGCGCGGGCGCGAGATATCAAACGTATGCAACCGCAGTTTGTGGCATACTGAAGTGGCTAAGCTAAGGCCTCAACCACACTGCCACCAGGCCGGCCTAGCGTGGTGACTTGCGCATGCATGAAATATCAAACGTATGCAACCGTCGCTTGTGGCCATACTGAAATGGATAGGTTCAAGTTCAAGTTCAAAGGTTTTTATTCTTAATAGCACAAATATTGAGACTTAATGAACGTCAAAACATAATCGAGCAAGCATAATAAAACATAAAGTATGAGCCTAATGATTAGTACATAATATATAGGGTGCAATGAACTGGTTTAATGCCAGATGTCGATGTCTTGTAAAAAGTAATTAATTTTGTAGTAGGCCTTTGTGCAGAAAGTGTGCTTTATACATTTTTTTAATCGAGTAGGGTAGTATAGGTAGGGTATTCGATTAGGGTGGGTGCCAAATGCAGTGACTCCACTTTTATTCGAACAAAGCAAAAATCGCCACATCCCCTAGTCACGGTCCGTTCACTGTTGCCACGGCCTTAGGTACATTATACAGTGCTGCCTGCTTCATATATTAGAGGGAATACGATTATACTGCTTTGGGGTATTCCTGTTCATACGTGACTGTACTTACTTAAGGTGTCCGTCTGCCAAGTTTGTATCATCTTAGCACGACCATAGTAAAAATGATCACGACTACGACTAATGCGGTAGCCTCCGGACCACGCTTCCGTCACTAGCTGTCACGGCAGGCAAAATCAGAACAAAAACATGGATTTGGAGATCCGGCTCCAAACGATATCGAACGACTGTTACTATTACTGTACCTACCTGGCTTAGATATCTAACTTGGAGCCTCTGATGACGAGGCAGCTGGGAGGATGTTTATTCCAGCACCCAACTTTTTCTTTGCTTTTGCATCTGAATCTATAATTTCGCAATAATTCCACGTACTAATTCAAAATCAAGTTGATTTATTGACTTAGTTCAAGTGGATCCAATATTCATGTTTGTTTATTACGATTACGACATTCCCAAATATTAGATCGAGTTTAATTATAGGTAGACAGAGCGGTTTGAGTAATGTCACCGGCAGCTATAAGGAAGCATATTAAGCATCGTGAGGCAAATAGTTTTTAGCTCGTTTTTGGCAATTATATCTGTATGACCACTTACTTATATCGTGCTTTCATACGACTAGCTAATTTGATAATTTTTTAATTAGCTACCTACCTAATTTGATGAATTTATCAATTATGTTCTTACACAGAAAACCAGTAATGTTAGAGTAAAACATACATTCATACATTTAGCTTAGGCAAAGATACAACTTCCTGAGTATGTATGTATGTAGTGCCGAACGATGCCCGCCCGCCACCCAACGCACCTTTGGTGATTATGACAACGACCAACGAGCACATTATGTGACAACGTGACAGAGATGATTTCCAGTTCGTACAATTATATTGAATTGGAAAGAAGAACATTCGTCAAATACCTACAGCTCCGAATATTCCACTGCCGAAATCGAGCAATAGCCTACCTAACACCTAACTGTTAACGGGCCGTTTTGTCGTCAATGAAAATATGGATAATATCGTGCAACACATTTCGTCTACCTCTTAACTCACAAGTGGGATATTCTGAGGGATTAGGTAGTTTAAGTGATTCTGTATTTATTATCTGTTTATTTTTGTACTGTAACTGGTCCTGTTGCAACCCCTGAATAAAAAAAAACTATTTCCGTTGGAGGCTGCAAAATACCTTTTAAAATGTGTAGGTACAGGTTAGGAAAAGGTCTTAGTACCTTTTACGTTATTATTGACTAATGAGCTGCTAATTACTAGTTTACTTCTGTCAGGTAGGTATGTAGAATAAGTGCAAGTTTGGGCATATGATTCGTTCGTAGGTTTACTGGTAGCAATCAGCTGCCGTATCTGAGCAGCTCGGGCAGCGAATCTGTGTATGTGTGTGTATCGATAGCGATAAACAAAGGCGGAAAAGCTCGTTACATATGTAAAATTTGAATGAACTCTAGTCAAATGTCTGACAGTATTTGGGATGTTACGTGTTAGTGTTAGCTATTCTACTTCCACGGTGAAGATTCCTACTCAGAATTTTAATAGCCGGGGTATCGACGCAGATGCCTTATTAAATAGGTAAAAGCACTTGTAATAAAATGATGATGTGCAATAAAATAGAACTAAAGTGCGAGATGTCGCTATGTAATTTCCACTGTGAGCTTTTATCGTCTGCTATGTTTAGTCTAAAGGGCAAAGCTACTTAGGCTTAGGCTATATAATGAGAGTATCCAAAACCTTCAAGAACATCAAAACCCTGAAAATCCTTTATTGTTCGTGCGGAGTGTTTTAGTTAAGCTTCGCAGGTGTGGAGTCCGTCCAACAATGTTTACTTCAATGGATTGGAACGGGCACAAAAACGATACTTCCGATGGATGAACTATCGCGGCAGAATTTTTATACCTGACTACCTACTTCGACTCGTGTCGGACTAGGTATCACAAATCACAATACTTCCCGTCATCCAGTAGGTGCTTCATTGTATAGCTGATACTATGTTTTTGATGTTTTTATTCTTTCAAGGGTCAGTGCATTCTCTACTACAATAAGATACCTCTGGAGATTTTGAAATTGCCATTTGAGCAATTTAAAAAGCATGTTAAAGCGACTTTGTCGAAAAAGGGATATTACAATGTTCAAGATTTCTTAAATGACAGGACTGTATGGGGTTAATCTGGCTCAACACAGACCTTGCTGTTAATAATTTTGTAATTATTTATTCCTGCTTATTAATCATAACAATTAAAATTTTCATATTTGTATTAGTTAAGCACAACCTATTTTTAAAAGAGATCTAAAAATAAATCTGTGGGAGTTTCTACGCCCTTCTTCTCCCACAGTGGTCCAATGTAGAGAAGAGGCAAAAAATGACGTTTGCTAAGTATATGTAAATATCTACAGTAATAAAGTACTTTGACTATTGACTATTGACTATTGATGCGACATTTATTAAATAACATTGACTTTTCTCATTTAGTAGCCGAATTATGTTCCTAACTAATCAAGACGTAAAATGAAGATGAAGGCAGAATAGCTGTTTGTATCGTGTGTGTAGTAAAATCAATAATATCCCAGGTGATGATGTATTTTCAATGTCTATCTAATAGCTTCGCTTCGCTCACCCCCTTTAACCTTCGCCTAAAAGCTACCGCAGTATTTTGCCTTGATATTTGCTGTGAAAATCAGTGTATTTGCTGTGCAAATCGGTATTATTGATGAGCAGTTTAATATTTCCCATAAATAAATATCTTGGCTATGAAGAAAATATCCTTAGTATAGTATACATATATGTAGTAATCTATATTAGATATAATACCTAATTCTCGCTTTTTTACGCTAATTCTCCAAGATGCTGGATAGTGGAAGGGCATAGTGGGTGGGTACCTAACCTACCTGTAAATTAGGATAGCGCAAGATCGTAGAAAATGTGCAATTGCAGGATGAGTGTTGTAGCTATCTCCTAGGCTATGGATAATCGGTAAGTACATCCCGAAAACTTCAGCTGCTAGGGTTTTATTTATCAAGTGTTAATTATATGTCCTAGACTAGAGAGATTTTAAAGGGCTTCAAACTTCAAAATGTTGTAAATGAAACTTTTCCTTGCCTCCTTCCTGTAGACTCTACCGCGATTCACTCTACCAGACACTGTTCTTTTATAGGCTTTTTTCCTTGAAGCTTCATGAACCCTTAACACCACTGGTAATGCCCACCAGTAACTCCATGGGCTGCGAACTGTCTACGACGAGGGGGTGAGCTTCGAAGATGCGCTAATACTTCCTGCATATAAAACGGAGTGCGCGTACGCAACCGCGTCAGTTAGTGTGAAGGTATCACGAGAGGGACACCCGACACTAAACGGTGAGTGCCATACTTGCTTGCCGTTGCTCCGCCTTATTAGAGCCTTGTTATTGATTGCGGTACATAATTATTAGTTAATTGTGCTCAGAACTAGTAATATTATGATAAAATTTCAATTGTGTTAGATTGACGGTTTATTGCAGCTGCTGTGTATTCGGAGAGAAACATTTTTCCTTTGACTGAACAGACCGTATTTGTTTAACAACCCGCTAAAAGATTGGCGAACTTCTAAACATAACATTTTATATTAGTTGGGTAGGTATTTCCAATTATTTGAGTTTTCTTATAGGTACAAAAGCGTTCCCTTTCAAGTTTCTGTTACTTTTACGTCTTTTTGGTAGATTTACGTGTTCCAGTTACGCCTTTTGCACCTTTTTGAAACCCTGTGCTTGTTTAGTAGTTTTTTTAAGTTTTCATTTTCTTAAGTGTCTGGGAAATTCTTCCAGCATATCAATTTCTGTTTCTATCTCTATATAGTTTCTCGAACGCTGAGAGGGTAGGGGACACACGTCCTGTGATTTGCTAACAGTAAACAAACATAGTTTTCAATAATTTCTGGAAGTTTCGGATCTTCTAACGACTCCCTTAAAACTTAAAAATTAACCTGTAAAATATTTTACTGTAACTATTTATTTATAAACGGGACTCAGTCCTCCTGTCACAACAGGTTTGCTATTCTAATTCTTACCTCGAATAGGTAGCTAAGGAGAACTAACACGAGTGGAATGACCTGCAGGCCATAGTTCCCAAGGTCGCTTTCTAACGAAGGACCGGTCGTGAGGTCTCCAGCTTATAACATTATCCTACTGAATTCCAGCAACTTTCTTATTCTACCCAGTAGACACAGAAGAGTGATAATGATAATGCTATTGAGTTCAATTATTGTGTTGATTCAACTATCTTAGGACGCTAAATTAGATAGCTACCTACATACCTACATACATTTTAGAATTACGTACTTACCTATCTACTTACAAAACGTTAAAGAAGAGTTGGAAAGTATTATTTAAAACAAGATCGATATTGTCTTTGTAGGTACTATTTGTACCAACTTAAGACAATTTTAACACAATAGCTAAATTTGGTGAATTCCTATCTAAGTAGCTACCTACCTACCTATTCCAAAACAACCATAAATAAACCGAAAGTACAAGTACGAGTACAAGTTGTCGAACGGTTATCCAATCAATAACAATGACGTCATTTACATAAAGATTGGCTTTTATCGCTGGTTTTCTTTAGTTATGTCATTTAAATGTAAAATCAAAGCTTTGTCCACCATAAAAGGTTGGCGGAACCTGACTGGTTACATAACAGGGGTACCTACCTACCTATACATATTTTAATAAATAAATGACCTACACATATTTTAAGTTGTCAAAATAACCTTATACCTAGTTATGTTAATGGATCAATGAAAATTTATATGGTAATCCTCCATGTTGCCATGTTGATATTTTATGGTTTTTTTATTTTTATTTTGCGTGGGTGGGTTAAAATACCTATTGTATTTTGAAACACAGAGTCACGCCGTTTCCCAAACGCAGTGGCAGGGGCACAATTGTGCCCACTTTTAGCTAGTTTCCAATACTCGATGTATTTTGAAAAAATCCATTAATAATATATGTACTTAATATACATGTACTCTACCTATAAAGTCATGTACCACTGGAGATAGGTAAAGTACTTACCATATTCCCCACAGAATGACAATGAAGCACGCATGCACGATGTTGGTGGTGGTCGCACTGGCGGCGGCTGCGCGCGCACAGTTCCCCAACGGGCGTATCCTGGAGCCGCCGGTCCCCACGCAGTGTGTGCAGCGAGTCATCCACGAGAGATATGCTGACAGTGAGTAGCGCCATACCTACCTACGTAATCAATCAATTATCACTGGTCTCATAGGACTGAGACGTGAGAAACCTATGCGCGCCAGTGGGTTTCTTGGCGAAGATGATGTGGTAACGATGCTTTAATATACAATTGAGGAAATTCTAATCATGTTAGCAAATATTCGAAGGAATTGAATCGGCGGTCTTCTGACAAACCGGTGTCTCAAGGAGTGCTGGTCTTTTTGAGAACTCAAAAGTACTAATCTACTCATTTCTTAAGGAAGTCATAAGTTTTAACGGTCTACTAAACTACACTCGTATCCCCAAGATACACAAAAACCCAGACATTAATTTCTAAGCAAATACAAGCGCGTAAACTCTCGTGAAAAAACGCTCGTAAAAAGTGGAGTTATTTATTCCGAAGATAAGATTCTCCCGTCTGTTGGAGCCAACTATTCGGAGAAGCTGCGATAAGACATATTATACCTTTACAGATAAAGCTCTACATTCTTGCTAAGATTGTAGAGTTTGAAGTAGGTACTCCCATCATAATAACATATCATGGTGGGCATTAAGGCCCGATAAAAAAATAGATAGGTACTCGACGAATGTTGAGCAGGTTACCTACATCTGTTTCAAAAATTGTTTACGTCACTTTATTAGCAGTTGTTTACGAAGTTGTATTGTATGTACCTCAAGTCAATGGGGTATATATATCACCGGAAAATAATACGATCCGCAAGTTTATAAATTTCCTAATTTTTTTTCCGCAAGTTTATAAATATATAAACCTAACCTAACCTAACCTAACCTAGCCTAATATAATCTAGAAGGAAGTTTATAAATTTCCTAGGAAATTTATAAACTTGCGGATCGTATTTTCCTGTGACATATACATACCTACGTACACTGTACCTACTGTTCGGAAGTAACAACTTCATGGTTCTTTATCGTCTTTGCATTAGTCAAGAGCACGCGTAACACCACAAGTCACAATACCGTGCGTCGGAAGTTATCGAATCTTTTGTACGTTTTTTCACGGCCCGGATAGCTCAGTCGGTAGAGCATTGGACTTTTAATCCAAGGGTCCAGGGTTCAAGTCCCTGTTCGGGCGATTCAAATTTTTAATGACTCAGTTTAAAATGCAAATAACAGTTTTTTTTTTCTCTCCAGTTAAACACGACGCACAATGGATTGCTTTCTTCGGTACACTCTTTATCAAACCACAGTACAGTTTACGTACATACTCGTATAATGAAAGTCGAAAGGGAAAACCCCACTGTTTATTGATCGCTTATTCACAATACTTTCTCAAGCACTATACAACGAGAAATTGTAATACAATTGTTTACTTTAGAAATGATAGCTCTATTAATTTCACTTGAATTCCGATCAGCTTTTCAGTTCGCTTTTTGTTATGTTGTTCTTCCTGTTCTCAGTCAGAACACTCAGATCAATTTACATAATTATGAGAAATCAATTAAAGTTCCAAAATCGTAACGTAAATCGTTAAATATCTGCTAAAACTACATGAGAATGGTCCACTCGATTTCAGAGGAAAAGCATAAACAAATATTTATATAATTATCTGGTAAAACAAATAATATCAAGGAAGATGTCATTTGAGACTGCATTTTTAGTGGTTCTTAGCCCGAATCCAAAAAAATATCTCTGAAATTTAGTAGAGTAGACCATACTCATGAAAATTAATGTTGCATCTGCATAATATTCCCCAATCCCTAACAAAACATAATCTTCTGATCCACAGACAAGGGCTACTTCTTCTCATGGCGGGACCCTGCCCTGCGCGGAGTGGAGGAGGACTGGCTCAGCGCCAGAAACTACTGCCGGCAGCGCTGCATGGACCTCGTCTCCTTGGAGACCAGCGACGAAAACGAATGGGTCAAGGCCAGGATTATCCAGGATAAGGTACAAAACTGACTCTTACATGCCCAGTTCAAACCCATAAACGGAAGACTGTCGTATCGTCGTACACTTCACAGCGAGTTAGCATTAAACTCAAGTCAGAATAAATTTCATATAAAATTATAGACATAGCAAAGAGTTGACCAGAGTCCAAAGTTGACTAGCTTGCGTTTCAACTGTCGAGCCTTCGTGATATTCTCATAGAGGGCCACGCGGCGACGCCACGGTCGAGTTAGGAGCTGCCTGATGTGTTTAGGCATCATGAATGAGACGTGATTCCGCAATTCTTATCCTGATGAGGCCACTATTTATTTTTATGGTTTTGCTGTAGTCATATTTTTTCGATTTGTTATGCACTATTATCCGTCATTACATGAAGAGAACCCTGAGCTGTTAGCACATCCTTGACCCGAATGACGGTGGTAGCACTGTGTGAGGAATTAGCAAGTACAGGTCTATTGACGATTTCCTTATATGGCCGTGCCAAATGCAGCAAACACATGAATCAGCAAAAACAAAACATTAGTTTCGCATGTAATTAAATTATAGAGACTTAGATACCGATTTACAAAGTTGTAGCTATATGCTTTTGAAAATCGCATCTGGAGAGAGCAGTAGATAATGTATGTATCTTGATATTGATATGATAGGAGGTTGCTTGTTTTCGACTACCAAGAAAACTATTCACGAATGAAACTGACGAAATAAATAAGTAACCTCACTTACCGAATATTGTAAAGTAATAACTCCAGAGATTCCCTAACATATATAATCTAAAGGGACTATTATATATGCTATTAGGTACTGCGGTTGCAAGCAAACATCGTCACATCGACATTTCCTAATTAAGTATTCAAATTGGCCAAACGTGGGCCGGGGAACAACTGTGCCACTGCCACCCCGTATATAAAAAGCCGTGACGCTTTGTATGAATATTCAACTAAGTTGTGAGTTACTCAATCACATACCTTTACGGAAAATCAGGATTTCCAAATATGGATGTGTGTGCCCCACTGAAACGAAACAAAAAGAAACATTATCTTAAGCAATAGAAAGTGTAACTTATTCTTGAACAATATTTAAAATAAATTCTCAATGTGCGCTGGCTTTTCGTAATGGCGTCGTCGTCAGCCTAGAGAATCGGTGGTATCCATTGTTTCGAAGCGTGAAATGGTCGACCGGTTGGAATTTGACACAGTAGGTACCCGAGTGTCGTGGTGACGATCACAGGTAGAAAGCTCTTACATCGATGATGATAAATTACTTACTATCAAATCTGCGTCCCTTGAGATTCTAATCAGAATAATTTGTAAAGGTCGCGATACCCTGTAAATCCATTATGACATTCTCACATTTCTCATTTTAAAATGCATTTTTGCATTTTTTACATTACTAACATTGGGTGTAAGTGTCAAGTGTAAGTATGAATTTGGAATTTATGGACTGATCAAAACGATATGTTGCGCCGTCGCCGAGGGTTTCTTGTCTGATTTTGCATGCACGATACTCTCTAGAAATGAGGTGGGGTCCTAACAGCGGAATGTTAAATCCCGTTACACATTGTTCAACTTATCAATGTAATGTCATGTGTACAAGAAATTCGCGTCCCAATGCCAAATGGTCATCGCTAACGCGAGGGAAGCATTGTCATGGAAATGAGAAGGCGGTTCCCGAGTCAATTCATGTCGAGAGCTGCTTAGACAAATACAGGGCCTGTAGTCCGCTAATTGTGACAAATTGTGGTATTCACAGTTGTACTTGCAGTCGTCTTATCGCTTGAGATAATCCTCGGTGGTTTACCAGAGGTATTTTTTAATGAGAGCCATTGTTCGCGTCAGAGCCTTCATTATCGGTCAGAAAACTTCAGAATTATGTAGTCATACGCGGCATGCTACTATGGTAGAAATAACGTGGGTGAGGGAGGTCGCTCAACTGTGTGTTGGATCGAACTCTTTCCGACACATGCTCTCTCCGCATCCGACACCATCCTCTATCCCTTGAGACCCGCAGCCTTCGAGTGCAGGCTAAAACATTATTCCTTCTTCCAGGTGAAGTACATCTGGACGTCAGGCCGCGTGTGCGACTTCAAGGGTTGCAACCGCCCCGACCTGCTGCCCAACGAGGTGAACGGATGGTTCTGGACCGCCGAGCTGCAGAAACTGGCGCCCACCACCAACCGCCAGCAGAACGACTGGTCAGAGGGCGGCGGCATCGGGAAACCCCAGCCTGACAACAGGGTAAGCCAGAATACTGAAATATTTTATAATGATGGTAGAACCTAAAGTAGAGCAATTCTTTACAGTAAATCGTATGTATAGCATCTGTCAACAAAGGTTCTCCCTTCCTTTTCTAAGCGAAAAACGGAGAAGACTAACGAATATCTCTGTCCCTACTGTCGACAGATGTCAAATGCAACTTCTAGAATGGCTCCACAGCACCTAATTCCCCCTCGATGTTAGGTAATATTTGGTTTGGATTTCCAAGTAATCACGACAGGCAATCAGCGAGTAATCCTGATCAATACAAATGAGTATGTCGCAACAAAGGAATTCCAAAGTCATACATCGTTACGCAACCGATAATGGTAATGAATCTGGTTCCCCGAACAAGTTAAGTAATGTTTGTCATCATAAAACAACATTACTAACCGCGCCCTCCGCGGATGTTGCAACCAAAACGAAAGTGACGTGAATATTTATGCGAAAATATTCGCCGAAGGGCGCACCCGCATCGAGTACTGACGCCCGCTTTCTACAAACAGTTAGCCGAGCAGGCTGCACAACAAAGGCTTAATATTTATTCGGGCTGCGTACGCGCCTGTTTGCGCCTCACTTTCCCTGCGTCTGCACAAGACGCGAAATTAAACATGTAATCTGCACGTTGCGGTGACTCGGTGACGATGAGGCGGCAGCGGCATCGTCCTCATCCGCTTCCGCTTGCTAACAGGCGAGAACAGCTCAAGGCCTGACATGACAGTGTGTACCTAGAGGTGGTAAAGAATGTTGGTTGCTATGAGCAAAAAATATTGTGGTGATGTGTAGTAAGTAAAATTGACTGGAGAGTCCATGAACTCTTGTCATGAACATAGCTGATTGGTAACCCCAAAAAAAATAGCTAGATATAGGTAATCTCGTGGCAACTGTATGCCGCCCGCGTCGCGCACGTGGTAATAACAATGAACCGAGATTATATATTTTTGTAAGTGTACACTTTGACATCTATGATCGAGTATTTATGCCCATATAATTCTGTTTCAGAATAACCTTGTAATGTCATACTTTCATGACAACCTATCTTTGAGAATGAATAAACGATCATCCTCACTCATTGTCGTTTTCACCCCCACAGGAGCTGATCCAAGGAGGCGCGGCGGAGCACTGCGTGGCCATCCTCAACAACTTCTACAACGACGGCGTTCACTGGCATGATGTCGCCTGCCACCACAGGAAGCCCTTCGTGTGCGAAGAGAACGACGCTCTGCTGAAATACGTGCGATACACCAACCCCAACCTGAGAGTCTAAAATCCTCAAACCTGAGGAAATCAACGGATTCTTAACTACTTCTAATAGACAGCTATTTTTTATGACAAGGAGAGATAGTTTCGTGAAGCGTTATGAAGTTAGCTGTACAAAAAGTGGCTCAAATTCAAGGGATTTTAAGCTTATTTTGACTTTCAGCTCCCAGAATAGGTACCTACGAAGAAAAAAATCCATGTACAATGTCTGCATAGATGGAAAGGTTGTTTATACTTTTTTCCTTAACCACATGAGGTAAAAACCTGATATTTCGGATTCTGGGACCTCTTAATATGTTCTACCCATTTCATCTAAGGGTTAGGAGTACCTATGTATTCGTGGTTCTGTTTTTTTATCCCATTACCTAGAAAGTCTTAGGAAAAAGGGCTCAAATTCAGGAATTTCTAGCTTGTTGCGAGCTCCCGGAATACGAAGTTTCAGAATTTGAGCTCACGCGGTTTAAAAATAAAAAGGTTAAACTTCATCAAAATCAATTTCATCTATGTAAATGTAGACGACATTATATTAAACTCGTAAACTAGTCAGAGAAGTTCTGATTGTATATTCTGGGAGCTCGAAATCATGCCCTAATACGCTGCGAGTTTTAACTCTGTTCGGACTTACAGCTTTTTATGTTTTTTTCCTCAACCGCGTGAGCTCAAGTTCTGGGAGCTGGAGGTAAGCTCAAATTCCTTATTTCAAGAACAATTTTCTGCGACTGTACTGCCAACTTCATAGCGCTGTTTTATCCTTATGAAACAGCACTTGTTTATGGTTGGGGCGAAAAAGAGCCGAGGTTGTCACGTAGTAGAGAATTTGCTAGTATATTTAATATAGACAAATTTATATATGACATACACGGAATTACAGAAACAATACCTTTTAACAAACAACTTTAGCCCCGCAAAACGCTAGAGCGTAACCTCAAGGCGTGTGAACTGTCATGAACATTATATACTCAGTAAGAGCCATGTTTTATCAAATTATGGAACTGACGCCATTAGCAATTTGCGGGCCTTTACAATTTAAAGATTGTTTCTGTAGTTGGTTGATGGACAGACAAAAATCGGTATTTCGAAGCTTGATATTGACGACCGGTGGGAATATGACACAATAGGTATCCGAGTGGTGGAAATTGCATGGGTGAGATAGCTCAAACTGCGGGTTTCCATGTTCAGAGTGCTCCCTCCACCAGCGACACTCCTCTGTACCCTGCCTCCCGAAGCCTCGACCGAGAGTATAAACCCTGGGAGCATAAGGATTCGACAGATTTTCAACTGCTGCAAAATAGATTGCTTTAGAAAGAACAGACATATTAGATTTATATATGACATAGTGCAAATAATAACCAAAAAATCATCGAGAAACAACACTGCCACATAAAAAACAAGTAAATTAATAGTCATAATATTATTTTGGAAGAGTGGTCTAAAAATTGTATTTTTAAGTTTACCTCATTAACATATTTATTGCAGTATTGTAAACGTTAGTCATAGATGCAGACACTTGTTTTAAGTATTTAAGATCTGTCAATAAAGACTGCTATAATTTTTATCAGTGTTTGATTTATTTAAGTGGAAAGTGTGAGCTATTACTTACAAACAGTGAATAACCCTCAATATACTAATATTACATCCCCTCAAACCATACTGTGCCTCAGATCTTGAGAAAGATTAATTGAGAGAATACCAAAGAAAGTAACTTTACAATAAAAATGCATATAATTTTACATAAACATAATTTTTAAACATAAAATTTATTCTTAATTTAACAAAGTATTTTCAAGTAGGTATAGTTATTTTAAACTTGTACATGAGTGTTCTGGGCGAAGTTTTATGGCTCATTAGATACCAGAGACTAATGTTGCAGAAGTAGACAAGGGCCAGCAGCATGTTAACATGCATCATCCGGCACAGACGGAGGAAGCTCAGCTTCAGACCTGCACTAGTGCAATAGAAATGGGTATATTACTAAAATGGGCTGTCTAATGCCTAATGCTCATGTCACTAAACATGTACAGACTGATTTGCAATTTAAAGTACTTATATTATAGTAGTTTTAAATCAATTATTGAGGTTACAGCCATATTTATTATCATTATTTTCAATAAACGAGTGGTGTTAGTGGTAGTGGTGATATAATACTCACTCGGCATTAGCAAAGTCTTCAATGTCCAAATGGAGAGAAACCCGCGAGCCCTGTGGGTCCGGGAGTTTCGTAAAGTCTCGATCAAATTGCTCCTGTAGACAGCAGATTCGCTCCATGATGAACAACAGCAGGATTGCCCAGAAGTACTCAAATTCAAACACCATGTCCGTCATTTTTTCCCCTCCACCATAATAATGTGGTAACCAAATTTAGTCTTGATGGGTGGGTCAGTGTATATGGGGTTGGCAACAGTTGATATGGGCAAGGCAAATGCAGCATCCTGGAAGGGACCCACCATGGCACCTCGGGTCTGCCAGCCCAAGTCTCCACCCTGCCTCGCCTTGTCTTCACTGTAAGCAGCAGCTACATCAGGGAACTTTTGGCCGGCTTTTATTTTCTCCAAAGCTTCTAGGCATTTGGATTGTTTTTCGCAGAGAATATGACGAACTTTGACAGCTGTCCCACCTTTTTTCTCTTTAGGTGCTGAATCTGCAAAGATAAGGTTTAACAAAAAGGTAGAAAATATAATTTGGTTGGACTACAACCGTACTACAACACAACCAAAAACTAACCTAAAAACATTACAACATATCCTTATATTATTTAAATGAGGGTTTTCTGACTCCATGTCAATGTCCAATTCCATGTCGAACAATTCGCTAAAGAATCCAGTAATTTCCCTTTACTGAGAGACATATTAGCAGCGAATACGAGGTGTGGATATCCTTATTCCTAACCTTTTGCATCTCCTCCAGATTTTCCTCCGCCAGCTTTACCTCCTTTCTCTGGTTGCTTTTTAGGAGGCATATTAAATTAATAGTTTAAGATAAGATGAATGCTTCCTCAGTATCTCACTCACGAGGTAAAATTCAGAATCAGAATCGAAACAAATTATTTGAAAACTCGCCGCATAGCCGCATCGCAAAACGTAAATAAATTGTTTGTTACGCTAACAGCAGATGCAAGAAGATATTAAGTAGTTTTGATCTCTTTCACTCTACATAGGCATCCAATAAAGTAAGAGCAGGAAATAATAAAATTTGAGGAGTCATTTTGAATTGGTCAGTGAATGTTTTTTTTTCTTCAGATGGCAAAGAGCCTGGCTCATATGCCAGTGTCAAGTTGTAATTAGTAGGTATATTTTTAGATCTTCGTTCTTGTTTTATATTGTTTTTGTTTATAATTTGTGTTAATTTTTATTGAATAAAAACTTAGGGAATAGAATTTAATGAAAATACGGAAAAGAAAAGGAATTTGGAAAAGGGAATTTAAAATCAGTATAATAAACCATAGAAAATATTAGCTCATACTTATCTTGTTAATACTAGATACTAAAGCATGTATGCATAGAATAGAATACTTAAAATTTAATATCATGATTTCTTAAGAATTTAATAATACTCTTCTAAATATTTCCATCAAAATTATACAAGAGGCAGGACACGGATGAGGAAAATGGAACACCGAGGCAAATTAAATCTGCATAAAGCGAGGAACAATCATATAGCGGACAAGAAAACAGCAAGTGGTTTAGGTCACCAAGACCAGCCACGCAAGCACACTCAGGTCCCTGCACGATGCCAAGCCTGGCAAGATGAGCCGGTGTGCAAGTGTGCCCTAAGCGCATGCGAATGATAGTGGAGGTACTGTATAGTATTATAGTATCTGTGGTGGAGGTAAGAGCCTTGTCAAGCTTACTCTTACGAAACCATGGCTTCAAAGGTAATGTAGGCTGGATGCTTTTATAAAATCTGCCTGTTCTGTTATCTTCAACCCAAATTTTATGCCACGGTTTGAGTAGAAATGTCCTGGGCAGGGAACACAAATCAGGGACATAATTTTTGTATGGGACCATGTCTCCACGTCTCCACGTCTCCACGTCTCCAGTCCACTGCTTCGTTCGCTAATTCATCTGCCCTTTCATTGCCTAGGATACCACAATGAGAAGGCACCCAAACAATGGACCCATAAAGACCCTTTTTTTCACACTTCAACAAGAGGTGTCTTATATCATATAAAACTGGTAAAAAATTATAAAAGAAAGGGAATTTTAACAAAGCCTGGAGAGAACTTCGCGAATCAGTCAGAATTAACGTTTTTTAATTTCATTAAAATTACATATTCTATAGCCCTTAAAAGTGCAAAGCATTCCCCCATATATAGACGATTCAAGTGGGATTTTATTTTTTTGGACAATATTAAACTGGACGTAGTACATGCCCACACTTACACAACTTTGGAGGTGTCTTGAGGCAACTGTAAATATTGTGTAGTATCCTTGCCATGTATTATTCAGAATGTTAGATAACTCTACATTTGGTGCTTCATTGTATTTGAATATACCTATGCATAGTCTTACATCGGGCACCATTAAGGTCAACTCGCATAATTCCGAGATACACCTAATTTCGTGACAACAACTTTGAAGCGATGCACAGAATTGCATATGCGTTATAGCATTCTATAATATGAACCTTATGGAGAGGTAATAAGACTTTTATTTAAATAAAATTATAATAATATAATAATAATAATAATCGTTTATTTACAGAAATAAATGTACATTACAAGCTTGTTTAGCAGGGTAAACAAGGGATGTATCGCTACTCCCTAAAATAGGGCGAAACCCTGTGTTTTAGGATAAGTTGCTGCTACTTCCCACAAGAATAAATGCTTCAGATTTAAATACTACATAGTGTATAAACACTGTGAAATTTTAAATAAAAATATAACTTCTGACATTTAAAAATATAAGATCAGCAAAAACGTAATAGTTTGGTGTGTAGTGTTGGTGATTTATGTTAGTGGGAGAGAATATGGGGAGTGCGGTGAGTGTGTGATTGGAAGTAATGTAGTGTGTAGTGCCTGTGAGAGTTATGTAATGTGACTATTATTTTGATATAAATATAATTGGACTTGTGTTAGACGATCATAAGTTTTTCGCAGTCATCATATGTTTGTGTGCGCAACCAAAGACGTATGTTTTATTATTATCAAATGTGTTATTAGACCAAAGGTCAATGTGCTTACTCAGATTATTATAAATATAGGGTCCCAGAAATTTAAAAAATCGCTGCATAAATTTGGTTCGTACTAATACTATGTGAAATACTTTATCTCTTCTTCTTTTAGTACGTGAGTTATTTTGATGTGGGGAATTGTTTTTGTGTTGTTTCAGAACAATGCTATGTATAAACAGCTGTCTAACCGAGAGGTCATCACAGAAGCTGTACAATTCAGTTGTAGGGAAACAATAGGTTTAAATGTACACACCTTCAAGACCGCTCTTTGAGCCCGCTCAAGTTGCAAAAGTGTACTCCTATGAGTACCTCCCCAACTGGAGATGCAGTATCGTAAGAGTGATTCACATAATGCCACATATATCCTTTTCATCAGAAGCGGTTCAGCCACATGTCTAAGACCCTTAAAGATATAAGTTAGTTTCCTAACCTTGGAGCTGAGCATTTGAATGTGAATTTGGAAATTTAGGTTAGAATCGAGCATGATACCTAGATATCTCATTGAGGATGTCCGTTCTAAGGGTCCACAGCCGCAGAAGCCAGCAACAGAATCAGCACACTCATGAGCAACTAAGCTGAAATAATTTGTTGGTTGGGTTGAGTTATTAATCGAGAAGGTAATGTATTTGGTTTTTGTAGTATTCAAAGTTAAAATATTTTGTTGTAGCCAATCTACGACTTCATTGAAGCCAGCTTGTGCACAGGAATTTACCTCTTCCCAACATGAACCCGAGAAAAGTAATGCGGTATCATCGGCTTATGCCACAATTTTGCATTGGGGCAACTCAAGACAACAGAGCTCATTTATGTAGATTGTGAATAGAGTAGGTCCAAGTATGCTGCCCTGAGGGACACCCCAATGGACTGATTGAGTGGAACTTGTGTGTTCACCTATTTTTACACATTGCAGCCTGTTGCTTAAGTAGCTCCTAAAAAGCTCAAGCTGTATGCCTCTGATACCTATTTTTTCTAGTTTTGTTATAAGGAGGTCAACGGAGACCGTGTCAAATGCCTTGGCCAGATCAAGAAAGATACCCAGACACCTCCTTTTATCATCAAGGTTTTCAGCAACATAGCTTGTGAGCTCATGGACTGCATCAGATGTGGATCTGCCAGAACGAAAACCGAACTGATTGTTCGATAAAATTGAATATTTTTCTAAGAAGTGAGTCAGTCGTGAGTTAATGATACGTTCTAGGATCTTAGAAAGAGATGGCAGTATCGAAATAGGCCTATAGCAATCGACACGGTCTCTATCGCCCCCCTTGTGAATAGGTATAACAACTGATTGTTTGAGAGCGTCCGGGAAAATTCCCTTCTCAAGGCACAAGTTAAAGATGAATGTAAGGACTGGAACAAATTTAGTCTTAAATTCTTTAGGTATCTTATTGGAAATGTTATCCCAGCCAGTTGAACAGTCGTTTTTTAGCTTCATGATGAGACTATCGATTTCGTCAGAATCCGTTCCTAGCAAAGAAAACGATTGCAGTCTTGCTTGAGATTGATTATTTAAGCAAATATTTTTAGTTTTAATGGCCTCTGCCAGTTTTTTCCCCACATTC
Source organism: Argyresthia goedartella (assembly GCA_949825045.1). Taxonomy (NCBI): domain Eukaryota; kingdom Metazoa; phylum Arthropoda; class Insecta; order Lepidoptera; family Argyresthiidae; genus Argyresthia; species Argyresthia goedartella. The sequence continues at coordinate 40,323,599 of OX463809.1, forward strand.
ACAAAGTAGTTGTTAACATTTTCAATTGAAACTTTAGGTGAGTTATGAGTAGCAAGAAGTTCACAAGGTTGGTCTTTCTTTTTAGTGGTCGAGGTAATTTTTTTTATAGCCTTCCAGAGTTATTTGGAGTTATTACCTGCAAGATTTAGTTGGGATTTGTCAAAGTTTCTTTTTAGTTTTTTTATTATATTATTACAGAAATTTCTATACCGTGTATATGTTTGCTTGTATACTTCATTTTCAGGGTTTTTTGCCAATTTGCGATGGAGATTATCTCTGTTTCTTATACATCGAAGCAAACCAGGCGTCATCCATGATTTTATAGGGCATTTATTACTTGGGATCCTACGTCTTTTAGAGTTTTTATTTATAACCGTTTGAATAGTCTCTACAAAGATATTCGTAGCTATATTAGGATCAGGTTGTTCATAAATATTCCCAAAAGATAGTTTATTAATATCCTGTGTAATTCCCTCACGGTCAATAGTAGTATGATATGTTGCAGCATGTAATTTATTATGTTTGAGCTTTATACAGAATAGGATAGCCTTGTGATCAGTCAATGTAGAATGCATAACCAGTGTAATTTTATATTTAGAGAGAGCACAAAGGGTAATCTTAAAGGTCTGCACTTTCCGTCCATTCTTTTACCCTACTGAACTTCTTTTCAGGTCATGTAATGTTCTTACAGTTAGACAACTCTTTGTTTACTTTACCATTTTGAAACAGCACTCACTTATGACATTTGATCCCAAATTATTGATCAAGCGCCGTAACGATAGGGTGTGTCCACAACCTAAAACTTTCCGGACCTCCTTTGCTCACAGATTCTTCCCTTTCCTTGGACCTTTGCTGTATAATAAAATCAATAGAAAAATAGACATTTACTCTCTTACCACCTATCATTTCAAGAAAACCATTTTTAATACTCTTCAAATTCTGAATTATGACCAAACAGAACAACTACTAATGACTATAGATTAGGTGCTAAACATCAATCTTACCTCTTATATTAATTCCTGATAGTAATAATATGTGTTCTTTTTGTAATTGAATCTGTCTTACTTTGTTTTGCACTCCTTGACATTATTAAATATATTAAAGAGTATGGTACCAAAAAGCATATCAAGTGCCTTAAACTCCTCTCCACACACCCTCTCACACACACTCATTCACACTCACGATATTCAAAGAGAGGTCTCTCTTATACTCAACAAGGCCTTAAGCCTATGTAAATTTTGCTCCCTTTTGTAGTTTATTTTTCCTGATTTAGTTGTACTTGGTCTAATGAATAACAGGTACTCATTTTTCGTAATGTATGGCACTTATACTGTAATTATTAGGAAGAGCGCTGAATCCTGAAATACAGGTTAACCACCTAGCTCAGGTTCAGATGTTTTCTGTTTTTACTAGAGTTCAAATAATGCTTTACATGTATTAATTAAGCTCAAACATATCCTAGTGTAATACCTCGTTATGATAAATAAATAAATTATTATTATTATTATTAAATTATTATAATTGCTTCATTTTTTGTCTTAAGAATTAAGTGGTCTAGACATGTCCTACTCATGTCCCTAGTTATGAATGTATGACCAGGAAATAGCCCGTGATACGCCAATGATGTTAAGTATTGTTCGGCGTCAGAGTTTTGGTGGTCAGGGTTTAAATCTATATTGCAGTCTCCAGTTAATATTATATTTTGAAAATTAGAAAGATTTTGTAATTGTTTATTTAGTGAATCTATAAAATTATTGGTATTTTCAAAGGATGGTGAACGATAGATGCCCAATATAGCTGTATCGTTTCCATGTTTTATAATCAGACAACTTCCATCGAGGAAGTTCGGTTCTTCAATCGTTAGACTTAAATTTTCTTTGTAATAGACTACTACGCCATCATTTTGATTGGAAAGTGTTTTATTTGAGATCTGATTATATCCGTCAATTGTGGGGAGAACAGGGTTACAAGAAAGCTAACATTCTGTGAGTATTAGAATATCAGTCTACTTTCAATTCGTGAAGGAGGACCAAAAAACCTGGCATATTACAGCCAATACTTCGGATATTCTGTGTTATTATTTTGAGACAATTATTTGTTGAGGGTACATATTTGTGACAGTTTGCGGTTTCAGTAAGTATTGATTGACAGATTAACATACGATCCATGTCTTCTATAATATTATGCATATTTATGTTATAAGATTTTAATAAGTTGAGATATTTGTCCTAGAAGTGGCTTCATAATCTGTATTTTAACGGTTAAGGATGATTGCATGTTTGTGTATGATGATGTCGTGTATGAGAGTGTTGTTTTAGTTGATGTATTTGTTGTGTACTGTGTGTTTGAGTTTAGTGTAGGTTTGAATAGAATTAAAAATTTATACATAAAGAGACTATGCCATTTTGCATGCCAAATTGTTCAGTAATATTGTTACAAAGATGTACCAGAAAATAACGATATAGTCATTTGCCTACTCTGAGTTTTTCAATGTCGTTTTCACATATTACCCGAACGTATGGCAATTTTTCGGCTTTACGTAGATAAATCAGCCCGCGTGATGTCCAACAGTAGTCGTAATTGAACTCCTTTGCAAACTCTCTAGCTTTGTAGAAAAGTTGTTGAGCTCGGGGGGTGAGTGTCTCAGAAATGAATACTCCTTTCCTTGGTCCTGAGAAATTGAGATGTTGAGTGTTCAGCTTGTTGTCGTTCGATTTGTGTTTGTTAAAATCTTTAACAAACACAAATAGCTGGTTAAATAAGAGTGAGCGAGAAAGGAACAATAGCCGTAATTGCCCGCCGACGCGCCATTTCGCATTGCGTTATCAGTGGCCTTTGTTGTGGTCGAGTTAAAAAACCAAATAAAACACAAAAAGTGTGTCGTTTGACTTTGTTTGTTAGTAAGAAGTTCACGAATACCTTTAGCCTTCTTATACGTATACTGCTTTACCTAAGTTTTGCGTAGTTTTTAGCCAAAAGCTTATTTTATACTATTGCAAATTTGCGGTTTCTCAAATCTGTGCGGCGATTGGATGTCACGTAATTAAAGTAGGTAAGTGTGTGTTCGCGACAAAGTAGAATTATATAATTGATTTGTATATAATAGTTATAGTTTAATTATTTGTTGTGATAATCGTTTTATAGTTCCTAATTAGTTTTGTATATGTTTGAATTTATTTACAAAGAATAAATAAAACTAGATAGGAAGGCGGGTGTACAAGGCGCCCCCTGTCGAGGGGAAACAAAGACTCGAGGCGAGTCGGGGGACGGGGGCGCCAGACCACCGCGGGGTATGCGCGGTAGGTCGGGGATCGAGGTACGCCCGCCGACCAATCAGAACCATGTTAGAGCAGTATAAATATAGGGACAATTTCCACTGTAAATCACTCTTCGCTCAGACTCCGAATAAAACACTGCTCCTGAGAACCCGGCCTTTTCTTCAAACCTCTCCACCCCCTGTCAAGTAGTGAGCCAGATCGAAGGTGGCCCACATTAATTTATCTTTATTTAGAAACAAACAGTCTCTTATATAATACAATGTTACATTATAGGGTAATAAGAATTATAGACCTACAGTTTCCTTAAATAGAGTATGAAAACCATACTACAATTCAATAGCATCCTGATTCTAAACTATATAACTAATATAGGTACTAAAACTAAACTGGAAATAGAAATTCTAATATGTAAAATCGATGCTATAAAAATACCTTTACATTCTGACAAAAATAAAACATTTTTTTATATGAACAGACAAAAAAAATGCAATAAAAGTCAACTATCTCATTAAAAACTATTAATACACTTCAAGGTTTGTTGTTTGAAGCTACTAAACTTTATATGAATGAATGAATGAATGAATGGTGCTTCTCCAGCCAGGGTTCTAAACCTGTTCCGGTCTTTCGGCCGGCATACCAGAGGGCACAAGTTTTGAGGGGGGGCGGAATGACCTGCTCTGTAGGAAGGGAAGGATAGTGAATTCAATCGACCGACTCTTCAGCCTGAAGCCAATATAGGATATGTGGAATGGGGAGGATGTGGGATTTGGAGAGCAGCTGTTGTTTTCTTCAAGTTCTTGTTTTCCTTCTATTTTCAGTTATTGTTAATAGTTGAGTTTCCTGAGTCGTGTTCGTTTGGGTTATCCGGTAAGTTCCCAGTTTCGCTTTTGCTGTCTGTTTCTGGGATACGGTATATTTGCCTCTAGGCCATCTTGACATCGTCCCTGTTGTGTGATGATTCTGTCCAGTAACTGTGTTTGATGTTTGATGTCATGCTTAAGGAAATCTTTCCAGGTGTATATAAGTCGGCCGGCTTTCTTCTTCCTTGCTTCGTATTTGAATGGAGCGTGTAGTAAGTGCTGTTGTGGGCGTCGCAGAATATGTATAGTAACATATCCGGTGGTTTTTGATTCGTTTGGTTATCGTTTTGCCCTGTAGTCAGTCATGAATTTTGTGGTATCTTGGATAGCTTCTGGCGTTCTCAAACATGTCTCTGAGGATCAGGCGTTCATATACTGACTGTCAACTGTTTGCTTTAGTGAGGGTTGCCGCTTTTTGTCCGTATTTTATAAACAGTGCAATGACCATTTTGTAAATCAGGCGCACTATATTTCAGTCTATGTTGGATTTCTTTATAAAATGCATTAGGGCCTTGGAATTGCATATGGCTTGCCGGCACCTCTTTTTTATTGTGTCCTATGTCCTGCCGTAATATATGTGCCGAGATATTTGATTTCGTTTACGGTTAATATTGGAACTACGTCCAATTCACTGGTTGTTTATGGGGTCTCTTATAAGAATTTTCGTCTTTCTACTTTTAAGTTTGCCATGAGCAGTTCTCCGATGATATTTAATTATTCACTTTTAGCTACTCCGCGGCATAGCAGCGCTGCGTATAAACGCTCCTTCAGGCTGCGGGCGGTCCGACTCTGGAACGCACCTCTTTGCAATATAAGAGACAGTCCGACTCTTTTTCTTTTAAGAAACATATTAAAGAGCTCTACATGTCTCTTTCGTAAAAGTTACTGTATTTATTTTATTATATGTAAGGTTTATGTATATATCGGTAATTATTTCGTATTTGCTATCTGTATTTTACAGATATTTTAATTTATTCCTAGGCATTTTAGTTATAGTAATTATCGTGCACTGCCTACCCTTTTATGATAGCAATTCCTGTAATGCCTTGTTTTGCTGGAAGAAATCTCTTTTCAGAGACAACTCGCCCTTGTACTTACATGCATTTTCTTTTGATGTAACTTTTAAAATATTTGTGTGCAATATTGTGAAGGAGGTTTGTTCCTATAATTCCCTTTTTCCTGTATTTCTTTATAGCGTCTTGTCCGATGCGAGCATACAGATACCAGAGATAGTGTTTTGACATATGTATCATGTTTGTTTCCTGTATATAGGCTATGTGTATGTTTTTGTTAGTCAATTCCGCGTCAATGTTGAGTCTTTTAGTTATTTCGGCGCATCCTCTAACCTTCCAAGTAGCAATGCGCATACGCTCGCATGTGACTTGTGGTTTACATATGGGGCTGTTTCGTATCATCGTATATCCGGTGTTGTCTGGGATGTCTTCTGTTGATGTTATGGTTGACCCTGAGGAGGTCATGGGTGTTGCATTAAGTATCGGCGAAAGTATGGTGTTATCAGTTTGGTTATCGGTTGCTTGATCCGTGGGTAAATTTGGCGATTCAAGCAAGTAAACGCTGTCGTAGTGGTGTCCTGTGACGTTGAGGTTGATAGATTTCACTGCATCCGCTGGATTCTTGGGCGTGAATGTGAGCGATGGTGTATTTTGCTGGTGGATTGTTGCGTTAAGTAGAAAGTATTCGGCAGCTGGTATTATAATCTCCTCTCCAGCCCAAGTACCGTAATTGCGTAGATTTTCAGTGGTGAGTTGTTAAGGATTTCAGGCTCAGTGATTGCGAGCTTTGTTCTGTTCATCGCCGTTTTCTTCTACATATTTAACTAGGTCCTTACGAATGTGAGTGTGGTTGCATGTTAATTGACATAGGTGATTAATTTGGTCAGCAATTGCGGTGAATAGGCAGTTACCATCTCAGCGTTGGTAAGGCTTCCATTAGGTTATCTTCTTGGGATGTTGTTGAAAGAAAGAACTTAGAGATAGCGTGATTTATTTGAACTACCTTTGTCTACGATTAACAGATCGTACGGGTTGCGATTGTCAAAGTTTGTGCGTATCTTCGTGCGCCCTTATTCTCGGTAGAGAGCCGCTTAGGACAAAAAGTCTCCGATTTTATTGTTGTTATTGTTCATCAGTGGAAGTCTTTTGTTAATTGCCTGTTTTCTGGAAGATGGTGAAATGATCCTTTTATGATGTGCAATTGTTTGCTGTTTCTCGCTATTTCTCAGAATATGCAGTTATGTAGTAGACGGGCTTGCATTATTGTTTTATTTTTGTGGGCTTGTCGGACCGGATAAAGTTAGAAATGGTTATGTTTTGTTTTACTGTTATTGGGTAGGTTCCTGCTTAGTTTTGTATTTAGGTATACCTATCTCTGGCCTACCTATCTAGGCACTGTGTCTGTGGAATAGTTTGGAGCTGGCGTAGTAATTTGAAGCGAGCGTGGTATCTGTTTATGAAATGGTATTTAGCATTACGAAGGGGGTTACCTGCCAGATATAGAGTTCGTTTTGCCTTTTGATCTGAGTTAGGGCTATCATAATCGCAGCGATCTCACCAGGTTGTTGCTCAGCTAGTGAGACTCATTGCACTGATATCACCTACTTCAATTCACTTCATTAGTGCATATTAGTTAGGTCCGTGACTCGGGTCGAGGTTCAGTCCGTGAACAAGGCCCTAGAGATGAATACCCGGTTGTATCTGACCCGGCGGAGGGGGTTACATGTGTTAGTGGCGTGTGAGTGTATGTGTCGGTACGGTAAGTATCAAAGTCATTGGTCATCTTATCTTGAGTTGTGCATTTTGGGTAGGCCGGGGGAAGGTGTTTAGATTTACCGCTATCATATTATCTGTTTTTGGGGCGGGTGGAACTTGAGGGTACTTTGGTAGTCGCGCTGTATTTTGGTATGGGAAAAGTGAGATGCTGCGATGTAGATTTGACTGGTTGTTGATAGGTTCTTGATTACGTTTTGGGGCTCTATTATGTATGCGCTGTCGTAGTGGCTGTCGGAAAAGGTCAAGTTGAGTTATATTCTTGTTGGGGGCTATATACGATTGATGGGCCATTTTGTTGATGGATCGCTACACTTATTACGTAGAACTCCGCGGCTGCTATGATAATTTCTTCACCGCCCCACGTGCCCTGTATGTGGAGATTTTTTATGTACTCAGTGAAAGCTTCTGCGTTTGGTGCGTCGATCGCATGTTTGATGCGTGGATAATTGCTGTTAGCTTCCACGTATCTAGCTAAGTCGCTTCTGATGTGGGTATGGTTGAATGTCGCTCCAAACAGATGGTTGATTTGGTCTGCAATTGCATGGAACAGGTAGTTTCCATCTCTGGGCATTGGTAGAGTTTAGATTGTGAGATATTACTACAGGAGAAAGCCTCGTAGTATTTTAGCTAATATGAATGTGTGTGTGTGGGTTGTTTCTAAGAGGTGTACGGCCGGTATGATGAGAGACGCTGTTTGGCTTTTTACGATCTATTTTTATTCTAATGTTTCCCGGTATTTCCAAGATGGGCTGACACCATAGAATGGGTGCCAGATGTGTGAGGGAACGTTGTGAGCCTTTTGTGCTTCGAAGCTTTTTCAATTGTTCCTAAATAGCAGTCAATTGTTTTGTCTAGTTTCTGGGAGTTTGGTGAGATGGCATTTTTATGGCCTGCACTTGTTTAGTTTTTGTTTATTGTCGGGTTTAGTATATTTGCAGTTTAGCTACATAAAAATAATTCTAGGATTGTTAAGTTTTGGGTTGGCTTATTCACTGAGTTTCAGGGTTTAGTGGATGGTTATTGTTAATGACTGTTTTGAATGGTCCTTCGAAGATGAGGAGAAAATAAATCTCGAGGAGAATTATCTCGAATTTATTTTCAGGCAAATCAATATAAGTATATGTAGCTATAATAATGTTTTATTAGTTGATTTTGATATTGCGTAGGTAGGGAATTGTTATATCCTGCCTATGACGCACCTATAAATGTGATTATGCCTTAGTCAATAGGGGCGACCGCGGCCGCGGTAAGTGGTGGTTTATTATTGTCAGGCGGCGAGTGGTGCTGAGAGAAATAAAGTTAGAGGTAGGTAATCACTATCAATGATGTCCTAATCGGAATGATCTCACCAGGTTGGTGTGTTTAGCGGCGGTGGTGGTGGAGGCAGTAGCGTTGAGGGTGTGTTGCGTAGGCGTCGCTCGCTGCCGGCCTGTCGCTGCGTGGCTCAGACGTGCACCTGGCCTAGAATAAATTCTAGGGCTTGCACAGATGGGATGTCTAAGAGTATCGCGCAGTTCTCTGGGCATTCATTACACTTGACCGCACTAGTATCATCACAATCACTGAAATGCGTGGTATTGCACAGATGGGGTGCCTAGATGGATCACGCACATTCCCCAGGTAACCCTTACAGTAACACGCGGTATAAGCCAGGCTCGTTTTCGGGCCTCCGGAGGCAGAACAAAAGGCGCGCGCCGGGGATGAAAACTATTGTTTGTTTAAATGCGTTTGGGAGATCTCGGGGGGACACGTCCGTTCGGTCCGGCAACACAAACGCCACTCTTCTGTTTGAAGCTACTAAACTTTATACTGAAAATATCCAAATTTTGAAATTTATCATCATACATCCTACATGCTCTTTTAATGAAACCGTTTCTTGCGTATGAAGTTCGACTACGTGGAATATAAAAGAGGTCCTTTTTTCTACATACTCGCTCACAATGACGGGGTACTCTAAAGGAAAGAGACTTTAATAACTCAGGGGCATCGATAATATTGTTAATGACTTTATAAAGAATAATAACATCAGTGCGTTCGCGACGCAGGCTCAAGGCTGAAATATTGTGTCTTTTCATAGCGGTAGTATAATCTATGTATTTATTTCCTGTGCGATAATCAATTGCTTTTACAAATTTTTTTTGCACTTTCTCTATTCTATCGCTATGAGTTACATTTAACGGCTATCACACTGCGCTAGCAAATTCTAATCGACTACGGACATAACTATTAAATAATATCTTAAATGTCGAAGATCTTCTGAAATCTTTACTAACGCGCAAAATGAATCCCAACTGCTTGAAAGATTTATTTAAGATATTGTCAATGTGGGGCACAAAGGTAAGCTTTAAGTCCATGATTACGCCGAGGTTACGAATCTGGTTCACACGGGTTAACTCTTTATCGCAAAGATCATACTTGGAGTAAATAGTTGTCCTTTTTCTACTGAAGCTAATAACAAAACATTTTTCTGGGTTTAAGAAAAGATTATTTGCGTTACAAAAGGTTTGGAAATTATTTAAATCGTTTTGCAGTAAAATACAATCGTCAGGATTTCGTATGACTCTAAAAATTTTCGTGTCGTCGGCGTATAAAAGCATGTTTGAATTATTGATACATTCAGTGATATCATTTAGATACTGAACAAATAATAAGGGCCCTAAATGGGAACCCTGCGGTACACCAGAACTGATAGACCTGTAATGAGAAATATGCCCTCTCACAGCTACGGCCTGCGAACGATTTTCTACATAAGATTTAACCCAACGGTAAAGATCCCCGTGTATACCAAAGTGCCACAGCTTCAGAAGTAAGCGCTCATGACTGATTTTATCAAAAGCCTTGGCGAAGTCGGTATACACAGCATCCACCTGACAGTTGTTATCTAATGCAGTTAAAATAGCTTCAGCATATGATAGAAGATTCGATTCGACACTACGACCTCTAAGGAAACCATGTTGGTTAGAAATTATATAAGTTATATAAGGCCGCATAGCAGTAGATAGCTGATCACTAACAATCTTCTCTAAAATTTTGCCAAACTGACACAATTTCGATATAGGGCGATATTTCTCTATATCCGTGCTAACTTCACCTTTTGGTACTGGTGTAACTAATGCTTGTTTCCATAAGGATGGTACAGACCCCTCCCTGAAAGACTTCTCAAAAAGTAAAGTTATCGGCAATGTTAAGCTGGGGGAGCAAAGCCCTCGCAATGTAAACGCGTTTGGATAGGGTATTGAAATTAAATCGCAAGCCATCTGGAATGTATTCGGGTTTCCCTCAGGATTGTCTATATAGCTGAGTGTGTTGTGGTTCCCCGAACCAGATAAAGTTCGCATTTACGTGGCCGATTGGTTTTCCCACGTAACATAACCTGTGTTGGAACACTGTGCTCATCGAAGCTGGCCTGCCAGTCATACCTGGTTGGCTGAAGAACCTGTCTACCAAGAAGAGCCTAGGGTGCACCCGGGCCTTGCAGAGAGACAGGAGGTTGACGGGACCGAAGCACAGACCAGGTTAGATCGACTCCATTTATATTAGCTCGGTGAATCGCCGACGTTCACGCTTCTTGGCAACTGATCGCTACGCTACCTCGTAGCTGATGGGCCCCTGCGAGGTCATTAGGTGCTGAGAAGCCTGAAAAATTTTGGTAGCTAGAGCGTGGTTTCCTGAGATTTGCAGCCGTCAAGGGCTCCAGGAACGCACGATTTGGGACTATCAATCTGTAGGTATAGGCGGTTAAGTAACTGGTTGGTTCCTATATCCACATAGATTGGTAGTATTGTAAGCTATAAGTCTATTGCTGGTAGTAGACAGACAGATATTACAGTTTTCCCTAAATGACCAGTTGTACTGAGATGTGACTCAGAATAGTAGGTACTCAACTTAGGTACATTGTAGGTGAATTGAAATTTGCATTGAAGTACCAGTTAGTCAATCTATTAGTGGTCTAGTAATGCTAATGAATGCTTTGGTTAACATAGGTAGTTACATCTATTGATAGCAGGCTATTACATTGTTTTCAGTTTATAGCAATTTATAACTTGAACTAATATTGACTATCTGTGTGTGTTATAATGATAAAGGGAAACTAAATTGTATTTACAGAATTTATATAGATATAAAACTCGGTTCCTATTGTTTAAGGAAAACAGCATTGTTTAAGTTGTGGTTTAGGGTTCCCTCGTTTGGGTTGTAGACTGGAGGGTCCAATAAAATTGAGTTACTGCAAATTGTGAGTAAGTATCGTTCCGATCATGTCGTTATCTGAAATCCAGAAGGGTGTTTCTAAGGAACTCAGATGGTTTTCCTCCGCACACGGTCTGATAGACCGTTTAGATAGGCATGATGTGGTATTGGAGCTGTCTATGGACGTTAAGGAACGTTACAACAGGGTGCTCGAATTGTCCGCGCAGGCGGAATCAGTTGATGGCTGCGCACCTGACAGGCTGTCACGGTTGATAGGGGATGTCGACCAATGTATGGAGATGGCAGCTGCTATCACGCAGAAGGCTGCGGACATACGTAGACAGCGCGAGTCCAGCCATGGTGGTGACATTGAAGCACCCCTGCCGCTTCAGGGTTCGGGGTCCAGGTTACCTGCCATAACTATGCCTACTTTTGACGGAGTGTCCGGTGAATGGATGAGCTTCATCAATCTGTTCGACAGTTTGGTGCACATGCGATCGGACATTACCAAGTCTGTCAAGATGGCTCAGCTGGTGGCAGCATTGAGGGGTGAGCCTAGGGAGCTGGTCGCTCATTTGACAGTTACGGAGGGTAACTATGAAACGGCCAGGCAATTGTTGGTCAGACGTTACCATAACAAACGGAGGTTGGCCGATGCCCAACTGAACCGTTTGTTTAGTATCCCGGTTGTGAACAAGGTCGGGGCCATACAGACGGAGGTTTTGAACCCATTGTTGTCCGTCACCAAGGCTCTAGAGAATCTTGGACTTCCGGTTGGTGAATGGTCGTACCTACTGTTGTACATTGTACTTTCCCGCCTACCCGCTGACGTGCAGACTCGTTTCGAACAGTCTCACGGGAGGTCGGCCGAGGACCTGCCCGCCTTCTCCGACTTGGTCGGATTCTTGGAAGAGGAGGCTCGACGGGCAGAGAATTAGGGGTTGACGGTCACCCATCCTTCGGAGCCACAGAGAGCTGCCGGGAGCGCTGTGAGTAGGGGCTCTCCGACGAGGAAGGACCGCACCAACCGGCAGTCATATGGGACTGTGAGTGCATTGACCCCACATAGTGAGACCTGCCCATGTTGTAGGCAGATTGGCCATGCTGTGGCCAATTGCAATAAGTTCGGGGAACTTAGGGTTCAGGGACGGCGCCGGATGGCCAAGCAGCGGAGCTGGTGTTTCCTGTGCCTCGGGCCACACATGGCTAGGTACTGCACGCGCACAAAAATGTGCGGATATTGTGGTGGGGCCCACAACAATCTGTTGTGCATGAACCGGTCCGGCCAACAGCCACCACAGGGCCGTACCCAGGGTGACACGGCATGGGGCCCTGAGAATTCGTTTGCGACTCGGAGCGCAACTCAGGGGCCAATGTCCCCACGTGCACAGGGCGGTACTAGGCTGCAGGGCCGCACTCAGGGTCATCACATGGGGGGCCCTGAGTTCTCGGTTGCGACTCAGCATCCGACTCAGCGGCACATTGGGTGTGTTGAGCAGGCCGTAACGGGCGGGTGGCATGGGACACCTTCGAGCTATGCGGGTGCGGTTCGGACGCCGCCTCAGTTGTCGCCCCGCTCGTCGCCTCGTCCTCGTCGGTCGCATGTGATGTCCCCCCCGCTCATGGAGCGGCCACGGTTGAATTCACGCCCATCCCCCTTCGGGGGGCGTCGTAGGGTGGCAATGGAACCGGCGCGTGGGCCATTTGTACAATGGGACCCTCTGGCGTATAGCTGCATACCTGATCGGTTACAGGCACAGTGGGGCCCCGGGGGTCCTCGCTAGGAATTTGCGGCCCAACCATTTGTTGCCCCCCAACCGGAGACGGTGGTGTTACCGATCGCCTCTGTGCTTGTTTGGGATTTGGCGGGCAACCCAACATACGTTCGCGCCCTATTAGATTCTGGAGCTCAGGGCTGCATTGTATCGAATGATTTAGCAAAATGGTTGGGCCTCAAGATAAATAATGTATCGCTGCCGAGGAAATTGGTCCCTGCTGGGGATTACAGGGCAACCCTTCACGGGTTTTGTGATGCCTCTGAACGAGGGTTTGCGGCAGCGGTCTATTTGCGAACCGTCACCTCCACCGGGGAGGTCGACGTGCGTTTGGTTTTGGCAAAAAGCAAGGTAGCGCCTATTCGGACAAGGATGACGATTCCAAAACTGGAACTGTCCGGGGCTGCTCTTTTGACCAAACTTTTGAATCACACTCTAACAGTGTTGCGTGGGTCAGTGGTTTTGGAGGATACGGTGTACGTGTGGACGGACAGCCAGATTGTTTTGTGCTGGCTGAAGGCTTCGGTCCATAACTTAGAGGTTTTTGTTGCGAACCGTGTCTCCCAGATTATGTCGTCTGAGGTCCCACTGACCTGGAGACATGTACCAGGAGAATTGAACCCGTCTGATTGTGCATCCAGGGGATGTCGGGCTCCTGAACTCGTTAGACACCATTTGTGGTGGGGACCACCCTGGCTTGCCAAGAGAGAATCGGACTGGCCCCACAGCCATGTAGTAGTATCTTCGGATCATGGCCCCAGAGCGGCCGTGCATGTTACCCAGAAGGGGCAATACAAGGCGTACCTATGTGTGTTTGTTTGTTAATCCACCAAGGCGGTACATCTCGAGCTCGTTGCTGATCTCTCGACAGAGGCTTTCATTGCTTGTTTGGATAGGTTTGTTTCTCGAAGGGGACTTCCAACTTTGATCCGCTCTGATAACGGCACTAACTACATCGGTGCGGAACGATGCTTACGAGAGATAGTCAACTTTTTGAATGTAAATAAAGTGGATATTGGAACGGCCCTCTCCCGTCGGGGTATACAGTGGACCATCAGCCCACCGATTTGCCCCCACTGGGGTGGGATTTTTGAGGCCGTAGTTAAGTCAGCTAAGACGCACTTGGGGCGTATGGTAGGTCAGACCGCGCTGACTTTTGAGGAGCTCGCGACATTGTTTTGTAAGATCGAGGCCGTTCTCAATTCGCGACCGTTGTGTCCGCTCAGCTCGGATCCAAATGACCTGGAGGCTCTGACCCCAGGCCATTTCTTGATAGGACAGCCACTTAACGCGTTGCCCGAGCACCCCTTCGAGGGAGTGAAATTGTATCGGTTGTCAAGGTATCAGATGTTGCAGCAGTTTACTCAGAATTTCTGGAAGCGTTGGTCGCTCGAGTATCTGCATATCTTACAACAGCGCCTTAAGTGGACTGACAAAACCAGCCCCCCTAGTGTTGGTGACCTCGTTCTGGTTAAGGATGCTAACCTACCGCCACTACGTTGGCGCAGGGGGCGCATTGTTAACTTGTTCCCTGGCAAGGACGGGACCCCCCGGTCTGCAGAGGTTCTAGTAGGAGGCTCGGTTCTAAAACGAGCGGTAGCAACGTTGTCTCGGCTGCCCGTAGATTAAGGGACAGGTGGGTGCCTGTCCGGGCGGGTGATTGTTCGATTCCAAATCGATATTCGATCGATGGTTTCTGAACGGCCATTTTGAATTTGACGTTGCTGCCAACCTTGCAGTTTTTGACAACTGACAGACGAAAGCCCTCGCAATGTAAACGCGTTTGGATAGGGTTTTGAAATTAAATCGCAAGCCATCTGGAATGTATTCGGGTTTCCCTCAGGATTGTCTATATAGCTGAGTGTGTTGTGGTTCCCCGAACCAGATAAAGTTCGCATTTACGTGGCCGATTGGTTTTCCCACGTAACATAACCTGTGTTGGAACACTGTGCTCATCGAAGCTGGCCTGCCAGTCATACCTGGTTGGCTGAAGAACCTGTCTACCAAGAAGAGCCTAGGGTGCACCCGGGCCTTGCAGAGAGACAGGAGGTTGACGGGACCGAAGCACAGACCAGGTTAGATCGACTCCATTTATATTAGCTCGGTGAATCGCCGACGTTCACACTTCTTGGCAACTGATCGCTACGCTACCTCGTAGCTGATGGGCCCCTGCGAGGTCATTAGGTGCTGAGAAGCCTGAACACTAACCCTACTAATTCCACAGAAACGAACACGGACAGCCAGGCGACAAAGGAGACTCCGCCGGCACGCAAAAAGGCACCGAGCACGCGCCTCGGCGAAATCCAGGGCTCGCAAGCGCGAGCTCGAGAAGGCCCGGCAGGAGCTGCTGCAGAAACAAGTGGAGCTTGCAGCCGCGCGCGTCACTCTGCTCGAACAGGAATCAAGCGACGAGGGAGAAGACGACGACGACGACGGGGCCACGCTGCGCGAAGAGCGCACCACCACATGGGTTGAAAGGAACACCCTAGCGCTCACCTCTGGAGCGTACGTGGACGGGAACACCGCTGACGCTGCGCCGGGAGGGCTCAAGCCCTTGGTCCCTGCTGGAGGAGTGCTCAATACGTCGCGGCCACCGCCGTGCCGCGACGAACTCCAGCCGAGGGGCACCGACCAGTCACCGACTCAACAGAGTCAGCTTCCCGTCCCCTACGTCGAACCGACTCCGGTGTTCGACTATAGAGAGCTAGCCTCAGCTCTAACTAAGGCAGCCCGGTCCATGCAACCGGTAAGTACGAAAAACTATGAATTACCAGTGTTCGCAGAGGCCGCGACCGAATGGCTGCCATACAAGAACGCGTTCGAAGAAACCGCAACGCATCTCACCGAGCAAGCCAACCTGATGAGACTCCGCCGCAGTCTCAAAGGACCCGCTCGAGAAGCCGCACAGTGCCTGTTCGTCGGCTCAACAACGTGCGCCGAAGTCATGAGGCTCCTCGCGTCAAGATTAGGACGACCAGACGCTCTGGTCATAGTGGAGATGGAAAAACTCCGAAGCCTTCCGAAACTCGCCGACAACCCGAGGGATCTCTGCACGTTCGCCTCAAAAGAAATCAATATCACCGCCACGGTGAAAGCACTTAATAAGGTACATTACCTTTTTAATCCAGAAATAGTGAGAGGCGTCGTGGACAAGCTGCCCGCGACGCTGAGATATCGTTATTACGATTACGCCGCAGAAAAGGACCCCCAGGAGCCCGACCTCGTCACACTGACGAGATTCCTGGAACGAGAAGTGGAACGCTGCGGTAGCTACGCACCGGCCGAGATCATCGCGCCGGCGCTAGAGAACAAGAAAACCGTAGCTGAGAAAAGGATCCGCAGTTATCACATCGAAGAAAAGAAACACGAGCCGTCCTCCTGTCCGATCTGCAAAAAGGGAGAACACAAGACTCAAGATTGTCCGAATATGAAAAGGGCAGAAGTCTCGGCGCGCTGGGAACTAGCCAAGACCCACCGCCTGTGCTTCCGCTGCCTCCGAGTCCGTCGTAAACAACATAGCTGTAAGTAAATAAGGTGCGAGAAAGATGGCTGCCAGTACGCTCATCACCCTTTGTTACACGCAGATACGACAACAGCGCCACCCTCCGAGGCAGCGGCGGACTTCGTCGCCACAACCAAGAGTGCGACAAGGACAGCGATACTCAAAGTGCTACCAGTAGAAGTGTCCGGTCCGGCGGGAGCGTACGCAACTTACGCTCTACTGGACGACGGATCGACCTGTACACTTATCGAGAACGAGATCGCAGAGAAAATAGGAGCTACGGGGCCGCTATCGCCTTTCTACATCGAGACAGTGGGCGGCTCAAAAGTCGACGAGGACAATTCAAGGCGAGTTTGTTTTAACATAAAAGGACCGGACTCTGACAGTTTTCAGATCTCAGCGCGCACGATGGGCGGACTCAACCTCTCGTCTCAGTCCCTGCGGAGGGAAGACGTGGAGGGCTGCCCTCACCTGGCCGACATCGCGGACAAGATCGCGTACGAGAAGTGTACGCCCATGATCTTGCTGGGACAAGACAACTGGCACCTACTCCTCTCCCACGCTACAAGAAGCGGGGAACGGGGACAACTCGTCGCGTCGAAAACGGCACTCGGATGGGTGCTACACGGCGTGAAAGAGGCCCGCGGCAGAGCACAGCGCCACAGAGTACACCACGCCGTCCCGCACTCACTGGACACGGAGGAGGATAACATGGAGGATTTTTTTTTTTTTTTTTTTTACTTTATTAGGAAAACTAACAGCTTATCACTAACACAATAAATTACACACATAGATACAGAAAGCCAACAAAAAGTTTTCACAGCTAGCAATATTTTGAGCAATTAGCACAGGTGAAAGAAAAGCGATACACGAAACACCAGACACGGTAACTATATCCAATAATAGAAGAAGGAAGATGGCACACCATTATAGTGGGTTATATCAGTAATGAGGCCTCAACCGAGTCACAGAACTTAGAGGTTAATACTTTACGGATAACGGAAATACTACTAGCGAACAAATCAATGTCTTCGTTTTCAATACAAAGGTCGTTGAAAGATCGTATAGCTCTGATAAAGTAAGAATTTAGTCTAAAGTTTGTGCGAGCCCAAGGAACAAACAATGACAGTCTTCGGCGAGACTGAGAACGTGAGGGGATGAGGAGATGAAGCTTAGCTAACAAGGCGGGACAGTCGACAAGGCTCTGGGCTATTTTCATCAGATAGGTGATGTCAGTTATGTATCGCCGTACATGCAATGGAAGTAAGTGGAGTTTGATGCATAATTGGTTATAGGGTAGTCTTGGAAGTTTAAATTTGAATTTAATATGTCGAATAAATTTCTTTTGAATGCTCTCTAACTTATTAATATATACTTTGTAACTAGGGTTCCAAACCTGTGAAGCATATTCGAGGTGGCTCCTGACAAATGCACAGTAGATAACTTTTACGGATTTAAGGCGACGCAGATTTTTGCAAGAACGAATAATAAACCCTAAGGCCTTGTAGGCTTTACTGGTAATTGAATTTATGTGCGTATCAAAGATAAGTTTGCTATCCATAATGACACCAAGGTCTCTAATTTCATGAAGTGTAAGTAAAGGTTTATTTTTTAATGAGTAATTGTTATTAAATACGTTGCGTTTACGAGTAAAGGACACAGTAAAGCATTTGGATACATTTAGGTCAAGTTTATTGTTGAGGCAGTAAATATCGAATTGCAGAAGGTCGTCTTGCAGTAATGCTGAGTCAATAGCATCGTTAACAGTTCTAAATATTTTCATGTCATCGGCAAAAAGTAAGAATTGAGAATTTTTAAAACAGTTGGAAATATCAAAAACGAAAATTATAAACAGTAACGGTGCTAGTAACGACCCTTGGGGAACCCCTGAGGGTATATTAGTCCAATTAGATTTATAGCCGTTCAGTACAACTGCCTGAGATCTGTTTTCAACATATGATGAGAACCACCGAAATAAGTCACCCCTGATGCCAATTGCAAGTAACTTTTTCAATAGAAGGATATGATCTATTCGGTCGAAAGCCTTGCTATAATCAGTATAAATAGCATCCACTTGATCACCGTTATCTAACTGCTGGGTTATAAAATCATTAAACAGTAGTAGGTTTGAGTCTGTGGACCGTTTCTTAAGAAAACCATGCTGCTGGGGACAAAACGACGACTTTAATGCAGCATACACTTGGTTATAGACAATGCGTTCGAATATCTTTGCAATGAGACATAACTTAGAGATTGGCCGGTAATTATCCACTCTATTTTTTTGACCTTTTTTATGGATAGGGGTGATAAAAGCTGACTTCCAGATAGCAGGCACAGCACCTTCAGCGATTGATCTTTTGAATATAAGAGATAGAGGCAGAGAGAGACTATCAGCACATTTAACTAGGAAAACCGCGGGGAGTTCATCAGGACCGGCTGATTTCGTCAAGTCCAAGTTATTTAGCAGCTTTATAATTTCATTGGTCTCGATGACGATTGAGGCTAGATCAGCTACGACTGGCTCTGATGGTTCCTCGAACTGGGTGCATGATGTGGGATCTCTTTCAAGGAAATTTGATAGAAAATATTCGTTAAAAAGATTGCTGATGTCATCGCCCGAAGTAGAAGTAGTACCTAAATAGGTCATCGAAACAGGATATGACGATTTATTAAGAAATACTTCGGATTTGCCTTAATCGAATCCTCTGTGAGGTTAATGTATTTCATGTAGCACAATCTTTCCAGACGCTTAACCTTTTTTCTTAATAAATCGAATGTATGCTTATCTGATAGATTACCGTACGTCTTAAACCTTCTAAAATATTTAAATTTTTCTTTAATAGCTTTGATTAGGGGGCGGTTGTACCACAAAGGATAATTATTATCACCACGTTTGACTCGTTGAGGAATGTGTTTTGTACGCAAATTATAGACTATTCTGTAAAAGCATTGTACAGCCTCTTGTACCCTCTGCAAAGAAGGTCTGTCCAGTCCGCAGCAACAAGGTCATCCTTAATCGAGTTGTAATCTCCTCGATTGTATAAAAATACGATATGATTGGTTAGTGGAAGAGACGCAGACTCGGTAAAGGGCATATTTATACAGAGCGCTTTATGATATGGGTCTTCTGGGACAAGTGGATCGAGGCATGGGGCCACAGAAATTGTCTCGCTAGCAAAAACTAGGTCCAGAATTCGGCCCTGCGCGTTAATAACTGAGTTATATTGCTCCAAGTTGCAAAAGTTGAAGGTTTCTATAAAATGTGCGGCGCTATCACCACTTGCATTCACGGGTACTAGACCTTCGTCGGTATCCAACCAGTCAATGAAGCTCATATTAAAATCTCCTAAAATTATAAATTTATCTTGGAAGTTACTGGAAATTACTGTTTCGATATTATCACAAAAGTTAATTAATTGGTCGGAAAAAGAGTGACCCAGATTTTCTGAGCAAAGATATAAACAACATATATTTAACTTGACTGGAGTCCGGCTACGTGGGTCTCGAAGGACAATTGATATCCAAATATCTTCAGCAGTAGACTGCCATTCGAACTTACGAGAAGTAATTAAGGAACGTTTGACGGCTATAGCAACTCCACCTCCACGGGTCTGCTTGGTCGCGGTATAGTCGCGGTCCCTACGCCATACACAATAGCGACTATCAAAAAGCTCATCGTCGAGAATACCCTCGCAGAGCCAAGTTTCAGTCAAGGTTACCACGTCATAATCACAAGATCGCAAATTTCTAAAAAACACATCAGTCTTAGACCTAAGTCCCCTCACGTTCTGGTGATAAACGTTAAGGCTCGACATGGTTACAGATGCACACGTAGCACAATAGATACTTATTATAATTTTTAGAAAATAGATTAACAGTTGATGACATAGATACGCTCGCGAAATGACAAATAACTAAATCGTACTTTGTGTTAAGCAATAATCGACAATAGCTTAGTATATTCAAGGCGCCAAAGAAATGTTCGTTTTCGTCGACCGTAAAACTTCTGAAATATAAGTTAATAATAGCAACATCATTATCAGCGTGACGCAAAATGACGCTTAACTCTATAGCAGCAAAGAGAAAAGTACAGTGGCTTGCGGTCCTAGTATTTGTTGGTAGACAGAGAATGATAAGCAACGCAATACAAAAAGTTGACCATCCATCGGAAATAATGCCATAGTGAAAATAGGTCCTATTACAATTAGCAAGCAGGCCATAATTCAACGATAAGTACCTTGTTTTAACATTGTAATATAAAAGATAAGGTTCTTTTGTGTTGAACAGAGGAGCTGCTCGGTTACTAACCATACCAACGGTGTTCAAACTTAAAATTAGAATAGTTAAGCAAAGCAGAAGTTGGTTACATTTTAGGATAACTTGTTTAAATCACGGGTACCGCTAACAACGAAAGCATGAGTGGAGTCGTTTTTGCGTACGTGGATCTTCGAAAATTTTACCCAGACGTATTGATAGTTCCTTTCCTTGGCAAGGGCTTTCGTCTTAGTGAGGAGCTTCTTTGAGTCGGGTGATAGATGGTCGTTGACGAAGACTCTGCTTGTGACATCTTTGAAGCCCAGCTCAGCAGCAGTAATCTTCCTGGCACGCGCACTAGCTACGAACTCTTCCTTTATGTAGCGATTTAAGACGCTCACTACTATAGATTTTTCTTTCGAGTTGTACACCGGCACCCGGGATAAATAATTAATTGAGGTCTTCGGAAACTGGTAACCGACCGCCTTGCCAATGCTCTCGACGATGTCGAAGAGGTTTTCGTTGCCTTTTACTGGAACTCCCTTGATCTCGACATTATTGAGACGGGACCATTGGTCCCTCGTTATTAATTCGTCTTTAAGTGCCGTGATCTCGGCTTCCATCGATACAACGGTGTCCTGTAGGTTGAGCAACTCTGGCAAATGCTTCTCAACATTGACCAGTCGCCCGTCAAAATCATCCAGCTTACCACTGACGAACTCGCATGTGGCCTTTACCTCTGCCAATTCCTTCCGTAAGTCCTTCACATCCTGCGTCAAACCTGGGATCTTGTAAATGACAGATTTGATGTCACGTAACTCGGTCATGAGGGACTCCAATGTGACCTTCGGAGCCGGTGGAGTTGGTTTCGTTTGACTCGTGGAACATGTTGCTCCGGATAAGCCCGATTTGCAGGAAGTACATCTCCAACTAGCTTTTCGATCGGCACCCAGCTTACGGTAGCCCATTTCGGTGACGTTGGCGCAGCAGAACCCCAAGTATTTGCTGCAGCCCCCACACACAACACCGTCGTTTACAGTGGTATCACATAGAGCGCAGTGCATCTTCACGTTGGAGAGTGCAACCTAATGACGAGTGAAATAAAGTTTGGGAACAGCTGTGACTCACGGAGAATCGCAAGAACGTCTCACTTCCACTAGCGCAAACAGTAAAATTATGCGTGAACACTTTGCTCTTGAGTCCCTAGGCGTCGAGCCGAAGCGATCCTACAACGATGACGAGAAACGTGCACTGCAAATACTCGACGAGAAGACTGTTCGAGTACCGGCGGGAGGCTTCGAAACGGGCCTGCTGTGGAGGAAGGACAACCCAGACCCACCTCACAGCTACGAACACGCGCTACGCCGGCTACAACTCGTCGAAAAGAAGCTCGATCGAGATGAAGAGATGAAAAAGAGGTACTCTACGCAGATGCAAGTACTCATCGACAGCGGTTTCGCCGAGCCCGCACCTACAGAGAAGTCAAAACGGGTATGGTACTTACCTCATTTCGCTGTTATTAATCCTCAGAAGCCAGAGAAACTCCGCATTGTCCACGACGCTGCAGCAAAGACGCGCGGGGTCAGCCTGAACGACCTCTTGCTGTCCGGACCCGACCTACTGCAATCGCTGCCTGGGGTCCTTATGCGGTTCCGACAGCACCCCGTAGCGGTCACAGCTGACATCAAGGACATGTTCATGAGAGTCGCGATAGTACCAGAGGACCGGAACATGCAGCGCTTCCTGTGGAGAGGCGACAGGCGGGAGGGACCGCCGGAGGAGTACCGCACGAAGAGCGTCATATTCGGCGCAACCTCCTCTCCTTGTACTGCGATCTACGTGAAGAACAAGTACGCGGAGGAACACGCGGCGGACTATCCAGAGGCGGCGGCGGCTATAGTGCGGAACCACTACGTAGACGACTACCTGGCAAGCTACGCTACGGAAGAGGAGGCGCTACGCGTGTCTACCGAGGTCGCCTACATACACGAGAGAGGTAACTTTTGCTTACAGCGCTGGGTGTCAAACGCGGCACTACTGAGCGATCACTTCGCGCCGGGGGCGGCACAAGAAGCGAAGCTCCTCGCCCCCGAGAAGATTCTCAAGATGATGTGGAATCCCGGGCCCGACACGCTGTCCTTCAACATCAACGCCGCAAAGATCCCGCAGGATCTGCTAGATGGTACAAGGCTGCCGACGAAAAGAGAAGCACTACGGGTCGTGATGTCCATCTTCGACCCGCTCGGCCTCGTCACGCCGGTCACTCTGCAAGCGAAGCGCATCCTGCAGAACACTTGGCGCTCCGGCATCGGATGGGACGACGCGCTACAGCCTGCCGAAGCAGACGAGTGGGGAAGATGGATAACACAGGTACAACAACTAACCCTTTTTGCTGTGCCTCGTTGTTACCCACGGTTAGCCGACGCCGACAACATCGAACTACACACGTTCGTAGATGCGAGCTCCTCTGCCTACTCCGCCGCCACGTACTGGCGGACCGTCAACGAGCAGGGCGAAATACAAGTTTCGCTCATCGCCGCCAAGGGGAAAGTGGCGCCACTGAAGACGGTGTCCATCGACGACTCGAACTGCAAGCCGCGGTTCTGGGTTGTCGCCTGGCGCAGACAGCGGCCGCCGAACACGACATCAAGCCGACCCGCCGAGTCTACTGGTCAGACTCCCGAACGGTGCTAGCTTGGCTGCGCAACGGACCGCGCGCCTACAAGCCCTTCGTGTCGCACCGAGTCGCCGAGATAGCGGAGGCTACAAAGACCGTCGAGTGGAGGTGGGTACCTACGAAAGATAACGTAGCCGACGACGCCACCCGCCAGACGCCGCCCGACTTCGACGCCGAACATCGCTGGTTCCGGGGGCCGACGTTCCTGTTCTTGCCCGAGGAACAATGGCCACAAGAACAAGAGGTAGCGGTAAGCGACACCGGTGAAGAGAGTGTGCACGTAGTGAAGTGCACAGCTGTCAGCGGTGCTACCCGACCTCACCCGCTTCTCGTGCTGGCTCCGAGCAACCCGCGTCACAGCGCGAGTCCTCCAGTTCATCGACATGTTGCGCAACCGAGAAGTTTGCGCAGCAGCACGCAAGCGAACAAAGCACGGACCCGAGGACGACCCGGCGTGGCGCGCTACGCGCCCGGCTCCGCTCACGAACAAAGGAAAGGTGAGCGAACGAGCAACGAGCGACCGCATAGTACCGCTACAGGCGCGGTATTTAGACGAAGCAACAGCACTGTGGATACGCGCCCAACAACAAGAAGTGTTCGGCGCCGAGCTCTCCTGCCTACAGAGCGGGAAGGAGCTACCAGGGAGCAGTCGACTCGCGAAGCTGTCCGTTGTCCTGGTCGACAACGGGGTCATCCGCCTACGTTCAAGAATCGCCGCCGCCGCTGACATCACTGAAGCCCAGCGCGCACCGGCCGTGTTGGACGGCGACCACCGGTGGACTCGGCTCTACATCAGGTGGACACACGCCAGTCTACACCACGGTGGCTTCGAGACTACAGCGAACGAGGTCCGTCAACACTACTGGGTGCTGCGCCTACGCAACTCTGTGCGTAGCGAGACAGCGCGCTGCCAGCGCTGTCGGGTCATCAAGGCGAAACCAGCGCAACCGTCGACGGGCGACCACCCAAGGAGCCGCCTCGCACATCATAACCGAGCCTTTACTTTCACGGGGCTTGATTATTTTGGTCCGCTCACTGTTACAGTTGGCCGCAGCAAACAGAAACGCTACGGGGTCATCTTCACCTGCCTGACAACACGGGCGGTGCACCTCGAGCTGGCGGGGAGTCTCACTACTGACTCCGCCATCATGGCACTGCGTCGCTTTATTGGTAGACGCGGCTGCCCGACAGAGCTGTGGTCAGACCAGGGGACCAATCTACGCGGAGCTGACGTCGAGCTCCGCCGGGCGGCGACCGCCGCGATGGAGGCGGAGTCCTCTGTCCGCTTCAGACACACGCACACACACACGGCAATAGCTGTAACTAAAAGTTTTCACTTGACACACTCTCGGTGTTTGTTTGTGCGTTTACTTTACTTTGTGAAGCGGATTCACACACTCGCCGCCCCCGCTTCTTCTCTCTTCGGCTCTTCTCCCCGCCCGTCGTGTGCTCACTGCGCCCGCAGTGACGTCATCGCATCGCGGCTGCCTACGTGCTTCTAAAGCTAGAAGCGCAGGACACGTCGCGGTGCCGCCACCACCACCCACGGACCGACCCCAAACGGAGAGGAGGAAGGAGAAGAACACGCCCGTCTCCGGAGTTGACCCTACGCAGCACCTGTGGTGTTGATCGACTGCTCGCCGGCACTTCACTGGGCCTCCTCGGATTTATTCGAGGTCTCACCCGGTGGAGGAAGACCGCGTTAAGTCGGCACCACAGAGCCTGCATACAACCGCCCTGCTCGCCTCCTTATCGCCGCCACCACCGCCGGCGATGAAGAAAAGCCCGGTGCGGCCGACGCTGCCGACGAAGTTCCCCAAACTCAACCTGGGGAACGCACCGGGGGCCGTCCCGAGGCCCCCTAACCCGCTCATACGGGTGCTACAGGGGTCTGCGCAGACAGAGTCACGCGACCCCAGCATTAGCATTGAGTGGGCGGAGCCAGCGTTGGCCACGCCCCCCGTCGCACCAACCATGCCAACCGCCGACACCCCGGACTCGAGGGAGACATCAGAAGCCGAGATGGTTGAAATACCGCAAGCCACGCCCCCAAGCGGGGTTTCTTACGCCGCGGTCCTGGCGCAGCCGCCGAAGCCCCAATCGCCGCGACCCACCACACCACCAGCGACCGCCACCGGTGAGCCCAAGCCGAAGAGGAACCACCCGCCTATCGTCGTGGAGAACCTGCCGGCCTGGGCTACACACTTTGCCCGGCTGAAGGAAGCCCTAGGCCATGCCCCTAACGCGCGACCCTTTGGAAAGGGGGTCCGCTTTACGCCTTTTAATATGACTTTTTAATACGACGCTTTTTAATATGACGATCAGTCACCAGCAATTCAACTAACTGTCCCCCCTTGGGGAGCAGAAGTGGGTGACGAGCCGAATACGACAGATTCGCATTGCGCAGTCTTCCTCCTACCCGAAGTAACCCGGTCGAATCAACAAAGGGGTTGAGACGCGCGACGGCTCCCTTCAATTTCGAACGTCCACTTCGTATAATCTCCAATTCTGCCCCAAACTTCGAGGACTGTACCAACCGGACCAAATTCAATAGCGACTCGTTTCGCTCTGCCGGAGTCAGAATAGGGTTCAACGTTCGCTGATCGCGAGGAGTACGACAATTTCGAGCGAATCTCCTAATCCAAGTGGACACGTTTATCAACTTGTCAAGTGAGCTATACCGGTCCAGCAGAAACCCGGCGTCAGGGTCCTCAGCCTTCTGGGTAACATGCACGGCCGCTCTGGGGCCATGATCCGAAGATACTACTACATGGCTGTGGGGCCAGTCCGATTCTCTCTTGGCAAGCCAGGGTGGTCCCCACCACAAATGGTGTCTAACGAGTTCAGGAGCCCGACATCCCCTGGATGCACAATC
This sequence comes from Argyresthia goedartella, assembly GCA_949825045.1. Taxonomy (NCBI): domain Eukaryota; kingdom Metazoa; phylum Arthropoda; class Insecta; order Lepidoptera; family Argyresthiidae; genus Argyresthia; species Argyresthia goedartella. The sequence goes on from OX463809.1 coordinate 40,349,797, forward strand.
AGACGGGTTCAATTCTCCTGGTACATGTCTCCAGGTCAGTGGGACCTCAGACGACACAATCTGGGAGACACGGTTCGCAACAAAAACCTCTAAGTTATGGACCGAAGCCTTCAGCCAGCACAAAACAATCTGGCTGTCCGTCCAAGCGTACACCGTATCCTCTAAAACCACTGACCCACGCAACACTGTTAGAGTGTGATTCAAAAGTTTGGTCAAAAGAGCAGCCCCGGACAGTTCCAGTTTTGGAATCGTCATCCTTGTCCGAATAGGCGCTACCTTGCTTTTTGCCAAAACCAAACGCACGTCGACCTCCCCGGTGGAGGTGACGGTTCGCAAATAAACCGCTGCCGCAAACCCTCGTTCAGAGGCATCACAAAACCCGTGAAGGGTTGCCCTGTAATCCCCAGCAGGGACCAATTTCCTCGGCAGCGATACATTATTTATGTCCGATAGCGAGGTGAACATTCGCGTCCAATCAGTCAACAAATCATCTGAGAGGTGGGTGTCCCAGGTCAACTGAGCCGCCCATAGCCTTTGCATAAAACATTTGAGAGCAAAGGTGACCGGAGAAATCCATCCATTCGGGTCGAACGTTCTCGCAATCGTTGACAGTACTGACCGCTTCGTCCAGGCCTTCGGTGTTTCTAAAACCACCCGATAGGTAAACTCATCATGGACGGGCCGGTACTGAATTCCAAGTACTGACAACATGTTAGGGTTGTCAGGATTCTCAAAAACGTGCGGGTCTTGTTGAAACTCATCTGGGAGACCAGCCATCAACTCAGGGGAGTTGGACATCCACTTACGTAGTTCATAGCCGCCTCGTTCCAGCAATTGAATGAGCTCGTCACGTCGGTCCAGAGCTTCCTCTACACTGGCTGCCCCTGTGCAGTCGACGTACAAATCTTGCTCCAGGATAGCGGCGGCTCTAGGATAGCTCACACGGTCACGCGACGCCAACTCCCGCAGGGTACGCATCGCCAAATACGGGCTAGACCGTAACCCATACGTGTTCGTGTTTAACTCATAGACCTTGACTGGCTCGGCCGTGGACTCACGCCAAAGTATCAACTGATACCTTCTGTCAGCCGGATGAATTACCGTTTGCCTAAACATCATCCGAATGTCTGCGACAAATACAATCTGGTGCCTCCGAAAGCTCGTGAGAATATCCGAAATATCACGACTCAACTTGGGTCCCGAATGTAGACACTGATTCAGGGACATCCCGTTCGAGGTAGGTGCTGACCCATCAAAAACAACTCGAATCTTGCCGGTAGGGGTTCGTAGGACGGCATGGTGTGGAAGGAAATAATGATCCTCAGATCTCCAGTCCACACCCGATACCGACATGTGTCCTAACGACTCATACTCCCTCATGAAATCAACATATTTTTGTTTAAATACGGCGTCCCTTGTCATCCTACGCTCCATCGACATCAATCTCGTCTCAGCCATCTTCCTAGATTCTCCTAGTGGCGGTCGATCGGCCCTGAAAGGCAGTCGAGTTACAAAACGACCAGAACGAAGGCGACCAGTACTATTCTGGTAAAACAACTCGCACTCTTCTTCGTCTGCGTCGACTCGACGAGCGGTGGGAGGTTCCTCTATCTCCCAGAAACGTTGGATAGCGTCTGACAACGCTGAGCCAATAAGTATGCCATCTGACTCGGCAGGCCTAACCATTGGCAATGCCGGACCCATGATCACGTGACCAAACTTAGTATCCACAGCAATCAACCCGTCCGGCTGAAGAACTCGCCGATCCGACAACAGAAACCTACCCAGAACGTCTGCTCCCAGTAGCAGGTCGACCGGGGCTGGAGTGTCAAAATCGGGATCCGCCAACTTGAGTCCTGATGTCAGGAATCGAACGGCCGGATTCAACTTCACCAAGGGGTGTCTGCCCATGACATGCGTCATAACTAAAGCTTGCACGGATGTTTTTGTCAAAATGTCATAACGTGGAGAGAACGTGATCACCGATTGACCAACTACATTCGTAACCGTAACATTCCCCACGCCCCGTATTGATTTATTATACCTATTTACCTTGAGGCCCAACCATTTTGCTAAATCATTCGATACAATGCAGCCCTGAGCTCCAGAATCTAATAGGGCGCGAACGTATGTTGGGTTGCCCGCCAAATCCCAAACAAGCACAGAGGCGATCGGTAACACCACCGTCTCCGGTTGGGGGGCAACCAATGGTTGGGCCGCAAATTCCTAGCGAGGACCCCCGGGGCCCCACTGTGCCTGTAACCGATCAGGTATGCAGCTATACGCCAGAGGGTCCCATTGTACAAATGGCCCACGCGCCGGTTCCATTCCCAACCTACGATTCCCCGTAAAGGGGGGTGGGCGTGAATTCAACCGTGGCCGCTCCATGAGCGGGGGGGACATCACATGTGACCGACGAGGACGAGGCGACGAGCGGGGCGACAACTGAGGCGGCGTCCGAACCGCACCCGCATAGCTCGAAGGTGTCCCATGCCACCCGCCCGTTACGGCCTGCTCAACACACCCAATGTCCCGCTGGGTCGGATGCTGAGTCGCAACCTAAAACTCAGGGCCCCCCATGTAATGGTCCTGAGTGCGGCCCTGCACCCTGGTACTGCCCTGTGCACGTGGGGACGTTGGCCCCTGAGTTGCGCTCCGAGTCGCAAACGAATTCTCAGGGCCCCATGCCGTGTCACCCTGGGTACGGCCCTGTGGACGTGGGGACGTTGGCCCCTGAGTTGCGCTCCGAGTCGCAAACGAATTCTCAGGGCCCCATGCCGTGTCACCCTGGATACGGCCCTGTGGAGGCTGTTGGCCGGACCGGTTCATGCACAACAGATTATTGTGGGCCCCACCACAATATCCGCACATTTTTGTGCGCGTGCAGTCCCTAGCCATGTGTGGCCCGAGGCACAGGAAACACCAGCTCCGCTGCTTGGCCATCCGGCGCCGTCCCTGAACCCTAAGTTCCCCGAACTTATTGCAATTGGCCACAGCATGGCCAATCTGCCTACAACATGGGCAGGTCTCACCATGTGGGGTCAATTCACTCACAGTCCCATACGACTGCCGGTTGGTGCGGTCCTTCCTCGTCGGAGGGCCCCTACTCACAGCGCTCCCGGCAGCTCTCTGTGGCTCCGAAGGATGGGTGACCGTCAACCCCAAATTCTCTGCCCGTCGAGCCTCCTCTTCCAAGAATCCGACCAAGTCGGAGAAGGCGGGCAGGTCCTCGGCCGACCTCCCGTGAGACTGTTCGAAACAAGTCTGCACGTCAGCGGGTAGGCGGGAAAGTACAATGTACAACAGTAGGTACGACCATTCACCAACCGGAAGTCCAAGATTCTCTAGAGCCTTGGTGACGGACAACAATGGGTTCAAAACCTCCGTCTGTATGGCCCCGACCTTGTTCACAACCGGGATGCTAAACAAACGGTTCAGTTGGGCATCGGCCAACCTCCGTTTGTTGTGGTAACGTCTGACCAACAATTGCCTGGCCGTTTCATAGTTACCCTCCGTAACTGTCAAATGAGCGACCAGCTCCCTAGGCTCACCCCTCAATGCTGCCACCAGCTGAGCCATCTTGACAGACTTGGTAATGTCCGATCGCATGTGCACCAAACTGTCGAATAGATTGATGAAGCTCATCCATTCACCGGACACTCCGTCAAAAGTAGGCATAGTTATGGCAGGTAACCTGGACCCCGAACCCTGAAGCGGCAGAGGTGCTTCAATGTCACCACCATGGCTGGACTCGCGCTGTCTACGTATGTCCGCAGCCTTCTGCGTGATAGCAGCTGCCATCTCCATACATTGGTCGACATCCCCTATCAACCGTGACAGCCTGTCAGGTGCGCAACCATCAACTGATTCCGCCTGCGCGGACAATTCGAGCACCCTATTGTTACGTTCCTTAACGTCCATAGACCGCTCCAATACCACATCATGCCTATCTAAACGGTCTATCAGACCGTGTGCGGAGGAAAACCATCTGAGTTCCTTAGAAACACCCTTCTGGATTTCAGATAACGACATGATCGGAACGATACTTACTCACAATTTGCAGTAACTCAATTTTATTGGACCCTCCAGTCTACAACCCAAACGAGGGAACCCTAAACTACAACTTAAACAATGTTGTTTTCCTTAAACAATAGGAACCGAGTTTTATATCTATATAAATTCTGTAAATACAATTTAGTTTCCCTTTATCATTATAACACACACAGATAGTCAATATTAGTTCAAGTTATAAATTGCTATAAACTGAAAACAATGTAATAGCCTGCTATCAATAGATGTAACTATCTATGTTAACCAAAACATTCATTGAATAGCATTACTAGACCACTAATAGATTGACTAACTGGTAATTCAATTCAATATCTGTCTATCTACTACCAGCAATAGACCTATAGCTTACAATACTACCAATCTATGTGGATATAGGAACACAACCAAGTTACCTAATAACCGCCTATACCTACAGATTGATAGTCCCAAATCGTGCCTTCCTGGAGCCCTTGACGGCTGCAAATCTCAGGAAGCCACGCTCTAGCTACCAAAATGTTCAGGCTTCTCGGCACCTAATGACCTCGTAGGGGCCCATCAGCTACGAGGTAGCGTAACGATCAGTTGCCAAGAAGTGTGAACGTCGGCGTTTCACCGAGCTGAAGTAATTGGGGTCGATCTAACCTGGTCTGTGCTTCGGTCCCGTCAACCTCCTGTCTCTCTGCAAGGCCCGGGTGCACCCTAGGCTCTTCTTGGTAGACAGGTTCTTCAGCCAACCTCCTATGACTGGCGGGCCAGCTTCAATGCGCACAGTGTTCCAACACAGGTTATGTTACGTGGGAAAAACCAATCGGCCACGAAAATGCGAACTTTATCTGGTTCGGGGAACCACAACACACTCAGCTATATAGACAATCCTGAGGGAAACCCGAATACATTCCAGATGGCTTGCGATTTAATTTCAATACCCTAACCAAAACGCGTTTACATTGCGAGGGCTTTCGTCTGTCAGTTGTCAAAAACTGCTAGGTTGGCAGCAACGTCAAATTCAAAATGGCCGTTCAGAAACCATCGATCGAATATCGATTTGGAATCGAACAGTGAAGAAGAAGAAGCTCCCGCACCGTTGTCGCCAGTGTATGCCAATAGACGGCGAAAGCACAGCACAACGAAGACCACGCGAGGCCCCTGACAAGTAGGGGCCACCCAAGACCGGGGGGGACGTTACCCCCCGAGTTGACGCCGCGAGCATGAGGCAACCATAAGTCCTCGACCCCGCAACCGTAGTGGTTCTCGCGATCCGCGCGAAAACACACTCCGCAGACCACACGGCGGCTTCATCCATTGGCGGTTCATCCCGCCAAGCGCGCCGTTCATGGGCGGGGCGTGGGAACGCCTCGTCCGCAGCTGTAAGGTGGCGCTCGCTGCCACACTACACGAGCGAGCGCCCCAAGAAGAGGTCCTGTGCACCCTGCTGGTAGAGGCTGAGCACTCAATAAACTGCCGGCCTCTCACTCACCTGTCAACCGATGCAAGCGATCCCGAGGCCCTCACTCCCAACCACTTCCTGTTGGGCGGCCCATCCAGAGTCCCGCAACCCGGGGCGTTCACCGAAGGGGACTCCGCCGGCCGGCTCAGCTGGCGCACTAGCCAGCGCCTGGCTGACACATTCTGGGCCCGCTGGGTCCGTGAATACCTGCCCGACCTCCAACACCGGCGGGAGTCCCGAGCCTCAAACGGGGCTCTGAAGATCGGCGACCTCGTCCTAATAGCGGACGGGACGCTGCCACGCAACAGCTGGCCACGCGGAGTCATCGAGGCAGTCTTCCCGGGACCAGACGGCGAGGTACGAGCAGTGGATGTGCGCACCAACAAGGGCATCCTGCGGCGGCCGACCAAGAAGCTGGCCATACTCCACGTCGCGAACGACTGATCTCCAGCTACGAGCTGCGGCGGGAGAATATGTTCGCGACAAAGTAGAATTATATAATTGATTTGTATATAATAGTTATAGTTTAATTATTTGTTGTGATAATCGTTTTATAGTTCCTAATTAGTTTTGTATATGTTTGAATTTATTTACAAAGAATAAATAAAACTAGATAGGAAGGCGGGTGTACAAGGCGCCCCCTGTCGAGGGGAAACAAAGACTCGAGGCGAGTCGGGGGACGGGGGCGCCAGACCACCGCGGGGTATGCGCGGTAGGTCGGGGATTGAGGTACGCCCGCCGACCAATCAGAACCATGTTAGAGCAGTATAAATATAGGGACAATTTCCACTGTAAATCACCGTTACCGCAAGTTACCGCAAGGACGAGAAGACCTCCAGCGGCTGGACCTTTCGAGGCTTGGAAGTCATCGTCGGCAGGAAGATCGTCCACCAGCTCGTCGACGCCCAGGAGTATTCATCCCTATATGCTTTGGGCGTCGACCTCCAGGTCGCCGGCGAGGTGCTGCGACTCTACGCCGCCTACAAGCCCCCAGTACACCAATCCGCACCGCCGAGCTGCGGGGGCTGCTACAGTCGCCGCACCCGACACTTGTCGCCGGCGACCTCAACGCCAAGCACACCGCCTGGAACTCTACCAGGGTGTGCCCAGCTGGACGCGCCATCCATGCCGACTCCGTGAGCCACAACTACGACGTCATCGGTCCCGACGAGCCCACCCACTTCGACACGCGGGCCGGATGGGACATCATCGACGTCGTGGTCGTCAGAGGTCTCCGGACACCGCCGAGCCAGGAGGTTCTCCCTGACCTCCCTTCGGACCACAGGCCTGTTCTTCTCGTCCTGGCGGACCTGCCCACCCGGGTATCTCCGCCAGCATCACGTCGCCGCTACCAGTGGGGCGCCTTCACCGCCGCCCTAGACCAACCCTCCACCAGTTGCCCCGTCAACCAGCCGGAAGACGTTGACCGCCTGGCATCGCTGCTAACTACCCAGATCCGAGACGCGCTCGACCTATCATCGCACACCGTAGCTCGCGGGGGGAAGCCCAATCCTCTTCCTGCTGAGCTACGCGCACTCATCTGCGATAAGCGCGCTCTCCGGAATCAGTGGCAGCAAACCCGCTGCCCCACGATGAAGACCAGGCTCAACGCCATGACGGCAGAGCTGAAGCGCCAACTTGATCGCCACGCTGAAGAATCTTGGGAACGCCACGTCGAGTCCATAGGCGACCACGTCCCCTCCGTGCATCGCCTGTGCCGGGCTTTGTCGACCACTCCTGCTCCTGTTCGACCAATCCTGGGCAGCGACGGCCTACCAAGATTCCGAGCCCAAGACCGTGCGGAGATCTTCGCCGAATGCCTCGAGAAGCAATTCAAGCCGAACCCAACGGATGATGTGGAGCACGTCGCAACAGTCGAGAGACACCTGCGAGAGTACTTCGCCACGCCGATAGCTCCCGAAGAGGACCCCATCGTCGTCACGCCCGGCCAGATTGTGCGTGCATTCCGACGTACCAAGCCCAGGAAAGCCCCGGGCGCAGACCGAATACCCAACACGGCGCTGTTACATTTGCCGCCACGCACTGTGGCGGCCGTTGCGCGCCTGTTTAACGGTATCTTGCGCACGGGTCACTTTCCAACCCAATGGAAGGAGGGCTTGGTTATCATGTTGCCCAAGCCGGGCAAGGACACCAAGCTGCCTGAGAGCTATCGGCCGATCACCCTACTGAGCACCATCTCAAAGGTGTTTGAGAAGCTCCTGTTAGCGAAGTTACTGCCCCACATCCAGCCGCGCCCGGAACAGTTCGGCTTCAGGCCCGAGCATTCTACGACGCTTCAGCTCACCAGAGTACTGAATGACATGACAGTTTGTTTGAACAAAAAAGAATACACTGTCGCAGTACTTCTCGATATGGAGAAGGCGTTCGACAGAGTATGGCACGAGGGGTTGCTGTACAAGCTGTCGACGTCCCCTGCCCCAAGAAGAACGGTCAAGACAATCGCCTCTTTCCTGAAGAATCGCCGCTTCCGAGTGATGGTGGAAGACGCCGTCTCCGAGGAACATCCCGTCGCAGCCGGCGTCCCCCAGGGCTCCTGCCTGTCTCCCGCCTGCTACGCCCGATACACGGACGACATCCCCGTCGGGCCGGGTGCCCAGCTGGCACTCTTCGCAGACGACGCAGCCTACTACGCGTCGTCGTACCAGGCTCCGCACGCTGCCATCAAACTGCAGCGCACCCTGGACATCTTGCCCGACTGGCTCGCCAAGTGGCGATTGTCCGTCAATGTTGGGAAAACGCAGGCGCTCATCACAGGCCAGAGTCTCCTTCCACCATCGCTCCAGCTCCAAGGACAGCAAATCGAGTGGTCTTCGCAGGTGAAGTACCTGGGAGTGACCATTGATCGCCGGCTCACCATAAAGCAACACGTTGACAACGTCGTCAGCCAGGTCAAGGTGGCACGCGCCAAGCTGCGTCCACTTTTCGACTCCAGCCTCCCTCTGAGGGCGAAGCTCGGGATCTACAAGACCTACGTGAGATCCCGCCTCACCTACGCGGCTCCGGCATGGTACGCCCTGTGCTCGGAGACGAACAAACGGAGACTCCGAGCCCAAGAGAACCTCTCTCTGCGTACCATCGTCGGCGCCCCCCGCTACGTGAGGAACGCGACAATCCAGAGGGACCTAAGATGGGAAACCGTGGACCAGTTTGTCCAGAGGCTGGCGAAGGGCATGTTCGCGCGTGCGGATGCTTCACATCTTCCGCACATCGCCGAACTGGCGCCGCTCCACGCGCGCCCGCCCGACCGCCGCCGCCTGCCACGCGACCTGGTTGCCTAGCCGGCGATCACCCACTGCACACCAGCGCCACATCAAGACCACCGCCCGCAGGGGCCATCCGATGACCTGTCCACAGGAGTGGACAGAGGCGATTCTTCGGGAAGAGGTCCGTCGACCTGACCCCGACTCCCCACGCCCCAGAAAGGTTGCGTGAGAAGATTATCAAGCAAGCTGTAAATCACTCTTCGCTCAGACTCCGAATAAAACACTGCTCCTGAGAACCCGGCCTTTTCTTCAAACCTCTCCACCCCCTGTCAAGTAGTGGGCCAGATCGAAAGTGGCCCACAGTGTGACTAAGGTAGAATAATGCTCTTTATAGCCTGCTATTGAACACATTCTCAACATTTTCATATTGAAAATAGCAAATTTAATTAAACAAAAAGTCCGATGATGTTTGCAACCCAATATTTTGAAATTTTCTTTTCTTTTATCACGGAATTAGATGAGTGTTTTTTTATTATTTCAAGTTACCTAATATTCCAAGTAAGTACTTAGATAGCAGTTTATTTTACCAATTTAGTTTTTATCTAGACTTTTATTTCATAGGCGAAAATAGGCAAAAATGGAATAAGACAAGGTGCGGCTATATACGTATTTTTTGCCTATTTTCGTCACAATTTTCTCAGGTTTATTTACGAACATCAAACCTGTTTCGTCACAGTTCCATATCTTTTCCGGGGAATCCATTAGGTCATGCTCAACTAAAGCTTTTTCTAGTTTTTCGTAAAAATCGCTTAATATAGCAGGATTCGAACAACTAGCACGTCCAGCAGAAAGGTTCTCAGGTGTCCTTAGTGATAATCCATACCGTTGTATAAACAAGGGTATAAACCCTATCCACCAGTTCCATCCGGCACATCCCTTTTCTGAGTTAAATGAATGCTTTAGCTTTGCTGCTTGTGCCAATGAAAATGCTATTTGTCTGATTCTGTTCACTGTTAGTCCAAAGCCAATTTCTTGAATTTTTATGATGTAGAAATACAACTGTTGCTCTAAATCTGCTGTCATTGCATAAGGTCTTCCTATTTTTGCCATCGATACTCGTGTGTTGCCGTTTTCTCTTTCTTGTTTGGCTCGAGCCACATTAACTTTTAAAGTAGACCAAGGGATTCCAAATTCTTTTGCAGCTCGGTATAGTGTCACATTTGATTCTATTACATTTTGTACAGCCGATTGTAAAGCCGCCTCGTTATATTTTCTATTTTTTTTTTGTATTTTCCTCCATGTCACCTGCGATTTTTTTTTAATTATATCAAACATAAATTCAACAATATCTTTAGCTAGGTACTTAAACTGCTTTACCTATGTTTTGCCTATTTCGCCACAAGCTACTCTTATACCCTTGAAATATCGGTTTCTCAAGACTGGGGCGATAGGATGTCACGTAATAAGTATGATAATATTTTTAATATAGAAATAGTTCTTTGTCTTATTCCATTTTTGCCTATTTTCGCCTATGAAATAAAAGTCTAGATAAAAACTAAATTGATAAAATAAACTGCTATCTAAGTACTTACTTGGAATATTAGGTAACTTGAAATAATAAAAAACACTCATCTAATTCCGTGATAAAAGAAAAGAAAATATCAAAATATTGGGTTGCAAACATCATCGGACTTTTTGTTTAATTAAATTTGCTATTTTCAATATGAAAATGTTGAGAATGTGTTCAATAGCAGGCTATAAAGAGCATTATTCTACCTTAGTCACACTTACCTACTTTAATTACGTGACATCCAATCGCCGCCGCACAGATTTGAGAAACCGCAAATTTGCAATAGTATAAAATAAGCTTTTGGCTAAAAACTACGCAAAACTTAGGTAAAGCAGTATACGTATAAGAAGGCTAAAGGTATTCGTGAACTTCTTACTAACAAACAAAGTCAAACGACACACTTTTTGTGTTTTATTTGTTTTTTTAACTCGACCACAACAAAGGCCACTGATGACGCAATGCGAAATGGCGCGTCGGCGGGCAATTACGGCTATTGTTCCTTTCTCGCTCACTCTTATTTAACCAGCAATTTTTATTCAAATAAAAGTCTTATTACCTCTCCATAAGGTTCTCTCATGCAATTCTGTGCATCGCTTCAAAGTTGTTGTCACGAAATTAGGTGTATCACGGAATTATGCGAGTTGACCCTATTGGTGCCCGATGTAAGACTATGCATAGGTATATTCAAATACAATGAAGCACCAAATGTAGAGTTATCTAACATTCTAAATAATACATGGCAAGGATACCACACAATATTTACAGTTACCTCAAAACACCTCCAAAGTTGTGTAAGTGTGGGCATGTACTACGTCCAGTTTAATATTGTCCAAAAAAATATAATCCCACTAGAATCGTCTATATATACGGGGGAATGCTTTGCACTTTTAAGGGCTATAGAATATCTAATTTTAATGAAATTAAAAAAACGTTAATTCTGACTGATTCGCGAAGTTCTCTCCAGGCTTTGTTAAAATTCCCTTTCTTTTATATTTTTTTACCAGTTTTATATGATATAAGACACCTCTTGTTGAAGTGTGAAAAAAAGGGTCTTTATGGGTCCATTGCTTGGGTGCCTTCTCATTATGGTATCCTAGGCAATGAAAGGGCAGATGAATTAGCGAACGAAGCAGTGGACTGGAGACGTGGAGACGTGGAGACATGGTCCCATACAAAAATTATGTCCCTGATTTGTGTTCCCTGCCCAGGACATTTCTACTCAAAGCGTGGCATAAAATTTGGGTTGAAGATAACAGGACAGGCAGATTTTATAAAAGCATCCAGCCTACATTACCTTTGAAGCCATGGTTTCGTAAGAGTAAGCTTGACAAGGCTCTTACCTCCACCACAGATACTATAATACTATACAGTACCTCCACTATCATTCGCATGCGCTTAGGGCACACTGCACACCGGCTCATCTTGCCAGGCTTGGCATCGTGCAGGTACCTGAGTGTGCTTACGTGGCTGGTCTTGGCTACAGTTTTTTGCTGATAATATTCCTCCGTCAAGACGAGTAATGTTAATTATGGATTCACATGCAAGCCATATTGCCCCAAATGTGCTGAACTATGCTCAATCTCAGCAGATAGTATTATTTACAATGCCTGCACACACGAGTCATCTTTTGAAACCTCTAGATGTCGGCGTTTTCCGTGCACTAAAAGCAGCATGGCGAGAAGAACTACAACATTTCAAATGCAATCATCCCAATGTGACACCGACTCGTTTTGATTTTCACAAGTTCTTTACGCCTGCTTATGAAAAAAACTTCTCTCAGTCAAATATACGAGCCGGATTTAGGAAGACAGGTATTTTTCCATTGTGTAGTGATGCCATTTTCCCTGAAGCCACAACATCTTGTGAATTGACTGACAAAGCACGTCCTACGGAACAAGTGGCTATGGAGGAGCTAATGATTGAAGAAGATTTTGAACAGTAGATTCCTCAGTCAGCAATCAATAAAAAATCCACTGAACCGCTTTTAACGACAAGAAATTAGTGCGAGTCCAAGGAGCTACTAATCCCATATAACACTGCATGTCCTCCACAGAATGATCACTGTGTCTATGTCTGACACTATAGACATAAATTGCGACTCATACCGAGCTCCAATTGTGAATGCCACCTCATCAATTTCTGAAAAGATGGAAACCTCACTTCAATCAAACGTCAAGCCACAAAAACGTTCCATCGAAGTACATGACATTCTGATTATGCCTAAATGGACATCGAAAATTAAAAAAAGCTCAAAGGCAACTGTCCCTAAGGCCAAATGTCTGACACCTGTTGTAGCATCAACATCAATTGAAGAAAGTATGAGCAGCGACGTAGAAAAGGTTTTAAATACTGACGACCAAAACATAAAACTGAAACGCAAATCACGTGCAAGCAAAGCTATTGTCGACAAAAGGGCTCCAAAAAGGAAGAAATCTTCTAATACTGATGAAGACTGGATTTGCCGCACTTGTAATGGATCATACACTAAATATGTCTCATCAAAAAATGGAGCAAACTGGATAACATGCTCGTTCTGCATGCATCCGTATCATATCCATTGCTAAAGTCAGGTAGTTGACGAAACTGAAGAAGTGTTTATGTGCGATTTATATGGCTCGATGAAGACGAATAAACTTTTTACCTATTTTATAAAATATAAAACAAGATAGAAATATATTTCTATCTCGTTTTATTTACCATTATTTATGGTTTAGGTACATGCATAGCATAGCAATATAAATGATTAGTTGTTGGTACACACACGTATATACTTTGCAATGATAATTTATTTAAAATAAAAACAAAATCTCACTTAATTCCGTTACCACGAAATTGAGGCGATGTGTATCACGGAGTTATAGTGACTATCACGGAATTGCCTAAGTCAGAAGGATTCAAACAAATTAGTTTTACTCATAGTAAATGCTCTAAAGTAGTGGTTTCATTTCTTTTTTTTTTTCATTAAATCCAACCTTATGGATAAAGAAAATCAAAACCTATAGATAAAAAAATTAAAAAAAAAACAAAAGAATGTAAATAATGATTTTATCTTTAATTAACTGTTCTATCACGGAATTGGGTGAGAAGACCCTATTAGGGCATCAAAAGGAAATTGAAATATTGGAAGGATTTTTGTCTGATGGAATATCATTAAATTTAAGTAAGCTTAACTAAAGATGGGCTCGTCTTTCGCTTCCAATAAGTTGCTGTTGTTAATAACTCAGATAGGAGGGCTAATTTATGGTGGAGGATGGACAGAAAGCTGCAGACAATGACCTGCATGCAATCAATAGGGCTGGATTTCATAGTACCAAGAATGATTCTAAGAGCTTTAGTTTTTACGGCGTCTAACTTCTGAAAATCAGCAACACTACCGGGTTCCAAAAAAAATGTAACTTAATCTAAAACACTTCGTATTAAAGCATTGTAGACTGATTTAAGGGAAAATGGACGTGCGCCCCACTGAACCCCAGCAAGGCACCTGATTATAATAAAGTGTCGTTCACACTTAGATGTGAGGAACTCACAGTGGGGAAGTTTCGTAAGGTGAGAGTCCAAAATGACTCCTAAATTTTTTACTGTGTCTTTGACAGGAATGACATTGTTATTTCTAGTAACTACAATATCTGTCTGAACTTTACGGTGTCTAGTAAAAAGAACAACAGCGCTTTTATCAGCTGAAAGATTGAAACCATTGTCAACTAGCCATGGATGAAATCTTTCCAAGCAAGCTGTTCGAGAGGAACACAAATTATTTACAGACTTTCCAACTAGTAAAAACACCAAATCATCGGCATACTGTACGACGACCACTGAGCCACCCAGAGAATCTTGTAGATAAAAGGTATATATACTTTACAGTATGGGGGAAAGAACAGAGCCTTGAGGAAGGCCTTTCCAAACTAATCTAGAAATGTTATTATTGTCAAAATGTACATTTATGTTCCTTTCCAATAACATGTTTACCCATTAAAATTGCTGGGACTCCTGGGAGATTGAAACTACTATACTATCATATGCCGCCCGGATATCCAAAAATGCAGCCAACACTAACTCATTTTATAAAAGCTAAACGGATATCAGTGGTAATTATACTGAGACTATCTATGGTACCTCTTCCCTTTCTCAATCCATATTCAGATGATGATAATAAATTGTTTCTTTCGATGAACCAATCTAATCAGATTTTAATAAGGTATTCGGTGGCTTTGGCTAAGACAGACGGAAGTGCAATAGGCCTATATGATGAAGTATTACTAGATGGTTTGCCAGATTTTAAAATTGGTATAATGGTATGCGATCTCCATGGGGTTGGAAAATTACCTGTACTAACAATTGTATTTATAATGATTAGGAACAACAACAAGGATGTATCTGAAAGATCAGCTATAAAGGAGTACATATTCTTCACCAGGTGAAGAGTCCTTTACGTGTGTGAGTACACCCTTTAACTCGTCCAACGGGAAAGGAGAATTAATACCAAAATTACACTGAAGAATATGTAATGAAGAAAGAGAAAACTCTTCCGGAACAAAAGAAGGTGCTAAAATATCCGTGAATTTATCGGCTAGATCGATTGACATTTTAGAAGTAGATGGCGCAACGAAAGCAGATCTAAACCGTCAAATATTTTTTCAAACAACAACAAGAAACACCTGGACATAAAGAGGCACAAAACTTATGCCAGCCATCACTTTTATTCTTCTTAAGGAGTTTTTCGGTAACATTAGTGGAATGTATGTAGCAATGAAACGCCGTGTTACCGGTACGAGTGCTCGTTTATTACTGACTAGTAGGTAGTTCTATATAAATACAGTACACTCCTCCCATATCAGTTTGGAAACCTGGAGACAATACAAAAAAAATGGCTTACAAACTCAAAAATTAAAAATAAGGGGATTTATGAATTAATTACATAGGTACTTATAATAAAATATACTAATTTCTTAACTTAGAATTCCTTTACATTAAAAAAAAACTTCTACTCTATAAACTACTATTTTTCCTTATAATTAATAAATTTAGTACGTGGCCTGAGATTTGATTTGACGCGACGGTAGACCCCAGGTGACTGCCCCAGCTCAGTAGCTGCCCCCGGGGGAAGCACCGTACTTGCGCTTTCTGCGTCTGGCTGCTGAGCCTGCGCCGGCGGCGGCGGCGGCGGTGACGGCGGCGGTGGTGATGGTGGCGTGGGGTTTACCTCCGCTACTACAGTCGGTGCATCGGCCTCTAGATCTACCACCAATGGCTGCACACTACTTCTACTAGCACTACCGTTACCATCATCACCGTCACTACTTGTATTTAACGCTTGTTGCAAAGGCACGCATTCATAAAATTGATCATTTTGATCTGCTAGTGTCTGCTGGACCGTATGTTGTTCATCACTAGTAGGGGGATCAGTAGGAGGGCTGTAATATCTATACGTATTTGGTGATTGCGTACTTGAAAATGGGAATGGTTCTATTAGCTTTCTAACTTGATCAACGTGACGTTTACATGTACCGAATTGCTCTACGTCTATAATAAACATTCTATTTCCGAGTATTTGCTTAATAATACCTTTACACCAAACTGGTTTTTGTGATATAAAACAACGTGTCCACACATTATCGCCGATATCAAAATGACGGTGCGATGCATTAATACAAGGCACTCGAACTTCTGGGGGCAAAATAAGATCGAATCGATTACGCAATTCTCTCCCGAACATTAATTTACCCGGTGACTCATTCGTAGAACAGTGTTTACTAATGCGATATTGAAATAGAAAAGTTGATAATTTTTCTTTAATCTGTTTCAAACTTAAACTACCATGCTCATTTACGATACATTTCAACATTTTCTTGCATGTTTTCACCGAGTTTTCGGCTTGCCCATTGCTGCATGGATGGTAAATAGGACTTGTAATGTGTTTAATTCCAGATAACCTACAGAAGTTTCTGAACTGATCATTACTTATCTTTGGATCGTTATCAGATACTATTAATTCTGGTAAACCGAACGTACAGAATAAGTGTTCTAATTTTTCTATTAGGGATTTTGTCGATAAATCACTGGCCATGTGGAGACATTCTACCCATTTGCTATAGCAATCTACGACGACTAGAAAAGTGTATTGACCCAACTGCATGTAGTCAATGTGAATCCTTTCAAACGGCTTGACGGCCGGCGGCCAGCGGGCGGGCTCCGCTCGCGGCGGCGCGGCGCGGAGACTGCTGCATACGTCACAGCCCAGGATCACACGCTGAAGGTCAAGGTCGATCTCCGGCCACCACATTCTACCCCGCGCTAGAGTTTAGGTCTTCACGATACCAAGATGACCCTTATGGAGCTCTTTCAACATTTGTTCCCTAAATCTGTGTGGTATTATTATTCTGTGACCGCGAAGTAAACATCCATCTTCAATGTCTAACTCCGTCTTGCATTTAAAATAAGGTAATATTTTTGGACATAGGATCTTCCTAGGCCAACCATTACGTACGTATTTAACAACGGTTTGTAAGGTTTTATCTAGTAACATAGCCTCCTTTATTCTTGAGAATGAGATCGGTATAACTTCACCATCATTTATGAAGTTGAGAAATGCACAATTTTCTTTTATATTTGGTTGGCTGGCGCGTTATTTTCGCTAGATATATATTCAATTTTGTAGTTAAAAGCTGATAGGAAAATAGCGTAACGTTGTAAGCGTGATGCTGTCATTACTGGTATCCCGTTCTTTTTCCCAAATATAGCTAATAAAGGCCTATGGTCCGTTTTCAGTATGAACGGTTCACTACGTCCGAAAAGATATTGGTAAAAGTGTTTGATACCGAATATTATCGCAGCTGCCTCTTTGTGAATTTGGCTGTAGTTTTTTTCGCTAGGACATAGAGATCGCGATGCAAAGGCTAAAGGACGTTCATGACCTTCGTGACCTTGAGAGATTACGGCACCAAGTCCTGAAGGACTTGCGTCCACAGTGAGGACAAGTCGAGCGTCCGGATCAAAATGTGCCAAAACTCTTTGTGACGCAAGCTCGCTTTTTATTTTAATAAAAGCCTGCTCTTGTTTTTCTCCCCACAGCCACTCAGCATCTTTTTGGAGTAATTGATGCAACGGATGTAATATAGCAGATGCCCCCGGAATAAAATTACGATAATAATTTACAAAACCTAAGAAACGCTTTACTTCAAGGACGTTTTTGGGGCGGGAAACCTCTAATATTGCAGCTGTCTTCTTAGGACACGTCCTCAACCCCTGTTTATCAATAACGTACCCTAAATAAGTGATACTCGGCTGAAAAAATTCACACTTATCCTTTTGAAGCCGTAGACCTGCGTCGTGTAACCTTCGAAGGACCTCGTTTAGCCTAGCAAGGTGAATCTCTTTTGTGGGTCCTGTGACACTCACGTCATCAAGCCAGCAGCTTACGCCTTCTATGGGGTGGTCACATTCGTTCGCGACATCTGGGCAGTGAACGTACTTGAGCCAGACTTAACTGATGCCAACAGCCTGCTGATAGAATTCCCAGGATCACTCCAAGTATACGCAATTTACAGGTCACCCTCGTTCTCCAATAAAACCAATTTTATCGAGTCACTAGACAAGCTATTGAAATCTCACCCCTCAACGAATACAATAATAGCCGGTGACATAAATATTGACCTACTGGACGCAACAGATACCCCGGACTACATTTCGTTGGTTACAGAATCGGGCCTCAGGCCTATTATAACAAAGCCAACCAGAGGGCTTTCCTGTCTAGATCATATATTCGTGGGCACGAAACTGGACTCATCAGGTATTGTCTGCAGAACTTCACTTACTGACCATAGCATGACAATTGGTGACTTTAAACTCAATTTAAAAAGGAAAAATACAAAGAGAACCATTACCAAAATTGACACTCTTGCTATTATAGACGAACTAAGTAAACTGGATTGGGCAGATGTGCTAAGTAGTAGTGATGCCTCGTCAAGTGCTAAATTGCTCACGGACACCCTGACACAAGTAGTCAGAGCCCACTCCAAAGCGGTTAACATCAGTAGAAGTAAATACATATTAAAACCCTGGATCACACCGGGTCTCATCCGCTGCATCAAACACAGGGATATGCTACATCTGAGTGCCCGCAACGAGCCGCTAAATAAAATTATTCAAATATCTTATAATAGGTATAAGAATTATTGTAATGATCTCCTAAAGCGACTTAAGAGCCAATATAATAATTCAATATTATCTGAAAGTAGAGGCAACCCTAAGCAAATGTGGCAAGCTGTTAAAAAAATATGCGACATAAATAAAAATACACAAGGTAGCACTGACCTACTTAAGGCCAAAGTTACGGTAGAAGAATCCATTAACTATTGCAACAAATACTTTACCAGCATAGGACAAAATCTAGCTAACAAAACTATGGCCAAACTCAAATCCGATCAGCATAACTTGACCAAAAATGTCAAAACCACTGCCCGGCCTTGTGCCAACTCGCTATTCCTTCAGCCAACGGACATATATGAAGTAAGAAAAATAATTCAAAACCTCAAAAACGATGGTGCACCGGGGGCGGACGGCATCAATAACAAGCTACTAAAGTCAATTGGCACAACTTTGCTTGTGCCACTCACGCATATATTTAATGTCAGTCTGTCTACGGGCCAATTCCCTCAATGCTGGAAGGTAGCCTCAGTTGTCCCAATCCACAAAGGTGGGGATAAAACGGAGCCCTGTAACTATAGGCCAATCTCTCTGTTAAGCACTCTGTCAAAAATCCTAGAGAAAATCGTGAGTATACGACTAGTTGACTACTTGGAATCCCACCGGCTCCTTGCAAATGGTCAATTTGGCTTCCGCCAGGGTAGATCCACGGAGGACGCCGTCACTGCACTACTTAAAGTTGTTAGCGAAGAGCTGGATAATAGCAGAGCATGTGTAGGCGTCTTCTTGGATCTATCAAAAGCATTCGATACAGTCTCCCCGCAGATTCTTCTCGCAAAACTAGAAACGGTTGGCATTCGTGGTACGGCTCTAGACTGGTTCGGAAGCTATCTGTTGGACAGATCCCAGTGTCTCAAAATAGGAGATAGAGCTAGTTCCCACGAGCTGATACAGTTCGGTGTGCCCCAGGGCAGTATCCTCGGCCCAACCCTCTTCATCGTCTACATCAATGACATCTGGCAGGCAACAGAAAAGCATGACGATGTCAAGGTGTTCTGCTATGCCGACGATACGGCCCTGGTGATAAGCCAGGATACATGGGACGAAACTAAAGCTCGGGCTGAATCGTGCATGTCATCGGTTGGAGGCTGGCTTGACGAAAATCTTTTAACTCTAAATGCGGAAAAGTCGAAATTCGTATGCTTTCATAAGACCGCGGCGTCTCAGCCATCTGTTGCCTTTAGGGACCTGAGATTACACACCTGTCAACAGAGCAATGGTTCATGTGACTGTCCCGCGATTGCCAGAACTAATAACATAAAATATCTAGGTCTCATACTAGATGAAAAACTCACTTTTAGACCACATATCAACATCATGGCAGGTCGTGTCAGAAGACTAATACCTATTATGAAACTTCTGCGACAGGGGGCCGATAATGAGGTACTAAGAGCTGTTTATATCTCCCTAGGCCAGTCTCTCCTGCTATACTGTATTACCGCATGGGGCAGCGCTGCAAAAACTGCTTTGATTACCTTAGAACGGGCTCAACGTTCCATTCTCAAAGTAATGATGAAGAAACCATTTCTCTATCCCACTACAAAAATACTGAGCGAATGTCAGGTTCTGTCAGTCCGACAACTCTATATCTTGAGAGTAGCGCTATTTAAGCACAAATTAATGATAAATTCTAAGGAATATAGCTCAATACTGGCCAGACGAGTGTACAGGGTGCCAACACCGACTGTCCGCTCTGCATTTGCGCAGCGTTTTAGCTCCTTCTCTTTCCCTTTCATCTATAATGTTGTAACTAAGAACACCGATATAAAAAACTCCAGCATCCCCGAAGCCAAGACTAAACTGACAAAATGGCTATCGACACTGGACTATGAATACACTGAAGCTCTCCTATCCATATGTATCTAACCTAAAAAAACTTTTTATTTATTATATTTTATTAATTACACTACACACCTATATATTTTATGTATGTATATAATATAATAATAAACCTATATTACATATATTTACATTTATTATAACTGTTGGTCTTTTGTCATTTTAATTTAATTTTTAATTATTTTTTTTTTTTACTTTTGTCTATGTTTAGCTTATCTAAAAGTGCAATCTTCGCTCGATTATTATTAAAAAAAAGAAATATACCCGGCTCACGATTAGCAACTAAGCCCATTATGTAAACTTAAAATTGGTCAGGACTCCACGAGACAGGTTATACCTAGTGTGGAGTCTGCAAGCAACTATGTATAATGATAATCTAAATTGTTAAATAAAATATTTGATTTGATTTGATTTGATTTGATGTCCGACAGTAGCATTTCCATGGCTTTCTGGAAGATAGCAGGTGCGCTAGCTATACCATACACCAAGCGCGAATATTTGAATAAGCCCAGTGATGTATTGATCGTTGTTAGCTCCTGTGAGTCCTTGTAAAGGACAAATTGATTAAATGCGTTACTAAGATCATTTTTATTTTTTTCTCCTCCACTTAGCTTAGCAAACACTTCCTCAATTCGAGGCATAGGGTATTTTTCTATATATAAATCTTTATTTAAGGTTATGGATTAGTCACCAGCAATCTTTACTTTACCGTTTTCTTTTAAAACTGGCACTATAGGCGTTGCGTATTGAGAAAATTTTACTGGGATTAATATACCTAATGATACTAGCCTTCTAATTTCATCATTAACTTTCTCTTTCAAGGCAAAAGGAACAGTCCTTGATTTGACAAATTTTGGTTTACAACCTTCTTTTAGCTGTAATTCTACTTCGAATTTATTAAATTTCCCCAAACTATCGCTCCATAAAGCCGCGTACTTATCGAAAAAATACTTAATTTCGTTATCATATTGTGACAACGAAATGTTATTGTTCTTTAGAGTAGTTAGCTGTACGTTAAATTTAGCCATAAAATCTCGGCCTAGCAGAGGTGGACCACCGTTTTCAATAACAAAGAATACAATGTCTTTAGTCACATCTTTGTACTTTACTCTAATATTAAAGCAACCTAATGGTGTTATTTTGTGTCCATTGTAAACACACAGTTGTAAATAACATCGTTTGAGGGTAGCGTTAGAAAAATTATTAACAAAGTAATTATGCGACATGAGCGATATACCCGACCCCGAGTCCAGCTCCATTGAATAAGCTTTGCTATTTATTTCAACAGACAATAGTATAGGAGCATAATTCTCATACCTTATGTTAAATGCGTTGCATTCCTTACAGTTCTCACACACTTCGTACGTACTCGGTGTAGGTTCTTCGACATCTACGTTGTTTACTCTAACCTTACACATTTTTCTGAGATGGCCTTTCACACCACATTTTTGACACTTGTAGCTTCTAAATTTACATTTCTCCGCAATGTGGTTCTTCATACCACACACAGAACACTTATGAGCACTATTATCGCGTTGATGATAAGCCGAATCCGCCGAGGACGTGCCGCGCGGGAAGGGCGCGCCCGATCGCCGCGAACCTTCTCCTTTTTGCCCTCCTGTCGTTGTCGCGCTGAACACCTGTTCCTCTTTGATAGTAACCCCGTACTCATTAAAAACTAACGCCTTAGCTTCTCGCGCGCACTGTGCTTGTTCCGCCATTTCTACCGCAGTTGTCAAGGTCAAAGTCGACGCATTTTGCTCGAAGAGTTTATCGCGCTCGGGGCCCATGCCCAGGCCGAGGACGAACCGATCCCGAAGGTTCGATTCCAGAGCGGTGCCGAATTCACAATAACTTGCCAATCCACGAAGTCGCGCCGCCCAGTCTCCTATTGATTCGCCAGGGTTCCTTGTTGCCCCGTAGAACTTCGCCTTGTCCACGAAAGAACACTTCTTTGTTTTAAAATGCCCGTCGAGTGTGGTCACGAGCTCGTTATAACTTAACGTTTCAATGTCCTTTGGATATACCAAATTCCTCACTAAACGATAGGTATCGTCCGTTAAGTGGGTAATCAGCACTGCACTTTTGTTCGCTTCCGTTATGGTCGTATTAATTTTAAAAAACTGTGTTAACCGTCCTTTAAAAATTGACCATTCGCCTGACTTATAATCAAAGCTCGGTATATGTCCGAAAAGAGCCATGATCACAGGTGCAAATATCCGAAAAATCCTCGTTAGCCAATGGAATGTATGTAGCAATGAAACGCCGTGTTACCGGTACGAGTGCTCGTTTATTACTGACTAGTAGGTAGTTCTATATAAATACAGTACAATTAGCCACCTCTATATATATATATCATAGTTTTCCTCTGTCATACTATCGCGGTAAATAAGTTCAGATTATTTTCGCTCTCTTATTGAATTTGAACATTCCGCATCCCACCACGGTGGAGAAGGATTTTTTATAGGTTTACCATTTTTGATGGGAATAGTCATGTCCGCAGCTTCCACCAAAACTTTGGCGAAAATCTCCACATCACATAAAGTATCCACATTGGCAAGTTTATGATCAACACCACTTCTAAAAGCATCCCAATCCGCTCCACCCATTCTATGCCTAATTCACGGTTTTTGAGGCAAATCTGAGGTTCGACTAGAAGTAAAATAAATCAGTATAGAGTAATGAACGCTACAAAATATATTGTCCGTAGTAGTCCAAGAAAGTGATGAAGCCAAATCAACAGAACTAATGGACAAATCTACTGCACTTTTATTTTCCCCAGGGTTTGTCAAACGGGTTGGTAATCCTGTGTTTTATATATAAATTATGACTATTCACAATATCTAACAGTCTAGATCCATATGAATCAGAAATCCCGCATCCAAAAGACTGGTGATTCGAATTAAAGTCGCCTAAAAATAAAAAAGGTTTAGGTAAAATAGACAAAATGTTATTGATTTCAGAAAATATATTTACAGATGGAGTCTTAAAACAAATACAAATATTATTTACAATGGCTGCGACCATGGAGATCCCATTACAATGAGATGGAAGTTGAAATGGAATGAATGGGGTAGATGGTTTGATGAGAAACGCCTCCTTCTCTCGGACAAAGGATAGGTATATAATGTACAGCGATAAACTTGGAAAAAATATGGGTTTACAACTTAGTCAGCGCGTGGGCCAGGCAATATTAAATAACTGTATGCCTGGCGCCACATATTCACAAATATTAAACAAAGTGTTGTCATCGCAGTTTTTAGAACCAACCACCCTAATTATTTTAATTGGTAGAAGGGAAAATGTATCTAAAAAACTAATTAATAAATACTTTTCCAAATTAAATTCTTTACAAAATGTAGATAGAATAATCTTGTTTGCGTTTCCCTTCAGCCAATCTTTGTCACAATATGAAAATCATATAAGACATGATTATAATACATTTATAAACACATTGACATGTCGTCATACTGAAAAATTTCATTTCATAGACACCAATATTTGTATTGGAAAATATTTTTATTTGACTAAGGATAGGTATTACCTATCTAGGTTTTATACAAAACAGATAGCGCAGTCACTATCTTATTTTATTTTGAACTCAGTCAAGTTTTTGACTAATGAAACGCCTGCTTCTATTGAGCAGTGTATTAATAATAACATGTACTCCTTGGAATCTGTTCCAAGCTCTTTAAATTAACCCATAGGACAACAGAGAGTAACTCTGGCAGTAATATTAATATTTGTATAAATATACCTTCATCTTGCCCATTAAATCAAGTTACTAGTAATGAAAAATGTAAAAGTAAGAATATTTTAAACGTGGTTCATCAAAATATACAGGGCATGTTAAGTATAGAACTGGAAATTGAGTTATTCATGAACTGTAATAATATTGATATTTTATGTATAACAGAGCACTTTTTAAAGAGTTATCAATTCATGTTCAACTTTAATAACCACCACGTTGCTAGTTCGTTCAACAGAAAAACAGCTGATCGCGGTGGCTCCTTAATACTTGTAAATAATAGTTTTAAATATAAGGAACGAGTTGACATAGTGAGCCTGTCTATTGAGCGTACCATGGAAATAGCCTGTAATGAACTTGAACAACTTATTGTAATGAGCGTATACAGACCACCAGATTCATACTTTGATTTATTCGAAAAGAAAATGGATGAAGTGTTGATTAAAATCAGCGATAAAAACATTTTTTTTATAATTTGTGGTGATTTTAATGTTAATCTGTTAGAGGATAATAATATTTGTACTAGATTAAAATCTTTATTTTTATGTCACAACATGAACTATCTGTTTTTGGAGCCTACTAGAATTACTGCAACATCTGCTACCTGCATTGACAATATATTTACTAACATTACGCCCATTTTCAAATCGGTCATCAATAAATTAACCTCTGATCACTCTGGTCAGATAGGTATATTCAATATTAAAATAAAAAAGGACCAAAAAGAGGATATTACATGTGTGCCCGTTAGTGACACTCGGCTTGAACACTACAGGAATAATATTTTAGATAAACTATGGGAAATACCATACAGTGACGATCCAAATTTGTTGTACAACTCAGTATTTAACCTTGTCAAAAATGAATATGCTACGGTATTTAAATCAAAAACTATAAAAGTTAATAACAAAGCTTTGTTTAGTGATTGGGCGACAGTTGGAATTCATAGGAGCAGACGAAGATTATATGAACTCTATGAAGAGAAATCATATAACAAAAATACGGCCTTTCTAGATTATGTTCGTAGTTATTCAAAAATGTTTAAACGCGTTTGTGCCATAGCTAAATCTAATTTCATTAAAAACAAAATTGAATCTAGTAGCAATGTAATGAAAACGACTTGGCAAATTATAAACAGAGAGACTGGAAAGGCCAAAGCTACACATAATAACTTCAAGCTTAAGATAGATAATCAATTGCTAAGTACAGACCTAGATGTAGCAAAAGCTTTCGAAAATTTCTTTACGGACATTCCAGTTTCAACAACCAAGTCTTTAAATTCATCTCCCGCTGCTGCTGAATCTATACTTAAACAAAACTTTGAGGAATGTAAAACAGATTTTAAATTTAGGCACGTAAATAATGAAGACATTGTAAAAGCGTTTAAATCCCTGGAAATGAAAAAGACAGCTGACGCCCATGGTCTATCAGTAAAAATTATTAGTTCCATTGTAGATTTGTATTGCACCTCACCTTTGTTGTATATTTAATCAATGTATAGATAATGGTGTGTTTCCTGACTTGATGAAACTAAGTAAAGTTATACCTTTATTCAAAGCTGGTAGTACATCAGACCCCACCAATTTTAGACCCATATCGATACTACCAACGCTTAGCAAAATATTTGAAAAACTCATACTTAATCAATTGCAAAGTCATTTTTATCTCAATAATTTAATTCATATTGCTCAGTTTGGTTTCACAAAGGGTCGTTCAACAGCCGATGCTGGTGTTGAACTAATCGACAATATTTTTGATGCCTGGGAAGACGCAATGGATGCAATAGGTGTCTTCTGCGATCTATCCAAGGCTTTTGATTGCGTCCATCATGACACTCTTGTCAGGAAGTTACGCAATTATGGTGTAAAAGATCAGGCACTTGGCCTTCTGGAGTCATATCTAACAGATAGGGTTCAGATGGTCGATGTTAATGGGAAAAGATCACCTGGGTCTTCAATAAGTATGGGCGTACCGCAAGGTTCAATTCTTGGTCCTTTCTTGTTTTTAGTATATATTAATGATTTACCTTACCTTGTTAAAGCAAAACATGGGTTAGTATTGTTTGCCGATGATACTTCTTTGATATTTAAAGTTAAAAGACAGCAATCAAATTATGACGAGGTAAACAATGCTATCTCTAGTATAGTGAACTGGTTTACTGTTAACAATTTATTACTTAATGAAAAGAAAACTAAATGTATTAAATTCGTGTTACCCAATGTGAACCCGGTAACTACAGACATATTTATAAAAGGACAGAGATTGGACCTTGTGCAGTCGACTGTCTTTTTGGGCATTACTTTAGACGCCAAACTACAATGGGATCCTCATATAAATAAATTGTCGAACAGACTGAGTTCGGCAGCGTTCGCAGTTAAAAAAATTAGAGCTCTTACCGACGTAGACACCGCTAGACTAGTCTACTTTAGTTACTTTCATAGTCTAATGACCTATGGTATTTTATTGTGGGGTCACGTTGCGAATGCTAATAGTATATTTATTCTGCAGAAACGGGCTGTTCGTGCAATTTATAGATTAGGGCCTAGAGTGTCACTGAGGGAAAAGTTTAAAGAAATCAATATTCTGACATTTGTGTCTCAATATATCTATGACAATCTTGTGTATGTAAAAAGAAATATAACTAATTTTCAGAAGTACAGTGATATACACAATTTTGATACTAGAAATAAAGACAAGTTGGTTGCTTATGTAAGCCGACTACATAAAATTAGTAATTATTTTAAAGGCAATTGTATACGCTATTACAATAAGGTCCCTACTGATATTAAAAACTTACCTTTAGACAAGTTTAAAATAATAATAAAACAGAAATTGTATAAAAAAGGTTACAATAGGATATCTGATTACTTAGAGGACAGATGTCCATGGGAATAGATTGTTTGAGTAACAGGCTGTTTCGATATATAATTAGCATTCATTTTGTAATTTGACAATATTTTATTTAAAAAAGGAAACGCAAAAGATGCGACGACTGTGGAGTTTCTTCGGTGAGCTCTTCTCCACAGATTCCGCCATTGTGTTAGTGAACTCACCCAAAAAAATGTAATGACGGATCTAAGTGATGTAACAACATCCTATGGAAATAAATGATTTTTGATTTTGATTTTGATTTTAGAATGGCGATACCGCCATACCCATCACTTCTGTCCTCTCTGAGACATGAATAACCGGACACCTTAAAAACGGCCCCCGGGACCATCCATGTTTCAGAGAGAGCAGCAGAAAAAGGTACATATATGTTGAATCAACAAATAAATTAAATCGGAGTTTTTTATGTACAAGGCTTCTGCAATTCCATTGCAGAATGGCTTGGGAAGCCGGAGAGCCGGACTCAGAGCTGCAACATCTGAGCTGCTACAACTACAACGCCAGAACGCGGAATTGGTAGGCATTCTAATTGAGGACGAGGAGGATGACACCAGCAAGAAGGATGAGCCCACATCACAAAATCTGGTCTTGACCCCCCTCAACGTGAGTGTTGCAACGCCCACTGCTGTCCCGACCAAGAAACAGCGTCGCCGTCGTCGTCGAGGAGGCACCTCACAGCTCATCAGCGCGAGCGTCGCGCCGCTAAGTGACGCGCGTGTCGCGCTGCCTGCTGAGTCGTGTGTCATGCTGCACGCTGCCGCGAGGGCCGCGCCGCTCGCCGTTACACGCGTTGCACCGCTTGCTACCGCGACTGCCGCGCCGCCCGCTGGCACGTGCATCGCACCGCACTCCAACACGAGTGTCCCGCCACTCACCTCAAATCGTGCTCCGAGAAGAACAATAGCAAACAAAAGAACTGTAGTTTATTCAGATAAGATAGGTGTAGATTTTGGTATGTTTTTGCATTATGGCCTTAAGCAACAAGTGACAAATAATTGTTGTCCTAATAGTTCCTTTGAGGATATTATAAAAAAGATAGCTGTAGGGAACTTTGATGAAAATACTACCATTGTTATTATGGTAGGAAACCACTCAAACATTAGTCGGAGTGCATTAGATACCGGTATAGAGGTACTGCTCAATTTATATAATAAGACGAAGTGCAAGTTTATTCTATGTAACTTTCCTTATTGTTCTAATTTATCGGGGAAACAAAATAAAAGTGTACATAGAATGAACATGCATCTATACAATATAACGTGTCATCATAGTGATGCTATTTTATATTTCGACATGAATAATTTTATTCATAACTTTACTTTGACTCAGGATACTATGTACCTGTCTCATAAAACAAAAAAACGAGTAGCTACATTGTTAGCGTATAATATATGCGACACAGTTGTAAATACTATAACGCAGTCGCCTTCAGTTTTAGTTAGTATTAGTACTAATAGTAGTGTTTTAAACTAGATAGTTCGACAAAAGAGGACCCCTCAAAACATAAGAAAATTTTACAAAATAAGCAGGGGTTTTCTGGCAATCAAATGAAAAATACTAGGACAAAGGGTAAGCCCCACTTAAATATTTCCCATCAAAACATGCAGGGGCTACCTGGCAAAGAACTTGTATTAGAATTATTTCTTAATCATTCAGACACCGATGTTATTTGTATTACAGAACACTGGTTAAAGGAAAATATGATGATATGATGTCTTTTAACATAAATAATTACAAAATTGTCAGTTGTTACAATAGAAAGACTGCCGATAGAGGTGGTTCTTTAATCTTAGTAAAAATAATATTAAGGTGAAACAACGGAAAGATATTCTTGCACTTACTGACGAAAGACAAATAGAGGTATCCTGTGTTGAGTTGGATAGCCATATTATTGTTTGTGTCTACAGACCTCCGAGAGATGAAAACGGCCATGGCAATTTTGAAATGTTCGAGAAAATTATGGAGGATGCCCTCATTATACTTTGTAATAGCAGAAAAAAGTTAATTATTTGTGGCGATTTTAATGTAGATTTGCTTGTAGATACAACATTGAAACAACAATTAATAACTCTGTTCAAATCATTTAATTTATGTCATATATTTCTAGAGCCGACTAGAATTACACTTACCAGCCAAACTTGCTTAGATAACGAATTTTGTGACTGTGCATTCACAAGTAAAAATGTAATTAACTGCTTACCCTCCGATCACAGTGGTCAAACAGTTTCATTCCCAAATGCCAGTAAAAATAGGACTGATCCATCATTTTATAGGCCTATTACATCCCATAGACTAGAGACGTATATGAAAAAGTTAGATATAAATTTGCCAGTACCGGATTTTGATGAACAGAATCCAAACAAAATCTACTCAGACTTCTTCAGCATTATTCAGACAGAATTCAATAAAGTTTTTAAATTAAAGAAAGTCAGTGACTACAACGGTAAATCTAAATTTAATGACTGGGCAACGTTTGGAATTCGTAAAATTAGAGTTATCTTATATGACCTTTATGAACAAAAAACCTATAACTTTGATCGAAAATTTCATGACTACGTTAAAAAATATTCCAAAACTTTCAAGTTGGTTTGTAGAACTGCAAAAACTTTACACATTAATAGAAAAATTTAAAATTCAAATAATAGAATGAAAACAGTTTGGCAAATAATAAACCGCGAAACTGGCAAAGATATACCAAGGGACAATGATTTCTGCCTAAAGATAGGTGATGATGTTGTTAAATCCAGCGCTGATGTTGCTCGAGCTTTTGAAACATTCTTCACCAATGTACCCTTACTCACAACAGACCGTCTAAATTCATCTCCATATGAAGCAGAGACTTTATTAAAAAATAACACTAGCGCCAGTAATGTATATTTAAAATTTCATCATGTATATCCCCAGGACATTGTCAAAACGTTTTAATTACTTAACTTAAAAAATACGGAAGACCTGTGGGGTATATCAGTCAAAGTCATTGGTTCAGTAATTCTAGTTATAGCCCCACACTTAGCTTATATATTCAATAAATGTGTTGACGATGGGGCTTTCCCAGACCTCATGAAACACAGTAAACTGATACCTCTGTTCAAGTCGGGAGATAAGGGTGATCCTTCAAATTTCAGACCAATATCTGTTCTTCCAACACTAAGTAAAATATTTGAAAAGATTATACTCAATCAAATGCTCTCACACTTCAACCGTACAAAACAACTCCACGCCAAACAATAAGGTTTCACTAGGGGTAAATCGACTACGGGTGCAGGTATTACCCTTATATCTCATATTTATTCTGCATGGGAGGCCGCACAGGATGCTATCGGAGTTTTTTGCGACCTGTCGAAGGCGTTTGATTGTGTTGATCATAATACGCTATTAATTAAATTAAATCATTACGGAGTTAGAAATAAAGCGTTGGATCTACTAAGATCATACCTAAGCAATAGAATTCAAAAGGCAGAAGTTAACGGCGTAAAATCTGATGGATCGGGTGTTAAAATGGGCGTTCCACAAGGTTCCATATTAGGCCCTTTCTTATTCCTGGTATATATTAATGATCTGCCTTCCATGGTGGAGAAATTAACTGACATAGTGTTGTTTGCTGATGATACTTCACTGGTCTTCAAAATTGAAAGACAAAAAGGAGAATTTGATGATGTTAATGGTGTATTGTTTTTAACCTTGAATTGGTTCACAGTTAATAATTTATTGTTAAACGCTGGTAAAATCAAGTGTATCAAATTCTCACTTCCAAATGTCAGGCAAGTTGAGACCAGTTTAGTGTTAGACAACAGCACGTTATAATTAGTAAATGATACGAAGTTTCTTGGAATAACCATTGATAGCAAATTACAGTGGGGACACCACATAGATAAATTGGCTGGTAAATTAAGTTCTGCGGCTTACGCTGTTAGGAACATCAGACAAAGCACGGATGTGGCTACATCTAGGCTAGTATATTTTAGTAACTTTCATAGTGTGATGTCCTATGGTATCTTGTTGTGGGGAAAGCAGCGGATATTCAAACTATTTTTATTTTACAGAAAAGAGCTATTCGAGCAATTTATAATTTAAAACAAACAGACTCCTTAAGAGAGCTTTTTAAAGAAATTGACATACTAACAGTAGCTAGTCAATTTATTTTCGAAAATATAATGTATATCGGCGCAACGCCGATGAGTCATATTTTAATTAAATAGTTTAGTTAAATTTTATGATAAGTAGCTTTAGTTAGTTAAGTTCTTATCTGTTAAGCGGATTTATTGTTATTTTATAGGTAAACTGTGATTGTTATCAATTCTAGCTTTCCCAAGTATTTGGTGCGATTGATTCGGTTTCCGGTTTTCAAATAATTTGATTTTAGCTTGTAAAATTCATTTCTAGGTTTCTAAAATCTTGTGATACTTAAGGCTTCTGTCAAACTTTCAGAATTAACTTGATCAATTTGGTGGAAATGTAATCTTTCGGAAGCGCGCTCAGTAGTACGCGGTTCCGGTTAGCTGTGATTTTATTTAAAAACTCGTTAATTCGTTAACTTTGTAATATTTACTAGGTTCTAAAAACATACCCTGATTCAATAAAACTATGCTGTAATCGTTTAGTTTAGCAAATAACATGATTTCATGTGTTTTGTGAAAAGTGCGGGAATTGTGACCGCGAGGCAATCGCCGTCAACCAATGGGCGGCGGCGGATGTCTCGCGGACCAATCAGAAGCGAGACTGGTCGGGTGGTGGTAGAACTCGGCCAGGGCGCTGAATGGAATCGTACAGGCACTTTTCACGGAGCGGTTGACCTGAGTGCTCATCGGTCGTGGTACAATTTCCAAAGCTAAGTATTTCTGTTTGTTTCTCTTTTCTGTTTACTCTTCTAGTGTGAAATAAAATGACAGTGCGTTTAGTTCGACTTCCATTTATTTTGTGTTTAGTGCTCTGGCCTTCTGCACTAGCTTCTGATACGAAGTATGGAGGAAAGTGTGAATAGTGACGTCAGCGATGCTGGCGTTACGCTTCCTATAGACACTGACGACCCCTATGCTCCGTTATCAGAAGTGGGATTCCTTCCCACTTCAGGACATCCTGGTACGTCTGACATCAACAATGACATCCCGTTCATGAGTCAAGGTATGTCGGCAAAATTTTCACGCAAATGATGCAGACGATGAAGCAGATGTCTGAGCGGCTTGCAAAGCCACACAGCAGAGACAAGGTAAAAATAAATGATAATTTTCTACCCTCGTATGACCCAGATGCGAATGTTGGTGTTCGTGAATGGTGTCTCAAAAACTCAAAACTCAAAACTCAAAACGTTTATTCTGTAAATAGGCCACAAGGGCACTTTCACATGTCATTTCATTTCATTTTTTACAGAACATTTGGTATTATTATCATATTATCAGAAAAAAAAAGTTTTTAATTATTGTTTCTGAGAGATATAAAGAGTCTCAAATGTCATAATAAAATAATTAAAATATAAATAACAGAGATGTATAGTCTCTTTAGTCAATAATACAATGATAATAGGAGATGTAAATGGTCCCCACAGTCAAGAGTTGTATAATTAAATTAATCTTTGGAGGTGTAAAAGGCCTCCAAGTGTCCAGTAAAAGAAACTCTGGCAGTGAGGATGCTCACAATTAATTAGAACAATTCAGTCCCAAGCATTTTTATCGTCTATGTACTCTTTAATACTGTAGTAAGCTTTAGAAATAAGCCTTTGCTTGATGTATTTCTTGAACTTATTAATTGATAGATCTGTCAAAGTGCTTGGGAGTTTATTGTAAAATCTTACACAATTACCCTTGAACGAGTTTTTTATTTTATGGAGCCGAGTAGTGGGCACTGCAAGTTTGTCCTTGTTTCTAGTATTAAAGTTATGTATTTCACAGTTTCTTCGAAAGTTAACAATGTTCTTATGGACATACATAATATTCTCGTAAATATATTGACTATGGACTGTCAATATATTTACTTCTTTAAACTTATTTCTAAGAGAATCTCTATTATTCATTTTATAAATCGCACGAACAGCCCGCTTTTGCAGCACAAAAATAGTATTTATGTCAGCAGCACTGCCCCAGAGCAGAATACCGTAGGACATAATACTATGAAAATAACTAAAATAAACTAATCTGGCTGTTTTTAAATCTGTCAAGTGACGGATTTTTCTGCATGCAAAAGCTGCAGAGCTCAGTCTGTTCGATAGCTTATCAATATGTGGACCCCATTGGAGTTTGGAATCCAACGTTATACCTAGAAACACTGTGCTGGTTACCAATTCCAATTCCTCATTTTTAATTGTTATACATGTCTGATTATTTTTAACGTTAGTAGTAAGAAACTTAACACATTTAGTCTTTTTCTCATTTAATAGCAAATTATTAACATTAAACCAATTTACCACTCTTGATATGGTATTGTTCACGTGATCATCAGTAGCGTGTTGGTTTCGCTTTGTTTTAAAAATAAGTGAGGTGTCATCAGCAAACAGTACCATATCATGACAGTCCCTTCCTAGATAGGGTAAGTCGTTTATATAGATGAGGAATAGGAAGGGTCCCAATATTGAGCCCTGTGGCACGCCCAAAGAAACCAATGATCCTGGTGATCGTTCTCCGTTTACGTCTACCCTTTGTATTCTTCCGTTCAGATAAGATTTTAACAAATTCAATGACGTGTCTCTAACTCCATAATGATGTAATTTCCTGGTCAATGTTTCATGACAAACGCAATCAAAAGCCTTAGATAAGTCACAAAAAATGCCTAGGGCATCTTGTGACTCTTCCCAGGCATCAAAAATACTTTCAATGAACTGAATTCCGGCATCTGTTGTTGAACGACCGCGAGTGAATCCAAACTGTTTGTTATGCATTAGCTTATTTGATTCAAAATGATGTAATAGCTGTGATAAGATTAATTTCTCAAAAATTTTACTAAAAGTTGGTAGTATTGATATAGGTCTGAAATTGGTGGGGTCTTGAGTACTACCTGCTTTGAAGAGGGGAATTATCTTACTTTGTTTCATTAAATCAGGAAATTCACCGCAGTCTATACAATTGTTGAAAATGACCGCTAGGTCAGGTGCAATTAATTCGATCAGGGATTTAACGACGTGAACAGAGAGTCCCCAAAGATCATTCGTTTTCTTAACATTTATCAATTTAAATGCCTT
This sequence comes from Argyresthia goedartella, assembly GCA_949825045.1. Lineage (NCBI taxonomy): Eukaryota > Metazoa > Arthropoda > Insecta > Lepidoptera > Argyresthiidae > Argyresthia > Argyresthia goedartella. The sequence continues at coordinate 40,383,934 of OX463809.1, forward strand.
TACGACATCTGAACTTGTGACGTGCTTAAAATTCAAGTATGAAGCACACTCTGAGACATTATCTTTTAATATTGCAACAGCAGACAAAGGTGACGAATTTAAATACTTAGTCGTGGAAGCCGGTGCATTAGTAAAAAACGATTCAAATTCAGTTGCAACTTCTAAGCTAGAACTCGTAAGCTGTCCATTGATTTTTAGTTCGTAATCGTGACTCGCTTTTTTACTACGACCGGCATCCTCATTAATTATTTTCCAAGTCGTTTTTATAACATCGGAACTATTCTTAATTTTACTACTCAGAAAATTACGTTTAGCTGTATGACAGTCTAATTTAAATTGTTTGGAGAATTGTTTGACTTGTTCTTTAAATTCGTCACTCATGTTGAACCGTCGTTCCTCATACAATGCATACAATGCTTGCCTGCGTTTATGCAACTCTGCAGTAGCCCACGTACTAAAGTCGTTTGAACCACTAACCACAACCGATTTTGAAGTGAATATCGCGCTGTACTGTTTCATAAAGGTTTCAAAGAATAAGTTATACATTATATTAGGAGACTGTTCAGCAGCCAAAAACGGTAGTTCCTGGGCTAAAGAGTATCTCATTCTTTCTAACCGGTCAGCAGTTACTGGCACAAACGAAATTTTCTTTTTAATGACAGGTTCTCTAATAGAATCAAATTGAAATAATTGACCTAAATGATCTGAATCCAATTCACTGATAACACTTTTACTGATTGGAATAACATCAGTAAAAATGTTGTCAATGCATGTAGCACTAGTAGCAGTCACTCTTGTTGGCTCCATAAATAAATGGCTAAGCCTAAATGATGAGAAAAGATTTATTAATCTAACGCTGAGAGTAGTTCTTTCTAACAGATTAACATTAAAGTCACCACATATAATTAATCGTTTCGTACTGTGTGATGAAATAGTTAGGACGGATTCCATTATTTTCTCGAACATTTCAAAGTCGCTCAAGGGTGGCCTATAGACACATATAACGATGAACTGTTCTAATTCCACAGCTGCAAGTTCTATAGTTCGTTCAACAGATAAGGAAACAATGTCCTTACGTTCCTTGAATTTCATATGATTGTTTAGTATGATTAATGCCCCACCATGTATTGAATTAAGTCTGGTGAACGAACTACCAACCTGGTGATCTTTAAAGCTAAACATAATTTCATTAATAGTTAACCAGTGCTCTGTTATGCACAAAATGTCAATTTTATTACAATTTAAAAATAACTCTATTTGTAGATCTTTGCCTCTAATACATTGAATATTCTGATGAACCAGGCTTATATACTTAGCACGTGAGCTTCCCTTATTCTTAGGGTTTTCTAATATACTAGAACATATGTTGCCAGAGCCTGGGTCCTCTGTTGTCCTATGAACTAATTTAAATGCATCCTGTTATTCTGGTCTGATACCAGATTCATATTAGGCTGCTCAGTAAAAGCAGAGTTAGAAGCCAAATTTTTGGCTGTAATGTCATATAAATATAATAGTGACATAGCTATTTGTCGTTTACAATAATTTGAAAGGTAAAATGTACCTTTAGTCATAGTAAAATAATTACTAACATAATTGTTAGTGTCAATAATATCAAACTTATTATTATATGTACATAAATTGTACATAGTTATATTCATATTATGTCTATATACATTTTCATTTTGTGTCAATTGGTTGCAGTAGGGAAATGTGAACAATATAATTTTTTTCACACTAAGACCATTCAATGTTTCATAAAATTTTATAATTTTTTTTTTTGTTCACATCTCCCCTATTGCCCATGAAAATTATCAGTGTGGCACTGGCTGTGATAGTGCTGTCATTCAAAATTTGATTTATATGTCAACACATATCCCAAGCTGTGGAGCTATACAAGCTCAACGACTACGAGATTTGAATGAAAGTATGTAGTCTTCTCAAGGGCCGTGCGAAATTCTGGGTCGACAATTGGCTGGTGACGACCACCTCATGGGAGGAGCAGAAGAGAAACTTGATAACAACATTCGAGCCTGAAAATAGGTACTCTCGTGATATATCGAAATTTCGCGAACATTCTTACGACCCTACGAAAGACATAGCAGAGTTCTTGTCAAAGGCGTGGGTTCTCTGGAAACGCGTCACAGAGGAGAAGCTGGGTGATGACGACGCGGTTGAAGCAGTCATTGGGTGCGTAGACGATGAGCATTTACGTATTGAGCTGCTGAATGCAAGGGCGAAGTCGGTTCCTGAGTTGATTTCCGTAGCAACATCTAGACGCCCCAAGCGACCTCATCAAGGAACGTCTCATACCGTGCCAGGTAAGCGATCCCGCTTTGATGACAAACGACCCCTAATTTTCTGTCAGATATGCAAGAAAAATAGTCATATCGCGCGTGACTGCAGGCTCAAAGCGGTTTATAACTCCCCATCCCCATCAAACAGAGACAATAAGGAAACGTCGCGCGATAGTAGGGAGATGCCACATGACGGTAAAGACAGACCTACCTGTACATTTTGTTCGAAAGTAGGTCATACATTCGAAAATTGTTTCAAACGTAATCGGTCAGTGGTATCAAATGTAAATTGTGTAGGTAGTTTGAAATCTAATATAGAAGTAACGATCCGAGATGTCACCTGTAATGCAATGTTTGATAGCGGCGCGGAGTGTTCTGTAATGCGTGAGTCAGTTGCCGCAAAGCTACCCGGCCGTAGGATTGATAAAGTGACCTACTTACGTGGTATAGGGCAGTTCCCTGTCATCTCATTGCAAGCGTTAATCGTAGTTTGCGAAATTGATGAGGTGAACGTAGAACTAGAATTCTTTGTCATTGCTGACTATGAGATGACATTGGACGTGCTGGCAGGCATGGATTTAATAGAGAAAACGAATTTCGATGTTCTCGTTACTGTCGGATGTGCAAGGGTAGTCCGTCGTTGCGTTGTAGCTCGTATTCAGGCCAATCACGCTATATTCGACAACTTGGACTGTGACTTGACAAGAGAGAGCGAGACCAACGAATTACGCATTCTGCTCAACAAATACGCTCATCTGTTCATCCGCGGTTTTCCTAATATGCGAGTTAAAACTGGACAGTTGGAGATCCGTTTAAAAGACCCCACTAAATTTGTAGAGCGACGTCCTTATCGGTTGAGCCCCGTCGAGCGTGAGAAAGTTCACGATATAGTTCAAGAGTTACTCGACCACAATTTTATTCGTGAGAGTAAGTCCCCCTTTTCGAGTCCAATAATTTTGGTCAAAAAAAAGAATGGCGATGACCGCATGTGCGTGGACTATCGTGAATTAAACTCCAATACGTTACGCGATCACTACCCTCTTCCATTGATTTCGGATCAAATTGATCAACTCTCGGGAGGGGTATTCTACAATTCCCTTGATATGGCAGCAGGGTTTCACCAGATTCCAGTGGAATCTTCCTCCATTGAGCGTACTGCATTCGTCACGCCTAATGGATTGTATGAGTATCTTACCATGCCGTTTGGTCTGAGCAATGCCAGTGCCGTCTATCAACGTTGCATCAATAAAGCGTTAAGTCCATTGCTCGGAAACAACGGTGTGGCCCAGGTCTATGTCGATGACGTGCTCAGCAAATGTAGAGATTTTTCAGAGGGCATGGCTCACTGAGAGCGAATTTTCATTGCCCTCGAGGAAGCAGGTTTCTCCAGAAATGCGGAAAAATCGTCTTTCTTTAAAAAGTTAATAGAATACTTGGGGAATATAATATCGCACGGAGAAGTCCGCCCGAGTCCGCGTAAAGTAGATGCATTAGTCAAAGCAGCAATACCAACCAATGTCAAACAGGTGAGACAGTTTAGTGGTCTCGCTGGGTATTTCCGACGCTTCATTCCCAACTTCTCCCGTATAATGATACCGTTGTACGAACTCACGAAACAGGGAGCTAAATGGGAATGGAACGAGCGGCACGAAGAAGCACGTAAGGTAATCATTCAATACCTTACGTCCTCCCCCGTTCTCATCATCTTCCAGGAAGACGCTCCCATTGAACTCTACACTGACGCTAGTAGCCTGGGCTTCGGGGCTGTGCTCATCCAAATCATCGGAGAGCGTCGCCACGCTGTTGCTTACATGAGCCAGCGCACCACCGAGGTGGAGAGCCGCTACCACTCCTACGAGCTCGAGACCCTCGCCGTGGTGAGAGCTATTAAGCACTTTCGCCAATACTTTTATGGACGCAAGTTCAAGCTCATCACGGACTGCAACGCCCTCAAGGCATCGCAGAATAAGAAAGAACCGCTACCACGTGTCTATCGCTGGTGGGAATTTCTTCAGCAGTACGAGTTCGAGGTGGAGTACCGGAAAGGCAAGCGGATGCAGCATGCAGACTTCTTTAGCAGAAATCCACCTGCAATGAAGGTAAATGTTATGACAAGCTGAAGGTGGAGCAGCGTCGTGACGCTACACTCAGGGCAAGAATCGACTGCCTGACGAACGACGAGCAAATCGATGGCTTTCTCCTTGAGGATGGCGTGATGAAGAAAATGCTACAACATCCTATCTTTGGCGAGCAGAAATTAATCGTGGTACCCAAGGCGTTCCAGTGGAGTCTTATTAACTCCTTTCACACTGCACTAAAACACACAGGTTGGGAGAAAACATTAGACAAAATCAAGGACACTTACTGGTTTGAAAAGATGAACACTGTGGTCCGAACTTTCGTCGACAACTGTGTTGTATGTCGAACCTCAAAAGGAACGTCAGGCGCAGTGCAAGCAGAGTTACATCCAATTCAAAAGCCCTCTGCAGCGTTCCAAGTCATCCACATGGACATCACCGGAAAATTGGGTACGACAGGTGAGCACGATTACGTCATAGTCACCATCGATGCTTTCACAAAATATGTGATGCTCTACCACGCAACGAACAATAATCCTCATAGCACGCTGGCTGCACTCAAACGTGGTGTGCATTTATTCGGAGCTCCAGTTCAAATCATAGTAGATGGAGGACGAGAATTTCTTGGTGAGTTCAAGGCTTACTGCGATCAGTTTGGCATAGAAATTCATGCTATATCGCCAGGAGTCAGCCGAGCCAACGGTCAAGTGGAAAGAATGATGGGGACTTTGAAGAACGCTCTCGTCATGATCAAGAACTCCGAAATTGACCAGTGGCATACTACTCTTGATAAACTTCAGCTAGCCTTCAACTGCACAGCTCATAGAGTCACTGGAGTCTCACCACTGACGCTACTCACCAGGCGTAGAAACTGCGTGCCACCGGAACTGATCAACCTGGTAAATTTTGATGAGCAAACCGTGGACATTGATGGCCTAGTCGAACATGTCCAGCAGCAAATGAGAGCAGCTTCACAGCGAGACAAGTAGCGGTTTGACAAGGGAAAAGCTGTTATTCGTCCTTTCCAGCGCGGAGATTATGTTCTGATCAAGAATAATCCTCGGAACCAAACTTGTCTTGACCTAAAGTTTAGCGAGCCTTATGAAGTTTGCAGAGTCCTCGAAAATGACCGCTATCTAGTGAAGAAGGTGGCTCATGATCAGCTACGCCGAGCGCCGCAACCGGGAGAACAGACCGTATCGGCGGAGGCAGATGATGACGAACCACAAATCGTTGCCCCGGCGGCATCACCTGATGCCACAACACCAACACCGTCCACATCACACGCTGGTCACGAGGACGTACAATGATTGACAAAATGTAAGTCACGTTAACTTTGTTTCCCATTAGTTTTCTTTTTCTTTTCCTATCCCCAAGAGCCTCTGTGTACCACGGTCAATAGACCCAGAGCACAGCATCGACCTTTATCTCATTCCTTTAGAGCCTTTGTGTACCACGGCGAACAGGACCGCCCAGAGCACAACATCAATATCCCGTCTATATAAAATGATAAATCTTCTTGTTGGCGTAGTTAGACGCAACAAGGAATGAACAGGTTACTAAATAACCTATAATCAACTATAACTACCTAAGAGTATAATAACCAGCTGATTACAGCTACCAAATCTGCGGCATGAGAATTGCCATTACCTACTCTCAATATTTTGATATTGAAAGTACTACAATCAAGCTTATTACCTGTAATCATCTTAAGAGGTGATAAACAGATGCCTGCCTGAAAAATATTTTCCGTTCTTTCCAGTTCACCACGAGTGCAACTCTGGCGATGGTGTTCCTCTGCCTATCCATTCACGAGTGCTGTTAAAACCAGAACCAAAGCGATTAGACGACGCAACGCCTCCAACCAACTGCAATTACAGAAGTTTGCCACCGAGATGATAAAACCCTTTCACAAGCCCAGGCTGGTGCAGAGCGCACACCGCCTATCAGACTGGCCGTATCGGCGCAACGCCGATGAGTCATATTTTAATTAAATAGTTTAGTTAAATTTTATGATAAGTAGCTTTAGTTAGTTAAGTTCTTATCTGTTAAGCGGATTGATTGTTATTTTATAGGTAAAACTGTGATTGTTATCAATTCTAGCTTTCCCAAGTAGGTATTTGGTGCGATTGATTCGGTTTCCGGTTTTCAAATAATTTGTGTTTAGCTTGTAAAATTCATTTCTAGGTTTCTAAAATCTTGTGATAATTACTTAAGGCTTCTGTCAAACTTTCAGAATTAACTTGATCAATTTGGTGGAAATGTAATCTTTCGGAAGCGCGCTCAGTAGTACGCGGTTCCGGTTAGCTGTGATTTTATTTAAAAACTCGTTAATTCGTTAACTTTGTAATATTTACTAGGTTCTAAAAACATACTCTGATTCAATAAAACTATGCTGTAATCGTTTAGTTTAGCAAATAACATGATTTCATGTGTTTTGTGAAAAGTGCGGGAATTGTGACCGCGAGGCAATCGCCGTCAACCAATGGGCGGCGGCGGATGTCTCGCGGACCAATCAGAAGCGAGACTGGTCGGGTGGTGGTAGAACTCGGCCAGGGCGCTGAATGGAATCGTACAGGCACTTTTCACGGAGCGGTTGACCTGAGTGCTCATCGGTCGTGGTACAATTTCCAAAGCTAAGTATTTCTGTTTGTTTCTCTTTTCTGTTTACTCTTCTAGTGTGAAATAAAATTACAGTGCGTTTAGTTCGACTTCCATTTATTTTGTGTTTAGTACTCTGGCCTTCTGCACTAGCTTCTGATACGAAGTATGGAGGAAAGTGTGAATAGTGACGTCAGCGATGCTGGCGTTACGCTTCCTATAGACACTGACGACCCCCATGCTCCGTTATGTATGTACGCAAGAACCTTACAACATTTTCCAAACTTAGCGATAGCTGTAATGTTTACCTAAGAAATAATCACAGACTATGTGCGCCCCGTTTTAGACTCGCGAAGGTTAGCAATTCTTTCAAGGGTCAGTGCATTCTCTACTACAATAAGATACCTCTGGAGATTTTGAAATTGCCATTTGAGCAATTTAAAAAACATGTTAAAGCGACTTTGTCGAAAAAGGGATATTACAATGTTCAAGATTACTTAAATGACAGGACTGTATGGGGTTAATCTGGCTCAACACAGACCTTGCTGTTAATAATTTTGTAATTATTTATTCCAGCTTATTAAATAAAAATAAATCATAATTGTATTAGTTAAGCACAACCTATTTTTAAAAGAGATCTAAAAATCAATCTGTGGGAGTTTCTACGCCCTCCTTCTCCCACAGTGGTCCAATGTAGAGAAGAGGCAAAAAATGACGTTTGCTAAGTATATGTAAATATCTACAGTAATAAAGTACTTTTGAGTTGAGTTGAGTTTGAGCCATTTTTGGAAGTATTGGTGATGATATTAATTAGAGGGGCAACGTCGTACGGTTGGGCTTGAGAGGGAGTGAGTGAAGAGGTTAACGCTTTAATTAAAGCAGTTATTAATTCTATAACATTATCGTTCGCGAAGGAAGAAGAAGTATCTTGTAAAGCACAACCATTTGCCTGTGAAGAGGATGGATCCTCCGTGATAGACCTGAGTGCTTCACGATCATAGCTTTTAATAAATTTGGGAGGTGATCGCGGTTTTAAAAATACTGTTTTTCTGTGAGATTCTGTAGTTGAGTGGGAAGCCTGTATTGGGAGAGACAGGCTTGAAGATGAGGGCGGAGAGGAGAGAGAGATTACAATTTCGGCAAACGATTTTGAGACATTAGGATGTAGACGACTAGCTTCAGAATAAGACACAGTACAAAAAATTGTAATTGTAATTGTGTGCCAGATATGATTTTATCGTAGTTTGCCTCTCGTACTCGCGACACGTTTTACTAGTGGCATAATGATGACCACTGCAAGACAAACAATGTGCACTGCTACCTCCCTGTCACAAGTGTCACCAGCATGCTCCTGGTCGCACCTGTAGCAACGGGGCTTTGAGCGACACTTTGTCCTGGTATGGCCAAAACGACAGCAGTTATAACATTATATGGTGTAGAATTCTACAGTTAGAGAGTTATAGCACATGAACACTCTGTTTGGTAGTACTTGCCCATCAAAGGTCAGAACGACTGTTTGACTAGGCTTCCATTCAGGTAACGGGCCATGTACTTTGTTATTATAGCGTCTTACTTTAATAACATTTCTACAACCAATTGGAACTGGGATGTTTTCGATAACTTCTTGCTCTGACCATTCAGAGGGCATATCACGAATCACTCCCATCCTGGTCACATTGAATGTAGGTAGAAAAGCTTATAACTTTTGTTTGCTGAGTTCGCCATCACTAAAAAATGCATTAGCTTCATTATGTTTGGAAAAGCAGGCTCTATTTTGTTTCTTCCCAACCTTTTAACACTGCCCTGGATAATATTTTTATAACCATGTTTTTTAAGGAATCTTCCAAAGAAGACTGGATGAAGTGTACTATTCAACTCTCTGGACATGAATCAGGAAAGGTGACACGTCGGTCGGTTCGTACAGGAACTTGCCGATCCGCGCGGCTGCGAGTCTGTTGTTGGCATCGATTTAGTATACCCAAGATACACCATCTCCTACAAATCTAAGTCTCAAATGTGTCCCATTGCTAAGTTACATGTGTGTGCGTTTACTAAGGCAAATCTAAAACGCATAATGTACTTAAGAACATTTCAATTTTCCTTTTATGCAACCTTATATCAATAGAATTAAGGTGGGATTTCTATTGCGCGCGATGGGCTGTTATGACATTACAAAATTAGACCATCGCGCAAGTCGTAAAATTTTATTGCTGTCAGCCGTAGGTAAGATTATTTTAAACAATACTATTCCTTAAATCAATGACTATTAAGTAGAATTCAGTTTACGCAGCGTGACAATCATAACAAATGTTTACTTTGGAACAGAGGAATAATGGAGTGGTCATGAAACTGTACTCAGTACTAACTCGGTTCATTAAAATAATAAAACAGGTTGAGGTGGTTAAAATTAACTTATTTTTAAAAGCTTTTATTTAACTTGCACTGTGTGTATGTATGTGGGTGGGTGTGTATCATGGTTCGCTTCAAAAATGTCGGCTCGAATTTGACCCACTTCCCGTTATCCGATTGAGCCGAAATTTTGCATACGTATATAAGTTGGATGACAATGCAATATTTTTTGACTTGGAGCTGATCTGATGATGGAGACGGAAGACGACCATAGGAACTCTGTCATAACACATCACAAGCCCGACGAATTTGGGCCCGTTACATTCGTCTTGACAAAAACTTTGTACGTAAATATTTTTACGCTGCTGGAGAGTAAAAATGCAGCGTTAGTGCAAATTTTCGAAGTTCTGGGGGATACTTGGCAAAGGAAACTTTTCTTTTTACCGTTAAAATGTCTACAACTTTGTCATTGAATTCGTTAATATTCTTTGTCAAATCATTACTAAACGAATCATCAAAGAGCCGTTTCTTTTTTAAGCCTATGACGATTTCTTTAAGTGTTAAGTTTCGCTTCATAAGTCTTTTGTTCTTTTTTTTTAAATTTTGGATTTGTTTATTTTTTAAATCAATGGTTTTTTGGCATATTTTGAGTGTTTTTTTGTAATGAGATGTTTTTTCAGTATCCAAAATTGAGGTCAAATCCGATGATATCGGAGACGGCGTACAGCGATTGAGTTCAGTGATCTGTTCGTTTTGAGGCACAGCTTCCACTGTACTATTTTCCTGAAACAACAAACTTGTTTATTATCTGTTCCTATATTATAATAAGTCCAGATGAACGAATCAGTTAATTTGCTTACCTCTGATTTTGACTGCAATACTAACGATTTCTCTACATCAGTGGGCATAGCGAGTTTGTTTGTTAATGCAATTAATGTTAGAGTGGTAGTTGTGATAGAGGGTACTGGTTGGCTCGTTAAAATTTCGACCTACAAATAAATTTCATGATTAGATCAAACGCCGCTATGAAGATATTAACAATAGCTAAACTGCAAACATAAATTTCCAATATTTTCTTGCCTCCGAATCGTCACCAAGTCTGGCTGTGCTAGGATCGTTCCTTGCCGAACCTGATGGTACATTTTCAAATTGTGTCGTTGAGTTTTCAATCTGAAAAAGATTGATAGGTATTAACATGTGTACTTATGTTGTGTACTCACTAGATCACAATACTTTATGTAAAAACTTACTGCAATACATGGTATGACCCCTTTCTTTACTTTCCGAAAGCCTTTCTTCGTATAATACATGTCATTTTCTGAGAAGTGACAAGAGCAAACCACACTAGAATCATTTGGCTTAAAAAAATCTTCACTCCTCTCATTAGCTATAATTTTCCGCCATTTTTCCCTTTCAATTTCATTTTTAGGAAATCTGGAATAATAAATAAAAACATATTTAACTATAATAAAAAACACCAATCTCCATTCGAATAAATTTTGTCCTTCTCTGGACCGGCTATAGTTATTTAATATTAATTCCAGATTATTGAAATACCGCAGAAAGAAAAAAAACAATAAGCGACTCTATTCATTTACTATTTGAATTTGTTCCACTTCATACTGCGTTGGGTCAAATGAAGAGAAGTGTTGAAATAAATTTAAAACAATTATGTTTTTAACGATTTTGAAGGCGTATTTTGCCACAAATTCACTTCATTATAAAAATATTATCTAGTACTTACCGAAAATACGATATGCCATCCTTTTTCAACGTGGTTAAGGTATTATTTTTGCACTTTTTCACGGAGCACTTTGGCATGTTCACCCGACAACGAAGCGCGCGTTACTGAGAGCGCAACTGTGCTTAGAAGTAATTTAAGCACAGTTTTATCGAGACACCGTTCAAGCGTTGACGTTGTATCTTGGGTATACTAAATCCATGGTTGTTGGTGATTGTTGAGTTAGGTTGTATATCACTATTTTACTGTTTTGCGATATTTGTTCGTGCGACTCTGATTCCGTTATCTTATTTATTTATTTTATATTTTTTTACGTATTTGTTTATTTTTTTTATATACTTAAACTTTGTTATTTGTACAAAAAACCTGTAAATAAATACTGATCTTAAAACCACTAAATAATGATTTTAATATTGCTCAATTCAGAAGAAGACTGCTCCGCGAATCTTTACCCGCCTTTTTTTTTCGAACGAAATGAAAATTAATGAAAGTGAAACTGCGTGGCTAACTTGCCAGGTGAAAATAATAATAATGGAATTAAATTACGTTCCAAAAGATAAACCACATCGCCCGCAGCAGTCATTTCGTTTACATGTCCACAGCATCAACATCAAATCAAAATCAACACTCATCTTGTCTTTTTGCAGCTGCATTACATAATATTGCATCACTGGCGGGGGGACCGTAATGCACGGCCGTGTATAGCACGGCCCGGAATGGACGACCCCAATTTTTGTGTACATCGGGATGGCTATTCGTAGGTCGCGAAGTACGGGCCAAGCATTCCTGGGTCGTGAAAAACGCAAATGTGTATCACGCTGTGTGAGTCCTTGGCCTTGTCAAAGTTAAATTATGGAATTTCAGTTTGTGGACCCTGTCTTTTCAAATGAACTCAACGGCTGTTGCACAGGAACACGACCCAGGAATGCATGACCCTGAAATCATGAACACGTATCGCACAGCCCGTATTGCGCAACCCAGGAAAGCGCGGCCCGGATTCCGTTTACCAGGGTGGCATACACCGGTACACGGGCCGTGCTTTCCTGGGTCGCGAAGTATAGGCTTTCGGTACGACGGCAAATTGGAGTAACCCGTAGTAACCCTTGTGATTTCACAAGAAACATATGATATCCTCATATTTATGAGGATTTCTGATACTTAAACTGATTTGTCTCACTCATCTATCTACGCTTAGGATAGTCTACAGTCTAGTTAGGATCCCAACAAATATATAAGTCATGAAAAAAGCAATTATTAGTTGGTTGATAAAAGTATACCCCATATCAACAATTTTGATACGGTTTTAAAAGACCAAACCATTTCATTTAAAAAATGCAGTAGTCTGCACATTTCGTCATCATTTATTTTCTTCTCTTTCTTGATGACTGGGCAGAGACAGACCACATTCCTCATTCTCTGTGGCACTTGTGGCAGCAGCAGTGAAGATGAATATTGTTGTTGAATTCTGTTACGTTTTCATCCTTTGGCTCTTCTCCGGAATATTGTGGAGTAATTTGATGTCTAAATATTGAATCTATGAAACGCTGAAATGTTTGACCGACGTTTCGAAGGCCAAATGTCATTCTTGGGAATTCGAACAGTCCAAAAGGAGTGAAGATGGCTCTCTTGGAGATGTCACCTGGTGCCATAGGAATGCAATGATATGCCTTCCGAATATCGATTTTACTGAAAATGCGCTTTCCTTCGAGTATGTTAGTAAAATCTAGGAGTCGTGGCAGCTGGTACGGTCCGGAACTGTTATATTGTTCAGCGCTCTATAATCTCTCCATTCACCGTTTTTCTTCTTCACTATATGCAATTAGCTGGCCCATGAGCTATTGAACGGTCTACAAATTCCCGCATCATGATGGATTGGAATTCCTTTCGGGCCGCCTTGTACCTTTCTGGTGGAAGAGGCCTGGCTCGGCATGCCAACGGAGATCCTTGAGTCTTTATGTAAAGCTGAACGCTGTGTTTGGGACTAATCTTCAAAGAGGACGGTTTAGTGATGCGTTGTTATTTATTTAGTAAATCTGCGATAACATGGCTCTCGTTAATAGTGCTTAAAGTTGCTTGGTCCGTTGTTTCAGGTCCACCCCTGGTGGATAACTTGGTGGAATTGTCAATCAACCTTTTTCTGCGTAAATAAACCCAAAAATCTAAGTTTTCTAGGAAATCCGCTCCGATGATAGAGGTGTTTACATCAGCAATCACGAAATTCCATTTGATTGCAACCCTTCGTAATCCGAGATCAATGGTAAGATATTTTTCTCCGTAGGTGCTGATTTTCGTGCCATTAGCTGCATGTAACGAGTAATCCGCTTTCTTGAAATGCTTCCTTCTGCGCTTCAGTACGGCTATATTCGCGCCAGTATCGATTAAGTATTTCTCGTCGGTCTTTGTCCGTGATAATTAGGCGATGAAACTGTGAGAAGGTACAGAGCTCCGCCTCAGCCCGTGCCACCTTTAGTTTCCTTGCTGCTTCAAGGAACAGGGAGCTTCGCACTTGTGAGCTTTTTTGCCAAAACGGGCGTGTAAAAAACAACAACTCGAGTTTCTCGTAAAAGCAGACGGACTTCTGCGACGTGAACTTGAAAACGGTTTATTTCGATAAAACTGCCGACGATTGTTGTTGTGTTGAATTGCTGCCAGTTCAAGTTTCGTTTTTGTTAGCTCAGCGGTCAGGTGCATTACCGGGTCATCGTCCTTGCTTAGCGCGGCAATTTGCTCGTGACTTGAGACTTCGTAGACATCGTCGGCCATTTGGGCTAATTAGTCGTTACCTTTCTCCTTATTTATTACAAGGATTGAGTTCAAGGAGTTTGGTAATTGTTTTAGCCAAAACATTATTGCCATTTCGTCGTTGATTTAATCTCCTCCTAGCTCCTTGATTTTTCTTAACAATTGTGATGGTTTTCTATCTCCGAGATCGATGTCTGTGAATAATCTCAGGAATTTGCGATGCGGGGAATCTTCGTAAGTTGCAATTGATCTGTCCTTGGCTTTTGGTACTTTCCGCTATCTGATAAGGATGTTACTATATCACTGGCTTGCTCGATCTCTTCTTTGGCTATTTTGTAAGAACTAGGTGGAATTTTGATTCGTCACCTAACTTCTGGGGGGTGGTTACTGCTTCAAAATGTGCGAACCATAACCGGGGCTTGTCCTTCCAGAAATCGGCGATTTTTGATGAAGTGCTGATTGCTTGCACCTCCAGGTTAGCTGCTGCTGCTGCACACGGGTTTTGTTTCGCCGGCGGCACGGACATGTTGCTAGTAGCCGAATGTTGCTGAAATTTTCAGTTTTCGGGTCACCACTTTGCAGGTTTAGGCAATTCCTGGCGATTACTTTCGGGAGACGTAATAAAAGTATTATTATTATAAATACTTGGTTTATATACAAATTGATATGAGATCTTCCCACGTACCTATATTAGGTACATGGTATGATAAATCCATTATCTGTGATGGCTGACGCGTACCTGGGATAAAACTCAAATAATACGTGTGTACGTGAGGTACCGAATCAGCCGGCACAATGTAAAACCAGGAGGAGAGGGAAGTTTAACGATTTACTAATGTTCAATGTTGGTTTGATGATATAACCTCTAAATAAGTTTTTTTTCATTGGTTTCGTTGAACGAGAATCTTATCTTATTTTTCTTACAGAGCAAAGGCCCATTTTAATTTGTGTTGCTCATATTGATTGTGAAACAAAAAATTAGCAAGACTAGAGGTTGAACATGATGGGGAACTCTTTATTTGTTGGAAAATGCACTTTCTTTTGGAATGAAGTTAGATATCTTTCCTAAGTTTTTTTTCTTCATAAATCCAATGTAAATAATACTGCATCTTTTATTGAATGCCGGATACGTCAAGGTGTGAGATGAATACAACTGTGTCGGATCTGACAGTTTAATCGGGTCGCCTAATTAGAATTAGCGCTTTCGAAAGACATATGCCGGTATGCAAATCGGATCCTGTTATTCCGACATAGAGGTAGCTGGATCTATGTCGGACCGACAGTTTTGCTGGATCCAGCAAAGTGTCAATTGCATATAAATGTGACTGATCTGACAGTTTAATAGGGTCGCCTAATGTAAACAGTGCTATTGAAATTAATATGATATGGCCAATTGTTGGCTATACATGATCAAGTTTGCAGTGTGCTTGAAGCGGCGTTCAGTTTACAGCGCATCCATATAGACCACTCACGATCAAGTTAACATGATTCGGCGTCAAGTTTGCATGATGTACAGCGGTTGAAGCCATGGATTTTCAATTAATTTTTACATTTATTAAGTCCTCAACTTCATTACAGTGCTCAGTACTTTGCGACATGGCCCTCGCCAGGTCAGTCACGTGCGTGCACGCGTCTCCGCATGCCGATGCCGACTAAAGTCATGCCTACTTGACCGCGCATGCACACATTCAAGTTTATATGTCGCTGCAAGCTTGATCACGTCGGCACAATATAAATTATTTTTTTGCTTCAATTAGACTTGTCATGCAAACTTGAAGGCATACACGGTCAAGTTTACATGACACCGCTTCAAGCATCATGCAAACTTGACGGTAAAATTGATTGCGTATGGCTACCTCAATAGTCAAAGTCAAAGTAGGTACTTTATTACTGTAGATATTTACATATACTTAGCAAACGTCATTTTTTGCCTCTTCTCTACATTGGACCACTGTGGGAGAAGAAGGGCGTAGAAACTCCCACAGATTGATTTTTAGATCTCTTTTAAAAATAGGTTGTGCTTAACTAATACAATTATGTTTTTTTTTTTATTTAATAAGCAGGCAATAATAAATAATTACAAAATTATTAACAGCGAGGTCTGTGTTGAACTAGATTAACCCCATACAGTCCTGTCATTTAAGTAGTCTCAAACATCGTAATATCCCTTTTTCGACAAAGTCGCTTTAACATGCTTTTTAAATTGCTCAAATGGCAATTTCAAAATCTCCAGAGGTATCTTATTATAGTAGAGAATGCACTGAACCTTGAAAGAATTGCTAACCTTCGCGAGTCTAAATCGGGGCGCACACAGTCTGTGATTATTTCTTAGGTTAACATTGCAGCTATCGCTAAGTTTGGTAAATGTTGTAAGGTTCTTGCGTACATACATTGTATTTTCGAAAATAAATTGACTAGCTACAGTTAGTATGTCAATTTCTTTAAAAAGCTCTCTTAAGGAGAATAGCTCTTTTCTGTAAAATAAAAATAGTTTGAATATCCGCTGCTTTCCCCTACAACAAGATACCATAGGACATGACACTATGAAAGTAACTAAAATATACTAGCCTAGATGTAGCCACATCCGTGCTTTGTCTGATGTTCCAAACAGCGTAAGCCGCAGAACTTAATTTACCAGCTAATTCATCTATGTGGGGTCCCCACTGCAATTTGCTATCAATGGTTATTCCAAGAAACTTCGCATCATTTACTAATTCTAACTGGTCGGGCTTTGTGGTTCTGATTCTTTGATGTATTGGTTTCCCCGCCTGGCCATGTGCGCCTACGGTGGCGCTAGTGTACGCATGAGCGGACACCCTCTCTCGGTCGCCGGACTCGGAACGCGATTCATTGCGGTCCCGGAAAATAATTCAAATTAATCGGTTTTATGGACTCTCGGACTCTGTGCTTCTGTTACAACAATTGTGCAGTGTGTATGCAACTCTCAGTGCAAGGATTGCACTGAGGATCGGCGGTTTGTGGCCCTTGGAGGGTCGCAGGTCACAGTCCACGCGGCGCCAGCACGTGGTGTCGAGGACATTTTGCTTCGCGAGGAACGGCGGATACTAATTAAAGGCGGCAGAATATCGTGGCTAAGGTAAGGTTCCAATCCAGCATTGATCAGATCAACAACGCCTGACAATTGACATCGAACAAAACCAAAAACGGGCTCCACTGGGTTGTCGAAGGCTTTGCGCGAGCATAATTTTGGTCCTTCGAGCCGGATTTACAGTTCTAATAGTCGATAATTGTTCGTTGGAATCATAACCATAAATTTTTCGGTACGGTTATCCATTTCGGTTCGGTTTAGTTACGTATTTTTGCGGCGCCATATTCATTCATTGTCGTGTCGTGTCGGCAAGTGAGCAAGCGGCGGCCATTGTTCATATTTACTTCGCGAGCGCGCGAGTGAAAATCGGACCTTGTTTACTCTGATTATTTCCTCAGTGCAGGTCATAGGTAATACGGCGGTCGGTCAACTAAATTCGGAAATTAGATATAAAACAATATCACATTGGTACTCGGGATTAATTCAGTAGTTCTTCGGATAAAATTCTTGTAGGAGGTAGAAAAAATTCGGCAGTTGTCTCGGTTCGGGCGGTTCGCATTTGTTTGCAACTATGGCCACTAAGGCTAATGAATGTAAATTCAAAATTCAATACGATTGGCTAACTAATTCTATTGCGTTGTTAGAAAATGCAACACAGTCGGGATCTGTGCTTTCTGCTAGGTTGAGAAAACTGGA
This sequence comes from Argyresthia goedartella, assembly GCA_949825045.1. Taxonomy (NCBI): domain Eukaryota; kingdom Metazoa; phylum Arthropoda; class Insecta; order Lepidoptera; family Argyresthiidae; genus Argyresthia; species Argyresthia goedartella. Next base: position 40,401,484 of record OX463809.1, read on the forward strand.
AGATCATTTTACTGTGTTAACCGAGGCATATGAGGGCTTGCTATTAGTTCTCAAGGATGATTCGGATGCGGAAAAGATACGGGGCTATGATGACAAATACAAGAACGCCACGGAGATGTATAATCGGTTGGATGCGGCATTTTTGGTTTTCGCGAATGAGGCAACAGAAGATAGTGCGGCTAAATCTACCTGTCAGTCTCGTTTACGACTACCTACTATAAATCTGACCACGTTCAATGGTGACATTTTTACGTGGACAGGTTTGATTAGCTTGTATAAGTCGTTAGTCATGACTCGGAAAGATATCTCACGGACGGAAAAATATCATTACTTGATAACGCATCTTGATAAGGAACCTTAATCTATGTTACAACATTTACCCATGGAGGATGATTCTCTGGACACGGTTCTAGAGCTTTTGAAAGGTCGGTACGAAAACATACGGTTGTTGGCGGATTCACATATTTCGCGGATTTTAAACTTGCCGGTATTAACTAAGGTTACGGAATTACGGACGGCAATATTGAACCCGTTACTGGAGTCAACTCGCGCTCTAAACCGGTCGATGAATGGAGTAACATGCTCTTACATATAGGGCTATCGCGGCTACCTTTTGAGGTAAAGAGCAGATTCGAACGTACTCACGGCAGCGGCAACAAAACATTACCTACGTTCGCCCAACTAACGGAGTTTCTACAAAACGAGTCTAGGCTTATTGATACGGCGGTCACCGGGACTAATAGTCAAACCAAGCCTGTACGAAATGGGCACGTAGCTGACGTAAAAATCGTAACAAAAAGTAACGTAGGTAAAACTACTAAGGTTGTGGAAAATTCGGTCCCAACTTGTGCGTTTTGTACACGGGCGGGCCATGCTATCACGGAGTGTTATACTTCCAGTAATAAAATGATGCCATTCGAACGGAAAGAATGGGTAAGGACAAACGGCATGTGTTTTAGGTGTTTCGGACAACATAGGGCGGCGTCTTGTACACGAAATGAACCTTGCGGGTGTTGTGGTCATACGGGACACCATCGCGCGCTTTGCATGGCGATGTCGGGCGGAGGACAGCGATTGGGATATCCTCGCGGTTACGCGGAGGGTAATAATAATAATGACTCGCGGACAGGCAAGGTAGCTACGCGGCTGCAGGCCTTAGCGGGGCATGCGGCAAATATCGGCGAGCCTCAGTGCTCATCACAACAATAGCAATTAGCATGTAATACTGTTTCGGCGGCACCTAGGTTATTGGATAATGTAATATTACCTACGGTTATTATTCAGGTTAAATCGGTTCACGGTGAGTTTGTACGGGCTCGGGCGATGTTAGATCTCGGATCGCAATTAACTATTATTCGGAGTGATCTTGTTACTAACCTAGGTTTGAAACGGTATTACACTCAAACACCTATGATAGGTATAGGCGGTATTCGTACTAACGGTAGTCAACATATTGTGAAATTTAGTTTTAGACCAGAAAAATCTGGTCAACCAATATTATCGGTTACGGCGGCGGTTCTTAAGAAGCCAACGACATATTTAGCTCGGAAGCTGTTTATATCATATACAAATATCGGATTCGGATAGCGACGGTTATTATTCGTCTGGGATAGACGTCATATTCGGTTGTGACATCTTAGGTCAGATCCTTACTGGTTATAAGGTTAATCTAGGAGTCGGCGGCGGCGGCGGAACCCATGCGTTGGGTACTATTTTTGACTTCGCAGTATTCGGCCCTGTGACGTCATGTCGTGACTCGGCGGCGTCGAGTGATATCGGAAAAATTGCGGCAACGACTTTAGTGGAAGCTGTAGAGAGGTTCTGGCGGACAGAAGAGCCCCCTATGAGCAAAATTAGGGATCCGGCGGGCGTGGATTGTGAAAACTTGTATGTTTCAACCACGTATAGGGATAAGGACGGCAAATATGTGGTCCGGCTACCACTTATCCCAGGTCACTCTCGGCTGGGTGACTCTCGGCAAACGGCATTACGGCGGTTTTCAGCTCTTGAAAAAAGAATGGCTCGGCAATCTGAATATCGGGAAAAATACATACAATTTATGGCGGAATATTTAGCACTCGGGCATATGGCGGTTTCTAATTTCAACATACATTCGGAAGAGGAACATTATTTTCTTGCACATCACGGAGTTTTTAAAAAATCGGGCGATACGGCAAAAATTCGCGTTGTATATGACGGCAGCGCACAAACAAACTCGGGCGCTTCTCTGAACGACTGTTTATATTCGGGTGAACGGTTACAAAATGATATAACTCAGATAATCCTAAATTTTAGGCGGTATCGGGTTGTATTTACGACGGACGTAAAAATGATGTTTAGACAAACATGGATTAGTCCTGCTGATAGGAAATATCAACTATTGTATTGGAGATCGGCTCCTACGGAACCCCTGCTTGTTTACGAGTGACTACAAATACTTACGGTTTAAAGTCAAGTCCCTTTATTGCAATACGGAGCCTTCATCAACTGGCTGATGATGGGCAGGCTAAATACCCTCGGGCGGCTCGGTTACTTCGGTCAAATAGTTATGTTGATGACTTGAACGGTGGGGCGGATTCTATTCAAGAGGCATTGACATTAAAAACTGAGTTGACAGAACTTATGCACACGGCCGGTTACGAACTTCGGAAATGGTCATCTAACGTGCCTGAACTATTAGAAGGCTTACCTTTAGACCATTTAGAACGCTTCATACATTTGATGACACGGATGAGACAGGACTCATAAAAGTTCTCGGTATACAATGGAATCCTCGGGATGATAGTTTTACATACAACAATGACAACTCGAGAAAGGTCGAATGGGATGCTCCAGCATCAGATGATATTGTGCCCAAATGGCGTGATATTATAGCGGACTTAAATAATTTAAGGTCATTAACGATTCCTAGGTGTATCAAACCTGATGGGGTCGCTCGGTTTTCACTGCACGGTTATGGTGACGGTTCGTCGCAAGGGTACGCGGCATCGGTTTATTTGCGGTCGGTTGACACGGAGGGTAGGGTATGCGTGAAGTTACTCATGGCCAAGTCCAGGGTAGCTCCGTTACGAACAAAACAGACAATACCTAAACTAGAGCTTAATGGTGCCGCATTGTTAACTAAACTTATTAATCATGTGGTATCTTCGATGGCGGACATTATTGAGTTTGATGAGGTAGTAGGGTGGTGCGACAGTACTATAGTACTGGCGTGGCTACGTACACCGGCTCACAAATTACAGGTGTTTGAAGGAAATCGGGTTTCTCTAATAAACGCCTCGCAGGTTAAAATCAACTGGAGACATGTTCCCAGTGATATGAACTGTGCGGATGTAGCGTCACGTGGGACGTCGGTTACTGAGCTGCTGCAGCACCAGCTGTGGTGGGGGCCGCGGTGGTTACATTGTTCACGGGAACAATGGCCTACGGATTGTACGGATTTTCCATCGGATATGCTGCCCGGTCTTAAGTCTAAGGTGGTTAATGTCGTAGTAGTAGAATCGGAATTTAATTTACTAGATAGGTATAGCTCTTATGAGACGCTATTAAAAGTGACAGGTTACTTGTTGCGGTTCGGAAAAAATTGTAAAACTCAGTCAGCCGATCGGTCACTCGGATAAAACCTTTCTACTTTGGAACGTAGAAATGCATTACTGTGTTTAACTCGGATGGTACAATCAGAACACTTTGCGGAAGAAATCAATGCTTTAAAAACAGGCAAGATTATAAGAACTTCATGTAAACGGCTTAATTTGTTCATTGATAGCGATGACATTATTAGGGTCGGCGGTCGGATATCGGCTTCGGAATTACCGTATAGCTCTCGGCATCAAATCCTTTTACCAGGAAAGAGTAAATTCACGGAGTTATTAGTTACACACTATCATAAGGTTTATTGCCACGTCGGGGCAAACTCGCTTGCGGCTATTCTTTCTCGGGGCTACTGGATAGTTTCGGCACGGCGTGTATGTCGTCATATCACATTCAAGTGCATTCAGTGCTTTCGGTCTAGGGCGCGACCAACGCAACCTTTCATGGCAGATTTGCCAGAGGATCGGGTAAGGGGCGTGCGTGCATTTCTCGGAACGGGAACAGACTTTTGTGGGCCGTTCTATATAAAGTCTAGTTCACTACGGAATGTAAAGATACTAAAGTGTTATCTTTGTATTTTCGGGTGCTTAGCTACAAAGGCTGTGCATTTGGAAATAGTGGCTGACCTGTCACTAGAGGCGTTCGTGGCATGCTTCACTCGGTTTACGTCACGTAGGGGATTGCCTTCGTTAGTCAGGTCTGATTACGGTAGTAATTATAGTGCTGCGGATCGGTATTTAAAAGAATTGTATATATTCTTTAGGGATAATCATTCGGAATTAGAACGTAGTCTTACGAAAAATAATATTAAGTGGTTGTTTAACGCACCGTCAAGTCTTAATCACGGTGGGCTTTTCGAGACGGCAGTCAAATCGGCAAAAACTCACGCTCGGTGCGTGCTCGGTGAAACTCGGTTAACCTTTGAAGAACTTGCTACTTTCTTTGCTAAGGTAGAAGCGGTTATGAATTCTCGGCCTCTATGTCCACTTAGTACGGATCCAACTGATTATGAAGTATTAACCCCGGGCCACTTCTTGATCGGCCAACCGTTGGTTTCGCTTCCGGAATATCCATATGAAGAGGTTAAAATGACTCGGTTATCACGGTATGAACAAATCCAAAAGATGTCTCAACATTTTTGGTCGCGATGGAGAACGGAATATCTTCATACGTTGCAACAACGGTATAAATGGACTGATCATACGGATCCACCGAAATTGGATGATTTAGTTTTAATTAAGGAGGATAACTATCCTGCTTTACAATGGCGGCGCGGTCGGTTAGTTAAGTTATTACCCGGAAAAGACGGTGTTGTTCGGGTTGCGGAAGTAAGGACTCAGAATGGGACACTTCTTCGGCCCATTTCTAAGTTGTGTCGGTTACCCTTAGAGGTATAGGAACCAACGGGGCCTTGGTTAGGGGGGGGTTTGGTCGGGCGTTGTGGTTCTGATTCTTTGATGTATTGGTTTCCCTGCCTGGCCGTGTGCGCCTACGGTGGCGCTAGTGTACCCATGAGCGGACACCCTCTCTCGGTCGCCGGACTCGGAACGCGATTCATTGCGGTCCCGGAAAATAATTCAAATTAATCGGTTTTATGGACTCTCGGACTCTGTGCTTCTGTAACAACAATTGTGCAGTGTGTATGCAACTCTCAGTGCAAGGATTGCACTGAGGATCGGCGGTTTGTGGCCCTTGGAGGGTCGCAGGTCACAGTCCACGCGGCGCCAGCACGTGGTGTCGAGGACATTTTGCTTCGCGAGGAACGGCGGATACTAATTAAAGGCGGCAGAATATCGTGGCTAAGGTAAGGTTCCAATCCAGCATTGATCAGATCAACAACGCCTGACAATTGACATAGAACAAAATCAAAAACGGGCTCCACTGGGTTGTCGAAGGCTTTGCGCGAGCACTAACGTGTTGTTGTCTAACACTACACTGGTCTCAACTTGCCTGACATTTGGAAGTGAGAATTTGATACACTTGGTTTTACCAGAGTTTAACAATAAATTATTAACTGTGAACCAATTCAAGGTTAAAGACAATACATCATTAACATCATCAAAATCTCCTTTTTGTCTTTCAATTTTTAAGACCATTGAAGTACCATCAGCAAACAACACTATGTCAGTTAATTTCTCCACCATGAAAGGCAGATCGTTAATATATACCAGATCGTAATACTTACGCAAATCGGATCCGGCAAAACTTTGCAAACTTCCATCTATTTTATGCATTAAATTATGGTTTATATAAGCGGTTAAAACTGAAATTTTGATAATTTTTGTTGGTTGGCAAGTGTTTATTATGCAATATGGGTAATTTTGGGTATGATTTTCAAGGTTTTTTAGGATGCTACAGTTCGCGCCAGGTTTATTGGCCTTATACCAAACCTTAATTCAGTTCATCAAGAAACGCAAAATGGACCCTAAGTTACCTAAAAGGTACCTAGGTATGTACTTTATGGAAATAATAAACAAAGTAGGTAGGACGAAGACATCTTAATTCCGACTATGTTTCTGCCCTTCGCATATATACTGCATGCACAGCACGTAAACTGCGTATTATGTACACGTTTGATGTCTCTTGCCCTAAGTTTCCAGGTCATTTTTTGGAGTGCTTTGTGATAACGTGCACAATTTTATCACGCTTTTATTAGCTTCACCTGTATGTTTGTTTGTTTATTTGTATGTAACCGACTCCTTTGGACTCGATTTTGTTAATAATTTCATGAGTTTATCTCATTATCCTGATTAGGATCGCTAGGATTAATTAATTTCTCACAGTATTTTTTCTTCGAATTTTTCGAATTTTCGGGGATCGACAAAACAGTCTACTTACTTTCTGGCTCGCGCACTTGAACTAAAAAATGAAAAATAAATAGTTTAAAAAAAACTAAAAAACACGCTTTTTAACATTTTAGTTCGAAGTGCTTTAAAAGCGTGTTTTTTTGTTTTTTTTTAAACTATATTACTGTGGCCTACCATCTTGCTGCTCACCGATACTTTACAAAAGATAACAAACACAGCCTTTCATACATGGGTAAATGGCAGAAAGTGTATTTTTCATGGCAGCACGACATATACCACTTGTGTGAGAGTAGCATAGAACTGCAAACATATATCTACTCCGTGAACACACCCTAATCTTTAATGTAGCAGTTGTCTATGAACACTTGGACTTCTGGATTGGGTACTTGGAATCCACCCTGTACACTTTCTGCACTGGCCGTATTACACGACCCAGGAATGCCCGACCATGGAATCCGTGTACACAATTTGCACAGCCCGTATTACGCAACCCAGGAATGCACGACCCGTGCTTTTCTGGGTCGTGTAATACGGCCCGTACACTTCCGGTACAGGGCCCTAATGTACGGCCCGTATTTGGCGACCATTACAGGTACACGGATTACGGGCCGTGCAATACGGGATGGGGAATCCGGGCCGTGCTTATTCGGCCGTATAATACTGGGTCTCCACTGACTCACTGCCAGATAGCTTTGTTTATTTCCCCCCAAACCTCCCTGAAAATCAGCGATCCACGAATATCTGCTTTTTCGAGAAAAAAAACCCAGCCTATTTACTATTTTTTCTAACACATTTTTTTATTCAGTTTTTTGTATGAATTTATAGGGGAAAAATAAAAATTAAATATGCTTTCTCTTGCTCTTTAATTGTAATTATTGTTTTTAACTTAGGTAAATTCAGCCAGAGCTTCTGATAGTAAATTATTATCATTATCACCTTCAATTTCAGTTATATTAGTAATATTGTTCATTTTTTCCGAGTTAACCCTTTCACTTCTCTGCTGGCCGGAAAAGGAAAAAAACTGACGCAACAATTAAGGCAAATTTTATGTTGTTGCCACACAAATGCCCACAATAGAATCTTTAGTAAAAAAAGTTCCTTGCCGTGCGTCTCTACAGGTTAAATTTATTTAGCATTCTTGAGGTTGTAGCGTAATTAATACATCCTTTAAGTAATGCATAACGAATTATAAGAATTCTAAAGGTTAAATCAGATGTTCATTCTTCAATCATTAAATCTGATGGATCGGGTGTATAAAATGGTGTTCCACAAGGTTTCATATTAGGCCCTTTCTTATTCCTGGTATATAGTAACGATTAATGTGGCCTGAGTGAAGATGGTGATGTAAGGTAAGGCTAGCATACCCATGCACCCAGCACCAGCAGTGGGTTAATGTGGGCTGAGTGAAGATGATGATGTAAGGTAAGGCTACCATACCCATGCACCCAGCACCAGCAGTGGTTTAATGTGGGCTGAGTGAAGATGGTGATGTAAGGTAAGGCTAGCATACCCATGCACCCAGCACCAGCAGTGGGTTAATGTGGGCTATATAATGTGGAATGAATAATGATTTGCAACAGAATCTGTAAAATACTATTATCGGAAAGTTGTAATAGATTAATTAAATAAATAAAAAAATCGATCTTTTTCTTTCTGTCCTCCTCACTCTTACATACCTACTAGATGCTAAGTTGATGAGGTATAGTATATGTTGTAAAAATATAGTAGAATTGGCTACATCATGATATCGTCAACCATGGTTGAATTAGAACTTTCATTGAACGAAGAAATATTTTAGGGCAAAACATTGCGGCAGCTTAGGTGAAAACTACAGGGGGCGAGCGCAGCGAAGCCTACAAATCGTCTTCGCGTTAGCTCGACATGTATAACATAAAAAACATGTAAGTAGTAGGTACTGAATACAAATGCTGGGTTGGTTTTTATATCGTTCTAGTCGAATTGGATTATAATGAGGTGTTTTATGGATAGCTGGCAGTTACTTTTCATACCAAAATGCTTTTCATTTTGTTAGGAAATGCATAGTTTTTTTTAAATCAAAGATGAAAATTGGAAAAATTCTGTAAACAAAACGTAAAAAATAGACATTTTCTGTGAACGAACCGTAAAAATTGACGTAACGGAATGTCAATAAGATCATACAGTCAAGATTATGACATATTGTCAATGTTATTGTCATTATTCTACGTTTGCTGGTGTGTGAAAAATTACTAACCAAAATGGCCGCGTTCATGACGCCATTCCGTTTTCTAGTAGTTTCGCGAATGATATCTTTTCTTGTTCTCTCGATTTTTACAAACAAAAATAACTGGCTACTATCCAATCCAGTTGCTATTAGGATATGATTTTTTATAATGGAGAGGCGTATGACGTCAATTGACGCGATGCCTTTCAGTACCGTCAGCAACGCTGTGGGGAAAGCACGTTACGTGGAAGTATTTCTTTTAAAATTATATTTGATGGTACTTTTGTGACAAAAATGAGTGCTAAAAGAAGAGAAGTGCTAAAAAGTCGTGCTCGGAAAATGATTATGAGTGTGAAAGATTATTTTGAAAGAGAAAACGAGCAGTGTAAAGACATTTTTAAAACATTGAATTCTTTATTAAAAGACTATGCCGACAATGTTATATGTAACGATTAACAGTTTTTTTATTGTTATAGGTGATGGATGATACTGATTCTGAAATTTCATACGAATAAAGCTCAGAGAGTGAAGGAGATGCTATGAGTGGAGTAGAAGAATTATAAAATTAGCTTTAGTAGTATTATTAGTAATAAGTAAATTAACTGATTAATATTAGTAATCTGACTGTTTTTCTGACCCTACAAGTCGTCACTGTCGCGTACCGCAACTCCAAAAGGTCCTATCCTAAAAGCAACTGGGTTGGATAATAGAGTAGGTTATTGTGGTTACTTTTCAATTGGGTTATAAGTTAGGTTTCTAAACCGGAGCGGAGCGGAGCGAAGCGTATGCAAACAAAAACGACTGGCTAGAGTACGTTATTGTGGCTACTTTTCATGTAAATGTTGACAGCAATATGGAGTATTTGTGGAGGAGAAAGGTGTCGAGGCAGAAAAATGACCCTTTCGAAGAATTGCTTAAAACTATAAAATATGAATATAATAGTAGTTTATGTGACTGCTACATAATGGAGGGCATTAACACTCGAGAGTGGGTTTATGAAACGAGCCGAAGGCGAGTTTCATAATAATATCACTCGAGAGTTTTAATGCCTAATTATGTACAGTTACATACACTAGTTTATCTACACACATATCATAAGCTCTCTTTGTGTACAGGAACCGCATGTTTGACCGGCATTGTGCAGTTGTTTAGCTTGTTCTGTAGCACCAACTTCGGGCGTCGGCGTTCGAAATTTGAATGTCAGTACCAACTTCACAGACAAACTAGGGGCGGCATGCAGGCGGGCGTCGGCGTTCGAAATTTGAATGTCATAATGTGTAGAAAAAGTACACATTATGGTCATAATGTGTAATTTTTCAGATAAGAAATGAATTTTTACCAAGTAGTTTAACATTATGCTGATCGTAATGTGGGGTTTTTGTACGCAGTAAAGAGGGTTTATGATACGTGTGTAGATAAAATAGAATAAATACATATAGTAGTCATAAATATGGTGTCTTTCTTCATTTCCCTCCCCCCCCTCTCTTTAAAATTATTGTGTTTTTTTCATTTTCCGATCATTTTGATTGATCCTAACCTCCAATTTTAATAAACTTGAAAAATTCATATCTCAAAAAGTATACATTTCCTAACTTAAAAAGCTATATTGGGGGGATAGGGGGACCCACCTCCTCCCCGCCCCCTCCCCCACTCAATTCAACGGGAACGCTTCAAAAATTTTACCCAAATACTTTTAAAAATACATGTTTTCGTGAAATTCAACACTTTCTGATAATTTCATGAAATAATTGACTATATCATGATATGGTCAACTATATTATCCATCCGTGGTTGACGATATCATTATATAGCCCATTCTACGATATCTACGACATATATATGATGAAGTGGTGGGACGTCCGCTGAAGCTGAAACACAGGCGTAGCGAGTGATCGGTCCTCTATTGTGTTGTGTATTGGCCATTGGTATCACTCATGGCCTTCTTAAGGGAAAATATTTACCTTTGTGAAGACAGCTCTGTGCATACATGTTTTAGAACATTTAGTATATGGCGCAACCAAAGAAAAAAAAAAGAAACGCGGGAAACCATTGAAATAACCAGGCGGGATTTTCGAAGTTTTTATTAATTTCATCGATTACTCGTATATCAATCGGGGTTTTTAGAAATAAAAGGCGTCTGGAGACAAATAAAAAGAAACCAATCATGGGGAAGGCGCGAACAAGAAAGAGAAAAAAAGATGAGGCTGAAGAGAAAAGTGAAGGAGACTCCACGTCGTCGTCCGAGTCAGAGGTCGAAAGCGCAGATAAGTACAAACCTTATCTGATAACAGATTATAAGAGACGATACCCTGAGGATTTCGGTGCTACAGAATTTGTAGTATTCGTAGAGTCTTCCAATGCGGATATACCTATAGGAACCCGAGACCTAATGTCCATATCTAGCTGTATCAAAAGGTTTAATAAAGGAATCAAATATCTTAGGTCAATGAACAAGTTCAAAATTGCCATATGCTTCGAAAAAGCCAGCCTTGCTAATGCCTTCTTGAACAATGCTACATTTTTAAAAGACTACCAATTTAAGGCCAATATAGCAGCTTCAAGCACTGAAATTACTGGTATAATTAAAAATGTACCCAACAACTTGACAAACAAAAAGATATTCACAATGCTATCAAGTTACAAGAAAATAATATCTGTTCGAAGATTCACAAAAAGGACCAAAGTTGATGATAACTTCATTCAACAGCCGCTGCAGACAGTAGCCATCACCTTCGCGATGTCAGTTCTTCCAGACTACGTAGATTTGGACGGTTGGCGGCATGACATCTCAGCGTAGGTTCCACCAGTCAAACAATGTTTCCGGTGTCTCAGATATGGCCATTTAGCAGTTTTACAAGAACTCTGAGCGCTGCTCCATCTGTAAAGAAGACCACTCATATAAAGTTTGTAAAACTCCGATCGAACAGGCCAAATGCTTCCATTGCGATGGCAAACACGTTAGAATTTCAGCTCAGTGTCCAATTAAGCAAAAGAAAATACAAGAAAACAAGACAAAAAGTTCAGACACCATCATTCGCTAACATATTCAAAATGGAAATTTCCCACCTCTCGGCCCTAAGAAGCCTCTTGATCTCTTGACATTATTAAAATCAAATGACAAGGCACTGAATCTCTTAGTGCAAAGCATTATAAAAATTATAACATTAAATAAGACACAAGATACCCTAATATCCTCTAAAAATGTGTTAGATGTTTTAAGCGATTTTTTCAACTCCAGTGATACCAAGAACATTAGTACAAATTCACAGACAAATTAAAGATAGTACAATGGAGTGCTCAAAGTCTGTTATGTAATCGTCATATTTTTACTCAATTTTTGTATGAAAATAATATTTACATAGCTTTAGTTTGCGAAACTTGGCCCAAGCCTACACAACGTTTAAATATTAAAGGATACTCAATAGAACGCAATGATTGTGGCAATAAACACAATGGTGTTGCCATAGTCATTCGTAACAACATACAATACAGTAGATGAAAAACATTTTTTGATGATTCACTTCAGAATATTGCTATCAAAATAAACTTTAAAAACAGTTCATTATCAATGGCCAGTCTTTATATCCCGACAAATTGTAGTCCTACTTTTAGAAAAACAAAATTTGTTAATTTTATTAATACCTTACCACAACCATGCTTAGTAGCAGGTGATTTCAATGCACATCACACCATGTGGGGTTGCCAATCTGTCAGTCCTCGTGGAAGAGATGTCCTCGACGCTGTAAATGAATGCAATTTAGTGTTATTAAATGACACACAACCAACAACTGTAGGTACAAATAACTGGAGACCAAATGGTTTGGATTTAACAATAGTCAGTCCCTCTATAGCCCTTTATTGCAATTGGACAGTATATGATGATCCCCTGGGAAGTTATCATCTACCCACAATAACTGAGATTTTGTTCAACACTGTCACTGATTCTTCTACAAACAACTTTATTTCTCAAAATAACACAGCTGCACTCAAAAGACCTAATCTACGGCTAGTAAATTGGAATAAGTTTTCAAAGCTCGCCAACACTATGCTTAAAGAATTTATTATTAACCATAATGATCCTCTACAGTCTTACTATGACTATTGTGATATCATTCATAAAGCTATTAATCAATCGATGTTTAGAAGTCAGGCCCAAAATTCAAATATGAATAATAATAGCTCGAAATAGACAGGAAGCAATTTTAAATACTGGCATCCTCCTCTGCCATGGTAGAATGAAAAGTGTGCTAATGCAGTTCAAAAAAGTAAGGAAGCTTTTATTATATTTAAACAAGATCCTAGTGATTTAAACTATATTAATTAAAAAAAATGCAGGCTGAAAAAAAACTTATTATTAAATTAGAAAGATTAAATAGTTGGAAGGAATACTGTACTGAAATAAATAGATCCACTCCAATTTCTAAAATTTGGCAAACTATGCGTAAATTTAATAAATCCTACAGTAAAAGTACGAAACTAAATAATAATAATGAAATATTTTGGATAAATAACTTTTTAAGGAAATATACACCTGACTTTGTTTCACAACCAATGCAAATAAATAATACTTCTTCCGTAAACCCCACCAATAGTTACATTATCAATCCATTCACCATAGATGAGTTAAAAGCAGCTATCAAGTCACGTAAAGACACAACCTTTGGTTTAGATTGCATTTCTTACAAAATGTTTCAAAAACTGGAAACAGATTGCCTTGTGAAATTTTTAAATATTTTAAATTTACTCTGGGAACAATCAATAATTCCAAAAGAGTGGAAACAAGATTGCTTGGTTCCAATTCTAAAAGCAGGAAAAGATCCAAATGATGCAGACTCTTAACGTCCCATTGCATTAACATCTTGTGCAGGTAAACATTTTGAGCAACTTATGAAACAACGTCTTGTCTGTATTTTTTTCGATATTGTAGGAGCATTCAATTATGTTAATCATTCTGTTTTATGTACCATTCTTTCTTCTTTGGGAATACCTGAAAAATGTGTTAGGTGGATTTATGAGTTTATCAGTGGAAGAGAAGTTTATGTTAAGATGAGTTGCAATAATATTTTTGGGCCTAGATTGCCAACTAAAGGCGTCTGTCAAGGTGGCATTTTGAGCCCTTTATTGTATATTCTCTACATCCACAGGCTCAATGAAATGTTAGGAACAGAAGTCAGCAACTTACAGTTCGCCGATGATTTGGCTATTTATTGCAGTGGTAATAACATCACACACACAACTCAAAAATTAAATTTAGCACTGGAAAAATTACATAGTTACTTTCAATATTTAAATCTAGAAATTAGTCCAGCCAAAAGTAAAGTAGTCATATTCTCAAAGAAAAATGTCATCCCAGTTAAGCTACAATATGACAATAACTTATTACCAATTCAATCTCAAATAAAATTTTTGGGTGTAGTTTTTACACAGAATCTCTCATGGTGTAGATATGTTGATTGCATAACGGAACGAGCTTTAAGAGCTACCAACACTTTAAGATCTTTGGTTGGCAGCCATTGGGGTGCCGATCCTAAGATTATTTTAACTCTATACAAAGCCCTTGTAAGAAGTCACTTTGACTACGGTTTTTTCTGTTATTGTATAGATCCAAAATTAGTAGATAAACTTGAAAAGATCCAAAATATAAATTTAAGATTAATCTTAGGAGCCTTTAAGTCATCTCCAATTAATTCAATGCAGGTTGAGTGTAACTTGTGTCCATTAATGATCAGATTCAATAATTTAAAACTTAATTTCATTATCGAGTTGTTTACTGAAGATGGCAATCTCCTTCTTTCTAAACTACTAATGCTTAACTCTAATAACATTTTAACTTGTAACATTCAAGAAACTTTAACTTATAAGAGTAAATATAATATCTACAATAGAAGTACTTTGCCTTGTTATGAAGGATCTTACGAGAGCAAATTCTGTGGGTTAAAGATTCACATAGACAGGACACTGAGTGATAAATATGCAGTTTACAATAAATTGGATGAACACAGAGAGTTTAGACAAATTTATACAGATGGCTCGAAATGTAACGAAAACGTCTCCATGGCTTACTATGATCCTGTCACTAAATTGGGACATGGGTTCAGATTGCCATCAAATGCAAGTATATACACAGCAGAAGCTCAAGCCATTTATGCATCTTTATAATATATAGAATCAACTAACCTCAGTTTCAAGAAATGGTTGATAATTTCGGACAGCATGAGCGTTTTAATGGCACTGTCAAATCCCACGTACAATGGTAGCACAAACTATATTATTTATAACATAAGGCAGAAAATTAGTAGGCTTTGGCTCAATCAAGATAGAGAAATAAGTTTGTTTTGGACATCATCTCACATTGGCGTCTCTGGCAACGAACAGGTCAGGTTATAATAATGTACTCTGTGGCAACGAACTCGCTGATAAACTTGCCAGCTCTATAATAAAAAACCCCAATTTTCACCAAATACCTGTCAAGAACATTAAGTTGCCGGCTTCAGATTGCAAAACCGACATTAGAACGAATATTAAACATCAATGGATGCTTCATTGGAGAGAAACGACACAAATAAAAGGAAAATGGTACAGCTATATTAACTCGGACATTAAGAGACCATGGTTTATCGTCGGAAAATATCTACATAGAAACTTTTACACAACAATTTGTCGTTTGAGAATTGGACATGGCAGATTTAATGAACATTTACATAGATTGAAAATGATTCCTTCCCCAAATTCTAACTGAAAACCAATCTCTTAGTGTTATGTTAGCTAAACATCGATAGTATATCGATAGTATCGATAGTTTTTCTACTATCGATACTATCGATAGCTTGATAAAACTATCGATACTATCGAAATTTTCACTTTTTTGCTATTTACTAACGGGGAATCCCCGGATTACCTCGCTTTTTTACGCAGCGATGGCAGGGGAAGACCCAACTTTGTACAACTCTGAACAAGCCATCTGCAAGGCCTTTAGGGTAATCCCCTGCGATACTTTCCCGCAGTAATTCCCCTGTACAAGACGTTTGTAGGGCCTCTACGGGAATCCCCGGCGGTACTTTCCCGCAATAATTCCCCTCAGGACTTCCCACTGTACAAGACGTTTGTAGGGCCTCTACGGGAATCCCCTGCGGTACTTTCCCGCAGTAATTCCCCTCAGGACTTCCCACTGTACAAGACGTTTGTAGGGCCTCTACGGGAATCCCCTGCGGTTCTTTCCCGCAGTACTTCCCCTCAGGACTTCCCACTGTACAAGACGTTTGTAGGGCCTCTACGGGAATCCCCGGCGGTACTTTCCCGCAGTAAATCCCCTCAGGATTTTTGGCAATATAAATTAGCCGTGACCCAATTTATTTCTTATTATTTCATAACAATTCATTGAGATCAGATAACGTCATCACGTCACATGTGTTAAAAAAATAAATAATGGACCGGCATAAGTCAATAGTTTGGAAGTTATTCTCTAAAGAAGGACCCGGAGACACCAAATGGGTGAAGTGCAGTGTTTGTAAAAAAGAATTTAAGTATTCGGGTAATACAACAAATTTAAAAGATCATTTAAAGAGAAAGCATGAAAAAGAATTAATCAAATTAACAACAGCTGCCCCGGAAGATGATGATGAAGCTGAGGTTGAAGTTGAAGGTGAAGTCCAGATACCAAAGGCGCAAGCAAGACAGTCCATCAAAACATATTTTAATAGAGGTGACCTCTACGACCAAGGTTCAAAGATCAAGAAGGAGCTTGACAAATTATATGTCGAGATGATTGCTATTAATATGATGCCATATCGCACGTCGGAACACAAAGGATTGATAAGGTTTGTTAAAGGATTAAACGGGAAATACGAATTACCTCCACAAACCACTCTGAAATCATCATTGGTGCCCGAATATTATTTGAAACTCAAACAAAAACTGACAATGGCACTTCTACAATCAGCGCACATTAGTATAACAACAGATATGTGGACGAGTGCTTCTAATGAGGGAATACTGGCCCTAACATGTCATTTTGTTCTGGAAGGAAAACTGAGATCAGCTCTGTTAAAAGTTGTAAAACTTGAAGGCCATCACACCGCTGCAGCAATGGCACAGGTAATGTTTATCTTTAGTTATTATTTTTTAATTTCATTATTCATAGAAACATTCAAAATGTTATAATATTGCTATAATTCTGTTTTTTCTTGTTGCAGGCAATCAACAACATTCTTGCGGAGTTTAATATTCGTGAAAATATAGTGACTGTGGTAACAGACAATGCCGCAAGCATGAAGAAGACTGCAGATGATTTAAGAATTAGACATCTTCCCTGCTTTGCTCATAGCCTTAATCTGACAGTGCATGATTCGTTCAAGATACCTTCCTTTGCGAAAATATTATGTGCATGTAAGGCTATCGTGACATTCTTCCGTAGCAGTACGTTAGCAAGTGATACATTGCGCAGAATCCAGAAGAGGTCACAGAAGCCGGAGCTCAAGCTTATACAAGAGGTCGAAACTAGGTGGAATAGCTCCTTTTATATGCTGAAAAGGATATTTGAAGTCCGTACAGAATTAGCAGTAGCTATAAGTGAATGCCCAAGAGCTCCTCCTCAGCTGAGTGCAGAAACCTTTCAAGCAATTGAAGAGATACTTCAAGTCCTGGAACCATTTGAAGTAGCAACAGCTACCATATCCGCTGAAAAATACGTCACTTCTTCGTTGATAATACCAATAACAAGAGGAATTTTGACCAAACTTATAGACTTCGAAGAAAAATTGGTAACAATTGAAGCAGTAGAGGTTCTGAAATCCCTGACAAGTTCGGTGAAAACCAGACTGAAACCTTATACAACCAGGACGGCTACCATCCTCGCTACAATATTGGATCCCAGATTCAAAAAATTTGGCTTTCTGTTACAGACAGATGCAGATAATGCAATACAAAAACTACAAACGGAGTATGCTTCTTGGATTGCAGGACAAGCAACCGCCCCTTCACAGGCAGACCTGCCACCGCGGCCGCCGATTGCTCAAGCATCTGCATCCCGGTCCAAGATTGACGATTTGCTATATTTGCCGGAACAATCACCGGTGGTGACCACTCCTGTCAGTGACGCAATTATTCACATTCGTCAATATATTGAGAAACCTAGACTTGAGAGGCATTCATGTCCACTTGCTTACTGGGAAAAATCATGCAATCAGCTCAAAGACTTGGCATTTAAATATTTAAGCATTCCTGCCACTTCAGTACCGTCAGAAAGAATCTTCTCAAAGGCTGGCGACATAATGACAAAAAAGAGAAGCAGAATAAAGGACAAGAACTTGAATATGCTGATGTACATAAAACAAAATCATGATCTATAAGACTAATGGATGTTTCTATAACTTTTCTTTTATTATTGTTGATTAAATATGTTTTTATAACTTCGGGTTTCTTATTTTTTATCGTTTATAAATAAATATGTTATTTTAATCGAAAACAGTCTTTAATTTGTCTTTTAAATGTGACATAATAGTAAAGGTCCATTTTGACATACTTAACTAACCCTTATTTATTTGCCTAGACTCTTCTTCCTTTCTGTTAAAACTGGCCTCTACCATTACGACACAATATTTTAAACCTTAGCAAATAGCCTTAGCTAGGATAATAGAAAAATAATCCGAATATATGAACAAAACTATCGATAGTTATCGATACTATCGATAGTTTTTCACTTAAACTATCGATACTATCGAAATCCCAAACTATCGATGTTTAGCTAACACTATCTAAATCATAAATTTTTTGATTGCCCTCAATTCAATAAACAAAGACTAGTATTCATTGACAGCTTATTGAACATTTACAAAGAAGCCCTGGATGTCCCGCGCTCTATTCAGGATCTCCTTAAGAATATAGAAGCATTTTACCCTATTTATAATTTTATCAAGAGTACCATTGGAGTTATTTGAAAAATAATAATACACCGGAATAGACCTATACTACCATTTGACAACTCGGATGTGACCTATAAATACTGGAGGAAAATTGATACCTGATTTGACAACACGGATTGACCTAAACATACTGGATTATGAAGTTAAAGAATAAATACGTTAGACAAGGCTATGTGCCTCGAATATATAAAAAAGACTGAAGAAGATACCTACGGAAAGACAAGGCTTTTAGCCTCAATCAATATGAAGAGAAGAAAAGAAATTAAAATAAGACCAGGCGGTATGGGCTTAAGCTCTTAGCCTTTTCCATAAAGGAAAAAAACATTACAAAAAAAAAACCCAAAACGTCACTTTGTTTAGCTTTTTGTACGTTTTCATTTTCCAGATATATTGTGGTTCCTCATAAAATTCTAAAGCAAGAATACTCAGTACCATGATATGAATAATTGTATATAAATGAAAGGTGAGTACCAAATGAAACTTTTCTACCTTATTAAGGAGGTCGCGATGAAAGAAATCCAATCTTAGATTCCTGATGGTGTTCGTAATTTGCAGAACAGTGTGTTGACCGGGGCACGATGGGGATCATGTACGAGAAGCGGCCTCTAAAGCGGCCTCGGCTAGGACCCCCGGACGTGTATCCTCAAGAGCCACGGCAGAAGGAAGATGAGCTGACGTCTACCAACGTTAAGCAAGGATTCTCCACGACACCGCAGTCCAGTGACGAGTTTGGAACCGCTAGACATTTCAACTACTCTGCTAGCAAGGTAACATTATAGTTTATTGGCCAACAAGCCTGATGTTAGGGAGAATCCCCCTACTATTGTATTGGTTTTTTCTCAGTGATTTTCTGCCGGAGAAAAAATTTGGTCTAGTGCGGGTTGGACTCGCACACAAAGGGTTCTATGCCATAGTACAAGAAAATTTAACCCCTAAAAATAAAGAAACAAAAATAATATTTAATAATAGGTATATATTAAATTGTCCAATATGTCCAATATGTCCATAATTGTCCAAACATGGATTCAAACCCTAACATTGTGAAACCAATATCAAACCAATTGCATCACCACAGCCATGTGATAAGCCGTGAAAACAATCATAAATTAATAGGGTTTGTTATATGCACATGCACATAATAAAAAATCGCCTGCCCTTTAACATCAGGTTAATGCTGTACAATGCTTTGGCAGACTCCGTAATCTCCTATGGGCTCAGTAGCTACGGACTCACGCATAAAACTTCCCTAGACTGCATACTACGTCTACAAATTAAAATTCTAAAAAATATAGTACCTCCAAAAATCAGACTCCAGTACTCCAATGATAAGCTCAAACTGTTCAAATACTGTAAAACACTACCAGTACACACCAAAGTAGAATACACACTACTAAAAGAACAATTCTTCAATTTATCCGTCCAAAAACCGTTATCACATAAAATCGGCACCAGAAGCTGCACGAAAAAAAAGCTAATGACTTTAGGAGCAAATAACTTTTACGGGAAACGTCGAATTAGCTATCTAATTCCTCGTCTTCTTAACGGTCTCTGTCCGGAACTCAAATCATCAATCCATCCCAAAAATATCAATCACAAATTAAAATCACACTTTATATCATTACTTCCATAGTCGTACACAAACTGTATTTTGCCTTTTAGCCAGCAACTGACTTCATGCTTATACATATTGTTTTTATCGACCTACCTACATAATACACTAGACTAATTTTGTGCTACATACAAACCTTAGTGGTTTAAGTAGTGCATTAACCCTTTAAAGGGCAAGGTATTTTTTCACTGTTTTTAGTGTTTTTTTTGGTGTAAGTACGTATTAGACAGTTAGTAAAGACGTAAAAAAATACTTAAAAAAATCCAGGTATTTTAGTTTTTTAGAAATGTCATGTACCAAATACGTCACATTGCCCAACATACGGAAAACTGGCTGGAAAAGGTAATGTACCATATTTGTCACATTGCTCTTGAGTCAAGGATTAATTAAAAGGTAAATTTTCTTAAAAAATACTTTTATTTAAGTGTAAATGACGACAAAAGAATTACACAAGTAACAGAATATACTTATTTACTTAGCATGAAAATTTAGAAAACAGTTTCTGTTTGGAACCAAGCAGAGCCTGAGGTGACACTTTACACATTGTACATTAGTTTTCCCGTCCTTACATAATCGGCACCTCCCACGTTCTTCATATACAGGAAAATGGCCTATCTTATCATATCGTATGGCGTCGTTTGGTCGAGCAACCACAGGATGATGTTTTTTATTTGGCATGGGACTATTCGGCAGATTCTTTGGAGCTCTCTCTTTTTGTAAGAGTTCACTAGCTATATGCCTTCTAAATTTTTTAAGTGAAATTTTGCGCTCTTTTATTTCTCGTCGATGGAGCAACCACGCATTATTCACGCATATATCTATTAGCTGTGAAAATATCGCCATATACCACCTTTTCGTACGGAAGTTGGTCTTATACAGGGCCACTAACATGTCAGAGAGATCCACTCCTCCCATGAATGAATTGTACTCTTTCACTATTGCAGGGCAGTCGACATCGACCTTCGACCGAGACTCTTTTGACCATCGCTTGATTTTTCCCATTGGGAACGAATCGACAAAAGAGCTCGCCAGTAAGACACATTTATTGTCCATCCATTTCACGACTGCAACTTTTTTTTCGTTACAAACAATCTGCTTGCTAGATCCTCTACCTTTCTTCGCCAACTCTTTATCGGACGGCATAAATTTGTCACAACCCTTTAGGCGATTAGATCTTACTGTCCCAAGACTGAACAAGCCATATTCTTCGCGCAAGTAGTGGATTAGCTCCAGCGATGTGAAGAAGTTGTCAAAATAGACATTAGCTGGCTTTTTCTTGATTGTCTTGCAAAGAGCCAAAACCACTTTTGCTCCGAGCCCAAGACTGTTCTCATATTCTGAGAAAGAACAGAAACGAAATGTATCCTCTCCACCATACGGGATAAAGTCATATACCAATCCCGAGACACCTGCGCGAACAAAAAGTTTGATTCCCCACTTCTTTGGTTTCTTAGGCATATATTGGCGTCTGTTACCGGCTCTGGTACCCTTATAGGCAATGATCATTTCATCAATGCTATATTTGCATTCTTCTTCTAGCTGCAGACAGTTTCTTCTGACTTTTTCCAATAAAGGTCGCAGTTTGAAGTAACGGTCGTCAGTCACCTGAGTATTGTCTACAAAGTGTAAGAAGCGCCTTATTTGTTCGTACTTCTTGAGAGGCATTACATCAGCAATCAGTGGGTATCTGTAATCTTGACTCCAGTAGTCCCGATATGAAGGCATTTTTATAATACCCATTAGTATTGTCACAGCTAAGAAATCTCGCATTTCTGAAGTAGTGACATTGATACATTTGGTTGGATCGTTTTGAACGGAATACAAATTTGTCTGTTCTGTTATGTATTCTATTATGTCTTCAGAGAAGAACTTGTAGAAGTAATCTAGCGGCGATGTTGTTGTTTCAGTGGCACGGATAGGAGGACTTTCTTCGATGGTTGCTGCATGATTGAATTTACCTGCTTTCCATTTAAAAGTGATAGGCGGTCTCTGGTATTTTTTTGCTCTCTTCGCTACAAGTCTAGGTTCTTGGTTTGTATTCCGTTTGGATCGTGTCCTCTTGTTGACAGGTGTAATCATTGGAGACAAAACAGATGATACTGAATTCAAGACTGGCAATTGATCATATCGTGTTTCTGGTGGGAACATTTCGTTAACCACTGGAGTAAGGGGGACTGTTTCTTTGTCAAATAAATTGAAAACATCTGACCTACGCCGTGATGGTTCTTTCTGAGTTGGTTCTTCTTGAGCAGGTTCTTCTTGAGAAAGTAAGGAAAATGAATTGTCATGCTCCTGTTCTGACGTTGAACTATCAAGTATGTTCATTCTTGCAAGTGACGAAGAAATGGATGGCGGTTCGGAGCTGCAATCTGAATCATCGTCTTCAGAAAGACGATGACGACGAAGAGTCGAGGCATCTTCAATAATGACCTCATCGTCTGAGGCCGACGAGTCCGTAGATGATGCACCTTGAGGAGGAACTAACGCGAGGATCTTTCTGGTTCTCTCCCACTGTAGCCTCTGGTAAAAGAAAATATAAAAAAACATGCAACATCACCCAAAGCAAAAAAACACTATTAGGTGCATTAACGATAATAGGCACTGTAGGCAGCTTGTTAGTGTATATGTTACGGGTAAAGCTAGGAAGCCGGGTAAACCTAGGATTATAAGATATGAGGTACAATTGCGAGATTTTTGCAGCCTTACAAGACTATAGGTATATTAACTCTAGCGTATAAAAAACGCATCAGCACACACCATGCAAAAACATTGCTAAAGAAAAAACATTGACTAGATGACATCCATCTGTGTCATGACTAGACATGCATACCTAGACATAGTTGACCCATACCATTTAGGTTATTCTATTGTTTAGTACCTAAACCATACCATAAAAGGATTAGATTAACAAATTAAGCTTAAAATCCCAGTCAACCTATTTTGTTAGTAGTTGCGCAATGTGACACCGGTGATACGAAGAAAATTAGAACTAGATTTCTGAATCTTGCGTAATGTACCACGGGTGTCACGTCCACAAACTCGGGTTGAGTACGTGAAAATTAAACACAAACTAGTGCTATTTTTACATGTTTCAGATAAATGCAGTTCATAAAAAACAATTGACAAACACACGTTGCCGAAATATTCACTTTTATATTATTTATTAATTAAAACTTACCGAACGTCCGCGAGCTCCACAACGTGGCGGCGCCATTTTGCAATTTCATAGCAGAAAGTGCGCCGGAGTGGCTTATTTATTTTTTCACTAGATGGCAGTAGTATGCACTTTCGTATAGCGAAGTAATTTCTTAAAGATAATGACCAGGTTTCCGTAAATATTATTTTGTTTGGAGTGTACCACCCCTGTCGCATTGCGAAATAAAGGGTTAACTTAGATAAGTATTTAAAACTCTGTAAGGTGGTTTACACGTCTCTTGTATGGGGCCCCTATAATTTATAAAATCTTGTGTAGTTTATTATTTGTTGCTATAGCAGAAACAGGAATACACATTCTGTGAAAATTTCAACTCTACCCATTCCAGTTCATGAGATACAGCCCGCAGAAGGATGGTCATAAGGACAGCGGCTTAGTAAAAGGGGCCCATTTGGCACCCTTGAGGCACAAAACCCTTAAAAGCACTTCTATTGTTGATCAGCTCTTTCCCATCCCAGAAAAGAACAGCTGAGTTTATTTCTGTATGTTTAATTTTGTAGTTTACCAAAAAATATTTAATGATTTGCTTTACATAACCAATTCCAGATTGGTCAGTTTTTTTCTGGAATTCTATCAAAGAAAGAGGAGCTGAACACATTACCTGACTGTGGTAGGAAAAGGCAACAAGTCAATCCCAAAGATAACTTTTGGCAAGCTACTGGGCGCACTAAGCCTCAAATTGAAGCCTGGTTCAAAGATTTAGCAGGTAAGAAATGGCAAAATGTGAAGATACTTTCAAGAATACTATTGTAAAACTTGGTTACTACTCATATTTGTTTTGTACAATACGATTAAAATCAGTTAACAATTCGGCCAACCTCGGAAATTGTCATGAATCCTTAATTATATTACTTGTTGTCTTATTGAATAAAATACAAGAATGATATGAGCAACAAAACCTCCTTTGTAGCTCAAAACTAACACAACCTTTATATTGAAATAAGAAAAATAATTGACTATTTTAACAGGCTGCCTTCTTAATAAAAACAGTGTGACATATATGATACATTTCTGTTTATGAACACTAATTCCATTCCTGAAAATATTTGATTCTATCATATTTTATCAAAATTAACTTACAATTGTTATGTATCGTGATACATAACTATTGTAAGTTAAATTTGCTTGCTTCAACAAATTTGAACCGTGAAAAAAAATTGTCTAAATTTCTTAGGTCTACCTGTTAGTAATGTCATCTTGGCATGTGCTTATACATTGCGTTTATGATACTTCAAATTGAATGCTACCTAAAAGAAATGTATTTCGTGTCATTTCGCGGTAATGTATTTCGTATCATTTCCGTCTCCGGATTTAGGCGATGATATCCGAGAAAAGCCGAATCTTTAACTCATTTTAATCATATTGTACCTAAGACCTATATGCAAGCAACATTATTAACTTTGTCAAGAAACTTAAATGTCTCTGAGTACATTAATGAACTTGTTTTAATTTTGTATACTCTTCAGTTGTTTCGCTACTATTTGGGTCATGATTTCATTTTCCATACAACATATAACCCTGTTACTTATATATTTCAGGTAGTAAGCCATTATTCCAACTAGCAAAGAAGGCCCCTAACTTCAACAAGAAAGAGGATGTGTTTAGCTACCTGTCCGATTACCAGGTGACCATGCCGCGCGCTGCCTGGTTCATTAAGCTCAGCTCGGCATACACTGTAGCTGTGTCCGAGGCCAAGATCAAGAAAAGACAGCTACCGGATCCTACTACAGGTAATGAAACAGAGCTGTATTAGATCTCTTTATTAAAGCCTATGTTGTGAAATCACACACCTTTGGCTACTTTTATAGCACCAGCGTGAGCAGTTATATAGTAGGGAGGTGAGCCCCGTCCCTATAATAAACTACATTCCATATTATTATGTACAATCACAGATAATATGATAGTATACTAATACAGATAGACTACTTAGAACAAAATAAGTCACCAACGTAATCAGTGATGATAAGAAAGCACTTTTAGTTTGAGTCATGCTATATAAGCATGGTGTAACACTATTGCAATTACCTAGAGATGGCGCTAGGAGGTTAAATTTCAAGACAACTGATTTCTATGTTTAACTCCTAGCGCCATCTAGAAGTATGTTGACTGAAGCCTCGGTTACCAAGGGTTGCTAATTCCAATCTGTATGGAATGAACACCCTGTGGTATAATGAAAACCTTGAAAAATGCTACACCATAAAACCAGCCAAAATATGTTCTGTTTTAGAATGGACCACCACCCTTATAAAGTTCCTGAAAGACCTCATTCCCAAGCTTGCTGAATATTACCAGAATGCTGCACCAGGCAGTGTACCTGACAAAACACCTCCATCACAATCTGGTAAGTTGAACTTGTATATAAATAATAATAATAATAATAATACCTTGGACACTATTTACACACATTGATCTAGCCCCAAACTAGGATTCCCTGTATCTTGGGTACTAGACAACGATACACATACTTATATAGATAAATAATATACTGAAATAAGCCACAACATAGCTTTTTATGAGCACATTAAACTCTCATCAAAGCTCTCTTAATCATGTTCTATTTGGTTAATTGTAATTTCAAGGTTATACTGACTACAGAAGCTTTATTAAACATCTGAAAATATGATAAGGCCAAGGATAATAATGATAATGATTTTATTGCTTTTGTGTTTGTGCGCGCGCGTTCGTGTTCATGCAGAGTTGAGATAACTCTCACTGTAATGTTTTGTTTCAGGACAAAGCACCCCAAGCCACAACTCTTCTGGTAACCCTCCTGGTGGATCCACTCCTAACAGTTCTACTGTACCTCCGTCTATGCACTCTCCAGGAAACTCTAGAGGTAGCTTTATAATAAAAAAACAAAAAGCACTAAATAAACAATTTTTCATCACGTGGTGGAAGCTCTCCATTTAATAACTCAATTAAAAACAAATGATATATGTAGGCATCGGCGGGTCTACGCCCACGGGGCCACCGAGCGCCACCGAGCCACTGGCGCCGACCAGCGACTGGCGGCAAGCGCTCAAGCTGTGGAACTATTGCTGCCGGCTAGCCAAGTATCTGCTGGACGAAGGACTGCTGGACAAACACGACTTCCTAACCTGGATCATTGAGCTGCTGGTGCAGAGAACGCCCGATGATGGCTTACTCAGGTAATCTCAGCTGTAGTTAATTATTTCCCTAACTCCTTAGTGTTTAGTACACTTGCCTGGTAAATAAGAGCTCATTGATCGAGGTAGGACTGCAAAAAGTCCACTCTGCGGACGAAAAGGCTGTCCTGATGCTAAACAGTATCAGGTAACGCAGCAAGTGTCAATCACGGCAAATTGCCTATTATTTTCCACTGTTCCAGACTGTTCCTCCCGCTGGCACTACAGCACATGTGCGAGTTTGTGCACTGTGAGAACCTGTCCCGCCGGCTGGCGACCACGTGCGCCAAGAAAGCCGCCACCATCTGCTCCGTGCTGTCTGACGCGACGTTGCGCACGCTCAACCAACCCGCAGTCTTCAAGAGTCAGGAGCGCCAAGGTGAGTCTGTAACATCAGTCGGTGCTTGTGACAGATCTTTGGTATCCTCTTGTCTACATGACGACCTCTGTGGCGCCGCGGATGTGGCTCTGCCTACCATGCGAGAGATCCCGGATTCGATCCCCGGCTGGGGATAAAGAAAAAAAATCCCCAGGTCTTGGGTGTTTATATGTGTGATGTCGCTTTGTGTATGTGTGACTACTAGGGTATCCTAATTTGGGGCCAGAAGCAATGTATGTGCCTGTGTGTAAATGTTAATGTTATTTCCATGGATCCCCGAAGAGGGTCAGAGAAATTCTCTTTTTCCATTAAAATAGCTGCAAGAAACTTGCATTATGATTTTTATATATCTCTGTCGTTGTCGCCATTGACCGTGATTGAGCGATTCACAAGCAATAAGTAAACTTAATTATTTTTTAAAGATTTTATTAGTTGTAAAATATATCTAATACTTATAGGGAACCCTAACAAGTAAAAAAACCGGTCAAGTGCGAGTCTAAATCGCGCACGAAGGGTTCCGTACCACCGTTCAATGGAAGCGATGGTGTGGAGTGAATAGTTTGGATTTTACACAGCAATATATTGTTTACAAAGTTATTGGTGCGGTTACTTTCACACTCCATGTACGTAACCAGGTGCATCCATAAGTTTGTATGTGGTATTGAAAGAATTGTTGTATGGGAGCCCCCTTAAATATTTCTTTTATCCTGTTTTTTAATATTTGTTGTTATAGCGGCAACATAAATACATAATCTGTGAAAATTTCAACTCTCTAGCTAGCTAGGTTCTTGAGATACAGCCTGGTGACAGACGGACGGACGGACGGACAGACGGACAGCGGAGTCTTAGTAATAGGGTCCCGTTTGGAACCCTTCGGGTACGGAACCCTAAAAACGAATCTAGGACCAGAGTACTTGTCGACGACCTTTGTGGTGTTACGGTCCAGGATGCGCTTCCCAAGCGGGAGGTCCTGGGTTCGAATCCTGGGTTTTTTCTTACCTTGAAAATAAAATTTCTTGTATTTTTTTTGTATGCAATGCGCTGCGAATGAATATCAGGCCCGAATGAACCTGTCGTAGTTAGTGTGGCGCGCGGGTGGGGTGGGGGGGCCGTGTGCTTAACTTGTGGATTACTTTAAGTTAAATACATGAAATTTTATAGGTATTTAGCTTTTAGAAATCTACCTGTCCTAATATATTTCTGTTTCCTGATATACCTACCTTGCAATAAGAACAGCATGTTTGTAATGTTTCTCTTTATAACGGTTTCTGGTTCGCACGACACATGGTATCCTAGTGTGGGGCCAGAAGCAATGTATATGACTGTATGTAATGTTAATTGTTGTCAAGACAAATCCCACGAGCCCACACTCGATGGGGTTGTGTCTTTTTATTTCAGAGTTCCCATGGCCACCTTCCGGCTCCATCATCAGATCAGCTTTATGTCATATCGCTTTGTCATCCGATTTACATATGCATGCAAAATTTTAGCTCAATCAAAAACCGGGATGTACAGACAGAGCGCGGGATAGGTGAAACTTAATAAAAGCTTTTAACATATGTGTATGTAATCAAAACATCTATGTTCCAACCAACTTATCTTCCAGAATCAAACGGCGCACCCATGTCACCGATGCCCGAGACAGCGACCGCAGACGTGAAACCCAACATACAAATAAAACGGGAGCCGACTGAACAGAGCCAAGGCACGCCCAACCCGAACCATTCGATGGGCACGCCCAACCCGAACCATTCGATGGGCACGCCCAACCCGAACCATTCGATGGGCACGCCCAACCCGCAACCCATGGACGTGGTCAAAGAAGAGCCGGGAGCTTCACCCAGAGACACTAAACCAACCATGTCAGCTGTGATCACTGCGTCGTTGAACCCGGTGCAAGTTGGCTTCGGGGAGATATTGAACTGCTCTTATCATAGAGATGTGATCATTCAACTCGCCACCATTCTGCAGGTGAGTGCTGATATTAAGTTCATCATAGTGCGGGACCGGAGACAAAGTCTCGGTCCCGTAAAGTTTAAGTTTTAAGGATTTTTCAGTGTGTTTCTCTCGAAAGGGTTGACCGATTTTAGTTCTGCTGAACTAACAGTAACTAGTGCTCAAACACTGAACTGGATGGAATAGTCACAACAGAGGACCGATCGCCCGCCTGTCGTAACGGGCATCCCACTGCATCAATAATTCATTGCAATGTTTGTTACTCGTGCGGCTGCCGCTGCCGCTCCAGAATCGGACAGTCACGAGCGAAGATGTCTATCGGACGTTACTTAAAACATTGCTACAGATATGCAATAGTATACCTTATGTTTGTTACTCGTGCAGATAATCAGCGTGGAGTGCCCGGCCGCGATGGTGTGGTCTGGCTGCGGGTCGGCGCTGCAGGGCTCCCCGCTCGACCTGCTGCCGCTGCCGGCCTCCGCGCTCCCCATGCCGCACATGAGCTCCGACGCCACGGAGGCGCACCGCCGCATGGTCAGTCAGTCATCAGTACTACACTACACTACACCACTACACGGGGACTACTTGTAATAGTACATTACTGCTGACGCCGGGATAGAAGGGCCGGTGGGCTGAGTAGGTATAGACGGCCGACCGTAGGTATAGTGCTTTTCTCAAACGTATGCAATGAAATATCGATCAAAAAACTAATTCAAGTTTAGAAATACTACTAATCGTAAGTTGATGTCTTTTGCTTTGAGGATAAAATAAAAAAAAATACTTCCCAGCCTAGGCCTGCAATTTTGTATGAAATTCCTGTACAGTTCTCTCGAGTTGTGCGGCCCGAAACGTGATACCTCCAAGCCTGTTATAATGCATGTAATGACGACATTTCATTGCATGTTTGAGAAAATTTCTTTATATTTTAAAGATTTCAAGATTTGATTAAAAATAGACGAAAGGACAGTGAAACAAAATAAAAGCTTTAAAAATTGATACAGTTGGTTCGCATACATATTGTGGTGCATACGGCGTCTACTTCGACGAGCCCAAATGCAGAATACTTCGGCTAGTCGTAAATTGAGAGACAAGATTTTTCCAACCTAAATATTTTGTAGGCAGGATTATGATATAATATAATATCACAGTATCCCTCTTTATATTCTTTATATATTTATTGTATTCAACTCAACGTACAACCTCAGTGAAAGTCAGAAACTGGACGTTAATAAATGTATAATGATTTGGAATCAATATTTGAATTTAAATAAAACCTGTCATCAGTTTCACTGTCAAGTAGCATAAATATAGAGAATAAATTGGTTTCTGGTCACTTTTCTTCAACCGTGGGTACGGATAAGCCAATTTCTGAATTGAAAAAGTCCGAAAAAACAATATTTCTAATACTAATAAAGGGAAGTCAATTTACCATTTAGCCAGAGAACTGTTACTCCCAAGGTCTACCATCCATCCAGTGAATCATACATCAACCACACAAATCCGAACCTTGTTTGAAGAGCACCGGCTGTCCCTGCATCACGAGTGACTGAGAGAACAGGGTTTGGAAGAAATAATAACCAAACATCGGCGTGCCCGAGCAGGACCACACACTGTGCAATGGAGGGACTTGATCCAGACATATGTTTCAGTCGACACTTGCAAGAGAGTCCTCAAGAGAATGTGGTATGGTTTTTACACAGAAAAATAAAAGTCTTCCACCCTGCAAAATAAAAAAGGATTAAAATTCGCTCGCGAACATCAGAACTGGACTTCAAATCAAGCGAAAAGTGATGTTTCATGGTAGCACAGGGTTTGGGTCAACTGCAATTTTTGAAGGGAAATGTTAATGCTACAAAGAACCAGGAAATTTTGGAATCGAGTCTATTACCTGCCTGCAGAGTTTGCAACATCAATATAACTTCATTTTTTAACAAGATGGGGCTTCATGTCACACAAGGCAAGGGCAACAAAGGCATAATTCTAAGCAAGTTCCTGCGATGATTTGGCCCCCGAGCAGCCCCGATTGGCCCCCGATCGAAACTTTATGGTGGAAAGTGAAGAAAAGATTGAGGTAATATTAATCAAGATCAGAAAATCATTTAAAACAGAAGCTTCAGGCAGTTTTGGATTCCATCACCCCTGACGAGTGTGCAGAGCTGGAGGCGTCAATGCCTATGCGGATAAAAGCAGTTATAACTGTTATTATACCTGACGTTACCTGGCTTTAAGCCTAATATTGAGAGTAGCATACTTGACTTCCTTTCCGGTGCGACGAATTTAGCCCTAAACAGCTCACTTCCTGTTTAAAACTCCTAAAATACATGTCAAATCCGTTTGGAACCTCAGCAACATTGCGCGCGTAAAGTTTCAGAAATGGCGGCAATTGTAGCCAGCGTTATTGTGCGCGCTCAATTTTCAGGTCTTTGGCGTTTTGGATTTCTTTCCGTGCGCACGCGTTTAACAAATTTGAAAATATTCCAAGTTACTTTTCGAAATATCCTTGGAATTTTGTTACGGTTATAGTGTTAATTGTTCAGTGTAACAGCAAAAAATAATCCGTTTAATAAAAACCGCGGTAAATAGCCCCGCGTAGTGAATCATAGAGGAGTGATCGCTACAGCAGTTCCACTTCCACGTCTCCGGAGAGGAGGAGCAGCCGGAGGAGAAGACATCGGGGGAGTAAGAAAGAATTCAAGGATAAGTAATCTGAAAAATCGTTCTAAGATTCAGCTAGTAACATCTCGGCAATGCATGATCGTATGCTAAACCGATCGAGTGATGCAATGTTTAGTAACTCACACAATCTCGCAATAAGATATGTTTAATTCTGACATTGAATTTGATAGGAATATCACTCCCTTTGATATAGGAGTGATATTTATAAGTAGCTATTTGTAATTACCCTCGAAAGTACAAACATTGCATTCATCCGAATCTCACGCTGAGAAAATCATAAGTAAATCCAATCCAATCAGGTTAGGTATTTGCCGTTCGCATGAGATACAAACTTTTATTTTTCTGTGCTGGGGTTCATTGAACTCGAGTGCGCCAAGTCCTTCGATGGCAATCATACTTGGCGGGGACGTAGTGACCGCCCATGGTTATACCACATGATTTAATCAAGCAGAAGGAGGCGCAAAAATGGATATTTTCGACGGTCATGTCTTGGCTTGTTTAGCACCAAGCAGATTCCGGCTACAGGGATAAGGTATGTAATACAATCAACGAGAGGTCTTCCGAGGGGAAAATAATAAAATCGATTCTTATCAATTGCGAACTATTGACGTTGGACGAGTGGATCTCTACTCAATCTATACTCAATGCATTCACGACCATCGCGTAATGGTAACCTCGTGCAAGATTTTGCCCTCGGTGGATAGTCCATAACTAATCCCAGTTTTACAGATTTTATGTCCGAGGAAGGAGAAACCTGGAGATTTTTCGTGAGTTCGACCTCCAGAGCAAGGCGAGTAGAGAAGGTGAGCCCTTGCGCTGCTGGCTGCCCGCTACACTTAGCCCGCGCCCGCGCGCAGCGGTGACGCGCCCCCGCCGCCCGGAGCCGGCATACGGCGAGCGCTCCGGGCCGCCAGCCTGCGCAAGGCTGGTGCGTGCGCGGAGGGGAGGCAGGAGGTGAACGACGACGCGGCGACTACGAGCCGCAGCCACGTGTTGGTACCGCAGCCCAGTCTGAGCGCCATGAGTACACCAATCAGCGCGGCTTGGCTACAGATAAATTGAAAATCCCGCGTGAAGTGACCTGTTGATCAATCTTCGATGGTAATATACCGCTGATACAGTTTCTGCAACTTAGTCCACCTGCAAGGTTTAAAGCGACATTGACATGCAGTTATGTCAGCCGTTCGCGGTTATGCCGGTAGTGCCTGCGCGTAAGGGGACATCGCTACTAAACGCTCGTGTGAGTATGAAATGAATCAGCTTATGCGACACTGTTCAATTAAACATCTTGCGCAAAGATGTAGATATCTGATGGCTGGTTGTCGTGCATTTCTAGTATCCCGGCGAAACTTGGGATCTAACTCAGTCTCTGCAACGTTTCCATCTGTGCAAGGTTCAAAGCGACGTTTTAATACAGAAACATCGCCTGATGTTGGTAGAACGAGGCGGACAGAGTGGAGGCAAACAATTATCCTACAGTTTTATTGTAACGTTTTACTCATTTACGTGATATCTTAACCCTTTTTAAGCCAGCGACGAAGAAATATAAAATCAACACTATTTTATATTCCATTTATACTAATTACTTTATGTAACTTTCTTTACTTTGAAATCAATAATTTCCATTTTAGCGCTGCTGCTTTAAAGGGATTAAAAGGGAGTTCTAAACATTAGGTATGTGGCTGGAGGACCGGCTATCTATATAATACTATACTCAAAGGGTAAAAGGGTAATCATAAACTACTCTTATTGTGGTGTTGGTCTTACCTTTAATAAGTTAAACCACATTGTTAAAGAACTTTGAGTACCTACCTAGCTGATTTCCTCCAACCCCTAATATAACAACGCGTTACAATCTAACAGAGCCGTCGTTTTTCAACCCGACTACTTTCATCAATCCGGCAGTATATGGTCGGCAATATGCCTACTTCACTGCTTCAGACAATTATCATTGTAGCAGTCACCTTTCAGATTCACTATCCAAAGATATAGTCTGCTAATATTATTCAGACAGTTATCCACCAGGATATTGTCGGAGCCATATAGAGAAGTTATCTACATTACTTCTCACAAATGACCTACGCTACGTGTCACTGGACCACGCAGGTCTTCATAATTCACTAGGTAAGTGGCTGTAAGAATGCACTTTTCAGTATATTTTCCAAAAGGAGCTGATGACAGTCCTCGAGTCTCTCAGGACATTAATATAAATTTGAGATTATATATACATCGTGATTTTTTCACATCTCCACAATTTATTTAGTTGTTTCTCAATAGTCGCTTTACTTCGACATATCCCAAGCGAACAGCAAAGGCAGCTTTAACCAAGTCGACGAAATCGAGGTAATCTAACCATAATGTGTCTTGGATGTGGCCGGTGCGGCATACAGCCCACAAGCAGAGTTCCTTAATATTTCTACAGCTGTTCCGTAGAGTACCTACATAGTAAAGGAATAATAATTATAAAGTAGCAATGGAGTATTGAATATCGGACTGAGCATGATATACATTAGCATATTGAGCGTGGCCGCCATTGTGCCTCTGCCGCCCCGTATGGGAAAAGGCGTGACGCTATGTTATGTTAGGACACCAACCTGGTATTTCTACCAGTGAACTAGCTTAATGACAGTTTTTCAAAACTTTTATAACCATTACACATTATTATTTTAATGAATGTTATGGCCATGCTGGATTATCCCAATGAAGTATGTATATTTGACTTTTATGGTCCAGTCCTAGGTAACATGGTTTCAGTTAATGTTGTCTACACAGCTGCGGGTAATACTGAAAACGCGTTCAGATACTTGTATTAGGTATCTGATCAATGATAATTGAATACGATGAATACTAAAATTCTTTATCACTGTAGGCATTTACAAATATGCTTATTACGCGTAAACTTGTCTTTTTCACTATGCTTGCCCACTGTAGAAGCATCTTCATTTGGGTCAGATAGCCACACTAGCTCCTGTAATACAATCAACCACATCTAGCTATTCTTCTCAGAAGTGATATGAAAAGGTATTTAGATTAATTGAGTAACTTTATCATTAAAGTCAGATTACAGAGTGGTTCGCCAGTCTTTTGCAAAGACCAATCATATGTGGAAGTACATAATCAGTGGTAATGCATCCAGGAGGCGCACTCCCAATTCAAAATACAGCAATTGTAATTTGATTATACCTACTGCTAATCACTAATTTCATCAATGTTTTGTGTTTAAATCAGATTGGCCCTGTCTGTGCAAGGTACAAATTATAATATAATATAATACTCATTTTCACATGTATTCGATTCGGCACGCCTACGTCTCTAGCTCCGAGTTTCGTAGGTCAGGCGACCGACCTGATATCCTGACCTCACAACTGCAGTCTTGGTAGTCGTCGAACAGAATGGCGAACTAGCAGCCAACCACCGAGCACCAATCTTGGTGAACTTGTACGTAAGTGATGACTAAAGGGAAAACCTACTGGAGGTAAAGCTTTGTATATTATTAGATTCATATAGATCAGATGAGTCTTGATAGCCAGAAACTAACTTACCAAGTCTAACCTAGCCAGCCCGAAACTCGGCTGGCTTCAAAAGATGACTTTATTAGACCTTTCTTAAGTCTGTGTTTGTTTATATCTATTTGCCTTATTTTTGAGTTGCATTTGCGCAGCCTATCTTTGCATCACGTAGACGATGATGCATACACATTCAGTATCATAATTTATATAAGGTTTCCTTAAATGAACTCCTAGTCATATCACATTGGCGTTTTTAACTCAGCAGTCGATACCAAACACTACTCAATATTAGGCTTAAAGCTAGGTAACGTCAGGTGTAATATAGCAATTTTATCTGAAAATAAAATTGTTATTATACATACTTACCTGGCTTTAAGCCTAGGTAAATCGATGCCTGCTGTGCACATTACTGTGCATTGCATGATCGTGACACATTCTTAGACACGATCAGCTCTTTATTGAGTTGCCAATGACCTGAAAATTGAGCGCGCACAATAGCGCTGACTACAATTGCCGCCATTTCTGAAACTTTACGCGCGCAATGTTGCTGAGGTTCCAAACGGATTTGACATGTATTTTAGGAGTTTTAAACAGGAAGTGAGCTGTTTAGGGCTAAATTCGTCGCACCGGAAAGGAAGTCAAGTATGCTACTCTCAATATTAGGCTTAAAGCCAGGTAAGTATGTATAATAACAATTTCATTTTCAGGTAAAATTGCTATATTGAGAGCAGAGACACTACTACAAAGTGGTTGACGAAATGTTTTGCGTGCGTGGTGGACGAAGTCATTCGTTTTTTAGGCAGTTAGGAAATGATTGTTTGAAAGTTTAATTAATTCAGAAGTTACATAAAGTTATATCCAAGAAAATTATTGTTTTAATGTTTAATCAATTTAGAACTTATATTAAGTTTTATGCACGAATAAAGTATATTTTAGACTGGAACGTGTGTGTAATTTCAGAGTCCGTAAAAAAAGTATAACACATTTTACCCCCTATAGACGAAGTATTTTGCATTTAGGCTCTTACGTATGGTCTGTGGCTCCTGACGGCATTACACAAGCGAAGGTTTCATTACTCATAATATCTTTATGATACACAAATAATTTCAAAAAACAAGAAATACAATAAATGGTGTACAAAGTTGAGCTTACCTCTTCCAGCAAACCAAGTTAGGATGAGAAAGGTTGATTGCTATGCAGGTTTTTGATGGATGAATGCATGTTTGTAACTTCTTCACACCAAACTGATTTGGTTGTGGAACTTAGATAGACATGGCATAATGCCTAAACTACTTTTTATCCCGACCGATATTTTTAATATTATTTCTTCATATGGTTACGTATTTTGTCTGATTATTTTTAGGTCTACGAAGCGGAACAAGAAATCGCTATACGCAGCAAGAAAGCCGAGAGCAAATGGTGTACGGACAAATGGCAGAGCAGTCCACAAGGTACCAACCAATCTGTGTTTATCATTTCATATATTGTACCTGCTTCTCCCTGCCTGTTAAGTTTGCTGTACTCCATGCCATGCCATGCCATGTATGACATCAGTATGCTAATACCAATAACCCAGTCTGCCATTTCTGCACATAAGCAAACAAACATAGCGTCACTCCCTTTCCCATAGAGTTGGCAGAGGCACAGTTGAGTCCAAGTTTTAGCCACTTAGTACCACCATTCTCTGAATAACTTTTACGACTCCATATACATTTGTACGACATAGTACTCAGTTTTTGGTCCTTCGAGCCGGATCACACACTACACTCGTGTTTAATTCTTTTGGCCACGGCAGCGCGGGTGCTGGCGGTGTTGGAGGCACTGGACCGCCACTGCTTCGACCGGGTCGACCCGAACAACAACCTGGACACCCTGTACAAGGAGGTGTTCGCCAACTGCACCTCGCAGCTCAAAGACTACAGTGACGCCAAAGATGTAAGTTACTTGAATCTAATCAATGAACCTTGTTTATTCCTATCTCTGCAAAATCCAACGTGATATTTTAATGGGAAAGATTACTCAAAACTATGTGGTAGAGGAAAGATCAATGGATGGATATTGACAATTCATTTCTCTGATCAACGGAACTCTTTGCTTAACTTGCTTTACTTACTTATTATGAGATTCATTTGTAACCCCATAACGAAACTCTTTGTTAAACTTGCCTTTTTCACTTCATTTCTAACCTCAGATGAAAGAAACTCTTTACTTACTAACTCTGTGTTGGTCTCAGACGCTTAGCGCCCATTGTTGCGATTGTATTGAAAGTGTAGTATCGTCTCGAGGACAACTGTCTTAGTCTCGGACACGTTGATTCCCTCGGGATATAAAAGTTGAATCCCTCGCTCCGCTCGAGTGTCAATAGGTCCCCCTTTTCCATATTACATAACCTGTTTATTCGGAGAGAGTGTATAAACAGCAAATGTTACACAGGAATGCTACTCGGTGGTGCGCGTATTATGCGAGTGGGCGGTGTGCGGCGCGCGCTGGGGCGAGCACCGCGCCATGGCGTGCGCGGCGCTGCTCGACAAGCGCCAGCAGCAGCTGCTGCACGACCAGGCGAGCGGTAAGTCAGTTAGTGTCAAAAGTAGCGGACTCATACAGTGTCAAGTGTGAACAAATACAAAACTTAACTGACAGTCGATTCAAAAAATATATAAAGCACACGCCTACTACAAAATTTAATGACTTTTACAAGACACCGACATCTGGCGTTAAACCAGTTCATTGCACCCTATATATTATGTTCTATGTAATAATTAGGCAACTCTAATTAATGTTATATTATGCTTGATTATGTTATGACGTTCATTAAGTCTCAATTTTTGTGCTATTATGAATAAAAATCTTTGATTTGACTTGACTTGAATTACTGGCACGCGTTCTTGGGTGAGAACACGGTTGAGTGACTCAACGCGTCAAAAATCTACGTATCGACTCACCAAAACGCATAATGTCACTCATAGCTATATCGGCAATCTTCTTCGGCGCAAAGCTACTAACCGATACACTTTACATTCAAATAGTCGTCCTCATCGCCATCAACCACATTTGTTTCAGGTTCCGATGATAAAGAATCAGAGAGTTCTGGCACGGGTCTCTACAACGGGCCACCTATCTTCCAGAACCTGCTGCTCCGTTTCCTAGACAACGACGCGCCCGTTCTTGGTAACTAAATATTATACTGAAATTTCGTTAGATCGTTTTGAGGTAGATATATAGGGATGACTCATTTCATCACCACTACAGTGATGATGTTTGTGAGGTTGTTTCTGTTTCCCTCGACACAACCCATCCTAGTGAGAAGTCGAGGAAATGAAACGTTATGACATTTGTGTATTTTACCGTATTGTGTTGTTGTTCAGACGAGAGCCCCAGCGCTCCGCTCGGCAACCGGCAGCAGTTCGCCAACCTGGTACATCTGTTCGGCGAGCTGATCCGACGCGACGTGTTCTCGCACGACGCGTACATGTGCACGCTCATCTCCAGAGGTGAGGAGCCCACACAGCGAGCGCGATATGTAGCGATGGGGTCGGGGACCCGACTGGATAGTTTGAATACTTACCCAGAACTTGGGGAGGAAGAATAAAATGCCCAGGTCTTGGATGTTTATATGTGTTTGACGTCGCTATTTTGTGGCTCCCACGACACAGGGAATCCTACTGTGGGGCGTATATAAATGTACATGATAGATTATAATTTAACCTAAATCTATTGACTTCACAAAAAGAGTTTGAGACTAGTATTGTAGGATTTCTCTCTCTAGTTTATGAGTTGGAGAGCAGATATTATCAAATTATTATTTTTAGTCGCCATTTTTAGAATGTGGCGGCGCGTGAGGCAAAGATACGAGGTGACAAACGACGAAAGAGCGCATGTAAAATTACCAAATTTTAAAACTCCCGAAAAGCGTTTAAATTCGCCATATATCGGTCGCACCAAGTGACTGGGTCACGAATTCAGTCAGACAGACTTCTAACGTACCTGTTGAAAGGCCCATAGTAGAACCATATAGGTACAGCCAAGAAGCTCAAGCACGAATTCAGGATTCGTCATCATGCCTGTGTTTGAAAAAAGAGGGTGTGATTCCTGTACCTGGGTACATTCTGACACAGGCGTGATGACGTATCGTGAGTTCGCCCTTGAGCTACTTGGTCATACCTGTACGGCTCAACTATTGTAGTCTGACAGATGATACGTAAACTTGTCTGAAGCTAAGCTGCAGCCTTATGGCGTAACTCTCTGAAGTTCATAGCGTGTGTCTATGGTTCATCTCATGCCTATACAATTTCATCGATTGCGGGGTATCACCGAAGGCTTCTACGCTTCATTCAATGAGCTTGGGTTTGGCCTCCATTATGACGCTACTTGCGTGATACCAATTTGACAGATGAAGCTGGTGCAAGGTGTCAAACGTAAAAGTCTATATGAAGTTCATAGCTCAGACGAGTTACGCCATAAGGCTGCGGGTCTTGATATGTTGAGTAACATTCTCTAAACAAGCAACAAGCTCGATACACTCGATAAGCAATAAGAGTGACCGTTGTGCCCAGGCGACCTGGTCTCCCCGACGGAGCCGACGTCGACCGGTGCTGCCGCCGCCGGGCACACGGTGGCGCAGCCGGCGTCCAGCGCGGGCAACAGCCACAACATCGACGACGACATCTTCGCGGGGATCGACCTCAAGCCCAAGATGGAGGTGACAAATTACTCTGTAGTTATATTTATAGCTTGGGGGGAAGGGGGAATCAGAAGAATATTGAAGATGGATGGCCCCCCCGTTACGCAAAATGGACTATTGAATAACTGGCTAAACGTGGGCTCAACTGTGCCACTTCCCCCCGGTATGGCGAAAGGTCCGGGTACCCTCGGATTTGCAAGAACTCCTTGTCCCCCGACCCTTTGTAGGGTTGCGTTTGTAGGGACCAGTATTATTGTTATAATTACTAAAGTGGAGCCATACTTAGAAGTCGCATTTGACGTCTGTTAATAGAGGGACAGCGTTTGCGTCAGTCTATAGGAGAACGATACTGATGATCGTGACCCTACTATTGACAGATGTCAAATGCGACTTCTAAGAGTGGCAACACTATCAGAACGAGCATCTTTGTAAGGGCGAAAGGAAGTTTATTTATTTTGAGAACTTCTCTATGGACTGCAATTATTGTACTGTATAGCCTGTGATTATACTCTTTGCTAGCGCCTGCGAGATTTATAATGGAATAAAAACCGAATCGGTGTTTTTGCCACAAGGAATCTCACAGGCGTTATCGTACATTAGATTGCAGTCCATACAATTTATTGTATGATTTATTTTTTGAGTCTATTTAGAAAATAACATTTTCATGATCTTCAGCAACACTAAACATGAACTAAAATCACTATGTTATACTAAATACAGCTCAAACTTATAGGTAATAGTTTCTTTGTAAAGTGTACCAAAATGTGTGCTCGACTGTGGTGTAGTGAAAGGCTCGCTTCGCTCGCCTGTTACTGTTCTAGTAGGCCCAAAACTTAGAGGGTAATTCCGCCCAGGAGAACGTGCGCATGGACCTAGACGACTCGAAGATCGACGACGACCTGGACAAGCTGCTGCAGCACATCAAGGAAGAGCAGCAGAACTCCATGGACGCGCCCGACAGCCCCAAGGAGCCGGGGGAGCCTGAGCACAGGTACTTGTCCAAACGTGGATTTGAACCCAGAACTTAAAGATTGGGCGACCGATATCAAACTGATTGCGCCATCACCATATGATAACCCACGAAATCTACGATCAAATTTGAATGATGGTGTTTAATATTTATGCTTCGGAACGCACCGGTTTTTTCGTTGCGCGGATCGACCGCGAGTGATCGGGACATCACTAGCTGTCACTTGTATAGAAACGACATGACGAGTTAGAGGT
This sequence comes from Argyresthia goedartella, assembly GCA_949825045.1. NCBI lineage: Eukaryota > Metazoa > Arthropoda > Insecta > Lepidoptera > Argyresthiidae > Argyresthia > Argyresthia goedartella. The sequence goes on from OX463809.1 coordinate 40,442,399, forward strand.
TACTTTTTTGCACACGAAAAATGTCTAACGCCAGCATCGGAAAGCTTGGTTGAATGTTAATTATAATAATCGCGGAACAATCGTTGGGAAATAAGTAGATTTAACGTTATCGGAGTGAGTGCTTCGTGCTTTGAAAGATTGAAGTGATTCGGTGATCCAGTCGTCGCTTTCGGATAGCGATCCTCGTGTCGGCAAGCCTCACGACGGCGACAGCTTCGGGCTACGACGAGAGTAAGATTCGACTCCCATCACACCCACCCTTGTGTTCCTCATCCCGTACTCCTGCCTCGAATTGAGCTTTCGAATTCCGGTCCACGGCGTCAAAGGTCAGTACTGCTTTGTGACATTCCACAGAAAAACAACCCTACCAAGATTCCACGCCCTGTCGGTTGAGGCGTGGAATTTAACATTTTGGTAGCAGAGGCGCGGTTTCCTAGTGGGAAATCGATTCACGGACGGTTGTAGGGTTGTTTTTTTGCCACATTGTAGCTGGGAGAGGGTGGATACCTCGGATTGGTCGGCAATCATTTTGTGAGTGAGTCTTGTGGTCGGTATACCACAATTTAGGTTCATTTTCGGTTAGTGAACGTATAATTGACGATTTAGTTAATGATTATTATAAATTTGTAGTCGGAAACTACTGTTTGTATGTATGTCTAATAAAGGATTGAACGGTCATTCCGCGAAGTAACTATATTGTATGACTTGTGGTAGAACGTCGGGTTCTATAGAACCCGACGTAGAAACCGAAATATGTTATTTCGGTTTACAGAGCAGGGTCAGGCTATTTAAGGGGTATTAAGCTGATTTTGCTGACCTCAGTAGAAGTGTGGGTCATATCGGAGGGGCAACTTCTAGAAGGTTCACGGCTACCTACATTATATTAAAAATAGTTTTTTTTTATAATACATTTTTGTGTGTTATTTGTATTGTGCTTTATGGTGGCATTCTCTAATTGATTTAGAGTGTATAGTTATAAGGTGTATGTCCACAGGGCGACCATATTAAATATTTTTTAGGATTTAATTATTTTAGTGGTTGCCTTAGTTTTGACAATTTAGTTTTAATTTCTGTGCCCAGCGCTGACGGGCAAGTGCTGGTCTCTGGCTATACTTAGTTCGGTAGTGAAGTATAAGACCAGAATCTATTAAATCGGTCAACATGGCGCCTTCGCCCTTGACGGTGCTGCGGCATGGTGTCTGGGAGGAAATGAGATGGCTCGCCCATACTCATAAGTATGTGGAGCGACCAGATATGGATGATGTCCTGCTCAAGCGTGTGGAGGACGCAATGACACGCGTCGGGAAGGTGTGTCGGCTGGCTGCGGAGGCTGAAGCTCTCGGGCTTACGGATGAAGCCTCGGTGGCTGCAGTGAAACAGCTCTGCGCGGATGCTGACCAAGCGATGGAATGCTTGGGGGACATCGAGCGTCGCGCGGAGAAAATTAAGCGGTCGCGAAGGAATGACCGTGGGGAGGGTAACGGAGACCCACCCCCGAAGGGTGTTGTTGGACGGCTGCCACACCTGGAGATTCCGGCCTTCAGTGGGGCAATTGATGAGTGGCCGGCCTTCATTAATTTATTTTATAGTTTGGTCGACGGTCGGGACGACCTGGACAACGCCTACAAGTTGGCCCAACTATTGATGGCTCTGCGGGGTGAACCGAAGGAGTTGTTCGGTCACCTAACGGTCACGGCGGGCAATTACGATATAGCAAGGTCCATTGTTGGACCGCTACCAACACAAACGGCGGTTGGTTGATGCGCAGCTGGGGAAGCTGTTTAGCATCCCCAGAGTAACACGGGATGTTGACATCCGAGTACAGGTGCTCAACCCTGTGCTGGTGGCCACTAAGGCCCTTCAGAACCTTGGTATTCCGGTAGACCAATGGTCATACATTGTTTTGTATATGGTTTTGTCACGATTGCCTGCAGCTGTTCAAAGTCGGTTTGAACAGCTGCATGGGGGCAGTAGCACGGAACTGCCCACGCTCGTCCAATTGACGGATTTTTTGGAGGGTGAATGTAGGCGATGTGACACACTGGACACGGAGGCCAGTGTGCAGCGCCAACCCGCGCGGATGCGGGAGGGGCCGCGCCCCCCGCCCCCACGGGGGGGTGGGCGGTCGAAACAATTTGGCGTTTTGAATGCCGCGCCGTCGGGTGACGGCTGTGTGCACTGCGACAGTGCCGGTCATGACGTGACCAGTTGCGCCAAATTTAAGGCGCTCGGGGTAGCTGCCCGCAGGAAGATAGTCTTCCGTCACCGATTGTGTTTCGGTTGTTTGGGGCCGCACACGCTGAGCGAGTGCTCGCGCGCGTTCCCCTGTGAGTGCTGTGGTGGCAAGCACCACATAGTTTTGTGCCTGAATCGGTCAGGCCCTTCGGATGGTCACCAGGGCCGGACTCAGGTTGGTCGGCCACAGGGCCCAACCAGGGCCGGACCCAGTCCCCCTCCGGGTAACGGGAGTCACCAACGGGGTGACTGGGGTACCCGCGGACGGGACCCCCCCCGAGGGGAAGGGGGAACCCCGGGGGTAACATGCGGGATAGCCGGGGTTCGGTCGCCGCTGTCCACGGTCAGCGAGGACTTCGGGCCGCTGGCTCACCGCGTGTTACGGGCGGGTGTCAGATGGCACCTATGAGCGCGAAGGCTGGGAGTCCACCACCTTCTGCGCCACCCTGCCCGTCGCTCTGGGAGGCGAACAGGGAGGCGAACAGTCGGATGTCGCCCCCATCCCTAGAGCGCCCCAGGTTAGATCCGCTCTCCCCCATTCATCCACGGTGCGCACCGGGCACACCGTACACCGTCCGGTATGGTCGGATACCGGGACAGCGAGGGGCCTATTATACGGGTTGGGACCCCTTGATGTACATACGGTCTGATATGCCGGTGGCATATCAGCAGCCGAGTTACTCCAAGGCCGACGGAGGTCTGAGCGGGTTCGGATCCCGCGGAGGTTCCCGCTAGGGACACGCCGCCCACTAACAGGGTGCCGCCACTCCACAGACGGTCATGCTCCCCACCGCCTCTATGATAGCGTGGAGTTTGGACGGCAAATCCTGTGTGGCACGAGCACTATTGGACTCGGAAGCCCAGGGGTGCTTAGTCTCGTGCAACCTTGTAAGACGGTTGGGCATTTCGGTAAGGGAGTATCCACATTCCATTCGGGGAATTGGGAAAACGGAAGTCGGTTCCGTTAAGGGAGTATTCGGATTACTCTCTCGTCAAGGGTGGATTCATCGGTGAATCTGACGGTCACGGCATTAGTCATGCCTAATGTGATGGGCTCACACCCTCACGTACGGTTGTCGCCCTCGGTGCGACAGTTGGTCGCTGGGTTGTCACTGGCTGACCCGGAATTCGATATTCCGGGCCCAGTAGACATTTTATTGGGTGTCGATGCCTTGGGATACCTGTTAGTGCCAGGTGTCCACGTGTTGCAGGCGACTGGTCTGGTTTCGGTCAACACCAGACTGGGCCATGCGGTAATGGGTCCGGTCATGCCGGCTGCCCCACGCCTAGCGACTCGTAGTCCCTTATTCGGTTCTGTACTCTCGGAGGTGATACAGAAGTTTTGGGAGGTGGAGGAACCACCTACGGTCCGCCGGTTGGACCCGGTTGAAGAAGAGTGTGAACAGTTTTATCGGAACAATACTGGTCGCCTTCGGTCAGGTCGATTTCTCACACGTCTTCCATTCCGGAGTGATCGCCCACCGCTGGGCAGTTCACACCATGCAGCCGAGACGCGGCTTCTGTCGATGGAACGACGCATGAAGCGTGACGGGATTTTCCGGCAGAAGTACGTCGACTTCATGCGGGAATACGAGTCGCTCGGCCACAAGTCGGTTTCGGGTATCGACTGGAAGCGTGAAGACCACTGCTTCCTGCCCCATCACGCGGTCTTGAGGACCCCGGAGGGCAAAATACGGGTAGTGTTCGATGGATCGGCATCAACATCTAACGGCATGAACCTGAAGCAGTGTTTGCATTCAGGGCCGAAGTTGAACCATGACATCGCGGATGTTATCACACGGTTCCGTCGACACAATGTTGTGTTTGTAGCTGACATCCGGATGATGTTTAGGCAGACGGTCATTCACCCTGACGATAGACGGTATCAGCTGATACTGTGGCGAGAGAGCCCAGATCAGCCCATCAAGGTGTACGAGCTGAACACCAACACGTACGGGCTACGGTCTAGTCCTTATTTGGCGATTCGCACTCTGCGGGAGTTAGCGGATCGAGAACGGTTAAATTTCCCTAGAGGAGCAGCGATCCTGGAGCAGGATCTCTACGTGGACGATATCTGTACCGGTGCAGATTCCGTAGAGGAGGCGCTCGCTCGACGGGACGAGCTAGTTGAGCTCTTACGGGGTCGAGGTTACGAGCTCCGGAAATGGATGTCGAACTCCCCAGAGTTACTGTCTGGTCTTCCGGATGACTACCAGCATGATCCCCACATTTTTGAAAGGAGATGTGTACTTTTTCCAAGAGAGTTGGTACTTTATTCGAAATAGTCATGAACCAAGTTAAAACCGTATTTATATGAAAGAATATAATTTAAAGGTTCTAAATACATATCGTGATCATTTTTTAAAACCGCCGTTTTTTTATTACTGTGATTTTAAAATAATTATTATTTTAAATAAAACTGCCACCCAGAACAATAATTTATTATGGCAACAATGTTCTGTCACGTCAATGTCAACAACCCCCTGTTCCGAGTCACGCCACAATCATCTACGAAGCCGTTCCGATTTAGCTTTGGCGATACAAAACGAGGGCATCGTAGACGCTGTAATCGATTATGGTGTGATTCGGAACATGGGGAAAGTGTCAAAAATGACAACTGATTGAATGACAGTTTTTTTGTTGCTGCAAAGTTAAGCAAAGGATGCAGGTTATAAATCCTACCCATACAAATCATTTTTTCAAAATTAATAAAGAATGGCGGTTTTAATAAAATAAATAATTGCGTAGGCTTTATTTATACTCGTTTCCCTACCAGAAAAACCGCATATGATTATGGTTCAAAAATCAGTACCGAAAAAATACATCTCCTTTGGAAAATCCGAATATGTTGTCGGTATTAGGCGTCCAGTACCAGCCGGTGTCAGACATGTTTTCGTATCGGGTCGACTTGGACGCCCCGAAGGTCTGGACGAAACGGAACCTCCTTTCAACGGTGGCAAGGACATTTGATCCAAACGGGTGGATCACCCCGGTAACATTTCAGCTCAAGTGTTTTATGCAGCAATTGTGGTCTGCTGAGCTGAAATGGGACGACCCGATCGGCGGGTCATTGAGTTTCGAGTGGGAATCGTTCTTTTCGACCCTCCCTGGCATCAATCAGATTTCACTGCCACGGAGGTTGGTCCCCACCAAACGATACACCGCCACCCTGCATGGGTTTTGCGATGCCTCGGAGAAGGGCTACGGAGCTGCGGTGTATCTGCGTACGGTCGACTCCTCGGGGGAGGTTGATGTGCGGTTGGTCATGGCCAAGAGGCTCTCCTGACTCGTCTGGTCAACCACACGATGACGGTTCTTCGTGGGTCAATAGCGTTAGAAGATACGGTCTACGCTTGGACGGACAGCCAGATCGTGTTATGCTGGCTGAAGGCTTCAGTTCACAAGCTGGAGATTTTTGTGGCGAATCGGGTTTCGCAGATTTTGAATTCGGAGGTTCCCTTAATCTGGAGACATGTTCCAGGGGAAATGAACCCAGCTGACTGTGCGTCTCGTGGGTGTCACGCTCCGGAGTTAGTTGGACATCCCTTGTGGTGGGGTCCAAAATGGTTGACTCAAGCCGAATCGGATTGGCCAATGAGTCCACGCGTTACCTCGGCGAACGGCGCCTTGACAGTCGGTGTCTGTACGACGCAACCAGAGCCGGAAGAGGAGTTCAGCCTGTTGGAACGGTACAGCTCGCTCGACAAGCTGGTCAATGTGACCGCCTGGATCTTCCAATTTGCGCGGAATTGTCGCAATTCTGAGGCGCAACGAGTGCGGACACAGGTCCTGACACCACGGGAACGGAACCATGCGTTGTTCGCATTGGTACGGAACGTGCAGACGGTGCACTTTAAGTCCGAACTGGACATTCTGAGACGCGGACGCGTCCAACTGAAGGGAGCTGTGGCTCGGCTCAACCCGTTTATTGACCCTCAAGGATTGCTGAGGGTAGGAGGTCGGCTGCGGAATGCCAACCTGCCTTATGCGGCTCGCCACCCGTTGTTACTCCCTAGGAAAGGGAAGTTGGTCGAACTGTTGATACAGGATCGACACATTCGGAATGGGCATATCGGATGCCACGCCTTGATGGCGTTTCTCCAGCGCGAGTTCTGGATTCTATCGGGAAGACGCTTAGTGCGTAGCGTCGTATTTCGGTGCCTGCCTTGTTATCGGGCCAAGGCGACTACGATGCAGCCCCAGATGGGCGATTTGCCCTCGGATAGGGTTAACGAAATCCGGCCCTTTGCGGGTGTCGGAACGGATTTCGCGGGACCATTCATGGTCAAGTCTTCACAGCTACGGAACTCCAGATTAGTGAAGGCATACCTGTGCGTCTTCGTGTGCTTGGCCACGAAGGCAGTCCACTTGGAGGTGGTCAGTGACCTCACTACAGAGGCTTTCATCGCATGTCTGGATCGGTTCGTCTCACGAAGGGGCCTCCCGACATTAATCCGTTCGGACAACGGCACAAATTTTGTCGGAGCCAGGCGATATCTGCAGGAGGTCACTCAATTCCTGAACGGTAACCAGGACGCCATCGGTACGGCTTGCTCCCGACGAGGGATTGAATGGGTTTTCAGTTCGCCGGGATGTCCTCATTGGGGAGGAATTTTTGAGGCTGCGGTTAAATCGGCTAAGTCGCACCTGACGAGGATCATCGGTGAGACCTCTCTACGCTTTGAAGAGCTTGCGACGCTGTTCTGTAAAATTGAAATGACACTGAACTCGCGTCCGTTGTGCCCGCTCAGTTCGGATCCAAATGATTTGGAAGCGTTGACGCCGGGTCACTTCCTGATAGGTCAGCCCCTTAACGCACTGCCAGAATACCCATTCGGTGATGTTAAGTTAAGTCGGTTAACTAGGTGGCAAATGTTGCAGCAGATGGCTCAAGATTTTTGGAAACGGTGGTCCCTTGAGTACTTGCACATCTTGCAGCAGCGCCTTAAGTGGACTGACCGGACGAGCCCCCCTCAAGTCGGTGATTTGGTGCTCATTAAGGATGCGAACCTGCCATCATTGAGATGGAGACGAGGACGGATCGTCAATTTGTACACGGGTCGGGATGGCACGCCTCGATCAGCAGAAGTCAAGGTGGGGGACTCGGTCCTCAAGAGAGCGGTCGCAACACTTTCTCGCCTTCCTATTGATTAGGGACAGGTTCGGGCCTGTCCGGGCGGGTGACTGTTTAATATTTATGCTTCGGAACGCACCGGTTTTTTCTTTGCGCGGATCGACCGCGAGTTATCGGGACATCACTAGCTGTCACTTGTATAGAAACGACATGACGAGTTAGAGGTTACTTTTTTGCACACGAAAAATGTCTAACGCCAGCATCGGAAAGCTTGGTTGAATGTTAATTATAATAATCGCGGAACAATCGTCGGGAAATAAGTAGATTTAACGTCATCGGAGTGAGTGCTTCGTGCTTTGAAAGATTGAAGTGATTCGGTGATCCAGTCGTCGCTTTCGGATAGCGATCCTCGTGTCGGCAAGCCTCACGACGGCGACAGCTTCGGGCTACGACGAGAGTAAGATTCGACTCCCATCACACCCCACCCTCGTGTTCCTCATCCCGTACTCCTGCCTCGAATTGAGCTTTCGAATTCCGGTCCACGGCGTCAAAGGTCAGTACTGCTTTGTGACATTCCACAGAAAAACAACCCTACCAAGATTCCACGCCCTGTCGGTTGAGGCGTGGAATTTAACAGATGGTATGATTTGTTTTTTCGGGGGCGTTAAACACGTCTCTTGTGTGGTGCTCCCCTTAATTTATATAAGGCAACAAATATAAATATTTACCACCAAAATATTTTTTTCCTACCCAAAATGGCTAAATGACCACCAAAAGTTGCTGAAAATATCAGGGCAAAATACTGCGGTAGGTGAAGGGGAACTACAAAAAATACTTAAAACATAAACTTAAGTACACAAAACATAAAAAGAAGTTTGGCTCATTTATCCAAACACAATTTTGTGGACATTTATGCATTCTGGCAGTCATTTCAAATTTATTGGTAGTAAATTTTCGAATTTTTTGGTAATCGTTTAAACACAAGCCATTTATAAAATCTCCTATAGTTCATTATTTGTTGCTGTAGCGGCAACAGAAACACACATTCTGTGAAAAATTCAACTCCACCTATTATGGTTTATCAGATAGAGCCCGGTAAAGGACAGACAGACAGACGGACGGACAGCGAAGGGTTATTAATAGGGTCCCGTTTCCCCGGTACAGAACCCTAAACGTGAATCGATGTGTGTTAGGTTTTTATAATTCTTATTTGGTTTTATTGTACCCAGACCGGAGCAGTTTTAGGTGATTGACCTGCTACTTATCATATGCGGCCACTGCTGGGTCGAAGGCCTCCATTGTGCACTAACTAATCCGGTCCTGTGACAGTAGAATCAGGGCCTATAACACGAAACATATTTGTAAATTCTACAAAATTCTTAGATAAGCTGTCGACAAAGCGTAGTATCACAATAATTTATAATTATTTAATCGTTGACAACTTATCGGATTTTTTAGGATCATACGTCTGGAATGGTTTGTGATAGAGAGTCCAGGTCTTTCCCGCCCGCGTCATGGGCAATATCATCGACCCATCATCTGGTCAATCAAGCCTAACTCCTCCACCTTCAACAGCGACCTTTCCCAAATGTACACCTCTACTTCCAGTGTGAACTCGCCAATGATGGGACCTAGTAGCATGAGTGGGAGCATGAGCATTCCTGGGATGCAGTCCATGGGAATGGGACCAATGTCAGTGCCAGGTAAGCATTCGTGATGCAGATGTCTAATCTACTCATGGTTGAGTTGTAGTGTTGTTAGTAACATTTATTAAAAAAAACATGTCTACTGTTTCTCTTATTTAAACTGGCCTTCTTTCGATTTTACGATTGATACAGTAACAGCAATATTCAGAGTCATCCGTTGAGGAATATTTACTTAGTATTTATGTTTATATTTTGTTTTCAAAATTAAAGGACTACGCAAAAGTTTGTAAGGGCACTGTCCTCTCCCACCAATAGTCGTGGCACTAGTTTTAATGTTTCTGACGTCCCATAAAACTACTCATAATAAATAATTAGAGAAAAACAGGCGAATGAATGGCTAATACAAAATACCTACATCAACAGGCGCGCGCGCGCTGTTTTACACATATTTACATGACACACTGCATTTTTTTTGCATGAAAGTTCCTTTTGCTTGAAAACCTACGGCGAACCATACCTACTGCCGATGGCGTCATAATAGAAGATGATCAGATAGCAATTAACTGAGATATGTTTGAAATATCTTTGTCTGTGGGGAAGATCTTTGAAATTGGATTAATGGTTCATCAAATTACTCTGGATACGGTTGCAAGAGCCACATTACTACCGTTGCCGTACTTACCGTTTTAAAACAACACAAAAATTTATAGATTTTAACCTTAAAATAAAGTGGTAAAGTTCCGTTATATGTTTGGTTAGTGATGTGCGAGTGTACCGCAACTGCCATCTTTTGACTGACCGCCCAAACAGTTCAGGATACTCCCTCGTACCTCCAGGCATCCGCACCACCAGCGCGGGCCCGAGCTCGGCGTGCGGCGCGCCCCCGGCCGCGCTGTCGCGGCACCACCACTACACCACGCACCTGCCGCTGCCGCCGGCGGAGCCCGAGCAGGCGCCGCACGATGCCAACCAGCGGCACATCCTGCTGTACGGCGTGGGCAGGCAGAGGGACGACGCCAAGCATCTCGTCAAGAAGATGACCAAGGGTACGTTAAGGCCGGGCACCCTGACAGGGGAACTTACTATTTTACTTTTAGAGTATAGGATTCAAATGTTAATAATCGGCCAAGAGCGGGTCGGAGTTTTGTTGCGTGGGAGGGGGGAGGGTGGTTCTCCCCACTACTCTCCACCACACCACATGGTACGCACGCACGGCAGTTGCCAGATCTCCCCACTAAGCCGCATTATCGGGTTAAGTTGTTAGGTTCCCTGCTGTTCTAATCCAGGCTACAATATTACGATTGTTGTAGTTGCCTTTCCTATATTGTTAACTTGCTATGCTTTCTGTTACCATGCCAAACTTTTATTAATTCTAACCTACCCTACATTACCGTGACCATACAATTTCGCTTTACAAAGTAAGTTTCTGTGCTGATAAGTAATAATATTACATTTGCTATCTTGAAACAATACATTATCGAGAATCTAAATAAAATAAGAATATCTATGTATCTAAGTATAGTTAAATATTATATTCATTTAATTTTAATAGTTAAATAAATATTTATGTAAGTTTATAATAATATAATATATATATTTAAGTATGTCTATTATAATATAATGGTGTTATTAATATAATAATTACTCATATACATATAATATTATATCAGATATATTTAATATAATACTTGTAGTAAGATACTTAAAAAGTGAGCCATAATTGTTTAGGCTTGTCTTTTAATTTAATCTAGTAGGCATTAGGTACTTGTTTTGTTAAGTGCATTACATAGACTGTGACAACATAATTTTTAATTAAGTTCATCCAGAACGAAAACACTAAACCCCAAGATACAATTAATATTAGTTTGGGGTTTAGAATTTACAAAACTTTTTGTAATTATGTTTCTTTTGGCTCAATAAATACATTTTGATTGATTTTGATTTGATATAAAGATGGCCCCTTTTTTGTTTTTAGAAATCTGCAAACTGTTCTCAAAGAAGTTCTCCATTGACGTTGCGGAAGGCGGAAAAATCAAGAAACATTCAAGGAGCGAATTCAACTTCGAGAATGTCACCCAAAAGTTTCAGGTCAGGCAAGAATTTATTCTTAACTAGACTAGAATTTATTCAACACTAGACTACGAGCAAACTGAAAATATTTTCTCTATAATAAAATAAAACCTACAATCACACAATTCACATCTGTACCGAACACACGCAACTCATGCGCATTTTCACAGATAACCGCAAAATTAGGGTAAAATATGGCTACATACTATAATATAAATTATTTTTAATCCTTCAAGGCGACGTGAGTTCAGCGCTTGACTGCTTTCGAGGGGGTGAGGTGCGGGGCCTGAGGGGAGCAGGTGCGGGGTTGCCCCGCTTGCAAGCGCGCGAAATATTTATCTTTGCGCGCTCGCTCGCTCGCTGCTGAGATGCCACAGTATAGCTATTAGCAGTAACAACACCCGTCAGTACAACGACGACGGTGCTTTGAAATAAAGATGATTGGATATTGAAAATTATACAGGGTGTTTTGGGGAAGAGTGTAGATATTTTGCAGATGGACCGGGTCGGTCCATACGATCATTTTATAGTATGGAAACCATGGTCCGATATCCATTAGTTTTTAAATTATGGGTTAAAAACTGATTTTATCAAATCTTTACACTTTTTGGGTTACCAAGCTAAAAAATAAACACAGTTTCAGACTAAATACAGTTTTTTTTTAATTTATCAATTTAAACACATGACACACGATTAATTTAAAGTCTTAAAGCTATCCCGATATCAAAAACAATCAAATTGTGGTCAAAAGAAGAAAAAAAAACAAAAACCAAATCTTAGTGATTTTTATCATTTCATTGTATATTTTAAAAAAATGTGTTGGTGAAAAATTATTAAAATTGCTAAAAAAACAACTTATCTTTTGCCCTTATATTGATGTATCAAATAACAAACTATGCCTCATATTCACGGAGATATGAGACTTAACATGCAGGGATTCCTCAAACCGGACTCGCCTCAGGCAACAAAGTTGCAAAAATAATACCTGCTAGGTATTATTATTGCAACGGTACTCAGCAATAGAAAGATAAATAACATTTCACAAATGCCGCACAGATATCAGTCACATCTTGTTATTAAATTTGGTGTTCAAAATGGCTTCCGGCATTTCGAAGAAAAGCTCGTGCATATCGTCTGACTTCTGTAGTTGTTATGCCTAATGTAATAAAACATATGTTATGTCTATTAATCTTCGGCCCATACTGGTTTCACTCATAGAATTTCCATGCTCTTCTTCTATTATTAATGATTCGTCTTTTTGGCTCCTAAAACAAATATTTATCAAGCGTAAGTATTTTTCACGGTTAACAGTTAAACAATACAAATATCATCTTCCAGATATCAAAATCAGTATCGCTGGTTTTTGATCAGGCTTTTCAGTCTTTGCACGATTGACGCTTATATATACATAGTCAGGTCATAAGTTCTGTCACATGTGCAATATGAAATAATTTAGACATGTTTATTATTTATGTAAACATTTATATAGCAAAATGAACTTAATAAAACATAGATTCTTATGGTAATAAAGTTTATTCAAAATGACCCCCGCGATTTTGAATAAAGGCCTTTATTCTGCGCGGCCAGTCGTCTATCGCAGCACGAACGAGGTCCATGTCAATATCGGCGGCTGCCTTAATCAAGGATGCCTTGAGTGACTCCAAATCAGGATGAGGCTTTGAGCAGGCCTTTTCCTCCAAGTGTTGCCATATCTTGTAATCTAACGGACTCAAATCTGGACTGGAGGAGGGCCAGTCTTCGTGCCGGATGAAGTCGATTTCACGCGCCGCCAGCCAGTCTTGTGTGCTTTTCGCTATATGAGCTGGCGCAGAATCTTGTTGGAATACCCAGTGCCTGTTATTAAACATGGTATGAGAAACAGGTTCCACAAGGTTCTTGAGGACTGTATTTTGTTACACAACTGCATTCGTTTTTACGCCTTTCTCACAAAAATGTACCTCAATTAAGCCCCAATAAGAGACTCCCAACCAAACCATGAGCGAGGATGGAAAATGACCTCGTTGGACATGCGGAATACGGTTCCTCGCTTCTTCACTGCTGTGTGCGTACACCTTATCATTTTGTTTGTTGTAGCTCTCTTCCACGGTAAAAATTTTTTCATCCAAAAAAATAATTTCCCAATGCTTTTTTCCCGCGTACCGCTTCAACAAAGCGCGGCATCTCTTCAGTCTCAGGTCCATTAAACGAGCGTCCAAACGATGTCCTGTTTTTCCTCGATATGCCCTAAGCCCTAAGTCTTCATTTAACATCCTTTTCACCGTGGTCCTGCTTAACCCCATCTGAAGGGGAACCCCAGTTTCTGCTTACGTATGGGATTTCTTTGAATTCGCGCCTTCACAGCTTTTATCACTGGTGGAGTCCTAACAGAGCGAGGGCGACCACTTCTTGACCTGTCATCTACACTAGAGTCTTCATTGTATCGTTTTATGGTACGATAAACGAATCTTTTGGTTATATTCAAATTTTTCAGTAAGTCGAAAATCTGAATTGGCACGTAACCGCAACGATGCAACGCAATGACTACGACACGGTCTTCTTTAAGTGTCCACTCCATATTTAAAAATGAGGAAAATTCTAAAAAGTACTCATTTTTATTTTCATGAAAAATTCGAAATTCGAATTCAATAAACTTTTTTGTGGCCAGCATTCTAAATTCAAAAGTTTTTATTGTGTGACAGAACTTATGACCTGACTGTGTATATATCATAAATAATCCTTTGAAGTAGTAATAAAATCAAGTTAAGAAAGATTTATGAAAAAATCAATGAGAATCTACGAGATTTTCTCCAAAAAAAATATTTTTTTACTACTTGAACGGATTATATTGTGATATCTTAATGTGTGTAAATAGTGTCCAAGGTATTATTATTATTATTATTATTATTATTATTATTACTCATCAGCTTTGGATATTTTGAGTATCTTACCGTGTTTTTTTCAACACGATCAACCTCCTATGTCAAAAGATATCATTAATTTTTCAAATAATGACCTCTATTTGAAAAATTAATGATATCTACGTGCCCGAACAAAACACTTTGAAGTCCGATAAAATTTTCTATTATTTTTTAGTCGATAAAATAAACTAAAATTTTACGTATATTCTTATGTGCACTTTTGAAGAATCAACTTGTATATATTATATTGTTGAGTTTATACTTACGGTGTCGGTGAAATTGGCTGAATATTTTCATCCAATGAACTGTCGCATCTGAAATAAAGTTAAAAACAATATTATATATCTATAGAAATATACAATTGTAAATGACCCTTGTATATACGAAATACCAAAACAACACACAGTATATCCACATTAATTTAATTTTGTTATTTCTATACTTACGGTGTCGGCGACACTGTGCGCAGCGGCACCAAAGGCGACCTTTTTTTGTCTGTACAGTCCATAATAGATGAACTTTCGCATCTGAAATAAATTGAAGACATTCATATTTCTAAAATTGACTATGAAATTGACGTGAACAGTTTCCACACTGATAACAGAAATTTCCTGCACGATATTCTCAAATACTATTTAACGGCTTTACAGATAATTTGCCAAGAAACATTTATGTTTCTCGCATGAAAAATAAAATACCGTAGTTGTTCTACTGATATTTTCATACACTGTGTTTATTTCTCGGTGCAGGCGACTCCGGTATCGTGTTATAGTGACGTCCCTCTCGGCCTCCTGTCAAACTATATTTCGTTGAGCGGGATGGCACTGTCACTATACAACAATCGAAATTCGAACATCGGAGTAGTTCTGGGTTTGGAAATCCACACAAGATATTCGCTTCTAACTATGATTATCTTACATTGTTCTGGAATATACTAATGAATTAATGGTAAAAGGGGGCTAACTGGAATTGAGGGGCTAATTGGAACTGCAGAGATTTGGCTGCAATTTCTATTAGTTTCAATTAGCCCCTCAATTCCAATTAGCCCCCTTTTATATTTTTCTTTAAAAAACTATTAAAAATATTATAATTGCCACTTGCTGATTTGATGTTGTCGACGTATAGATATTTCCTTGTCATTTTCTTTATTGTGGACCGACCAACTAAAACAACGAAACGTAAGATTATTGTTTATTGACAACACATAAATAATTAAATATTGTTTATCGTATTGCTTTGCGCGTCAACAAAAATGTACATTACCTACCATTCGGAATTGCATTATAATTACCGTAGTAAAGCAGTTTTCTTTCCATTATCTCTCAAAGTCTCGAGGTGACAAAGTCTTGAACGTTTCCTTTTATTTTTTACCTAATTTTATGAAACGACGAACGGCCGCACAGCACAGCGGCACAGGTCAAACCTAGAACCACAGAGCAATATAAGTAGTAATATGAAATAGTGTGCCCTCTCCCGGGACTTTTATGCATGACAAGGTTGAAGCGCCATCTCGTTTTTAAAGTAAAAACGATTTTATATATCCATACGTATAGATAGGTATGTATCCATATCTCGTTACCTACCTAGGTATTTTCCAGTACTACGCGACCATTACAATTAGGCGCATCTTGCAGTACGTATAGTACTGCAAGGTGCGCCTAATTGTAATGGTCGCGTAGTATAGTTATTTTGTGTTATTTTGTTGCACAATTAACATAATAATCACATTGTTGCAACCAAAAACAACTTGACTTGTGATTATTTTCAAGTGTCAGGATATTGTTGCCAGCAAAAATAATAAAGTGTATTTTGGGGTTACCATATGAAAAAATATATACTGCCTTTTGCCCAAACCACGATTTTAAACCACCTCGGCCCCCCTGGAAATATTTATTGTTCATAATTATATGTAAATAAATATATCCGCGCTTCTTTACAACACCACAATCTTAAAATAATTATTTAAATTTCTGTACAGAGGCATCTGTTGACTAGAGAAAGAAACTGGCTTTTACTTTAACTAACAGATGGCGCCTCTTTCTTTTTATATTTCCCTTTCTGAAGGACTGTCCCCCCTCTGCCTAGAACGCAGCTCGCGGAGCACTGAAGGCTTAGAGCGATCGAGGGCGGCGGGAGTGCGCGGCCGCAAATCGCTCTTTTTTATTATTTAATTAAAATTGTTTTAATTTATAAAGTAATAGCTGATTACGCTCGTAATTAAAACTATGCAAATTTTGGCATAATTTTCGTTTCAAAAGATGATTGAATTGAATAGTGATATTTTTTAAACAGTGCAATTTAGAGTCGTGTTCGCTATTTTATTATATCGAGCCAAAAGTGCTTAATGGTGTTTTGAATAGCTGTTGACCCTGCAGAAAGGTCTTAAGATTTCTATGTAAAATTTCTGGAAACCAAACTGAAGTTGTTCAATTATATATAAATTTTTCAAATAAGCGTATTCCTGAACTCACGTCGCCTTAAGTTTAGACTAGACTAGCCTAGACTCTACGGTGTAAAAGTGAGCAGCCAGTGATCATACATAACACAGGCATTTTAAATGCTTAGCTTGGTCTTTGGACTGCTTTATGAAAATAGTGTGGATTTAATGTTTAAATATAAGTTGTTGTAATTTATTTTCACGCTGTGTGAGTTTATGAATAAAAACATTATTATTATTATTTTAACTATGTACTTGCATACGTTGACGATACAGAACAAGACGAAGTTTAGGTTGATAAGTCCAGTGTTCCTTCTTCTGTTGTGAATAAACTCTTTGAAGAACGAATATTGCTGTTTGTGTTCTGTACTATATTGCGCTGAATGAAGAAAATAATTTATAGAATTATCGTCTGAGGCGAGCTTATTAACAAGATATTTATTCCAGTAGGTTACTTACTTACTTTATATTTTATTGCACAAAACAGAAGACAGATACATAAAAATTATAAGTATGTTCTTCGCGTACTTAATCAATGTCCGTATGTAAATGCCTGCATCCGTTGTCCTGTAGGCGATGTCGATGTACGAGCAGGGCGCGGTCTCCTGGGCGGTGGGCGGCTGCGTGTGCGAGGCGCTCGCGAGCTACGCGGCGGGCGCCACCACCTACCTGCCGCAGCCGGAGCACGTGGCCTTCGCGATAGACTTGATGGAGATCGCGCTCAATGTGCACGGCCTCATCGAGACTTGCATACAGGTAGGTGGGCAGCACGAATGTGCACGAGTGCCGCGCTGCTCAGTCAGAAGCGGCTGACAGCAGCGTCACTGCAGCGTCACTGCAGCGTCACTGCAGCGTCACTGCAGCGTCACTGCAGCGCGGCAGTCGCGCGACTGACTACAAGTGTTGCAAGCACACGTCTTCATTATTTAACTAATAGATCGTAATTAATGAAAGTAAGATCAACAATAATTTTTCCGTTTTAATCCATTTTCGAAATGACACGTGCCACTCCTTGTCGCACAGATGAAGTGTTGTACTATACACTTACCATAGGCTAGCTTGTGTTGCTTGCGATGTACGAAGCCTTCATATTCACTACAATCTCCAGCACAATCAACGTAGATTGTGACAAATTGTCTTTTAGTTTTATTTTAAATCGGCTATAGTGTCTCTAGAGTTTTCCCTTTGACAACAGCTGCTGTGAACATGAAACAGTTACCGTGGTAACCTTTGGCAAGCCATTCAAGACGAGCGTGAGGGCGAGGTTTGACAATGTGGAGCCTTGAGGTTGTTCCAGATCTGTCGTGGTTCTGTCTGATCTTAGGCTACCTCCGGTCCCTATAAAGTATTGCGTCCGATTTAAAAAACAGCTCGTTAATAAATTTAAACCTAAACGGAGATGGCGGGATGACCATGACAAGTTCCTGCCGTGGTGGCTGGAGGTGGCGCGGTCCAGGGACGCGTGGACTCAAGTCAAAGTCAAAGTACTTTATTACTGTAGATATTTACATATACTTAGCAAACGTCATTTTTTGCCTCTACATTGGAGAAACTCCCACAGATAGTTTTATAGATCTGTTTAAAAAATAGGTTGTGCTTAACTAATACAAATATGAAAAATTTAATTAATATGATTAATAAGCAGGAATCAATAATTACAAAATTAGTAACAGCAAGGTCTGTGTTGAGCTAGATTAACCCCATACAGTCCTGTCATTTAAATTATCTTGAACATTATACTATTCCTTTTTCGACAAAGTCGCTTTAACTTGCTTTTTAAATTGCTCAAATGGCAAGTTCAAAATCTCCAAGAGGTATCCTATTGTAGTAGAGAATACACTGACCCTTGAAAGAATTGCTAACCTTCGCGAGTCTAAATCGGGGCGCACACAGTCTGTGATTATTTCTTAGATTAACATTACAGCTATCGTTAAGTTTGGAAAATGTTGTAAGGTTCTTGCGTACATACATTATATTTTCGAAAATAAATTGACTAGCTACAGAAGAGGGGGACTACAAGAGGGGAGCCCTTTGCCCAGCAATGGGACACTATAACAACTTCATAATAGTAGTTTATGTGACTGCTACATAATGGAGGGCATTAATACTCGAGAGTGGGTTTATGAAACGAGCCGAAGGCGAGTTTCATAATAATATCACTCGAGAGTTTTAATGCCTAATTATGTACAGTTACATACACTAGTTTATCTACACACATATCATAAGCTCTCTTGATGTGTTCAGGAACCGCACGTTTGACCGGCATTGTGGCTCTGCAGTTATTTAGCTTGTTCTGTAGTACCAACTTCACGCAGGCGGGCGCCGGCGTTCGAAATTTGAATGTCAGTACCAACTTCACAGACAAACTAGGGACGGCACGCGGGTGGGCGTCGGCGTTCAAAATTTGAATGTCATTATATGTAGAAAAACTACACATAATGACCATAATGTGTAGTTTTCCAGATACGAAACGAGTTTTTACCAAGTAGTTTAACATAATGCTGATCGTAACGTGCGGTTTTTGAACGCAGTGAAGAGGGTTTATGATACGTGTGTAGATAAAATAATTTAAAGCTGTGGCGCCAATTCCATGGTACTTTAGCTTCATTGTGTTTCTTCAACAGATACTAAAAGAGCTGTCGGAGGTGGAGACGGCACTGATCGCTAAAGGCGCGCCGAGCAACAGTATCGCCGCGCCACGCGCGTACACATCGGCGCTAGCGCTCTACACTGTCGGCGCGCTGCGCAGATACCACTCGTGCCTGCTGCGTGAGTTGTCGACGGATACAGCAGCTACAAAGTAGTATTAAATGCGGTCAAGTGCGGGTCGGACTCGCGCACGACGGGTTCCGTACCATCGTACAAGAAAACTAGGACTAAAACATGTTTCTATATCGGATTGAGAATCCGACGACGTCAGACCAATTGTGCCACCGACGACGATGACGGCTGCCGCGAAATTTGCGTGACATCATGATGAGGATTTGGTAATTCGCAGACTCAATCATGATGCAGCGACAACAATAAGTAAACACGTTTCTTGCGTGGGGAAACCGTTTAATTTATAAAATCTTGTGTAGTTGGTTCTGTAGCGGCAACAGAAATACACATTCTGTGAACATTTCCACTCTACCTATTACGGTTCATGATTTAAGGCCCGCTGACGGACAGACAGACAGGGGTAACCCTTCGGGTACGGAACCCTAAATAAGCTGACAAAACGTGGATAAAATAGTAATATCCTCGTATGTCCCCCAAATGTTTGGCCAATACTATGACGCGTCACAGTTACCGTCGCTGGCCATTGCATTGTTCTAATCAAGACTGCGGAACCCCCCGGCATCCTTGCCAAGCGGACAGAACATCAGCAGTTGGAAGTGTCTACTACTAGAATAATGAATGTTCACCCGACAGTATGCGCGGAACAAACGACAGCGGTGTTCGAGCAACTCTGCCGCCTCGTCAAGTGCGTAGTGAACCCCGGCGACTGCGGCTCCGCGGAGCGCTGCGTGCTGGCGCAACTGCACGACCTGTACAAGGCGGCGGCTCACCTGTGCCATGCGCCGCACGCGGACACCTTCGCTAATGCGTACCCAAAGATCAAGTAAGTTCAGATCTTACTTGAGTGACGGTTGACGACCCGAGTGGCCGAGTCGGCGGTGACCCTGCCTACGAAGCCAAGGGTCCCGGGTTCGAGTCCCGGTGGGGGCAAATATTTGTTTGATGAGAACGGATGTTTGTACCCTAGTCATGGTTGTTTATCTAGCTAAGTATAATATTTATCTATATAAGTATATGTATCTTTGTCTAGTACCCAAGATACAGGGAATCCTAGTTTGGGGCTAGATCAATGTGTGTAAATAGTGTCCAAGCTATTATTATTTTATTTGTTGTGAGAGCTTGTGTTAACCTCCTTGACGAGGGTGTGATCAACCCCTTATCGTTCGTTACGACGGACGAACTCGTATTGGAACACTGTAGTGAAATGTTATCAATTAAACTATAGCTTGTTAAACTTGGACTTGGTCCAGCCATTTTATTTTACTTTTATATTTCCTTATTGCGTACATTATAAGTAGAAGCAATATATGAAGACGTCTATAATCAAATAAAAATCAGCTTGGCAATCCAGCATGTCATTAAGTCTGTGAGGTCCCCTTTGAATGTTTGGTACCTGGACGACGGTTCCGGATGTGGTCCTGGCCGACTTGAATTCCATTATTCGTGATTTGAGAGACTTGGGCCTTCACCTGAACTCGCAGAAATGTGAGTTGTTAGCTTGCTCTGGTATTTTAACATAACACATAAGAGTTGAGTATGAATCATTAGTGCCAGGGGTGAACGTCCTCGATAAAACTGATTTCACACTGTGTGTGCCGGGCGTTCTGCGAGGTAAGCCTTGGTTGGGGCCTTGCCACATCTTAAGGAGCTTTCCGCACATGTGGACCTTACATTTCTGCGGAATTGTTTGTCTCAGCCAAGGTTAACATACTCCTTGGGAACGGCTCCGGTTTGGTTGGCCAGGGGGGAGGTAGATTCTTACGACGAAACATTGACGAATCTTTTGGAGTCGATTTTAAATGTAAAATTGTCTCCCTCCCAGTGGTCTCAGGGAACACTTCCCATCAGATTTGGTGGCCTCGGCGTTCGTCGCCTACAGGATACGGAACTCCCGGCTTTCTTGGCCTCTTCGCATGGGGTCAACTTGTCACTCGCATTTTGAATATTAATGGTGACAATTTGAACATCCCTTTTGCGGCCGAGGCTTTGCGGCTGTGGCAGGTCCGTTGCCCGGGGAGAGATGTGCCGGAGCAGCCTGGTGTGCAGCGTGCCTGTGATGAGGAGCTCTGTAAGTCGTTCCTTGATGGGCTTGTGGCGCAGAACACGGGAGAAGATCTTGCTCGCCTGCGTCCAGTCTCCCAGCCAGAGTCTGACGCCTGAATGCATGCGTTGCCGTCTCCGTAGTTGGGCACGTTTCTGAACAACGACTCCCTGCGTGTAGCTGTGGCGCTTCGATTAGATTGCGGGAGTTGACTCGCTGGGGCGTCAGGGGCTTCACTGTGCTCGGAGTGCAGGGAAACTATCTCGCTATCACTCGATTAATGACATCGTCCGGAGGGCTCTTGTCTCTGCTAACATTCCGGCGGTTCTTGAACCTCCGGGATTGAGTCGCAGCGACGGTAAACGTCCGGACGGCCTGACATTAATACCGTGGCAGAGGGGTCGTTGTGTTTTATGGGATGCGACTTGTGTGTGCACGTTTGCCCCATCATCCCACATCTGCTGCTGCTGCTGAGTCAGCTGCTCGCCATAAGGGGAGCTATTGAGGAACCGAGGATTTGACAAACGCTTTGGTGTTTTCCTGGTCCAGAGGATCTCACTCGACGTGCAGCGCGGTAATGCTGCTAGTGTAATGGATACATTTGGGCCAGGTGATTCTTGGGGCGGTTTGTTTGTGTAATAAATTTTTATAATTTGTATTATTTATTATTTTGTTACAAAGCTTTGTGTGGATTTTTGACATTTTTTATTTTATTGTTTAGGACTATTTGAGGTCATATATAGCTGATGCTGACTTATAGGTATTAATATCTCAGTAATTCAGTGTACTCAGTAATATCTCAGTGTATCTGTTTTAATATATAAAAGTGATATTGTAAAGGTTTATATTATACTTTGCAATGTCCTAATAGATCCTTGAATAAATGCTTGGACAATGTATAACATATTGTTTATATTTTCAGACAAGCCCTCTACTCGCCGCTGCAGCCCACGCCTTCCAACTATTCGTACAACCCACAGTTCCTAAGCGAGTTCTTTACAAATACTAGAAAAGGTTAGTCATCAGCCACATTTATGCTAAACATGCAAAGAATATTCGACAACTATTCGATTTTCAGCCGAATCCGAAGCCGATAATTTTCGGCCGGATTCCGACATTCGGCCGATATTCAGTGGAATAGAAAATTATATTTTTTTGGTAAAATGCAATTACAAAACAAGTCTCAAATAAATTACCGCAAAGGTAACTTAAGTGACAAGAAATAACAAATAACAAGGTATTTAAATGGTGTCATTTTTAGTAATACAGACTATTGGCACCACGAAAAATTAATGTGTGTCTTGACAAGATTAGCTCGCGAATAAAATATGTACGGTTTTGCAACGAATCTGTCACACGCGACACATAAAACTACCTACATTTTTAAGTCCATATTCTCGCCGAATATTCGGTATCCGGCCAAATCACAATTAGTTGCATCTCTAATTCATTCTCCCGGATGTATTCATAATAATGTAGGGTTTTTGTGAAATAGTTATGAATTAGCCCTGGTTCATTGCAATGATCTCAGAAGCGTCAATATCGTTTGTATCGCAGGAAAAATAGAGTTGATGTGGGCGCGGCAAGTCGCCGAGTCTCCCTCCAATCGATACAGCTTCGTGTGCTCGGCGATGCTGGCGGTCTGCCGGGAACTCGACAATGACCGGTAAGTAACGCGAACACTTGACGCTAATATTGGACGTACTTTCTAGTGTTCCGTACCCGAAGGGTGCCAAACGGGATCCTATTACTAAGCCTCCGCTGTCCGTCTGTCTGTCTGTCCGTCACCGGGCTATCTGATGAACAGCAATAGGTAGAGAGTTGAAATGTTCACAGAATGTGTATTTCTGTTGCCGCTGCAGCAACAAATACCAGCACGAGCCTTGGATCTTCACGAGATTTTACAAATTAAAGTGGGTCCCCCTCACGAGAGACGTGCTTCAATATCCCTGCCCCTGCAAATTACCAAATCATCTTCATCCGAATATAATCGATAATGTCGCGTCATCTCTACAAGTGCTCCGAAACTCAACGTCAAGCGGGCACCAGGTGAACGCCTGCCTATTATAAAGGGTCTGGTATAGTAAAAAAAAATCACTCGGACCAAAAAATATTGGCATATTTAAAATAAAAAAATCAACATCCTTATCACATACTTAATATGATCATAAATAACCATACTATTGATAGCAGTCACAAATTGAGCAGAATATTTCGTCAGATTGAAAAAAAAATACTTAGTTAGGTTGTGTCGTGGTTTGAGAAAATCTTGTAAGTCAACTTTGGCACAGTTGACTTATTAGATTTTTGATACAGTTGACGAGTGCACAGATTTTTTATTTTTATTTTACTCTAGACCCTGTATAGGGCTGGTCTTTCATCTGGTTGACCCGCTTGACATTGAGTTTCGGGACATCCTGTATATCGACGTAATTGACGTTGAATTCGCTATCTGTAGGGTGGGTGGCGCCAAGGTTCGAAACCTAGTTCGGATATAAACTTTTCGTTTTTGTTTTATTACTTTTGTCCCAAAGTTGTCTTGTACGATGGAACAGAACCTTCGTGTGCGAGTCCGACCCTTTGTTATGAACTATCCGCATGTAACCATGGCCCTATAACTGTATGAACACGCCTTGCACATGTCGCGTGCGCTGACGTTGTCAGACTGTGTGCAGAGTGAACGAGCTAGGCGTGCTCTGCGCGGAGATGACGGCGTGGTGCTCCGGGCTCGCGGCGGAGTGGCTCGGCGCGCTGGTGGCGCTGTGCGGCGCGCAGCACTACCCCGCCGCGCCCCACGCCGCGCCGCCGCCGCTGTACCCGGACCTGCTCGACCACAGGGACCTGCACGACGCCGCGGCTCACGACGCGCTGGCCGTCTTCACGTGCATACTCGTCGGTGAGTCTCTATCATTCGCATTCGCAGCACGTACAGCCTGCGAACAAGCCCTACGGTGGCTCGAAAACATCTGACGAGAGAGCGATGAGAGATGGTGCCTTGATAATGGGATCACATCACTTTCACCAACGAAAGAACACCAATAGATTTCTCGTACACCCTCGACGGTATGGGACTTCAAACTATGAATGAAATACGTGAAAGTTCGTGTCCCACATCAACTCCGCTCTGCGCAAAGCCGCAGAATTGCTGGGCTTCATGAAGCGCAATACAAAAGATTTCCGTTTATACATATACAATGGTCTGGTTCGCAGCCACCTTGAGTACGCTTCCGTTGTCTGGTATTCCATCCTACGTTTATACATATACAATGGTCTGGTTCGCAGCCACCTTGAGTACGCTTCCGTTGTCTGCTATTCCATCCTACGTTTATACATATACAATGGTCTGGTTCGCAGCCACCTTGAGTACGCTTCCGTTGTCTGCTATTCCATCCTACGTTTATACATATACAATGGTCTGGTTCGCAGCCACCTTGAGTACGCTTCCGTTGTCTGGTATTCCATCCTACGTTTATACATATACAATGGTCTGGTTCGCAGCCACCTTGAGTACGCTTCCGTTGTCTGCTATTCCATCCTACGTTTATACATATACAATGGTCTGGTTCGCAGCCACCTTGAGTACGCTTCCGTTGTCTGGTATTCCATCCTACGTTTATACATATACAATGGTCTGGTTCGCAGCCACCTTGAGTACGCTTCCGTTGTCTGGTATTCCATCCTACGTTTATACATATACAATGGTCTGGTTCGCAGCCACCTTGAGTACGCTTCCGTTGTCTGCTATTCCATCCTACGTTTATACATATACAATGGTCTGGTTCGCAGCCACCTTGAGTACGCTTCCGTTGTCTGCTATTCCATCCTACGTTTATACATATACAATGGTCTGGTTCGCAGCCACCTTGAGTACGCTTCCGTTGTCTGCTATTCCATCCTACGTTTATACATATACAATGGTCTGGTTCGCAGCCACCTTGAGTACGCTTCCGTTGTCTGGTATTCCATCCTACGTTTATACATATACAATGGTCTGGTTCGCAGCCACCTTGAGTACGCTTCCGTTGTCTGGTATTCCATCCTACGTTTATACATATACAATGGTCTGGTTCGCAGCCACCTTGAGTACGCTTCCGTTGTCTGGAATCCCGTCTACGCGGTCCATTCCGAAAGAATTGAACGCATCCAGCACGCATTCACCATACATCTGGCATACAGCCAGCCAGGTGTTTCTCATAGGGAAACCTATGAACAACGAATCGACCACTTCAGCATTGGTACATTGAACTTTCGAAGAAAGAAACCTACAGGACCTTCTAATCACTTGGATGTCAGCAATATCATGAGCCAGCTCGGAATCGCCCGGAGTTCCTTACAACAATCCACGCAAACCCATTTCCGACGCTCTCCATACACCTTATGCAGAACAAATACCCACAAGCATCAGAATCTGCGGTAAATATAACAAAACCTATTGAAAACGACATAAAAATATTTCACGATCGCTTATCTTCCTGAATGAAATCCTGAAGGTAGAGTCTAACTTGTAACAAATAAGCTTGTATATTTCTTAACTACTTATTAAATTGTAAATTAATTTGACTAGTACAATTAATGGTCAATGCTGTGCTCATCAATAATAGGCACTCATGTATGAACAGTACCGCCAAATTTTTATTGTATTATATTGTTTATCTACACAAGTAACATAAACCCTCTTTACTGCGTCCAAAAACCGCACGTTACGACCAGCTTAAAGTTATTCTTCTTGGTAAAAACTCACTTCTTATCTGAAAATTGATACATTATGACCATAATGTCCGAGTCGGCAGTGACCCTGCCTACGAAACCAAGGGTCCCGGGTTCGAGTTCCGGTGCAGGCGAATATTTGTTTGATGAGAACGGATGTTTGTACCCTAGTCATGGTTGTTTATCTATCTAAGTATAATATTTATCTATATAAGTATGTGTATCGTTGTCTATTACACAAGATACAGGGAATCCTTGGGGCTGGATCAATGTGTGTAAATAGTGTCCAAGGTATTATTATTATTATAATCATGTATCAATTTTTGACAAATTATGACTTTCAAATTTCGAACGCCGACGCCCGCCTGCGTGCCGCCCCTAGTTTGTTTGTGAAGTTGGTACTAATGAACAAGCTAAACAAGTGCAGAGCAATGATCAATGCCACAATGCCGATCGAATATGCGGTTCCTGAACACATTATCACTCGAGAGTAAATGTATCTGTCCTCAATTATGTATCAATATCGTCACTCGAGAATTAATGTATGCCATCAATTATGTATCAATCACATAAACTACTAATAGGTGAGGCGTTAGTGTGCCTAATTTAATAATAATAGATTACGCACCAAGGGGATAAAGCAATTCACGGGCGTGATATTGAATCCTGAAAGTAACGGAGGACTCTAGATTTAACTCGAGGGAATAAAGCTCGAGTCCTGAATGCAGTGAGGGATGTAATCGTACCCAAGACAAAACAGCTTTATCCCTGAGGAGTTTACTCTACTTTTCGCACCTCCTGCGAGGAAAAAAAGCAAGACTACCAAAAACAGCATTTTATTAAATAAAATTAATGTGGAAATATATGTTTATACCATTCCCCCTATAAAAAGCTTATTTTATTCACTGAAAACAGTGAAAAAGAAACCCTTTTACTCACTAATTTGGTGTTTGAATTTCGAACACACCAATATATTCTACCTACGTTTCAATGCTATACATCCTCCTTGCGCAGGAAATACTCGATCCAAATTCATAGTGCAAAGAATACTAGACATACTATACTTGTATATATGGCCTGCTCGATTTTCGAATAAGTTGGGCGTCGCGCTCCGCTTCCGCCCCCGCCCCCGCCCCCGGGGCGCTGGGCTGTGCGTGCCGTGCGTATTTCACGAAATAAGATTTTTAGGCCATAGCAATAAGAACTATAAGTGAAAATCACTTTAAACCCTGGAGTGATTTAGGTTGTGATATAAAGAAATTCAATACAACTTTATGTGACCGTTAACGCTTAGAGCTTTAATGACTTGTTTTAGTTAAGGTTTGCATGATATATAAAGTGTCATTTTCGGGCAGATGGTGCGAAATAGTAGTTAATGTGACTGCTACATAATGCCTAATTATGTACAGTTACATACACTAGTTTATCTACACACATATCATAAGCTCTCTTTGTTGTGTTCAGGAACCGCATGTTCGACATTATGGCATTGATCATTGCTCTGCAGTTGTTTAGCTTGTTCAGTAGTACCAAGTTCACAGACAAACTAGGGGCGGCACGCAGGTGAACGTCGGCGTTCGAAATTTGAATGTCATAATTTGACAAATTTTGGTACATTATGGTCATAATGTATCAATATTCACATAAGAAATTAGTTTTTACCAAGAAGTTTATCATTATGCTGGTTGTAACGTATGGTTTTTGGACGCAGTAAAGAGGGTTTATAATACGTGTATAGATAAATAAATAAATAAATCCAACCCTACACTGAGCAACCATGCCAAAACTTGCCTCGAACTTATCATCCCGTGTCGCATGTGTTCGTTTGTTCGCAGCGCGCCACTGCTTCTCGCTCGAGGACTTCGTGCGGCACGCGGCGCTGCCGTCGCTAGTGAAGGCGTGCGGCGGCGGCAACCCCGCGCCCACGCCGTCCAACGCGCCGTCACCGGACGCGGGCGCGCGGCTCACCTGCCACCTGCTGCTGCGGCTCTTCAAGACTGTGGACACGCCGCAGCCGGGTAACGTTACCTCAGATAAACGTAGTTGCTTTATTTAATGCTTAGCTTATAAAGAGTCAGGAACAGCTTGGACTCTCCGAAAAAACATTCTACTATATGGCGACTCTGGCTTCAACGCAATAACTGCGGCGCGTGAACTTCGGGTATTCTTTTTATCACGTAACTGTATCTCTTTTGTCGCGGCATGTGTGACGTTAGGGTTATCCTCTTGTGACGAAAAATTCATCTGAATATTTACTTACCACCTACGAACGAATTATTATTATTCTCCATTTGAGAACAATAACATTTACAATATTATATACTTACTTGGTGGTCATGAAAACTATTGTTCAATGACTCCACAGGTATTGTAAACTAAGTAGATAGGCTTACACTATTAATCCAGTGCTGCGTACGAAACTAAATAGAAATTACATATTAATATTGTTTTTTTTGTACATTTAGTACTTATAGTTAATTATTGGTAGCAGTACGTTTCTTTACCTTTCCATGTCTTTAGGAAGTGTAAAAAACGTAAGGTTCGTATGCTTGTTATATTTAGGCAGCCAAATGCGAAGCAATATCTTCGGCTTCATTTAAACTTGTTTGGAGAATCGCGAGGCGGGCCGAGCCAGAGCAGCGCGGGGCGCGGGGCGCGGGGCGCGGGGCGGCCGTACCTGACGTGCGCACCTGGTGGTGCTCTGCGACCCTCTCGACCCTCTGAATCTGTTCGCTCAATCGCGGACGCGGATTTACTTGTAGCTTTGCAGACAAATTGCGGAACCTGCGCTCTGTGGAAGTCAAGACTCAAGTCCTCAAACTATCTAAGTAGCTTATTTGACGTAATGTAGCCAAAGATACATCTATTTTTCCGACGATACCGCTTGAATCTCTCGCTACATTCTGGATTCTACATGTGATACAAACTATGTAATGTCTACCTACGGCTTCATAGTGCAGTGCAGTGCTTCATATTGTACTTCTAGTTTCTACAGGTTCGCCTAGTGCGGAGATCGCTGGTTAGCAAAATGTTGAAATTTTCTTAAGTACCCCCTTAAGTATTTTGTATCTATGTCACTATGGCTATTTACCGATCCTTAATGTCCTACCAGGTCTATACAGCGTGTCGACGTCACCGGGCCCGGGCGGCGCGGCGACGTGTGTGCGTCTCTCGTGCGACCGTCACCTGCTCGCCGCGGCGCACAAGAACATCGGCGTCGGGCCCGTGCTCGCCACGCTGAAGGCTATTCTCAGTACGTTGGAGTTTATTCACGTTCCGACATCATGAGGCGTTGACGATGCTGATTTAGCTATATTACGATCGCGGAACCAAACTAATTTCGGTCATTAACCTGTTATTGCCGGTCTCTGTCGCTCCCGCGTGAATATAGTCACGCACGCACGACGGCGGTCGTCGCATATGTGCGAGCGTGACGTGAATATATTTACGTGAGAGCGACAGAGACAGGTAATAACAGGTTAATTACCGAAATTAGTTGGGTTGGTTCTATATAATCTCGGATGCTGTCACGATGAAAAAAACCATATTGTTCCTTTAGGTCTGTACGCGCTATTAAACGAGAGATCAACCTCGAAGTTTCCACATTTTCCACCTTCTATCCTCATACCATCCCCGTAAGTGAGATCATGAGAGATTTTGCATCTAGTTTGTTTCTTTTACCTTTTAATCAATAATTGAATGCCGAAGCGAAACAACGCTACTTCAGCTTGGCCACAGCTCGCAGATCTCTTGCCATATCCCTTTGGATAGCTCTCTGCTCTAAAGTGTAATGACTAGTTTGTTCATCCAACCTGCAGTCGTCAGCGACTTGATCCGCGACGTAGGTAAGCTGGGCGGCAAGAAGTCGTGCGAGTTGTCACACATTCTGGGAACAAGTGACGCCGTGCCCACTGACACACAACTTGATCTCATGTCGTAAGTACATTGCACCTTGTTTCGTAGACTATGATATTCAATTAAGTAGGTTGTTTGTTTTATTACTGGCTCCATAACGCTATGTTAGATTATAACAAGATTGGTGCCATATTTTTTGCATCGACACAAAAAGATGTATTACAATCGCGTTATATATGATTTATTTATTGTTTTACCGTTATAATAATTATGTATATCTAAGTGAATGTTTCTTTATCCTTAGGATGGTAGACTCAGAGATGAGTGGGGGCCATAGAACGCCTAGGTTTGTGTCAATATCTTTATATTGAGTTACACGGTTGCACCATCACGGACCCCCGCGACATCGCTTCACTGTGCCCGTGTGGACGTGCCCTTAGGGCATCCACTTTGTCAATCTGCATCATCCCGGTGAAATAAAGACTGAAGCCCAGAAATGGAAGACCTGTTATGTTCTGTTATGTTATGTCTTATGACCACAGTGGTTGTATTGTTATTCAGCTGCATTCAGTCACACATAAGTCAGTCAGAATAAGTCTTTATTCCACCGCATCTGCATTGATTGGCATACCTCATTGTCTTGATTGCTATCCACCGAAAATGAGTTGAGCTAAATGAGATATGCAATGCAATCCATGTAACACTAACACCGACACTGACACTGAGCTGCAGAAACTATCTTTCAATTTGAAGCCCCGAGTGGC
The DNA here is from genome assembly GCA_949825045.1 of Argyresthia goedartella. Lineage (NCBI taxonomy): Eukaryota > Metazoa > Arthropoda > Insecta > Lepidoptera > Argyresthiidae > Argyresthia > Argyresthia goedartella. The sequence goes on from OX463809.1 coordinate 40,472,927, forward strand.
GCCCGCTAGTGGGCGTAAATTCCAGGCATGTGAACTGTCATGAACCTTATGTACTCGGAAATGAGGGTTTTCGTAAGTTTCATAAAAAAAAATACGCAACTGGCACGGTTTCGGGGCTTTAAAATTTAAATCGTTTCTGTAACTGGCTGGAAAAATCACTAAATTGTTTACTATTGCAAGTATGCATTATTCACTCCATCTGTAACTGATCTACCTCACCATCACTATCCCCAACAACTTGTGACCTTAACTTACTAAAGGCAGACTCCGTGTGATGCTCTAGATCAGGTCAAGACTATGGTATAGTAGACGCTATGGTATCTGTTCCAATATCACTGAAGTAACAAAATACCCTATTTCGAATCGTAAACCTGTGGAAGCTGCACACAAATGGGTGCTATCTGGCGATAGTATCAATAAAATAAATCACTTGATAAAACAACTGTCCGTACTCATTGCATATTCGATCAGTTTTGCTCTTCTCGTATAGGTGGGCGGGTACTCCATCCCTCTCTCTCATGGAACTCACTCGCTTCGCATCCTCTTCGTGGTAATGCTTGTCCATCATCCATTCACATGTCTTTGGAAAACGGGAACTAAAATCGTCCGCCCCAAACTGTGCGCCGTTTCTGGTAAACGAGATCTCTACGGTGCATTCGATCATGAACTCCGCTATACTAACGACGGGTTACCGATTTAAAATTCCTGTAACGAGTAACAGAGCAAATGTTTGAATCAAATATTTTAAATAACATTTTCTGTTGTTGTTTTTGGATTGCTTATTTGTTCAAATTGTGTTTCCTATTGATCATCATTTCTGGATGAATCAAGAAATCAAAATCTGTTTTCTGCGTTGAACGTTCATAATTGTCTGCAAATTCGACCGTAGTAATTCTTACCTAGAAAGGTGCTCTCCTATGTGTGCTTGCTTCCCTGTCTGTATTAGAGACACTGAAATAATTGTATAAATAAAAATAATCTCTGCCTCTGTCTTCTCATAAAATATATGTTACTGTCTAAATCACACAATAATACGTTAGTTCACCTCCAACCATTGTGAATAATCCTGGGAAGATTAACATAACGGTATTGTTTACTTTTAATCAATATTTATACAGATAAGCCTGCTATTGTATATGTTCTTTCTATACCTTATATTTTTTGTGTTTTGTCTATAAAGCAGTCAAAATATACATTAAAAATATTTTGACTAACTTAGAAGATGGATGTCCTTACAATGCAACTTTCAAAACAAATAATGATAATAGTAATTTATTCCTTCAGATCTCGTCCACATTTTTGCAGTAAATTTCTCCAACAGAGTTTTCCCTTTCACAGAGGAAGTGGTGGTGTTGGTTCCACATTACTAGATTCTTCACAGTCGCTATCCTCATTGGCGAGAAGGGTTCTCGCTGAAATATGCTCTGAAGAATGGGTCTTACAGAAGTGCCTGCAGAACCCTGATGACCTGTACCAGCCTGACATGCTTCTCGACTCGATGCTGCAACCGAGGCAGGCGCAGAGGTAATGTCCCTAATAGATGGGTATAGGGCTTGACTTGAATTCAAGTAAAAATACTTTCTAATAATTATGGAGAAGGAAATTGTATTTTTAATCATTCTACAATAGTGATGTTCGTTTGCAGACTACTCCACATGATATGCTACCCTGACTCAGCGAGCCACACACATCCGGATCTCGACCAGAAGACTATTATTACGCGACTTTTAGAGGTAAGACGAATATTAATACCGGTGAACTAAATGAGAGAAGTTTTCACAAACAAAGATTCCGACCAACGATGTGCCGCGGGAGCGTTGTGTCCGCTCTACTCCTGCCCCAGCTGGTGCAGCTGGTGCAGGAGTCAGGAGGAGTGATGGCTGAGATAGAAGAGTGGATGCAGGGCTCAGTTGCTCTATTATCTATCACAGACAAGAAAGGGCAATGCCCATCCCCCATCCATAGTAACGTAGGCCCAGGGCGCCCACTCCTGAAAGTATGCAGATATGATTTATTGTATCCTTATTAAAGTATTCACTACCATCTTGGTTCAAAAAAAACTATATGGCATTTTTACAATCACTTTTTAACAGATTAATAACACTATTTTAACAAATACTTAGCTCAAAATAAGAACTTCTACAGTGATAAAGTACAAATGTTATGCGATAATGGTATTTTCGCCTTGGTAATGTTCATATATTAACCTCGCACTGCTAATTTTCTAATGGTTGTCTTCTTAATCTTGTAATGGACAAAAAGCAATTCACGCAGCGCAATGGTACATTGGATTGTTGACCGGCCGAGGCCGGCTGTGTACTTGGTTGGCCGGAGTTTTCATTATTCGCGCTGGGTTCGTCGTCGTGAGAAGCAGGTGCCGAATCCGTGTTCATGTCATGCCTGGCTCGTAGTGTAAAGCGGGTGTTGGTACCGTACCGTATGCAAGCCGTGGCCGTCACTAGAAGTGGAGTCGCAATCCATGTGCAAGCCGTGCTCGTCAGAGTAAGAGGGGTTATCCGGGTTCATTGCTAAGCAGTGTCGTCGATTTTAATAGCTTTTAATAGAAAATGAAACAAGATTCAAGAGTTTCAAGACACACAAATGACACTTATAATAACAATACTTGCCACAGAGCAATTAAAGTAATACATACTATGACAAAGAGTTTGCATCCTCCTTTCTGCCTGGGTACTATGACACTTATTATGATTATACTTTTTATGATTAAACTTCATACACGTCCTCTATGACAACACTGATGTCAAGTAAGATTTTTGTATCTTGGGAGGATGAACTACATTTTCAATAACAATACCTTCTATCCATCATCATTCATCCACGTATCCCCATAGTTATGTACCAAAATAAAATATTGATAAATAAACTTGGGAATTATCATCATTATTAGCAATTATCTCGTGGTTGGGCAGTCTTGGGCCTAAAATGGGCATCTTCCTTTGCGTCTCAATCCTTGTCAATCGACGTTTGACCAATCAAAGCGCAATCATTTCACACGAGCTGTCATTGAAATCGACTGTATAGGATTTTTTTTCTGGAAAGGAATCTATCTAAAGAAGAAGAAGCCTGTCTGTCCAGATGTCTGAGATACATAACAAGGCTGCAGAATAGAGCTACAGGTTCAGCAGCCTCACGGAATAAAATAAAACGATGTTATCTGTAAATATAAAAAAAGTACACCGACACATTACTGAAACCTTACGACTAATAAAAAATCGTATCGAAAATGTCAACCATCCTGGCTGCTGCAGCACCCCCTGCTCTGAAATTATAGATGTTTAATCCAAAAATCGAAATCGGTCTATTACTTTTCCAGGAAAATGGTAACAGAAACAGACATGCAACACACAAACACCTCTAACCCCGCAACACGCATATACCCCCTCTGTCCGTCGTGGGTAAAAATAGTATGTAACAACTTCGACTGAGTTGCCTGTGCCAATCTAGCAAAACTAAACATGTTTCCCAGAACCTGGAGCAGTGGTCGCTGCGCATGTCGTGGCTGGACCTGCAGCTAATGTTCAAGCAGTACCCGCAGGGCTCCGCCGAGCTCAGCAACTGGCTGGACACGGTCGCTCGCGCCGTGCTTAGCGTGTTCCAACAGCCCACAGAGAAGGACCGGTGAGGAAACGGGAAAAAGGGATTAGATGGCTAGAGGTCCTGGCTTCGAACCCCGGCCCGGAAACTAAAGTGATTGGAGACTTAGATGTTTATATCAAATTGCAGTTTCTTGGTTGTTATATTTCAAATGAAGCGTTGTTCCCAGTAAAGAGGTAGACAGAGACTAAGAGTGTCACTCGCAACAATATTGGCATACATACATATATCCACAACATTGATAAGTCTCTTCAAACTAACTCAACGTATGGGTACTTGTGGTGTTCTTGTTATTCTTCTTCTTGAGGGGGCTTATGAGCCTGCACCTGGCCCACTGGTCCCCTGCTCTTACTCATCCCAACTCCTGCACCAGCTGGAGTAGGAGGCCTGGACGATGTTTCTCCCAGGATTGCCATCCCGCTCTCTATGGTGCATGAGCACGCCAGCAGCAAGTGCTCCACGGTCTCGTCCACTTCCATTGCACTCATTGTGTTATAATCGTATTAATACATTGCAGGAACGGCACGGAACGCTCGTCGAAGTGGTCAGAGTCTGTGTGGCTCGTGGCGCCACTGGTGTCCAAACTGCCCGCCGCCGTGCAAGGCAGAGTGTTGAAGCAAGCGGGGCAGGTAATGTTGCTTACTTTACTAAATGATTCAAGCTAACTGAGGACTTGATATTACCACGCTTTCTTGGGGATTGGCAGAGAGACACAACAAAATGATCCTACAAAGGGGGGTCCTTTGAAGGTAACTTCGACATGCTCAACCCACATAAACCCACTGCTGGGTATATAGGCCTCTTCTCTATGGCGCTGTTCCTCCTGTGCTGTGCCAACCGCATCTAGTGAGATCCTGTGGGTTATGCTCACGTCGAAAATGTTGTATTGAGATTTTCGTATCACTAAAAAGAAACCTAAAATATGGTTATTATTTTTACACACTAGGTCAGTGGAAAAGATTACGCAAAAGTTTTTGAGGCCACTGTGTATTTGTTACATGTCAAACATTGTCAAGAGCAAAGTTGTATGGATTTTGACAACTGAGTACCGCAGAATGAAAGGCAGCAACAACGCCCATAATATTGTCATTAGTTGTGCACTTTATTACCAAGCCAAGTACTCAATCAATTTCTCTGATTAACAAAACTCTGCTTAAAACTTTCTTTTCTGTGATTCATTCATGTGAACTAAATTCTTTGTTTACTTACTGAGTTTTTAACAAACACCTAGCGGCCTCTACGTGGAACTACTTTAACAGATGTGTTCCCCATTTGTGTACAGGTCCTTGAGAGTGGGTGGGGCGCGAACTGCAGCGGCACCTGCAGCGGCGGCGGCGGCGGCGGCGGAGGCTCTCACCGCGACTGCAAGAGCCATCAGAGCCCCAGCTACAAAGGGTACGTATCAATCCTATCTATCCACCATGCTCAATATGTTACAGAATTAGAAGATTATTTTTAACACCCTTTTAATAGGTGACTTGTAACTAAATAACAGTTGGCAACAAATCTGGGAATGGATATTTCGCTCACTTCTAGTTCCTCTGCCATTACGATACTTGGTATGTGTATGTAGTTCAGATGACAATACAGTAATATGGTACCATCGAGCTGGTCTGATGATGGAGCTCGAAGGTGGAAAAGGGAACACTGGATTGTTTATTTGTAAACCAACGGGTCCTTTTATATTTACTAGCGATTTTTTCATAATCATAACCCGATGATGGAGCTGGCAGGTGGTAGACGGAAGACTGGTATTCTTACTTATAAACGAATCTGGTTTGGAATCATTTGATTCGTCTTAACATTGACCTATTGATTTCGAAAAGTAATTTTTAGTTTTTAACCATTTTCTTGGCAGAGTGTGAGTGTGTTATTACAGCAAGAGTTATGTATGAGTATGTACTTTGCATAAAATCTTTAAATAACGAGAAATCTTCACTACAAAATTTTTCACTACAATGGCTTTTCACATACCATTTTTTATGCATGTACCTTTAAATGTACACTGCCAACCATCCAGCAAATAGTTATCTCTGCCTCTCATCATGAGGTACTTTGTACATGAGCACATGAGCACGTTGGCCAAGGAATGCTTCAAAAGATTGGGGTTTATACGGAATAGTAAGGGATTCCATAACCTGGGTGTGGTCCAGCTTCTCTACATGGCCCTAGTGAGAACCAAACTTGAATCTAGCTCGGTGGTTTGGATTCCGCACGAAAGCTCTTACATACTTTTGCTCGAGAAGGTACACAAAGCTTTCCTACGATACCTATATAAGCGGAAATTTGGATACTACCCTGATGTTTATCCATCCGCTTTTATATTGGGTATGCTCGGATACAACTCACTAGAGGTCAGACGTAACACCGACGGTGACTGCGCCGTGCTTGTCGGTACGGTATGCGCTCTATACGTGCCCGACAGATATCTCCGCGCGTAGCCACCAGCTGTTAGCGGGCGGCACGTACCGCACGGTGGCGCGCCAGCAGTCTCCACTGGTGAGGGCGCGGGATAGCCTCAATGCTCTGCCGGCTGCAGAACCACTGACTGATCTGTTTGGTGATGAGTGGAGGCATATTGTGCGAGAATGTGGCAGGTTCTGCGAGATGAAGGAGTGAAAGTGTTGTCTTAGAAATATTATTATTATTATTATTATGTTTTGCATTGACATTTTATTTCAGTACTCTTGACATACCTAATAATGTTTAATACTATTTGAATTTGATCTAAATTTAATGTTTAATGTGATTTAATATGTAGCATTTTCTACGAATTTGTACCCTTTGTTCCCTATCTGTGAAATCGACTTACCTAAATTGATACTGACATTTATAACTATTTGACTTTGTACAGCGCAATGGGTGTATATATATGTGATTCGTAATTACTGTTTCATCATAGATTAATCCATTGCAAATATAGATATAATGTTTAACGAAGCTACGAGCGTTCACGTTTTCACTGTTGGAAGGCTGTACCATATTAGGTAACCTCGTCTGCTTTAGTACGATAATAAAACTACTACCAATATGTTGGAGTCTGACAAGATGTCTGCTTTCACTAAGTATGCCTTCTTTGGTCATTAACACAACGAAGACAGCTTTCGCTGAATCGTTTCCCGCGATCCCGCGCAGTGACTTTCAGCATTCGCTGAAACGTTTCCCGCGATCCCGCGCAGTGACTTTCAGCATTCGCTGAATCGTTTCCCGCGATCCCGCGCAGTGACTTTCAGCATTCGCTGAATCGTTTCCCGCGATCCCGCGCAGTGGCTTTCAGCATTCGCTGAATCGTTTCCCGCGATCCCGCGCAGTGACTTTCAGCATTCGCATTTTTCCGCGATCTCTTTGTTTCAACTTGTAAAATTTCTTGGCCCGACCTGTATGTAGTAGCGAAAATGTTTATAACCTTCGAATTTGGTAATAATGTTTATTATAACGTATATTTTACGAACAAATACCAATATCGATATATTCGTATTTGTTAGTAAAAGTTAGGAAATTTGAAAGAATAGAATTTATTTATCTTTTTTTTAATCCCTCATTTTAGGCTTATATGAAGTTCTACATTTGTTATGAAACCCTTAAATGTGTGAAGTCCGGTTTTTATCCTAGCTTACCAAATTATCAGACGAGATGATTACGATGCCAAGTTAGCAGATACAATTGGTTAGTTCTTATTGCAGTTGTCGCATTGAGTCATTGGTAGTAGCAGTTATTTATTAATGTTTTTCCGCTCACTAAGAGGTGGCCTATGGTCTTCCGAGGAATTGGGACCTGCGTTAGTATATTTGATTTGATTTGATTGATTGAACTCATTGATAAGACATTAGTCATCTGTAAAGTGCAAATAATCTACTGGTATTAAGCCATCCGCGATAGACTCCCATCTTTTCATGATAATAATAAATATAATAAATAATAATACCTTGGACACCATTTACACACATTGATCTAGCCCCAAACTAGGATTCCCTGTATCTTGGGTACTAGACAACGATACACATACTTATATAGATAAATATTATATTTAGATAGATAAACAACCATGACTAGGGTACAAACATCCGTTCTCATCAAACAAATATTTGCCCCCACCGGGACTCGAACCCGGGACCCTTGGTTTCGTAGGCAGCGTCACTGCCGACTCGGCCATTCGGGTCGTCGAATGATGTATCTTCAGCGTGGTTGTGTTAAAGACCACACAAGGCATACTGAGTGAAAGCTTCTCGTCAGACTCCAACATTAAGGATGTTGGAGTCTGACGAGAAGTTGGAGTCTGGTAGTTTTATAATAGTACTATAGTAGACCAGGTTACCTATTATGGTAAGGCCTTACAACAGTGACCAATAGACGCTCGTGGGTTCGTTAAACATCGTATCTATACTTACAATGGACTCAGATACGGTTAAACAGTTATTATGTATCACTGTAGCAATATGTGGCAGTTTTTAACCGACTGCATTGACAACTTATCCCATTCGTAAACACGATTTCTCGCGCTAGCGTTCGAAATTCGCATTTATTCTCTCTTTCTGTCATTATCTCCATCTCTTTTCTTTTTTCGAACGCACCTCAATTGTATAAACCCGCCAAGCACAGTTTGACATCTGTCAGGTAATTTAACCACTCTGAACCAGGGAGTGAAATCGCACTAGTAAGTGCGAAAATTATGTACTGTATCGGAGCTGTTCAATAACGCTGTTCGGCAAGCTGTCGGGTAACAGTTCGTTTACCCTCGGTATCACTCGGTATCACTCGGTATCACTCGGTATCACTCGGGTTGTTTCGGAACGCTCTGGGGTAAATTTCGCATCACTCTGTGTAATTTTTCAGATAAGAAATGAGTTTTTACCAAGTAGTTTTACATTATGCTGATGGTAACGTGCGGTTTTTGTGCGCAGTAAAGAGGGTTTATGTTAGAGTAATTTTTAACCGATCTCGAACGCACCCTAGGTAATTATTGTGTCCGAAGTTCGATACGAGTAGCTATCTATGAGTTAAATGTCAGCGACATGTGTGTCTCGCTCTTGAGCAAGGCGCGCCCACCTACCCTTCTGTCCACATATACGCCTATACGACATATACGTGGGTTAATCATGATCCTGTAATGTTTTGTCCCATTTTCTAAAAGATCATCAGCATCATATTGACCTTCCACCATGGCGGCTCATGGCACCATCTCTCATGTACACTGTACAGGTCGTCGAGCGGCGGCGGCGGCGGCAAGCGCGGCGTCAGCGGCGGGGGTTGCGCGGGCGCATGCAACTGCGCCGCCAACAACAACGTGCGACTGTGCCACGAGCCGCTGCTCTCGCTCATACTGACTTGTCTGCGGCATCAAGACGATCAGAAGGTAAGCTGACGTTATTCCGTCAACATTTGTTCTTAACTCGTTGTATTCTTATAATTTACAGAGTATTAGGCCTACAAGGCTAGCCGTTATGCGACCTGGTGTTGCGGTAATCTGCATGACTATTTTATATGAAACGGGCAGCGATCATATATACCCAAGATATAGCATCAAGTTCAAAAATCACGTCAAAACCTGTCCTTCGCTCGATGCGAGTGTGTGCGTGTGGTAGCCAAACATTAAACCAAGTATTGTACCTAAGATCATACTTAAAGTTTTTAAATACTACCCTATGACGTTAGATATACCGTTGCAATGCGTTGTATTTCCAATGCCAGTGTTTGGCGGTTATGACATTTCAAAATGCGAGCGCATCGTGCCTCATAAAATGTATTGCCACCGGCTCACAATGGAACAGGGCGTCTGTGGAGTAGTGAAATAGCCAATCTTAAAGTTACGGTTTGGATGTAATAATTTATAGGTATGCTTTTAGCGATAATCTAAGATTACTCATATCATAACATAAGACAGAACTAAGCTGTAACTGTAAATACCCTTTATAAAGGAACCCTTCGTGTGCGAGTCTGACCTCATAATTTATAAATTCATATTTTCTTTATTGTACATACACAAACAACATACAGAAAAAGATATATCCAATAAACAGTACACAAACGCGAGCTTATCTCTAATAAGAGATCAAACTCGATATCTGACTAAATAATAATGGCGGATTTTATGTTTATGATTATATGTAAACACTATGTTAAGCAAAAATAAAAATAGGCGCCAAACTTTCCCAACACAACATGTCAAAAACGACTCCATTCATTCGGCGAGGAACTTTGTTCCACCCAACGCATTTATTAAAATATTTATTCTAAAATTACGTTATTAGGTGAGATTGAGGGTGAATTCAGCTCCAATTGCTTTACGTAATAAAACTTATAATTGTTACTCACCGAAAATACGACACACCATGTTTTTTCAATATATGATTGATATCGTTTTTACACTTTTTGACTGAGCATTTCGGCATGTTGTCTCGATAGCAAACCGCGCGCGACTGCTAGCGAAACTGTGCATTCTCGGCATTTGTGCACTGTTTATTCGACACACATTTCGAGCGCTGACGCTGTATCTTGGGTATAGTTATATGATCGCTGGAAACGGGTAACAATACAATTACTCGCGAGCAATAAACTGGAATCACTTCATCGGGCGTCAAAACAAATCCCCACAACTTTAATTCAATGAACCATGGATTGTGGTATATCATTTGAAAGGTAATTTTGGTAGCTTTCAAATGATATCAAAAAGATTTTAAAATAATTTTATTTCCTACCTTAGGGAGTTGTTGCAATAGGTCGAAGTTGTGGACGTCTAAATGTAAAGAAAGTAATATGAAAAGTAAAAAAAAAGAATACAAATTTTGTTAATTTCCCCTCAATATTTTGTGTTACCCCCCTGGCCCTAATAAACGGTTTTTCATTGACTGAATGAGTTTCCTGATGGAATCCTTTGGGATATTCTATCGACGCCGGAGCTGGACATCTCCTCGTACCCGCCTTTTCAGCTCGCCCCACATATGGTTAATCAGATTTAAGTCAGGACTGATGGCTGGCCAGTCTAGAGAAGGAATCCGGACTTCTTCCAGGTACTGACTAGTCATTGCAGCGGTGTAGCAGCGGGCATTATCGTGCATTAGCGAGTCATCTTCGCCAACAAATCCGGCGTAGGGAAGCACATGGCCTAGCAGAATGTCCTTAATGTATTTTTCTGCGGTAAGCCCCCCTCTCCGACCTTCACCAGGTATGAATATCAGTTCCGTTTTTGCTTCAATAGAAATCCCCGCCCACATCATACAGGATGGCCACTGTTTCCACAAAACACCTTTGTGCGAATCGCTCCCCAGGTCTCCTGTAGACTCTGCATCGACGGTACTACTGCTACCTTTCGGGCACGTCCTGGCCGATAACAGAACTCGGCTTCATTGCTCCAAATCCCAGTCTAAGTGGTGGCAAGCAAACTGAAACCGAGCTTGTCTCCGGGCTGGAGATAATTTGGGTCCTGTGGCTGGCCTTTTTGTGGTCAAGTTCGCTTCTTTGAGTCTTCGCTGTCCAATCCTTGACAGCCTTCACTCGAACTTCTCTGAGCTGCCGCTAGACGTCCACGCCGGTCAGGTGTCGATTCCGGAGAGAAGTGGTGACAATAAACCGGTCATCTCTCACCGAAGTGCATCGCTGTAGTCCCGATCCTGGTCTCCGGCCTAGGTATCAGTCTCCCTGAGCCTCTTGCATACCTTCGAGACACAAGACTGGCTTAGACGAAGCTGTCGAGCTATAGTACGCTGAGACAACCTTGCCGGATGAGGATGACGACTTGAGCGGCTTCTATAGGTGTGGTTTCCATTTTCTTTTAGCTTCAGTGTTCCCAGTGACGTGAAACATTGGACTGATGACCAATTTTCATAAACGCCCACTTTTTATAGGGATTCAGGACTCCCAAACAATATGGTGTTTTGTTTTAAAAATTTATGTCATTTGTTTTTACGTTCCATGACGTAAGGTCTATAATCTTTGGATATGGTATTGTAAGAGGTTGAAAGCAAACAAAATTTCCTTTCAAATTACATACCACAATCCATAGTTCATTGCATAACTTGTTCCGAGCAACGCGCGATGATGTGATTCCAGTTTATTGCTCGCGAGTGTAGTACGTTATATGCCTAACATAAGTGACCAAATGAGTTTTCATGATGGCAGACATATTAAATGTTGATCCTAAACAACCCTTTTATTATGTTCACACCTTAAATTATGGAAAAACATTGTGACTTTTCTTCCTCAGGAGAGCCTACTCAGCTCAATCCACGCCCAGCTGCAGCACTACCTGACGCACGCGCGCGACCACGACCGCGCCACCTGCAGCGACGCCTGGCAGCATGAGGCGGCGCCCGAGGCGTTACAGCTGCGCTTCTCACTAGCCGGGGGCATGTTCGACGCGATACGCAAGTCGTACCAGCTCACGCAGGACTGGGCGGTGCTGTTGACACAACTACAGGCGCACCAGCTGATCGATGCGTATAATAATAGGTAAATTGTGTGTCTGTGTTGGTGGGGGGTTGTAACTAGGCTTCTCACTAGCCGGGGGCATGTTCGACGCGATACGCAAGTCGTACCAGCTCACGCAGGACTGGGCGGTGCTGTTGACACAACTACAGGCGCACCAGCTGATCGATGCGTATAATAATAGGTAAATTGTGTGTCTGTGTTGGTGGGGGGTTGTAACTAGGCTTCTCACTAGCCGGGGGCATGTTCGACGCGATACGCAGGTCGTACCAGCTCACGCAGGACTGGATGGTGCTATTAACGCAACTACAGACGCATCAGTTGATGCGAATAATAATAGGTATTTTGTATATTGGTGGCGGCTGCGAGTTTTGATGAGATTCAACTTGTACCAGATGATGCGAGACTGGTCGTTTTTATGGCGTACTGCTACGGAGATAGACAGCAGGAGCTTCACCTGATCGATGTGTGACTAAATAGTGTCGTGTTGGTGAGGGTTGTAACTAAGCAACTTGCTAGACGGCTACATATTCGACGCCATACTCAAATCGTACCAAAAATAACTTTGAAATGTTTCAATAATTAAAAACACGGTACTGATTATCACCTGATCTGTACGTTTTAAACTACCTACCATATTATATGAATTGCCAAATGTATTGGGAGTGTTGTATTTTATTAGCCACACAGCGAGCTTGTCACTATTCTAAATTCCTCTCGCACCTTGATTCACCACTTCACATTGGCTGCACTCGTACCACTCGTACCACTCGTACGAGATACATACAACACTGCGACAGCGGTTCTGAAGGCGTGACATTAAAGCTTGCTGCGTCGCCGCCGCGTTCCGACTTACTACAGCGCTTAACACAGTTTATGTCGCAGCAACCTGTTCACGACATTAATCGACATGCTGGCGACACTGATCCACTCGACCCTGGCCGAGGGCGGCGACGACAACAACAGGAAACACTACCAGAACCTCATGAAGAAGCTGAAGAAGGAGATCGGGGACCGGCACGGGCCGGCGATACAGAGCCTGCGGCAGCTGCTGCCGCTGCCTAAGAACACTATTATTGAGGTTGGTAGTGTCCATTTAATTGGTATATATCTCGTCGCCATTGGTTAAAAGATGCACATTATTATCATAATAGCCAGGGGCGTTCAATAAAGACCGGCTCATAAGCAAATGGCTAGCCTTTTGATTAAAATAAAGCATCGCATCGTCGGATACGTTTAACAACCAGCCTTACCGTAAGTCAGCTTTTTGATTTAGGTAATATTTGCAAGCTGGCGACAACGCAACGGCTGGTTTATTTCAGAGTCAACTTAGGCGAAATACGAATAGGTTGCAATAGGTCACTTTCTGTCCGAATACTAAAGTAATCAGCAATCACTGTGCGATATTTCTTCTGGTTAAAGAAGAGGATAGGTCGCTGATTTCGAATTGGGAATTTTATGGACTGCATTTATAGGTAGAGGTATATATTTGACTGGAGAAAGCAATTACAATCATTAGAATCTCACCCACATTTTCCACCCACTGCTTCTGTCCTCTGGGCAGTCAGACTTTGCCACACGCAGCACGACACCAGCACTGTTATTCACCGTTTCTTGAGCGTCTGTCAAATGAATGCCCAGGAGGTGTTACAGGCACGAGGAGACCAGCAGGAGCAAGGGTTAGCAGGAGCGAAAGCTATGAGCTGCTGACTGGTGCGCGGGGATACGAGAACTGGGTTCGACGATAAGTGAAGGAAAGTGTGGGTACATAATAATTATTGCAATATACCCGCTCTTCAGTCTAATATGAATTCAAAATACGAAATAATGACAACTTAATGCACAACCTGGAGTGAGCGGAGCGAGGCGATACCATGGTGCAAGGCCAATCCTTCATGTGTTAACCATTTGCCTGGGCAAGTTTAGGCAACACATTGAATATTTCATTTAGTTATTTGCTCGACGGAGCTATAACTATTCAATTGAATGCTGATCCTTTGTTAACGAATCGGGCTTTTGACTAAGAGCCTAATTTATCCAAATGGCGGCGACATACATATACTGTATTCAGCATGTCAGTGATCTGAAGATGTCTTCCACAAATGGAAAGTCTTTTACAAGTATTGGTTTAATTTCTCAAAACCCCACAACCCCAGCTTGTGTTGAGGCATCGCGATGCTGAACCTTATGTCATGGTAATACAATTCACAACCTATAAAGGGGAATTGGCATCAGCTTGAGGTGAGGATAAATACGAATCAAAACAATTTATCATAAAAGCACAAGAAATCTTTCTGTCTGGTTTATGGTGACATAAACTTATGAGCTGCATATTTTCAGGTGATAGCATGTGAACCAATCGGCTGCCTCGTCGACCAGAAAGGGAACAAGATTACCGGCTTCGACAGCGATAAGAAACAGGTAAGTTGACAGAATATTTCCGTTTAGCATTCCGTGTATTCAAATGGCGTCTTTATTTCTGAGTGATTTTCGTATGAAGTGTCTGTGCCCATGCCATGCTGTAGTCTAGTCTAACACGCTAACGACTATGAGTAAAGCTCCCACTAGGTACTTTCACAAATATAAAATAATGACATTATGTGCAAAAAGACTCGTCAATATCACCTTAGTCCGATAGTTTGGACAAACAATTTAATAAACGACAAAACTTAGACGAAATTGAAAATTAGACCAAAATTTAACTTAAATATTGTATGATATTATTCTGCAGTTTTCAATGTAATTTTCATTGTTTCAAGTTGTTCAAGCTTTTTGATTGTTTATGAAAAGTATCTGAAATGACTCATCAGGAAAGTACCGTATTAGATCCAAATGTTACCGTGCTAAAAGTTCTGAGCTCAAAGTATCGAATAACCACAGATACTATATAATAAATATATACCAGATTAAAATGGAATGGCATAGCCGCCTGGCGCAAAAAAGACATCTGGAGGCCATGTAGTGCTGGCAAACTTCCAGCACTACATGGCCTAACTAACACTGTCATGCCGTAGTCTAAGTCCATACTGAGCTCTCAGCTCTCCCCTTACCCTCAGGGTCTGCGGCTCACGGACAAGCAGCGCGTCTCCGCCTGGGAGCTGGTGGAGGGCGGCCGCAGCCCCGCGCCGCTCTCCTGGGCCTGGTTCAGCGCCATCAAGATCGAGCGCAAGCCGCTGACATACGAGAACGCTCATAGGTACGACAACACAAGCAAGTAAGCTAGGCACCCGGCACCCGGGAGCCGGGAGCCGCTTTGGCGTGAAGTTTACTGCTTGGCAAAACAAGCGCGTTTGGGTCTTGATTGTGGTTAGACTCTAACCACAAACCTCTAACCGTTAGAGGTTTATTGCAAGGCGTCTAGAGTGCGATTATGCCTCGATCAGGTGCGTACATTGTTGCACATTGCATGACGTGACTGCCTACTATACTCGGCGCGGCAGAATTTGAGTTTTGGGGCTATAGATAATTTCTGTGTCTATGTCCCTCGCACTCACGGGCCTTATGGATGCGAACTTATTTATGAGCTCAAGACTCAAATCCTGCAGCGCCGAGAATTGCAAGGCCAAGTCGCCGTCGTAGTTTGAAAGGGCTGTAACAATAACCAAACTGCGACTTTACTCGCTAATAATTCGACGACTCAAAAAGTTTCTACGTATCGAATATTTTGTTACATACTTATATACACAATACTTTTGTAATGTAACAAAAGTTCAGGATTAACAGAAACTTATGCTCGTTTCTAGATTACTAAAATACCACACACACAGCCTGGTCAAGCCACTGAGTTACTACTTGGAGCCGTTACCCTTACCTCCCGAGGACCTAGAAGCTAATGACATCAAACAGGTATGACGACTAGATTATCTAGTCTAGTGTAAGTATGTTTCCGCAACGACGGAAAAGTTACAACCCGCCCTGATGCAATAGGTAAGAAGTAGCCCTCGAAGCTAAAACTGCTTTAAAAACCTGCTTCTAATTTAGCTAGATCATCCGACTACGATTTAATCTGGGTTCGATTAGCGAAGGGCTCGATAAGTTAGCGCGGAAAGGACAAGGCTTATACCCACCCACAAGCCGCCGATGACGGTGATGATCCGGCCGGCAAGAAAATGGTCAAATATCGGAGCCAAAGTGGAACTATTGTTGCCGAACTAAATCGATATTCGCTTGCAGGAGAACGGAAGCTACGACCAAAGTCCGTCAATAGACATCAATCGAGGGAAGACCGCAGTCAAAGGTGGAGTTGTAAATAAAGCTAATGCCAAAAAGAAGCCTACCACGCCGGTAAGTGTCCACTGTTATTGTAGGTAATCTTGCTATACATGTCGCAGTTAAATCAGACACTTAACTAACTCTCTAGACCAGTGGTTCTTAACCTTTTAGTCATGAGGGACCATTTTACCAAATGTTTGTCTTTTCGGGGACCACCCAGTTGGTTTACCTGAATTGTCCTAAATTAAGGGTTGTTTGAAAGAAAGCAAGCACAATTTTATAATTAGCACTCATTTATTTATTATTTGGCGAAAATCTAAAAGTTACAAATTTTAATTTAATGTGATTTTTGTGACTGCATACTCTTTACTAACTTCTGAATTCTTGGTTCAGTGCTATTCAAAGCTAAACGCATGTCGGCAGTGGCATCCAACCGATTTCGGTGCTTGTTTTTAATAATCAGAAGCGCCGAAAACCCCTGCTCGCATGGATACGTCGATGAAAATAAAGTTAGGTAACGTATAGCAATGTCTCGAAGCTTTGGGAAAGAAATTGCTTTTTGGCTCCAATAATCTTCAAGATTTATTCCTGATTCAAATGTATCTTTTAAATTCGTGTCGTGTTGCAATCACTTCTTCTTGTATTTCATCAGAAACTTCGGAAACGTTGACAATGAAAGGATTCCGGATCAGTTTCTGAATACTTTTGTCCTCGCAGTCAGGAAAATAGCGATTGAATTCACTTTTTAAATTAGTCAAATGGAGCATCATATTCTTCTGAATTTCTTCTTTAATATCTGCACCTTGTCCGTCAATAATTTGGTTCAGCGTATCAAATGCAGAAAAGTTTTTTCTTTCGATCTTATTCATCCATAGCTCGATTTTAGCAATAAACGCCCTGATTTTATCTCCATATGGAAATATGTTGCTCATGCCTTGCAACTTCAAATTTCCTGATCCTTGCAGTTTAAGGTTCAATTTATTTATTTGCGCAAAAAAGTCGACCAAATAAGCAAAACTTATTATAAATTCGTGCTCACAAAACTGATCTAGCAACTCTTTGTTTTCTTTGTTAATTAAGAATATTTTTACTTCCTCTCTTAGTTCGTACAACCTCGACAGCATGTTTCCTTTCGAAAGCCAACGAACTTCTGTGTGGAAAAGCAGAGTTTCGTGTTCAGAGTTCATGTCAGAACACAACTGTTTGAATAGACGAGTATTGAGTGCGCTCTTTTTAATGAAGTTAACTACTTTTATAGCTGTTTTCAGAGCCATAGTAAAACATTCCGGGAGCGTTTTAGCAGCCAATGCTTGACTTGACTACCTTCGGCCTCGTAGACTAAGGATATTTGCTTTTTGCTTTCGAACTTAAAAATTAAACTAAGTACTCAGTAGTCACTCTCTCAAGGCCACGTTATAAATTCCTACCACTCATTACACGACGTGTGACGAAGTGACGAATGACGATCAACAACCCGATCGACAACCCGCCAAAACAAAGAACGAATGGAACGGAACCGCCATCCCCCCGCCCTCGTGCACCGCGTTTCGCCTTCGCACTCGTGCCGCGCGCGGATAGCGTTGTTTCGACTCGATTCATTACGTCACGTCAAATATTATTAGAATGTCTTCGCGGACCACTTGGAATGCCTCCAGGGACCACCAGTGGTCCGCAGACCACCGGTTAAGAACCACTGCTCTAGACCGTTAATTAAATACCGACGTTTAACCAAGTCACTAAAATTCCGTCAGACAAGTGAGTGATCGAATCCTTTAACGAGTTGTCTAAATGTTTCTAGGCAACAAGACATACAATATAAATAATTTTTATGTAGTTTGTTTTAAGTATTGTCCTGATATAAGCTGTGCAAATCAGCTGTTGTCGTGACGCCATCTTGTTTACCAACACGCCGGCTTTCGGTAAGACAGATTGTTAACGATTGCGATAATGCTTTATTTAAATCAAAATTTTGACTTGGTTAAACGTCGGTATTTAATTAACGGTCTAGAGAGTTAGTTAATTGTGATTTAACCAACCAAAAGAACAGCAATCTTTTGTATTTTGATTTGGACAGACTAGATTAATCTGGAAGCGACCACGACTGTATCCGTCTTTTTCTCAACCACTAAACTACTCTCCTGCTATCAGTTCAAATAAATAATTCGACCGGGAGCATTCATCTCGAATCTGTACTGTCAAACTCAAAAATGCAAAATGGCCGCTTCTGTCACGGGGTCGCACGCGAACTCCGCGCGCTAACGTCCCGTTTCATTAAAATGACGATATCTCTATTTTTTCTATGGGAGCTCTCTAAGAAAGTTATATCGTTGGAATGGCTTTTAAATTAGCTACCGGATAAAAAAGAATAGTCCAGTTTTGCCTAGCAATATATATTTTTTTTTTTTTTTTTTTTTTTTTTTTTTTTTTTTTTTTTTTTTTTTTCAATTATTGTAGAAAAAATTGAAAAATGAAAAAATATAGCATGTTTGTAGTTTATTTATATCTAAATACGTTACCGCACATAAATAAATAACAATAACATGACTCCCCATACAATAATCCTGGAAAGCAATCACCACAACCACACCACCACTCAATAAGCGCTGGCACGTGACTGACGGCGCGATATTTCATTGCCTCGGTCAACCACTAATGCTTGCTTTAGAGTAGAAACAAAGGATGTTATGCCTTTCTCCTTATTTCGGCAACGTTTAGTGGAAGTTTGAGCAAGATAGACAAACGCTTTGATTAAATAACGGTCCTTATTTACCGCCTTTTACGCATCGGTCAAAATGTGTCCGCGTGACAGACTGGGGTATTTTGCATCGGTCAAAATGTGTCCGCGTGACAGTCTAGCGGATAGACAGACGAGACAGATCTATAGACAGAAAAATAATCCGATGTGTAGACATGTAACCCTCTCCCCGCGCAGACGGGCGGCAGCGCCCTCCCCGCGGGCATGCCGGGCGGGCCGGCGCCTGCGCAGCCGCAGTTCATGCAGCAGCAGCCGCAGCAGTGGTTCCCACCTCCCGGTCAGAGCTACTACACGCCACCCGGTGAGGCCCCACAACACTTCGCAAGTAAGCACGCACGAGACGAGCGTTTTTTGTATTACAACCGATGACGTCTGAATAGCCCCCTGACAACCAAAAAGGGATTTTGAATAACTGTCTGAACTTGTGTTGCGCAAAAAGGGGTTATGAATAACTGTCTGAACGGGTGTTGTGCAAAAAGGGGTTTTTGAATAACTGTCTGAACCTATGTTGCGCAAAAAGGGGATTGAATAACTGTCTGAACTTGTGTTGCGCAAAAAGGGGTTATGAATAACTGTCTGAACTGGTGTTGTGCAAAAAGGGGTTTTTGAATAACTGTCTGAACCTATGTTGCGCAAAAAGGGGATTGAATAACTGTCTGAACTGGTGTTGCGCAAAAAGGGGATTTAATAACTGTCTGAACTGGAGTTGCGCAAAAAGTGGGTTTGAATAACTGTCTGAAATGCTGTTGCGCAAAAAGGGGATTGAATAACTGTCTGAACTGGTGTTGCGCAAAAAGGGGTTTTTGAATAACTGTCTGAACCTATGTTGCGCAAAAAGGGGATTGAATAACTGTCTGAACTGGTGTTGCGCAAAAAGGGGATTTAATAACTGTCTGAACTGGAGTTGCGCAAAAAGGGGGTTTGAATAACTGTCTGAAATGCTGTTGCGCAAAAAGGGGATTGAATAACTGTCTGAACTGGTGTTGCGCAAAAAGGGGTTTGAATAACTGTGTGAACTGCTGTTGTGCAGAAAAGGATTTGAATAACTGTCTGAAACTGGTGTTGCGCAAAAAGTGGTATCGAATGACTGTCTGAACTGGTGTTGCGCAAAAAGGGGTTTGAATAACTGTCTAAGCTAGTGTTGCGCAATAAGGGGTTTTAATAACTGCCTGAACTGGTTTTGCGCAAAAAGGGGTTTTGAATAACTAACTAAACGTTTCAGTTAATTAACTGGCAACTGTGCCTCAGCCACCCCGAATGGGAAAAGGCGTGACGCTATTTTGTTGTATTTTTGTCAACCTTTTGTGGTCCGCGTGGTACCATTTCTTTGAGACAACTATCTTCTTCTATCTTCTATCTTCTACAAGGGGGTTGTAGTGCCTGCACCTGGCCCACTTGAGCGGGGCCTTTGTGCATGTCCCCTTCGCCTGCACATCTACTTCAGCCATCCCAACTCCTGCACCAGCTGGAGAAGGAGGCCTGGGTGTTCTAGGAGCTCGTGGGTGTTTGTTGTGTCTCCTAGGATAGCCATCCTGGTTTCTGTTGTGGATGGACATGCCAGTAGCATATGCTCTACTGTTTCATCCACTTCCATGCACCCCCTGCACAGGGGGCTGTCCGTTGCACCTGTAATTGTCAAGTGTTTGTTTAGTGTACAATGGCCTGTAATAAGGCTTGTTAGTATTTTTTATTTTACTGCGTGGCAGTCTCATTAAGTAATTCGTAAATTTATGGTTATACTTGTCTATAAAAAGTTTTGTGTTTTTGCAGTCTTCTCTGCTAGACCATAATAGGTTTTGTTGCTGTACTGTGGCTTCTCTGAGCCTTTCTCGTAGAGCTTCCGCTGATAAGGGCGAGAATGGTGGAGGGCCGAATGCTGGCCTTTCTGCCCCTAATTTTGCTAGCTTGTCTGCCTCCCAGTTGCCCTGGTCACCCTGGTGACCTTATACCCACTGGACTGTGACCTTGTTTTTCTCACCTAGCCTGTTGAGTGCCTTGTGGCATTCTAATATGAGTTTTGATTTCGTCAACGGTCTTTTTAGTGAGCTTAGTAGGTCTGCGCAGTCCGTTTTAAAGGTTATGTCATTCCCCTCTGCATCATTTATCAAGTGCATTGCCCCGTGTAGGCGACTCAGTGTTTCAGCTTGAAACACTGTCGTCTCCTTTCCGAAGCTTAGGGAAAGTTTAATGTCAAGCTCCGGCGAGAAAAGACCTCCGCCTGTGTTCTTGCTTTTCTTTGAGCCATCACTGTATAATGTTATGCTTTTGTGATTTGGTATTGTTGGTGTTTCCAAGCCCTTGGCTGTGATTTCATATTTCCTACCGAATAGGAACTCTGTTTTTATGCGATCAATTCCAATAATTGCTTCAGGTACTTCCCCGAATGCTTTTTCTAGAATTGTGCAGTGTGAGACAACTAAATACTTTTATCTTTATTCGTTCAACCATGACCTATATTTTTCAATTTCCAGTATAATGTGTACCTATTGCATATACCTAATCAAATAAAACACGTCGTCACACAGGCGTCAGTCCGCGCAACGTTGCGCCGGCGCAGAACACGCAGTCGAAGCAAGCGCTGAGCAACATGCTGCGACAGCGGGTGCCGTACAACCAGCAGAGCATGCAGATGCAGGTAACTACTGCAACCTACCGCACTTGCTCTGCTTCGTGGCTTTACGTTCGCCGAAAACCAAATATTCCAATCGACCACTTTCCAATACGTTAACTTCCCATAATGACAAACTTCATAATGACAAGTTTCCATTTTACCAATTCTCAATTCGACCGACCACTTCCCATTTCGACTACTCCCCGATTTGACCACCTCCCAATTCGACAACATTTAACCTTCTAACCCACGGACAGGCCCCCTAGTGTTATGAAGTCTGGAGTGTGAAGATGAAGTAAAGTGGGTATTCGTCCTTGACACGCAGCCAAAGCGTTGTAATTAAGAAGTTAAATTGGGATGTGGTCGAATTCGGAAGAGTTGGGAAGCATTATGAACCGAATCTTAGGGGAAACATGTCGAATTGGCACAAAAATGAAAAGCTGTCGATGGTCCATATGGAACTGTTTGATGCCCCGATTTTGACCAATTGGCGCCTCACTTGCACGCCATGCATAGCATTCATAACTGCTGATTGGTGGAAATGGTAATGCCAACATAACCTGTTATTACCTTTGTGTATAAATTGTCTTAAAATGTTCTGTTTCATCAACGCTTCTAAAGATTTCCAACGCTGGAAACGAAGGAACTGTAAGCATTTGTCTATGCTATAACATACTTAATTTAATTTCATATACTAAACGGTCCGCTTCAAGGCGATTTGCGTCCCTTACTATATATATAAAATAAGGAAATCAGTTTTTTTAAGAATATATATACCATAAAAATGAATCGATGTGCTGTGGTTTGTATAACTATTTGATTTTATTCTCCTCAGTCCGGAGGAGGTTTAGGTAAAAAGAAAATAAGGAAAAACGCGAAGAAAAAACCAAAATAACAAAAAAAAACTTGTATGGGAGTTTACCTATTTATCAATTTGGCTTTAGCAGGCATCACTCAAACTTCTTCGTCGTCGATAAATTATATAAAACATATTCAACCTCTTTGTCGGTAGCGGAGCTTATGGTTGACAGCTAAAAATAATTGGCTTATTTCAAAAATTGCAAAGATCAACATTCCTTAAAACCAGTGAACGATTATACCATAGAAGACGCCCTTCGAACATATTGTCAGTCCAAAATGGTACAAAAAAGAGCACGGACCTTCACTTGACTAACAAGTAAAATTTAACCAATGAAATTATCACAAATCGTAAATGGATCCTGATTGGTCTTCATGCAACACTAGGCCAGCCGTGACAGGCTGAAATACAGTGACAGATACGCAGTGCTTCAGTCACTGTCATCGCCGCGTCATCGTTGGTTGGCTTCATGCGATAATGAACCAGCAAAATTATACTTGTGTAAAATAAGACTTCGCTAAGCTGAAAATATTATGTTTTCAAATAAATTGTAAATCACTATTTTCCAAAGATAAAAAAAAACGTAAATTCTATTCAATTATTAGGTATCTCCGAAACGGTTAGAGAGCTAAAATACTATCATGCATTGGGCTTTCACTAAAAGGCTAGACGAGATTTTTTTGGTTCCATTAAAACGAATAAAAATTAGGAAAAAAGTGTACTCATTTAACCATTGAACTGTCAAGAAGCGCATACTAGCTGCCATGTCACGGGGTCTGCGGGGAGCATGGCGCGCTGCGGCCCGTTTCATAAAAAATGACGATAACTCTGTTTTTTCTATGGGACCTATATCTGAATGTTACGTGGTTGGAAAGAATATTAAATAAGCTAAACCAATAAAATAGTTTAGTCCAGTTTAGCTTAGCAATAAATATATTCTAAATTCTAATTTAAAATTAGGGGTCAGTGATTTTTTCCCAATTTATTGTACAAAGGTCGAAATAAATAAAAAATAAATCATTATTTCTAAATGTTAGTGTTTTATTCACATATTCACATTATTCCAAGGAATTCAATAAAAATAACACGTCTCCTCGTACAATTTTTTTACACCACAAGCTTTACAAAATCATGTCGACGCAGGCACACGATCAAGAGATACTTTGCCACTGGCGAGCGCCTCACTTGGTTGCCTCACTAACCGCCGATGGCTGGCTTTAGAGGCTAATCAATGGATAGTATGCCATCCTTGTTCTTTCGGCTATATTTTGGTGCAAGTTAGAAAGGGATAGTCCTATGTTTCATTCTTCCTTTCGATCAAAATATGCCTACTTCAGACCGCGGTCATATTTGATGACGTGACAGACAGGCCCTTTTTTACGCGATCATATTTGATTACGTGACAATCCAATGGATAAGTAAAATATTTTTATTTTTCACAGTTTACACACAATTTTCATGTTCAAGTAAGTCAAGTTGAAAAATAAATACTAAACAATTTTTGCCAGCAAATTCTGAAAATAAACATTATTAAATAATCCAAATATTTATAAATATGTTATTACGGAGGAACAGCAGCAGGTCAACTCATTAAAGGTATACCTATAATATCATTTATAAGATATTTCGTTTAAACATCAATAAATTCTTCATGTGCCCCTAAATATAATTATTTTGTTTAGTTTTTGGCGCTTTGATATGATCAAGGAGTCTTTTTTTGCTATGTAATGCAATCGAATAACCAAAAACTGATGTATGATGCTTTTGATCAAGAGAATCCTGTGTATGCAAAAAGCATCATCAAAAGCATCAGTCACATCTTTAAAAGCTGAAACATATGCAAAGCATTTGCTTGCAATAAACTCGAGATTTTGCTTCTTTGTCAGTGATTTGCCATCATTTGTTTTAATTATATTGCGGAGAACAGATTCAGATTACAAGCAGATCTTATACAAACCGACAGACGGATATGCTAAACCACCAAAGTCCTTTAGACAAATTAATTGATGGAAATACAATTTCATGTCTGATAATAGTTTTCGCACACAATGCTCGCAGTCGATTTTTGTTTTTAACTTTTTTGTTACGAATCCCGATACTTAGCCTATGATTTGCTCAATTCTGTCGGGTAAATGTAATTCTGAATCTAGCATGTCAGAAAATGCATCACAGTTGCTTTCATGTAATTGTCATCATTATCGTTTTGGGGATCAATTTTGGAACAACTTGTATCGTTGCGAAAACCTCTGGTACTTTCATTAATTTTCACTGAGCAGTTTAGTATAGGTACAGGGTGGCGCAATAGAACGTGCATATTTAAAAAAAATATAAAAAAATAAATACAACAGGTATAGTTAAAATAAAACTGAGGAATTGTTAAGTAAGAACTGAAGTTTATTTTTTAAAAATAACATCATCTAAATGATGACCCTCTCTACGACGGCACTCCTCCAACCGCAAACGGAAATTATTGAAAACTTTGTTCAATAATGCTGGTGTGATTGCTGCCATTTCACCACGGATATTCTGCTTGAGCTCGTCGATGTTTCTCGGATTATTGTTGTAGACTTTGTGTTTAAGGTATCCCCACAAAAAAAAGTCAGGAGGCGTTAAGTCCGGACTACGTGGGGGCCATGGGATATCACCTATCTTTGAAATCACTTTTCCAGGGAACATCTGTTTCACAACCGCCATGGAGTCATTAGATGTGTGACAAGTGGCTCCATCTTGTTGAAACCATGTCCTAGAATTCCTTATTCTTGAATTTTCAAGTTCTGGAGCCAAAAAGCCTTCCAACATAGCAACATAGCGTTGGGTATTAACAGTGACGTTTTGTCCACGCGCATTTTCAAAGAAAAACGGACCCACTAATCCTCTGCCCGAGATTGCTGTCCATACTGTCACTTTAGGACTATGCAGTGGTTTCTGATGTTTAAGTTTAGGATTCTCACTTTACCAGTAACGACAATTTTGACGGTTTACGAACCCATTCATGTGAAAATGAGCCTCATCAGAGAAAAGGATGTTGTCACAATTGGAAAACCGATTCAGCATTTCATCAGCAAATGCGAGCCTTGCTCCGAAGTCAGATTCTTTCAATTCTTGTGTTAATTGCAGCTTGTATGGATGCAGTTTAAGATCCAACTTTAAAATTCGTTGCAAACTTCGTCGCGATAAGTGTAAGACGGACGATCTCTTGCGAGTAGATATTTGTGGTTCTCCTTGTACCGACTGCATAACTCTCTCAATATTGTCTTCGGTCCTAGATGTTCTTGGACGACCTTTTGCTTTGGGTTTAAACGTTGAGCCAGTCTCTTCGAAACGCTTTATCCATATTTTAATTAAATTAGCACTCGGAGCTTGACTGATTCGCCGTAGTTCATATTCAGAACAATATAGTCGCCTAATAACAACGTATGAACGAGAGGTCTGGTAAAACGCGCGCACGCAAAATGCGCGTTGCTTCCCGTCGAAGTGACTCATAGTGACTAAAACTCCATGAGCCCGCCTAACCAACGAGGTAAGGTTCCCCCCGCCCGCGCGCTTTCCACCCCGCCAAAAAAAATTATGCAATATGCACGTTCTATTGCGCCACCCTGTATTTCAGTCAACGGTGCAACGTGCAATTGCCGGTGAAATTAGAGCGAAGTTCCAAATTCAGTAATGTTTTCTTATAGATTCCTTTAAACTGATGTGCGTTGGGGTTGTTATTACAACGCCCGTGGTTGCGTATCACCCCGAAAAACATTTCCAAATGATCTTGGCTGAATTTGTAAGGAAGTATATATATCAGTGCCTTTCTTTCCAACACGAGGACATTGAAAATATGTTCGAGGCTCTGTATACATACAAGTAATCCCAATACACCTGTTGTAACTTTTGTTTTGGTAACTTTTTTTTCGGTAGTGGTAAGCTTGATAA
Source organism: Argyresthia goedartella (assembly GCA_949825045.1). Taxonomy (NCBI): domain Eukaryota; kingdom Metazoa; phylum Arthropoda; class Insecta; order Lepidoptera; family Argyresthiidae; genus Argyresthia; species Argyresthia goedartella. The sequence goes on from OX463809.1 coordinate 40,499,321, forward strand.
TTTTTCTTCCACTAACCGAGTCCGAGTGGTCTTACTGCGTACTTTTATCGTCAAACCAAGTAAGTAATCCTTTGTCGAATCAAGAAACTCAAATAGACTGTTTTTATCTTTTAAGGATGCCGGATGTTTGAAACCTTTACCGGCCAAGCTGTATGTGTTTAAGGTGCCAAATAGGTCATTCATAATTTTTATGAAGTTGATTGTAGCTGCAGAACCTTTGAATTCTGGGATTTCGAGAACTTCTTCGCACAACTGTATAGCTTTTGCAACGCTATTGCTTAACAGTTGTGTCGCAAGTTTGACGCTCATGATGTTATTTCTGAAGTTCAAATGCCTCTCAGTTAATTTGTTGGCAAAATGAAGACCTAAGTTGTCTTGGACTTTTTTGAGTTCTTGGACGTAGCGCCAGAGAACACTCTTCCCAGTGTGGTCTATTATTACTTTTTTTGATTCAAAAGTATTTCGAACCAATTTCACCATATGGCATGGGTCAAGTATTATAACAACGGCTTGGCCAGTAGTTGGATGAGCAAATGTAGTTTTTAGATTAGCCGGATCATTCAAGTTGCACCCAAGTACATTAGCAGTAGATAGATTTGACGCGCAACCATCAAATGTCAAGCTAACTACATCTATTCCCACAGCTGCACATTTTGTAAGACACATTTTGATTATTGTTGCTCTTTGTTCCGCCGTTATTCCGTTTATTAGAAAATAACCTAATGGTAATTTCCACGAATCGTTCAAAGATACCAACATCAGAACATACGCCTGCGTTGCAATCTCTTCCGAGCAGTGGCATCCAAAATGTGTGACAAGACCATCCATTACCTTGCCATTAAATATTTTTTGTTGCCTTATTGCCATTTCGTCCACAATGAGACAAGCAAGGTGTTTATCTGTATGTTCGAGTTTGAACTTAATAGCTCTAAACGATTCCTCTGTGAAACCAGGCTCGCAGTCAATACTTTGACACCATTTGGCTAATGTAGATGGATGGGGCAGACATGAATCAAATTCTTTACGCACGAACTTGTATCCTAATGCAGAATAGTAGTGCAATGTGAGAGCAATTTTTTTTACAGCGGGTGGGAATTTAATTATGCATCTCTTTTTTTTTTGTTGTTTCTTTTTAATACTCAGTACAATATCGCGTGCCACCGTGGGAAGTGAAGAGAGTGCACCTAAATTTGTTTCTATTGCTTTTTTCGTTTTCAGATCCGCAGTTATACCTTTTAATGTGATGCATTTTTTAAGTAATCAGTCATTTTTACGTTTTAAGATTCTGTTTTTCGACAATCTTTTTTCAGAAAGCAAGGATTTGGTTTTTACTAGATTTTTAAACTTATGCGTTTTGGGGGTATTAAGAGCGGATTGAATGTCAGAATCAGAAGACGGAATATTCAAAGGAGTAAAACATCTTGGTTTGGAAGCTGTGACACCCGATAACGGCCGTGGCATCTCAAGAGTATCGTTTTCAGTAGAATTCATGGTCAACCCAAAGTCACAACCACAGGTTGGGCAAGAGACCTGAAACAAAAATATCGGTAGGTATACCATGTATTTGCCGAATAAAGGAATAATAAATTGTAATACTACCAATCGAACACTCTTTGTCGGATTTTATTTGAATACCTACCAAACGGCGTTTACGGGACGAAGAAGGAATTTCTCGACTCGGGTTGACATTTTCCTTATCGCATGTCGTATTAGAGAGGAGTGTATTCGATGTTGAATTCGACTGGAGATTTGGTGACGGAGTCGTTGCAATAGAAGCTTCATTTGAAAACTCCATCTGAATTATTACATAATTAGCCTTATCTTTATATATGTCACCGTAAGATAGTCAAAAACGTTAGTTGATAAACTAAGGTTTTTTCTCGTTAGTTGGTCAACTATCGATAGATAGTAAACTGTAGCGTACTGCTTACTATATAACGCGTTAGTTGATAAACTAATGGTTAAAAACGTTAAATAATAGACTGGTTTAAACTTGAATTGCAAACGAAATACCAGGGCAAACACTCTGGTAGCATAGGTGAAGCGAATAGTCTTCGTATTAAATTGACATGTAAAAACAAAAGAAACGTAAATTGTAAGCCCTGTCGGTCTGGTTTACTATCTATCGATAGTTGATCAACTAACGCGTTAGTTTATTAACTAATGGTTTTGACTATCTTACGGTGATACATATATATAAAATACACGAATGAAAGAGTATTAATTATAATAATAAAATGAATCGAACATTCTTAGTAGAATTTTATTTAAATAACCTACCAAACTACGTTTACGGGATGTAGGAGGAATTTCTAGACTCACGTTGACATTTTCCTTGTCGCATATTGTATTGTCTTGCATCTTTTGCAATTTAGAGAGGACTGTTTTTTTTAAACATGGTCCCACTCCAGTGTTTTCTTGATTGAATGTTGAATTCGACTGGAGATTTGGTGAAGGAGTCGATACAACTGGAGATTCATTTGAAAATACCATCTGAAAATATTTTATGATTATATATTTGTTTATGATTATATGATTATATGGCCTTATCTTTACAATTCACGAATAAATATAGTTGTTAATTATTTTTCGACTATTGTGATAAACTAGTTAGTCAAACATCAAACGATAGTAAAATCTATTCATGCGCTGTGCAAATACTTACAGTACATATTGGAATAGCGGTTTTATTAATCATCCTGAATCCCTTCTTCTTTGTGTGATAGAAATCTTCACCTTTAAAATGCATTGAACATATTACGGCTAGGAATCCAATCACTCTCACGTCTTTCTAATTGAACGCCTTTTACCCATCGTTCTCTACGACTAGGGTCTTGAGGGAATCTAAATGGAAAAGAACAATATTCAAATTTGTTTAATCAAATAAAAATTCAAATATTTTTACTATATTTTTTCAAAAGTTGATAGAAAATATCGCGATGAAACCTTCAATTCCCATAGCTGCGGCGATGGGCTATCCATCTGTCGAGCAAAAATGGCGTTTTGAATTAACAGCTAAACGTGAGCAAAGATGCACCTCTGCCTCCCCCTATGAAAAAAGGCGAGACGCTACATTATTATTTTTAAACCTAATTAATTGAACAACAACAATGAATTTTCAACATAATGTAACCTAATATAGCATCACGCCTTTTCTCATATGCGGTGGCAGTTACGTGCATTCAATGACCTGCTTCATTTGGCATTACACCATCCCCCTAGATAAAATGTGATTTATTATTTTTTTGGTTTTACTAAATTTGTCCACGTACTTACACGTGAAAAGTGATCCCACTGTCCCTAAAGCGACGATCTGTATGGTTCCTACACCACTTCACTGCACATGCAGGCATTTTGAATTAAAATAATCTTGTTATAAAGAGCCCGGTGAGCCATCTACACTCGCATGCGTCAAGGACCGGACTGAATCCTCCCTGGGTTGAGCATTTACGCCCCGCCCATTTGGGTTCACTTCTCGTTGCGTCAAAATACAGCGTAAGGTATGCTTCTATGGTATAATCGTTCACTGCTTAAAACATATTTAGTTACTGTGACAACGCACTTAGCAATTCTCCTACGATTTCTTTACCTATCTGATCCTAAATAACCATACTATTGACAGCTGTCACAAAATGAGCAAAATATTTCGCCAGATTGATAAAAACTTACATAGTTTGTTTGTGTCGTGGTTTGAGAAAATCTTGTAAGTCATCTTTGAATCATCATAACGAAAAAAAACAAAACAAACAGTACTACCCTCTCAACTACTCTCGGCAAGTTAATTTAAAAAAAACCTATTTAGTAGGGATTTTGAAAAGGTATTCTACTTGCTTCTTTTTTTACCAAAAACTGTTTTAGTTTTGCATAAACTTTTTCTTTTATGGAGCAACGGTATTAAAAAATGTTAGGTTCTAGTCCGGAGACTGAGCCGGCCACACAATTTGTCCCTCACAGTCAATCCACCTTCTGAGATTATCTTGTCCACCTTCTTGATCTAAATAATCCCGTACAGCTCGAGCGTAGTGCGCTGGGCAGCCGTCTTATTGATACCACATGTCCCTGTAGATTTTGAGTGATAATTCGTCCAATAAGGACGGCAGATCATTTTGGAGAAAATTTAGGTAGTTTTCTCCATTCAATGTTGCAGGCAACTCAATCGGTCCACAAACTTTGCCATTTAACATTCCAGTACACATGTTTACTTTAAATTGATATTGAGAGCGGTCTTCACCCATTAAATGGGAGGGGTTTACTCTTTTCTATGCATGTTTTACAGATTTAAATATCCGTTTCTTTTGAACGTGGACTCAACACTCCACAGGACTTTGTCGAGCAATTCCGGATCTTCTCTGTTTCTCGCCAACATTTCATAGGAGCGTAGTCCCGAGGCAACAAACTTTGTACACGTTGTACGTGGCAGGGGTGATAGTAGTTGAATTTCAGAAATCTATGAACTACTACTTTTCGGAATTCCAGTATTTCTCTCAATAATACGTACTGAAGTACTTAGGTCATTCTGAATTTCCACTAAAATGACTTCTTCGATACCTCTTTGAGGTTTTCCTCCGGTACTCCTACGAGTACCAGGCAATCGTTCCTTCCGAATATTCCTCTCTAGGTGTGAGATACAACAAGACTTGTAAAATTGCATTATTTGAGCTTGTTTGAGTTTAAAAATAGGCTAGATGAATATTTACGAATCTGAGTATCGCTCGGCGATATAGTCTTGCCGCGGCAGAGGCATCGCAGTGGCATTTACCATTGATAATATGCAATAATATTCTTCAGACTTGTACACATCCGGCATGTTGCAATGTAAACTGGGTAAAAACAAGTCCGTAGAGATAAAAGCCAAAGTCATCAGTGTAGGAGAAGATAAGGAAGATAAGATTTTTTCGCACAGAAAACCACAGAAAACCTAGGAATGTAGTGTAACTAACGGTAACAGAGGACAACATTTTTTGTTGCTTCTTTTGTTGCTACTATGTTCTTAATTAATGTCGTCCGACCTCTTTGGAGGTCATTAATGTCAAGTGTGATCACCTCTTTGTCAGTGACAATGTGTCTGTTCCTGTGTCCCCTCGCAACTTCTCAACGACTCAGCCAGTTTTCATAAACGATATGTCATTAGATCTGTCTTGTAATATTATAAATGGTAAAATAAAAAATGGCAGATTTTATGCGCTTGAATATGCGGTCTAAAAAAACTTTTTTCAAGACCCTCGAGTGGGGTATCAAAATAAAGGGTTTTAAAAGGCGAGCACGGAAATATTTACTAATCTTGCACATGCTATGAATAATGGTTTAGTTTTAAACGGCTTGTGTTTAAACTATTACCAAAAAATTCGAAAATATACTACCAATAAATTCGAAATGAATGCCAAAATGATGGATGTGCACCAAATTGTGTTTGGATAAATGATCACCAAACTTCTTTTTATGTTTTGTGTACTTAAGTTTATGTTTCAAGTATTTTTGTTGTTCTTACATGTTCAACCTAACACGAAGGATAAAGGGGGCTTCGCTTCGCTCACCCCCTTTACCCTTCACCTAAGCTACCTCAGTATTATGCCCTGATATTTTCTGCAACATTGGGTGGTCATTTAGCCATTTTGGGTAGGAAAAAAATATTTTGATGGTCATTATATTTGTTGCCGTTTTAAACAAAGCATTTACAGATTTTTCGTAATTTTGTACTAAAAATCAGGAAATTAATGACGTAATTAAATAACTAAAAACCCCAATGCGTTAGACTAAAAAGCTCAAAACATCATATAAGACTCAAAGTAATTGTTGAGATTCAATAAAATTATTATACTCCTGTAAAGGTGTTTCACACGGAATTATACATTAGAATGTAGTCTTTAAATAAAATGTGAAAATACTGTTGGAGTAGCTAATAAATAAATAAATAAATAAATAAATTATAGTACAGTGTTAAATAACATTAAATTTAAATGCAGGCGGGACCAATGAAATATGATGCAGTATGTTCCGCTTTCATTTAATTATAATTTCATTTAACACTATACTATAATAATTTTATCGAATCTCAATAATAAAGTTAGATCCTATGTGCTTGTTTTGTGCTTTTTAGTGAACTGCAGTTGGCTTTTTTTATTACGTCATTTATGCATTCTAAGATTAGTTAGTGCCTAGCGAAATCTAGAAGTATGTTGAAAAAGCCATGGCGTTTAATTTACGATCGTCACTCCCAGCGCCATCTGGTTTACGAAGGGTTACTTAATAATGATCACCCTTTGGTGTCACAATGATTGTTTATCTTTATATATTTGGATAGGTGCCTCTTAAATAATGTACGAATAGTTCTCTGACCGAAACTTTTAGGTAAATATTCGATATTGTTTCAGCAACCAGGCGGATACCCCGGAGCACCACTCCCGAGAGGGCCCTTCCCGCGGCAAGCCATGCGGCCCATGCAGCCGGGGCAAATGGGACAGATGCAGCCCAAGTAAGTAAACTGTGTACAGCGCTTAGACGCTCACTGGTGATGCAACCGCGGTCCTGTAATATTTAACTAGTATACTAAGTTCAATAATGTTCATTATTTCATTCCTCTGTGTTCATGTCTTGATCTGTTAAGTATTGCGTTATCAATAAAATGAACAATTTGGCGCGCTTAAAATTCATTATTTTCCACAGCCAAATGAACCAAATGGGAGGCATGGCCGGCATGGGCCCCATGTCGCAAATGGGCGGCGTTCAGATGGGGCAGAACCAGATGGGCGCGGGGCAGATGGGCGGCGGGCAGATGAGCGCGGGGCAGATGGGAGGCGGGCAGATGGCTTCGGGGCAGATGGGAGGCATGGGCGGGCAGATGTTCCCCGGGCAATATGGCGGCATGCAGCAAGGATATGGATACTCGCAGCAGATGATGCAGGGCGGGCAGCAGCAGATGATGAACCAGGTATATTGTTGATGATGTCCTCCACGGCGACACCCTATCAGTTTCTGGCATGTGCTCGGAGGGGACTTGCAAAGCCGAACTGGTTTTGAAGGTGCGGCTGCATATGTTGCACTGTAAATAAAAAGGTATATTGTTACATACGATACGTCATGCAATTTCCCAATTTATTGTCACAAAGGGCTTACCCATTGCCGACTTTGAAGCCTTTGCACCGAAATTTACAAATCATTGAAATGCACTATTTTTACAGGGCATGGGCCAAGGCGTGAACCAAATGAGCCAGCAAGTAAACCCGATGTCGCAAGGCGTCAACACGATGGGCCAGAACATCGGCCAGATGAGCCAAGGCGTTCCGCAGTCGAACCAGATGGGCCAGGGCATGGGCCAGATGGGACAAGGCATGGGGCAGATGGGCCAATCCATGGGCCAAATGGGACAGATGGGACAAGGTGGCGGGATGGGCTCGATGGCCAGCCAGGGCGGGACAATGGGTCCGCAAGGGGGTAATGCGATGGGAGGATTCCCCGGCCAGCAGTTCCAACAGGTAACGTATTTACATTTAACTACTACAGTAATAAACTTTAACTCTGTCCCCCGAGAACCGAAAACGTTTTTGGCATTTACCCAAAATATAGTAATGAAGGAAGAGATCTTTAACTCTTAGAGCAGTTATGTGACGTGTATGAAATGGAATATTTTTTTCGTGTTGTAGAACATGATGGGAAGTCGACAAAGTCAAGAAGCTTATCTGGCGCAACAGAGGCAGAATGCGCGACCGCCGTACATGCAAGTAAGTACCTTCTGGTTATTTACTACAGCTTCTGTTTTTACGGTGTGTTCAATCACAGGGAAATATTATGTTCTTAGAATATGCTGCAGTTGTATAAAAATCCGATATCAAATAATAAGTCCTGCCTGTAACATTATCTTATCATCAGTCATATGTTTATAATTGCACTAAACTTTCATAAAATACCATAGGCACCACTTTTAGCCATTAGCTTATCTCCCCTCTTCTCATCCACTTTTCGATTTCCGAATCACGGATAAAGAAGTTATTCACTTCAAGAGGTTGTCGACGTCGATGTTTATTTTAATTTGATTACTTTTTGCTGTTTTCTGTTGAGTTGATGTAGCTGTCATCTTCACGTCAACTTATACACCTAGTCTTCTTCACCGGACTACCGCATTTATAACAGACTTTTGTTCTTCTTTAATGAGGTTGTAGTGCCTGCACCTGGCCCACTTGAGCGGGGCCTTTGTGCATGCTCCCTTCGCCTGCTCATCTAATTCAGCCATAACAACTCCTTCACCAGTTGGAATAGGAGGTCTGGGTGTTCTAGGAGCTCGAGGGTTGATGTTCTATCTCCCAGGATAGCCAGTTTGGTTTCTATTCGGACAGCCTGCATAGGGGACTGTCTGTTGCACGTGGAACTTGCAAGGGTTTGTTTAGTGTACAATGGTCTGTTATTAGGCTTGTGCATATTTTTATTTTACTGCGTGCCAGTCTCATTAGGTAGTTAGTAGATTTATGGTTATACTTTTATCAAGTTTTGTGTTTTTGCAGACTTCTCTGCTAGACCATAATTCATTCTGTTGCAGCACTGCTGATAAGGGCGAGAATAGTGGAGACGACCCGAATGGCCGAGTCGGCAGTGCCTGGGTCCCGGGTTCGAATCCCAGTGGGGCAAATATTTGTTTCATGAGAACGGATGTTTGTACCATAGTCATGGTTGTTTATCTATCTATGTATAATATTTATCTATATAAATATGTGTATCGCCGTCTAGTATCCAAGATACAGGGAATCCTAGTTTGGGTCTAGATCAATGTGTGTAAATAGTGTCCAAGGTATTATTATTATTATTATGTATTAATCGCCGGCCTTCTTGCCCCTACTTTTGCTAGCTAGTCTGCCTCACGCCCGCGAGGTGTAGCGACGCGAGAAAAAGAGACAGAGCATGCGCTATTAATAGCTCTCTCTGCAACCATGACGCGTCGCGACACCGCCGTTAACGTGCTACCGGCGCTGGTCTCCTTGGTGACCTTTTCCCACTAGACTGCGACTTTGTTTTTCTCACCTATCATAAGCTTTTAGTTTGGTAAGTGCTTCGTGGCACTTATACTAAGTGTTTTGATTTTGTTCACGGTCATTTTAGTGAGCTTAGTATAGCTGCGCAGTCCGTTTTAAAGGTAATATCATTCCGCTCTGCATCGTTTTTTATGTGAATTGCCCCGTGCAGGAGACTCAGTGTTTCAGCTTGAAACTCTGTTATTTCCTCTCGGAACCTCAGGGAATGTTCAATGTTTAGTTCCGGCGAGAAAATTCCTCCGCCTGTATTGCGACTGTTATTTGAGCCGTCACTGTATATATTTTTATGCTGTTACGATTTGGACTTGATGTATTTCCATGTCATTTGCTGTAATTTCGTATTTCCCACCGAATATGAATTCTGTTTTTATGTCTGTCTGAGATAGTGCAGAGTCCCTTGTCTGCTATTTGGCCTTTCCATTGTCCTTTACTATATAGCTTTATGGCTGCAGATTAAGCCTCCTGCTGTACGAATAGGTCTAATGTTGGCATACCTAGCATGATTTCCAGAGCCGCTGATGGCGTTGACGTCATGGAGCCTGTGATGGCTATACATGCCATTATCTGGAACTGGCTTAATTGTGTTGCAGTTGTTGTTTGTGTTGTTCGTTGCCACCATACCAGGGAGCCATATGTAGTGGTAGGTCTCACCACTGCCGTATACATCCATCGCCATATTTTAGGCTTGAGTCCCCAACCGTTTCCTACCATCTTCCTTCACTGGAAGATCGATATGGTGGCCTTTTTAGTGTCGATTCCATGTGCTTGTTCCAACTTAATTTGTGATCAATATAGTATTTCACGGATTTAGCTGGTGTTAGTGGTTTATTAAAGAATTTTGACAAACTATAACTGCCGTGGTTTATGTTTTTTGTGAATAGTATCATCTCAGTTTTTGCGGGATTTACTGAGAGTTTCTATGTCCCGTAGTACTAATTGCATGCGGTCAAATAGAGTGTTTATAAAAAGGTCGTCCACGGATATCGTCAAATCATCGGAATATGCTTTTGAGTAAGATCCTCTTGTGTTCAGTTGTATCACCAAGTCGTTAGCTACTAATACCCACAGTAGTGGTGATAGTACACCCCCCTGTGGTCAACCCTTGGCCACTATGCGTTTGATTTTATCGCTGAGTTCCAAAGAGTTATTCATCATTCTAGTATTTTTCTTATCAGGTTATCATGTTTGGATTGGTGCCTAGTTGTTCCAACCCTGTTCTGATGCTACTGAAGTTTGTTTTATCAAAGGCTCCTTCGATGTCTATGAATATATGTTGGCTTAGTATTGAGCTTTCTAGCTTCCAGGACATCTTCATCACTTTCAGCGACTAAAACCGAGAAGTGTCGACCGGTTAAGCTAAAGTAATCTTAAAATCGGCACGTCGATATGGATTTATGGGGTTAGTTCTCATAGGTCCATCCCTTGTGTAACTGTCACACATTATTTCTAACGATTTTAGAATTAATGATTTAAGACTACAGGTCTGAAGGATTGGGGCTCAGTATAGTCATCCGTACCCGGCGTCGGTAGGACTACATGCTTCACCTCCCTCCAGTTTGTGGGCATATAGCGGAGTGCTAGGCATGTTCTGAATATTTTACTACTCTAGGCATTATGAGCTTTGTTCCCCATTGCAGTAAGGCCGGTGTTCAAGATTACTTAAATGACAGGACTGTATGGGGTTAATCTGGCTCAACACAGACCTTGCTGTTAATAATTTTGTAATTATTTATTCCTGCTTATTAATCATAATAATGAAAATTTTCATATTTGTAATAGTTGAGCCCAACCTATTTTTAAAAGAGATCTAAAAATCGATCCGTGGGAGTTTCTACTCCCTTCTTCTCCCACAGTGGTCCAATGTAGAGAAGAGGCAAAAAATTACGTTTGCTAAGTATATGTAAATATCTACAGTAATACTTTGACTTTTGATTTTGGTCCGGTGGTCAGTGATATATATGGAGGGAAGGAGTTGATCGCCTATCTCACTTTCCTTCATCTATTAGGTTTTGTACTTCCACCCATGCCTCCGGTAAGGGTTTTGATGTGAGAGAGAAGCTTGCTTACTCAACCCCTCTTTCCGTCCACCAGCAAGCACCCAACGTGACAATGGGCGGCATGGGCGGCCCGGCGCCGCCGTACCCACGCGGCATGCCGGTGGGCGGCGCGGCGGCCGGCGCCGGGCAGTACGGTGCGCAGCAGATGCAGCAGCGCATGCGCCAGCAGATGCTCGCCATGCAGCAGCAGGGGCAGGCGCAGGGGCCGCTCGCGCAGCACTTGCAGCGGCAACAGCAGTACCAGCCGCCCTACTAGACGCGCTAGATGAACACACGACGTTAGGGTGGTCTAAAAGGTTACGTTGGTAACTACTCGACACGTACCGTCAGTTTAAAAAACGGTCATTTGCGCGTCGGACTCGCGCACGAAGAGTTCCTCACGCGATAACTTAAGGATTAAAAAAAATGGAAACAAAAATAAATGTGTCCGAATTTAGTTTTGATACCAGTCCCTGCAGATTGCGGATCCGATGTCAAACAAATTGCTCCACCGACGACGTTATGATGTATCGTGAGTTGTTCGATGAAATTTTAATGATGATGCTTTGGTAATCGGGCGGGGCTTTTAAAACTAGTCTCTTGTATGTAATCGTGCCTTTCATTTATAAAATCTCGTGTAGTACATAATTTGTTGCTCTAGCGGCAACATGAATACATATTCTGCGAAAATGTCAACTCTACCTATTACGCTTCATGTGATACAACTCGTTGACGGACAGACAGACGGATGGACAGAGGAGGCTTAGTATAGGGTCCCGTTTGGCACCATTCGGGTACGGAACCCTAGAAACGGCGACACTTAACGTTTTCACAACTTAAAAATCGTCGCAGTAATATGTACATAATCGTGTCGTGCAATTGCCGTTGGAAATCTAAAAATACCTACTTTCTAGTTATTGCAAATCTCGTGATATATCTTGGCCAATAAGTCTGAAAGGAGGTTGCCCTATCCCTCTGACTTGGGATACGGCGTTTGAGCGAGCCATCCATCCATCCCGCAGATTAATGAGGAAGGAGACCATGTTGTGAAAATAGCATTCATTTGGCAAAACAAATAATGCCCTACAATACAATCATCCCCGAAATAAACATAAACATTTACATACAGGCACATACATCGCTGCTGGCCCCACACAAGGATACACTGTGTAGTGGGAAACCAGAATAAGCGACGTCACACACATATAAACATCCTAGACCTGGGGTTTCCCCCCTTTATCCCCAGCCGGGGATCGAACCCGGGACCCTCACGCATGGTTGGCAGAGCCACAACAGCAGCGCCACTGAGGTCGTTGCCAAATGCTGACAAACACAGCGTCACGCCTTTTCCCGTACGGGGTGGCAGAGGCCCCCGCACCCGCAGCGGTTGTGGGTCAGCCTACCACGCGAGAGGTCCCCGGTTCGACCCCGGCTAGGGGTGAAAAAAAAAACTCAGGTCTTGGATGTTTATATGTGTGTGACGTTGATTCTTCTGAGTTCCCACGACACAGGGTACCCTAGTGTGGGGCCAGAAGCAATGTATGTGCCTGGATGTAAATGTACATGTTTAGTTGTCCAATACTCCATTATGCGTGATGGGGCTAGCCCATCGCCGCAGCTATGGAGAGTGAAGGTTTCCTCACGATGTTTTCCATCATCTAAATGGTACTTGCAAAATGCCTTTCCCCATATAAGGCTAGAAGTAAAGTGGTTCCGGCAATAAAACCGCAAAAATATTTTTATATGGGATCTCAGCTTAGGCTAAATTGTACATTAGACTAAATGTGTATGAATGGATCGAATAGGTACTAGGGTGGGGTTACCTCTCTTTCTCGCATAGGTATCAACCTACCTACCAACCTAGATAGATAGGGTAGTTACCCCTACCCTACCCTCGCTCAGCGTCATATAAACATGGCGCGGACTAGTTTTTGATGTATCTAGCTCGCCTGGAAGGCTAAATCATTTTAAGTAGGTATTAATTAGTTGTATATTTGTATAAGCTAGAAACTTTAATGTTGTTTATTCTTCTTACACCTGGCTACGCAGAGTTTTATAACAATAACTGTCGGATCCTAAGTGATTCTGCGGCTTCTGGCCTTGGTGGGGGGGGGGCTCCCTCTAGGAATATTATGAGTTGAATGCTATTTATTTAGAAGTAGGTTTTTTATATATCGGGAATGGTCGTTCGCAATCTCTTTGCATATACACAGACCACTGTAAGGTGTATGATATAGAATCAATATCTTGGGTAAATACGTTATCCAAGAATAGATAAATATATATTTTTTGTATTTATTTAATAAGTATTATGTCTCATAGTACAATGCATCGATTTGTTTTTTAAACGTTTAATGTAGGTTTAATGCAAAAATGTAAATAACTGTTAAAAAATAACATTATAATTATTACAATACATATGAGTATAACGAAAGGTAAAACCGTAATTTTATTTCTGACAGCTTATGTCCTTTGGGCTTCGGGGAAGCGGCTGCAAACTGCAATGCAACATATCATGCGTAACATGCGGCCTTATGGCGTAAGTCATCTGAGTAGACTTTGACGTTTGAATGCCATGCATCGGCTTCATCTGTCAAATTTGTATCACGCAAGTAGCATCTATCTTATTGGAGGCCAAACCCAAGCTTACTGAATGAAATAAATGGGTATGTTTCAAGCAAAACCCAAGTCCATATCCAAATGTGAAACGAAGACCTGGGACCTACTTCGACGTCGGCTCCAAATTTTTCCAAATTCATATTCCAAATTCCAAATGTCTTTATTACTGTAGATATTTACATATACTTAGCAATCGTCATTTTTTGCCACTTCTCTACATTGAACCACTGTGGGAGAAGAAGGGCGTAGAAACTACCACAGATTGTTTCTTAGATCTCTTTTTAAAAATTGCTTATGCTTAACTAATACAAAATATAATATTTAGTCATTATCATAATTAATAAGCAGGAATAAATAATTACAAAATTATTAACAGCAAGGTCTGTGTTGAGCCAGATTAACCCCATACAGACCCATCATTTAAGTAATCTTGAACATTGTAATATCGCTTTTTCGACAAAGTCGCTTTATCATGGATTTTAAATTGCTCAAATGGCAATTTCAAGATCTCCAGAGGTATCTTGTTGTAGTTGAGAATGCATTGACCCTTGAAAGAATTGCTAACCTTCGCGAGTCTAAACCGGGGCGCAAGTAGTCTGTGAATATTTCTTAGGTTAATATTACAGCTATCGCTAACTTTGGGAAATTTTGTAAGGTTCTTTCGTACATACATTATATTTTCGAAAATAAATTGACTAGCTACAGTTAGTATGTCAATTTCTTTAAAAAGCTGTCTTAAGGAGTCTGCGTTTTAAACTATAAATTGCTCGAATAGCTCTTTTCTGTAAAATAAAAATAGTTCGAATATCCGCTGCTTTCCCCCACAACAAGATACCATAGGACATGACACTATGAAAGTAACTAAAATATACTAGCCTAGATGTGGCCACATCCGTGTTTTGTCTGATGTTCCTAACAGCGTAAGCCGCAGAACTTAATTTACCAGCCAATTTTTCTATGTGAGGTCCCCACTGCAATTTGTTATCAATGGTTATTCCAAGAAACTTCGTGTCATTTACTAATTCTAACGTATTGCTGTCCAACACTAAACTGGTCCCAATTTGCCTGACATTTGGAAGTGAGAATTTGATACATTTGGTTTTACCAGCATTTAACAATAAATTGTTAACTGTGAACCAATTCAAGGTAAATACTCTATTGACATCATCAAAATCTTCTTTTTGTCTTTCAATTTTGAAGAACAGTGAAGTATCATCAGCAAACAACACTATGTTAGTCAATTTCTCCACCATAAAAGGCAGATCGTTAATATATACCAGGAATAAGAAAGGGCCTAATATGGAACCTTGTGGAACGCCAATTTTTACCCCCGATCCATCAGATTTAACGCCGTTGACTTCTGCCTTTTGAATTATATTGCTTAGGTATGATCTTAGTAGATCCAACGCTTTATTTCTAACTCCGTAATGATTTAATTTCATTAGTAACGTGTCATGATCAACACAATCAAATGCCTTCGACAGATCGCAAAAAACACCGATAGCATCCTGAGCGGCTTCCCATGCAGAATAAATATGAGATATAAAGGTAATACCTGCATCCGTAGTCGATTTACCCCTAGTGAAACCGTATTGCTTGGCGTGGAGTTGTTTTGTACGGTTGAAGTGTGAGAGCATTTGATTGAGTATAATTCCCATCAGTGTTGCTGTTTTAGCCACTTTGTTGCTAGATCTAGCGGATTTTCAACGGTTTAGCCACAAATAATAAATTTTAGCCACCAAAACAAATCTTGCAAGTTCTAGCTACTTTTGGTAATTTTTAGATTATTACTGTTGAAAGTTGACCGAGTAAGTAGTTTAAAATAAATCTGAGGTTATCGCCTTTTACGAAGTATCATATCATAATATACCGAAACGAAATCATTGTTTATGATAATAATATAATATTATCAATAGTAATGGAATATTTGAATAGGCAAATAATACTATGCTATTTAGCCACTTCTAACCACATTTCGAAAGTGTTTTTTTTTTAAATAAAACTGGCCACTTTTTATTTTATTTAACCACAAACTAGATTGTCCTAACGGCAACACTGCTTCGAATAAATTGGACACTGAATTACATTCAATAAATCGGATAAAAGCTCTTATGTTAGTGATTTTGGAACGTTTAAACAATAATATTTCGTTTGGTGATTATTGGAAATATTGTTTAACAGTAAAAAAGCAAAGGTTTTAGGAACCAAAGGTTATGTTAGGTTACGATTATTGTTTTCGTTTTTGAGATGGCGTGGGCTGTCTTGCTGCAGCAGAGGAGGAACGCCTCAGGAGTCTCCATAACGAAGAACGGAGGCTGCCGAAAGTCGCAAGTCAGCCGATGATGCCGCCTAAGGCTGAATTTGTTGAAATTTTCCGCCTCACAAAGGGATCTTTCCGAATGATATCAGAGGAAATTTTACCTGCTGTCGGCAACACAGCGCACTAGCGGTAAGGCATAAGGGTAAGAAGATATACTTACTAAATAAATCAATAATGAATATATGTAAAACTTATAAATCATTTTCGCACTTCACATTCTTTGCCACAGGGTGCTACCAGAAGAGTATTAGGGCTTAAGGTCTTCTCGGTTTGGCACTCTACAGTGTCAGTCTGTCTTCGGAATGACACATATGCTTTAAACCACCCATCTATTCTAGGGAAATACATAGTTTCCCATGCACCAGAGTGCAAGAAGGTAACAGAAATTGTAGCAAATTACTGCTTCTAGTAAACTTTTTGTTGCAGGTTCATAGAATTCTTTTTTCGTGGGATAGTCGAGTGTATTGATGGCACTGGCCACAATCCGTCCCGTACAGCAAGAAGAGGAACCACCACAGGAAACAGTAACACTGTCTCAACACTTTACTCTTAAGAAATATATTTATTTAATTCCTACTATCAGTACTCTTTGGAAATCCATAGCATGTCTTATATTTTTTTTTATTTTTTTTTATTTTACATTTTTAGGAGAGGTAACAGCTTTACTCACTAAATACAAAAGACTATATTAACTAAAGAGCTAATAATAACCTCCCACAATTATTTTACTACACGCAAAACGTTCTTGCATTGAAGTTTTAAATTAAAGTAAAGAATCACACAAAGAATTTGTAAAAATACACCTAACTTTTTAGTCAGAACTATACGCTGAAATACAATTACGTGATTTAGGAAAATATCTACTTACAGCAATATTAGCAAATAATAATATGAAGATATCATTATTAATTAAACAATAATACAATCGACTGTCAAACACACCACTACTTCACCCAGCATTGTCCAAAGATGTTAAAAATTTACGAATCATATGAGCCCTTAATGTTTGCGCACTGCTCCAGAATATATCAATGTCATCATTATCGTCGTCATCAACACCGTCAGCACCGTTGTCGCCACTGTCACCGAGACGGTTAAAAGTAGAACACGCTCTTATCAAGAAGGAGTTCTCTCTTTAATTGCAATTGGAACAACGGTCGTCTAAGAACGTTACGACTAGGGACCTTAAACTTAATTTTACCAAGCAGCGATGGACAGTCAACAGTGCCCTTAACTATTTTCATCAGGAATACCATATCTGAGATATCCCTGCGAAGTTTCAGTGGTAACAAATGTAAACGTGCACAACGATACTCATAGCTGAGCTTGGGCAACTTGAACTTAAAGCCGATATATCTTGTAAATTTCTTCTGAATCCGTTCAAGTCTATTGATGTAGACGTCGTAGTACGGGTTCCAAACCTGCGAAGCATATTCCAGATGACTGCGGACATAAGCACAATATAGAATTTTAATAGTTTTCATTCGCTTAAACGACTTCGACGACCTCATGACGAACCCCAATGCCTTAGAGGCTTTACTGACAATATCATCAATATGATGGTCAAAGATAAGTCTGCTGTCAATAACAACACCAAGGTCTCTGCTGTCATATACTCTAGAAAGCGGAAGATCCTTAATTTGATAATTATTTATGTACGGTTTTAATTTACGGGTAAAAGTTTTGAAGAAACACTTGGTGACATTTAAATCCAGCTTATTTGTTACGCAGTAGCCGTCAAGCCTATATAAGTCACCCTGTAAGAGTTCACCATCCGAGACCCCATTAACAACTCTAAAAATCTTCATGTCATCGGCAAAAAGCAGAAATCTAGAGGTTTGAAAACATTGATCAATATCATAGATAAATAATATAAATAGCAGAGGACCAAGAAGCGATCCTTGTGGGACTCCAGACGGTACACTCATCCAGGAAGACCTGAAACCATTGAGAACTACGGCTTGAGATCTTCCTGCAACATACGAAGCAAACCATTTGAGCAGATCGCCTCTAATGCCAACTCTGCTAAATTTCTTCAGCAAGATGTCGTGATCGATGCGATCGAAAGCTTTACTATAATCAGTATAAATGACATCGACTTGGTCGTTATTGTCCATACGCTCACTGATATAGTCATGGAAAAGTACAAGGTTAGATACCGTCGATCTGCCCCTTAAGAAATCGTGCTGCATAGGACTGAAACTAGAATTAAGCGCTTCATATAATTGAGTATATACGACACGCTCAAGAACCTTGGCTATAAGACACAATTTTGAGATAGGCCTATAATGCTCATCGCGCTCACGGGAACCTTTTTTATGTATGGGGGAAATAAAAGCAGACTTCCAACGAAACGGCATGACACCTTCGTTGAGAGATCTTTTAAACAAAATTGTGATGGGAACGGACAGCTCTTTTGCACAAGCAACTAGTAACGAAGCCGGTATAGCATCAGGCCCGGCAGACTTGCACAGGTCCAAAGATTGAAGGAGCTTATGAACATAGGAGCTATTAACTGCGATACTAAATATATCGCACAGAGACTGCGGTTCGACATGTGTATGTGCTTGACCCACATTATCATTGTCAGAGCTGGATGTAATAAGAAAATTAGAATGAAAGTAATCAGAGAAGAAATCACTAATGGTGTTGCCATTGTCGGACGTTTTACCATCGTAAGACATATTCGAGGGAAATGCACTACCTTGGCGTTTCGACTTAATATAGGACCAGAAGGTCTTAGGATTTTTAACTATAGAATCTTCAATTTTAGCTATGTAATTAGCGTGGCATTCACGCTCCATTCTACTTGCTCGGTCACGTAAAATTGAAAAAGACATTTGGTCGACGAAAATATCGACAGCGTCATCTACACTACCACTACCAAGCTTACCTACCCAGTCAAAATCATGGATGTGTTTACGTATTTGCTTATAGTCAGCTTTGGAATAATTAAAGGGAACATGCGGAATGTATTTTAATGGGGTGAAGAATACAACAGGTATATCTATATGCAAAGCCTTATGGTATGGGTCCTCTGGCACCAATGGGTCAGGACATGACATTACCACGACACTTTCATTCGACAATACTAGATCCAATATACGACCAAAGCTGTTTTCAAAACTGTTAAATTGTTGAAGACCACAAGTGTTAAGAGTGTCAATAAAATCTTTCACATGCTCAACTACCAGATTACATGGATAAAGACCGCCATCAATGGAAGACCAGGTTATACTACTCATATTAAAGTCTCCGACTATTAGAAATTTATCATGGACATTGTCAGTCATTAAATGAATTAATTTGGTACAAAAGTTTTCAAGTTGTGTCTTAAATCTATTACCAAGATTTTCGTCACACAGATAGAGTGAACACAAATGTAATGTAGTAATGATTTTTTCGTTACAAGTTGTAGGGACATGCTTATGTCAGCAATATGTAACAGTGGTAGCGAGTGCGCTCTGCTTGCGAGTTAGTCGTTCCGTAATCGCGTTCTAAGTAACTTGTCTCTTCTGTGTTATCCCAGGTGTACCGTGTAAAGCTGAACTGTAATAAAGGATCTATACTAAAGACTAAGTGAATATTATTGACACTCCTAAATTGGTGACCCCGACTCTTTTTTTTTTTTTGGAATCAGTGCAGTGACAAGTGTATACCTACCTACGAACGAGCGGCGACGGGACGACTCCCGGCTAAGTAACCACGACTTGGCCGGAGTTTCAACGTGGAACAATGAGTAAGGGAGCGGGCCAAGACAAGGCTGGAGCCGCCGCCGGACCCAGCAAAGAAGAGCAACCATCTGAAATGGCGTCAATTTCGGTGTCGGCGAGAATCCCTGAATTCTGGCAGGAACAGCCGCGTTTATGGTTCGCGCAGTTCGAGGCGATAGTCAGCCCCCAGAAACAAGGTGACGAATATAAATACCAACTGGCAGTGTCAAAGTTAAGTAGGGATGCATTACAACAGTGCTCAGACATACTTTATACACCACCAGCAGAAGGGAAATATAATTCACTCAAAGAGAGGCTTCTCAAGGTGTACGAAGAGTCTCCAGAACGACAATTTCAGCGTCTGGTCGGTGAAATGGATTTGGGATCACAGAAACCCACGCAGCTGCTACGAAAAATGATGACTTTAGCAAGGAACTGCCAAGCGAGTGATGAAACAGTTCATAGATTATGGATGGCACGACTACCGACGCCTGTAAGAGCGGTGTTGACAGCGAGTCAAGATCAGACATTGGAGAACCTGGGGACAATTGCAGATAAGGTAGTGGAAAACATAACGAGTGTGAACGAGGTAGCGTCGGTAAGCAGCGGTGCAGCAAACTTCGCGATGCAAGAGATG
This sequence comes from Argyresthia goedartella, assembly GCA_949825045.1. NCBI lineage: Eukaryota > Metazoa > Arthropoda > Insecta > Lepidoptera > Argyresthiidae > Argyresthia > Argyresthia goedartella. Next base: position 40,519,666 of record OX463809.1, read on the forward strand.
ATGACAGCTATGAACAAATTGGTCCTGGAGGTAGCTTCTCTGCGCGGCGAGATACGTGGCAGGTCACAAGCAAGGTACCAGAGTAGGGGCAGATCAGCGTCAAGGGGCAGATCGCCATCACCTAACAGAACTCCAGAGAGTCCGGACTGGCTCTGTCGGTACCATTTCCGATTTAGATCAAGAGCGACTAGATGTGAGAAACCCTGCGCATGGAAACAACCGGCGGAAAACTAGAAGCAACGGCCTCAGGAGACGTAGGAAATACCGTGCTGCGAGAAAATCGTCTCTGTGTGTACGATCGTAAAAACGCGTTGCGGTGGTTAGTGGATACTGGTGCGAACATTTCAGTTATTCCAAAATCAAAAGTGAACAAACATTTGCGACGTGGAAATGTATCTTATAAGCTATATGCGGCAAACGGTTCGGAGATACAAACCTACGGAACTGTGACTTTAGAATTAAATTTAAGATTAAGAAGAGCATTGAAATGGGTGTTTGTAATTGCCAATGTAAGCAAACCAATCTTGGGAGCAGATTTTTTAGAGCATTATAAGCTGTTAGTTGATGTAAGTGGGAAATGTTTGCGAGATAAAATTACTGACTTAAAAACAATAGGAATTTTGGTTGATGATGGGGCTACTACAGTGAGCACTTTCGATGGCGGAAACCCCTGTAGCGAAATTTTGGCTAGATACCCAGACATAACCAGGCCTTTTAACCTGAAATATGATACTAAACACGGGGTACACCATTACATTGATACAAAGGGCCCACCTGTTCATGCAAAGGCGAGACGTTTACCCCCAGATAGGTATGACAAGGTCAGGGAGGAATTTAGGAATATGCAAGAATTAGGTATTTGCCGTCCATCGAAGAGCGAATGGGCAAGCCCGCTTCACGTTGTGCCCAAGAAAGATGGGCAAATCCGACCCTGTGGTGACTACAGGCAGCTGAACGCGGCGACCAAGCCGGACCGTTACCCCATCCCAAGACTGCAGGACTTCACATATGGACTTTCAGGTAAGAAACTTTTTTCGCATATTGATGCAAATAAGGCATTCCATAACATCCCAATCAATCCTCAGGACGTCGAAAAAACCGCAATAATTACCCCATTTGGGCTATTCGAGTTTCCCAGAATGACGTTTGGCCTATGTAACGCAGCCCAGACGTATCAAAGGTTCATGAACGACGTAGTATTAAAAGGCATAGAACAGATTAGGTGCGAGGCTACCAGGGAATCGAGTACCGAAAAATCGAACCTATTCTGTTATATTGATGACGTCATTATATCGAGTCATTGTGTGGAATGCCATAAGAAACACCTTGATGTGGTTTGCCAAAGGTATAGTGAGTGCGGGCTAACCATCAATATGGCAAAGTGTGAATTTGCAAAAGATAAAGTAGAATTCCTTGGTTATGAGGTATCGGCGGAGGGTATCACACCCCTCCAAAGTAAAGTGGAGGCCATCATGAATTTTCCTCGTCCACAAACAGTAGAACAACTGAGAAGATTCTTAGGGATGATTAATTTTTACAGATCTCATCTGCCCAGAGCCGTGGAACAACAGCAGGAACTGAACAAGTTTCTGCACAACACTAAGAAAAGAGATAAGACCAGAATAACGTGGACGGAGGAGGCGAGTAAAGCATTTGAACAATGTAAGGTGAGCCTTAGAAATGCTATTACCCTAGCTCATCCATTGGAAGGCGTTCCTTTAGCACTGATGTCTGATGCGTCTGACTCGTGTATCGGCGGAGTACTACAGCAGTGGGATGGTAAGTCGTGGAGACCGTTAGGATTTTACTCAAAGAAACTTTCCGGTACTCAGACTAAATATAGTACCTATGACAGGGAACTTTTAGCAATATACTTATCAATCGAACATTTCCAGAACATGATCGAAGGCCGACCATTGATAATCTTCACGGACCATAAGCCGCTATCATTCGCATTTACAAAGCCCGACAACGGCAAGGAATTAGCTAGAAGAATTAGACAATTAGCATACATAAGTGAGTTCTCAACAGATATACGACATATAAAAGGCGACCTAAACATTGTAGCTGACGCCTTGTCCCGTGTAGAAACAATAGAATGTCCCACTGTGTTCGATTTCGCAGACCTAGCAAGAGCGCAGGAAGCCAATACTCAGATTACATTACTGCTAAATGAAGCGAGCGATAAAAATAGTTATGAATTGAAACAATGTAGCATGCCCAACTCAGACAGCAAGATTTATTGTGAAGTAACTCAGAAAAATATTAGACCATACGTCCCGGAAAATATGAGGAAACAAGTTTTTGATGCGATTCATGGCATCAGCCACCCAGGTATTAGGACAACAAGGAGAATGGTAGCTAAGAGGTACTTTTGGCCAGGTATGAATAAGGATGTAGGCCTTTGGGCCAAAACTTGTATCGCCTGTCAGCGAGCCAAAGTAGTGCGTCATACCAGCTCCGGGATAGGACAATTTGAGAAGAAAGAACGTTTCGAACATATTCACGTCGATATAGTTGGCCCGCTACAGACAACTCAGGAAGGGTACAGGTATGTATTGACAGTTATAGACAGATTCACCAGGTGGCCTGAGGCTTTCCCACTGAAAACAATAACGGCAGATATAGTTGCAAAAACGCTATACGAGGGCTGGATTTGTCGATTTGGAAATTGCAGGGTAATAACCACAGACAAAGGCCGGCAATTCGAGAGTGATTTGTTCACAAAACTGATGCATATGTTAGGGGTAAGTAGAATCAGAACAACCCCATACCACCCCGAGAGCAACGGCATGATAGAACGCTGGCACCGTAGCCTTAAGGCGGCGTTAATGGCAAGGTTATCGCAGACCTCGTGGGTGGACGAACTTCCAACGATCCTGCTTGGGTTGAGAACAGCCATTCGTAGTGATTCAGGGATAAGTGCCGCAGAACTGGTATATGGACAGACAATCACTTTACCAGGTGAAATGTATGTACAGAGTCCTCAGAGATCGTTAGATGAACATGAGTACTTGGAAACACTGCGTAAGTCAATTGCACAGAATAGGCCCCAGCCCAGTTCACACTCGAATTCTAGAACCGTGTTTGTTCATCCGGACCTGAAATTATGTGAGTATGTATTTATTAGAAATGACGCCGTACGCAAGCCTTTACAGCCACCGTATGACGGACCGTACAAAATAGTAAGTAGAACAGACAAATATTATTCGATACAGTTGCCCAACAGAATCACGCAAGTTTCTATAGACAGGCTTAAACCGGCGTATTTAATTAGGGAAGACGAAGATACATTAGGCAGAAACCCAAGGGTAGCATTGAGAGTTAGGGGACAAACAAACCAACAGACAATAGACATGCCACCCCCCTTTTCAAATTTCGAGCCAGCGGCAGATTTAGTACCCGCCAGCGAAAAGTGCACACGTAGCGGCCGCGTCGTCAAGCGACCCGTGCGCTTCATTAATTGAGCACACACAATAGGTATAAGTTTTGAATAGAAAATAATATAGTTTAAATACGGATTTTGTCAGATGTTAAATGACGGATGTTGTTGTAAGAAAAATGTTTACCTCAGCGGTCAGCACCATTAATTAGAATAGTCAATAGTTTAAATATAGCTGTGCGAGAGTAAATCGTCATTATTACCGCAATATTGATAAGAGTTACTTATCGGGCCCATAGCGCATCAATTGTATCGAGTTAACAAAATTGCTATTTTTTGGAACACAATGGGTGGAAATCAAAGCAAGCACGAGGAAATACTCATTGCGCAAAACGGAGCTAATAACGCGAGTCCGCGCATCACAGAGGTAGAAACAAAAGTTAATAGTAATTTTGTGATGTTGATGATGCTGACAGTGGCTGTAGTGCTTATGTATTTGTATGTGGCCTTCAGACTTTACAAGAATCATCTAAGAAAATTGTTTAGAAAGGACATGAATGCAGCATCCCAAAGTGTGTAGCGATTACGAAGTAGTCTCGTAAGTTTTTTTCTGTTGATTGTATTTGCAAAGTATTGTATTGTATTGTATTGCAATGTATTGAATTTCAAGTCGGGCATTGAAACACATGTACCGCATATGTATGTATCGTTGGCTTGGGGACACAAAAATGAATAGGTGTACGTTTATTTTTGTGTCACACAAGTTAATATGGAATGTACTAAAGTATTTTATGTTAGACTTAAGTGGGTTATCCTCAGTTCAGTTTTGTATAACTACAGTATTTCGTCCCAAGTAAGTTTGATAACGTATTGATTGATATACAACTTATGTGTAATTGTTGGAATGAGTATCAACGTAGGACTTTCGTGGGATTGTGTACTTAGTATGACGCCAAGGAGCTACTCATTCCAACAAGTTTTAACTAACGTATTTAATTGCAAGTGTAATTTCTAATCTTTGAATTAGAAAGGAATACATGTAGACAATGTTTTGTTAAACGGATGTAGGCATAAGCATTGTTATAAATAACAAATGAAACACGATATATATTAACAGAAGGTATATTTCATCATTCAGAATCAGAATACAGTTTTGCATTAGTGTTTATCATTGCAGCGTTGCTCAGAACTTAGAGTCAGCAGAATCATTACAGATAGTATCAGGTATTTTTGCATTGTATTGGACGTTTCAAAGTACAGTCAGTCAAGTAAGTTTTTGCATAATGTTTTGTAATTGTTAAAAATTTCAAGTAAAATTTTTGTTTTTTTTAAGAGGGGGATGAGTGTAGGGACATGCTTATGTCAGCAATATGTAACAGTGGTAGCGAGTGCGCTCTGCTTGCGAGTTAGTCGTTCCGTAATCGCGTTCTAAGTAACTTGTCTCTTCTGTGTTATCCCAGGTGTACCGTGTAAAGCTGAACTGTAATAAAGGATCTATACTAAAGACTAAGTGAATATTATTGACACTCCTAAAAAGTCAATGGAATCGTTACCCATATGTCTTCTGCGGAGGTCTGCCAACATGCATTGATCGTCGAGAATAATTCGCGCTTAACAGCTATCAATACGCCTCCCCCTCTTGTCTGCCCAGTTGATGCATAGTTATGGTCGCGACGCCACACTGAGTACCTATCATCGAATATTTCATTATCTGAAGTAGTGAAGAATTGTTACTTTTGGATCACCCCCTCGCCTTGCTCGGGGGTGATCCATGCGTAACAATTCTCCGATGGTTAGTATTCTCACGCTAAATAAAATTCTAATTCAGAACCCATATCATTCTGATCATTTGTAGTTTTTCTAGTACTCAATCGAGCAAAAGTATGCCTATTTTATTTTGAACCCCGCTTTGCTCGAGCATGATCCATTGATCATGGCCCATGGCGCATTCGTGGCCCATTGTTCAATGATTAAGTTAAAGTTAGAGTTAACTACTACGACAGATCCAACTATGTTTCTAAGCTTAACTACTTAGTATTCTAATGCCTGTCTCATATCGATAGTCTAGTTCGATATTTCTGTCTTGGTAATATGTATGCTTGAACTCATCATGTCTAAATTAGTTTTAATGTTATGTGATCAACAGATGATGATAAAAATACTCACTTCTGCTAAAAATATCTAAATAATAGGATCTCCATAAATTAAGTAATTGAAATAAATAACCATACTGTAAATTAGTTATTGAATACTTTATTATTTAAAACACACCATTTTTTTATACACATTACGTTTTTCAACGCACATATTGTTGGGTGATAAATACAGCTATAAATATCAGAACATAAATTATACTCTTTATACAAATTCAATAAATTAGGACATCCATATTCCTCAACATTATAAATATTATTATTATCTAAAATATTTTTCAACCATGACACTTTTTCAAGACCCTTACAATAAATTTCTTTATTTTTAAAGAAAGATAAAAAATATGATGTATGATATTCGTAAGGTACGATTCCTTCACACCATGAAATTTTCCTATTCCTCTCTATCCAAGTAACATGTTTTTTTTCCATGGCTGTTAAATCAGAGTATGGACACGGGGGCTTAAATAAAAACACTTGTACTTTGTCATCATATAGTACAGCCAATTCTTTTAGTATAAAACAATTTTTTTCTGATTTAAATCCCTGAACATCTACAAACACTTTCATGATAATTTACGCACAATGTTGCTCAGTGGTTTATATTCAATAAGACGGTCGTTAATGATTAAACAATAAGCACTTGTTTTGTCTGGAAATTCCTTCGAAGTTTCAATTTCTAGTCTTACATCAACTGGACCAGTTTTTAGAATTTCATTTTGCCTCGAACAGTCAATGACGACTAGAGGGGCTTTCTCCTTGAAAGTTTGAAGATTAAGTAATGGGTCGATCGGAAGGTTGTAGAACAACTGACGGAATTTAGCATACATTTCGTATAATATATAGTACTTATTCTCATCAAATTTAAGGTTAAGAGCATCATACGGGTAATAATGTGAATTTAAATATAGCGTCACATTTTTTAGAGCACAGTGATCAAAAATAGAACTATCATTAATTTTACTATTTTTTTTATCGGTTTGCAGACCAAATATGACATACCGAGGTTTTTCTAATTGAGATGCTGTTTTAACTGCCCATGTATGCTTTGTTGTTTTAGGCAAAAGTGGATATTCATATAGATCCCAATTTCTGAATGGAATTTGTATGGGAATGTCTTTTTCTAAATGCTTCAGCAATATTAGCCTTTGCTTATCTGAAACCTTCACATGCGGCATTCGCCATTGTATTCGTTGAATATCAATGGTTACAGAATTATCTGCATCCGTTATGACGCTGTTTAGATTTGAGCTACCTCTATTAAGAATGAGCTCATGTTTACAATTAATGATTACTTTATTATAGTCTTCTGCAAATCCTAAAACTTTATTTAACGGTAAAAGAGCACTGAAATTTCCACCATGATTTTTCAATCCATTAGTGTTCCACCCCCAAACTGCAGCTGCCTTGTTTTCACCTTCATTCATTGAAATATAAGATTTTAACGTTGTTGTTATGCCAGCATTTCTTACACGATCTATTTCAACCCCATTGATCTCATACCTTATATCTTGGAAAAGAAATGTTATTGCATTATTGCAAAAATTAACATCTTTTTTCACAATTTTACCAGTTGCATCCTTATGAGAAATAACAACACAGCCTTCTATGTAAATACAACTGGCTGAAGGGAGAATATAGATATCCTGCTGGTGAATAGGAATTCTTATTTCATCATTTTCATTGAAACTATTGTTGTATGGGTTGTATGTATGAACTTCATAACTCTCTATAGAGTTATCAAACTGCGCCACATTGTTTATATGAAGAATATTCATAGCTTGAAACCAAGTGCTTTCAGAAAATCTATGTTATTTTTAGTGATATTTTTATTTTTTGCGGGAGTACGTGTTAATCGCTTAACAACATTCCTTCTAATAACACACTTGACTCCCATGTTAGGGACTTTATAATTATTGTTATTGTAGAAAACAATCATCGTCTTTTTCTCAAGTGAAGACACAATTGGATACTTTCACCTCTGAAATTGATTTGATTACCATCCAAGTCTAAAATGTTTATATGTATTTCTGAAATAACGCTTTGTTTAACAGGAAAATAAATCATAGTACTAGGAGTTTCCACAAATCTATGACCTGGAGGAACATTTGGAACAAATTCATAAATAATATGTGTGAGAGCACCGTTCGTATATGAGCCTTGAACTAAATCACATTCAATCCTTATAACAGTTGTCGGCAGAATGTTAACAACTTTAGCCGACTCATGCCATTTATTTGCTTCTAATGTCACCTTTTCAAACCCTAGTAAAGATCCAATACTATTTTCAACATCAAAATTAATGGGTTTACTACAAAATATTGCACATTTCATGGTGTTGTTATTCGGTCTTATCTGAAACTCACAATTTTCAATTCTGTCTGCGAGGTACTCATTTATATCATATAAATCATACAAGCCAGTAGGTATTTTTATTTCATTTTTTTCTCTTCCATATGAGAAAACATTGTTATTATGATCTATATTTGGTATTGAATTAAATGCTGAAAAATATATTAAACCACATTCGTAAAGACCATCTAACGTAAGAGAAGGCATATATCTTGACTCCAGCATAGATTTATCACCGGTGATAGTGAGCGTTAGAGACATTATGGAGGACTGAATTATAAATTACAACTAGGTAATATTTATCTTCCCACATTTTCCCAAAACTTCTTAAGATATTTCAAACAAAGATGGCCACAGTTAAAAGTATTATGTTTTTGAAAATTCTCATAATTATAGTTAATGCAGGATCCCATATAATTTAAAAACTCTCTCGGGGGTCTTAAGTTTCCATAACTGTCAAAATATTCAATTTTATCCTTCATTTTGGCATAGGCTACCCAATGTGTTCCAGAATTCTCAGAACTGTCTAAATTAATTATACCACACTCATTTCTTAAAGGTTTTTTCGGTAATTCGTTTCTCATGAATACCCCTCGAAAATATGGTATATCATTCGAATTATTTAATATATCAATGTTGCTGAGAGCTCTGTTAGGTAGCCGTTTACTTAGTTTTTTTGAGTTGTATATATACCTAACCCGCTTCCATGCTGCTTGAGCTGTAAACCTTGACCGATACATACATCATTCATTTTCTCATTGAATCGTTTTAGTTCAGATAAACGTTTTTTTGCCGATTTTATTGTGTTGACTGCTTTAGCAATACCTGCTGCTCCACCTGCTAAACTACCTACTGTCGACAATCCAGCAAATATCGGGATCAGAGGTAAAAATCCGCCAGTTTTCGGTACTGGTATGATTCGTGGTATGCCCATAGGTAAATCTGAAGCAAACTCTTTAGCTGCTGCGATAGCTAGCTCGATTGCTGCTTTTTTGCATTTAGGTTTAAGTTTCTGAACATGTTTTTTATCATGATTGATCATATTTTTGAACGTCTTTTTGAATCCTGCACCCGATTTTTTAATAACGATCCTTCTTTTTGAGATTTTCTCTCTGGGTTTTAACGATGATTTCTTTTTGTTCATGATTATAAAAAAGGTATACCAGGAAAATAGTTTAGCTGTTAACTATCCTCGAACGAACTCTGGAATGGAATGATAACTTATTACGATAGGACCTGGTTATAAAACTTTAGATTTATCTATCCAACTGTTCTCGTTAGAAGAAAAGCCTAGCCACTTAACCAATAGACGATTGCCTTTAGTTTTTAATACTTTTTCAACTAAATAAATATCGGGGTGCGGAGTTATTTGAAGTTCTTGTTTATAAAATGCCCCTAATATTGGCTGGCTTTTTGCATCAATTAAGAGGTATGTGGGAGGAGCTGTATTGTTAACTTTTATTATTTTAAACACCTCTGTTGACCAATTGGGAGTATATCCTTTTTCAAACGTTCCTTTGTATTTGCTTATTCTAACAAAATCTCCAACTTTTAATTTGCTAGGAGGACTCATGGTCTGCAATTTGCTCTGCTGTGCTTTGTATCTATTCAGAATTTGTTTTTTATTATATATATTAACTTTATCTGGAGCTAATCCAATAGTTCTGTGAAAGGAAGCATTATACGACCTCAATGCGGTATCTAATATACCATCAGCCCATTTATAATTCCCATTCATACTAAAATGCTTATACAATTTGTTTTTCAACGTCCTTATAAATCTTTCTACTATGGATGCCTTCTTAGTAGAATATGTGGAATAATGGTTTATGCCATATTTTTTTATTAAACTATGAAAACTTGTGTTATAAAATTCTGTACCCAAATCAGTTTGTAGGTTTTTTGGAATACGTCCCTTATCTATTAACATTTGAAATGCTTCAGCAACAGATTCTTTGTTCTTCTGCTTAAGTGGATATGCCCAAGCATATTTTGAGAATGAATCGATGACTGCTAAAATAAATTTATTTTTTGAGTTCTCGTTTGAAAAAGATTGCATATCTATTAAATCAGCTTGCCATAAATCATCGATATCTTTTAATATGACACTTCTTCGCGGAAAATGTTTTCGAGCATTTTTATGTATTTCATTTACCACCGTTTGTTTGCTCATTTTCTTTTTTGTTTTTGTGCAATATCATCTAATTTTCTATCTACTTTATTAACATCGTTATTCAATTGAGAAAGTAACTGTTCAACTGTTTTTATTTTTTTTGTAAGTTCACAAAGTAATTTATCAACATAGTTTTTAGTGGCGCAGTCAGCAGGATCAATTGGTTCCCCAATATGCTTTAAGGTTTTATGTTGGAGATCAAATCTATTTTCAAGTTGTTTAGTATTTATAATTCTTTTGTGAACATGATGGCCAAATTTATCAACATTCATGTTTAACTGAAAGAATATAACTAAGCTATAGTTTAACGAACATTCGCTTTTATTTATTTTTTTATGATGCCGGCTTCTTTTAGTTCTTCAATAATTGATATTATTTCATTATTATGGCTTGTGTTTCCAGCATCTTTAGATGCAATTAAAATTTTCAATCTTTCTATTAGCTCATTTGGATCATCCCAATAAACATAGTCAGTGTTTTTTTTATATTTTTTTAGAGGTCTTAAATATCCTCCTTGCTTAATATCCTCAACATTTTTATCAGAGAATAATGGTCTAATGATTTTACAATACTTTATACCCTTATCGCCTTTGATTTGTGCAGAAGGATTGAAATCCCTTTTGTGAGCATTTGTTGAACGTAATATCTCTTTATAAGCAATTTTATCACTCTCAGTAATGGTCTTTAATTCAGGTTTACTCTTTAATAATAACTGCTCTATTCCTGGTGTTATCATATATTTCTTATCACCCACTCTAATCATTCTTGTACCATCTTGCGGCCCTGAAATCGATACTACGGTATTCCCAATCAATAACAAATTGTTCTCGCTTCGTATTCCAAAAGGAATATTCAATTCCCTATATTCACTATTATTTTCACTCAATGGTTCTGGGGTACTAAAACTTAAATCGTTAGAAAAATCATTATGTTTAACAGGTGTAACACAGCTTTCTGCTGGGTAATCCATTTTACTAATACATTCATTACTACAGTCTTGGTCGGCTAGTTCTAGAGACATTTCATCATTTTCAGGTATTATCGATGAAACTATCTTATTGATGTGCCCTTTACTACATTCTCTTATAGACTTTGTATTGCTACCAAGTGTAACCAATGTATCTAAAGGATCAACTATAGCTTTGAACATTTTTCGTGTTCTCATATCATAGTTATTTTCCTCTTCACGTAACCGTTTTGCTTTACTTTTAATTGCTTTTACAGACTCTATTAACTGTTTTTTAACATTTGAGTTCAATTTAGAATTCATTTTATGTAATCTGGTTAAGTCTTCCAGCTATTGATGTGGAATGATTTAAATGTTATCCAGGGTTTCTATTTATGTATAAAAAGTTGATTTTTTAATTGTTTTTTTTTTAAAGTCAGCCTTTTAATCAAACTCTACAAAAACATCAAACCCTTTTCTATACCGACCATTTTTTAAACTACAGTCTTTGTTTATTAACAAAAACATATATAATTCCTTCCATATCTCAGCACATAGTTTTTTAAAGTCAATCCAGCTCATATCAGAATTAACATGTTCATCATAAATATGCTTCAAGTTTATATCATCCTGCCTGAATATAATTAGGAAATTAACATTGTCTCTTATGAGCTGTTTCGGTATTTTTGAATAAGTTTGTGATAAATAGAAATAATCTATTTGTTTATGCCTACCCATCGAGTAGTGATTTCTAATATTTATCTGATTTTCACAAGTTACATCATCAAATATGAAGATGGAATTGCTTTTTGCATCAGTTGGGGAAATAAGATCCTTATCGGTCTTAAATATAAAGAAATGTATACTAGGAATTAAACTAAAGACATCTTTCAGAAAACAATATTTAGGTTGAAAGGCTGTTTTGCTATAAAGATAGACATTATGAAACTTGAGACCATTTTCATGTATTAGTAAAGTTATCATGATGTTTGTTTTTCCACAGTTAGAAGGACCGCATATTATGGATCGAATTGTATTAGGAAGCAGTACACCATGTCTGTAAGATCTGGATGGAGCACCAGCATTGATTTGCTTAATTTCTAAAGATACGGCTTGCTTGACCAACTTCATTATTAGGTATGATATCTGCTTTCAATATATCACATGATTTATAAGCATTCAATACATGGGATTAGAAGTTGCAACATGATTCCGAATTATCCAAATTCATCAAAACTGTGTTGTAATTGGATAAGAAGTTTTTAGATTTGTTTACATTCTTTAAAAGGTGCTGCCTACTTATGGCCTTAGTAAGAGGGAGTATGACATCCAATTACATCATACAAGTTTCACAGCTCCAGTCCAAAGCACACCTCATCTGAGCAGTCATATTAAATTAAAATAAGTAAGTATGATTACTATGTACCTAGTCTAACTCCTACCATTTCTGATTTCCTAATAGATAACAGTTTCAGCTATTCATGTTTTGATTTCATAGCTTTTTTCTAATTGTTGCATACTTTTGTGTTTTCAGATAATGGCAGAGCTTACAATTGATCTTGAAGAAGACACGCCGATCACCAATCCTTACTATTATGTGCAAAATGTTGACGACTACATCAGCAAAAATTATCCCACGCTATTCCATTCACAAGCTGATGAAAAAAACCCAGATGTTAATAAGGAGAGTGGAAATGAAGCAGCAGCAAAAAAAAAGAAAGTTATAAGACGCTTTACACGTGTCACTCATACTCCTGCTAATTCCTCGTTTGTTATGAAGAAATCAAAGCAAAAGGGACATCGAATGATAAAAATTCAAATACATGACTTAAGTGATAAAGAAGATAGTGATGACAATCCTACTGTGAGCGTGCAGTATATAGCAAACCAGCACTATGATGAAGTGCTAAGATTGGCGGAATCCCTTGTTTCTAAGATTTCTAAAGAACTAGGGGAAGGAAGTGGTTGTTACGATGTTCCTTATTAAGTTTCCGATAAATATGTATCGTCTCTAAAATATAAGCATGACAAATTACCTATTTCAAATAAAAAATTCTTCTGAAATGAAATATTCTTTTTTATTTTAACAAAGATTTCTATTAGGTGATTAGCACTAATTAACGATTGCGTTTTTAATTTTTTATAGCTTGAACTTACCAAGTAATTAGATGTTATAATTTTAAATGTTTGAAAATAAAAGGCTGGACAAAATTCGTATTACCTCAATGCAATCATGAATTAGGACTACTAAAGTAAGAAAAAATAAAACATTTTTTTATAACATAATTTGATATTTATTCTGATAAACATGATAAACATTTGTCATACAATCCATTAGTTGCTTATGTAATAGGTTATATCTATTAATTAAAGGGTATATGAAGACAAGGTTATAAGGTTAAAATATAGTTTCACAGTGTCCCCAAGGTAAAGTAGAAATATTATCATCTAAAATGACACGCTTATCATCATCTCTCGACAAAACTAATTTATTTATTCTTTGTGTATAAATTTTATGTTTTCGAGATTTGATTATAAACATATTATCTCTAATACATTCATTATAAAGTAAAGCATCCTTATATTTCTTAAAATTAAGTTTTCGGGTTACACACTTTTTTATTCCCTTAGCTTTAGTTATTATAGCTTTTTGCGATTTAATACAGTAAAGTTTAGCTCTTAGACCTACAAACTCTGTCACTATCTCACCACCCATCTCATCTTTAAAGTAACCGGGTATTTTAGCATTATTGGAGGGTATATTATATATATTATTTTTTTCAAAATTACTGGTGTCAAAATGTTTGATATTATTGCGGAGATCGCTGTAAAAGTCTCTAGTTTTGATCAAATACAACAAACTATCAGTGTCAGTGTAACAAAGTTGAATGTTATCTTTATAGAGACCTTTCATCACATTATAGTGAAAATTATATATATGACATTTCGCTAATTCCAAGATGGTGAATCCAACATAAATTGGGCGATCTAGAATTACTTTTGATTTATGCAATTGAATGGCTACTAAAGTTTGTGAAAAAATCGAAATATCTTTAAAATTTGGAAGACTTACATACTTTTCAGCCCCAATGATCTTATTCGTGATATTTGAATTATCTTTCCAAATGTTAACCAATTTAACATCAACATGCTTTCTCTTATTTTCTATTGTTTTTCCAAAAATTGAATTGTTCTGTTTTTTGAAAAAATCTCTTTCAAAATCAGAATTCGCCTGCTGTCTGAGAAATGTATTTAGCATTATATGCGGCTTCAAGAAGTTATCTTGCTCAAACGATAAAATTCTATGTATTTTTAATAATATCAGACCATGTTCAAGACATTCCTTTAAGTGTGTATAATGTATAATGTACTTATGTTTATCATAAACACTTGCTATCAATTTTGTGTTTTTACTACCAAAAGGAGTAAACTTTTCAGATGCAAAGGGTAGATCCGAATGGTCATCATGCAATTCAGATGGATAATGCAAATCTACCTCCAGAATGTATCCCGTTTTGTCATCTTTTGATAAGTTACTTAGGTCAAACATTTCAACTTCACAAGTTTCTAAGAATCGAAAATTTTTCATTGGGAGTTTCTGCATCATAGCGTATCCATATAAATTGACACAATCTAGATAAACCAAAAAACTGTCTGTTTCATTAGAGTTGTAATTCGGAAGATATTTATTATTCGCTTTAGCATATCTCAGAGAACATTGAGCAAGACCTCCACGTATACCCTTCTCTATTAGCTGATATATTTCTATATCCGAAATTAAATCCAGTACCACATTTGTGTATAAAAGCATGGCATCCCAACTTAATGAAGGTGATGATACATAGTGACATGGGTCAAGCTTGTAAAATTTTAAACTCATATTTCGGAACTTTTCGAATACATCACATAACAACAAAACGTCACACTTTAAATATAGATCAGTATATTCACCAAGGGTTTCAATCCCAAAAGCTTTCCAAACAGTCAAAGCATGTTTGTAATCATCATCAGTAATATTTTGAGATGTCAGTTTGTTATAAAACTTTGACTTCTCAGGCAGCTGTATTTCATCATACCGATCCCACTTGTCCACATAGTCATAGCAATAAACCCCTTTCTGACATGCCAAATTAAATAATTTCTCATCATTAAAAAAAGATTTTAACTGTTTAAAATCTTCAGACTTCATAGTTCGTACTAAACTATCTAAGCTTGAACTCAAGAAATTAAATGAGTCAATAAATTTCATCTGAATAATGTTTTCTGCATTTATTGGGATAAATTTTGTGAATGAGATATACTTTTCCTTGGTTTTGGGTATTAAGTTAATTCTACCAAAAACATTTGATAGCTCATTAATAAATAGATGGCAATCGTATCCTGATAAATTGTGAAATATGATTGGGATGAATGGACAATCTACAACTTCCAAGTTACATTTATTGTGGGCAGCCCCTCTATATTGACCTGTGAAATGATCATGATCTTTTACTTTTACATCATTGTCGGAAAAAACATTTTCACAGATATAACATTCTTTTGCATTTTCAAAAGAAAGTTGTTGTGACTCACCCAATGGATTGATTACCCTTTTAACTGCTAGTATTTCATATAAAGTTTGTAAATCATGTACTAATGATTCTACAAATTTCTTCGAGCAATCTGGTCCTCTGTATGAAACAAAGTTATTTAGTTCAGGATTTGAATCGCAACAAATAAAATAGGCAAAACAAGAAGCCTCATGTATTTGAATGTTCTCTGTATAAGCTGATTTACTTTTATCAGAACACTCTCGTAATAAACTTTCAAAATCACCGTATATTACAATGGGTATTCTCTGTGTTCTTTCGTAATGAGAAAACCTTAGTTTTGAGTTCTCTTCAGGTAGAATAGTTTTTACTCTTGCACAATCATGATTATTTAATTTATCCTCACTATCAAAATACGAGAAGCATTCATCACATAAAAACATCTTTTTTCTATTTTTTGTTATCTGTTTATGTACCAATCGTTCAAAATTGGAAATTAAACAGAAATGATTTTTACCATTTCTGCTAATGTATAGTAAGTTGACATGAAAGAGCTTGCGTTTAGCTGTTTTGTACAAAGGACCAACGACTGTGTCATGCTTTTCTAAACCATAAACATTTACGCTAATGGTGGGATTATTTTTCTCAAATTTTCTTATATCGTCTACGCTTGGAGGGAATGTAATACCATCAACATTTAATATTGTTGAGTAATGGGGATATGATGATACTCTATTCTTATTTCGTTGTACAGGATAAATATGAGCAATAATACACCATGCGAAACAAAATTCATCATCATTGCAGATGTTTATACATGATTTAGTATTTCTTATTCTTGGTGGAAGTGGTATATGAGACCCAGCACGTAAAGGATTATATTTAACAATATTCACTTCTAAATGACTCACAAACTCTACAGACCATCCAGATTCTGATGATTCAAACTCAGAGCATTTGGAAATCATTCTATCATAACACATCTGTAATAGTTTCAAAATATCAGTACTTTGGTAAACGATGTTGTATGATGTATTAAATGATTTTAAAGACGTTTGCTCATTTTTCAGTAGGATAAATGATATGAAAAGCTCGAAACCAATTTTTACCGACTTATGAACTTTCAAACACTCGCTTATCAAGGAAATAGTAGTATCAGTTATTTCTTGCAGAAACACTTCAGGCGAGATTATACCTTCTGTAGCATTTATTCGATAACTTACAATTTTATTCTTAAATGCACTGGCTAGTATTTGAACATTTTCATAACTTGTTTGAATTAAACAGTTAGATTTATGAATATTAGTCCTTTTATGTGCAGATATGTTGGAAACATTCAAACTGCATGCTTTACAGTAAACCATTGTGTCTGCTTCAATTACAGATTTTAACTTTAATTATAAGTGTGTACTCGAAGTAAAATGATGTTGTGTTGTTATGATGGAATAATATATTCTTTTAGTTTTGTATTTTAGATTTTTGGAATTTTTCATTAGCTGAAAAAAATTACTATTTAAAAAACATTAGATGGGTAAAGAATTGGTTGGATGTGCTTAAAGTGTTATGTTGTTATGATGGAATATTATATTCTTTCGGTTTTGTATTTTAGATTTTTGGAATTTTTCATTAGCTGAAATAAATTACTATTTAAAAAACATTAGACGGGTAAAGAATTGGTTGGATGTGCTTAAAGTGTTATGTTGTTATGATGGAATAATATATTCTTTCGGTTTTGTATTTTAGATTTTTGGAATTTTTCATTAGCTGAAATAAATTACTATTTAAAAAAACATTAGACGGGTAAAGAATTGGTTGGATGTGCTTAAAGTGTTATGTTGTTATGATGGAATATTATATTCTTTCGGTTTTGTATTTCAGATTTTTGGAATTTTTCATTAGCTGAAATAAATTACTATTTAAAAAACATTAGATGGGTAAAGAATTGGTTGGATGTGCTTAAAGTGTTATGTTGTTATGATGGAATAATATATTCTTTCGGTTTTGTATTTTAGATTTTTGGAATTTTTCATTAGCTGAAATAAATTACTATTTAAAAAACATTAAATGTGTAAAGAATTGGTTGGATGTGCTTAAAGTGTTATGTTGTTATGACTGAATAATATATTCTTTCGGTTTTGTATTTTAGATATTTGGAATTTTTCATTGGCTGAAATAAATTACTATTTAAAAAAACATTAGATGGGTAAAGAACTGGCTGGATGTGCTTAAAGTGTTATGTTGTTATGATGGAATAATATATTCTTTCGGTTTTGTATTTTAGATTTTTGGAATTTTTCATTAGCTGAAATAAATTACTATTTAAAAAACATTAAATGTGTAAAGAATTGGTTGGATGTGCTTAAAGTGTTATGTTGTTATGACTGAATAATATATTCTTTCGGTTTTGTATTTTAGATTTTTGGAATTTTTCATTGGCTGAAATAAATTACTATTTAAAAAACATTAGATGGGTAAAGAACTGGCTGGATGTGCCTAAAGTCTGCTTTGGCCGCTGTGACAGCTCTCGTGATAACTTTCCAAACATCTGAATCATCATCTATGGTGGACTTGTATGTGATAAGAGCATTTTTATAACGATTGTTACCATGCCGCTCAGCATCCTTGCTGTTGTGGATAGTCAGCTCCACATAGTAGGCCCCCTGTTTAGTCAGATCCTTCTGGAACGTGTAGCCGGATCCAACGCGTCTGCTCAGGAAACTGCGTAGAGCTGCTGCTCGGATAGGCTGGGTTCGATCTTCCTCATCCTGTAAATAAGACACAACACAATTAAAATAAATGTTTAATGACATATCCGCTACCTACTAGATTAAGTTGAGATGTAATGTAATGTACCTAAAAAACAGGAATGCTGATTGGGCTAGAAAAATACGAAAATAGGGATAGCTTATTTCTCTGCGGTGGAATGCATGCTAGCCTTGTTTATATCACCTTCATGAAATAAATATACTAATGATAAAGATTGCATCACTGGATAGCCGTAGGTAGTTGGTAAAATATAATTTAACTCACATCAGAATCCGGAAATACTCGAGGGCTCTTAGACTTCTTCTTTGGTGGAGGCTCAGTCTCTGATTCCGAATCGCTCCCAAATAGTGACTTGCTTGCAGCCACCGCCGCTGTAGACGCCTTACTGGCTTTCGGCTTACTCTTCTTAGCAGCGGAGGCCTTAGGTTTGCTGGTTGATTTCTTAGGCGCTGGTTGTGTCGGCGGGATGTCCTCTACATCGGAGTCAAAGGGATTCAGAGACGACCTGTAAAAACAAAACGATCAATGATAAAACTAATTTGCAAAAATATAGTTATAAGAGCTCCGTGGTCTAGTGGGTTTCATGCTTGCCTCTCACGCAGGAGATGCAGGTTCGAATCCCGGTGCTGACCATGACCAATGAGATAAGTCATTTATCTTAAGTACGTTATACGGACACTAACGGTGATGGAAAACATCGTGAGGAAACCTTCATTACTCCATAGCTGCGGCGATGGGCTAGCCCCCTGTCACGCAAAATGGAGTATTGAAACACTGGCTGAAAGTGGGCACAGGTTTGCCTCTGCCACCCCGTATGGGAAAAGGCGTGACGCTATGTATGTATGTATGTATAGTTATAAGTACTTACATACTTGCGGAGTTTTAAGTCTTCAACTGCAGACGGTTAAAAAATATTATGATGCACAATGTATCCAGATCGCTCTTATATAGGCCAATTATATAAAGGTGAGATCTTTGTGTAAATTCGCCTTTCTCATGAAATTGCCAACGCGTTTTTCATACAATTTTCAACCTTACTTAATAGATGTATAAAAGTCCCTTTACAATTATCTATTTGTCAACAATTTGCTCGCTACCTTATAGTTACCAAATTGGAATATGTTGTTACATTCCTTTCCTTCTTAAAGCAATAGGAGATGATGATCACTTATGGTCATGCTATGTACCTGACTCAAGAGAGAGGTGAAATATAAGGGGTCATGTTAGACTGGTTGAATATCATATGATGATGATACTATGGTATTGAATAATATCTAAAAACCAGTTTAAGTTAAACCCTCGTGCCTTTTTTCCCAGATGAGGTTGCTGAGGCATTATGTCCTGCATAGTGAGGACTTGACAACATACTTGGCTAATGCTGGGCTATCCCCTCTTGTCATTCAAAATGAATACCGGCTGAACTAGGGCTCAGTTGTGCATCTGCCACCCCAAACTGTAAAAGACATAATGCTATAGTTTTATAGCGCATCGATGAGCTAGCCCCTCTGTCACACAACATTAAGTATGGATTCAACTGAACGCGGACGCAATAATTATGCCTCTGCCACTCCACATGGGAAAAGGTGTGATTCGGTATTCGTTTGTGTTTCATGGTTTATTCCATGATGAGGTAGCTAGGGCATAAATATTTGCATGTGTTTAGCCACCATGGTTCCCCATTAGTTGCATGATGGTTAGGGGGCAAGCCCATCGTTATACATATCATGAGAAAAAACTTACTTATTTTATACTAAAGAATCAGGATTTTGGAGATTTCAGTCGATATAGACGCCAGCATCAGGTACATAACACTTTCTCTACAATAATACAGGGTGTAATAAACATCGATTTAGTCAAAACAACTTTATTTTTACGTTGCTATAAACGCATATACAGCATGTAACAGAAAGGGTATGATAATATGATAGATGTTCTTAGGGACATCATTCTGAACAACATTCGACACATTTCCCCCTTTCTGATTAAAATCCCCTTTCTATTACCAACAACACCCTGTAAATCATCAGACCACCCAGCTCAAATTATACAAGATGTAACAGAAAGATGTATTCATATTTTAGGGGGGTTGTTAGGAACATCATTCTGATCAACTTTTACTATGAAACCGATTTGATCAGAGCAACTTTATTTTTCACTTCTCTACACGTTTTGTATCGGGCTATCAGCTGATTTGTATGGAGAAGTGAAAAATAAAGTTGTTCTGTTCAAATCGGTTTCATATTGAAAGTTGATCAGAACGATGTACAAGACAACCTCCTAAAATATGAAAGTAAAAATATACTGTTACACCCTGTATAGGAGAAAAAAATAATAGTTAATCCGATGAAATCAATTTCATAACGGAAGTTGTTTGGAATGATGTACCTCGCCTACCTCGTTGAGTTAATACACTTCTTCTGTAACATCCTGTATGAAAAATCATATTGTACAATAAAGAGAGACATTGAGTTCATGATTCTATACATGATAAACTAAACTAACTAATTTAAAAAGAGATTTTGTAAATGGGATCTAAGGATACTGCAAACTAAAGGTTTAGTTGCTTTGTTTACGTTGATACGTTCTAAATCGACGTCATTAGACATCCCCAATTGCATAAACCCGCGGGGCACGCTATCATTCCAATAATATAATTCATATTCCGATTAATGCGGTAGGAGGCTAGACCATTGTCGTAGTACCTAACATACGTAAGAAAATCTGTGTAGGTAACGTGTGTAAGATAAATTACTTCTTAATGATATAAGGTATGAGCATTGGGAAGCGATGATGCGATCATGTTGTAGCCATTTCTGTATTATGCGCACAGTTGTCTGTTTAACTATGTCTCTACATACTCGTAAATGATACGAACAGACGTGCATGCGGCGGCGCTGTATTTATAATGCATAAAAGGTATGAGGTTTGATCGCAGATCGGTGTAGATGTGCAATCGCGGACGCGCGGATTACACACGAAGCGAAACGATGATATTTTATTTTGCATAAGAACATTTACCATTGGAGGATTGTTACTTTTGGATCACCCCCGAGCAAGGCGAGGGGGGTGATCCAAAAGTAACAATTCTTCACTACTATCTGAAAATTCATCTAGAAGCCAGGTCTCGGTTAAAGCGACAATATCATAGTTGTTCAATAGGATATTCTGAAAAATAGTATCAGTCTTTGTCCGCAGTCCCCTTACATTCTGATAGTACAGATTTAAATTATTCACGGCGTTGTAATATCATAAACTAAATAGATGTCTAAGCAAAAACTAATTAACAAATAAAGCGGGCAAAGCAACAAGCACATGCTGCGAACTCGGTAACATAGGAACGGGTTATTATCAAAGCAATGATCACTTATAGGCAAGTACGGTAGCGGACGGCGGCAGCGACGACGAGGCAAATTAGACATTAAATAAACTGCAGAAAGGCTCATTAGGGTCATTACGAGCTGAGTTAAAAAGGTGTTGGAATAAAAGTTGTTTACTAGGCAGTGAAGTAGTGTGTGTGTAGCAACAGGCGAAAACATTAGCAATATCGGATAGCAGCAGGGAGCAGTGGTTCTCAAAGTTTGTAAAATTTTGAATGACACTAAAAGTAATGGTTGTAGATTACGTAATTTTGGACAGGTCCCTCTTAGACTTGATTTGAAAAATAGGTGAAGTCTGATTGCGCCGTACCATAATCTTCGCATGACGCACCCAGATAAATTCGAACTCCTTCTCCTTAACCAGTAGTTTGGCCGAATTTAATAGTTGTTTTTGTTCGATGGTCAGATGATCATTGACGAAGACACTGCCATGTCCCTGCATCCCGATATCAGCCAGTGACATATTCTTCACAGTTCGTCCGGCAGCAACAAAGTTTTCCTTGTCGTAGCGATGAATGAAGCAGACAATTATTGATTTACCCTTGTTATCGTCACGCGAAGGAACTCTGGTAACGAAATTAATACGATCGCGCTGGATTGCGAAACCAATGGTGGTCCCAACTATTATGTCAAAAAGATTATCCTCTTTTGTTTGGGGAACACCTTTTATCTCGACATTATTGGAGCGCAGCCATTGTTCTCGGCTTTCAGAAGCTTCCTCAAGACGTAACAACCGTTCATTCATTTCAGCAGCTTCAACTTGACGCTCTTCCATGCGGACAACGCGGCTCTCCACATCATTAATTCGCAAATGGATGTCATCGGTCTTGCTCTTTAACTCGGAGATGTCACTGAGAATGACTTCTAGACTCTTCAGAGGAGCTAATTGAAGGACCATGGCATCAAGGCGCTCCATAATGAGCTCGAGCGTTGGCACAGCTGGAGATCCCGGGGGCAGCTTAGAAGTACTCGGAGGAGCAACTACAGGCCCCCCGCCTGGCGGCTTCGTAACAACTGGTGCCTTGACGGAGCAGGTGGAACACATCCATTCCCTCTTCTTCTTCTCCGCCAGTCTCCGGTACTTGGCCTCGGAATGTCTTAGCTTAATTCATTACCTGCTCGTAAATAATATACTGCCCTGTAAAGCCAGACATGGAGAGTACGACTGCTGCTGGGGAAAGGTATGGCTCATAGGTATGTTAAAAAAAACAGTTACAAAACTAAGTTTATTATATTGCAGTGTTACAAAACGATAATTGTACTATTATTTAAATGTTTATGAGGCGTCCCCAGAGCATGACGGTTTACTAAATGCAATGCTATTCTTTCCAGTGTCTGCGCGCATCGTTCTCCGCTTACCGCCGCCGCTAGTCTGCTCTCCTTGATGTCATCTGCAGTCACAATAAAATGTACTATTTTTATTACTTTTTATCTTAACTAATAATGCATAATATTGTACATTAGCATGTAGTTTTATTTATTACAATTTTGTTGATCTCACCACATAACACTCAACCATTTACATCATATTGAAGATATGAGACTGATGAATTCATTATGAGATTGAGTTTTTATTATATAGGTAGTCATCATCATCAAAATCATCATGAACAGCTTCTAACTGTCCACTGCTGGACTAAAGGCCTCTCCCAAAAATGAGATGATATGTACATAGATCCTGGGCAGACGGGTTGGTGACCCTTTGTTGCTTCCTAACACACCCTCGGGAAGAGAAGGGCTGTATCTCAAGTAGGGACAGTCGGCTCATCTTAATCCGACACAGCGAAGCACGACCTACTGACTTACGGTAGCATAGGGCGTGGGAAATTGGAATAACCAACTAGGTACCGAATAAAATACAGTTTTAGGAAGCTAAAGCTATGCTTTAAATAATAAACAAAGAGAAACTTGAACTGTCAACATGGAAACAGTGTGCTTTTAGCGTTAACAAAACGCATTTGCAATCAATGTTTTTTTAAGCCAAAACTTGGTATTTGACAAAAAAAAACAAAATTTAATTTCAGTTATTTCCTCAATATTTATGAGAATTTATGCAACCGATTACATTACGCAACATCAAAACATCACTCGTCGATGCACATCCCTATTTAGTTCGTTCACATGAAGTTCAGGCTGTCGAAAGCCATCGAAATGCCCCGTAATCGATGAAATAGCATGAGATGATGATGAACCATAGACACACGACTTGAACATCAGGCAGCTCGCACCCAGTGACGACACCGACGCCGCCGCAGAGCCCGAGACTGACCCTTTACATCAGCCGCGGGTCTGTCCTCTCACAGCGCACATGGTGACGAGCGACCAGCAGCTCGCCCCGAGTGACGTCACCGCCGAGCTCACACATGCGCCGCCGCCAATGACGCCGCAGCCTGCCGCTGCACACCAGCGCCAGTGCCAGGAGCCAGACAGCCCAGCAACGACGTGCACAGCGACGCCGCCGGCCGGGACCTCACACGTGACACCTCGTAGGACTGTTATGTTCTCGGACAGGCTAGGTGTAGGTATGGGACCAGCTCTTCGTACTTGTCGCGTAGGTACGGTTATTAACTATTGCATGCCCGATGTCCCCTTCAAAGTTATGGCCAAAAACATTTTAAACTACAAATATGAGGAGGGTACAACCGTAATATTATATATGGAGAATAGTATAGGTGTAGGGAAACAAACTATGATAAAGTTTGTTGATGCTCTCTCTAATCTAGAAGTGTGCAAGATTGTTCTATGTGCCTTCCCTTACAAAAATACAATGAATGGAAAGCAACAGCACGCTACTCATAGGTTAAATATATATGTATAATATGACTGTACACAGTACAAAAATTGTATTTGTTAGGTTTATAAAATTAAGTCACAATCATCATTTATTTAGTTGCTCGATTGACTGATAAATCGAAACGAAACGTTGTTCGGTTTATTACAAACGAGCGGCAACGAATACTATAAAAGGGTGAGCAAACTGACGGTCGGGCACACAAAGGGGTTGTTTTTAGTCCGTATACCATACGAGCTGATGCCCGCTCAATATGTGGGGACCCGGACATAGCAGGGAGGTCTGACTCCTGGGCATGGGTAATTCCATTTTTTTCCGCTCCAACAAAAAAAAAAAAAAAAAGGTCGGGCACACTTTGTCGGAGCACACACTGAGCACGGACGTCTAGAAGTTGGAATAAATATTTGCTGAATCACGTGCTGAGTTTCCATTGGCCTTCCGTTGGTTGATCCCAGATATCGCTCACATTTCAGAAGTGACACACGTCATTTAAAAAAAATAAGTACCTACCTGTTTTCCTTGTACCTCAAAGCCGGAACGCTCATCTAATCGCCTGAACGATAAATAAAACCGATGACAAATATCTTCAATGCACCACGTGTCAATCAACGCATGAGTTTGTGTTATGATGATAAAACCAATGGACATAACGGTAAAATTGGGGTTACGAGGTTTCAGAATTAGAGCTATTTTTCGTTCATTTATTTTTGAGTTACTTTTAATATTTTTCCGAGATCCCACTTTCTTTATATATTTTTGAAAATGCCTTCCAATTTTTCCAAAAATGCGAATGGTTCAGAAGATAGTACTCGTTGAGGTAGCGGTTTCTTACAGGGGTCAAAATTTTGGTAATTTTTGACCTACGGGGCTCCGTTTTCGAGATGTCTTGATTTTAGTTAATTTACAACAAATTCCATCATATTGAATTCTAATACTGCTTTGTTTTCGGTTTCGAGTTGGAAAACATGCCACGGGATGACGAAGAGACGGGAAGGCGTTTGTCAACGCCCGATAGAAAAGACCCTGGGTCGAGCCGGGAGTTTCCCAGGCGCAGTCGCAGCAGGATGCGTACCCCTGAGCTCAGGCGAGTGCAGGAGGTGGAGTTGCAGCGTGAGCGGTTGCGTGCACTGGAGGATGCGCTAGTCAGGGAGCGCAGCCTACCGCGACGCCGCGCGGCGGAACGGGAGTCTCGCAGCCGTTACCGGAGGAGTACAAGACACACTCATGATCGCGATGTGGCTGACGCCGGCGCAGCACGCGAGAGGAGCGACCTTCGGGAGCGTGCGCCAGTCGATGAGTCATCTCGACGTGAAAAGGAACGCGCTTCGGGATTTGGAGGTCATGCCAGGTCAGGAAGTCCAATTTTCACGACAATGATCTCATGAATCTCATCAAATCCTTGGGTCATCTAAAGCCTCAGACGCAGACGTCGGCAATGGCCATTCCATTACACTCAAATACCCACAATATGAATCATAAGAACATCCTTCCTGATTTTGATCCTTCATGAAAAAGTCAGAGGATTGATATTTGGATCAAAAAGGTGAATGAATGTGCCACTGTGTACGGTTGGGATGAGAAAACGACAATACATTTCTCTATGCAAAAACTCCAGGGTCTGGCAAAAGTGTGGTACGAAAGTCTTAATTCAATACTGTTTAGCTGGGCCGAATGGCAACAAAAGTTGTTAAATTCTTTTCCTTTTGAGCAAAGCTATGGCCAGACCTTGGAGGAGATGCTCAAGAGAAAAAGTAAATTTAATGAACCTCTAGAGGTCTATTACTATGAAAAATTAGCACTGTTGAATCGGTGTGACATCGTCGGTAAACACGCCGTAGAATGTATCATTCATGGGTTGAGCGACAAGACTATGAAATCTAGCGTAACGCTTTGCGGTGTACAGACCCTGACCAACTCCTTCAGTTCTTAATGAGTAATAAGGACACACCCCAACCGATAGACCGATACATTCCCAGGACCAAAACTGACGCGTCAACTAGTAATCACACGAATCAAAGACCTCTCAGATCAGCGACAAACTCAAACTACGAACTGTTTTGTTTTAATTGTAAAAAAAGTGCCCATACCTTAAGTGTCCTAAGCCATTGATCATATGTTCAAAGTGTCGTAAAGTTGGACATAAAACAGAAAATTGCACCCCTAAGCTAGACACCGACACAAGAAACAACGCACCAAAAACAATGCGTATACTGACGACTAACACCAACTCTAAATATATTAGAGAAGGCTTATAAACGATGTTCCCACTAAAGCATTCGTAGATTTTGGCAGCGAAGTTTCCCTCATCCAAGAAACTTTAGCAAAATCAATGGGGCTTATATGCCATGAATCTCCAACGCCATTGAAAGGATTCGGCAATAGTGTTATACATTCTTTCGGAGGGGCAAAAGTTAATGTAATTGTTGATGGCGTTGGTGCAGATGTCGTGTGTCACATTGTGGAAGATAAAATCCTTGACTCTCCTTTGTTAATCGGACAAACATTCACAGAACAACCCCATATAATGGTAATAAAGAATGCTGATGACTTGAGATTTTACTGCATTAAAGACGAGCTACCGTTTCCACGATGTGATAAACTCAATGACACCGATGTCAGCTTGCATACTATAAGCACTACGAAATTGTATGGACCAGCCAGCGTTAAGACACGCACTAACACTATTTTCGATGGGAGCGTACTATTGAATGGCAAAGTCATGGGTAAGCCAAACCGTGAGTTTGCTGTTACTGGTGGACTATATGAGACTAAGGATAGTCACGTCTACGTTCATGTTACCCCTCTATCAGGGTCTTGTTATATTGATGAGGGAGAGGTGTTGAGTAGGGGGTCTAAAGTCAGGGTCGTCAAGCGAATATACTCACAACCAGAAAGTCTCGCAAAATCTGAAACTTCTGGTATAGATCGTAGCAATGTTAACGTAGGCAAGGCGGTCGATGAAATTCAGAAAAATCGGCTCTTAGAAGTGTTAGCAAGGTACGAGCATTGCTTTGCAGGATCTTTGAAGGAACTAGGATGCACGAATATGACTGAAATGAGCATAGAGCTAAATAGCAAACGCCCGGTTGTCTATCGACCTTACAGGTTGTCGCATGGGGAGCGAGAACAAGTGAGAGAGATGGTGAGTGAAATGATGGATGCCGGCATTGTGCGAGAATCCGTCTCTCAATACGCAAGTCCGATAATTTTGGTACGCAAAAAGGATGGCAAACAACGGCTATGCATAGACTACATTTTGAACTCTGTGACTTCTTAAGAACGATACCCGATGCCAGTGATTGAAGACGAGATTGCTCGACTTTCGGGACAAGCATATTTCGTCACCTTAGACCTGGCATCAGGATACTACCAAGTACCTATCAAAGAAGATTCTAAGCCGCTTACGTCTTTTGTCACTCCGGACGGTCAGTACGAATTTAACCGTATGCCATTTGGGTTGGCAAATGCGCCGGCCGTTTTCCAATGCCTGATGAATAGAGTTCTGGGATCCTCTAGATTCACGGAAGCAACTGCATATATAGATGATGTACTTATATACGGGAAGAGCGTTGATGAGTGCTTAGAGAGATTGGAGGTCTTAAAACTTATTGAGCAAGCCAACCTGACTCTTAACCTTTCCAAGTGCGATTTCCTCCAGAGCCAAATAAATTATTTAGGGTATGAGATCAGCGCTAAAGGCGTACGCCCCGGAGACAAAAAGATTCAATCTGTTGTGAATTTTCCACGTCCAACTAATCCACATACTATCCGACAATTCCTGGGTTTAGTCGGATACTTTAGAAAATTCATACGAAACTTTGCAGCGTTATCACACCCACTAAATAAGCTGTTAAAAAAGGACGTGGATTGGTTGTGGACAGAGGAACAGCTTTCGAGGTCTAGTAGACCGGCCAATTTTAGCAATCTACGACCCTGAGGCCGAAACTGAGTTGCACACTGACGCCAGTAAGGTTGGCGTTGGCGGTATTTTATTGCAACGAAGTCAAGACAGCGATTCACTCAGGCCTGTTGCATACTACAGTCGCCAGACCTCACCAGAGGAGAAACATTTTCATGCATATGAGTTGGAAACTCTTGCCGTGGTGTGTTCTTTGAAAAAATTCCGAGTATATCTCCTCGGGAAGAGTTTCAAAATTGTCACGGACTGTAGTGCGTTGCGTTCGACATTTTCGAAACGCGATCTAGTACCACGTATTGCACGATGGTGGCTACTCCTACAGGAGTATCAGTGCTCAATAGAATATCGTGCGGGGTCGAAAATGTCGCACCTTTGTGGCGTTAATTCAGTGTATGTCACTAAATCTTAATTTAAAATAGTTAAATTTAGTACATCAATATTTATTACTGAATGTTATTTATCAATCGCAATCCGTTATGCAAAATTTACATTAACATGTTTATAATAATAAAATCAATGTTAATAATCTAGTCTTAATAATCTAATTAAATATTGTTAATAATAAAATAATAATCTACAAATATGATAATACTAACTTAATAATAATAATTTAATAGTAGTAATTTTTAAGTGCATAATGCATCCACTTATGTTGAATCATAAATGTCACTTTGCATTATATAAACTTTAATATATTTTGTACGTTGAAGCGGACAAGCGCATCGTTTTTTATTAGTAGATAGGAGCTCGCACTGCAACCGCCTACGTCACGGTATAACCTGTCGGCGCGCTCGCCTCCAGCGGAGTTGGTATGCGCGGCCACCGCCGGACAGTGAGCTTGATGATACGACGCGAGACGCATGTCGCTCTGTTCCGCCGCTTTTGCTTACGCTCCGCTATCGAAATTACTTATGCGCCTAATATCAACCGCTGTGCTTGTTCCTTCTCTTTCCATTTCTCCTTCTAAGACTGTGCTTGACTATATGTACTGTGTGCTATACGTCGCTTTAAAATAAACTGTTAAACAGTGTTCTTGTTTACATTCACCGCGACCCGCACTATACTCAAGTAAGTGTTGCGTAGGCACCAGCCTACTAAAGTGGTGACCCCGAACTGTGCATGACGATATGGAAGCCAAAGGAACATCTAAACAGGTGAATAATGATGGCGCTGCGCAGAATGGCGCGGAGTTGTGTAAAGTGGGTGTGCGGATACCCCCATTCTATAAAGAAAAACCAGGACTATGGTTTGCCCAGCTGGAAGCCCAATTTACGCTGTCCAATATTACTGCGGACACTACAAAATTTTACTACACCATGGCCCAGCTGGATCCTCAATATGCGTCGGAAGTGGAGGACATAATAACAAACCCACCAGCTACAAATAAATACGACAAGCTCAAAACCGAGCTGGTGAAGCGGTTGTCAGCCACACGGGAGCGAGATATCCGGCAGCTCTTGTCACACGAGGAGTTAGGGGACAGGAAACCTTCCCAGTTACTACGCCGCATGCAGCACTTAGCCGGCCCTGGGGTACCCGAGGATCTCATGCGTACGATGTGGACCAACAGGCTTCCCCAGAACATCCAGGTCATCCTCGCGTCACAAACGAAGTGTACTTTGGAAGAATTGGCGGAATTGGCGGACAAGGTGCATGATGCCATTGCTTCTGCTCCACAAGTCGCGGCGGTACAACCAGCTGTAGCTCCTCCAACGGACCCGCTGGTCTTCCAGATCGCGGCACTCAGCAAGCAGATGGAGGCTTTGACCACCAGAATGGACAGAATGTCCCGGGAGCCCCGCCAATCACGACCGACGACGAGTAACCGAAGCCGAAGCCGAAGCCGACATCGCCAGAACTCGACGAGGTCAATCTCCAACTACCGCAAATTTCCCACCTGCTGGTACCATCACAAGTTTGGAAGCCAGGCACGGCGCTGTGTGAAACCGTGTGACTATACAGCGGGAAATGCATAGGGCAGTCGATGACGGCGACTGGCGGCTGTCCGAATTCCGGTCGCTTATTTGTTATGGACTCTAAATCAAAAATACAATTTTTAGTAGATACCGGAAGTGATTTGTGTGTGTTTCCCCGTAATTTATTAAAAGAACGGAGAAATAAAACGAACTATACTTTGTGTGCAGCTAACGGTACAATTATTAATACTTACGGGTATGCACACTTAGTTCTTAACATAGGATTGCGCCGCGACTTTGCTTGGCGATTTGTTGTAGCGGATGTCACTAGGGCAATAATAGGTGTAGATTTTCTCGCTCATTATAATCTTTTAGTTGATTGCAGGAACCATCGCCTTACTGACAATAATACAAGGCTCACCGCCCCTGCTTTGCCTGCGCAGCCGTCTGATGTCATTTCTTCGGTAAAGGTTGTAACTGGTGAGTCCACATATCACAACATACTACGCGAATACCCTGACATCACTCGCCCATCTGGCATACATCGAACACCTAAACACTCAACAGTACACCACATTCGCACCACACCCGGCCCGCCCGTATCTAGTAAACCAAGACGACTGGCACCCGATAAATTAAAGGTAGCAAAAGAGGAGTTTGCCTCTATGCTTTCGAGTGGCATAGCCAGACCCTCTGAGTCACCTTGGGCATCTCCCTTACATCTGGCCCTTACAAAAGACAACGGTTGGAGACCGTGCGGTGACTACAGGTTGCTAAATGCGAGAACCATTCCGGATAAATATCCGATTCGCCATATCCAGGATTTCTCGCACAGCATAACTGGTTGCACCGTCTTTTCAACCATAGATCTCGTCAAGGCCTACAACCAGATCCCCGTCAGCCCCGAAGACATCCCAAAAACCGCCATTACAACGCCGTTCGGGCTTTACGAATTCCCGTTCATGACGTTCGGGCTTCGTAATGCCGGGCAGACTTTCCAGCGCTTCGTGGACGAGATGCTGCGGGGACTGGATTTCTGCTACAGTTACCTTGACGATTTCTTGGTCTTCTCAAAGGACCACAAGACGCATGAAGCACATTTACGGCGACTGTTCACCAGGTTGCAGGAGTATGGGATGGTGATCAACACCTCCAAGTGCCACTTCGGAGTGGAAGAGGTAACCTTCTTAGTATACCGTATATCTGCAAACGGTACCAAACCACTACCTGCCAAGGTGGCAGCCATCCAGGACTTCCCAACGCCGAGGAACGTGAGGGAACTCAGGAGATTCTTGGGTATGCTTAATTTTTACAGACGGTTCATCCCTAACGCAGCCGTACACCAGGCTCCCCTGAATTTTCTCCTCACAGGTTCTTTTAAAGGTTCCCATCCAATCAACTTTACCCAGGAAGAACAAGTTGCCTTCGAAAGGTGCAAAGCAGGTTTGTGCGATGCGGCACTGCTGGCTCATCCAGATGCATTGGCAAAATTATGCATCGTCACTGATGCATCAGACGTGGCTATGGGTGCTGTGCTGCAGCAGCTGAAGGACGGCGCCTGGGAACCTCTCTCATTTTTCTTGCGTAAACTGACGTCACCACAGCGTAAGTACTCTCCTTACGATAGGGAACTTTTAGCCATATACGAAGCTATAAAGTATTTTAGGCACATGGTAGAAGCACGAGACTTCATTGTCTATACCGACCATAAACCTTTGTGCTTCGCATATAGCTCTCGTAAAGATAATTGTTCCCCGAGGCAGTTCCGACATTTAGATTTTGTGTCACAATTTACGAAATCAAAATCAAAAATCAAAATCAAAATCAAAAATCATTTATTTCCATAGGATGTTGTTACATCACTTAGATCCATCATTACATTTTTTTGGGTGAGTTCACTAACCCAATGGCGGAATCTGTGGAGAAGAACTCACCGAAGAAACTCCACAGTCGTCGCATCTTTTGCGTTTCCTTTTTTAAATAAAATATTGTCAAATTACAAAATGAATGCTAATTATATATCGAAACAGCCTGTTACTCAAACAATCTATTCCCATGGACATCTGTCCTCTAAGTAATCAGATATCCTGTAGTAACCTTTTTTATACAATTTCTGTTTTATTATTATTTTAAACTTGTCTAAAGGTAAGTTTTTAATATCAGTAGGGACCTTATTGTAATAGCGTATACAATTGCCTTTAAAAGAATTACTAATTTTATGTAGTCGGCTTACATAAGCAACCAACTTGTCTTTATTTCTAGTATTAAAATTGTGTATATCACTGTACTTCTGAAAATTAGTTATATTTCTTTTTACATACACAAGATTGTCATAGATATATTGAGACACAAATGTCAGAATATTGATTTCTTTAAACTTTTCCCTCAGTGACACTCTAGGCCCTAATCTATAAATTGCACGAACAGCCCGTTTCTGCAGAATAAATATACTATTAGCATTCGCAGCGTGACCCCACAATAAAATACCATAGGTCATTAGACTATGAAAGTAACTAAAGTAGACTAGTCTAGCGGTGTCTACGTCGGTAAGAGCTCTAATTTTTTTAACTGCGAACGCTGCCGAACTCAGTCTGTTCGACAATTTATTTATATGAGGATCCCATTGTAGTTTGGCGTCTAAAGTAATGCCCAAAAAGACAGTCGACTGCACAAGGTCCAATCTCTGTCCTTTTATAAATATGTCTGTAGTTACCGGGTTCACATTGGGTAACACGAATATAATACATTTAGTTTTCTTTTCATTAAGTAATAAATTGTTAACAGTAAACCAGTTCACTATACTAGAGATAGCATTGTTTACCTCGTCGTAATTTGATTGCTGTCTTTTAACTTTAAATATCAAAGAAGTATCATCGGCAAACAATACTAACCCATGTTTTGCTTTAACAAGGTAAGGTAAGGTACGACAGACATCAGGCACATATCAGGAAGAGACAATGTCGTAGCTGACACTCTGTCACGAGTCGAGGAAATCACGCAGCCTGTTGACTACAATAAGTTAGCTACGGCACAAAACACCGACTCTGAGCTACGCCTTCTTCTGAGCAGTAGCAGCTCACTGTGCCTGAAGAAAGTGAATGTGCCCTTTCTAAAACTACTGTCGACCTTTACTGCGAGGAGAAAGAGGAGAAGGTAAGGCCCTATGTACCAAAGGAGCTCAGGCAGCAGATTATCGAGAGCCTTCACTCTCTAAGCCATCCAGGAGCAAATGCCACTGCCAGGTTGGTTGCGGAGAGGTACGTTTGGCCAGGGGTACGCAAAGACTGTCGAGAGTGGACCCGAAGTTGTCTGGCTTGCCAGCGCTGTAAGGTCACTCGTCACGTCTCATCACCCTTAAGCACGTTCAAGCTGTCGCATACCAGGTTCCAGAATATCCACATTGACCTCATAGGACCACTACCACCTTGTCAAGGGTTCAAGTACTGCCTCACTGCCATCGACCGTTTCACACGTTGGCCTGAAGCAGTACCACTGCAAGACATATCAGCCGAGACCGTCGCTAAAGCGCTGTTGCACGGTTGGATTGCTCGCTTCGGATGCCCAATTGACATTGTCACCGACAGAGGTCAACAATTTGAGTCGACGCTATTCCAGCAGCTGGCAAAACTGGTAGGATTTCGGCGTAAGCGCACTACTGCGTATCACCCTGCCTGCAACGGACTCGTGGAACGTTTCCACAGGCAGCTGAAGGCAGCTATAAAGTGCCACGCTGACAGCAGTTGGGTTGAAGCACTCCCTCTAGTCCTGCTAGGAATCAGAGCCGCATATAAGGAAGACCTTCAAGCCTCTGCGGCAGAATTGGTTTACGGTGAGACTCTTAGGTTGCCCGGAGATTTCTTTGATCACGAGACTCACGCCACCACGGATGTTACAGACTACCTGTCCCGACTTCACATGTTTGCTAGGAATCTGAAACCAGTGCCAGGTACTCGTCACGTGGGACGTCGGCCGATTTTTGTCTTTAAAGATCTAGCAGCAGCAACTCATGTTTTCCTTAGGGATGACACAGTCGGTGGGTCGTTAAAACCAGCATACACTGGCCCACATAAAGTTTTGAGGAGAGATCCCAAGGTGTATCGGTTAGCAGTCAATGGTAAGGAAATGACAGTATCTATAGATCGGTTAAAGCCGGCCTACATACTGCATGACACACATACCATTAGCACTCAACCGGATACACAAACACACACTCACAACACAAAAAACGTCACAAACACTTCATCAGCGCCACCAATCCCAGCAAACAACACCACACCTACAACCAGAACCGAAGATAATGACACCAGGCGGACGCGATCAGGCCGCGTTGTCCGGTTCCCTGACTATTATCGCCCATGATGGTCTCTGGAGGGGGGTGATGTGGCGTTAATTCAGTGTATGTCACTAAATCTTAATTTAAAATAGTTAAATTTAGTACATCAATATTTATTACTGAATGTTATTTATCAATCGCAATCCGTTATGCAAAATTTACATTAACATGTTTATAATAATAAAATCAATGTTAATAATCTAGTCTTAATAATCTAATTAAATATTGTTAATAATAAAATAATAATCTACAAATATGATAATACTAACTTAATAATAATAATTTAATAGTAGTAATTTTTAAGTGCATAATGCATCCACTTATGTTGAATCATAAATGTCACTTTGCATTATATAAACTTTAATATATTTTGTACGTTGAAGCGGTCAAGCGCACCGTTTTTTATTAGTAGATAGGAGCGCGCACTGCAACCGCCTACGTCACGGTATAACCTGTCGGCGCGCTCGCCTCCAGCGGAGTTGGTATGCGCGGCCGCCGCCCGACAGTGAGCTTGATGATACGACGCGAGACGCATGTCGCTCTGTTCCGCCGCTTTTGCTTACGCTCCGCTATCGAAATTACTTATGCGCCTAATATCAACCGCTGTGCTTGTTCCTTCTCTTTCCATTTCTCCTTCTAAGACTGTGCTTGACTATATGTACTGTGTGCTATACATCGCTTTAAAATAAACTGTTAAACAGTGTTCTTGTTTACATTCACCGCGACCCGCACTATACTCAAGTAAGTGTTGCGTAGGCACCAGCCTACCAAACGTTGATGCTCTGTCGCGAAATCCTGTAGATTCTTGCGAACAGACTGATGATGTTAGTAAGGCATATCCTAGCGTGATGAAGATCAGCAAGGATGATTGGCTGCATACGTTGCAGATGGGAGACACTGAGCTATGTCGCAAATTTGACATCATAAAACATGATTTGGATGCGGAAGGGTTAAAATATATAAAAGATAACTATGTTATTAAAGACGGCAAATTATATAGATGTATAGACGGTGATAAGGCTAACTTGAATGGGTTGTTCCGAAGGGGGCAAGGTGGCAGATCTGTCGTATGAATCACGATGAGATAGGACACTTCGGGGTGGAAAAGACATTGGAGCGTATTAGGAAGGCTTACTGGTTTCCTATAATGTCAAGATTTATCAAAAATTATGTTCAAGCCCGTCTTGAATGCGCGTACTCTAAGAAGTTTACTACAAACGAAGGCCTATTACACACGATCGACAAGGTAGAGGTTCCCTTCCATACCTTGCATATTGACCATCTTGGGCCATTTGTGCGTTCAAAACGAGGTAACAGTTACCTTTTGGTAATAGTAGACTCCTTTACCAAATTCGTGTTCATCAAACCGGTCCGCAACACTAAAACTCAGACGACTGTTAAAGTACTAAACGAGACCTTCTATACCTTTCGGAATCCTGATCGTATAATCAGTGATCGCGGAACCAGTTTCACGTCATACGCTTTTAAACACTATTGTTCAGAAAAGGGAATACGACATATTTTAAATGCTGTCGCCTGCCCAAGGGCTAATGGGCAGGTAGAGAGATACAATCGTACGATTCTTGGGTCTCTGACGGCACAAAATCTGAATTTTGACGAGAAAGACTGGGATGATAAGGTAGGTAGAGTGCAGTGGGGCATTAACAATACTATTCACAAAACGACAAGTAGGAGGCCGGCTGAAGTTATGTTTGGAACTAAGATGAATGCAGAAATTAACCCAATACTGAATGAAGTTGTACGGGATACCCAAGACGATGTAGACTTAATTACTATTAGAGAATGTGTTAAGGATAAAATTGATGATGAGCAGCAAACATTAAAGCATAGGTACAATAAAAACCGGCGTCCTGCCCGTGTTTATAGCGAAGGGGAACTAGTAAAAATTACGAGGGTTTCATACAATAACGATGGAAAAAGCAAAAAGCTTATTCCATCATTTATAGGACCTTGTCGGGTAGTGACAGTCTTAGGAAACGACCGTTACAGGGTCGCTGCTATACCCGGGCTTAGCAGCGCCAAAAATAAGCGTAAAACTACCGTGGCATCTGATCGCATGAGGCCCTGGGTACATGTAGCGGCTCTAGATATTCACGAAGAAGGTGAAGAAAGTGATAAGGAAGAATGTAGTGATAGTGAGGGTGATAATAATAGTGGTAGATAATAATATACACATATAGTAAGTAGACAATGGAAAGATTAGACATGCATTAATGAATAGATGATCCAAATGTTAATAATAACATATTGTAATGAGGTGGTGAGACGTGATAATTAAGTGTATTTTATGTAATGATTGTTTTGGAAGAATGTGATTAGGATGGTTCACTGCTATCCCATCAATTATTGATTGGATGTAGGCGTGTTTTGTGAGAAGGAGGGTTCGCACGATACGCTTACTGATACTGATTAACTAAACAATTGTGAGAAGGAGGGTTCACAAGACTGCTGTTGCCTGTGAGAAGGAGGGTTCACAGGTGACGATAGAAAATAGTAAGAGAGTAGAATTTAGTGAGAAGGAGGGTTCACAAAATTCTTGTTGCCTGTGAGAAGGAAGGTTCAACTTTGTGAATAACTGAAATAATAATTTTTGATATTTGTCTATGTAAAACGTCATGAAAGTTTCTTGTTCACTGTATAAATTTATGGATGTATTTAACATTGTATTTTTCCCTTAGTGCGTGCTCTTCGGCTGAATATGCTTCGCCGAATGTTAGGTTAGGCTTGCCGCCTGCATGCTTAGGGACAAGCATGTCGTCAGGATGGTCGAATGTTAGGTTTATAAAATTAAGTCACAATCATCATTTATTTAGTTGCTCGATTGACATAAATCGAAACGAAACGTCGTTCGGTTTATTAAAAACGAGCGGCAACGAATACTATAAAAGGGTGAGCAAATTGACGGTCGGGCACACTTTGTCGGAGCACACACTGAGCACGGACGTCTAGAAGTTGGAATAAATATTTGCTGAATCACGTGCTGAGTTTCCATTGGCCTTCCGTTGGTTGATCCCAGATATCGCTCACATATTCTTTGAAACAAATCTATTAATTTGTAAATACATCACTGACGGAAACAGTGAGGACATCAAAGTTATTATTGTTAAAATTGACACTGACGTAATAGCTAAGTCTTTAGCTTCATTTATTTTAGAATCTGTTATAAACAGTATAACAGAAGTAAGTAATTGTATAACGGTCACCACAACGATTAGTACACGTACTAAGAAGCATGTAACTACTGACAAGGCAATATGTACAAACGATACTATTGTATCTTTAAACTGCCGCAACCGACAACAGAAAAGCACGGCTTAAAGGTAATGCACCAAAATATACAAGGCTTTTCTGGCAAGCAACTAGAATTAGAAATGTTTTTAGAAAGCGAAAGAATAGATATACTTTGTATGACAGAACACTGGCTGCAAGAGTGTGCAATGCAGTTCAGCATACCAAATCATAAAGTGATCAGCTGTTTCAATAGAAAGACTAAAACTAGAGGTGGTTCCTTAATTTTAGTAAAAGATGGTTTTAAGTGTAAAGAACGAAAGGATATTGTTAGTCTTTCTAGCGAAATGAATGCTGAAGTCTCGTGTGTTGAAATGAAAAAATATACTATTGTTCGATTCAAAATCGATACTCGATCGATGGTTTCGGAACGGCCATTTTGAATTTGACGGAGCTGCCAACCTAGCAGTTTTTTTGACAACTGACAGACGAAAAGCCCTCGCGATGGAACGCGTATTGGTATAGGGCATTGAAATTAAATCGTAAGCCATCTGGAATTGTATTCGGGCTCCCCTCAGGATTGTCTATTTAGCTGAGTGTATTGTGGTTCACCGAACCAGATAAAGTTCGCATTTACGTAACATAACCTGTGTTGGAACACTGTGCGCGTCGAAACTGGCCTGCCAGCCATACCTGGTTGGCTGAAGAACCTGTCTACCAAGAAGAGCCTAGGGTGCACCCAGGCCTTGCAGAGAGACAGGAGTTTGACGGGAACGAAGCACAGACCAGGTCAGATAGAATCTATTTACTTTAGCTCGGTGAATCGCCGACGTTCTTACTTCTTGGCATCTGATCGCTACGCTACCTCGTAGCTATGGGCCCCTGCGAGGTCATTGGGTGCCGAGAGGCCTGAACATTTTTGGTAGCAGAGCGTGGTTTCCTGAGATTTGCAGCCGTCAAGGGCTCCGGGAACCCACGATTTGGGACTATCAATCTGTAGGTATAGGCGGTTATTAGCTAACTTGGTGTTGTTCCTGTATCCACATAGATTGGTAGTATTGTAAGTTATAAGTCTATTGCTGGTAGTAGACAGACAGATATAACAGTTTTCCCTAAATGACCAGTTGTACTGAGATGTGACTCAGAATAGTAATTACATTACAGGTACATTGTAGGTGAATTGAAATTTGCATTGAAGTACCAGTTACCAGTTAGTCAATCTATTAGTGGTCTAGTAATGCTAATGAATGTTTGGTTAACATAGGTAGTTACATTTATTGATAGCAGGCTATGACATTGTTTTCAGTTTATAGCAATTTATAACTTGAACTAATATTGACTATCTGTGTGTGTTATATGATATAGGGAAACTAAATTGTTGTTTACAGAATTTGTGTAGATATAAAACTCGGTTTCTATTGTTTGGGGAAATCAGCATTGTTTAAGTTATAGTTTAGGGTTCCCTCGTTTGGGTTGTAGACTGGAGGGTCCAATATAATTGAGTTATTGCAAATTGTGAGTAAGTATCGTTCCGATCATGTCGTTATCTGAAATACAGAAGGGTGTTTCTAAGGAACTCAGATGGTTTTCCTCCGCACACGGTCTGATAGACCGTTTAGATAGGCATGATGTGGTATTGGAGCGGTCTATGGACGTTAAGGAACGCTACAACAGGGTGCTCGAATTGTCCGCGCAGGCGGAAGCAGTTGATGGTTGCGCGCCTGACAGGCTGTCACGGTTGCTAGGGGATGTCGACCAGTGTATGGAGATGGCAGCTGCTATCACGCAGAAGGCTGCGGACATACGTAGGCAGCGCGAGTCCAGCCGTGGTGGTGACATTGAAGCACCTCTGCCGCATCAGGGATCGGGGACCAGGTTACCCGTTATAACTATGCCTACCTTTGACGGAGTGTCCGGTGAATGGATGAGCTTCATCAATCTGTTCGACAGTTTGGTGCACATGCGATCGGACATTACCAAGTCTGTCAAGATGGCTCAGCTGGTGGCAGCATTGAGGGGTGAGCCTAGGGAGCTGGTCGCTCATTTGACAGTTACGGAGGGTAACTATGAAACGGCCAGGCAATTGTTGGTCAGACGTTACCACAACAAACGGAGGTTGGCCGATGCCCAACTGAACCGTTTGTTTAGCATCCCGGTTGTGAACAAGGTCGGGGCCATACAGACGGAGGTTTTGAACCCGTTGTTATCCGTCACCAAGGCCCTAGAGAATTTTGGACTTCCGGTTGGTGAATGGTAGTACCTACTGCTGTACATTGTACTTTACCGCCTACCCGCTGACGTGCAGACTCGTTTCGAACAGTCTCACGGGCGGTCGGCCGAGGACCTGCCCGCCTTCTCCGACTTGGTCGGATTCTTGGAAGAGGAGGCTCGACGGGCAGAGAATTTGGGGTTGACGGTCACCCATCCTTCGGAGCCACAGAGAGCTGCCGGGAGCGCTGTGAGTAGGGGCCCTCCGACGAGGAAGGACCGCACCAACCGGCAGTCATATGGGACTGTGAGTGCATTGACCCCACATATTGAGACCTGCCCATGTTGTAGGCAGATTGGCCATGCTGTGGCCGATTGCAATAAGTTCGGGGAACTTAGGGTTGAGGGACGGCGCCGGATGGCCAAGCAGCGGAGCTGGTGTTTCCTGTGCCTCGGGCCACACATGGCTAGGGACTGCACGCGCACTAAATTGTGCGGATATTGTGGTGGGGCCCACAACAATCTGTTGTGCATGAACCGGTCCGGCCAACAGCCACCACAGGGCCGTACCCAGGGTGACACGGCATGGGGCCCTGAGAATTCGTTTGCGACTCGGAGCGCAACTCAGGAGCCAACGTCCCCACGTCCACAGGGCCGTACCCAGGGTGATACGGAATGGGGCCCTGAGAATTCGTTTGCGACTTGGAGCGCAACTCAGGGGCCAGCGTCCCCACGTGCACAGGGTAGTACTAGGGTGCGGGGCCGCACTCAGGGTCATCACATGGGGGGCCCTGAGTTTTCGGTTGCGACTCAGCATCCGACTCAGCGGACAATGGGGCCACAAGCACGCGGCCACCCAGGGGTGCAGGGCCGCACTCAGGGTCATCACATGGGGGGCCCTGAGTTCTCGGTTGCGACTCAGCATCCGACTCAGCGGCACATTGGGTGTGTTGAGCAGGCCGTAACGGGCGGGTGGCATGGGACAACTTCGAGCTATGCGGGTGCGGTTCGGACGCCGCCTCAGTTGTCGCCCCGCTCGTCGCCTCGTCCTCGTCGGTCGCATGTGATGTCCCCCCCGCTCATGGAGCGGCCACGGTTGAATTCACGCCCACAACCCTTCGGGGGGCGTCGTAGGGTGGCAATGGAACCGGCGCGTGGGCCATTTGTACAATGGGACCCTCTGGCGTATAGCTGCCTACCTGATCGGTTACAGGCACAGTGGGGCCCCGGGGGCCCTCGCTAGGAATTTTCGGCCCAACAATTTGTTGCCCCCCAACCGGAGACGGTGGTGTTACCGATCGCCTCTGTGCTTGTTTGGGATTTGGCGGGCAACCCAACATACGTTCGCGCCCTATTAGATTCTGGAGCTCAGGGCTGCATTGTATCGAACGATTTAGCGAAATGGTTGAGCCTCAATATAAATAATGTATCGCTGCCGAGGAAATTGGTCCCTGCTGGGGATTACAGGGCAACCCTTCACGGGTTTTGTGATGCCTCTGAACGAGGGTTTGCGGCAGCGGTTTATTTGCGAACCGTCACCTCCACCGGGGAGGTCGACGTGCGTTTGGTTTTGGCAAAAAGCAAGGTAGCGCCTATT
Organism: Argyresthia goedartella; assembly: GCA_949825045.1. Classification (NCBI taxonomy): domain Eukaryota; kingdom Metazoa; phylum Arthropoda; class Insecta; order Lepidoptera; family Argyresthiidae; genus Argyresthia; species Argyresthia goedartella. Next base: position 40,561,357 of record OX463809.1, read on the forward strand.
CGGACAAGGATGACGATTCCAAAACTGGAACTCTCCGGGGCTGCTCTTTTGACCAAACTTTTGAATCACACTCTAACAGTGTTGCGTGGGTCAGTGGTTTTGGAGGATACGGTGTACGCGTGGACGGACAGCCAGATTGTTTTGTGCTGGCTGAAGGCTTCGGTCCATACCTTAGAGGTTTTTGTTGCGAACCGTGTCTCCCAGATTGTGTCGTCTGAGGTCCCACTGACTTGGAGACATGTACCAGGAGAATTGAACCCGTCTGATTGTGCATCCAGGGGATGTCGGGCTCCTGAACTCGTTGCTGATCTCTCGACAGAGGCTTTCATTGCTGGTTTGGATAGGTTTGTTTCTCGAAGGGGACTTCCAACTTTGATCCGCTCTGATAACGGCACTAACTACATCGGTGCGGAGCGATGCTTACGAGAGATAGTCAACTTTTTGAATGTAAATAAAGTGGATATTGGAACGGCCCTCTCCCGTCGGGGTATACAGTGGACCTTCAGCCCACCGAGTTGCCCCCACTGGGGTGGGATTTTTGAGGCCGTAGTTAAGTCAGCTAAGACGCACTTGGGGCGTATAGTAGGTCAGACCGCGCTGACTTTTGAGGAGCTCGCGACATTGTTTTGTAAGAACGAGGCCGTTCTCAATTCGCGACCGTTGTGTCCGCTCAGCTCGGATCCAAATGACCTGGAGGCTCTGACCCCAGGCCATTTCTTGATAGGACAGCCACTTAACGCGTTGCCCGAGCACCCCTTCGAGGGAGTGAAATTGTATCGGTTGTCAAGGTATCAGATGTTGCAGCAGTTTACTCAGAATTTCTGGAAGCGTTGGTCGCTCGAGTATCTGCATATCTTACAACAGCGCCTTAAGTGGACTGACAAAACCAGCCCCTCTAGTGTTGGTGACCTCGTTCTGGTTAAGGATGCTAACCTACCGCCACTGCGTTGGCGCAGGGGGCGCATTGTTAACTTGTTCCCTGGCAGGGACGGGACCCCCCGGTCTGCAGAGGTTCTAGTAGGAGGCTCGGTACTAAAACGAGCGGTAGCAACGTTGTCTCGGCTGCCCGTAGATTAAGGGACAGGTGGGTGCCTGTCCGGGCGGGTGATTGTTCGATTCAAAATCGATACTCGATCGATGGTTTCGGAACGGCCATTTTGAATTTGACGGAGCTGCCAACCTAGCAGTTTTTTTGACAACTGACAGACGAAAAGCCCTCGTGATGGAACGCGTATTGGTATAGGGCATTGAAATTAAATCGTAAGCCATCTGGAATTGTATTCGGGCTCCCCTCAGGATTGTCTATTTAGCTGAGTGTATTGTGGTTCACCGAACCAGATAAAGTTCGCATTTACGTAACATAACCTGTGTTGGAACACTGTGCGCGTCGAAACTGGCCTGCCAGCCATACCTGGTTGGCTGAAGAACCTGTCTACCAAGAAGAGCCTAGGGTGCACCCAGGCCTTGCAGAGAGACAGGAGTTTGACGGGAACGAAGCACAGACCAGGTCAGATAGAATCTATTTACTTTAGCTCGGTGAATCGCCGACGTTCTTGCTTCTTGGCATCCGATCGCTACGCTACCTCGTAGCTATGGGCCCCTGCGAGGTCATTGGGTGCCGAGAGGCCTGAACAACTATTGTTAGTGTGTACAGGCGGGGCGAAGGAGATTTTGAAGACTTTGAATCAGTGATGGATCAACTTGCATCCAGAAACAAGTCCAAACGCGTCATAGTTTGCGGCGACTTTAACGTAGATTTACTAGACACCTCAAACCGCTCTATTCGCACTAGGGTCCTAGCAGTGCGAAAGCGCTTGCTCTTCTTGGCGCGTGAGTTCAAAAAGGCTGCAGGCTACAAATACGTCTGGACGTCAAATGGACGTGTCTATCTTAGAAAAGTAGAGGGAGCCCAGTTTCTACTAATCAAAGATGAAGCACAAGTAGAAGAACTTACGAAGAAGCTATCCATAAAATGACTAGATGATGCCCTTAAATTAACTCTTTTGCAATCCTACATAAGCATGCACTTTCATATAATTTATCTTTCTACTATCATATACCAGTACATTAACACAGTCATACATACTTACACACATTTTAAAAATACACACACACAATCCAGTTACTACACACTATTTCAACCAGACTTTAGATATCATCCAATTCAAAAACCTTTAATACCAAGGACTTGTCAGCCTGAATCCTCTGTTATATATTTTTCCCAGTTTATGTGCCCATTATGGTTGCCCATTTATCTTACAATGTTTAATTTCTAATCTTGCAAAGGATATAATAGAGGATCTAGAACAAATTTTGACTTGCAATTCCGTTCAAAGTGACACTTTAAACTGTCATAAATATATTCCACAATCAATAAATAACCTTAATGTAATTACGCAAAATATACGAAGTATTGGATGCAATATGTCAGGATTCCTTGCACTACTTCATGAACTAATAGTAGAGTGTGACGTCATTATACTGACTGAGTGTTGGTTATCTGGCGATCCCATTATACCAAAATTACAGGGATACACGTCGTATGCAAGTAAAAAATGTATTAATCAAAATGATGGAGTGGTCATTTACTACAGAGAAAGTCTTAGTATCTCTATAAACGAAGCATCTTTTAGGGAGGGAAACTGCCTTATTATTAAACAGGGTTTCGATACTGCGATACTAGCTATATATCGCTCCCCATGCTACAAAAAACTTGATAGTTTTTTTGTCTCGTTAAATGAAGTACTGCATGAGGTTTCCTCTTTTAAAAATATTATAGTGGCCGGGGACATTAACATCGATATAAATCCTGATCACCATGATTTAGATGCAGAAATTTATCTTAACATTGCGGCTACAAATAGGCTACTCCCTGGACATTTATTTGTTACCAGAGATGCTAGTCGTGCATGTCTGGACCATGTCCTTGTCAGGTCCAGACATGCACGGAAGACCTGTGGGGTATATCAGTCAAAGTCATTGGTTCAGTAATTCTAGTTATAGCCCCACACTTAGCTTATATATTCAATAAATATGTTGACGATGGGGCTTTTCCAGACCTCATGAAACACAGTAAACTTATACCGCTGTTCAAATCGGAAGATAAGGGCGATATTTCAAATTTCAGACCAATATCTGTTCTTCCAACACTAAGTAAAATATTTGAAAAGATTATACTCAATCAAATGCTCTCACACTTCAACCGTACAAAACAACTCCACGCTAAACAATATGGTTTCACTAGGGGTGAATCGACTACGGATGCAGGTATTACTCTTGTATCTCATATTTATTCTGCATGGGAGGCCGCACAGGATGCTATCGGAGTTTTTTGCGACCCGTCGAAGGCGTTTGATTGTGTTGATCATAATACGCTATTAATTAAATTAAATCATTACGGAGTTAGAAATAAAGCGTTGGATCTACTAAGATCATACCTAAGCAATAGAATTCAAAAGGCAGAAGTTAACGGCGTAAAATCTGATGGATTGGGTGTTAAAATTGGCGTTCCACAAGGTTCCATATTAGGCCCTTTCTTATTCCTGGTATATATTAATGATCTGCCTTTCATGGTGGAGAAATTAACTGACATAGTGTTGTTTGCTGATGATACTTCAATGGTCTTCAAAATTGAAAGACAAAAAGGAGATTTTGATGATGTTAATGGTGTATTGTCTTTAACCTTGAATTGGTTCACAGTTAATAATTTATTGTTAAACGCTGGTAAAACCAAGTGTATCAAATTCTCACTTCCAAATGTCAGGCAAGTTGAGACCAGTTTGGTGTTAGACAACAGCACGTTAGAATTGGTAATTGATACGAAGTTTCTTGGAATAACCATTGATAGCAAATTGCAGTGGGGACCCCACATAGATAAATTGGCTGGTAAATTAAGTTCTGCGGCTTACGCTGTAAGGAACATCAGACAAAGCACGGATGTGGCTACATCTAGGCTAGTATATTTTAGTTACTTTCATAGTGTGATGTCCTATGGTATCTTGTTGTGGGGGAAAGCAGCGGATATTCAAACTATTTTTATTTTACAGAAAAGAGCTATTCGAGCAATTTATAATTTAAAACGAACAGACTTCTTAAGAGAGCTTTTTAAAGAAATTGACATACTAACAGTAGCTAGTCAATTTATTTTCGAAAATATAATGTATGTACGCAAGAACCTTACAACATTTTCCAAACTTAGCGACAGCTGTAATGTTAACCTAAGAAATAATCACAGACTATGTGCGCCCCGTTTTAGACTCGCGAATGTTAGCAATTCTTTCAAGGGTCAGTGCATTCTCTACTACAATAAGATAACTCTGGAGATTTTGAAATTGCCATTTGAGCAATTTAAAAAGCATGTTAAAGCGACTTTGTCGAAAAAGGGATATTACAATGTTCAAGATTACTTAAATGACAGGACTGTATGGGTTAATCTGGCTCAACACAGACCTTGCTGTTAATAATTTTGTAATTATATATTCCTGCTTTTTAATCATAACAATTAAATTTTTCATATTTGTATTAGTTAAGCACAACCTATTTTTAAAAGAGATCTAAAAATAAATCTGTGGGAGTTTCTACGCATTTCTTCTCCCACAGTGGTCCAATGTAGAGATGAGGCAAAAAATGACGTTTGCTAAGTATATGTAAATATCTACAGTAATGAAGTACCTTGACTATTGACTATTGACTATTGGTCAAAAAGCAAATTTGTTACAATAGTTCTGCAATCTACAGTTACAGATCATAAGGCTGTTCTGTTCAGTCTATGTTTGGAGTGTGAAAAGTTTTTGATGTCTCCTACTACCACACACACATTGAATAATGAAGATTTTAAAACAGATCTGATAAATACAGATTTCTCTCATATATATAAAATGCAAGACCCAGATGCGGCTACGAATGAGTTTATTAGGTTGTTTCAAGTTGCGCTGGACAGAAATCAGTCAATAAAGAAAATTTCATCTAGAAAAAAAAATCTCAAACCTTGGTTAACACCCGGTTTATTACGATGCCTCAGAAATAGAGACAAATTACATAAAAAATAAATGTCACAACGAGAAAATGACACCTTCAAATTAATCTACAACAGATACAGAAATTTTTGCAATAATTTAATCAAGAAATTAAAAAGAATTTATGAGAAATCATTGTTAACTAAAGCATGCAACAATAATAAGGACATATGGAAAGCTATAAAATTAATTACATCAACTGAAAAAAATAAAAAAAGTCCAAACGAATTATTAAAAATTGACAAATCTCCACAACAATCGATCGATTTAGTCAACCAGTTTTTTGTAAACGTTGGTAATAAATCCGCGAAAGATATTACTCTTATACAAAACAATCAAACAGCTTCTCTGCCAGACAGGAGCCCTCACTCTTTCGCCTTAATACAAACTGACTGTGAAGAGGTGAACAGGCTTATTATGCAGCTCAAAAACAGAACAGAATGTTCAGTTGGGTGCGACAATATACCAAACAAAATTTTAAAACAACATAAAGATATACTGGTGCCTTTGCTGTGCTATATTTTTAATCTTAGTCTTGACCAAGGAATCTTTCCTTGTGCTCTCAAAAGATCCCTGGTTGTCCCTGTTCACAAGGGGGGTGAGCGGGATCGTGTCGAATGCTATAGACCTATCTCAATTCTCCCGTCCATGTCCAAAATTCTAGAGCGTATTATCAATACTCGATTAATAAACTATCTTGAAAAAAATAAAATCTTGTCCGAAAGACAGTTTGGTTTTCGTTCACGAAAGTCCACCTCCGATGCCATTCATCTAGTGACCAATTTAATAGCGGAGAGTTTAGATAGCGGAGAGAGATGCCTAGGCATCTTCCTTGACCTGGCCAAAGCATTTGACACGGTCTCGATCGCTCTCCTTGTAAACAAACTTGAGTCTGTGGGTGTAAGGGGTACTCAACTTATGCTGTTTAAAAGCTACCTGTCTGATAGAAGACAGAGTGTCAGGATAGGTGATAATATAAGTGAACCCAAGCCAGTCGAATGGGGAGTTCCGCAGGGTAGTATTCTCGGCCCAACTTTATTTTTGCTGTATATAAATGAGCTTTTCAACCTCAAATTGCCCTGCGGAAGTATTGTCGCCTATGCTGATGACACTGTGTTACTTTTTAGAGATAAAAACTGGCAAATGGTCTTTGAGAGTGCTCAATTTGGTTTTAACAGAGTCTCAGATTGGCTTCAAAAAAATGTTTTAACATTAAACGCAAGTAAAACCAAATACATCGCGTTTTCAATAAACAGTTCGACCCAACCCTCGGAAAATTTCAAATTATTTAGTCATATTTGTACTGAAAATAACGACTGTTCTTGTAAATCCTTAGAAAAAACAGAATCAAATATACACAGTCAGGTCATAAGTTCTGTCACACAATAAAAACTTTTGAATTTAGAACGCTGGCCACAAAAAAGTTTATTGAATTCGAATTTCGAATTTTTCATGAAAATAAAAATGTGTACTTTTTAGAATTTTCCTCATTTTTAAATATGAAGTGGACACTTAAAGAAGACCGTGTCGCAGTTATTGCGTTGCATCGTTGCGGTTACGCGACAATTGAGATTTTCGACTTACTGAAAAATTTGAATATAACCAAAAGATTCGTTTATCGTACCATAAAACGATACAATGAAGACTCTAGTGTAGATGACAGGTCAAGAAGTGGTCGCCCTCGCTCTGTTAGGACACCAGCAGTGATAAAAGCTGTGAAGGCGCGAATTCAAAGAAATCCCATACGTAAGCAGAAACTGTTGGCCCTTCAGATGGGGTTAAGCAGGACCACGGTGAAAAGGGTGTTAAATGAAGACTTAGGGCTTAGGGCATATCGAAGAAAAACAGGACATCGTTTGGACGCTCTTTTAATGGACGTGAGACTGAAGAGATGCCGCGCTTTGTTGAAGCGGTACGCGGGAAAAAAGCATCGGGAAATTCTTTTTTCGGATGAAAAAAATTTCACCGTGGAAGAGAGCTACAACAAACAAAATGATAAGGTGTACGCACACAGCAGTGAAGAAGCGAGCAACCGTATTCCGCGTGTCCAACGAGGTCATTTTCCATCCTCGCTCATGGTTTGGTTGGGAGTCTCTTATTGGGGCTTAACTGAGGTACATTTTTGTGAGAAAGGCGTAAAAACGAATGCAGTTGTGTATCAAAATACAGTCCTCAAGAACCTTGTGGAACCTGTTTCTCAAACCATGTTTAATAACAGGCACTGGGTATTCCAACAAGATTCTGCGCCAGCTCATAGAGCGAAAAGCACACAAGACTGGCTGGCGGCGCGTGAAATCGACTTCATCCGGCACGAAGACTGGCCCGGCCCTCCTCCAGTCCAGATTTGAGTCCGTTAGATTACAATATATGGCAACACTTGGAGGAAAAGGCCTGCTCAAAGCCTCATCCTGATTTGGAGTCACTCAAGGCATCCTTGATTAAGGCAGCCGCCGATATTGACATGGACCTCGTTCGTGCTGCGATAGACGACTGGCCGCGCAGAATAAAGGCCTGTATTCAAAATCGCGGGGGTCATTTTGAATAAACTTTATTACCATAAGAATCTATGTTTTATTAAGTTCATTTTGCTGTATAAATGTTTACATAAATAATAAACATGTCTAAATTATTTCATATTGCACATGTGACAGAACTGACCTGACTATGTATATCTGGGTGTAGAGCTGGATCAAAATCTAAATTTTAAAAAACATATCCAAGCCATGAGTGCAAAAGTTCGTAAACTGATTTATATATTTAAGGGTCTGAGACATATTGTTGAACCAATGCTTATGAAAAATATATATTTTGCCTTATGTCAATCTGTTCTATGTTACTGTATCTCTTGTTGGGTGGTGCAAATAAAACTACTCTTCTATCATTAGAGCGTGCCCAACGTGCAGTTCTAAAGGTTTGTACTTTTAAACCCAGAATCTTTCCTACTGTAGATCTTTATAATTTCTGTTACGTTCTAACCGTGCGGCAAATGTTTATTCATAGCATATTAATGAAGCAACATTTATTTATTTATTTATTTATTTATCATAAATATCTACCATTACAGGCTTAGACCTAATGCGGTAAATACTAATACTACACGACTACTTATAATCTATCTAAGTACCTATATTACCTTATCCTATCTTCCATATAACAAATAACAAATAGTGCAAGTAACATAAAATGCTTGAATACCAAACTATCACAAAACGTAGAAAGGACATAGTCTGTCAAACAATTTTTACAAACACTAAATTTATGCAGCGTTTTTTTAAATTTTTGGGTTCTTATATTTATAATAAAATTAATAAAAATGTAGAAATATACTCAAAAAATTTCTTTGAATGCAAGAAAATTATTTTCAAATGGTTGAGATCATATACATACGAGGACACCGAAGAATTTGTAGAAGTATTATCATACTAAACTTACACATACACTTTTTAGTCATAGTATAAAACTACACTTACATGCTCTACACACCTCAGCATACATACATACATAACACTCTACAACTACACATACTGTACTACTTACACACAAACAATCACACAATGTGCATTAATATTTAATTTTTATTTTTAAAATGTTTTCTTTTTTGTAAAATTAAGTTGTAATATTTAACCTGTTTACATATACTATATGTACAAACAAAAAGGGAAGAGATATTTTAACTTATCCTATAACACAGGGGAAACCCTACCATAGGGAGTTAAAGTCACTCTGACACTGTTATAACGTTTTTAACGTATGTTTAACAAGTGAACTGTAATCACTCTCTAGAACACAAATAAACTATTTCATTTTTCATTTTTTTCAATATGTGCAATGTCTTTCTGGAGCCTACACGAATAATGGCTACCTCCGCTAATTGTCCATATAACGTATTCTGTGAATGTAGTATTTACGATAAACAAATAGTTAAGGCATTAAGTTCAGACCACACTGGTCAGATTGTAGTATTTGAAGAAAGTAATGCTATAAAGCCCGTTAAAGTATTGTGTAGACCAGTAACTTTGAAGAAAATGGAAAAATTTCGTAGTGGACTAGTGTCAAGTCTACCGTTAACACCTTACTGTGAAGATCCGAACACATTATATTCCAGCTTCTTCAAATCTGTATCTGCGCAATTTGAAAAGGTTTTCAATCTGACAAAAGTGAGACCGGACAACAAATCAAAATTCTCTGAATGGGCAACAGAGGATTTAAGACCGAGCAGGTCCAGAATATATGAATTGTATGAGCAAAAATCCTATGATCAAAGTCCTGAGTTTAACGTCTTTGTCAAAAATTATTCTAAAAATTTTAGAGACTGCCACAAAGCCAAGTGCCTACATCTTAACAATAAAATCAAAGCTTCTGGCGACAAAATTAAAACTACATGGAACATTATTAAAAAAGAGACAGGCAAGGTTAGGTCTAGTGAATCTAGTTTTAGATTACTTGCTTGAACATGTGCCCCAAAACAAGGATGGCTTTAACTTCAAGCCAATAGGCTCTATAACTATAGTTAAAACATTTAAACTTCTTAGCATGAAAAAGACTGAAGATTTATGGGGCATGTCGGTTAGCGTGGTTAAATCAGTAATCGATGTGATTGCACCATACATGGCAATCACATTCAGTAGTTGTATAGCAAACGGAGTTTTTCCTGACCTCATGAAAATGAGCAGATTAATACCGCTTTTCAAATCCGGTAGTAAACAAGACCCTGCCAACTTCAGACCTGTATCTGTATTGCCAGTGTTGAGCAAGGTGTTTGAAAAGGTCATATTGAGTCAACTACTCTCGCACTTCAATGCATCTGGGCTACTCCACAAAAAACAGTTCGGATTCACTAAAGGCAGATCAACAACAGACGCCGGAGTAGCGCTAGTAGAACAAATTTATAGTGCGTGGGAAGGATCACAGGATGCGGTTGGTATTTTCTGTAATCTTTCCAAGGACTTTGACTGTGTGGACCATCAAACTCTTTTGCTCAAACTTCAACACTATGGTATCAAAGATAATGCGTTTAAATTAATGGAATCTTATTTAATGGAAAGATTACTAAAAGTAGATATAAACAGATGCAAGTCCACTGGAACCCATATGAATATTGGTGTACCCCAGGGTTCTATCTTAGGTCCGTTCTTTTTCTTAGTGTACATGCATGACCTGCCTTATATGGTGGAAAAAATGACTCAGATTGTTCTATTTGCTGATGACATATCTATTATTTTCAAGGTGAAAAGACAAGAAGAAATTCTAGACGACGCAAATAGTACACTCTCTCATGTGTTAAGTTGGTTCAATGTAAACAACCGGTTATTAAACTCAAAGAAGACTAAATGTATCAAATTTTGTTTGTTTAATGTACGACAGGTTGAAAGCAGTATTAAAATAGGATCTGAAAGATTGGACCTCATTGAAGACACAATCTTTCTCGGAATCACTATAGATTCGAAACTTCAATGGGGTCCTCACATAACTAATCTCGCACGAAGACTTAGCTCAGCCGCTTTTGCGGTCAGACAAATCAGATATCTTACAGATGTTGAAACTGCCAGATTGGTTTACTTTAGTTATTTTCACAGTATTATGTCTTATGGAATATTGCTCTGGGGGAGAGCAGCAGATATAAATACGATATTTTTCTTACAAAAAAGGGCGATCAGGGCGATATATCAATTAGATGCTAGAGAATCATTAAGAGAAAAATTCAAAGAAATTAATATACTTACGGTCACCTGTCAATATATATACAAGAATATCATGCATGTAAGAAAAAACATAGCTTTATTTAAAATTGTAGGTGATAGCCATACAATTAACACTAGAAATAAAAATAGGTTAGCACTACCATTATTTAGACTAAGTAAAGTAGGCACATCATTCATGGGGCACTGTATTCGCTTCTACAATAAAATACCACAGGAATCATTGATCCTTTCTGAAAAGAGGTTCAAAAACTATGTTAAAAATGAGCTGATAAGAAAGTCCTATTATAGTATTAAGGAATACTTAGATGACAAAACTGCATGGTCCATACCATCTCAGCGCACAGAAATTCGACGAGGGGCGATGGATCAAGTCTATCACTCGCCGGCGAATTTCCTTAGATCGAAACCAGCACCTGTTGTAAAGTCACTTTAAAAAAAAAAGGTATGGGGGTGTTTCTTGCCGTTTCTTCTTAGCCCCGAGGCCCACCTTCCGAAACGGTGTAGTCTTTTTTTATATATATATAAAAAAATTGACTTGTAATTATAAGTAAGTATAATTTTGACGTTGAATAAGATAATTGATTTATTTATATTCAATAAAAAAAATTACTCTGACTCTGACTCTGGCAGTTACGCCATAAGGCTGATGATCGGTTTGAATCACCCCAATGCAGTACGATTGATCCATAACCTCCTATATTGATGACGCGCATAATGCGAGTAGAAAGTAGGCAAGAACGAAGAAAGTCTTGACGGGGTAATATAGTTAGATTAGAATAGAATAATAATTTATTTGCGAGACAGGCACTTACCCTAATATACAATACAAAATTTCTATAACAAGCTTGTGTGTCGCAAAACGGACCCTGACTCAGCATAATGCTGGCTGGTTTGCAACCAACGCTGGTCTTCCGTCAGAGCCGGTCGGTGATGCCACGGACAATCTAACCACTAAAACAGGATTGTAGTGAGTAAGGTACGTATAGAAGAAAAAGAGAAAGAAAAAAAGTGAAAAGAAAACGGCTTAAAGATTATAAAAAACTAGGTACTTAATACTAGCAAGGAAATAATTAATTAATTTGAATACTTGTGCGCTCAATTCCAGTGCAATTTAAAAATTGAAATAAATGATACCTACTAAATAATACTAAATAATACTCGTATCTTGTTTATCATATCCTGCTTTTTTTTTTAGTTTTTTTTTGTTTTTGTTTTGCAGTTAAATACTGTTCAGCAAAAAAACCAGGCCACCCGACAAAATTGATTTCTTAAAAAAGTATAACGTTTATTTATTTATCAATTTATTAATAACCTTATAACATTTAAATAGAGGCACTATTTTATCGTTTTTCGAACCTATGCTATTCCTAGCTACGTAGCGGTAATGCATTTATACCCACAAGTTCAGTCTCAATAAATCAAGTTTACAATCCAGACGCGTTTGCCTTAACAGCGTAAGCCGCAGAACTTAATTTACCAGCTAATTTATCTATGTGGGGTCTCCACTGCAATTTACTATCAATGGTTATTCCAAGAAACTTCGTATCATTTACTCATTCTAACGTGCTGTTGTCTAAGACAAAACTGGTCTCAACTTGCCTGACATTTGGAAGTGAGAATTTGATACACTTGGTTTTACCACCGTTTAACAATAAATTATTAACTGTGAACCAATTCAAGGTTAAAGACAATACACCATTAACATCATCAAAATCTTCTTTTGTCTTTCAATTTTGAAAACCATTGAAGTGTCATCAGCAAACAACACTATGCCAGTCAATTTCTCCACCATGAAAGGCAGATCGTTAATATATACCAGGAATAAGAAAGGGCCTAATATGGAACCTTGTGGAACGCCAATTTTTACACCCGATCCATCAGATTTAACGCCGTTGACTTCTGCATTTTGAATTGCTTAGGTATGATCTTAGTAGATCCAACGCTTTATTTCTAACTCCGTAATTATTTCATTTCATTAATAGCGTATTATGATCAAAACAATCAAATGCCTTCGACAGATCGCAAAAAACTCCGATAGCATCCTGTGCGGCTTCCCATGCAGAATAAATATGAGATATAAGGGTAATACCTGCATTCGTAGTCGATTTACCCCTAGTGAAGGAGAAAAAGAAGAACAGACATTGGTCTGAAATTTGAAGGATCACCCTTGTCTCCCGACTTGAACAGAGTTATCAGTTTACTCTGTTTCATGAGATGTGGGAAAACTCCATCGTCAGCACATTTATTGAATATATAAGCTAAGTGTGCTATAACTAGAATTACTGAACCAATGACTTTGACTGATATACCCCACAGGTCTTCAGTATTTTTTAAGTTAAGTAATCTAAACGTTTTGACAATGTCCTGGGGATATACCTACCTAGCTCTTTTGCTAAGGGTGACGGCAATATTTTGGATCTTTTTCTAACTAATCTAGCCGATATAAAGCTTTCCCCTTGTGATCCCATAAGCAAGCAAGATAGGTTTCACCCACCATTTGTGGCACATATTCCTCACAGCACAAATCGTTCAATTTTACATACTAAAAATAACAAAATACTGAACTTTAAATGCGACTATGACAAATGTAGATCCGAAATAAAAGCTTTTCCATGGGATAAGAACTTATCGAACTTAGGAACAAATGAATGCGTCAAGTTATTTTACGAAACCTTAAAATTTATTATATTCTAAACACACACGCTACAAGAAAAACGACTCTAATAAATACCCCATATGGTTTACTGATAGTTTAAAGCACACCTTGGCTGAAAAACACAAATATCATAGGAAATTCAAAAAGTATTAGGTATAACCCCCGCGACCATGATACTTATGCATTACTGAGAGATCGCGTCAAGGTGATTCTTAATACCTGCTACAAGAATTTTATTGCAAGCGTTGAAGACTCCTTATTGTCGGGTAATACTAAGCTCTTTTGGTCATTTGGTTAAAATAAGCGACATACAAATACACTCCCTCCAAAAATGCACTATGAGAACGACTCAACGTCTGAACCTACCGAGATATGTCAGCTCTTTTCCAGATTCTTTGGATCAGTTTTTGAAAGCAGGACTGACAATGTACCCAACTCTGAAGATTGTAATTCCCACAGTGAAGCATTGCACATTGTACAACTATCTCATAAAGAAATACTGACGAAACTCAAGTCTCTGGAAGCGAATAAGGGAGCAGGACCGGATGGGTTACCTGCACGATTTGTGAAGCTGCGTTCGGAAGAGCTAGTCACTGCCTTATTCATAATCTATAACAAGTCTCTCGATTCTGGCTCATGTCCCGATATTTGGAAAATGGCCTACATCGTGCCGATTCTAAAGTCCGGTAAGGCCCACAAATTGTAGTAACTATAGGCCAATTAGTAGTTTGTCGTGTTTAGCTAAGATTTTTGAGACCCTAGTGTATGACTACATATATGCTCACGCTAAACCCATAATAACCTCTGTTCAGCACGGATTCGTGAAATCAAAATCTACAACCACGAATTTATTAGAATACTTGCATTACATTCACAACTCATCTAACACTAAATTACCAGTCCACAGTAATACACAGATTTTAAAAAGGCATTTGACAAAATTAATCATAACACTTTAATATTAAAAACTTAAAATTCGATTCGGCATTCATGGTAATCTCCTTAGGTGGGTCACCTCCTACTTATCTCATAGATATCAAATAGTGGCAGCAAAGGGCTTTTACTGTTCCTCACTCGAAATCACGTCTGGCATTCTCCAATGTAATCACCTTGGCCCCTTACTGTTCGTCTTATTCAGAAATGACTTGACAAGTGACATAAAATCAAATTGCCTCTTATAGGCCAATGACTTGAAGATATTCAGTTCTATAAAAACTGTTGAAGACTGCCAAAGCATACAAAAATATCTGCTCTCCCTATCCGCCTGGTGTGAGAGAAATTGCATGATGCTCAATGTTGAAAAGTGCTTTGTCATGAAATTTTCTACGACGAGTAATGTTTCTAATGATTACCAATATAAGATACACAAACAGCAGCTGAACAATGTTAGCACGGTGCGAGACCTGGGCGGGAAACTGGACACGGAACTAAACTTCAGGGCGCACTATGTTCATTTAAAATCCTCCTGTAATAAATTGCTAGGTTTCCTCACTAGAATAAATAAAGACCTCCGAAACCCTCTTTCTTTGATAACACTCTTTAACAACTTTATCCGGAGCAACTTTACTTAGAATACTGTTCTGTGGTCTGGAGTCCGTTTTACAAAGTACACATTGATACCATAGAAAATATACACGCCAGATTCCTTAGAATGATAACATATCGCAAAAACCTAAAATATAAACTTCGCTGTTACGAAACGCGTCTTGAACACTACGGATTGAATTCTCTGGAAACTCGTTCATCTATTAGCAGTCTAACCACCCTACATAAAATATTACATGGAAGCTTACACAGATAGATCTCTTTTGAGAGAAATTAAAATTCTTATTCCACCAATTCTTCAGAGGTCAACCAAGAAAAAAAATACGAATTACCATTGTATAGAACGCAGAGAGCTTATCATGAACCACTTCTATGTGTCGTCTCTACAACAATAGGTATGTCTAATGAAGACGACACCTTGAACAACTTGTAAAACTGTCTACCTTCAAACATAAAGTTCAAAAATCTTTAGCTAATTTATCTAACTAATTAATAACACTCTAGACCGTTTGAGCATAATTACTTGAAATTACCTGTAATTTATTTTTTCTTTCCTTTTAATTTAGTTTTTAACCTACTTAAATACACCGTCCACAAATTCTAAAGATGCTGTCAAAACACGCAGTAGGACATTCTACATGTTTTAAATTAAGATATCTCTATTATGAAACGCAAATTATCTGTTGTGTTTTGCAATAAAATTAAAAAACAACAATGATTTATGCAAAGAACGCTATACTCCGCAAGCAGACGTTGAACATCTCATTTTCAAATGTCAAAAATTTACAATTCTAACTGACTAATACTTGCTAGTGGACTAAGTGAAATTCTACCAAGTGATTCCTCACGCCCCGCCTAAGTGATTTGTTAAAAAACTGACAGTGTTTTATTCATTGTTCAAATAAATAAAAAACAGTTTTAGCAAGATATTACTTCACAAATAAAGTGAAATTTAGTGAAAAACGTGAAAAACATAGGATATATACTGCCCTGCTACTGCCTTATCTGACACTTTTAGGTATTTTTTTTGCATATTTGGAAGGTTGGCAACACTCCCGATATGCCTAATTAATAGAGTCATACCTGCTCATTTAGATACTCAAAACACAAGTATAAGTTTGTCATATCTGCAGTTGGGCACCCCGTTACTAAGGATAAAAGTCATTACAAACAAATACTATATGTAGATAGTGCCATCCACGACGACGCGCCCCACTACTTTTCAATTGAGGGGATGGCGGGGTGCGGGGGGTTCGACAAGAGCGTCAGTCGCGCAGTGTTGCCGTTTTGGCATTTTTAATGCTAAATTTGGCATATTTTCACCTAATTTAGCATGTTAATTTGGAACTTAGCATATTGCATTATTTTAGCATTTTTTCAACATTGTCTAGGGCAACTTTTTATAAATGGGAACCGACCCGACCGACTATCGTTCAGAAATACTTAAGGAGAAAGCCCATCCATCGTTAAGAGACACCTCCCATATATATCATATACACATATATATCGCCCAAAAGGGCAAATTGCAGATAGAAAGCCTTCAGCATATACCGAGGCCATGGCTCACAGTTAATTCTTAGTAAGACAACTGTAAACACAAAGGGGATGTTTTTAGTCCGTATACCACACGAGCTGCCCGCTCAATATGTGGGGACCCGGACATAGCAGGGAGGTCTGACTCCTGGGCATGGGTAATTCCATTTTTTTCCCCTCTAACAAAAAAAAAATGTTAAGAGATATCATTTCGTACGTTCGAGCGATGGTTCGGTGATGGTTCTGTTGTGGTTTGGGATTTCCCAATTAGTCGATTGTTTATGTTTTGTTCAAACGTAGGTTCGGTCAGTGACAGACACATCCATCACAAGTTACATAGGTAATACTTTACGCTTGCGGAAAACAAAAGTGATTGCGCCCAAAAACATTTTAAAATACAAGTTTGGTGAGAACAATGCCCCCAAATATTCACAACATTGCCACTAAAGCCTACTGCAAATATTGTAAGTGTAATATTATTGTAACACTTTATTGTTTAAAACAACATATTTCTACAAGTAAACATGTGAAGTGTGCTGAGCCCATGAAAAGTCAAACAAAAATTTACTTTTCGAAAATTCAAACCCGCCTTGATTCCCAGAAAGCGGAATTCAATCTTGCACTTTTTATTTGCGAGCATACTGCAATTTTAACGGTGGACCACCTATCAGATTTGTGCAAAAAGACATTTTCTGACAGTAGAGAACATGAAATTACATAGAACAAAATGTAGCAATATTATAAATAAAGTCTTGGCACCGCACTTTGTGTCTGAATTGATAAAACATGTGGGAGATGCAAAGTTCAGCATATTAATAGACGAATCTACAAGTTATCGGTATGTCAATTCGATACTATAGCCAGACCAAAAAACAGATTATAACAACATTCTTAGGTTTGGTTGAAATTGAGAACGGGACAGCCATTGCCATAGTCAATGACATAAAGACCCTATTTACACTATTAAATTTAAATATAAACAATTTCATAGGGATTGGAACCGACAATGCTTCTTGTATGACTGGTGTCAACAACGGCGTGCACAGCCTTCTGAAATCTGAAACTGGCAATAATTATCTAGTATTAGTGCGGTGCCTATGTCATTCTTTACAGTTGGCTATTACTCATGCATCTGAAGAAACTCTACCACGAAACATCGAGTTCCTGATCCGAGAAACCCACAACTGGTTTAGTCATTCTTCTAATAGACAATTGTTCTACAAGGAGCTTTATAAAACTATAAACTGTGGCAAACAACCTCTAAAAATTACTCAAATGTGTAATGCCAGGTGGTTGTCCATTGAACCTGCTATCCGTAGAATAGTAGATCAATGGTTGGAACTGAAAACCCATTTTGAAATTATGAAACAAAAAGAAAACTGTTACATGGCAGAAATTCTCTACACTATGTATAATGATCCCATCAATCATCTGCATCTACTATATTTGTTACCAATTTTAGATGAAGTACAAAAAGTGAATAAGAATTTCGAAAGCAATGACAGAGACCCGACCAAACTTCTAAATGACTTGGTTGAATTGGTTGAGTCGGTGGCAAGGCGAATTTTGATGCCAACAGCATCAGCAAGAGTAAATATTTTGACAGATAACATCACCAGTTACCTGGATCCATCTCCATACATGGGTTTCAGTGTGGAACGTCGAATTACGGAATAACAAATTTCATCAGAATCAGACATCGCTGTAAACAATTTACATTGAAGCTTGTCCAGGAAATGCGATCAAGGTTGCCAGTAAATATTCAAACATTGAGAAAAATGAATTTGTTTTCTGTACGGGAAACTTTGAAAGCAATCAAACCAGAAATTGTTGACATTACTCAAAAGTTTGGTTGTAACGCAGTCGATATAGAGCGTATTGTGGTGCAATGGAGAAACATTAGTCACATAGACTGGAAAAACAAAAATTCGACGATAGAGTTCTGGTCAGATGTATGTGAGTTCAAAGACTGTGCCGTTATCAATCCATTTCACGAGTTGGCATCTTTAGTCATGTCTATCCTTTGTCTTCCACACTCCAATGCAGAAGTGGAGAGAGTGTTTAGTCAAATAAATAAATAAATAAATAATAATACCTTGGACACTATTAACACACATTGAACTAGCCCCAAACTAGGATTCAATGAATGTGGTGAAAACTAAACTGAGGAATCGGATGTCGTTGAAGACACTAAACTCAATTCTGTATGTCAGATATGGACTCCGAAGATCAGGAAAATGTTGCAATTCTTATAATATTCCTGATGACGTACTGAAACACATTAAGGGTATTAAAGAACATGCAGCGACTGATGATAGTGGCCCCTCAACGTCTTATCAAGAACAAGATGAACAAGTTGATGACCTTCAGATATTCTTCGAAATAGATGACTAAGATTTAGATTTTTCACTTATTAATACTTTACCTTCAGGTATTGTTCAAAATAAGAGAGTCGTATATTGTTTTTTGATTAATACATACTTTAAATAAAATTGGCATTTTCTTTAGCACTTTTTAAATTGTATTTAGCATTTTATAGCATTTTTCGGGCGAAAAGTTAGCATTTTTCTGAAATATAAAACGGCAACACTGCAGTCGCGAGCGGGAAGCCGCTCGATGCATACGATTAATTTACTCCACGTTCCGCATTATCTAGACTCGACACGAATGTTGCTCTACTACTAAAAATTCAAAATGTCTACGAAATCTCAACGTGTAGTATTAAGAAGTCAGGTTTGTGATATGATATGAATTGTATTGTTTAGAAAGTAGGTAATATCCCTAATTGGTGTGCGCCGGTGCACGGTGCCGCTATAACCGCCAGGTCCCGAGTTCGAATCGCGGCTGGCGATAAAAAAACCCCAGGTCTTGGATGTTTACATGTTTGTGATGTCGCTGTTTCTAGTTCCCACGACACAGGGTATCCTAGTGTGGGGCCAGAAGCAATGTATGTGCTTGTATGTAAATTTTTATGTTGTTTATAACATAATTTGAATATTGGAATATTTGTTCGATTCCATCTTTCAGCCTACATGTATAATATGAAATTAAAAACAGAGCAGCATATTAATTGATGATAATGCCGTCTGATGAATAATATGAATTATGATATTTTATTGTGACTACCACAAAAGGCCCGAGCAAAGCTCGGTCCCCAGGCATTAATATCTTAAACACCATTTGATGTTAAAAAATATGTTTATGGTGTTTTGTTTAATTTTAGGCAAGGAAAATGACTTGTCTATGATTTCATGAAAAAGGAAGCTAACAACAATTATGCAGAAAAACTGACAGATGCACGTTGGAGAACTGCACAAGCTGTTGGGGTGTCTGAAGCCACGGTGACTAGAATTTTAAGTGAAAGAAAGTCACATGTCATGAATCAGAGTACAATACCTACTGCTATAGGATCGACAGAATTGCAAAACATGAATCAGAGTGCTGCTATGGGGTCGACAGAGTCACATGCCTTGAATCAGACAGCTGCTATGGGGTAGACAGAGTTACAAAACATGAATCTGACTGCTGATATGGAATTGACGAAGTCTAACGTAACAGAGTCTCAAAAAGAAGCAAGTACGCCACGTTCAAGTTTGGTGGATAAAAGTGCTTCAATTTTTACGTCACCCATGAAGAAGATGAAGGTTATACCAAGAAAAATAAATTTAGACGAATTTGATATTGGCGTGGTTCGGCGAACAATTCGAAAGTTTCATTTAGAGTATCATCAATTTCCAACATTATCCCGGCTAAGAAATGTTTTGCAAGACCGCATACAATTTGAGGGATCTATAACAACTCTTAGAAGACTTTTATTGAAACTGGGATATAAATGGAGAAGAACCGAGAATAACAGGAAGGTGCTTACGGAAAGACATGACATTACAATGTTAAGATTAAAATATATAAAACAAGTAAAGTGTTTTCGAAATCAAGGCCAACCTATAGTATACACTGATGAGTCATATATTCATGCGAATCACGTGCAAAAAAAAATCTTGGGCCTCAAATGATTCCAAAGATGAAATGAAACAAATCTTACAAAAGGAGTACGCGTCATCATTGTACAATCGGCAAAGAAGTTCGGTTTGCAGGGCACACAAATGCCACTCTTTGTGTGCGTAACGTTGCGACACGAATCGCTGACTTGAATGTGTGTGCGTTACATTGGTCGTCACAGCACAGTCACAGATATTATAATACTGTCTGAGCATACAATCACTATGTGTCTTCGTTGAATATAAGACTAGTTTTTACCGCTTCCTACAGAGTGGACGATAGCCCAACGGGTTAGATGCCAGACTAATGACTTTGAGGTATTGAGTTCGATCCTCTATCAAGGAGGGAAAAAGCATGGTGATGTTTTTTTTAGATACTTTTTTTTAATTATTATTGATCAGACCAAATATTTATTCTAGATTAAGGGCCGGTTTCACCACTGCTGATGAAGCCTATCTGCCAGTTAAACTTAGATTTTTGTATGGCGTTATTTGACAGATAGGCTTTATCAGCATGTGGTGAAACCAGCCTTATTTTTTTCATAATAAAACAAAATTATATTTCGTCCTAATAATAATTTATTACTAGTTTGTTATAATAAACTACACTTAATTTACTTATTTTAGTTTTAGTCAGACAAGGACAGATGTCGCAGTTGATGATATATAAGCTATGAATCAACATGCTAAGCAATTAGAAATTATGTGATAACTTCTAACCTGAAGTAGCAATAACATCATAGACATATAAATCACCTTATCTTATGATAACACAAAGCTTTCACATATTAATGGTTATGTTTTATTTAATATCTTAGTGGAGCTCCTTCTCTTACTATTATTTGTTGTAGTCTACTTCTCATGCCAGTGACCATATTCCAACACATGTCAGTGCCTCGCATTATCTCCCAGGTTGAAGTAACAACTTCATCTAAATTAGACCTAGATCTCACATTCGATGGATCCCAATTGAGCACCATATGTCCCCATAGATTTTCGATGGGGTTTAAATCAGGGCTTTTAGAAGGCCAGTCAATAACTGTCAAGGATTCTTGCTTGTTAAACCATTCTTGCACAATATGGGCGCGATGCACAGCGCAATTGTCATGGACAAAGTATATATGCTCATCCGGATATACAGTTCGTACGGTTGGTAACATGACGTTCTGTAAAATATCCAAGTATCCTTGAGCAGTGTTGCGAGCACTCACTTGCACTAATTCACCGGGGCCCATCGACGACATCCATCCCCAATATCCCAAAGTAATACGGCCACTACACCTGCACGGTAGAATGTTTGCTAAACTATATCGTTCATTATTTCTTCTCCACAGTATTTTACGCCCATCCTTGTCTGATCTAAAAGTCTTTTCATCACTAAAAACAACAACATTATTACACCAATCAAAGTCCAAATATTCACGGGCAAACCGCACTCTGTCTTCACGATGCTCATTAGACATCATAATCTTCTTCGCTGGTCTCCGACATCTTAAACCATCAGCTCGTAAGTGATTGCGAACTGTTTGTAGTGTTACATTATGAAGTGTCGCCGTAGACCGGGTGCTGGCAAACGGATTGCTGTTATGCGCTGCAATGATGTCGCGATGGCGATCAGATGCAGCTGTGTAGGCTACAGGCTGTGGGCCTGGTCGACGACTTTCAACATGTCCAGAATCTGCATACCTATGAACCCACAGTTGCACTGTTCTTCTCTGTAAAATAAGAAAAAAATACAATGAAGTAGTAACACAAGGTATAATTATAATCATAATTTATAAAAAACCTTCAAATTTATTTTTTATATGCATAACTCACCGATATCATTAAACGTCGTGCTATCTCGCTAATTGAAATGTTTTGTTCATACAAAACAATGATTTCCGCCTTTTTAAAAGTGGATAGATGACTTTCCATGATAGATAACAAATCTCAATCACAATTTACAAGGAACGAAATGCAATACAACTAATGCTGAGAGCGCGCAGACGCAAAACAATTTTAAAGAGGGTAGCTGTTACATTTTAAATAAAGAAGGTAGACTATGGCCTTTTTACCGGGCAAGTTTACAACTCTTCGAACTCTAGTTTGGTTAAACAATTGTAATCAATTTATATTCGATGCTATGTGAATTTAATAATACTCGTAGCTTCTAAAAAATAATTTCCTTTGAGGGATCGAACCTTTATCTACATATCGTAATTCTAGCACCTAATCCACTAGGCTATCGACTACTTTGCATAAAGCTGTGAAAACTTGCGTCATAATCAATGAATGTATGGGATCAGAAAAACGCACACAGACGCGACATTAACACGAATACTGTGTTAGTGTGCATTGCTAATCGTAGCTATTGGCAACGTTACGCACACAAAGACTGGTGTTTGTGTGCCCTGCAAACCGATCTTCTTTGTCGTGTGTACATGCCGGGGGTGTACATACATTCATCCCAAATGCGTTATTAACAAACAGATCAAATATTAAAACCGCAGACTACCATGACAACATGAATACCGAAAATTACTTAAAGTGGTTGAAAGAAAAACTAGTACCAAATCTCCCGAAAGATGCCGTGGTGGTCTTAGATAATGCAGCCTACCATAACACAAGCTCGGAAAAAAATCCTACATCCAACTCAAATAAATTGGCAATGCAGACTTGGCTGCGTGAAAAAGATATTGATTACGAACCAAGATTCTGAAAACCAGAACTTTACGACCTAATTAAAAAAAATAAAGAAAGATTCCGCAAGTACAAGGTAGACGTGTTATTAAAAGAAAATAATGTCTCGGTTCTCCGGCTGCCTCCTTATCACCCAGATCTAAACCCCATAGAAAATATTTGGGGCATTGTAAAAAACGACGTTGCGAGGCGCAATGTAAATCAAAATTATTCATCAATTATGCCCATTCTAAATGAAGCATTTGATCGAGTGACTCAAGACGTCTGGCGTAATACGTGTCAGCACGTTGAAAAAACTGAAGACGAGTACTTAACACTCTGATCTCGATTTCAGTTTTAATATAAATGTCACAGATTCGTCGGACTCTGAAGAAAATATTTCTGATACAAGCTAAGATTCAGAATAATATTTGTTTCAGAACCCTTTTTTTCCTTTTTTTTTGTTGGAGGGGAAAAAAATGGAATTACCCATGCCCAGGAGTCAGACCTCCCTGCTATGTCCGGGTCCCCACATATTGAGCGGGCATCAGCTCGTGTGGTATACGGACTAAAAACAACCCCTTTGTGTTCACAGTTGTCTTACTAAGAATTAACTGTGAGCCATGGTGTTTCAGAACCCGATAAGTCACTTCAATATATATGCGTATGTTATTTCTATATCTGTTGGGATAAAAAGTTGTTTCATTATCATGCTCTTACAAAAACCTTCATCAGACCTGTATCTGTTTTGGAGTACAGTTATATCACAAGAAATTATAAAAATCAAGTAGAGCATCTTTCAAGTTGTCCGTAATGCTCTCTCCTGATTAGTCAATTTATCGTAGTGTGCGTGTTCATTCCTGGGCAATTAATGTGTATAGACAGAACAACCACACTGCTAAAAGGTTGCACACATACACTGTAAGCGATTATGATGGCGGCTCTACACTCGCGCGCGAAGCCGCGAGACGTGAGTGTGGATGCCGTTCGCGTGTTATTGTCGCAGTCGCGGCTGTTTCCGCAAGTTGTCGGTTTTTTGCCCGCGACAAAGGAGTCCGCGACGAGCGCGACCTAGACTGTGAACGGCTGCGAGTGTGGAAAGGGCAGTATGTCGCGCCGTGACGTCGCGGCGCGAACCTCGTGCGACGTCGCGCGCGATGTGTGGAGCCCGCATGAAAAAGAGTGGGGCGCGTCGTCGTGGGTGGAGTTATCTATAAGCTTAAGAGTCGTTTCTGTCAAACATACTAAGCATAATGGTCTTATCTGCAATACTTTTTGTGGATAAGACTCTCATCTTTAGTAGTTTGCATATATCGGAACGCACTAAGGTCAAATGGCAACATTTGGCATGGTCAGAATTAAGTTTCTCTATGGTCAGATGTTTATTGTTTGACATCTATCAAATCTTTTCGCGGTTGGCACTTGAAAATGTCGTGAAATTGGATAATTTTGCGAAGAAGAGATAAAATATTAGCACTGGTGTCCAACAGAGGTTTGTAGTTATACCTACTCCTAAGATATTATTGACTTATTTTATCACAACTTGAAATAACAATCTATCCTAGGAGCTTCGCTCAAAGAACGTAATTGAAGAACATAAAGACAATCCCTGTTTTTCAGTAGATCTTCAAAAGGTTATAATGTTACCTAGGTGTGAAATGTTCAAAGAACTGGTCTCTACACCAAGAATCATTGCTTATAATGAAAGTTTTGTGCATCTAGGCGAAAACAGCATCATATATCCTATTGCAGTCATATGGCACGAGGGAATAGCTGAAAAAAAGGAGGACATAACATCAACATTCTACAGTTTCTTCTAAAGTTCAGGGATGCTGAAAATATTACCTTATGGCTAGCCAATTGTTCTGCAAAGAATAAAAACTGGGCAATGTTCTGTTTCTTTATATACATTATGAATTGTAAGGAAAGAAACCTAAATAATCTTCATAGCAAATACTTTGAACCTGGACATACATTCAAGTTGAAAGGTCTTTGAAGAAGAAAAAGAAGGAATATAATTGAGAAGTTTTCAAAGAATGTGTAAGCAATGCGAATTCTAAAAAAGTAACAGTTATAGAAAATAAAACAGAACTCTTCTATGACTGAAAAGACATCACAGTACAAACTAAACAAAATTATACCATGTGCTTACATCTATGCAATGATGTATCTCCGGTTTACAAGAAGAAAACTAACCATGCAATACAAATATTATTTTGACCAAGAAGAATCAATTGAAGTAAATATCCTATTAAACACCATGCAAAAACTGAGCAACCGAGAGGGATTTCAAAACCAAGAAAGGAAAATTTGTTAAGAAAGCTTGAAGAGGTATTACCATCAAACCGTCCCGAGTTTTGGAAAAGTCTTATCGTCACCGAGAGTGAGCCTGATATGGATGAGTAGATTGACAAGTTGTCTATTGTATTATTAAGTAATAGATACCTACATAAATAAAAGTAAAGTAGTACTTACTAGTCGTTGGACAGTTAAGCGACCCTCAGCAAGAAAAAAATAATAAAACGAATAATATTAATGTGATTGACTTGAAGTAATTATATATGTATACCTCGATATAGTATCGATTACGTTACATTGTTACATATTGGTTAAACGTAAAGCCGATTTTTGTACGAAACGGCTAAGAAAAAAGATCAAAAAGTGTAGTTATTGGACAGAATTTTCAGTGACAGGACGAAGTTTTATACAGTTATTGGACAGATTTTATTTATTAATTTATGACCTAAAAATTCTATCTCAAATGTTAATTAAGGAGATAGGGGTTCTTTTATACTTAGAGACAGAAATTGGCTGTTTATTAATTATATTAATAAATCGAAAATAACAAATAAGAATAAGGTATATTATTTTTTAGTTTTACACAATTCAAACAAGAAATCTACCTCTTCGCTGTTTACATCATTTGTCCGGTTATCATTAATAAGGTCTGAATAATCATCATCATCATCGTTAGTCTCTGTGTAACAGCTGTGACAGACGAATAAATCTATATCGATGTCTTCAGGTACATGCTGCTGGTGTTTAGATGGTACACATTTGGTGTGAAAAATTGAAGAGCACATATCGCAAACAACGCGATTTGTAGTTTTTGTTGCCTCTAAACAGATTTTACAGGAATTGGAAACACAAGTTTTTGATTTATTTATTTTTTTTACTTTGCTTTCCTTGTCTACTAGTTGCTTTCTTTGCTTTTAATTCTTCTCTCACTCTTTTTCTCTCATTCTTTTGTAATATTTCTGTTTCTTTTTTTTTCATTTGCTTCCGGAACATTTCTTTATACTTTTCCGATGTAATAGCAAAAGGCATTCTTATAATATTACGTTTGCCCTTTCGTTCTGGTGTTTTCGGTATCGTAAGATAATAAATTCTGATTTGGGCAATTATTTTAAACGCGGGGCTAACTTGAAGCTGCGAAATGTCTTTTTCTTTTCCAGCTAATTTGATTGGCGTTTTTTCAATGGGCTTAAAACCATATGTGGTTAGAATCCCTGTAATAGGACACAACTTACTTTCTTGTTGATCCTCGGATCCTTCTTGGGTGTCCTCATTGACAGTAGAATGGACTTGCGATTTTGTGAACTTCGTT
This sequence comes from Argyresthia goedartella, assembly GCA_949825045.1. Classification (NCBI taxonomy): domain Eukaryota; kingdom Metazoa; phylum Arthropoda; class Insecta; order Lepidoptera; family Argyresthiidae; genus Argyresthia; species Argyresthia goedartella. Next base: position 40,588,074 of record OX463809.1, read on the forward strand.
GTATCGATTTCTGTAGTAGAACATAACTTAGAGCTGATACGGGTGCCTAGTTCCTGTGGTATTAAAATGTCCTCAAGTATTTTAATCGTAGGTTTCTTGACACTTTCAAGGTGCGTGCCTGGTAAAACTATTATTTCTGTTCTAATGTCATGTTCATGTGGTTGTAAACCAATATCGTTTACGTCTGTAGAGTGTAATATTGAAGGAGACGGCGTTCTTGTCTTATCTCTATGTGTTACCTTCAGAATGTCATCGTCTGTGATATCTGTCGGCGAGGGCATGATGTATTCGGAAATTAACGGATTGTCTCTTGATGCTTTTATCGAAGGTGTTGCAATTAATGAGGGTGTGAAGCTGTGGAACAACTTCTTAAGAATTTTTAAATTTTCATCAATTTTATCCAGATCTTCATTTTGCTGCAATTCTATTGCTTTAGTGGGTCCGATTATTTCCAAAAATGTGGATAAAGTCAAGGTATTGTCAGGGTTTACGACTTGAGCAATTTCCTTGTCAGTTTGTGTTTTGCTCGGTATACATTTTTTGTAATTAACGGCATTGGCATTAAAAGGTACAAGACCACAGGCTTTAAACCCGTTTATTAATGTCGGAGCTTTTAGAGATGTTTCAAGCGCCTTCTGTAGAACGGGAGCAAAATTAACCTTAGTTAACACTTGTCCTGTTTTTTGGCGAAATTCTCTTGTAGCTTCCTTCCATGCCATTTTGACAGGTCGAAAGACTGCTACGTCTGCTGGTTGGAGGATGCGTGTTGCATTTGGGTACAAAGCAATTAACTCAATTTTAAGCTCTGTACATAATTTGCTCACTTCATATGTCAAATGTGTTTTATGCCCATCTAGAAAATATATGACAGGCAGAGGTATTTTTTGTTTTTGGAGGTAAGGATAGAAAACATTTCCTATGTATTCGAAAAATACTTCAGACGTCATCCACCCATTTTCACTCCTACCTACACCCCAATCAGATGGTACTTGCTCTGACACTTTTTGAGGAATTCTTTGATAGTTAAAGACGATCATCGGAGTGCATGATTCACCAGCAGCTGAAAATGTGAACATTACAGTAATGGACTCTTTTGAGCTACATGTTTCAACATCATAAACATCTTTATCACCCTTCATTGCCAAGACCTTTCCAGTTTTAGGACACAACTGGAATCCACTTTCGTTACCATTAAAAACGCGCTTTGGATCATCTAACACGTCCAACAAGTTTTTCTCAACAAAATATTGGTGTATTTCTGAGAACCATTTACGGATGTCAGCTTCAGATACGCAGGCACTAGGCAATGAAACACCTTCACTTGTCCTCTTTACGATGCTGGGGTGACGTTTTAAAAATCCTCTAACCCACCCTTCTCCAGGAAAGTTGTCTTTAAATGGATTTGGTCGGGGGTTGTCTGTTAGGAATCTTTGAACGCTGGATTGAAGGTCTTCTTTTTTTAAAGGGAACCCTTTTCTTGATAGTCTTATTATCCAGTTTTGAAGACAAGTTTCTTCTTCGTCTGGCAGGTAAGGCGATGGTCCGAAAGAAGTCTTATGACCTGGATTTTTCAGTTTGAAGTGTAACGTGGATTTTGGAATGTCATACTTCCTAGCTATATCTCGGATTTTTCCGCCGTTTCTCACTTCACCTAAAGCTTTTTTCCATTGTGTCAGCATCGTGTCGTATCTTATTCTTTGTCTTCGGCATCTTGGACTATTCGTCCTGCAACCAAACAATATACCTACCTACTTAAATTAGAAATACATGTAACACTATTGTCCAATAACTGTTCATAAACGTATATTACAGTTGTTGGACATCGTCCAACGACTGTCTAGTATCAGAAGTGACGAGAGAAAAAGAATACTAATGATCTTCTTCCTAAATGACAAGCCACGAGAACAAAGAATTCAATAACTGTTGTTATTCTTCAAAAATAGTGATTGGACACCTTGTCCCATAACTAAGACACCATACAAAATTAATTACAGTTGTTGGACACACGATTTTTAACCTCAAATTAAAGAAATGAGTCTTTAAACTTACAAATAACGTGTAAAACAAAGTCACTTACCTTATTATGAATGAACAACCTTGTAGGTTATTAAATAATGTATATTTTAAGGGAATTACACCTTCGAGTCCTTAAGAAATTTGTTTATTTTCGATGCACTTTAACGACATCGACCGCCAACGTAGGAAAAAAAATATTTACTGCTTTCAACGCCATCTTTTGGTTGTCTCTAATATTAAAACAAAAGCGCAATAAACGCAAGATTAACGATGCGTTCACAAATAGTTTAAACAAAACATGCAATTCTTAAAAAATATCTTAAAGTGTGACAGTGTCCAATGACTAGGTTTGTCCAACGACTAGTAAGTTACCCTACCTATTCAATGGCGCATTATTATTTTAAAATACTCCTAAAATCTTTTTTGTAAGCTATAAGATAAAGAAAGTTTCTCAAATATGGGTCCTTATTTGCTGTTAATATGTTCTATAATGTTTGTGTATCATGATAGAGGTCTTAAAATCATAAAACATGTCCTAAAAACTAACTTTCTTTGCACTTAAAACCATCAAGCTTTGTATAGTTGAATGTTTATATCAAATGATACAAAAGGACAAAGTCCTATATTAAGTTTTTATTTATTTTTGTATAGAAAGGAATAAAAATAATAACGGGTAAGATTAAAACTCATTTTTAGCTATACAATGACCTTAGGTATATTTCCTAAAGCTGATTTTCTTTGTACTTAAAACTTTTAAGCCTTGTTTAGTTGTTTGTTTTGATGGAATGATACAAGAGAAAAAAGTCTTTACTGCAGTTTTTATTTATTTTCTTACAGAAAGGTACTTAACTAATAATAGGTAAGAAAAGAACAGATTTTTAGTTACTAAATGACACAAGTTAAATTGATTTAACTTAAACTATTAAGGTCGGCATTAACAGAAACACGTTTTTGTCTCCCCTGTAAAATTTAAATTTTGCAGCTATGACCTTTCCGCTTAGCTTAGCACGGCAGTAGAACCAAAACAACCACGGCAGTACAACAACCAAAAGACTTGGCTGAAAGGTATCGTTACCAAGCCATAAACTATTTAAAAAAAAACATTCTTCATTTGTTTGTGGCCAAAGTTGTGAATCAAAGTCTAAGAGTAATGATGTAGTGAATAATCCTTTTCTATCGGCAAAACTCGGAACAACGATAACACCCGAATGGTGCCGATGTGTCTATGAATTACTGTATTATTAAATTACGTGTAGGTATCAAATAAATCGCATACTTTATTTATCAATGTCAAACGTCAAATTGCCCGTTTGACGGGTACTGAGTGCGAGTGAAGTAGTAAGACAAAAACGAACATTTCCGAGAAAATACGAAAGGAAAGGATTATTCACAACATCTTTTTTTTTTTAATATGTTTAAGGGAATGATCAAATTGCTGTACTGACTTTCATTCAAGTGACTTGTCAACAGCGTTGCCAGATACACCGCTTTTTAGCCCGCCTTTTTAACACTGGATCCGCCTTCCGCTTTTTACCAACGCGGATCCGCTTTTTTAGAATCTGCTAGAACAACCTATTTTTTCTCACTCAAACATTGCGGTCACACTTCGCGTCGAGGAGGATTAATCAGCCAACCAGAATCACTAACTCTTCTTCAACTTGCTTAGAAGCTGCGTTCAGTTTGAGCGTTTTTTCAGCAAAGAGTTTCGTTCATCGAGGGTTTTCCATAGGCCGTAACGGTACCGGCACTGGTACTGGCTAGGAAAGTGAGTGACTGAGCACTGTTGCAGGTGCAGATGCCGTGCAGGCGAAGCGTGTAGAATAACGGCCATCGTCAGGTGACTGTACGTACGACGTCCGCTCGCATATCATGTCATCTCTTTTGCATGCTTTGAATTTTTTTATGTTATCCTGCTGTCATGGCAAATTCTGCGCGATATCGGTAGGTAGGTGAAAAATTCTCAAAAATAAAAAAAAATAGCAGATCAAGCTGTTATAAAAAATGAGGGCTGCTGCAAAAATTTCGAAATTAAAAAAGACATGACATGTCTTTAGAGATGAATGATGAAGATTATATTCACTCAATCTGGCCAAGTTATTTTCTAGCAACTGTAATGATACTTTCTTGGAAACTATTAAACAAAGATTCACTGCCATATTCAATTTTTATCTAATAACAATAACTAAAGTTTTTATTCTTTAAATTGAAATTTTCCCAAATCCTTATATGAATTACAAATTGAAAACATCAATTATCGTATGAATTGAGATAGAAAAATGAATGTAAAAGTTAAAACTTAAAAATCCGCTTTTTTGTTGAAAATCCGCGTTTTTAAAGCATCACTACCGCATTTTCAACTTTCTCGTCTGGCAACACTGCTTGTCAACAAAACGAGTGCTGTTCACTCGATAGGACGTTTTGTTTGAGGTTAGCTTTACAATGGATCTAACAGAACGATTGGAATCCAGTGAAGATGAGGAAGAAATCACAGCCGATATCGTACTGAAGACCCTCCAGTCCGCTTGGCAGAACGAGAGACTCGCGCCAGAGATCCTGCCACACAGAAACGACATGGTAGAATGTATGCTCGGACAAATACAACATATGGAGAGGAATATAAACAAATTACCTAAGACAGACCTCCGCGCAGCCATCCATAAAATGGAATTGAGCAGATTAAAGTTCATCATATGCAACTACCTAAAGACCCGGCTCACCAAAATTGAAAAATTCTGCATCACAATAATCAATGAAGAAAAACAAAGAACAGAGTCGGGCACCAACTATTTGACTGCTTCCGAATACAAATATGCTCAAGACTACTTAACCAACATGGAGAGTCATATAAAAACTGTTATTCTAGATAAGATGCCAGGGAATATGCAAACTTTTGAGTTCAACAAAATGGCAGTTTATCCTAATTTACAAAGTCATGTCTTTCTGAAGGCGAATGATACTGTCAATGGTATTGTTCTGGATCTGCCTGGAGATCAGGATGAGGAGATTGATTTAGAAGGTAAGCTACTCTCAGCAAAGTTTATTTAAAAATTTTTGGAAGGTGTTATAAAGTTATAATGCCTATACTGGGCGCCACGACTAAAGAGCTTTGTCCTTGAATGCGCAGTAGTCACTTTTCACAAGTGTTTGGCGCGGGGAAGTGAGGAGCGACGGGGGCGGTAGTCAGCGCCGGCACCTGATTCGTTGATCAGTCGCTTCCCGATGCCCGCACCGAAAGCACGTCTCGAAGCTTCTTGAGTACAGTCGCATACAATATTACCCAACGTTATCTTTCGCCCCGGTCGAATTACAAATTATTAGTCAGCGGGAAGAAAAGAGTGTGCAGGACTATTACTACAAGTATCTATATTCACTAGGCCCTAGTGACTAGGGGCATTCTATGCTAGGGGGTTATTTATATATAGGTTTCAACCTTGACGTTAACAAATGTTGTCAATAGAGAGTACCTATAGTTTATTTGACACAAAGTCCATTATTTACATCGGCTAATATCCCAATCAACAAAATATCAAACAGAGAAAAAATAGAAGTGAAGAAAGTCCTGAACACTCATTCCTTCACACTAACCCTAAAAACGCACTTCGGAATTATGCCGCGACTGTACACATGCGCAGTAATCCCCGCCAGTTTCTCCGAGAGCTCTTTATTCGTGGCGCCGAGTGTACCAATAATCATGTACCATAGAATCAAAAGGCATCTAAAATGCTCATAAATATTACATTGGGTTTGGACTCTATTACCAAGCCATAAGGTTGAAAATATACACAAGCACTTAGCTGGATTTCATTCTATACCCCTCAATTACAAGGCTATTTTATTCATCTTGCAACACTCGGAAATTATGATTTTCTTTCTTCTACCACAGATTAATAAAGGCAGAGTCTTTCTGTTGCTTTTTTACAGTGTTAGATTTATGAGTTAGATGGAAATTGTGTCTGGTTAATTGATTTAATTTCTTGTTCCAGAGGGCTCACAACATATACTCCTCTATAAACCAATAGCAGATCTTGTGAAGAATGGAAAGGTTCATCTGATTTAAAGTAATTACACGGCTACAAAAAATTTAAACATGTGACTCCTGAAATATTTAAGTAAGATAAAATGGGATAAGTTGGTTGACAAAACAAATTTTCATATTAATATCATAAGTAGTGTCTATCACCAGAAATACCTGAACGAAGTTTTTGTAAAACCTGTAATAAAGGGTCTTTGGTTGATTGATGCAAAGTCTTAACCTCCCAGCGCCCAAAGACCTTTCAAAAATCCTCCTACGAGTTAGCGGTAGAAGCCCACGATTCCATTCCATTTCATCAGTTAGATGCCTGAGGGCCTTTTAATAAGCTCTCATTTTTAATTGCTCATGGACTTTACAGTTTCATGGGGAATGATAAATACTGGTTTTCAAATGAAAGTGGCAAGTCTGTAATTGTCTAAGGACAATCAAGGGTGCCAACAGTCAAATTTCATCTGTCATTTTTGATGTTCCTTGTTTGAAGGATTATGCATATCGTCAAAACTGCGTTTCGTCATTAACCCATTTTTGCCAAAGGTGCGTTTCGTCAAATACCTTTTAGTCAAAAACTGCTTTTCGACAAAATACCATTTTTGCCAAAGATGCGTGCAGTCAAATATTCTTGGTCAAAATTGCTTTTCGTCAAAATAGGTATACCTATATCTATCTATCTAGCGTTTTTTCTGCCACAAAGTACCAGGGCAGCAGACCTTTGAAGGAGGTAATGAACACCTGTGAACAATGAAGTACCTGCCACCCCATATGGGAAAGGATGTGACTTTTCCCATTTGTGGTGGCAGAGGCACAATTGCGCACGCGTGAAAAACTTGGATGATTACAAAGCGATATCCAGCACTACTATGGGGGTATGGTTCAGTCCCACCATACCCCCAGGGGTATGGTGGGTCCAAGGCGTATCCTTGGATTAAGCAAATAAAATATATCTTGAATAGAATTTATCTTGCTCTTGCCGATGCTTGCCCTTAATGTGCGAGCGCCATAGTGGGAATAGGCACGAAACCCGAGCGACATCGTGGGAATGTGTTACAGGCGCAGAGCGGCGTAGCGAGGAGCGGGGTAATGGGAACAAACAGCCTCTAGCACCTACTGCTGAGGAGTAATAAGGCCTCTGCACTTCCTGTATACCTATTGTCAAAATTCCGTAATTGTGTTAAAAATTAAAAGTAAAACAATTATTTACTCGTACTTTCGCTTAATTTATTGGATGTAATAAATAAAAAGGGATACCTCTTATAACCAAAAATAACGTTAATTCCATAATACACGGTGTCACTACACTGATAATTATTGCTATACATCATATTTATTATATTGAATCCATCTTAACCTCGTTATTTTTTTTAAACACTGTATAACATTTATCTTATCATAAACGGAATCATTTATAATATTTTTTAAACCTTCGTCATATAGAATGCTTGCTTTGGGTCTCTTTTTCATATCGTAATAGACTTCGCTTTTCCTAATTTCGTAGTCGTAATGGATGGACTCTTTTCGCAATTTATTTATGAAATAAAGCAATGAGTACTTTCTATTAACCTTGTTTGCAGTCGTTTGTGCCAACTTTCTATCATGTTAGTTGTACGGTGACGTTCTGAACTGCAACAGAACTTTTTCACGGTAAAGACACCCATCCATTGCCCATCAATATACTCGACAAAGTTGTCCATTCCTGCCACTTGTTCTCCAAGTTCCTGAATTGATAGCCATGCTTCTGGAATTGCTATGGCGGGTAACAAAGCCATATGTGCTGTCAGTCTAGTTATTTTCTTCCCTTCTTTGGAGACACAAAAATTTTGCTATTTTGAGTTTCTCCATATAGCTTGTTCAAAGTGGAAGTAGCATCCAATTACATGCACAGCAGGGAATACTCCTTCAATAGCATTTATAGTTACTAATTCATAATCGCAACGGTATTGCTTTATATGCATTCCAAATTTCTCTCTAAGAATTACAAATAGTCGGCGATATGTTGTCTCACTTTTGTTCGGCACCAGAGCATAGACGATTGGACTAAATTAGTGCACTCATCTGTACTATTGAGATCAACGTGAAGTATATACAGCTGTTTAAATGGTTTTGGCACTTTGAATATCCCGTCACCAAAAAATTGTTTCGCATCTTCCCATATGTTGTTCTAATTTCGTTGCGAAAATTAATATTTTGTCAGTAGTACCGTCTTCAGAAATAAGAAATTCGGCCGACAGTATTTCCGGAATTTCAACATCTTCTAAATTAATGAATCTAGTCCGTCGTAGGTTCCAAGCTTTCAGTCGTGAACGACGTAGTGAACTTTTTTACTTTTATACGACGCGACGGGATAGAAATTCTTTTAGTTTTCTTTTTTAAATCTTCAAACTGCTCCTCAAAAATTTATTGTATGGGCTCAAAACTCACTTGTACTTTAATTTTGCATACGTCCATTACCTTATCAATTCTGTTTTACACAAAATCAGGGAGGCAACTGTGTTTCTTGTCACTCAATATGTTTTCACGATTCTTACACAGTGTGAGCGAAGCATTACCACTGACCACGTTTTACGCATCTCCAAATTGACTTCCCGTTTTCATATTCCATATTTTAATATGGAATATGAAAACGGGAAGTACTTATATCCACCTCGTACAATAATAGGTTTGCCTCTTTTACTATTAATAAAATCCAGTTCAATCGGCTTGCTGGATGAAGCCATGTTCGCGAAATTAAATCATACTTGATAGGTCCGTAATAAAATAACCACAGAAATAAGGCTAATTCCGTAATAATGACAGTCGTATTCATTGTCAAGTATAAACGCCAATCTACAAGATACACAATAGAAAAGAAAGTGGCCAGCCGAGACTTATGTCAGTAAAGAGGTTTTATACGCGACCTTACAAATAGTCTCACTTATGTCTGTAAATAGATTTTACTTATATACTTGACGAAAGGCAAGCATGGCAAATCACTGCCTTTGACCAAAAGCTACTTCGACGAAAAAGTCTTGACCATACATAACTTTTTAAATTTAATTTGATCAAAAAACAACTACAATTTCAAAGCCCTCCCTTATCAAAGATTCACTTTCAAAAACAAAAAATATCAGGTATTTCTCTTACATTGTACACTAGGCCTTATAAGTTCACGCGCGTTACTCTCATTAACGTATGTAACGGTGTGCAACCAGTTCACGAAAGTTATTGTACAATTTTTCGCGGCCGATCTCACTTAAATAATTTTATTCTGTTTTTTAATATTTGTTGTTTAGCGGCAACAGAAAGAAAAGAAAATACATCATCACCATCAGTGAAAATTTCAACTGTCTAACTATCACCATGGACGAATATAAATATAGTAGTTTGGCAGCGATCACGTTTTTTGTAACACGGCTCTGCTAATAACTGCGTGTGCAAATCTCTCTAAAGAAGACTGGGGAAAAGTTGTACGTAAAACAAAAGGATTTTTTACAAGATTTGCAAATAGACATTAGAATAGACAATATAGTTGAAAATGAACTAATTATATCCTTAAGTGCAGAAAGCAGTAAAAGTAATATTTCGATATATCGAATATTTATATTCGTCCGTGGTGATAGTTAGACAGTTGAAATTTTCACTGATGGTGATGATGTATTTTCTTTTCTTTCTGTTGCCGCTAAACAACAAATACTAAAAAACAGAATAAAATTATTTATGTGAGTTCGGCCGCGAAAAATTGTACAATAACTTTCGTGAACTGTGTGAGTAACGCGCGTGAACTTTATAAGGCCTAGTGTACAATGTAAGAGAAATACCTGATAATTTTTGTTTTTGAAAGTCAATCTTTGTTATGGAAGGGCTTTGAAATTGTAGTTGTTTTTTGATCAAATTAAATTTAAAACTTAATAAAACAAAATGTAATCACAAAGAAGTCTTTATTTTGGAATACGTGCCTACGTAAATGTTTTGTAAATGCAAAATTTCAGCTCAATCGGTTGAATATATGTGCTTCAAGATTCCACCTGAACAAACATACATAAATACATACATACAAGTGAAGTTAAATAAAAGCTTTAAAACTTGTGAAGCCTTTTTATTTAGTAAACTACTCTCATCAACCGATCACGAATGTTACACTTATAGTTACAAACTGTATCATTCGTGAATCAAAATCTCTGTGGACACAACCTAAAAAATATTTATTTACGTATCTTTTGAAGTAGTAGGACGCCGCATAGTTCGATTTGATAGAGGAACATTCTATTTAAACACAAAATTAAAACTTATAACGTAAATTGGCATTCTTAACGTGTAATCTCACTTAAAAACAATTAAAATTTGCCGAGACACATGCGTCGACGAATTTCTGAATCACTGACAGAAAACGAAATGGAGGTTTCTTTCCATATGTTGGCCAAACTGGAGGTGGTGTTGCCATGACTAAAAAACTTTACTTACGGGCTGTGAGTCTTGCTGATTTCATTGTTTTTAATGTTACATACGTGAGGTTACATTCAAGAACAAAAAGTGAGACACACATGTTTCAAACTTGTTTGTATTATTATATTTGACGTTGTTTATTCAAAAGAATTAATGAGAACTAAGCATATTAACATAATAATTCAAAACTGACAAAATTTTACAGGTTCAAAAACAGTTGTGCTGTTTTGTGTGACTTCGAAGTATGATATGTCTAGGTGGGACACACGATTTTTGTATGGAGACTAAAATTAACACTACAAAAAAATAAATTTATGCTCGATAAAGGCAACCAAAATGGACTAAAATTATTTATAGGAATAAACACGAAATTACGATCCAGAATAAATTTCCAAGTTATCATTAATAAAAATGTATATGGTATTTTTAACACTTGATAATAGAGACAGTTTTCTTTTTCCAAAATGTTAAATTTTTCACGCCCGTACTCATTATTTGTAAACCACATACAAACTTATATGAACTTGGTTACGTACATGAAGTGTGAAAGTAGCCGCACCATTAACTTTGTAAATAAAATTTTGCTATGTAAAATCCAAACTATTCACTCCACACCATCCCTGACATTGTACAGTGGTACGGAACCCTTCGTGCGCGAGTTCGACTCACACTTGACCGGTTTTTTAAAAGTTTACTACTTTATATATTTATGAACTATGCTCAGTCAGTACAATATCATAAAATACTTATGTTAAAACATGTAAATCCGATATTGGCATATGTTAGGAATAATTTAGGTACTTGCTTATCTTAATGTATTTAGCTGTGGATTTTTTAAGATCAATACATAAAATAAAATAAATAAAAATGATGTACTTCAAACTTCAAGGTGTTTTGATGAACGTAAGTAACCGGTTTTGCAATCCCTAATATGACATAGTGATTGCATATTTAGACATAGAGGTATCGCTAGTTTCTATGTAATATGTTTATTTATTCATTTATTATTTTATTATCTTAAAAAATCCACAGCTAAATATATGCAAGATTAAACAGCTAATTAAACCGTAACATAAGCGATTAATGGATTTAAATTCCTTAAACTAAACATTATGACATTATACTGAGGAGGTTAAATAAGTATATACACAAAGAAAACAGTAAAATATGTTACTAAAAACAAATTCAAATTATTAAATTATAAATTTTGAATGTTGAATGCACGGGTAAAATGTGTAGTGTGGTAGTGTACACCCTTGCTTAGCCCTATGACCGCAGTCTTGGGATCGGATCTTTGGCAGTATTTACCACTAAGCAGGGTGCATGGGTTTCGGGAGAGAAAATGTTGAATGTCCAAGCAGGCAACAAATATAATGATCACCAAAATATTTTTTCCTACCCAAAATTATCACCAAAAGTTGCAGAAAATATTAGTGCAAAATACTGTGGTAGCTTAGGTGAAGGGTAAAGGGGGTGAGCGAAGCGAGGCCCCCTTTATCCTTCGTGTTAGGTTGAACATGTAAGAACAACAAAAAATACTGAAAACATATACTTAGGTACACAAAACATAAAAAGAAGTTATAATAATAATAATAATAATACCTTGGACACCTTTTACACACATTGATCTAGCCCCAAACTAGGATTCCCTGTATATTGGGTAGTAGACAACGATATATATACTTATATAGAGAAATATTATACTTAGATAGATAAACAACCATGACTAGGGTACAAACATCCGTTCTCATCAAACAAACATTTGCCCCCACCGGGACTCGAACCCGGGACCCTTGGTTTCGTAGGCAGCGTCACTACCGACTCGGCCATTCGGGTCGTCAGTTTGGTGATCATTTATTCAAACACAATTTGGTGGTTGTTTACTAATTCTGGCGGTCGTTTCGAATTTATTGGTAGTAAAATAGGTGCATTTTTGGTGATTGTCTTTGACAGTTTACACTACGCCAGTGGCGAGTCAAGTGTTGCGCGCGGGGTCTGCACTTGTCACAAAAAGTAAAAAGCAATTCTAATTGCATCCACTGGCAAGCAAATTTGAAATCCAAGTAGAGTAGCTACTGTCCAATCAGTTTACATCACTGTACTTAAACTGTCCACTGTATTTGCCCAATGTAAATTGGGCTGATAATGAACGCTATCATTAGGTTAGCCGGAGTACGGCATGCGGTTCTGCTATCTACTGATGCAGAACCTCGCATTTCGGTCAGACTTAAAAACAACAATTGGAATGCTTCAAGTATAATGTGATAAAATTAAGGTACATACATTTTTTACATAAATTTACTGCAAGGCTCTTTTCACTTTTCGTATGTGTTGGCTTTTTGACTCTTTCAAAGCTTGGTCTAATTTGTTTGTCATATTAATTAAATTTGGCAAATCACACTGTAGGAAAACATGGCTGATTATATTCTGGCACTGGTTGGCAGCCTTTGCTTCAGGAATTGAATTATTGATATGTAGAGCAGAACTGTTCTTATTTGTTAGGCAATTATCGGTGGTTTCTTGCTGTCCAAAATTTTTGGGTGACTGTAGCATGAAATCCATTGTCACTGATGGTTTGACTTTCTCAGTATGCCTAGATGACACCTGTAACAACAAACAAATTTAAATAAGTTTGCTTAACATAAATTTGCCTTAAAGGTGATAAGGGCACTAATGTGAAAAACCTTGCATAATATTAACTCATAATTCTACTTTTGAACATTCAAGTGTCCATGAATGACTTTGTCTAGAAGACGTAAATCCTTGGGGACAAACTGCTTGATCTTTCATTGGCAGTAAATTGAAATTGAAACATAAGTGAAATCAATGTATTATAGATCAATAATTAGGTAGGTCTTTTTCAAAGGAATATTTCCTTTGAAAAAGACATACCTAATTATTCAACAGAATAAGGAATATTTTGATTGATTGATTTTTTATTGTATGTAATTAGGTGTCCAAGATAAATACTGTTTTACTAAACAATGGGAAATATCACTGGTATGGTATATTATGATAGGTACCTGAACTTCTAATCTCCAGTCCAAATCCTGATAGGTGGGGTCTTTTTGCTGCAACAAGTAGAGACATTCTGACAATTCCACTCTCTTGGTGTTATAGAGTTTCACCAACACCTCCTGCTGATCTGATGAGAATGCTGCTATAGCCAAGGAAGACTTGAAATCCGATTCGCTTAGCTGAAAAGAAGAAGAAAATAAGCTAAGAACTTCAAATCACATTTATTCTGAAGTTTTGGATATTGATATGAATTGTCATGTTTCCAAACATGTTTTTACATTAGGTTTTAGGGTCTACAGAAGAATGCTAACATATTTAGGATAGACTTTTTACTTACATTGTGCTTACATCCTTCTATGAGCAGAAATACTAAAGCTTGGACCACATTCTGTATATTTGCAGAAGAAACATCCAGTTTGTCTGAAATTAGAAAAGTGGGCAGTTTTGATTGTTATTAGCATCTCAAATAGAACATTAGTTTACTGATTAAATGCAGATATATTCTCTCACTAGCAGCTGAGTTGATCTTTGTGTGATTAATCCCGTTATTGATGAAGTCTATTGCTAGTTTGCAAACGTCTACAAACACTGGAACAACGAGAATACACACTAAATTAAATAACAGTCTATACATATGTGCCTGTATGTACTTTTAAATATTTTGAATCGCTCGCCTTGTATTGGATATCCAGTTATCAATTTCAGATGGTCTTTTTGCAATTCGCTGAGAAATATAATCATTTTTCATCGGATTTGTAAACAAACAAACAAACACAACACTTCTCTGCAATCTATAACCTACAACCACTAAAACGACTTCAAATCAGTGCTGCCAGATGAAAAAATCTAATCAGCGCTGACAGCGGTGCACTAAGAGCTAGATTCGAATATATTCACGAGCCATTAAAGCGCTAAATCGGCTCAAACGCGTCAATAAAGCGCTAAATTCGAACTTTCTGATAAAGTTTTGGAAGCGAGACGCAGATTGCGACTTGTATAAACGCATCTCGTTTACGGCTCCGTTGTTTTGTTCTATGTGTTTAGTATGGTAGATTGTGTAATCACATTGATCGTGGAAAAAGCGTCATACGCACGACAAAAATAAAATAAAATGCGAAGTGATTGTAATGAAAAACAACTTTTTATTACAATAATAAAATTTAGAAGAGAAAACATAATAATATTATGCTATACCTACAGTTTGGGTATAGTAAATTCAACTTTAAGTAAAAAAAAATAAAATTCTTTTTGCATCACAGCTGAACTCGAGGGTCCAGGCTGGTTAAGTTCAGTAGTATTTACTTTATATTTTTCGGATGATCCTATCTTACTTAAAATATCAGCTGGTAGTTGATAATTATAACAGTTGCTGTTAACCGCTGTTCTTATTAATAGGATGGCGTTAATAGTTTTTAAATGCAATGCATTTCGCAACTTGCTTTTAACCACATTCATTAAGCTGAACACCCGCTCAATATCAGCATTTGAATGTGGCAAACTCATTACTTTTGTCGCGACATTGAATAGGTAAGTCTTTATATGGACAACAGCCAGCTGCGTCCCTCGACTGTTGAACTTCTGTCCAGAACTTCACCGTATCTTCGGTATTTTCCCAGTTCTGTAGGATAACAGTTTGCCACTGCTGAATAACATTATCCATATTTTCTGTGTAACCCAGACTTTCCAAAACTTGTATAAAGTTATCAATATTTCTGTTTGGTTTTAAAATGACGGTTACAGATAATGCCATAGAGTTTTTAAGTAGTTTTAAATTTCCAGGCAGTCTTTGTTGCAGCTCATTTATTAGTTTAATAATAAAATCAACACACCTCTTCTTCATTGCATTTTTTTCATCCTCATTTAATGAAGACTCGTTCATCTCTTTCTCAAATAAATAACCAAGGTATGGTGACATAGACAGATGTTCTTTCACATTAATGCTTTCGAATTGCATTCTCGGTTGCGCTATTATTATTTTCGTGCACATGTTTCGTATCAAATCATGTAGCGTATTGTAGAGCAGACACGGGTCAGAAGTTTTGTTTTCAAAAGTTTTTATTGCCCCTTGTAAATTATTAAGTATTCCACATAACAACTGTAAATAAATTTTGTTTCTTTCATCGTTGTACATGTTATATAATAATTTGGCTTGGTAGCAAATTTCAAGTGTAATTTTAGTTCTATCCATTGACTTATGATTCTAGTTACCGCGGGTTCAATTGACAGCCATCGTGTATCACAAGCTTTTAAGATCTTAAGTGGCTCCTCTCCACAGTTTATCGCTTCATACATTTTTTATATTCGTTTTTTCGTTTCGGTGAAAGCTTGAACCAATTGTGAGTTTCTCTTATCATACATTCTATATTCCTTGGTATAGTCTCACATGACGCATGTGACACTGCCAATTGAATCGAATGGCACACACATCTTATCAACACTAGATTGGGTAAAGCATACCTTTCCTGCAATATTTTATGGACACCTGCGTTTACTCCAGTCATAACCGAAGCATTATCTGTTCCGATTCCAATTAACTTGCTTTTATCAAGTTTAAAAGCTTCAAGTTGTGCTGTTAATGCCGAAACTATTCCTTCGGCATCTGCAGATTCCAATTCAACCAGCCCTAAGAATGTGGAAACTATTTCGTTGCGACTGCTGCTAAAATATTTAACAACAATACCGAGATATTTTCGAACAGAAACATCAGTAGATTCATCTATAATCAAGCTATACGAATTATCACCAATATCATTTCTCAAAGAATCTAAATACTTAATATAATAAATAAAGCTAATACTTCCTGAATTATTGCTGTACCGATCGGTGCAATTTCATTTCTGTAGTAGCCAGAATCCGAAAATTTATTCTTACACAATTCGGTTAGGTGATCAATTGCTTGTATAGCTGTGTGTTCTGCAACATACATTGAGAGAGCACCTTCAGCCTCAACACAGAGCTTATCGACGGGTTTTTGCAGCATTGAAGAGATTTGTGTTTGTTTTTTGTCCAAGAAAGGTTTCGCCTGCTTCTTGTGATGAACTGAATCACAATGTCTCTGGATATCGCTTAACTTGGCAAGAAAATCCTTCCTACAATACAAACACATTGCCCTTGTATCATCTCCAGACACAGGTTTCAACCATTGTTTAAAGTTGGGCGATTTCTCCCATTCGACTTTATATCTTTGTTTGTACACAGTTTTTTTTGATAATGGTACGTATCCATTTCAAAAGAGTTAACCAACACAACACGATGGAACACTTACAAAAGTAACTAATAAAATCAGTGCTTAAAACGTTATTTCTAAACTTGAACTTCAGTGCGTTCAAATAGACAGAATGAAAATGAAACAAGCAAAGTCAATCAACCAAACATGAAATAAACCGTAATTAATGTTCATGGGATTCCCCGTGCTCTATTGCCATATTAAAACCCAGCTGGCATAGAGCACAAAATTGAACATAGACAATAATTTTATTCTCCACGGAACAAATAGTGCTGCCATATTAAAAATTAAGAAAGCGCTAAATTATCCGTCAGGTGCTAAAATTATCAAGTGCCCGCTGAACATAGCAAAAAAGCGCTAGATATTTTGCTATGTTCAGCGGGCTGCCATTTTAGCGCCGAAAGCGCTAAAATGGCAGCACTGCTTCAAATTTGACGTTTGATCAGTGTTGCATTCTAGCTGTCGAAAAATTATAGTCTATGGAGTCAAAAAGGATAATATTTGACGTATAGTATTTGACGAATAGTATTTGACGAAAATTATAGTACGATTTTGTAACTTAATTTGAATAAAAATGTAACTAAATTCATATTATACGTGTATAACTCTTTTCTGGCAGGATTATCTCAACATCTACCTTTTTCATGGATAAGTCCTATTTCGTATTAATTAAATCTAATCGTATTATCAGTTGGTTCAAGTCTTGCTTTCTTTAATAGCTTCACATGTAAGCAATAAAGCATCAACCGACTTTACGACATTCAAGTTTGTACTGTGGTCTGTATGGTGTACACCATACAGACCACAGTACAAACTTGAATGTTGTGACTAAGGGCACATCATTTCTACTCTGTAGAACGCCGTAAATTCAACGGCGCCATCTGGCGAGCTGCTTTGATAACTGAGCTGTCAGAAAACCCCTTATTGGCAGGATCGTAGGAATTTGCTTTGGACTTGAGAATAAGGCAATTCTTTGGAAATGAAGATTTGTTTACCTACTAATGTTTCGTTGTTGTCATACCTACATATATGCATGGGTGTATTAGATTAGTCTCAAAGGACAAATTATAGTATTTAAGTGCACTATCCTACACGGACGATAGTACATAGTACTCAATATTAAATTGTAGTATAAATACTATAAATATAGTACGGAATGCAACACTGCGTTTGATGGCGTCTAGGGTTCGGTCCATTTGGCTCGCTCGGTTCGCTGAACCGACACCCCTAACTTAAATGGGATACTTTTGGAGAAGGTTATTGAAGTACTTAGTAGTAGTTTATGTGACTGCTACATAATGGAGGGCATTAAAACTCGAGAGTGGGTGTATGAAACGAGCCGAAAGCGAGTTTCATAATAATATCACTGAGAGTTCTAATGCCTAATTATGTACAGTTACATACACTAGTTTAACTACACACATACCTATCTGTTCTGGAACCGCATGTTCGACCGGCATTGTTGCATTGATCATTGTTCTGCAGTTGTTTAGCTTGTTCATTCACAGACTAACTAGGGGCGGCACGCAGGCGGGCGTCGGCGTTCGAAATTTTAATGTCATAATATGACAAATTTCGGTACATTATGGTCATAATTAATCAATATTCAGATAAGAAATTAGTTTTTTAGAAATTAGGTTTGGTCATTGCTCTGCAGTTGCTTAGCTTGTTCAGTAGTACCAACTTTACAGACAAACTAGGGGCGGCACGCAGGCGGGCGTCGGCGTTCGAAATTTGAATGTCTTAATTTGACAAATTTTGGTAAGTACATTATGGTCATAATGATCAATATTCAGGTAAGAAATGAGTTTTTACCAAGAAGTTTATCATTATGCTGGTCGTAACGTGTAGTTTTTGGACGCAGTAAAGAGGGTTTATGATACGTGTGTAGATAATAGTAGTTTATGTGACTGCTACATAATGGAGGGCATTAATACTCGAGAGTGGGTTTATGAAACTAGCCGAAGGCGAGTTTCATGATAATATCACTCGAGAGTTTTAATGCCTAATTATGTACAGTTACATACACTAGTTTATCTACACTACACACATATCATAAGCTCTCTTTGATATGTTCAGGAACCGCATGTTCGACCGACATGGTGGCATTGATCATTGCTCTGCAGTTGTTTAGCTTGTTCTATAGTACGAACTTCACAGACAAACTAGGGGTGGGCGTCGGCGGTTGAAATTTGAATATCATGATTTAACAAATTTTGGTACATTATGGTCATAATGTACAAATTTTCAGATAAGAAATGAGTTTTTACTAAATAGTTTTACATTATGCTGCTCTTAACCTGCGGTTTTTAGTCGCAGTAAAGAGTGTTTATGATAAGTGTGTAGATAATAGTAAGGTACCGTCGTATGGTAAGGCCCACTTTTTTACGAACTGAAATAAAAGCTTTATTTAACCACCCTCAAGGAAAAAAATGTTTACAATGAAAGTTATGATTATTATTTCAAAATCCAAATAAATGTACTTTTTATAGCTATAACGACGGTAAGTTACTTTTTTGAACGTTTTTAAAAACCTCTTTTTTGGACTTTACTAAAACTGGTGTCGATAATAAGGCCCGTGCCGATTGTAGGTTGTTTGGCGTAAAAGTATGCCATTAAAGACCTCAAAGATTGAAGAAATATGTACATTGTGATATTCATGAACATTATAACAGGAAGCATAAACTAAAATCAGCAATAATTTGTTAGAAAAATACGCGTTTCCACTGTGTGGGAAATCAGCCTAGCTTTTGACTTTTTAGGTGTTTTGTGAATAAATATTAGTGTTTTATTCAAAAATATTGTTATTCATGCTATAATTGAGTAATTATTGTAAAAGTTTTTTGATTTTTAATTTCCATACATTGGGTCTTATTACACAGATATCATTAAGAAAGCCCCTATGGTCGGTTACAAGGCCCTTTAAAATTCAGTACAACTCACAACCGAAAGCAACGAATTTCCGATCAGTATTTATAAGTGTATTTATCATCATCATCAAGCACTTTTGTAACACTCAGTAAAACATTGTTAGTTAAATTAAACACTACAGAAACTAGCGGGCTTTATTAGACTGCAGTAGGGTTGGAAGGCCCAGCCGGGTCTTGAATGGCCCGAGCAACAATTTTGTTGTGCTTTCCTAAACGACATGGGCCTTCCAACACAAATTGATCATTTTCGAAATAAATAGACATGAAATCGCACATGTCTATGTAAATATCGAAATAATAATGTTCAAATAATCACTCTAAACCAAAATCTACTTACAAATCGCAGTATAAATAATTAAAAACATGCGTTTTGTGGGCGCACAATTTAGCATAATAAGTGGCCACGACCGACATCGTCGAACAATCGGGCGTCATTGTCAAGATGGCGGCCCCACGCTGCCCGTTGTTGCGTTTCTGCGTTCCTATTAATCTATTCCATACGTACTTTGAAGCTCGCGCAAATCAACTGTATAGAAGTCGGTCTTTTTCCTGGGCCTTGCTAACTGGTGGGCCTTATAAGACGACTGTACCTTAGTTTATGTGACTGATACATAAAGGAGGGCATTAAAATTCGAGTTCGGCTCGTTTCATAATAATATTACTCGAGAGTTTTAATGCATATTATGTACAGTTACTTACACTAGTTTATCTACACACATATCATAACTCTCTTTGATGTATTCAGGAATCGCATGCTCTACGGGCATGGTGATATTGATAATTGCTCTGCAGTTGTTTAGCTTGTTAAATAGTACCAACTTTACAGACAAACTAGGGGCGGCACGCAGGCGGGCGTCGGCGTACGAAATTTGTATGTCATAATTTGTCGAAAATTGATACATTATAGTCATACTGTATCAATAGTCAGATTAGAAATTAGTTTTTACCAAGTAGTATGACATTATGCTGGTCATAACATGCGGTTTTTGGTCGCAGTAAAGAGGGTTTATGGTAAGTGTGTAGATAAAACATCATGTGACGGAATTTACAGAATATGTGACAGTGCCCCAGTTGAAGTCTCTTTCAAAGAGCATTGATTTTGAAACGCTTTTTAACAGTACAGATGATAATTTAAAATTAAGTTAGAAAAAAGAGCGTTAATTGGACAGAGAAAAAGTTAATAAATCTATAAGATAATTATATTTTAATTGATATAAATTTTTCACCTTACGCCCCTAACGGTAGGGAAACAGCCAAGCCACATATTTTGACTAAGATGTTGTGTGTCGTTTGTGAAGTAAGGGCTTGCAGAGTTAGGGCGTGTAGAGTTAGAAGCTTGGCTCTACATGAGATCTGATAACTTTTTGATACTGCGAGCCATATGGTCTCGTCTTGGCAACATTTTACATGAAATGTTTTGGTGGGATTTGACTTCTTTTTGTAAGTTAAATAACAGCTGATTGACTTTGACATTTTAACGGGTCGAAATTTCAAACTTTATGCCATGGTAATAGGATTCAAAACCTAAACGGCGTTTTGGGTACACATAGGGTACCAGCACCAGGCTTTCTTTTTTGGGATATATTTCTTGCACATCAGAGGTCCCTTTTGTCATAGCCCACTCTCTATCTCTGCTCTTTTCCTTGTTGGTTCACTGTTTATAATAAATAAGCGATAGATCAGGACGATGTTGGGCTCTTAAGTGAATGTATTCGATTATAGCTATGCTACTAAAGTCAATATTTATAAGGTGACCACCAAAATTAGTCACTCTTGAGAGTGCTACATAAGCCTGCCCACAAGAGAACGTGGAATCAATATCAATAAGAACATTTTTTCAAACTTAGCCCTTGAATTATATGTATGGTGATAGGCAGCTGCACAGATTGGAAACTGTTCACGGTGAACGAATGCTCTATTTTTTTATTTCTAATTTTGTATTTACAGATGATAGCTCGTGTCTAAGACCGTTATTAAAAAATATTACAACTCTTCTTGCTTTATTCTTGTCATTGGAATCCCATTCTACTTTGTCAGCAATAAAAGCAAAGAGTCCCTATTTAAATTTTCAGACCTAAAGGTCTAAAGCATTAAAATTTGCGGAATTCTCATACAAACTTCCATCCCCTAATTTAAAGGGTGGGGGGTGATTTACTAAAAATCATGGAAACTTATATGTTTTATTATTTAAATCAAGAAGTCCCTATATCAATTTTCAGACCTCTAGCATCAAAGTTTCCAGAAGTCTTATACAAACTGCCATCCCCTAGTTTAAGGGGTAGGGGGTACAAATTCCAAGGTTTGATTTTTTTAAATAATTAACGAAGTTTAAAAGAGTAGTAATATTATTTCTATAACTATGTACTAATATTCTGAAACCTGACGAGAGCCTTTCCCCTACTTTAAGGGGGTTGAGGGATGTTTTTTGAAACACGCATTTTCTTATTTGTAATATACTAAAATAAGAAGTCTGTGTACTTGTATAATTTTTAGATCTCTAGCATGAAATGCTGTTTGTTTGGGAAAACGCATACAAACTTCCATCCCCTAATTTAAAGGGTGGGGGGTAATTTAGTAAAAATCCTGAAACATGTGTTTAATTATTTAAAACAAGGTATCCATCAATTTTCAGACTTCTAGCATCAAAATTTACAGAAGTCTCATACAAACTTCCATCCCCTAGTTCAAGGGGTTGGGGGGTATAAGTGCCCAGTTCATGGGCGTACCCAGGTAGGGGCAGGGGGGGCTGCTGCCCCCCCCTAGAAGATAAAATAAACGTCAACGTTTTTTGTTTCAATATACCTGACCGACCATCTTCTCGAAACAGGTATGACCTGCCCCCCCCTAGCTGAAATCCTGGGTACGCCCTTGGCCCAGTTTTAGTTATTTTTTGTTGTTTGTGTAATTATTTCAGCTTTTAGGACTTGAGGAAGTACCGTAAGAATTTTGATGATCATCAGTGAGTGAGCCAGTGACGAAATCGGGGTATTTTAGATATGAATAAAATCTAAAATATGCTATGCTATTGAAACTTTCTGTGTATATATGTAGCCCACTATTGACATCAAATCCCGAATATTTTGTTCAGCTGCTATAATCCAAACCCAAGTCGTGAAGGTTCAAAACATCAGTGGGCCTAGCCCCTAAGCCCCGTCGTCGTCGGGTTGATCCCGATATCGACGCTTGAATTGACTTGCCGTATTGTCATAATGATAAAGTTCATTCTTGCACGAAGCTGTCAAAAAAGAAGCCGTCACCGATGCCGGCACCGGCGGCGGCGGCGGGCGGAGCTTGCGCGGTAGGCCCGGCCCACAGGTTCCTAACGGAGCTTGCGCGGTAGGCCCGGCCCACTGGTTCCTAACGGAGCTTGCGCGGTAGGCCCGGCCCACAGGTTCCTAACGGAGCTTGCGCGGTAGGCCCGGCCCACAGGTTCCTAACGGAGCTTGCGCGGTAGGCCCGGCCCACAGGTTCCTAACGGAGCTTGCGCGGTGGGCCCGGCCCACAGGTTCCTAACGGAGCTTGCGCGGTAGGCCCGGCCCACAGGTTCCTAATAAGACGCAGGTGAAGTTGCGGGCATCAGCTAGTCGCAACTTATTTATAAATGTCAAAGTAGCGATGTTTAGATGTTTGGAAGTTTGGATGTTAGTGTGATTGAGCCTCAATCACGCTTAAACGGCTGAACGGATTTGAATGAAATTTAGCGCAGAGATAGTTTATGAGCTAGATTAACATATAAGATACTTTTTATCCGACAGCACCAGAAGGAGGGTAACGTTATCTCAGTAAATGATAATTTATTTAATAACATGCAGATGAAGTTGCAGGAATCAGCTAATATTGTACAAAAATGTTTTGTTGTTATAACCCTTGGGTAACCTGTCTTGACAGGTATTATTTGATTAATATACTGATTTAATTATTTTCTTAACTTTTTTGTATTATTTAGGTACCCTTTGCATTATTTGTAACATTTACGATGGTCTTGTTCACAATATGTACTATTATCTTATAGGTTATACCTTATACCTAAAATTATTTTTTAATATTCGTCGTGAATAGCAATTATTTAATTAATTATTACACTTTTCCTTATGGGTTACCTTCACGATTATCATATTCATATAACTATTGTTTTAATCTTATTGTGTTGACTAAAAAATATTTAATACCTACTTTATTTAGAGAGTATTTTTTTTTAAATGTACCGTACAGAACATAGTTCCGTAAAAACACGTAATTCTGGTCCAGAAAATCTTTTTTTTTTTAGTTTAGTACCATATAACTACTTTGAGCGTTTCACTTTATAAGATTGTACTATTATAACTATACCTACTCCGGCCGACTATATCTGGCCAATTTTTTAAACTTTAGGGGTTTTTTGCTCAACTAAAAGGAATATCAAAGGAAAGTAAGAAACAGAGCTATGCGATATACTTATACATTTTAAACCGTTACGGCATACGGGGCCCGGTTAATGATTGGTTTGTTTCATACCTAAGCGAGCGAAAACAGAGTGTCTTGTTACCAACCATGGGATAAAAAAAGATCTTAAAAAATGTAGAGTCAAGCTGCCGCGAAACTAAAATAGGAGTGCCACAGGGTAGTATATTGGGCCCAATTTTGTTTTTAATATATATCAATCACCTTCCGCTTTTAGTAAACAATAAAATTGAAATTTTTGCGGACGACGTCTCTGTGTTTTTTTAAATTTGAACGTAGCGAGTGTGAAGATTTAGCCAAAGAAATTAATACAACGATCGGCGTTGTTGTAAATTGGTTTAATTCTTTAAATCTGAGTACAAATGTTAGCAAAACGAAACTCATGTATTTTATAAACTACAACACCCATTTGCCACACCTTGACATTCAAGTAAACGGCAAAAAAATAGAATCGGTTCCGTATGCCAAATTCTTAGGAATCCATACAGACTGTAACTTAAATTGGAAACGACACGTTGAAGTTCTTGAAGATAGACTCAGTAGTTTCTGCTACGCATTGCGGTCTTTGAGGAGGATATCGACAAAAACAGCTGCTCTACAGGCTTACTTTGCGTTCTTCCAGTCTAGGATAATATATGGTTTAGCGGTCTGGGGGGGTTGTATTGAAATTAAAAAGATCTTCACATTACAAAAAAGGGCAATCCGTATTCTTGACGATCTTAAGTCCAGTATGGATTCATGCCGCTGTTCTTTTAAAAAACTTAAGATTCATACCATTACAGCACTCTACATAACAGAGTTATGCAAGTTGGTCAGGCGCTATCCTAAAAAGTTTCCCCAGAGGCCGCCTGGTGTAAGTGAAAGGCTGCATAATAAACACAAACTGAATTTAGAAATTCCGTTGAGCAGAACAGTGTCGCACACACGTAGCACAAAGGTGACCGCAGTAAAAATTTACAATAAGCTGCCTGAAAATATCAAAGCTTTATCTGGAATCTCCTTTTTTAATAAACTTAATAAATATCTATTAGAAATGTGTCCATATGACTTATATGAATATTATAATTATAATTAATTAATAATAAGATAACGAAATAGAATTCCACAAAATGACATTATTTAGGATATTAAAATTCAAATAATCGTGTGTAGTTTTTATTCTTTTATGACTTTGTGACTGTGTAAATTATATTATAATTGCCTTGTTAGTATTTCAATCCTTGTATAATAAGTTGCTACACTCTTATGAGTAAAATTACACTGACTCATTATTGTTTTTATCATAAGATCTTTATAAACGTGTAATTTATGGCAATATAAAAAAAAAAAAATTCTGTCCCTCACTTTCCTACGATATCACCGTTCCTTTTCGTAGAGTAAAAATCCCCTTATGTTTTTAAAGTTGGCCAAGTATTAAAACATTGGGCGCTTTTTTAACGCCCGGAGTATACAAGTATGTTAAACTGAGCTAACCCAAGCAGCACAAATGTTCTGTGTAACCTTTGAGCAATAAAAAAGCCGAGGAATAACTTTTCATATTAATTACCCTGTATTATCAGTAAAATACGCATATTCAATATGTAAGCTTTTTGATCAATTTTTGTCTGAATTCGGTTGAGATTTCATATGGTAGTTAATCCATAAATGAAAATACTATATTTTTAATATTACTGGATTATTTCCATTCTTAAATAATTATGTTTGTAGTTATTTGTTAATCTTGTTAAGAATTTATGAATTATGTGTTCACTTCCTGTTGCCAAAATGATTATTTGTCAAAGAATGTCATATCCGTTTCTGTAATCCATTTAATTTAAAAAAAAGAGAAGACGTGACGATTTCCGGTTCGAGCTGTCAGAATAAAATAAATAAATGTTGGTGGAAACGGAAATCGTCAGGCGTAAAGTAAATATTAAATGGGCGGCGGAAGTTGCTTCAGCGAGGGAAAATAATTATTGCCGAAGCAACGGAAGCGATTTTTAGTGGGAAATGAAGGCTCGAGAGGTCGTGGTTGGATGAGCTCTCGGGCATTCGTTGTCGAAAAATTGAAGTAGAATCATCTAAGTTGTTATTGTGTTGTGAATCTTCTAAATAATATATCTACTTATCAGGACAGTGCTTAGTTTAATTTCCTGGGATTTCTAGAGGCTTAGGCTTTTAGTTCAGAAGTGGGATAAGAAACCAGGAATATTCAAAATATTCACACGTTCACTAGTAAGGTAAAAGGATAAACGTATCAATCAATACACGGAATTAAAGAATAATATACGATGTCGAAAGATCGAACTCGTAGTCGTTCGCCCGCAACGCCGGAACGGAGTACGCGCGGTCGTAGCAGGGATCGGCGACAAGAGGGCCGGCGTAAGCGGCGTCACAGCGGATGTTCGAGACCACGACGCTCGAGACCACGACACTTGCGGCCACAGCGAACGCGATCACGCTCAACTGGTTCCAGTTCCAATGGTAAGCAATCACTGCGCGGTCGTAGTATGGAGAGGCGGCAAGCAGGTCGGAAACGGCGACGCAGCGGGCGCTCGCGAACGCGGTGCTCGCGGCCTTCGCGTGCGCGCTCACGTTCAGGTGATCGGTCGAAAGAGAGACGGTATCGGAAGCGGTCAAGCTCACCAGAACGATCCCGACGCAGAGCGTCGAATCATCAGGGGCAACAACGAGATGACAGATCTCCAACAATCAAGCGGAGACGACGCCGCACTGTCAGTTCGTCCAATAATTCAGAAGACTCTCAAGCTAGTTACAGTAGGAAAGAACAAACAGTATTTTCGATTAAAGACGTTATGGCACTGTTAAAAACATTGCCCAATTCAACGTTACAGACTCAAAATCATTTTTCGATGAATACCAACGCGGTCCCCGAATTCGACCCAGCAAACAAAGAACAAAACATTGACGCTTGGTTGTTAAAAGTAGAGGAATTTTCTGCGTTGTATAAATGGTCGGAGACCCAAGTTATTCATTATGCTTTACCGAAGTTAGTGGGGGTAGCGAAAGTTTGGTACCAAGGTTTACCCTCATTGAATTTTAATTGGCCGGAGTGGAAAGAAAAACTCAAAAAGACGTTTCCTACCGTGCAAAACTATGCTCGATTATTGCACGAAATGTTAGATCGAAAGGTTCGATATAATGAAACTTTGGAAGAGTATTATTACCATAAAATAAATTTATTAAATCGCTGTGAGATAACGGAAAAAAAGGCTATCGACTGTATCATATATGGGTTAGATGACAAAGGGATGCGTTTGGGTGCACAGGCAGCGAATTATTCGCAGCCTGAGGATCTTCTTAGCTATTTTAAATCTGTCAAAGTTGAGGACACAAAAGATCGGCGCATACCCTTCTTTAAAAAAAGAAGTTTCGCAACGAATGAAAATAATACGGTCAAAACGAGCTTAACAATGAGGTGCTTTAACTGCGATGGGGTAGGGCATCCAAGTTTTAAGTGCACCAAACCACTATTGACTTGCTCCATATGTAAGCGACTTGGACATCAAAGTAACAACTGTAAGAGATTAAATAGAAATAACATGAGCGATAACAATAAAATAGAGTCAGGAAATCAAGTGTCTGAAGTGAAGTTAGCTGGCCAGTTAGACGAGAAGTACGTGTTACCTATTACAGTCAATGGTAAAGTTAAGACCTGTAATGTAGATCTCGGGAGTCAGTGTACACTGATGAGAGTGAGTGATTTTAATGATCTTGGGGTAAAGTATAGTTCTACTTGCGAGGTTCCCACCTTGAAAGGGTTCGGTGATGCTTCTATTGAACCAATAGGAAAAGCGATAGTGGATTTGCAGGTGCAAGGAGTGATAGCTTCGATAGAAGTTCTTATTGTACCTGATAGTTTACTCAAACATCCTATATTATTAGGTCACACTTTTACCGAACAAGCTGGCATTGTTATCATTAAAACTGATGAGCAACTGATCTTACATAGACAGCCGCAGACTTTAAACTCTGGAAAACTTAAATTGTTCATAAACTCTGACTCTGAAATAAAACATATGGAGGCGTTAACAGTAAGAGCGGACAACGATGCCACTTGCAGGGTTTATGTGCGAGAATCGGTTAGAGCAATGGGTCCTAATAAGAGGTATTACATTCTTCCGGGTGTTTATGAAATAAATAATGGAATACGATGCGTGATGGCTATAAGTTTGGGTTCAGAACCTGTTATAGTAAAGAAAGGACAATTATTAACAAGAGCTCATATCTATCATGAAAAGGAAACTTTTGAGGTTAATATTGTGGAACGAATAGAACGCATGGATTCTGGGACATTTGCTGATAATATTAAAACAGACCAAGACTTTAGTTTGGAGGACAGGAGGGAACTAGAAGTTTTACTACATAAATACAAGTGTTGCTTTTCTTTTAGCTTATCGGATTTAGGGCTTACTAACTTATGTGAAATGATGTTTACGACATTAAATGACGTTACGCCTGTTGTCTACAGGCCATACAGATTAGCTTACTCTGAACGGAATAAAGTTAAGGAGATGATTCAGGAGATGTTAGATTGCGGTATCATTACTGAATCATCATCATCTTACGCAAGTCCTGTTCTGTTGGTTCGAAAGAAAACGGGTGACCAAAGATTATGCATTGATTATAGGGCTTTGAATGCTAAGACTGTGAAAGAACATTATCCTATGCCTCGGATAGAGGATCAAATAGACCAACTGGGGGGAAATAAGTATTTTAACACACTTGACTTAGCTTCTGGTTATTATCAGATAGCAATTGCTCCTTCGTCTCAGGATAAAACGGCATTTGTCACTTTAGATGGGCAGTATCAATTCACGCGTATGCCCTTTGGTTTGGCTAATGCGCCATCCGTATTTCAAAAAACGATAAATAAAATGCTTAAAGACGTTAAAAATAATGAAGCTTTTGCGTTCATGGACGATATAATAATACCGGCAAATACTATCAAAGAGGGCATGGAGCGATTGGAAACTGTTTTAAAACTCATTAAAGAAGCAGGCCTAACCCTAAAGTTGACTAAGTGCCACTTTTTCTGTACTAAGATAGATTATCTAGGCTTTGAATTATCTATCGAAGGTGTGAGGCCAGGTCAGCGAAAGACAGATGCTGTAGAAAACTTTAGACGTCCTGGTAATCAACACGAGGTCCGCCAATTTATAGGACTGGCTAGCTTTTTCCGCAGATTTGTCAAGGATTTTGCTATAATGGCGAGCCCTCTGACGAAGCTGCTGAAGAAGAACGCTAAATGGGAGTGGAATCAGGATCAAGAGAAAGCTTTTACGACTTTAAAATCAGAGTTAATTAAACGACCAATACTGGCGTTATATGATCCAAACGCCAAAACTCAAGTCCACACAGACGCATGTAAAACAGGCATAGCGGGGATTTTATTGCAAGAGGATGATCAGGGTCGACAACGAGCTGTAGCCTACTATAGTAGACAAACAAGTCCTGAGGAACAGAAATATCATTCCTTCGAATTGGAAACACTGGCGGTTGTTGCCTCGTTGAATCGTTTCCGGGTATACGTTCTTGGAATCAAATTTATCATAGTCACGGATTGCAACGCTATTAGGACAACCCTCTCAAAGCGAGATGTCATACCACGAATTGGGAGATGGTGGCTACAGTTGCAAGAATATGACTGTACCATCGAATACAGGCCTGGTACTCGGATGAGCCACGTAGACGCTCTAAGCAGGAATGCTGTTCCAATGATTGTCGAGCCAGAGCCTGTCTTCGATGTTTTAGCCATAGAAACCGAGGATTGGTTATCTACTATGCAAAACGAAGATGATGATATTTCATATATTAAACGAACACTAGACGATTCGGACACACCTAAAGTAGCAGAGATACATCAGAACTATAAATTGAAAAATGGCAAAGTGTATAGAGTAGTCGATGGCCAACTAAAATGGGTGGTTCCAAGGGGAGTTAGATGGCAATTGCTAAAGAAAAACCATGATGAGCTTGGACATTTTGGAGTCGAGAAGACGTTAGATAAAGTTAAGTCTCTTTATTGGTTTTCCGGAATGAACAAGTTCATCAAGAGGTATGTGCAGTCGTGTCTCGAATGCTCTTACTACAAGACGCCTAGTGGAAAAAGACAAGGGTTTTTACATCCAATCCCCAAGATAGAAGAGCCATTTCACACTATACACATGGATCACTTAGGACCATTTATAAAAAGTAAAGCCAAAAATACATATCTTTTGGTCATTATTGATGCTTACACGAAATACATTAACCTTTACGGAGTTAAAAATACAAAAACGAAATCAACGATAAAAATACTAAATCAATACTTTAGTCTATTTGGAGTTCCTACTCGACTGATAAGTGATCGTGGTACATCATTTACCAGTAAAGGATTCAAGGATTTCGTCCAAAAATTAGGAATTAGGCACGTTCTGAATTCCGTAGCCACACCTAGAGCGAACGGCCAGGTAGAGCGATACAACCGCACTATTCTGGCCTCTTTAGCAGTAAAGAATCACAATTGTAAAGAAAATGAATGGGACAAACATTTAGAGAAAATACAACTGGGACTGAATACAACCCTAAACAAAGCCTTGGGTAAAAGCCCTGCAGAAGTTTTGTTTGGATTAAGACTAAGAACAAAAAGTGACGGTTTAGTCGCTTCGCTATTGGAAGTAGGAAGTGGTGGTCATGGTGGATCTTTAGAAGCCATTAGAAGTGAAGTAAATGTTAAAATAAGTAACGAACAGGAGAAACAAAAATCTCGATTTGACAAAAGTAGGAAAATGGCTGCAAAATATAATGTAGGTGATTTAGTTCGAATTGAGCGAGACATTTGCAGCAATAATGGAAAATCCAAAAAACTTCTACCAAAACTGCAAGGACCGTATAGGGTGGTAAAAGTATTGACTAATGATCGGTATGTAGTTGAAGACACGCCTCTTACGCGTAAAAATAATAAAAGAGATGAGGGTGTTATCTCGGTGGATAAAATACATCCTTGGATGGCTTTTAATCAGGAATATCTGGCCGATTCTAACGAAGAAATTTCTGATGAAAATGGGGAGGTTAGTGATGAACATAACGGTGCATAGATCTTGAGTCTAGGATGATTGAATTGAGTAATGAATAACTGAATATACTAAGGAGAAAGATTTAAGTTATGAAATTGATTATTATTATTTTTGATTTAGTTGATATGATGTTGAGTTGATCTACACACAATGGAGTCTTACGACAAATGGGAGTGTGTTAGATTTAATGGAATTTATTTTGTTGATTGGATCTACACACAATGGAGTCTTACGACAAATGGGAGTGTGTTAGATTTAATGGAATTTATTTTGTTGATTGGATCTACACACAATGGAGTCTTACGACAAATGGGAGTGTGTTAGATTTAATGGAGTTAATTTTGTTGATATTATGTTGATTTGATCTACACACAATGGAGTCTTACGACAAATGGGAGTGTGTTAGATTTAATGGAATTTATTTTGTTGATTGGATCTACACACAATGGAGTCTTACGACAAATGGGAGTGTGTTAGATTTAATAGAATTTATTTTGTTGATATGATGTTGAATCTACACACAATGGAGTCTAACGACAAATGGGAGTGTGTTAGATTTAATGGAATTGTATCGGATTATGTCTGATCATTAAAATGGCTGTATCGTGTGTGCTTTTAAAACAGTGTATCGTTGTTAATTAGAAATTGATCTATTGTATTGTTTAGAAAAGTATTAAAGTATTGTATTGTGTAAAAAGTTTAGATCATGAACTTTGTTCAAGATTTGTATATATGTATATTAATGTCTGGTTAAATTGATGGAACAATTTAAAATATGGAAGATGGCCGAACGAATTCGGTACTTATTTACCTAATTATTAAGACCATTGAAATGAAAAATTTATCAAGTGAAACGTAAAATACATATTATATTTGTTTTATGTAATTCTAGAAGTATTGTTATGAATTTACTTTATAATAGGTACAAGTAAGTAAAGTAGGTAATGTGAAGACGCATGCCAACTTATAAGCAATATTTTTTTTATGTTATTTATTATTGAATAACGAGAGGACTCGTATTTGCAGAATGGCCGACTGTAAGCTTTTTGATCAATTTTTGTCTGAATTCGGTTGAGATTTCATATGGTAGTTAATCCATAAATGAAAATACTATATTTTTAATATTACTGGATTATTTCCATTCTTAAATAATTATGTTTGTAGTTATTTGTTAATCTTGTTAAGAATTTATGAATTATGTGTTCTCTTCCTGTTGCCAAAATGATTATTTGTCAAAGAATGTCATATCCGTTTCTGTAATCCATTTAATTTAAAAAAAAGAGAAGACGTGACGATTTCCGGTTCGAGCTGTCAGAATAAAATAAATAAATGTTGGTGGAAACGGAAATCGTCAGGCGTAAAGTAAATATTAAATGGGCGGCGGAAGTTGCTTCAGCGAGGGAAAATAATTATTGCCGAAGCAACGGAAGCGATTTTTAGTGGGAAATGAAGGCTCGAGAGGTCGTGGTTGGATGAGCTCTCGGGCATTCGTTGTCGAAAAATTGAAGTAGAATCATCTAAGTTGTTATTGTGTTGTGAATCTTCTAAATAATATATCTACTTATCAGGACAGTGCTTAGTTTAATTTCCTGGGATTTCTAGAGGCTTAGGCTTTTAAATAATATTTTGTGAATTACAAAAATCAACAAATCGATAACCATGTTTTCTCTTTGAAAATCAAAGAGTAACAAGATTTTTACATGCAGATATGTCATTTCCGAATACCAACGTTATGCATGTCATATATTTTGTAAATTTTTATTGCACATCAAAATTCACATTACAAACGACATAAATGGAAAAGACATTTACAAAGGCAAGCTTATCTCTAACAAGAGATTTCTTCAAGCAAGCCCAAGATGATAGGGATGAATTTCATAGCAGTGACAGGTAGACCCTTGCGCAGAAATACGTCTCATGTTTTACCGCATTAATTAATGATAATTATCATTTGACCAAATTTTAAAGAACTATCAATTTATTTATTAAACTGACTAACAACATCACAACCAATGAAAAAAATCCCATTAAAATATTGGAAATGTGCATATTCTCTTTTATTTTATTCCTAAATAGACATTATAGGTCGCCTGCGCTTAAAAATATTCAACCAGTATAGGCTGTATTCACTCGATAGGTATACATTTGGGAAAAGGCGACTGTACGTCTTCGGCATGTCGCATCTGAGCGCAGATTTTTATCTATGACAACTGACACGCCCGCTCTCGTCAAGAGGCCGGGCACATATTTTGTTCGAGCTAGCGTCTCTAGTATTTATACATTATTACTCAAAGTGTGTAACAGCATTTTTACAGTACATCTTGGACACATTAGCTGCAAAAAATTGCTGATAATGCTGATATTTGTCTAATTTGGGCACAAATTAGACTTATATCAGCACGGCACATTGCTGTATAATTGAATTTTAATAGCATTTTATTAGCATTAATAAAGGTAACATCTACTCCAAGTGCTGAACATTGCCTGAATAACAATATAGATAATATGTAGCCATTCTCATTCTCAAATTGGAATCGAAGCTAAAAGTATGCAGTTAAAATTGTGGTATTCAGAAACGCATTTTTTACTTTACGTGCTTTTACTCAGTACAAAGAGCGTTTAACTGCAATAAGTGATACTGTGTGCACATGAAGATGTTTTAGTTGCCATTTTGTGGTTAAATAATAAAGTTAAATATGTTAAGTAAAGCTTTGATATATTTCAATTATGTGTAAAATTTTATCGGGAATGTAACTTTATTGTGAAACACCATACAAAAGGTCAAAATTTTCACGCGCTCTCATAATCTCCACAAATAAAGTTCAAAATAACAACTATTGGTAAGTTTTTTTTAAACAGTTTAATTTTACACGTAAGCTGTTTACATGTTCATTTATCTTTGATGTAATTGAGTTCAAGCCGGTATTTTCTAAAATGAACCAAATGGGTAAAAACTATCTTTACAATAATACGTGTCACTGTTAAGTCCCTGTCAGGACTTAGGGAAACACGTTGAAGTGAAGCGACTGTGTATATCTATGATTACACTGCTTTATTCACTGAAGTTATTCTACTAGGTTACTGTTTGAAGAACTGAACACGATTACTTTTAAAACAGTCTGCGCAGCCATACTTAGCGCACTTAAAATACCGTTAACAAAAATAAAACTTATGCTAGAATGCCAAGAAGCACTCAACGAAAAACGTCACAGTCCAGCAGTTAAAAATCATCAAGGAGACCGGGCAACTGTTACTACCTAATGAGACTACCACATAGTAAAATAAAAATACTAACAAGCCCAATAACAAGCCATTGTACACTAAACAAACACTTGAAAGTTACAGGTGCAACAGACAGCCCCCTGTGCAGGGGGTGTATGGAAGTGGACGAGACAGTCGAGCACATGCTGTTGGTGTGTCCATCCGCAATAGAAAACAGGATGGATATCCTGGGAGATACAACATCCACCCTTGAACTCGTAGAACACTCAGGCAGGCCTCCTAACTGTGCTAATACTCCAGCTGGTGCAAGAGTTGAGATGGCTGAATTAGATGAGCAGGCGAAATGGACATGGACAAAAGCCCTGCTCAAGTGGGCCAGCCAAGCACTACAACCCCCCCTACAGGAAAATATAAATAGCATAAGAGTTATTTCCGTAGGTGCAATATTCCCAGAGATCTAAGCAATCTTGTCGTAACCTAATTTCATTACCTTTGTTTTTTTGCGAAATAACTAAGCTACTGACCGATTTTAATAGTAGGGTATGTGACTGGTACATAATGGCGGGCATTAATACTCGAGAGTGGGTTTCATAATAATATCACTCGAGAGTTTTAATGCCTAATTATGTAGAGTTACATAACTTATAGTTACACTAGTTTATCTACACACATATCATACGGCGGGTCAATAAAGTTGATATTTGTGTAAAACTAGTAAGCCTATCTGAACCGGCCCGGTATCAGTTGATTGTGCGGGGAGTGGCCTATTCCTATGTCGAAAAATTTCGGCCGTGACATCAGCCGCCGCAGTCGCGTAGTGAAATTGGGTGTCTTGCGTGCGCGCGACCTTGCGGACTTTAAGTACAATTACGACTGCTTTTGTTTAATATTTGCAATTAATTGCTGTTTAATCATCAAATGAATAGTAGTGCTTTACACTCCTCCACTCCACTTCTGAGTAGATTTGCTTGTTTTGTTGTGGAAACCTTTCCAGGTCCAGGGTAAGCAGCCGGAAGTCCTTAATGAAAACTCTGAAGAACCCAAATCCCCCGCAGAATATTTTTAGGTTAGGTTAGGTTAGGTTAGGTTAGGTTAGGTTAGGGTTATTTTTTTTTTTTTTTTTTTTTTTTTTTTCTGGGCATACGGTGAAAAATCCATCATGGACGCCAGGGAAGGGATGCCCTGGCAGTGTCGGACTCCTACCGACTAAAAAACACCATAGTACCCACAATCTTTTTCCTCTGACAGGAGTCAGAGTCCTTGTGAAACTTTTTATTTTGTAATCAATTCTTTTTATAATTTTTACCGTGGAAGTTGCTCTTTTCTTCCAATCGTTCTTCTTTTTTTTTTTTTTTACTATATACAATATCATTCATGTATATATTACTAATATAAGGACACACATTGTGTATACTAACATATATTCTTATATACTATTTTATACACAACAGTGTCCCTACTTATTTCTTAAAGCTGTTCTTGTAGTTATTTTAGTACAGAATTTCATGAACTTATCTCTCATGCTTTTGTTATTTATAATTTTGCCAAGCGGGCTCTCCTTGCACTTGAATCGGTTCAAGTACTCGGAGAACCCACAGTGCCCCGTCAATACCTGTATTGCCACGTGGTCAAGTACCATCTTTTTTACAACAGGGTATGCCTGTACGGCATCTGGGAAGAAGGCTTTTGTAGTGGTGGCCGTATCTCCTTGTCTGTAGCGCTTGTTCCATTCGTCAAGCGAGGATAAGCGGATCTGTCGCTTGGCGAATGAAACGGGGCACCGGTCGTAATTGGGCTTTGTTTTCAACTTTAGTGCCGCATCTTTAGCAAGCTCATCCGCCCTCTCATTTACCTCCAGCCCAGCATGAGCTTTTATCCAAAATAGTCTCACTATTTTGCCTTGCTGATGTAGTTTAGCAATATTTGCCCTTATTTGAACTGCTAAAGGATGGAGGGAAACAGTGTTAGTGACCGTTTCAAGGGCAGACCTTGAGTCACAGTAGAAACTGCAACTTTGTTCTGCTATTTGGAGGGCTTGTTTGGTAGCCGCTAATAGCGCTAGCAATTCCGCCTGATAGACCGTGCAGAAGTGGTCGAGTTTCAGCTTTTTTGCTTTGGTCTCTACTTCATCCAGCCAGATTGAGACTGCGGCTCCGACCTTCCCTTCTATTTTGCTGCCGTCAGTATATATTTTGAGACCACCTTTATCATGCTCTTTCATCTGTGCACGGTCCGCCAAACAAATGAATTGCAGTCCTATTTGCTGCGCAGGATGTGGCGCATCCACAAACAAAATCGGTTTCTCCATCTCGAAATCTACCACTTGCTGGAAGTAACCTTTCTTCACGCAGTAAAGCGAGGCTGCTTCGCGGAATCTGATGTCCAAGGGAAGAAATCCTGCTAGAAGTAGAGCCGAGTTTAGGGAAACAGTGCGGTACGCCTTAATTATTTTCTGCACAAACCCTCGTTGCACCACGTCAAGTTGCTTCCTAACGCTCAATTTGTTGGACGCCGGCGCCCACGCGCTACCCGCGTACATTATGACGGGTTTCACCACTGCCGTGTATATGGTCCTAACTGATTAGGTTAGGTTAGGTTAGGTTAGGTTAGGTTAGGTTAGGTTAGGTTAGGTTAGGTTAGGTTAGGTTAGGTTAGGTTAGGTTAGGTTAGGTTTTTTTTTTTTTTTTTTTATAGTAGGGTTGCACCTGGGAAAAATCCTCATGGACGTCTGGGAGGGGAGACCCAGACAGTGTCGGACTCTTACCGACTAAAAAACCCTGATGCACACCCTTTACATTTTACCCTTATCTTAGACAAGGCCTTTTTTATTACGTTTATGTTATTATATCTTATCATTATTTATCTAACTATAACAAAACTACTATAACTAACTAATCTAGGAGATACTTTTTTGTTCTTTTTCTTTTTATATATGTAAACACAATTTTTTTTTTTTTTTTTTTCCTTTTTTTCCATATATTAAACTATTTTGTACGACCTATTTGAGCACTTATAATAACCTACCTTTCACACTTTGTCTTTATATTTATCTCTATGATATTTTCTCATATCATCAAAATATGATAATATCATGGTTTCCTTAATTCTACTTATTTCTTTTATTTACGTTTATAACTATCTTCTTACAGTACTCTAAAAATGAATCTTTATGCGTGCCACTTA
Source organism: Argyresthia goedartella (assembly GCA_949825045.1). Taxonomy (NCBI): domain Eukaryota; kingdom Metazoa; phylum Arthropoda; class Insecta; order Lepidoptera; family Argyresthiidae; genus Argyresthia; species Argyresthia goedartella. The sequence goes on from OX463809.1 coordinate 40,625,616, forward strand.
TTATTTTCGCAAAATTTCCACTCTCGATTTTTTCATTTATACCTGCTCTACCTCAAACCTTTCTTTGGCAAATATTGGGCATTCGGCTATGATGTGGGGGACTGTTTCGCTCACGGCTGGGTCGCAGGCGCACGATGGGCTATCCTTACGCTTGAAACGGTGTAGGTATTCGGAAAACCCACCATGCCCTGTGAAAAGTTGTGTTGTGATGTATGATTGTACAATATTTCGTGCTGTTTTGTACGCCGCTGATGCATCAGGGAAAAACAGCTTGGTAATTGCAGCCGTTTTCCCGCCTTTATATCTCCTGTTCCATTCGGCAATTGTTTCTAGTCTGTTCATACGCTTGACGAATGAAACAGGACATAGGTCGTATTGTGGCCGGGTTTTTGACCTGAGAGCAGCATCTTTTGCGAGCTGATCGGCTCTCTCATTTCCTTCCAGTCCTGCATGGGCTTTGATCCAGAACAGAGAAACACACTTGTTCTGGCGTCTACAAAGTGTCAATTTTTCTCTAATTTCAACTGCTAGGGGATGAGTAGAACCGACGTTTGTTGCCGTTTGGAGAGCCGTCATCGAGTCGCTGCAGATACCCACTGTGGTGCACGACGGGTGCTTGAGCACTTCTCTAACCGCTTGACAGAGCGCCAGGAGTTCTGCCTGGTAGACAGTGCAGTAAGGCGATAACTTAAGCTTCAAGAATCGGATCTCTGTTTCGCCTCTCCACAGGGACAGCGCCGCACCCACTTTACCCTCAATCTTGCTGCCATCGGTGAATATGCAAATTTCGAAATTCGAGATTGCCTTATATTGTTCCTCGTCCGCCAAGATGCCGAACTCGAGGCTCGTTTGCTCGGCGGGGTGTGGGAAATCTATTTTGCGAGCCATCCGCTCCACCCCCCCGTCACCCAGCGCCGGCTTGGGAATCCCCTTTTTAGCCTCGTATAACGAGGCTGCCTCACGAATTCGGAGATCGAGAGGGAGTATTCCTGCCAACACCAGGGCTGAGTCCAGGGACACATTGCGGTAAGCTCTGCACATTTTTTGAGCAAATCCTCTCTGCACCACACTCAACTGCTTGCGGATACCCAATTTATTAGCGGTTGGCGCCCACGCACTCGCAGCATACAGCAGCACAGGCTCGACTGCTGCTGTGTAAATCAACCTAACCACCTCTGGGTGTAAACCCCAGCTGACACGAGCTGCTCTCGCCAATTGTTTATAAATGGATATTGCTCTTTTGCAGGCTAGGGTTACATGTCTGTTAAAAGTGAGCTTATCATCAATGGTGAGACCAAGTAGTTTGATTTCTCGAGACAAGCCGATCCCGACCCCGCCCATGCTCAAACGTGGTGTGTCGTACTTTAACCTTCTGGTTACCACCATCGCACAGGTTTTGTGCGGTGCAAACTTCATACGGTTTCTGACACCCCACGCTCGAACATGCTCAAGAGTGAGATTTGCCTGCCTCTCAATCTCAAGCGCTGTATTCCCGTCGAACACCAAGACGATATCATCGGCGAATGCTTGGCAGTAGATGCCTCTTTCTTCTAACTGCCGAAGGAGTGGGTCCAACAAAAGGTTCCAGAGGATTGGCCCACCTATGGAGCCCTGAACGCAACCTTTACTCGTACCCATACAGTGTTCCTGTCCAGCATATTTAACTCTCACCGATCTGTCTTCTAGATAGCTACCGATTACTCGCCTCAAGTTCACTGGGCAGTCCACCTCTGCCAGACGCACTTTTATGGCTGGCCACCAGGCACTATCAAAAGCCCCCTCTATATCCAGCGACACAACTGTAAGTATTTTCTTTTGGTCTAAATTCATACGGATGTACTGAATTAGGGTGTAGAGGGAGTCTTCAGTGCTTTTCTGGGGCATAAATCCATATTGGTGTGGGCTAATGGTAGGCAAAACGTAATACTTGAGGCGAGCAACCAGCATCTTTTCGTAGATCTTTCCTAGCACAGGCAAAAGTCCGATCGGTCGATACGATTTAGGTACGGAGTAAGTTTCTTTATTTGGTTTTCTCAAAACCACTACCGTTGCCTCCTTCCATACTTTTGGGAAGTAGTGGCAAGCCAAACACTTGTTCAATAGTGCCAAAAAGTATTCGGTATCGCATTTTATTGCATGGACGCATATATCAGCTGTAAATCCATCAGCTCCCGGAGCCTTCTTTGGATTAAAGGACTCTGCTGCATGGTTCAGTTCCCTTACGGTAAACGGTGGGTCATGATGCTCAGCATGACTCCACGCGTTTACTTGGTCAGCTACTGCTCTTACTTGTTGATGTTCCAAGCTGTCGTCCTCTTGTTTGTCCTCAGGGTAAAAGGTCTCGGCCAGTAGTCGTGCCGATTCCCTGGCGTCTAGTATTTGCCCATTTTTCTCAAGTGGAATATCTTCTTCCCTCTTTGCGGTTCTTCTTATTATTCTGTATATTCCTTCCCAAACACCCTCCTTATCCTGTTTACCACAAAACTCCTTCCAGCTCTCAGTTTGAGCTTTCTTTTCTGCTAACTCATATTCTTCTTTCTTTTTCAAGTACAGGCCAACCACAGTATCTCTTCGGACCGGTGCTGCATTTTTTATCCTTCGTCTTCTGGTGTTGACTTCCCTTTTCATCTCAGCAAGCTCCTGAGACCACCACGGTATTGTAAGTGTTTCTGTGTGTTTCTTAGTAGGTATTGTTTGTGTACTTGTTTGTGTAATGGCTTTTGAGTATGTGTCTATTGTTATCTCTAGCTGTTGAACAGATGTGATTAGTTCTATTTCTTGTGTAGTGAGTTTGTTGGGTTAGGTTTTTTTTTTTTTTTTTTTTTTTTTTTTTTTTTTTTTAATAGTAGGGTAGCACCTGGGAAAAATCCTCATGGACGTCTGGGAGGGGAGACCCAGACAGTGTCGGACTCTTACCGACTAAAAAACCCTGATGCACACCCTTTACATTTTACCCTTATCTTAGACAAGGCCTTTTTTATTACTTTTATGTTAATATATCTTATCATTATTTATCTAACTATAACAAAACTACTATAGCTAACTAATCTAGGAGATACTTTTTTGTTCTTTTTCTTTTTATATATGTAAACACAATATTATTATTATTATTATTTTTTATTATTTTTTTTTTTTTTTTTTTTTCCTTTTCCTTTTTTTTTTTTTTCCATAAATTAAACTATTTTGTACGACCTATTTGAGCACTTATAATAACCTACCTTTCACACTTTGTCTTTATATTTATCTCTATGATATTTTCTCATGTCATCAAAATATGATAATATCATGGTTTCCTTAATTCTACTTATTTCTTTTATTTACGTTTATAACTATCTTCTTACAGTACTCTAAAAATGAATCTTTATGCGTGCCACTCATTATTTTCGCGAAATTTACACTCGATTTTTTCATTTATCTCCTGCTCTACCTCAAACCTTTCTTTGGCAAATATTGGGCATTCGGCTATGATGTGGGGGACTGTTTCGCTCACGGCTGGGTCGCAGGCGCACAATGGGCTATCCTTACGCTTGAAACGGTGTAGGTATTCGGAAAACCCACCATGCCCTGTGAAAAGTTGTGTTGTGATGTATGATTGTACAATATTTCGTGCTGTTTTGTACGCCGCTGATGCATCAGGGAAAAACAGCTTGGTAATTGCAGCCGTTTTCCCGCCTTTATATCTCCTGTTCCATTCGGCAATTGTTTCTAGTCTGTTCATACGCTTGACGAATGAAACAGGACATAGGTCGTATTGTGGCCGGGTTTTTGACCTGAGAGCAGCATCTTTTGCGAGCTGATCGGCTCTCTCATTTCCTTCCAGTCCTGCATGGGCTTTGATCCAGAACAGAGAAACACACTTGTTCTGGCGTCTACAAAGTGTCAATTTTTCTCTAATTTCAACTGCTAGGGGATGAGTAGAACCGACGTTTGTTGCCGTTTGGAGAGCCGTCATCGAGTCGCTGCAGATACCCACTGTGGTGCACGACGGGTGCTTGAGCACTTCTCTAACCGCTTGACAGAGCGCCAGGAGTTCTGCCTGGTAGACAGTGCAGTAAGGCGATAACTTAAGCTTCAAGAATCGGATCTCTGTTTCGCCTCTCCACAGGGACAGCGCCGCACCCACTTTACCCTCAATCTTGCTGCCATCGGTGAATATGCAAATTTCGAAATTAGAGATTGTCTTATATTGTTCCTCGTCCGCCAAGATGCCGAACTCGAGGCTCGTTTGCTCGGCGGGGTGTGGGAAATCTATTTTGCTAGCCATCCGCTCCACCCCCCCGTCACCCAGCGCCGGCTTGGGAATCCCCTTTTTAGCCTCGTATAACGAGGCTGCCTCACGAATTCGGAGATCGAGAGGGAGTATTCCTGCCAACACCAGGGCTGAGTCCAGGGACACAGTGCGGTAAGCTCTGCACATTTTTTGAGCAAATCCTCTCTGCACCACACTCAACTGCTTGCGGATACCCAATTTATTAGCGGTTGGCGCCCACGCACTCGCAGCATACAGCAGCACAGGCTCGACTGCTGCTGTGTAAATCAACCTAACCACCTCCGGGTGTAAACCCCAGCTGACACGAGCTGCTCTCGCCAATTGTTTATAAATGGATATTGCTCTTTTGCAGGCTAGGGTTACATGTTTGTTGAAAGTGAGCTTATCATCAATGGTGAGACCAAGTAGTTTGATTTCTCGAGACAGGCCGATCCCGACCCCGCCCATGCTCAAACGTGGTGTGTCGTACTTTAACCTTCTGGTTACCACCATCGCACAGGTTTTGTGCGGTGCAAACTTCATACGGTTTCTGACACCCCACGCTCGAACATGCTCAAGAGTGAGATTTGCCTGCCTCTCAATCTCAAGCGCTGTATTCCCGTCGAACACCAAGACGATATCATCGGCGAATGCTTGGCAGTAGATGCCTCTTTCTTCTAACTGCCGAAGGAGTGGGTCCAACAAAAGGTTCCAGAGGATTGGCCCACCTATGGAGCCCTGAACGCAACCCTTACTCGTACCCATACAGTGTTCCTGTCCAGCATATTTAACTCTCACCGATCTGTCTTCAAGATAGCTACCGATTACTCGCCTCAAGTTCACTGGGCAGTCCACCTCTGCCAGACGCACTTTTATGGCTGGCCACCAGGCACTATCAAAAGCCCCCTCTATATCCAGCGACACAACTGTAAGTATTTTCTTTTGGTCTAAATTCATACGGATGTACTGAATTAGGGTGTAGAGGGAGTCTTCAGTGCTTTTCTGGGGCATAAATCCATATTGGTGTGGGCTAATGGTAGGCAAAACGTAATATTTGAGGCGAGCAACCAGCATCTTTTCGTAGATCTTTCCTAGTACAGGCAAAAGTCCGATCGGTCGATACGATTTAGGTACGGAGTAAGTTTCTTTATTTGGTTTTCTCAAAACCACTACCGTTGCCTCCTTCCATACTTTTGGGAAGTAGTGGCAAGCCAAACACTTGTTCAATAGTGCCAAAAAGTATTCGGTATCGCATTTTATTGCATGGACGCATATATCAGCTGTAAATCCATCAGCTCCCGGAGCCTTCTTTGGATTGAAGGACTCTGCTGCATGGTTCAGTTCCCTTACGGTAAACGGTGGGTCATGATGCTCAGCATGACTCCACGCGTTTACTTGGTCAGCTACTGCTCTTACTTGTTGATGTTCCAAGCTGTCGTCCTCTTGTTTGTCCTCAGGGTAAAAGGTCTCGGCCAGTAGTCGTGCCGATTCCCTGGCGTCTAGTATTTGCCCATTCTTCTCAAGTGGAATATCTTCTTCCCTCTTTGCGGTTCTTCTTATTATTCTGTATATTCCTTCCCAAACACCCTCCTTATCCTGTTTACCACAAAACTCCTTCCAGCTCTCAGTTTGAGCTTTCTTTTCTGCTAACTCATATTCTTCTTTCTTTTTCAAGTACAGGCCAACCACAGTATCTCTTCGGACCGGTGCTGCATTTTTTATCCTTCGTCTTCTGGTGTTGACTTCCCTTTTCATCTCAGCAAGCTCCTGAGACCACCACGGTATTGTAAGTGTTTCTGTGTGTTTCTTAGTAGGTATTGTTTGTGTACTTGTTTGTGTTATGGCTTTTGAGTATGTGTCTATTGTTATCTCTAGCTGTTGAACAGATGTGATTAGTTCTATTTCTTGTGTAGTGAGTTTGTTGCTATGCATAATTTGAGACAGTTTCTCATGAAACTGGCTCCAATTAGCTTTTCGTGTGTTGTATATTCTTGTTGTCCGTTTTATATTTGTGCCTTTTGATTTCTCCAGGTTTATGTTAAATTGGATACCGTTGTGGTCGGAGCTTGTAAGACCTTCCTCTGTATGCCAATCGCTCACCAGATTAAGCATATCCATTGAACAAGCCGTCACATCAACATAGCTTGTGTATCGCTTGCCTCCCCTAATGGTATCGAAGGTTGGGGCATCCCCTGTATTCAAAATGTGGAAGCCAAGTTCATCGATAGCTCCACACATTAGCTCTCCTCTTACGTCCTCAAATGGGCTACCCCACCAAGTACTCTTTGCATTAGCATCCCCACCAATGATCAGTCTGTTTGGTCCTGTTTCACGTTTGATCATTTTGATCTGCTCCAAGTATGGCTCTATGGGCTTTTTGTCTTCAAAATAATAGGATACCAAAGTGACTCTCCAAGATTTGGTTTGGATTCCTACTACTACGATATTGTGAGTTGTGAGTTGCGGGTATTGTATTATATCGAGATCTTTGTCTAATACGGCTACTGCTGCTTTCACAACCCCGTCTCCTCCACTGGAACCTTGAAATATTCTGACTCCTCGGTAATCCTTTACTCTTCCTATGGCACCTATGTAGGGCTCCTGGAGCAGCGCAATTGATATTTTTTTGGTAGTCGCTTCGAGTAGGAGTTCGTTTGTGGACAGTCGGCTCCGCTGAAGATTTGCCTGGAGGATTTTATACTGTTTGTTCTCGTAGACCACTTTAGCAATACGCTACGGAGGCTCGCGCCAGTAATTGCCATTTCCTCCTTATGGTACATTCATTACTAAAAGCATTGTGTTGAGTGTTCTCTATCTTTGCTCTAGTGCAGTTCATACATGTCGGTGTCTCTCCTATTATTTTTTCCGGACAATCGGACTTTAAGTGCAGGCCTCCACAGTGACTGCAGAGATCTGCGCTCTCTTTGCAATAACGTTTGCTGTGCCCGTACGCCAGACAACGAGTGCACTGCACCAGTGGAGACTGGTCTTCTACGCGGACCCTCTGGAGATCAATTCGTAGCTTCTTCTCCTCTATAGCTCTTTTCCAAATGTTTGGTGATACACTAAGTATAACATGGTTTACGTGAGGGTTTCGTGTTTTCCTCCGATATTTCACTTCACATCTGGCATCCTCATTTTCGAGCCCGTCAAAAACCCCCCGGTTCTGATTTTTTAGGGCTTTAAGAATCTCTGCGTTACTATGTACAGCGAGGACATCCCTCAAAATCAACAGTGGGTCCTTGTTTTTCACGTCCTCAACTGTGAGGTGATGTACCGATTCTCCCAATCGATCTCTGACCTTTTTCCTCTCCTCTTTTGTCCTGCATCCTATTACTATCTTCCTATCCTTTGCTTTACGGACCTTCTCCACTTGCACCCAGCCTTCTGTAGCGTCAACTGCTCGCCTAACCCTCTCCAGAACCTCCTCTCCTGACTCTTCTTCGTTCTTCGAGGATATTACTACAGAATGCAGTGTCTCTCGCTCCCTGAAGTAGTGCGGTGGCCGTAGGGCTGATCCCTTTAGCGCACCGGCGTAGGTGAGAGGGTAATTTTCAATTTTATCTCTTATTTGTTCCAATTGTTTTCCATTTTCCTGTAGGAGCCGGGTATTCTTCTCGATTTCAGTCAAAATCAACTTGTCACTTATCTCTATTAGTTTTTCCGGCAAATGCTTACCACTGCTTGTCCTTTGCCTTTCATTTACCAGTTCGGCTTCAATTACTTTTATTATTTGGAACAGTCGGTCAACCGCCTGTGTGATCCCAACTTTTATTTCATTTTTTATGTTTCTCGAATTTCCAAGGTTTGTTTTAGCCTTGTTTAGGTTCGCTCTTGCCTCGTCTACCCTACTTGCGTATGCAGTTTTTTTTGGTGAAGTATCCACCAATGTCACTAGATTTTGTGCTCTACTCTTTTGAACAAGCGTGTTTTGTTTTGTTTTCAGAGTAAACGCTGGCGCCGAGGATTTCGAAGTCCCTTCTGGTTTGCCAGCTTCCCATTCCCCGATGCTGCGTCTCACCTGAGACTGCGTCTCCTGGGATAACGTCTCCAAGTCACTTTGCAGCACCTCTAGGGGCTGGGTCTCATCTTTCTGTGGCTCAGAGGCCTTGTCGACCCCTCGGGGCTGGTCCACTTCCTTCTGTGGCCTTGGGGCATGGTCACCCTTTTTTTGGGGAGATCTGATTCCAAACATGTTGGCTGTGATCCAGTCACCAGGTCAAAAAATAAAATAAAAATAAAATATAAAATATATATATAGAGTGGATTGTAATTTTACTATTTAACCGTAAAATTGTTGGGTTAGGTTAGGTTAGGTTAGGTTAGGTTAGGTTAGGTTAGGTTAGGTTAGGTTAGGTTAGGTTAGGTTAGGTTAGGTTAGGTAAGGTTAGGTTAGGTTAGGTTAGGTTAGGTTAGGTTAGGTTAGGTTAGGTTAGGTTAGGTTAGGTTAGGTTAGGTTAGGTTAGGTTAGGTTAGGTTAGGTTAGGTTAGGTTAGGTTAGGTTAGGTTAGGTTAGGTTAGGTTAGGTTAGGTTAGGTTAGGTTAGGTTAGGTTAGGTTAGGTTAGGTTAGGTTAGGTTAGGTTAGGTTAGGTTAGGTTAGGTTAGGTTAGGTTAGGTTAGGTTAGGTTAGGTTAGGTTAGGTTAGGTTAGGTTAGGTTAGGTTAGGTTAGGTTAGGTTAGGTTAGGTTAGGTTAGGTTAGGTTAGGTTAGGTTAGGTTAGGTTAGGTTAGGTTAGGTTAGGTTAGGTTAGGTTAGGTTAGGTTAGGTTAGGTTAGGTTAGGTTAGGTTAGGTTAGGTTAGGTTAGGTTAGGTTAGGTTAGGTTAGGTTAGGTTAGGTTAGGTTAGGTTGGGTTAGGTTAGGTTCGGCAGGAAGAGCGGCGAGCCGCAATAGCGAAGTGGCGCGAGAGGCTTTCTGAGCCATGGATCTCGCGCCAGCGCGCCGTAGGCGCTATCCTGCCGAACCTCGAAGCCTGGCTCGAAAGAAAGACGTACGTCACCTTCCGGCTGACGCAGGTGCTTACCGGACACGGTTGTTTCGGTGAGTACCTGTATCGGATCGGACGCGAACCGACGGCGCAGTGTCACCATTGCGGGAGCGACCAGGACTCAGCCCAACACACGCTGGAGGAATGCCC